>OZ020185.1:28771205-30174423 GCA_963971135.1 Stenus bimaculatus
TTTTATTTCGTAAGTATGTTGTGTAAAAAAGTAGAGGAAATTAGAAGCAAAATTTGTTTCTTTCAGTGGGATTCTTTGTGAATCTAAAAGTACGCGCTGATACGATTTCTTTGAGTATAATGGGAGAGCAGAGCCCATGAAATACACCGTTCAAACCAATCAGAACTGATTGGTTCACTGCCGGTGATTATCCACCGTGAACTAGATTTTTTTGCGACTTGAATTAAACAAGTTTAACATCGTTTAACACCAAACGTTAGCAGTAAAATCGATGCTTCTTTTTAATCCAATAAATCACAAATTTTTGCTCCGCAGTTAATAGAAAACCTATTTTAATTTTCGTATTTACTTTTCGCTGCTTTAGATTCAATTTGTATTGATTTACTTTTCAGATTTTAAATTAAAATTAAGCTTTAAATACTTCAGAAAATTATTTGTGTATGGAAGGATTTTAGAGCCACGCTAGGAATTAAATTTTAAAGAAAAAAATTAAGACGGAAGACGAAGCTTAAATTGAAACGATGAAATATTTAGATGAACTAATAAAGAGGAAAGCTCAACCAGGTAGAACCAGAACTTATGTAAATCTATGAGCCATGAATAACTTCAACTGAAGAAAAACACTGGATAAAACTGGAATTATAGAAAATTGAAGTTGTGATCAAGTACCAATGTAAAATTGTCCTTGGTCAGGATTCCAAATCTCATGTTTGGTGTGATAACCACTACAATATCTAAGACCCATTTTCGAATTGAATTGAACACCGATCAAGAACTGTTCGTGTCTTTCGGACAAAGAAATTTGAATCTTGGCCAAGAACAATTTTACACAAATAATTATTTTTATATTATCAAAACTTGAATCTCCTAGTTTCAAAACCGGACAATTCAATTTTGCTGAAATTTTGGGGAATCGCAAAAAAACTGTATCGTAATATTTGATTTGGTACCAAAATGAATTGGATTTATTGAGTTTTGAAACTAACTCCATATTTTAATGGTTTTGGTGGGGGTTATCCAAACTAAAAATATTATTTTACTGTAGTGGATAAAAATGAATTTGTAGGGTTTTGAAAGGATTTATTAGATATATCACTTGTTACCGGAAAATTAAAAAAAACTGGATAAAATTGGATTATTACACCGAAAAGGTGCCGAAATTTGAATTTCGCAGTCGGAACTGAAAATCTGGATATTCCAATGGCGATTTTCCACCAATCGGATAAAGTGGAAGGGAAGAAGAAACTTCAAAAAATCCGGAGCGAGATTATTGAAATCACTCTGTAATTGATGGTAGTCATAACTTCTGATATTTCCGTAGATTTTGATGTCGTCAGCATAGAGTAGAATACTAGAACTAATGACATCAGACACATCATAAATAGGGTTGTGGGCCAACGAAAACGAAACAAACGAGTTTTAAAATAGTTAATAAAAAATTTTGAAAAAACGCTCGGACAGGTCAACTTTGGTTTCGAGGGGGACATATTTTGCAATAGAAGTGATTCAAAAATCCATTCACCCCTGTGCCCTATGGACACAACCCCTAAAATTTTAATAGGGATGGTGGGGTAAGTAATACCTTGTTAGAAAGATTTTTTACTCAGAGTAACATACAAAAAAAAAAAGTTAAATCGATCGATTCGTTTTAAAGATATTCAAAATTTAGCAAGTAGAGATTTCATGTCTTTTAAAATTGTGCTATGAACACCACGCCTTCAATTTTAAGTGTTTTGATAGGGTAAGTAATATCGTTTCGAGGGGGACATATTTTTCAATAGACCTGATTCAAAAATCCATTCATCCCTCGCCCTTTGGACACAACCCCTAAAAATTTAATAGGGATGGTGGGGTAAGTAATACCTCGTTAGAAAGATCTTTTTACCCAGAGTAACATGCCAAAAAAAAGTTAAATCCTTCGATTCGTTTTGAAGATATTCAAAATTTAACATGTATAGTTTTCAAGCATTTAAAATTGTGCTATGAACACCACGGCTTCAATTTTAAGTGTTTTGATAGGGTAAGTAATACCTCCTGGGAAAGATCTTTTAACCCAAAGTAACATACAAAAATATGTAAAACGCAATTTATTTTCATTTTCTACAAAAGAGAGATTTTAAAAAACAAATTTATTCGAGGAATTGTTTAAAATTTTGTAACATCTGGAACAAAACAATGCAAAACATAAAACGAATTATAACCACATTGAGATTCTTTTTATCAGTTGTATTTTGTATTAGTGGTGATTTTAATCGTGTTAAAACTGTTTTTGACTAATTATTAGAAATCAACATTTAAAATTTTGTGAACTTCTGTAAAAGCTTCTGCTAGCAATGGTTTATAGAATTCCAGAAAGGGTTGAATTAATCACTTTTTATTTTAAAAACGATGAGAATGCTCATCGTGCAGCTAATTTATTTAATGAACAACATCCAAACAAACATTGTAACCGAAAATACGTTCTGGAGTTGGTTGCAAAATTTAAAAATACTGGTTCTGTTGGTAATAAGAAACGCGATCCTGGTAATGTTCGTCCAATAAGAAATGAGGTCGTTGAAATAGGTGTTTTGGGACAAGTTGCTGCAGATCCAACTTTAAGCACAAGAAAACTGGAGACTGTGACTAACATCAGCAGAACAACCATTCGCCGAATATTGAAAGGTCACAAATATCATCCCTATAAAATTCATTTAATTCATGAGTTAAATGAAGATGATTTTGATAGGCGACTGCAATTTTGTGAGGTGATGACGGAACGGATAATTGCTGATGAAAATTATCTTTATAATATCTGTTTTTCTGATGAGTACACTTTTTTCTTAAACTCAACCGTTAATCGTCATAATTGTCGATATTGGTCAGATGAGAATCCTAGGGTATTTCCATGAAGTTCACACTCAAACTCCTCAAAAATTGCATGTGTGGGATGGAATTTTTGGAGACCGTCTTATTGGTCCTTATTTTCTAGATGGCAGTCTAACAGGGGATATGTACTTGGATCTACTTCAAAACTTTGTTCATCCATTTCTTGACGATATTATCGAAAATGACGATCGTTATTTAGAAGACCATCTGATTTTCCAACCAGACGGAGCCCCTCCTCATTACACACGGCCTGTTAGGGAATTCTTGGATAGGACGTTTCCTGGGCAATGGATTGGGCGTAGAGGACCTTTGGAGTGGCCGCCGCGATCTCCCGATCTTACTCCCCTTGATTTTTTCCTTTGGGGGCATTTAAAAAGTAATATTTACGCAACGGAACCAGGATCTCTAGCAGAGTTTCGACAGAGAATTATTAATGAAAGCCGAGAAATTACTGCTGAAATGTTACAATATGTAAGAATTCGCTTTGAGCAAAATTTGTACGTTTACATGGAGGTTGGTGGAACTCAAATCGAACATTTAATAAAATAATAAAAACATCCTTGAAAGTGTCGGGATCGATGGGATTCTTTAAAGTGTTAAGTTTTCTTCAAAAAGATTAGTTAAGTTTAGTTTGGTTAAATAAAAAATAATGTGCAATACTGTTTTATTTTGAATTCTTTAAAATAAACGATTTCACTTTTGTTTTTTTGTATGTTACTTGTGGTAAAAAAAACTTTCCAAGGAGGTAATTACTTACCCTATCAAAAGACTTAAAATTGAAGGCGTGGTGTTCATAGCACAATTGTAAAAGGTATGAAAACTAAACTAAATTTTGAATATCTTTAAAACGAATCGATCGATTTAACTTTTTTTTGTATGTTACTCTGGATAAAAAGATCTTTCCAACGAGGTATTACTTACCCCACCATCCCTATTAAAATTTAAGAGGTTGTGTCCATAGGTCGCAGGGATGAATGGATTTTTGAATCAGCTCTATTGCAAAATATGTCCCCCTCGAAACTAAAGTTGTCCTGTCCGAGCATTTTTTCAAATTTTTTTATTAACTATTTCAAAACTCGTCTGATTCGTTTTCGTTGGCCCACCCTGTATAAGAAAAAGAAGAGGGCCGAGCGTCGAACCTCGGGGAACACCAGTGGCCTAATACGACCTTGAGTAAACACTACTCTGAACGACTGTTTGAAACTTGTTGCTAAGATGTAAGTTAATAGCACGAATTAGATTATTGTTTATACCAAATTTAAGTTGACAAATTTAATCGATTCCAAAATTCCGTCGATACTTAAGCTTAAAGAAAATGCTTGAAATGAAAACTTGTGCCATCCTGTTTTGTTTTATGTATTTATGATAGCTGCATGACTTATTTTATTACCAAAAATGTCAACCGGATTTCACGTATTTTGATTGTTAAAAATGGATGGATAGACTGAAGATGGCGAGACCTGTAGTGCGCATGTCAGAAGGGTAACTGCTATATGGTGTGTAGCTAAGTACGTACGCTGACATCTCTGCCATGAATTACGCATGATCGTCATCGTCAATGTACGGTTTTTCGGGCTGTGGGAACAAACCTACTCTGTATAAAAGAATTACAATAAGAATAATATTACAAGAAATTTGTTTTATATAATTTTTAAAACTTTTTTAAATCTAATAAAGCGAGTAATAAAATTTTCGAGTTATTAATTATTACATAAAACAATTGATATTGTGTAAAACCAACATTTTAATAATGTTTTGAGCGATAACTCAATTAAAGCATGGAATTTCGATGTAATTTTCCTTTATTTCCGTTTCCTCTTTAGGGAAGCGAATTGTCTTCATCAGAAAAGGGCTACCGTTCGTTTGTGATCTATCGACTTTTTCACGATACTCATTTTCGCTACTCTAAAAAGATTCTTTCATGTTAAATATTTTCCAGGTAGGTGAATATATTGACTTTCTGACAAAGTGAGAACCGCCCTTCATTACATTTCATGCATAAATAAACTTTAATTTAAAATGTATATCGACAAAACAAGTTTATTCACCTTTTGTAATCAAATGCAAAGAAACATAAATAAAAAAAATAAAATTACTATTATTTTATAATATTATAAATTAATTTCAAACACATGTCTTTTAAGTGGATTTAAATTAAAATTGAAAAAAAATGGGAACAAAAGGGTTTCATCATAAATCAAGCTTGATCCTCATACAAAGTCACTTCAGTCACTTTCTGATGTTAATAACAATGGCAATTTGTATTCCGCACATGGTCTCCAAAACTAATATTTTGAGCGTGAATTTTTTACAACATTTCACGCTTTTTTCGCCTTAAATTTATTAAACCAGGCGTTTTACCCTGAAATTTTAAAAAGACAAAATGTTTCACGACAAAAATTGATAAATATATTTTATATAGTTTTGTTATTATTACTGAAATCATTACTAACCACCATATGCTTTAGTTTCCTAGGAGAATTCTATAATTGGAAACAGTTTGATTGCGTTTAATGTATAACGAAGTTACAAAAGCGACTTCATTAAGTATGTGTTATTACATTGCAAATTGGCCAAGTTCTTCTCATGTTTACCATCGAAGCAAATTTACTAATGCAAAGTTCCCAATGCTTTACAGGTATTTAGGATTGTTAATTAAAGCACACACAGAGCGTTAAGTAATGCTTTTCTACACTAGTGCAAACAAGCATGATTTTATGCAATGACAACTGATCACCTACGGTTTCGTTGTACAATTTATACGTCGCGTGCAAATATTATTCACTTTTTGCACTTGTTGCATAAATAACTAATTTATCACTCTTTACATAATTACAATTTTTTTCAACTTTTTTTGCTCACACTTCCTTAATATAAGTAATTTTCTTATAAAATAATAATTTTTATGTGCAAAAATAAAGAATTTTAGTTGTAATAATTTTAAGTACTAAAAAACTTTATAACTTTTAGTTTTAATTTAATAAAAGTGGTATAAAACCAGCACTTTTGTAGAAGTCATAAGAATTGTATAAATTTTATCATATGACTCTGTCGAAATACCATTGGATAGAATAAAGAGGGAAGTTGATATATAGTATCCTAAGAAAAGCAACCGTTAAAATGAAAAATGTGATTTTATTTCGTATAAAATCTTTTAAGACTTAAAGCTCGTAATTCAAGACACCAACTACAATAAAATAATTTTACGTTTGTAAAAAAATATACGTTTAATTTGAGTTAAAATAAAAGAGGATATGAGGTTGAAATTTCAATAATATAAAAGCATTTCTCTCGCTAACAAGGAAAAATGATTCTTCATTTGCGAGGAAAGTATAAATTGTACTTGCTGCTTATCCATTAAAAGCTTTGTCACGCTTTTTAAAAATAGAGAAGTTTTATTCACATTTCTATTCTCTGTGAGTAACTGGTTCAATTAATATGTAATTTGCAAACGCTTTCAAGTACTTATCAAAGATTTATAAATAAATATTACATAATTATAAAAAACAAGATTTTCCAATTTAATCCCAATGAAACTTCAATACAAATTATTATTTTTTTATCAAAAAATAATCATACTTTGTATTTACCCTTTTATGAGGTGATGTTACACGTAGTATTAATTTTTGTGCATCAGGTATAGAGTTGGCCCCAGTATCGATCCTTGAGGGATCCTAACCAATGCAAATTTGGACTAATTATTGTTTATTAGAAAACTGTTAGGTGAAAAGTGCTAGTGATATTTAGACATTCAAAATTAATATTGCAAGCTACTGGGTGATTCAAAAAAACTATTGAATGCCAGTTGAAGGTACAAGAATAATTTTTGAAACGTTGTCAACGAATTTGTAAAATGTTTTAAATTTTTGGGTAAATTTCGTTTATTGTGGAACAAAAGTTGATATTACACGTCACTGGATCATCCAAAAAATTTGTAAAATTTGTATAAATATACCTAGTTAATCATAGTTTAAGATGTAAATATTATATTTTGTTATTTATTATGCCATTCAAAAGTTATTAGCAATTTAGCAAAGTCTTTTAAATTTTTTAACAAATTCTGATTATGCACATCACTGGGTGATTCAAAAAGTTAGAAAAATATATTTGTATAAGTGCAAGAATAATTTTTGAAAAATCTTTTGCATTGTGGAACAAAAGTTGATATTGCACGCCACTGGGTGATCTAAAAAATTTTAAAATACGTTTAAATATACCTACTTAATTTAGATTAAGATGTCAAAATTATATTTTGTTATTTATTAAGCCATTCAAAAGTTTTTAGCAATTAAGACAAGTCGTTTTAATTTTTTATCTAATTTCATGCTACGCGACACGAATTCTGATTTTGCACATCACTGGGTAATTCAAAAAATTAGCAAAATTTATTTTTAGAAACCCATTGAATACCAGTTAAAGGTGCAAGAATATTTTTTTAAAAATCTTAAGTCATTTTAAAGTAATTAGCGATTTTTCAAATGTTTTCTATTTTTGGACGAATTTCGTGCATCGTGGCACAAAATTTAATATTACACCCCACTGGGTGATCCAAAAAAATTGTAAGATACGTTAAAATATACCTACATAATCGTAGTTTAAGATTATGCGCCGTAGAAGTTTTTTTAAATTAAAAACATAAATATACGAGTTTACAGGAAATTTGTAACTTAAGAAAAGGATAGTTTACTTTTTATTTAAAATTTTTTACAAAGATTTTTCAATAGAAGTAATTAAATTTTTGGATTCCTTATCAAAAAATAATCATACTTTGTATATAGCCTTTTATGGGGTAATTTTAAATGTTATATTAATTTTAGAAAAGTTATTTATTTCCATCACATATAGAGTTGGCCAGTATCGATCCTTGAGGGATCCCAATGTTTGTATGACAATTTGGACTAATTATTGTATGCTTACCAGAAAAATTTTAATTAAAATTTCCAGTGTCATTTTAACATACAATTTAAACGCCCTGTATATAGAGTTTTCTAGCTGCATTTTCACAAGATGAATTATTAACGGTTTAAGTATTCAAACGAAACTTTCCTTATTAAATTATATACTTTATAGTAAGTTATTTTAAATAAAATAATTTGTTTAAAAGTCATCTGGTAGTTGACAACTTTTACATTATAAGGGATTTACAACATAAACCTCCGGCATTAAATTTACAACTTTAATTAATATTAATTAAATTACATAAAGTTTGCTGTAGTTATTGTATTAAAGTATTAACACTTCACATGTTTGGAGAAAGCAAGAAAATATTTTCCTGTTTAATTCAAGTATATACATATTACATAAAAGTATTTTAAATGTTTATTTTTAATTTTATAATTCAACCCTTTTTACATAACAATTTCCCAGCTAATATAATGTTACATGTTTAAAAATAATAATTTAAGTATAAGCTACACACGTTAATTATTCATGATGCTTACCGCGTAAAAATAAGTTGAATCAACATCAATGTTATCCATGTTTTTGTATCCAAGTCCTTTTCTTACCATCAATCCATCATCAAACAATTCCTGCCTAAAAATTAAAGCTCGGATTAAAATTGATATTGTAATCAATCATTCTAGCGACTTAAATATTAATGGCGAGGATAAAATATTATAATTTTTCACCCGAAAACTTGTTAAGCCTATTAAAAAAATTTAATCACCATTATTTACTTACATCAAAAACAAGCTAAAACAAATATGAAACAAAATTGGATTATTAAAATTCCAATGATTATATTATGACACAGATAAACATTCACGTTGTTAATAAAAATACAAGTTGTTTACTAAATCAATTTTCATGTTTATTTGCTTTATCCCTTTTTAAGGGCTGCCCTTTTGTTATTTTGTTATTCGTACTGCGGTAGCTTAGTGTTTCACGTTTATCTTAAATAAAAATACTACGAGACTTTTTGTATTTTTAGCTTAACACAACTAAGTTTTCTCTAAAAAAATGAGAAATTTATAAAATTTATTATTAAATATTCTTTTATTTGAAATTCAAGGCTTGTACGTTTTGTAAAAAACTTCTTTTGGGTTAGAAGGTGAAAAGTTAAAATGTTTTTCTTCTAAAATTTCAAGTTTTTATCGAATTAGGGATTTTCTTACCACCCCCTTTTATAAATAAATATTGTATGTTACTGTTATGCCTCAGAAATTCAAATCGTATAATGCAATAATTTTATATAGAACATGACGGGAAGAGCTTTTAAGCTAAGCCCATTTGGAACATATTTTTTTACTTCGCTTTTCTTATGCGGTATTCATACACACGTGAATCATTTTTATACATATTTTTTGGAATAAAAAGTAAATACATCATTTTATAGAGTGGGTTAGTAAGATTAATAAAATTAATATAACATAATGGGTTTTTATTTTATAAAATTTTATATACTGGGTTTTTTCCCAGAAAATAGTATGAAAGTATTCAAGAATAACTCCAGTATATAAAATTACTAAATTAAATATTGAAAATTACAGACCAATTTCTATACTAAATTTCAAAAATATTAGAAAAAAACAATTAATAGAAAAACTATGAATTTCTTTAATATAAATAATTTATTTGATTCAAGACAGTTTGCATTTTAAGAAAAAAAGTAGCACTCAAACAGCAATAATAAATAAAATTATTTATAAAAATAGGTATTCCTCAAGGTTCTGTTTTAAGACCACTTCTTTATCTACTCAGTTTTTGTTGCTGACACTATGTTATTATGTTCTGGATTGGACAGTATTAATTTAGAAGAGAAAATTAATTGAAAATTAATATTATTTAATAATTGGTTAAAAGATAACCCTTTAAAATTAATACCAATACACCAGCATTTATGGTATTTAAGAATAAAAATATAAAACCTAAATTGTATTAAATATAATATTGGACCATTTTCTTAAGTATAAATTTATTACTAGGTATTCATAAATTATTTTCCATCCTTTTCCACCAAATGTTTAAAAACATAACAATTAGTAATTTTTTAATTTCATACACTATATGAATCAATTCCTGGAGCAGTATTATTTTGTAATTCATAAATCATTTTTCCAATTTCTTTTGTATCTGAAGGTTTAAAAAAATCGATTGCATTGTATTCTAAAAAATATACAATTTTTGTTGAATTATAAAAGAAATACATTTAACGTGAATAATATCAATATAATTAAATAATAAATGTTTGTATTTAAAAATAAAAATGTAATAACTTATACAGAGTACGGGAAAAGTCCTGTATAATTTTCTGAATCCAACGATATACCAGATTCATATTTTTCTTTCAACTTGTGACTTAACAAAGATTTGAAAAAATCTTTTTAATAAACTTTAGGTAATAAAATTCACTTTACTGAGCACACATGGCTCTAAAGTTTATTTTTCTTTTAAAATATGTGGTGACATTTTATCATGTCATTTAAATGCTGTAGGAGTTATTTATAAATTGTTTGCCTTTAATCAAACATAAAATGGATTTTCGAAAAATATAAAAAATAATAAAAAATAATTTGAAAAAATTTTTATATACCTATTACTTTATGTAGATTCAAATTATTAAGAAAAAGTTAGACTATTCCATTTGATATTTCAAACTAGACAGTCTTATCTCAATCACGTGATGTAGAAAAACAGAAGCGAGTTCACAGATATACAGAGTGTACAAAAAGTTCGGCAACGCCCGTTTATCTTTGAAATGAAGCCTTTTTCAAAAATATTAATATAATAATTTTTTCAAAAAAATCTCTTAAATAAAATTTGTACGATTCTTAGTGACGCACTATCTGGAAATATTGCCATGACCTCGAACAGCAAGTTGAAGGTCAAGCGATAATCACATAACTTCTTTTAAATAGGGGCAACCCATTTTTATTGCGTATTATTAAAGCTTGTCTTCAGAGGTTTATGAAGCATATTCTTTTATTTTACTAAAGTAAATAATTTAGAAGTTACAAGAGATTAAAATTTTAATAGATAAGTTTGGCAACGCCTAGCAGATTTTTTTTAAATAACCACAAACCGTACAACTTTTATTTGAAAATTTTTTCTCAAGAATACTAACTTTCAAAATAAGTCGGCGCGACGTTGCCGAATTTACCTATTAAAACTGTAAGCTCTTGTAACTTCCAAATTATTTACTTTAGTAAAATAAAAAATATGCTCCATAAACCTCTTACAACTTTTATTTGAAACATTTTTCTCAACCCTGTATATCAAACCACAATCATTTTAGCTCACCCTGTATGTCAACATTTATATGAAACATTTTTTAATCTAACCAATATTAAAAAAGTTATAGCCATTATACAGGACTTTTTCCGCACCCTGTATAAGTTTTAAGTAAAACCAGGAATGGAATTTGTATGATATTAATGGTTTTAGATTCCACCACATATGTATTTATGTATTAATAATAAATTACCATATACTACATATAATCATTTATAATCTATGCAATTACACATATATAATTAAAACTAAACAATGTATAAATAAAGTAAAGCTTATAATGCAGATATGTAGATAAATTTCCAATTTACTGTTAAACTATTAATTTTATAAAATATTCTTTCAGAGTAAACTAAACCTAAAATAGAAATATTTTATTTTTTTGCAAGTTAATTAAGCAAATTACTAAACTTAGTCAAAAATTTAAAATATACTATCTTTATTTTAGGAATAATTTTTTTGTTGTTTACCTAATTATTATTCTTGAAAATTAATTACTGAAGCGTGAAATAATTTTGTTACATTCAAATAATTTTCTCGTAATAAAAAAAAACGAAACATTAAAATATTTTAAATTTCAGGTTTATTTTTGTAACTATGCTGCAATATTTTTTAATTATTGTAGGTCAGCTTCCGCTTTTTCATTCTCTGAAAGATAATATAACTTGACCACGATTTCACAATTATATATAGTGGTGATTACTCATTGTTATTATAGTTTCTTTATTGTTCAAATGAGATGAATGTACAAATTCATAATATTTAGTTTTGACAACTTTAATAACTATATGATTATTTAAGTTATTTAACCAACGAGTTGGTTAGAAAGGCCGATTAATCGAGATATAGATATTTTTTCAGATTAATCGCTTTAAAAAAAGTCGAATTAAGCGAACCTGGTTATCTATTAAACAGAAAGTTCTATATTCAATTACTGATGGTATGATGTGTACATAACCTCACTTATACTTTTAAGTGTATTTAAAATAACATTTATTTATAAAATCTAAAATCATTTATTAATGATTAAACAATAATCATTCATTAATAGAAGTTGTTAATGAATAATTTTGTCTATATTAAAAATACTCTTTAATAAGCGATCAACGAAAATGGTATATTGTTTTGTTATATGTATATAAAAAATAATTTTAAAATTGAAAATTTAATTTACATGCAATACACAATACAATGTCAGCGTATATTGGGTTGCCTAAAATTCATTTCTACTCCACCTTTCGAATCCTGTCAAAGTATACCCGATTGTAACTGATTTACTTTGGAAATGCACGATTATGACCAAAGAGTCAAGGAACATAAAAATGACTTGTAAAAGCCTGTCAAGCGTCATATAAGGCTGTACTTTAATGACGTTTGAAGAAAAAATTATTTATATCTATCTAATTTCAAATTAAAAGCAAAAATGTGAGTATATACAAAGTTTATAACTTATTTAAAGGTAAAAGATAGTTTTCTTTTTTATTTAAATTAGTGACATGAATCGAATTTTATTATTACCAATTTTTAATTATTTTTCAATTAACAAGAACTTGATACCTACAAATATTAAATAACTTTTTTAATATTACATATCCAAAGTTTTAAACATAATTATTATTTGTAATTTTAAGTGCTTCAAGTAATATAATTTTTAATTGTAAAATTAAAAAAAAAATAGTTTCTTTTATTTTAAGAAATACTAATATTTTGCATATATTTGTTATAAATTATCATAACATGATTTTTATTTGAATATTAATACAAATATAGTAATACATATCTCAAAGGATAATTAGATAATTGATATTTAAGTAATATTTTTTAAGAAATGAACGAAAATTAATTAAAATAATAATTAAGCGGTGACACGATCCCAATTTTACAAGAAAATTAAAGAAAGAAAATTTTCCAAGCCACCTGTGTTAATTACTAAACGTTAAGATGTAATTTTTCTTTTATTAAATTATACAGGGTGTTTCCTGGTTCAAATCAAAATCATTCGTATGATTAAAATTCAAATTCATGACTTTTCTGAGACACCCTGTATAATTTTATTTTTTAGTCAATTATAATTTTGTCTTTATCCAATTGCTTTATGCAAAATTATTGCCTTTTTTAAATTAAGTGAACTATTTTGAATTTCTTTTGCTTCTATCTGATTGGCTTAAAGATAAAGACAAAAGCATACTAAAAATATAATAAAATTTTATTATTATAAAAGTTTTTAAAATTTTTTAAGTATTCGAATAATAAATGTATGAGAAATTTTTTGTTTAAAATTACATTTATTATATAAAAAATCCTGGGACACCCTTTATTAAAGATATTATTAAATTAAAAATTCTCCATTGTATTTAATTAATAAAAAAATTATAAAAGCTGCATCGCATATAAAAATATTTTTCATAAAATTTTTAAATTAAATTTTCATTTCACCATTTTTTTTTGATTCAATTAATGATTTGATAGAATTTTTTTGTAAAAAAAAATATTCGTTGAAGATTACTAAAGAAAAATATTACCTAAAGTTTGTTTATTTTATCTGCGTTCACTTAAGATAGAGAGAGTAACGATAATATTTGGGCAAGCGCGAAAATCCTGTAGGATTTGATCCGAACTCGGGCGCGGACGCTCAACAACTAGCGTCTGGAATATTGAATGCACCGGTGCTAACACTAGAGCGCAATCGTTTAACCTCTTTTATGGTAAAATTGTATTTTATATTTACTTATAAAAATATACCAAGAGGGTGTAATTATGGCGAAGGCGCCAGGCTTAAGAGCTTTTATTTAAATCAGCCACTGTTTCCAACAGCTTTGCATATGATAATTGTATTTTTGCATTCATAAATTGATCTGATTATCCTTTAAAAGGATTAATTTTGGTTCGCATTCATGAATGCATTTTAAGGGAGGATTTAATTGGTACGTTAATCGCATGGGATTTATCAAATAAATTATGAACTCCAACTGGTTTATTATTAACTTCACTACATGGATTAAATTTTTAGAACAAATACATATTTATATGAAATTGAATTTATGATTAATCAAAACAATAAAAATACTGTTTGATTACAGTTACGCAGTTTAATCAAAGTTTTATAATTCTCTATATTTTTAACATGAAAGGATGTTGAGTCAAATAGATTGAGTAAGGTTAGTTATCATGATAAGAAGTGATCCTTTCTCAACTCATTTGGTGTAAAAGAGATTTTCAGAAGTAAAACCCAATTTAAAAGCAACTTACCCATTCATGAGCTAAATAAACCACTTCTACTAAATAACTTAAGCAAGGAGTATACATATAGGGTTTTCATGAAAAAAACTTATCCTGGGCCCGATTTACAAACACTGTAAGGAAACGTTGTAACATATTTTATAAAAAGTAGTCTTTCAGGGTTAAAATCTCCAAAATCAAATAAAGGTCAAAAATGTTGTGTTCTTTTGGATTTTTGATAAGATTGCGTTCGGTGCCTGTGGTCGAAAACGTAGATAACATCATAAACAACTCAGAACTACCCGATAAGATGCATGGTAGATAAAAAGGTTACTCGACAATTGAAGATCTTGCAGCAAAGATGGGGTAGCTCCTTTTTTGATAAGTTTTGAGGTAATACTTTTACCTATTCTTATAGTTATAAATTCGTAATTACCTTGGTGTTGCAGAGAAAATATTAGAATTTGCTTAGCATCATGAACGGAATGTTGTGCGCGAAACTCGCGTATTTCCGTCGCACGTAGCGAGCTCCCCACCTCTTTCGCTTTCTACCACGATACCTAGTTTCGCCCCGTTTCTCTATTATATCAGAATACTTAGATGTGTACTTAAATAAGTACTTAAAACTACTACAATAATTTCGTAGACTTTTTTATAACTAAAAAATTCATCCATGCCAATATAATAATAATTCAGGAACACAAATTAATGAGGGAAAAATTAATTATCCTGTACAATAGTTTTTTTGAAATTATTTTATTTCATTATTTGAACAAAATAAAAAGCTTAATCCTTGCCATTTTTCGTTCTGTTAATAATTTTCGTCATTTTCCAGGCTTAAATTATTAATCTCAGGTGGGTGGTGGGTATTTTATGAGTTTGGTGAAAGAGATTGCAGATAAGCTCCTAAAATTACAATGATTATGAAGGAAATGATTTTACTTTAATTAAAGCTATACGAAACTGCACATCCTTGCTTTCTGGTTTGGAGACTGATATAAAGCAACACCTAAGGGGATTCTCGTATACCTAAGGGCTAAATCTGTCAACAAGAAAAGTCCGGGATTAAGGAGGGAATATTGAAAGTTAGTAGTTTGGAACAGACAATATAAAATACTTAAGGAGATTAGACGTTTCCTGGTATTACAGTATTGATTGATGAAATTACTCAGAAAGTTTCTTAACCTACAATAGCAAAATTTATTAAATGTGAACAGGTAAAATTATTTTCTAATTATTTTATTGCGGATGAATTATCCAGTGGATAAAATTTAAATTGGTCTCTTGAGAGCTTGTAATAAATATTACACTTTGAATGGGTGTGGGAATTCAGGGATAGCCGGTATATTATTAAAGACTGACGCTAAATACTTGTACTACAAAATAAAGCCACCTGTAATATTTTTTTTATTATAAGTTTCAAATAATTACTAAATAACTGCGATATTTATTAGACTCGTCAGGTTTTTACTTAACATTGGGTTACTTTATGCACGCTACTGACTTAAACGTACCAATATTTTAAAATTTTATACCGCATTAGTTAAAAGCATACCGTAGCTTCAATTTTTAACAATTTTTTATATATTGTTTTAATAATAATAAAATGACAGCGATATTTGTTGCACTAGAAATTTAATACCTTTAGTTAACATGGGGTCACTTAAAGCACGCTACTGACTTTAATTTTTAACATATATTAAAATTTCTTGCTCTACTAAATAAACCCATCTTTAAGCTATGTTGTGTAATAAATTTTTATTATAAAAGTTTGAAACAATTACTAAATAACTGTGATATTTAGTATACTCGTCATTTTTTTTACTTAACATAGGGTTACTTAATGCACGCTACTGACTTAAATATTACAAACATTTAAAAGTTTTATACTGCATTAGTTAAATGCATACCTTAACTATAATTTGTATAAATTTTTTATATATTGTTTGTTATAATAACAAAATGGCGACGATATTTGTTGCACTAGCAGTTTTATGTCTTTAAATTAACATGGGGCCACTTAAAGCACGCTACTGAGTTTAATTCTTCAGAAATATTAAAATTTCTTACTCTACTAAATAAATCCATCTTTATATTAAGCTGTGAAATAAATTTTTATTATAAGTTTCAAATAATTACTAAGAAACTGCAATTTTTTTTACAATCGTCACGATTTTTACTTAACATTGGCTTACTTAAGCCACGCTACTGACTTAAATATTGCAGATATTTAAAATTTTTATGCTGGATTTATTAAAAGCATACCTAAGCTACAATTTTTCACAATTTTTATGTATTGTTTGTTATAATAACAAAATGGCGTCGATATTTGTTCCACTAGAAATTTATTATGTCCTATACTTAACATGGGGCCACTTAATGCGCGCTACTGATTTTAAATGTTAAGATATATCTATTAAAATTTCTTGCTCTCTTAACTTAATCTTTGAGCTATGTTTTGTATTACAAATTGTTTATAAGTTTCAAAAACTTACTAAATAATTGCAATATTTGTTATACTCTATTATACTGTCTTCGAATCAAAATATCCACCGGACGGCGGTATTATTATCATTGAATCATGTTCTTAATTCCAGGGAATTTCTGGGAATTTCAGGGAATTATTATAATGATTTTAAGCGTAAATAATCTATAATTAATTATTAATCCTAAACAAACAATGCAGTAGTCAAAATATTATGTAATGCTACTTAAATATTCGCATCAAACAATTTTCTCGTAATCACTTGTTGCTTATAAGCGTATTAAATCATTCAATCTGTAATATAAATTGGTAAATTGCCTTTGCGTGCAAATTTTCTCTGAAAGCACAGCTAACTAAGGTACTTATCGCTTCACATGTTTTATAAAAGATCAGAGCCTAAAAGCATTATAAAACTAAACTCGCCTTTTCATGTATTGTTAAAAAGTAAAAGCAACTCTAAAATAAAAGGAAAAAAAAAACAAAATGTAGATAATAATCATGAATAAATTGAAAGGCAATCACTTCAGATCAAATACAATCTTTGAAGTAGTTCGTAGAATCTGTGGAAGTAATTTGAAATGCAGTTAACTGGAATTTATATGAATTGTTAGAAAGTTCAAAAGTGATATGTAGTAGAAGGGTAGATTTGAACCCGGTTTAGGTTGAAACTGAATCATCCCAATAATTATAAAACAATAATTTAATCAGAACAAAAAGAAAACTTAGAAAAGAATGATATTACTTTCCTTATGAAAACAAACATCTTGTTTTGACGTGAATTTTTATTCTTGTAACAAATTTGCGTTGCATCATTTCGAGGACATTTTAAATTACCAGAAAATAAGATGTAGTTTATTTACAAGTCACGCAAACGCCAGATTAAAGAAATAGATTTCCTCGTTTACCATTACTTATGTCGCAGTAAAATTTTAATACATTCATAATTACAAAAACGTCAAAAAAATAAAGTAAGTAATTTATTCGAGTTGAAAAACTTAATAACCCCTTAAATTAAAATTTTAAAACTAACGCAAAAATTAGACATATAGGTGTATATTACATAGTGGTAGATCCCAAAAAGCTTTTAGTTTACGTCTGTAAGTTACCAGAATAAACAAAAGTACTACTAACATCTTTAGTACTATCGTAATTTCGTAAGTAACTTGAAGTGCTCTCATGTTTACAATAAAAGCTTTGTGAGCTGAGGTAAACGAGTCCTTTATTCTCCACTCCAGCACGTTTCATGAAAATACCTCATAATATAACGAAAACAAAGATTATTTAAAAAAATTAACTTCCACTTTATGGTGTAGTTACGCGGAAATAAAAAGTAGTACAAAATAATTTCACAAATGAAATTGCGGGTGGGAAAAATACTGTACTTCTAAACTTGCTGAGCTTAACTACCATAAAAAACATAGAGCAGATGGCGGTTATTTTACTCTAACGTTTTTCTAGCGTGAGCTAAACGTTGTAAAGAACCCTGCCGAGCTTTCTTTAACAAAAGGTCAATCCTTATACCCAATATTGCAATAAAAAGGAAAAATGTGAAATCTTGCATATGATTTTGAATTTAATTTGTGTTTCCTCAAACATTTGCTTAGTAGCTCTTTTTATACAGAAAACTCGGAAAATTTTAATAATGTCTTATTTATTATACTAATGAAGGAATTTTTATTTAAAAATAAACTGCAGTCGTGTAGTTGCCTCGACAATATTATCGCATAAATAAAAAAGCAAAACAAAACGAATTCATCTTAAAAATGATAATAATTCTCGTGTAATTTGGAGGTTTATAAATACAAACAACAACAGAAATACACCTAGTACTAGTAGCAATTAAATTGCAGATCCAATTTGTAGATAACCTTTGGATTTTAGAATTAGTAGCTCCATAAGTGATGCTATTAAAGAACTGGATAGCAATATATTAAAATCATTTGGAAACAATAATATACATATAATAATTGTATTTCGGCTGACATACTTTTAGGTAAATTGGTAAAATACGGATTTAGTAATTCAGCCACTCGCTAATTTCATCATACCTTTCATCCAAAGAAAAGTCAGTAGCATATAACAATACTATATCCCAATATCTAGCTGTAGAAACAGGTGTACCTCAAGGTTCAGTATTGGGACCACTTCTGTTTCTAATTTACCTAACAGCGTAAATATCTCTGGTCAGGTAAACATGTTTGCAGATGACACTGTTTTAACTGTGCAGTATGAAAATCCTAAAAGAAATGGCGGTAGAGGTGCAATCAGAAGCTACTGATTGGTTTCTAGTACACCAGTTATTCTTTAATCAAAACAAAACCGAGGTAATGAACTTTGCGCTAAAATACAGCACTTGATAATCTAGAGCATGTGCGATTTTTGGGAATTATTTTGGACCCAACATTAAAATAAGAAAAAGGTAGCCAGTTATGGTATATTTATATAGGGACACCGTATTTCGTTCCCTAGAATTTTTGATTTACAAAGGAAGGCTATTCGCCTTATAGATGGAATACTTTATTCTGAAGACTGTCGTTAATCTTACATTAAATACTCCATACTAAAACTAAACTAGTGTTTACATTTCGGAATGTCTGACCATGTATCAAGGAAAACGTATTAAGTTATTCTTCACTTCAATTCCTTTCATACTAAAGGAAAAACTATATAAATATATAGTAATGTCTTTATTCTGGAACCAACATTTGAGAAGTTATCGTAATTTTTGGCAAATATGATGCTTTCAAAATGTTGTACCTTTAGTAGATACTAATGTCTGAACACAAATATTAGTACCCACTAAGGTGCTGGGTATTTAATCACAAGCTTTTATTGTAGAACTGAAGTTGTGTCTTATATTTGATCACAAGTTGCAATTCTAAATCAGAAGTGTTGTTTTCTTGAAACACAAGCTGTAATTCTAGAATACAGGTTGTGTAATAATTAATTACAAACTGTGATTTAAGAACACAAGTTTTATTCTATTTCACAAGTTGTGCCCTGTTTTGGACACAAGCTATGAATCTAGAACACAATTTTTGTTTTTTGAACACATGCTATGATTGAAGAACACAAGTTGCGTTTTATTTAATTACAAACTATAATTCTAGATTACAAATTACAAGTTGTGTCTTTAAACACAGGCTATGATTGTAGAACATAAGTTGTGTTTTATTTAATCACAATCTTTGATTCGTGAACAAAAGTTTTATTTTATTTAATCACAAATTGTGATTAAATATCACATGTTTTATTTTCTTAGAAAAAAAAATTGTGTTTTATTTGATCACAAGCTGTGATTTTTTATCACAAGTGGTGATTTTTTTAAACTCAAGCTGTGGTTCTAGAAGTTGTGTATTAATTAATTACAGAGTGTGATTCTAGAACACAAATTGTGACCTTTTTTTGAAAACATAAGGTGTGCTTTATTTATTGTGATTCTAAGTTATAAGTTGTATTTTAGTTAGCTGTGATTCTTTAACCCAAGTTGTGTTTTTTGATACAAACCATGATTGTGGAACACAAGTTGTGTTTTCTTAGAACAGAAACTTGCGACCCTAGTTATTTGGATACATGCAGTGATACTAGATCGCAATTTAATAATAATTAATTACGAGCTGTGATTCTAGAACATAAATTGTGTGTACTTGATCATAAGTTTTTTTCTAGATCACAAGTTATGTTCTTTTTTGAACCCAACCTATGATTCTAGAACAATGTCAAAATGTCCAGGTGCAATTCCTCTTAAAAACTTATTAAAATAATGGAAACGAAACACGAGTCACCTATATAACTTCTTTATTTATAAAAATAAAAATTTGAAATTTGACTGTGTTATATGATTCAAGAAAACACATTTTAGGAACTAAAAGTTTTTTCTATATGACTTCCGGTTTTACCGGAAGTGGCATCAACTTTATTTTTTTAAGTGTAACACCCATTTTTTTTGTTCAAAATATGAATTTATGTTATAAAAAGAGTATGTTTGTGATAAACTTTTTAATTTTTTATTTGAAATTTTTAATTAAAAAAACATTTTTTTTCTTTATCCGAAGTTGATAAAAACTACCAAAACTCATCCCAAATAATACAAATACGTAAGGAAATTTGTATTTTGAAAAATTATTTAAGCAGTTTTTGAGATATTAATTTATGAGTAACGTATTTGCAAATAACTCTTTTTTTTAATGGAAAGATACAGAGTCACTTAGTTTTTCAAAAAGAAGATTTTTATACGGTCATTTTGGTATCCCATATGTGGGGTGTAATCAATTTACTTGTGCCAGTTTTTCATATTTTTTGTACTTGGAATTTTTAAAAATTTCAAAAAAAATAAAAAATGTATAACAAACATACTGCTTTTCTAAAATAATCTTAAATTATGAACAAAAAAATTAGGTTTTCGGACACTTTATTATATTTCAGGTTAATCTTTGGTTGACGTTTCGCCTAGCAATTCGCAGGCTTCATCAGAACTCAGATAGGATAGAAATAATCGTCAAAAATACTTAAACTATTAGCCATTCATTGACATTTACAAACTTGTTGTATATAAACATACTCAATTTGGCGATGGATTGCTTTATTGAAAACAGATTATATTAGAATTAAATCACCAACTAACGCAGTTGTGTACGAGAATACCATGAGTGAAAAAAAAAAAAAACGAAAAAACGAAAAAAAAACGAAACGTCAACCAAAGATTAACCTGAAATATAATAAAGTGTCCGAAAGCCGATAGTTGTTTTTATTAATTTCCAACCACGGACGATAGCTGATTTACTAAAAAAATTAGGTGTTACATTTCAAAAAATAAAGTTGATTTCACTTCCGGTATAACCGAAAGTGATATTGAAAAACTTTTTAGTGCCTATAATGTGTTTTCCTGAACCATACAACATAGTCAAATTTCAAATATTTATTTTCATAAATAAAGAAGTAATAGAGGTGACCCGTGTTTCGTTTCAACCCGGTATATAAATAAAATTAGACCTCTATTATTAGAAGTTTTGTTTAAAAAAAATTACTTCTAGCTCCAGTATTAACTTTTTGGAAATAAAAATAAAACTAATAAATATTTATAAAAATGAGGAAGTCTATTGAAAGTATTTTTTTTATTTCGTTTTTTAACATTTTCTTGTAATTAATTCGTTTAATATATAAATCGAGTAAAATTCAGTAAATTTAGATTTACTAAAAATTAAGTAATGCAATTTTTTTTAGAAATGTACGAAACAAATATTGGTGATTTTTTTATAAACTTTATACCGAATTTGAAAGAAACGTATACTGTAATTTATATACGAATTTTAATATTTTTGAATATATTTATAATTTTATCTAATATATGGTATGGTGCTACATCTAGTGACTAAACTTGAGAAAATTTCCAACAATCAATAAAACAAACTGTTGCTTTATATTGTACAACAGGTGGCAGGAGTATTTGAAATTTTATTTTTATTATTTTATGGTTTGATAATTTTTATTAAACTATAAAATTTTCAAGTAGCCTTTAAATATTATAAATATTTTTCAATAACAAAATTGTATAATAAAAAAGTAAAATAATATTTAGTCATAAATTATCAATAAAGTTTTTTTTTAAATAAGAAACTTGAGCATTTCTTTGAGCTTTATTTAATTTATTTGCCAATTGATTAAATAAAGTTGGATCAAAGGAATACTCCAGTTTCTTTTTATTTTGAATATTAATTTATCGAAATCTTAAAACATCAATTGTGTTATTTAAAGTATTTTTTTTCAAAAAGAAGAAGTTCTATAAAGGTCTTTTTTGTTATAATAACAACTTTTTGTATGCGCACTGGTTTATATATTGAAAAAATATTTAAAAATGGATTTTTAGTGAAGCTTGTTAATAATTAATTTACAAGATATAAATTTTGGGACTTTTCTATTATGCTCTGGATATACGGCGCGAATAGTCTTAAAATCCTATCCTTTTCTGAGCCACCTCTAACGGGGTAAGTGCAGATCAGGTTTTGATAAATTATGCATGTATTTTCAATCTGGTATATAAATACTTAAGATTTTTGGGATCAAACGGTTAATTTAAACTGAATAGAACACTAAATTCCTTTGTAAATTTTCATTTTTATGGGAAATGATTAAATATATCAACTTCGTCCCACTAACCCCTAAAATAAGTCAAGTGCTTTAAATGCTCTGAAGCCTTATTATTTAGGAACAAAATTGTAAAGAAAGCTTCTATAAAATGATTTTTACTGAATTATAGTTGGGACGACATCAATGTCGATATCAATATGTTTTAATATACCTATTACAATTATTGTACAGTGAATTCAAATAAGAATGAAACCATTGACATTGCAAGGTAGGAAACCTAAGTTTACCACAGTTGGCTATACTGAAATGACTACGTTGTGCTCCGGTGAAAAAACCATCCCGAATATTTTAACTGCACTAATTTTAGTTTTGAAAAAACAAACTGTTTTTATAGAATTTGCAACAAACTGAGAAATAACTTGAAAAAATACCCGAAGAAAAACTGCTGGGTGATGCTTTGGTTAAAGTGACAGATCAGATTTAAATTTGAATGAAAATTAACAGGTACACCAACTTAGCAAGTCTAAAATCACTACATACTATGTTTGGTTGCATAGTCACGGTTTCAGTCTTTTTTGAATTCACTGTACTATATTAGAATAAATTCAGACCGTTTACGATAAAGCCCCGTTTACAATGAAGCCCCTTTTACGATCTTACACCACTTCTTTTGATAACATTTAAAAAGGGGAGTTGTTCTTTAAAGAGTGAGAAAAGACGTTTTTGAATAAACTTTTATACTTAATCGCATTTCGTATTATTTAATGACTTCAACTTAAAATTTAGATTTAAATTTAAAAATTGACAAAAATACAATCGAAAATCTACACCTTCTCCAGTTGAATTTCAGAAAAGCTTAATTCCATTTCAGAATTCATCAATTGTAATTGAGGATTTCGATGCAATAACCGGTAAAATCAATTTTTTTCTAAATTAACTTTTTTCTGAAAAAACCAATAATTTGAGGATCGCCGTTCGATTGGTGTAGTTGGGGAAAAATTGAACAACTTCTGGTCTTTTCTGCGCTATGACCAAAAATATTTATTATTTTGAATTATTATATTGGTCTAATGGTAAGTGGAGTAGTGAATTGTGTTGATTTTGATTTTTTTTCGGCGTAGCGTCATGATGTGTAGTTCTGTTATTTTTGTATTAATTTTGTTGTATGTTTTGAATTCTGAGTAGTGCAACAATCGCTCGTAGCAAAAATAACCTTTTCAGTCTTCATCTGGAAGTAAATATGTGCCACATGATGAGGATCAATTTAGTACATAGTTTGGGTAGAAAACAAACAAAAATCAACCAAAAACAAAAGCAATGTAAAAAACTGCGTGAAACATAAAGACCCTAGTCCCAATAGCAGATCAATGGTATTACAAGCAAATATTTGGAAAAGTAAAAACTTGAGAAGAAGAAGATGAGAACCAAGAAGAGATTGATGTTGAAGATGGAGGATATGGCTCTGTATCTTCTTTTATATGCAGGGTGTATCATAATTTGTGGGAAAAAAATTACTATTGGGTAGAGCACATCAACATAATAAAGAAAGTTCCTATAAACAATTAAATGATACGTCCAATTAATATTATAAACAGTGCTGGGAATTTGGCTTTTTTGGACAAGGGAGCAATAATTAAATCACAATATGCTGACCGGTTTCGACTTTATTTATGAAAATCTTCATCAGAGCTAAAAAGGAATTAAAAAACAATATATCCATCTATCAACGGTGGTATAACAATAAAATATTTTAAAAAAATAAAAACAATTAACAACGCAACGTGGTTAAGTAGGGTTATAATTACCTATGGTGTATTAAAAATTATCTTAAGTCTCATCAAAAAACAAGCAATTCATTCGATATCCATATTAGTTTTACACATGAAGTAGAAGTTGATAGAAGAATAGCTTTCCTAGATGTTATGATTATCAAAGATCATTCGGGTTCTTTAAAGACGGATTGGTACAGGAAGGTTCTCAGCTCTAATAGAGTTTTAAATTTTTTGTCCGAGCATAAATTCCACCAAAAGGTGGCTATTGTAAAATCATTCCGTTATAAAATACTAAAATTATGTGAACCATGTTATGTTAATGATAGCTTAAAGATTGCGGACCACATTCTTAGATCTAATAACTATCCCACCACGATATTGAAGAAATACTTACACAATGATTTGCATAATAATATTGACAAACCAAATAGGGATGAAAATTTAATTTATATGAAAATCCCCAATATAAATATTCTTTCTAATAAAATTTGCAAATTGCTCTGTGGGTATTTCCCCAATACTAAAATCGTTACATATAACCTTAAAACTGTGGGTTCTAAATTGTTTTCTAAAGTTAAGGACAAACAAGACAAGGAATTTGACAACAATTTAGTTTATAGGATCAATTGCATGGATTGCCAAAGTTGCTACATTGGTCAAACCAAGAATTGGTTAAAATCCAGAATTCAAAACCATAAATTAGACTGCAAAAAACCTAGTAATAAAGATAAGACAGCTTTGGCGACCCATGCGATTGATCTTAATCATAAATTTGATTTCGAAATTGATAGTGTAGATATTTTAGCACATGAACCTAATTTGAAAAAACGTTTAATGATTGAATCGATATCAATTAATAACCATAAAAATAGTATTAATCTGAGATCTGATTTGAATAACTTAAATGTTATATACAAAAATTTAATTAGCAAATGTAAGTTGTGATTGGTCAACATTCATTGCGCATACACTGCTTTACTGGTGACATAACTTATGTTAAATGTTGTTTTGATGGGTTTACAATAACATTATTTATCCAAGATTATATAAAAAAATTGTCTCTTGTTTTTTGTTAATTTTAATTAATTAAAAAACAAAAATTTTTCTTCGTTCTGTTAATTTTTGTCAAGTTTAAATTTGACTTTATTTATATGATTGGTATGATTGATTAGTGTATGATGTAGGCTTAATGACAAGATACTTTCATTCTGTCCTGAATCGCTTGTTACGCAAGTTTGTGGATATTTTCGTTTTGTTAATTTTACAAGATTACAACGCTAATTATTCATCTTATAGTGGATGGATTACTCTGCTTGTAATGCAGTTGATTTCGCTTGTTTTTTGATGAGACTTAAGATAATTTTTAATACACAATAGGTAATTATAACCCTACTTAACCACGTTGCGTTGTTAATAGTTTTTATTTTTTTAAAATATTTTATTGTTATACCATCGTTGATAGATGGATATATTGTTTTTTAATTCCTTTTTAGCTCTGATGAAGATTTTCATAAATAAAGTCGAAACCGGTCAGCATATTGTGATTTAATTATTGCTCCCTTGTCCAAAAAAGCCAAATTCCCAGCACTGTTCCTATAAACGTATGTTTGATTTTGTTTCCTAAGGAAGCTGCAGTTCTTGAAAGCTCTTGACAAAAAAGAGGTTTTTAGTCATTTTTTAGGGTTCTATCCACTCTAAAAACAGCGAAGATTATTCCAATTTATTAAAAGGTGCGAAAATACTAAGCCTGATAACTACGGGGTGGTGTCTGTGCTTCCTATTCTCTATTCTTCCTAAAATATTTTAAAAGCTCCTAACATCATTTTTTAAAAGAAACGAATTATTCTGTCCTAGTCAACATGAATTTAGGGAAAAATCTACCCAAACTGCAATGTTGCAGTTTGTGGACGAATGTGGAGAAAGCTTTGAAAAGGCTTATCAAAGACCTTTGATACTATTTCACACAGAATCCTTTTAGATAAAGGCTACAGGATTCACCTAGATACTTGCAGACTAATAGTCAGTTACCTTTCAAACTGGAAACAGCGTATGTCGGTGAACGTGGATTATTCTAATATTACAATTACCAACATTGGGGTTCCACTGGTATCTATTTTAGACCCCGTATTTTTTCTTATCTACATCAATGACCCGGCATACAACAAAATATATTATAGTTTTTGGCATTTAGAAGGAAAAGCTTCCATTTATTGATAAGAAAACATTTAAGTGGGAGTTGGTCATGGTAATTATCTACAATAGCGTATAAACAACGTGTGTACTTTAAAGTAAAACAATAAAAATAAAAATAATTAAGTTTAATGTTGTGTAAGATTTTAATTGATAAAACAGAGTAATTGTAATATTTCATCATTCAATAAATTGAATAACAACGGTAATAACATTCGTTTCGGTTATTTTTATAGATGTACTATAATAACGTTTTGTACGTAATAAATAGTAATTTAAAAATTAAAAGTGCTAATTTCGAAATAAAACAATCATTCAAAAATATCAGACGCGTGCGCTAAAAATAACGTAGCGTTCCGGCATGTGTCTCTTGCTTTGATAACAGTTCCACGCGCCCGTCCGGGTTTGAAGTTTGAAACGCGATAAATACGATACCTTGCCATCACCTGACATCGCATTAGTGATGAAATTGTTGGAAAATGTTTCCTTCACTTGAATCTTAAATTTCCTTACATTCACCGCATTTATTTAGTCTTTAGTTCGTTGCTTTGAGACCTTAGTTTATTTCTTTGCCTCAAAAATAACCCAGTTTTATTTTTAGTGATTATTCAGGATTACTAGGGTGTTTAGTGCTTTGATTTCAGTGACTTTACTTAAGGTAATTAGTTAATTACTAATTTTGTGTGCGGATTTAATAATAGATCTTAAGTGATGACTGCTGGCTTATAATTGAATTAAGTTCAAGTTGACGGTTGGCATCCTTCGATTAGCGAGGTTGCATTATATTATTATTAAACTTAAGGTGGATTTAATCATGGATTTAATAACAAATATCCATAAAAAACAGTATATTAAAATAAATACTTCTAATGAGTATTCATGACTCACTATAAATACATATTGGTTTGTATTGATATTTAATGCTTTTTACAAATTTTAATATTTTATTTTAAGAGTAGCTTTAAATTGCAGTCTCTGAATAAGAGCTAAGAAGACGTAAGTAATTTTGTGATCAAAGATAATCACTATTCTTTGAAATGAAGTTTTATTCCGCTCTATTGTAGCTGCATCAGATCAAATAACTCTAAAACCATGTCCAAGGCTTTTAAAACACTTGTTGATATGTGTTTTAGTTTACTTCAACTCTCTTAAAGCTCCATAACAAAAAGTATTTACTAACTTTTTTACGCTTTTTTTTATAAATAATTCAAAAAAGGCAGTTTTAATTGAATTTTATATGTAGAAAATACGTTAGAAATACATTAATTCTTTTTTACTTTTTTTGAGACAATTCCTGAATTGAATCGATGAAGCCAAGAATAGTAGTGGAGAACAAAAAGTTAACTTAGAGATCCTAAGACGAGATAGAAAGTCAATCCCTATTTTGTAGAGTTTCATTGCAAATTATTAGTTAATGATAAATAGGTAATAATTAATGCAGATCGCTAAAGAGCGCGAGCTTGAGTAGAAAAGTCCTGATAAATCATGAATTATTTTGATTATTGGAATTGCTTCCTTGTACGCATGCCCATTCAAAAAATATTTTTAAACCATAAACTAGCACGCAATAAGTTTTTAAAAATTTATTATGTTAATTTTGCTATGCATGAAATTAATTAAAAAATTAAAAAGGCTTTACTAAATCGGTAATAACTTTTAAATGACTTAAGATTTTTCAAAGATTACTCTGGCATCTTTAACTGGCATTCAATAGATTTCTAAAAATATACTTTGCTTATTTTTTGGAGCACCCAGTGGTGTCCAATATCAAAATTCGTGTCGCGATGCGGAAAATTGGTTTAAAAATTAAAAAGAGTTTACTAAATCGTTAATAACTTTTAAACTACTTATGATTTTTCAAAAGTTACTAATGCATTTTTAACTGGCATTAAACAGCTTTCTAAAAATATATTTTTCTAATTTTTTGAATCATCCCGTGACGTGCAAAACAAAATTAGTGCCGCTAAACATGAAATTACTTTGAAAATTAAAAAGAATTAAAAATGTTAATTTTTGATTAACTTAAGAATTAGCAAAAAATGTTTTTTATATTAAATTACGATTAGTTTGGTATATTTAAACGTATTTTAAATTTTTTCTTGTATTACCCAGTGGCGTTCAATATCAAAATTTATTCCATATTGCAGGAAATTTGCCCAAAAATTGAAAATAAAATTCAAAATCGTTAATAACTTTTAAATGACTTAAGATTTTTCAAAGAGTACTCTGGCATCTTTAACTGGCACTCAATAGGTTTCTTAAAATATATTTTGCTTATTTTTTGGAGCACCCAGTGGCCTCCAATATCAAAATTCGTGTCGTGATGCAAGAAATTAGTTTAAAAATTAAGAAGAGTTTACTAAACGTTAATAACTTTTAAACTACTTATGATTTTTCAAAAGTTACTAATGCATTTTTAACTGGCATTAAACAGCTTTCTAAAAATATATTTTGCTAATTTTTTGAATCATCCAGTGACGTGCAAAATCAAAATTAGTGTCGCTAAACATGAAATTACTTTGAAAATTAAAAAGAATTAAAATTGTTAATTTTTGACTGACTTAAGAATTAGCAAAAAATGTTTTTTATATTAAATTACGATTAGTTTGGTATATTTAAACGTATTTTAAATTTTTTTTTGTATCACCCAGTAGCGTTTAATATCAAATTTTATTCCATATTGCAAGAAATTAGCCCAAAAATTGAAAATAAATTTCAAAATCGTTAATAACTTTTAAATGACTTAACATTTTTCTAAGATTACTCTGGCATATTTAACTGCCATTCAACAGGTTTTTAAAAATATATTTTGCTTATTTTTTGGAGCACCCAGTGGCGTCCAATATCAAAATTCGTGTCGCGATGCGGGAAATTAGTTTAAAAATTAAGAAGAGTTTACTAAATCGGTAATTACTTTTAAACTATTTATGATTTTTTTAAAATTACTGATGCATCTTTACCTGGCATAAAACAGCTTTCTAAAAATATATTTTGCTAATTTTTGAATCATCCAGTGACGTGCAAAATCAAAATTAGTGTCGCTAAACATGAAATTACTTTGAAAATTAAAAAGAATTAAAATTGTTAATTTTGATTGACTTAAGAATTAGCAAAAAATATTTTTTTATATTAAATTACGATTAGTTTGGTATATTTAAACGTATTTTAAAATTTTTTGTATCACCCAGTGGCGTTCAATATCAAATTTTATTCCATATTGCAGGAAATTTGCCCAAAAATTGAAAATAAATTTCAAAATCGTTAATAACTTTTAAATGACTTAAGATTTTTCAAAGAGTACTCTGGCATCTTTAACTGGCATTCAATAGGTTTCTAAAAATATATTTTGCTTATTTTTTGGAGCACCAAGTGGCGTCCAATATCAACATTCGTGTCGCGATGCTAGAAATTAGTTTAAAAATTAAAAAGATTTTACTAAATCGTTAATAACTTTTAAACTATTTATGATTTTTTTAAAGTTACTGATGCATCTTTACCTGGCATTAAACAGCTTTCTAAAAATATATTTTGCTAAATTTTTGAATCATCCAGTGACGTGCAAAATCAAAATTAGTGTCGCTAAACATGAGATTACTTTGAAAATTAAAAAGAATTAAAATTGTCAATTTTTGATTGACTTAAGAATTAGCAAAACATGTTTTTTTTTATTAAATTACGATTAGTTTGGTATATTTAAACGTATTTTAATTTTTTTTTGTATTACCCAGTGGCTTTCAATATCAAATTTTATTCCATATTGCAGGAAATTTGCCCAAAAATTGAAAATAAATTTCAAAATCGTTAATAACTTTTAAATGACTTAAAAATTTTCAAAGCGTACTCTGCCATTTTTAACTGGCATTCAATAGGTTTCTAAAAATATATTTTGCTTATTTTTTGAAGCACCCAGTGGCGTCCAATATCAAAATTCGTGACGCGATGCTAGAAATTAGTTTAAAAATTAAAAAGAGTTTACTAAATCGTTAATAACTTTTAAACTACTTATGATTTTTCAAAAGTTACTAATGCATCTTTAACTGGCATTAAACAGCTTTCTAAAAATATATTTTTCTAATTTTTTGAAGCATCCAGTGAAGTGTAAAATCAAAATTAGTGTCGCTAAACATGAAATTACTTTGATAATTAAAAAGATTTAAAATTGTTAATTTTTGATTGACTTAAGAATTAGCAAAAAATATTTTTTTATATTAAATTACGATTAGTTTGGTATATTTAAACGTATTTTAAATTTTTTTTGTATTACCCAGTGGCGTTCAATATCAAATTTTATTCCATATTGCAGGAAATTTGCCCAAAAATTGAAAATAAATTTCAAAATCGTTAATAACTTTTAAATGACTTAAGATTTTTCTGAGATTACTCTGGCACATTTAACTGGCATTCAACAGGTTTTTAAACATATATTTTGCTAATATTTTGAATCACCCAGTGTCGTCCAATATCAAAATTCGTGTCAAAATAAATTTTGCTAAATTTTTGGATCACCCGGTGGCGTCCAATTTCGAAATATGTCGTGATGCATGAAACTGCACTTAATTTATTATTGGATTTTTGCCTTTATTCTTCTCGTGAACAAAAAAGAAGGAAGCCTAATTTTTATCAAACCTTCAGGTAGATTTTTTTTTGTAAAAGAATAACTGATACAAAAAAATATTATAATATTTAATAAGTTTTTTTCTGATGAAAGACAAAAAAAAACTTTAGAACTTCGTCGTTAAAATCGATGTAGCAAAACGATTGATACGAATTTCGACAATAGAGAATTCAACTTCCACAATTTCAAGCACCTACAATATTTTTGCCATGAAACTGCTTTAATTATGTGACACCTGAATAGCATATCGCGCGCCTTTGTTCAAGCACGAAACAAAGAATTTGCTAGGTGGAATTACGGAAATATTTTAAAATATCGATTGTATCAATTACTAATACTTTATAATTTTACCCTCGATTTTACCGTTTTGTTATAAGTCGAATTTAAAATTCAATGTAGTTACAAGTTTACAGTTGAATAAATATCGAGCCAAATCGGATTTTTTTGATATTGCTTTTTAATAGTATATTATTCAACGAGCGAGTAATGATAGCCATTACTCACGAAGGCCGAAATTGCGACATGAGCCGGTAGGTGAGTGTCGTAACAGGTCTGAGTGAGTAATTGGTAATGGCTAAACGCAAAAATATTTTTCTAAAAAATTACGCTATTTGACGTAACAACGTCTGCATTTATTAAATAATGAAAAACCTAATAATAATATATAATAAAAAAGCTTGTATAAATTTCATCGGTTGCTCAGTTGATTGATACGTCTATGGATCCAAAAGTTCGAATCCCGATCTCTGACGATTTTATTTTAATAATTGTTTGAATTAAGTAACAGAGATTCACCGGTAACCAAAACTCACGGGTGTGAGTAATAGCTATCATTGCTTATCTCGAAACGCCTTCATAAAGTACCCATTATACAATAGTTATTTGTGCACCAAGGCAGTAAATTGTTATAATTCCGACTATGAAAGTTGTTTCCCGAGATGAACCTATCTAAAAATGATTGCTAAATATGTCAGTATTATTTAGTTATTATGACTGGCATGTGACGTGACAGCACAGGGAGTAAAAGTATAATTTTAGTCCTTCTAACAAAAGAACTAAAGTAGATCATTATTATAAAGAAATGCAAAAAAATAGTTGATATTTTAGTCCTTTAAAATAATTAATATTGTATTTTTATATTGTAATTTACCTAATATATAATCGAATGTAAAATTGTAAAATTTCAGGAAAGTTCTTCAAAACATATTTGCACTTTACATTATTACTGTAGAAAATTTATACTTACATTAAGATATTACTATAATAAAAGCATTTTTAGGGTTCTTAAAATATTCACCTAAAAACTTGCTTTTACCTTAGTTTATTAAAAATAATAGCCTAGCATACTCCATAATTTTTATTTTATGTATTTGAGTCAATTAAAATGTATTTTTTCTTCAAGAAAATTGGAGCCGTTTGTTTGAATAAAAATCATGTATTTATATACAATATTTCTGCGTTTACTTTTGATATTCTTTATAATATTATTTCTCCAGTATAAAAACAAAATAGGTGATTAGGTTGGATGTAATGGTATATTTATGTCAAAGATAAAAACTTTGAGAAGAATAAAACGAAAATTGCTTTAAAGCAGATTGAAGCCTCTTTTAGAATATAAGTTTTATTAATGATGTTTTTACAAGCGCAATAAACGAATCCCAATAGTATTTTTTATTTGAAACAAATTTGTTGGAACTAAAGTAAGTTTTTAAGTATTTTTTTGTTTTAATCACGTATTGTTGGATAATAAGGTTAAAACCATTGTTATTGTTTAAATTGACCATTTATATACGAAATGTGCGTGTTTTGCAAAATATAAGTCATGATTATTTATTAACAAAAAATAATATCATTAGTGTACTTTTTTTTCTAAAATTAATTAAAGCTATTATAAATAGTTGTTTTGATAATTAAAACAATGAAAATGAAAATTTTTGATACGTACAAAAAAAATATTTAAAATAATTTATTTTATTTTAGTATGGCTTTTCTTGAAAAAAGTGTGTATCAAGGCAAAAAGTATTTTTTATCAATTTTAACTTATTTACACACACACAAATAATCGGCTTTTAGAAGGTTTTTAGGTTTCCACATACCGTTTGTAGAAAGGAGTCAATAATAAAAGTTGGCTCGATATAAGAGACCCTTATTTAATGGAAAATCTCCATTTTCCTTTCCCTTCACTAGAACTGAAGCGGGTTTCTCCCTACAAAATGTAGGTGCTTAAGTATTATAATCGGGAATCTTTGGTAAAAGTTTTAAGCCAAAAATTTCGAGAAAATTAACAAATATTCCTATTATATAAATGCAGCAGTTGAGCAAGTATAAAAGTATTTTTTATAATTATTAATATATATTTTAAGGTTATGTTAGGTTATCGACGTAGGAAGTTGGTATCTCTTTATTTGACACCATACCAACCGTCCGAATTCAAAAATGTGCTTTTTCTCAATTCCCCACGATTTGCTTACAATTTTAAGACTTTACTAAATCGTTAATAACTTTTGAACGGCTTAAGAAATAACAAAAAATCATTTTTGCATCTTAAATTGCGATTAAGTAGGTATATTTAAACATATTTTACAAAAATTTTGGATCTTCCAGTGGCGTACAATATCAAATTTTGTTTTATTATGCACTTAATTTGCCCAAAAATTGAACATTTTACAAAACCGTTTATAACTTTTAGATGACTTAAGATTTTACAAAGAATACTCGGGCACCTTTAACTAGCACCAACAGGTTCTTAAATATATATTTTGCTAATTTTTTGAATCACCCAGTGGCGTCCAATATCAAAATTCCTGTCGCGATGCATGAAATTAGTTTAAAAATTAAATAGACTTTACTAAATCGTTAATAACTTTTAAATAACTTAAGGTTTTTCAAAAATTACTCTTGCACCTTTAAGTGGCATTCAATAGGTTTCTAAGAATATATTTTGATAATTTTTTGAATCACCCAGTGGCGTCCAATATCAAAATTCATGTCGCGTGCATGAAACTAGCTTAAAAATTAAAAAAAGTCGTTAATAACTTTTAGGTAAATTTTCAAAAATTATTTTTGGATATTTAAATGGCATTCAATAGGTTTCTTAACCTATATTTAACAAATTTTTTTGATCAACCAGTGGCTTACAATTTCTTTGTACCATGTTGCACGAAATTCGCCCAAAATCGTTAATAAGTTTTCTATAACTTAAGATTTTTCAAAAATTAAATTTGTATCTTTAACTGGCATCAAACAACGAGATCATGAAAAAATTAAATCACAAAGCAAAAAAATCTGTTGGTGGTAAAAACAAAAAAGGCCAAAATCGAATTTCAAACAAAATAGTTTTAATTAAAGCAGGCTTTATACGTCGAAATTAAACGGGTGGTGTTTGTCTCGGTGGAAAACATTGGTATCAAATAATAGTAGTAAGTAAATTGATGTCAGCTTGTTGATCAAATGTTTATTTATTCCCTTCCTGTGCTAGTAAATTACTCGAAGGTAAAGATAAAAAAGAGGGTAAATAATATACTTCAAATAATTTGACGTTTTTTATGATTTAAAAAGAAAACAAGTTGCGGGTTTCAATATTTATAAAATTGTTGAATATGTATTGTTTTGTAATAAAATACTGTTGTAAACCAATGTTGCATAAATTACTATGAAATATAATAAAGCGTTGCAAAACTATCAATGGAATCTAAACGTTTCTAATGGCAACGTTATAAAACTGTTTTATTAAAATTTATGATTTAATATTTTATCTGCTGAACATGAAATCGCAATTAAGACATAATGTGAGCACTGAGTTAAAATTAGCTTTATGTATGTAGAATTTAATTTAATAAAAATTAGGATTTTATTTAATTTAAATAATTTGAGACGTGGGTGTATCTTCAAATTTTATTATATAGTATAGGGTATATCAAATTATACATAATATTAATTAATAATTAAGAAATTTTGAACTTAAACTTTATAAGTGGTGCGAAGTTTGTGGTGTATTCACTTTACATTATATAAATTATGAAATTACATCATCAGGACATAAACTCGTTAGAAAGTTTTTAGATATCATTAAAAACGATTAAATAAAATCACCAAATTAATTTATTAGGGAAAAAGTAATTTGTTTTACAAACTCCTCTGATGCTTAGAGAAATTTAAATCAAATTCGTTCAGCTTCCTAAGTAGCGTAATTTCATTTACAGATGCCCTCCGCATCCATAATTAAGTTATTTACTTACCAATACCAAAGTTAGTATTTTAATTTGGGGTTTAATCTTATACCATTGAATTAGAATTTGGAAACGGTACGGCGAAAATTTCGCTTCGAATATTAATATGTATATTAATTATTAACAGTTGATTACATTTATTACAAACATTTTGTAATCATTTTCACTTACACATCACACCCAGCTGTTTTATACCACCAAATTCAATATTATTAAATAAATAGAGAAAAATTACAAGAAAAAAATCATATTCATATTTTTTTACCAGAGCTTTCTAAATATTTCTTTTTTACATACTTAAGATTTTTCAAAAATTACTATCGCACCTTTAACAGGCATTCCATAAGTTTCTAAAAATATATTTTGATATTTTTTCAGATCACCCAGTGGCGTCTAATAACAATAATTCGCGTTGCGATGTATGAAATTAGTTTGAGTAAATAATTTTTAAATGACTTAAAATTTTTCAAAAATCTTATTGTATCTTTAACTGGGATGCAATAGCATTCTATACATGTATTGTGTTAATTTTTTGAATCACGCTGTAGTGCCCAATATCAAAATTTGTGTCGCGATGCATTAAACTGCACTTAATTTATTGTTGGATTTTGGTTTTTTCTTCTCCTGAACAATAGAGAAGAAAGCTGAATTTTTATCAAACCTTCAAGTAGATTTTTTTTGGAAAGATAAGTACTTACAAATTTTTTTTATAATATTTAATAAGTTTTTTTCTGATGAAGTCAAAAAAACTTTAGAATTTCGTCGTCAAAATCGATTGACACGAATTTCTGGAATATGGACGAGACAAGAGCACTACACGGTTAGAGCCTCATGGATAAAATAGGAGAAGAAAAAGTTCAAAAAGTCAGAAATATGAATATTGAAGATGTTAAAGAACTCACAAAGAACACTCAACACTGAAAATCCCCAGGCCCAGAGAAAATTCAGAACTTCTGGATAAGAAAGTTCACTCTGCCAAATCACATGTCTTCCAACAGTGTTACAAAGTATTTACCTCAATAATCACGATAAAAATATACGATATTGAAAACGTAAATGAAACTATTTTGTCAATTGAAGAAGACGAAATGTATGTACACCTTGAGTTCCACCAATCAAGCAGCATCGATCATAAACATTCGAAAGAAATACAACCAACAAATTTGTTTCTAGAACTAAGGCCATACTAAGATCCCAGCTGTCAGGAATCAAAAAATTAGCTACAGCTTTTGAATTATCAAATGGATCTAAACAGAACTTCAAAATCTGAACAGAATATCGATGCCACCATCCAAGAAGTTCCATAAAAAGATTACAACTACGAAGGTGGAAGGGAGGAACAGGAATTCTTGACCTAAATAATCTACACCACAAATTTAACGAAAATCTCCGAAACTACTTTAAATCCAAATATGACTCAAATAAAGTCCGATGAACCCCGATAAACTCCGATGACGTTAAGATACAAACCTGGGGTTTGAGCTCCATGGGAGACATTTTGTAGTCATCCGGCAAAAGTTTGTCGATAAAGATGCCTCATACAAATGGTTATCTAAAAGCAACGTATTCTCGGAGACTAAAGGGATTTTATTCTCTATACAGGACCAGCTCGTGGCAACACTCATCTATAGAAGGCACATTTTACGAGACCTGAACAGATGTAGGATATGTCATGTATACACAGAAAACATTGGACATATTATTGGAGGTTGCAAAGTCCTGGCATCAAAAAAGTATACTGATTGACATAATAACATCGCAAAAATAGTCCTTCTAAGAATTGCTTCCATGATGGGTTTGAAATAAATCACTCTGCATTAATATCTGGAATGGAAGAAATTAAAACATACAAATATCTAGGATTTCAACATACTAGAGGCATTGACCAAAAAGCTACAAAAACTGCACTTGCTGTAGGATTTAATAATAGATTCAAATACTAAAAACGGAACTATCAGGTATAAACAAAGTAAAACCAAATAGTTCGTTCGCTGTTCCACTGATTAGAACTACTTTGTCACAATGAAGAAAACTAGCTGTAGTAAGAGCAGATTGTAACTTAACTCCTCTTAAGCTTAACAACTACGACTACAATGGATTGCATGATAACTTAACTCCTCTTAAGCTTAACAACTACGACTACAATGGATTGCATGATACTACACATCTGTAGAGGAAAAAATCAAGAAATGGAGAATCAAAGAGCTACATGAAGGTTGTTCAGCACTTATAGAAGAGAACCACGTCGACTATGAAGGATGCTGTCAATGGTAAAATATATTTGCCGAAACTGAGGGTTTGCTGAAGTCTATAAGCACTAATGTGATTGGTTTACCCTGATCAGTGTAACAAAATATTCCCTGAAATTTGGAAGGAAGCCTTTTAGTAGTTCCTTTAACTAAAATTCACAATCCCTTCGCTACTAAATACCTGAAACCTATAGACCTTCTTCCATTTTTGTAGAAAATATTTGAAAAAATAGCAGTATCCCAGCTTAGCGATTTCCTTGATTTGCTGCGAAACTGCGTTGACCTCAATTATTGACTATAGTCAGCTGGGATACTGCTATTTTTTCAAATATTTTCTACAAAAATGGAAGAAGGTCTATAGGTTTCAGGTATTTAGTAGCGAAGGGATTGTGAATTTTAGTTGAAGGAACTACGAAAAGGCTTCCTTCCAAATTTCAGGGAATATTCCTTCCACCAATTAGGAGTTGACTATGTGTACCAAGTATACTATTAGAATATGAGGGCAACACAATTTTAGTAGCCGAATTGAAATCCCATCAATGTTTTTTAATCCAAATCAATTTACTCCTGCTAATTAAAATAAATAACAATTTGATTTTTTATTCGTTAAAATAGTTAAAAGTAGGTACTTAATTTATATAAATTGGCCTTTTTTTAGGTACCCTCTAAATAAAATCTTGTAATATATCAAGGAAGAAGTACTATTTTTTCTTCAAAAGCCAAATTTTATAAAACGTAATGTATAATAAATTTTTTAAGGCGGCGAAAACGTACTGAATTTTTCACCTAGACGTGAAAAATATACTCGAAGTACATCGGAAATGTGGAGGAATATGACTTATTACAGCTTCTGAACTGTAACAGGAGTCTGTGCTTTCCTGACGTTTGAAGAAAAAAAATGAACAGATCAGAAAGTCGAAAAAATGATATTTCGATTATCTTGGGTAGAAGAAATAGTTATTTATGCAACAAGTGCAAAAAGTAAATAATATTTGCAAGCTACGTAAAAATTGTACAACGAGACTGTAAAGTGCAAATATGCTTTTTGCACTATTTTTTCTACGATCGATGATTATCAACCATTGAAATAATAAAATTTCATAAAAACATGGAATTAATGACAATTATCGATATTTCTAAATTTGTCATTTATGATCAGACAGTGCATAAAGTCATGGTTTTTTACATTGACAACTGATTATAAATTGACCAATTTTTGCACAATTGTAGGAAAAAGGTGTTTTGTAAAGCGAAACACAAGTTTTATTTTTTCATAAAATTATAATGAAGAGAACAGGACTTAAGACGTGTCAATAAATAAATTATTTAGATTATAACCAAAAATTTATTCTTATTTCAATCAAGCTTTCAATTACGTTTCATTAATATTAGATGAGCATTTGATCGGATTTACGACGAGAATATTGATTTTATTCGACATTTGACATTCCTTGTGAATCTTGTGTTCACAGTTTCCCCCATCAAAGTAATTTTCCTTTATTTTTCCACGTAAACAGAAATCAATATTGTCGCTAAAATATTAATTAAAAAAATATTTAAGAAATGTAAATTCCCAATTAGGAAACATCGCCTACTTCAAAAGAGAAAAAAAAATAAAATTTGACAAGTTTATAATTTGATTTATTTACTTTTCGAACATGTAATAAAAAGTTTTTAAATTTTATAGCACAAAAGCACTTACCTATTATGTAACCAAAAATGTTAAAAGTATCATTCAATCTTATCTTCTTAAATCTCTTTCATCTTAAATTATGTAAAGTACGATATGAAATTTGTGTATTGGGGTTGATCAATAAAATTTTACTCAAAACAAATCTAATTGTAAAATCTCAAAGGATTTTAGGCCACGTTTTAATTACATTTTCTAATATATCCTATGAATTTAATTCTTTGATGTTAATAAGCTATAGGTAAATACACATTTAATATAACATACTTATAATTGCGATATAATCTTAAAGCCTCGTTTCAACCTCAGTTCAAACAAATATTCATTTAAAATTACATGTACACCAGTTTTTAGTTAATACATCAAATTTTAATGATATAATTGTAAAAATAAAGACGTATATTTGGAGGAAATCCTACATATACATAGTGTCGCTAATTAACGATCTACGATATGGAGACTGGAAGGGGTAATTATACTTAGCCAGTCTGCAACTGCTGTAGATGTTTTACCTCATCAAATGCAACGTAAGTCGCTACGAAACGGCAGTGTTTATAATTCGCTCCCAAAATTTTTGCAAAAAATTTTACTTATATCAAATTCGTGGATAATGGTTTAAATTGCTAATTGAATAAATGGTAATAATTTTAAGCATGAATGGTATTTCAGAATCATCAATTGTATTTCAGAAAGAATCATTGTCTTTCATTCAAATTTAATTTTGCTGCTCTACCTACATTTGCTCCATCATACCAGGAGCCATTTTTTTACAATTGGTCCTTTCTGATATTAAATTGATTTTTCTAAAATACAATTGATGCTTTCTGAAAACAAATAGAATTATTTGAAATACAGTTGATTTATCTGAAATAAAAATGATGCTTTCTAAAATACAATTGGTAACATTTTTTGTAGTTATATGTTAGAACATATTGACATGCTAAATAAGTTTTGATGGTGATGAAGATCTTGATATAATTTATGTAAATGATGTTGTAAACTTGCTGTAATTTAATCCATTTCTTGCTTACTAATGGTTGTATTCTTGTTGCAGTGCGACATGACTTCTATAAAGTTTAAAGTAACTCGTGAGGAAAGTCAACCTCTATCCGTGCCTAACGCGACATGCCCTTTGGGAGGAGGAGATTTTTTATCTCCTTATTCTTTCGCCCCGAGGAATTCCCTGTCATCGGTTAGTGGTAAGTTTACTTCAAAAAAATCCTCTTCCTTAAATTTTTACTGTCACATAATTTTCTATCAGTCAGATTAGAAGAAAACATAAACCCTATTAATCTAGCATTAAAAATATAAATTTCAAATCTTAGTTCTATCCAGAAGCACTTTCCTTTTAGCATAATTTGTTACAATTTTTGTGAATGTGGTAGTAGCTATGCAGAAACTCGTTAACTATTAATCACAGATACATAGAAGCTGTATCATAATTAAACACTAGCTATGGACCAAATTTGTTCAACAAATAAGCATTTCCAGTCAACAGTTTTAAACCAATTTCAATCAATTGCGCCAGTGAAATTGCTTATTTTGGAATGCCCACGCATTTAACATCCACAACAAATTGAATTAAAAGAAGCAATTCGAAGCAAATTTTGATTTATATTCTACTTTTACACAATTTTTATGAAATTGGAAGGATTGAAATTTTTTTAATGTTCCCATGAAGCTTCAACCAAAATGTTACTAATTTGTTCATCAAAATTCTTTGAAATTTAAGTATTTAGTCAGTTTTTTTGGTCAAATTTTCTTTTTAATAGCGCCATCTATGTTCCTGGCACTAAACTGGAAGTTTTTGGTGTATTTAATGGATTTTCCACATTACAGAATACTCGACGCGACGCCGACGCCCGATAACATTACGGATCATGCCCAGGCTGAGCCTGCCGACGCGTAGCACTTCAGCTCCTGCTTCTACTACAGAAGTGGAATGGCCGCCAGTAAGGTAGGTTTCTGTAAAATACATGAAATTTCCTAGTTGTAAAATTTTTCAAACTATTCTACTTGCTCCTAGATGTTAATTCTAATGAAGAAGCAACAATTAAACTGTAATGTATATTGGGTTGCCAAATAGGCGGAGTAGAAATTTTATTTATACTTCTTGGAAGTACAAAATAAACCCGATTATACCCGATTTACGTCGGAAATTAACGAACATGACTCAACGAACAGAAAAACAGAAAGCTGTACTTTGTTGACGTTTGACGAAAAAAAAACTTTTGTCACAAACATACTTTTAACTTACCAAAATAATAAAGTTGTTGACATTTCTTGTAAAACCGAAAGTGGTATTAATTTTTTTAGTTCAATCAATGTGTTTTCTTAGCTCATAAAACAGAGTAAAATTGGAATTTAGTATTTGTATAAACAAAAAATTGACAGTTTCGTGAACATACGGTATACCAAAAGCTCTCGATATATTATACTTAATGCATTGTATAAAGGAGTAAACAATTTCATTGTTCAACATAAAATTGTTTTATACTCCTATATTTTATAAAATATGCAGAATATTGAGTTAAATTTATAAATTCTGAAAATGTTTAATAATTTTACAACAATATAGTAAATCAATTTTATATCAAAGTGTAAAACAACATAAATACAAAATTATCAACTTATTTCATTAAAATTTAAAATACTTGCCTACCAACTTTTACATTAATTTTGTTTACACTTACTCCAAAATATTAAAAATTCGTGTTTGTTCAAACAGGAAAAATAAATAGAAAGTGTATCCTTTATGCGGAAGTACCAATATCCACCCCTATCAATTGTGTGAAATTCCGAAAGCTGTATTTTAAAAAGTACGCGTTGGATCGCGCTAATGTTGCTTGAATCGTTATCAGCGAACCCAATCTCTTTTTTGGGACACTCAAATGGCTGTAACTTCCAAACTACTAAAGAGCAAAAATTTTTATTTCACCGTTATCAGCAGGTTGTTATTAGTTCCACTCTACGTTGATAAGAAGCTCTTGTTAGACAAGGGAAAAATATTCAAAAAAATCCTTCCAGCAGATTATTCAAGATATGAGGGCTCAAAGTTAACAATTTTATTTGTACTTTTTTAGTTATTTTTGCTCTTTATAGTACAGAACATAAAGATAATTGTGTTGTTATTGCATTTCTCAACAAAAAATATTTATTTATGTTGAGAATATAAAGATATTTGCATTTTAAAATTTATAATTTATCATAAAATTGACAAAAATTACATACGGCAACAATGTAAAAATATTACTTTTTCGTTTCCTCGAACTTTAATCTGATAAAAATAACTTCGAACATCTACTTAAAATTTAATTTTTTTTATTTGTTTTAAATAAAAATTACTAATAATAAAATGGTCTATATTTTGACTTATTAATTCTTTCACTTAAAAAAAATGTCATGTTAATTTCAACTTTATCACCTGTATTAGATTGTAATCATAACTTACTAAAAATTTGAATTAAATATTAAGAGGTAAATGGTATCTTCAAAGTCTACTTTGAAAACAATGTTGTCAAATTTACTTCTTTAAAATGTGCAAATAACTTCGGAATTTCTATCCAAATATTTTTTTAATTATTTTACCCATGTTTAACGATTGCTTCCAAAACAATGTACCGTGGAGCGTGTCTGCGACTTTTTAAGCACCCTGTATAATATTCGAAAATTTTGGAAAATAGTATATTGTTTTAATAGGAGTAAAAGAAGTTCTTGTACTCCGAATAAAACATGCTATTTTTTCTTCAAACGTTGAAATTTTTAAAATAATAATATAATAAATAATTTTAAAATTTGGCATTTAATTTACATACAACACACAATACAATGTTAGTAAATATTGGGTTGCCTAAAATTAATTTTTACTCCGCCCTTTTATTCCTAGTCAGTGCAAAGTAGTAAATTCTATTCCGAGGCAACACAAAGTGACCATAGAATCAAAGAACATAAAAGGTGACATTTCAAAGCCAGTCAAACGTCACAGGAGACTGTACTTTACTGACGTTTGAAGAACAAATATAGTTTTTTTTTTTAATTTTTAAAGTTTTCCAAAATTTCAAAACGCTATATACAGGGTGAGTCAGACCACCCGTAACAGCCCTTTATCTCGAAAACAGTTTGTCGCACATAGGTAGAATTAAAATTTTAATTACCAAAGTAAACCCAAAGAATCCATTGGTGCACTTATTATTTTCCGGAACCAACCAGAAGTGTCCGGAACCGGAGGTAACTTTGATTTTTTAAATGGCAACATAGGTCGAGTATGGTATCGTTTGAAAGGTCTTTTAAAAAGAAACAACTTTTATTAAAATATTTTTTTAATATCTTGCCTAATTAACAAATTAAACGAAAAAACATAAGCAAACAAGTGACAAATGGTATCTTAAATTATGGAAAAATTAAAACACTACAATCATCTTTATTATGGGTAAGGGTAGAGGCAATTATGAATTTTAAATGTCAACTTGTAACTTTTGCATTTTTCGTTTCGCTTTTTTAGGTTATGTATTTTCCTGAAATTTAAAATGGCAACATAGGTCTGGTATGGTATCGTTGGAAAGGTCTTTTAAAAAGAAACAACTTTTATTAAAATATTTATGTAATATCTTGCATAATTAACAAATTAAACGAAAAAAATTATGCAAACAAGTGACCATTGGTCTCTTAAAGGGAAAAATTAAATCGTTACCATCATCGGCAAATGGGCAAGAGAGATTTTTTTTAAATAGAAACTCTTTTTTGCAGTTATTATCGCTTTATTCGTTAAAAATAATCAACTTTTTTTTTATTTTTTGAATTAAGGAAAATACATAACCTAAAAAGGTTAATTATTTTTAACAAGCGAAACGAAAAATGCAAAAGTTACAAGTTTCCATTTAAAATTCATAATTGCCTCTACCCTTACCCATATTAAGGATGATGGTAGTTCTTTAATTTTTCCATAATTTAAGAAACCATTTTTCACTAGTTTGCTTATGTTTTTTCGTTTAATTTGTTAATTATGCAAGATATTAAAAAAATATTTTAATAAAAGTTGTTTCTTTTTAAAAGACCTTTCAAACGATACCATACTCGACCTATGTTGCCATTTAAAAAATCAATAATAAGTGCACCAATGGTTTCTTTGGGTTTACTTTGGTAATTAAAATTTTTATTCTACCTATGTGCGACAAACTGTTTTCGAGATAAAGGGCTGTTACGGGTGGTCTGACTCACCCTGTATATTAAAAAGCACCCGTTGGTTGAAGCTAAATCTATCGGAAAAATTATCCACTCTTGGCGATTTTTAGTATTTCTAGAATTTTTAGCACCACTTAAAGTATCCTTTAAAAGAGTTTTCCGGTTATTAAAATAATTTCCTGAATTTTTATGTGTATTTCTGCCTAGAAAATAAAAATAAAATCTAGGAAAAAGGTAGTAATTGAATCTTGAATCGAGTTGAATGTAATGTGGAGAGCTATCTCTACTTTTATTAAATTCTCGCCCTGGATATTTTCATTTAAGCTTCTCTAGTAATCTGTTTAAGGTAAACACAGTTTTCGATAACTGCTTTCTCTTTTAGCTACGACGAGAGTGCTTTTCGTATAAAAAGTCGATTAAGAGCATTTTTGATAATAAAATGCACATGTCAGCTACAATCAATAATCTTAACACAAAAAACCTCATCATAAAATCACACAAAAATTTATGATAATACTTTTAATAAAAAAGAAACTAAATTGTAAATATATAATTAAATGAGTGGTTTTGAAATTGGATAATAAGATTGCAAATATTTGCTCGCTTTAATTTAATTTTGGTTGATTAAAAATTAATCCCAAAACGAATCCAAGAATTAAATTTGTATTATAGAAAGGGGGACAAGGCGTATATTTATTTATTTCCCAATATTTTAATCTCCTGGAACAAAATCGATTCTTACCGTGAAAAATTGGGTGATTTGTCGTTAGGGTTACTATAAATTACGGTGAAAATTGCTTTTTCTTGTATAACAGAATATAAATGATTTATTTTTATACAATTGTCGGATTTAAGTTTTAATTTGTAATCCCATGATTGCAAAAGTTTTATAATTGTAGAAATTTTCAATTAATTCATAATTAAGACTCGGGAATTGTGCAAAAGAGAAGGAAACAAAGGAACCATTTGTTATTTTAAATTTTTTTATAGTAGTCGTAAAAAATAGAAATAAAACCTATATGATCATTATAATTATAAGTAGTTCTTTAAGTTTTACCTATTTTTTCTTGTAAATATAATTTTGGGAGAACGTAGAAGTGGAAATACGATTAAATATAAAAAAAACGCGCCATTTCAACTTCTAATCTCCCCCAGAAGCATTTATAAAAAAAATAAATGCTGAAACTTAAAGAGTTATGTATACGAACGAGGATCATGTAATTTTTTTTAGTTTTGTTTTACTATTAAAAAAAATAACAAAAGGTTGTTATACATTATTGGAAAAAAGTAGAGCAATATTTTGATAATTAGTGATTTTAATAAAAATGTGTCACAAGCTGATATTTCTAGAAAGTATTCGCTGCATAGATGCAATAGCTTGTATTCAGCGACCGTGATGAAAAATTTAGAGACGTCGTTAACGTTAAACACGTGATTAAATAATATTTCTTCACAAGAAATATTTTTTTAGAGACGTGTTTAACGATAAAGACGTCTCTAAATATTTCATCACGGTCGCTGAATACATGCTATTATATCCAAAATTATAAAAAGGTATAATGAAAGTGGAACAGTAGATTTCAAAAAAATAAGTCTGGACTGCCACGAAAAACAACATTACGTGAAGATAGAGCGCTTATAAATATTTCAAAACAAAACCCATTTTTATCTTCAAACCAAATTAAGGCCCAATTTGATAACAATCAGTTTTCAAATATTACATCACGCACTTTCAGAAATAGACTAAGTTAGAACAATCTTATAGCTAGAAGACCAGCAAAGAAACCTGTACTTTCAACGAAGTACAGACGTGCCCTAATTAAGTTTGCTCAAGACAACATTAATTGGACTTTGGAAGATTGAAATAGGGTAATATTCAGTGACGAATCAAAGTTTAGCTTGATAAGTAGTGATGCAATCCAATATGGGAGACGTCCCGAGGGTAAAAGATTACATCCCAAATATGTTCGTCATACAGTAAAACATGGTGGTGGATCTGTAATGCTTTGGGGGTGCTTCTCTGGTTTCGGAATGGGCCCCATTCATCGTATAAATGGCATAATGGATCGTTTTGTGTATAAAAATATTTTAGAGAACGTTATGGTCCCATATGATGATAGCACTCTCCCATTACGTCATTTCTTTCAGCAGGATAATGATCCGAAGCATACATCAAAGTTTGTAAAACAATGGTTTGCGGAAGAAAAAATTAATTTATTGAAATGGCCATCACAATCTCCGGATTTAAATCCAATTGAAAACCTTTGGAGTATTATGCATAACAAAATTCGCTACAAAAATTTAGACGAATACCTTTCAGCGCTTCAAAATGCTTGGGATGAAGTAGATCCAATTTTAATTAATAATCTTTTAAAATCAATGTCCAGAAGATGTGCTGATATGGTTAGGAACAACGGGTATTGGACAAAATATTAGTTTACACTTTAATTTTTGTATTTTTGTATGAATAAATAATAAGTTTCTAATTGTTGCTCTACTTCTTTCCAGCCTTATTACTAAATTATTTTACTAAACCTGCAATTTTTATTTTTATTTAATAAAAAAATTATGAAATAATGTAAATGTTGCTCTACTTTTTTCCAATACTGTATATTATCCTAATAATTACAAGTAGTTCTTTAAGTTTTACATATTTTTTCTTGTAAATATAATTTTGGGAGAACATAGAAGTGGAAATACGAATATATATGAAAAAAACGTCCCATTGGGGTAATTCTGAACAAAAATGTTAGCCGTAACATCGCTGTTAAATTTGACAGTCTCCCCGATGTCAAAAAAATCGCCATTCTGTAACCTTTACTGTAATTTAACGGCGATCTAAAATAACATTTTCAGGGTTAAAATAACAACAATCAAAATAATAATTCTACATTAGTGTATAATTGATCAAAATACTAACATTACATTGATGTAAAATGTATTTTAAGACTGAAAATGTTATTTTACATCGCCGTTAAGTTACAGTAAAGTTTACAGAATAGCGATTTTTTTGACATCGGGGTGACTGTCAAATATAACAGCGCTGTTACGGCTAACATTTTTGTTCAGAATCACCCCATAAGTTAGAGAATACAACGATATGTTTTTTTGAAAATTTGAGTACGCCCTTAATTTTTTATCGTACGTTTTCTACAAAATTTATCACATGTAGATCTATTTTTAGAAAATGATGGTGACCTTATTATGAAAACTTAAAAAATAATTTTTATGCCATTTATTAATATTAACTTTGAGGTATGTTTCGTATATTTTTTTTTAGAATTATATCATAAATTCAGGCAGCTACGGAGGCGTGAAAAATGAAAACTCGAGAGGGGTGTATTTTAATTTTTTTAAATGGAAGACCCTGTATTTTTTCACAAAAGATTCTGTGTTATTTAATATGTTTTATGGAATTCCTTTTTATGAGAAAAAAATTTGCATTTTTTTAGAAATGTCTTAGATTTCTTTACAAATTTTGTTATCACGTATTTTTATAGTATTGCTATAAATGTTTAGCTCATTTATTTATTCATATTTTGTGTAAGAGCTAGTCGGTTGTTAATTTCGTTAAAAATGGATTATTCCCTCAACGAATTAATACAAATGGTTTAGGCACTAGGTGAAAGTGAGCAAAATTGTTTATTGGCATCAAAAATTTATAAACAACGGTACCAAGAAAGAAGATATCCAAATGAAGTTGCGTTTAAGCGATTAAAAGAAAGGTTTGAAAGGACAGGTCACGTACAGTATGAAAAAACAAATCGCCAAAAAACAGCTCGTACTGAAGAAAATGAATTTTCAGTATTATTGGCAGTAACTGAGGATCCGCATATTGGTACTCGAAAATTAAGTGACCAAATTGAAATTTCTCAATCGAGTATATCCAAGATTTTAATGACAAATAAGTTCCATCCCTATCACATTCAACCGTTGCAAGAGCTTGGTGAAAATGCTTTTGAAAATCCTAGGATCTTCTGTGAATGGGCCGAAAATCAACAAACTCAAAACAACCGATTTTTTTATTATGTTTTATTTAGGGACGAGGCTACATTTCATAAAAATGGATTTGTAAATAGACATAATTTTCATTATTATTATACAGAAAATCCACACTTTACAAGAACTCTAGATCACCAACATCGATAGTCACTTAATGTTTGGGGAGGTATTGTAGGAAACTACCTCAAAGGCCCACACTTTTTTGAGGAATATTTAAATGCCCAAATTTATTATAATTTTCTTCGGAATGAATTCTCTGAGCTTGTCAACAATATTCCGAAAATTATTAGAAGAAGGATGTGGTTTCAGCATGATGGCGCTCCAGCACATTGTAGCAATATTGTACGTGGACACCCTAATAAAGAATTTCGTGACCGTTGGATTGGTAGAGGAGGACCTGTTTTATGGTCTGCAAGATCTCCTGACCTGACAAAATTAGATTTTTTCCTTTGTGAGTATGTTAAAAATTTGGTGTATCAACTTACTCCTACTTCTAAGGATGATATGAAAATACGCATTTGGCAAGCATTTCGAAACGTAAACGAGAATATGTTACGAAATGTTGGTAGTTCATTTAGAGTTGAGTTATGTAATCAAGTAAACGGGGAACATATTGCGCATATTTTATAATTATTGGCTTGTATGGTAAAAATACATCATATTTTTTATTAATAAAAAATTAGAATGCCTTCAAATACGTTGTTTTTAAATAGTTGAGTAAAACTCTTGAGTCTTCTTGTATCCAACTTTATTATATTAAATAATAACTTATACCTTAGGTATAAACATGCACAATCGATTTCGAGATTCTTAAAATCTCATCATCAGGTGTATTTGTACAAGAATGTAAATAAGCAAATATGAAGTTCACAATAATTCTATAACAATATGACAAAATAAAATTAAATAAAACGTTGTTTTTAATTTAAGCGAAAAATGATTCGTATAAATGTTAACGAAAACTTAAAGACGAACAATATTTTGTCAAAAAGTACAGGGTGTTCCATTTAAAAAAATTAAAATACAGTCCTCTCGAGTTTTCACTTTTACGCCTCCGTAGCTGTCACAATTTATGATATAATTCTAAAAAAATATACGAAAAATACCTCACGGTTAATACAACTAAATGTCAAAAAAATTGATTTTTAAATTTTCATAATAAGGTCAACATCATTTTCCAAAACTATGTCCACACGTAATAAATTTTGTAGAAAATGTACGATAAAAAATTAAGGACGCACTCAAATTTTCAAATAAACATATCGATGTATTCTCTAACTTAGTGTTAATGCAAACATCAAAAAATATACAGGGTATTCCATTAAAAAAAAGGGTGGGACAGCCTGCGCTCCAACTACAATACACCCAGTATAGACAAAACTAATTTTTGGTTATGCGCATCAATGAACCATGCAATTTTGTAATTTAAGTTTTTTTTTCTATCTCTTAAAATAAAAGATAAATCGACCGTTGCCGCACTAAAAACTCACCCTGTATACTTCTTTTTTTTTCTTACAATTTCCCCATCTTAAATAATGCAAATTTTTACTGTATTTAATATCGTTATTTAAAATATTAGTGTTTAAACAATGATTTAATAAATTTTTCTAGGTGATTTCGTTAATGTGAAGCATTTTAAAACTCTATGTATATTGGTATTTTAAATTGAAAAAACATCTCTTTCTATCTTTTGACGAGGAAGCCTTTCGTGAATAAAATTATACAATGCTCTTTACTGTCGAAAGTTCACGTATATTCGTTTGGTTTTATTTTTTCCTTATTGAAGTATTTTACTCCATTGTCATTTAAAGTCGATGCATAACATTCGCTAGTTTTTGATGGATGAAAATCTTGATCCTCTACAGCCCGGTTTTTCAATATTAAAATTGTTTTTCCTATTGAATTTTATTTCTAATGTTGTCTAAAAAAACAATTAGATAAGTGTTACAATTTTGTAGAAACAATAACTTTTTAAAATTGTAGTAAAACCCAAATTGTGTTTCGTATGTGCTTAGCTTCAGATTTTTATAATCCTCAAAATCGTACTTATAAATAGTACCGAAATTTTAAAGATAAATATTTTATTTAAATGTAAAGTTATATCGGTTAATATGATACACCTTCTGGAAAATATGTCTGCTTTTGTAAGGTTACTATTTTGTTATTGACACTTATACAAATTGTTTCCAAGAAAATTGTGCTCAATTCTAAAAATATTCGCAACTATGTATCCATTATTATTTCTTGATAAAATACAATAAACATGAATTTCTCCGTAAGAGGTTTACGTAGGAAGTTTGCACTAAAATATATTTACCTGAAAAGTTAAATTTCCGATGTTTTAGCAATAAAACTGTTATTTTGATTTAATTGGTGATTTAACGTAGAATTTTGTTTATGGCATGATGACAAATTTAATCAGAACGGGCAAGCATAACGATTAATACTGTTATAATTGCCCTGAATTAATCTTTCTAATGATATATTTTGTTTAACTTTACGTTTAAGATCAAAAAAGTTATATCGAAAAAACCTATTTTATTTTACAGCATTTACTAAATTAGAGCTTTTGTTACTTTCATTTTACGAGGCTAAAAAAATTAAGTAAGTTTCTGAAGAATAAAACAAAGATCAATAAAATTCGTAATGGAACACAAATCAGGACTATAAATTAGCCACGTGTCTGAAAACGCATCCATATTTCATCAAACGCCCGCATATCTTACAAAAATCTCAGAAAAGACGTTTAAAAAACGCGCCTATAAATTGATAGGAAAAACTTGTAAATGAAATCATAAATATGGAATAATAAATCGCGTTGAAAAGTCCCACATTGCGCTTTGTGACCTGTTGAATAGAAAATATCAAATCGATATGTTGTGCTTAGATGAGCGAGAATAAACCTGGAATAGTTGAATACTACAAAAACAAGAATACATAATCAGAAATATCTATTTCCTGCTGAAAATAATGCTCACATTTCAAAAGCTTTGATGCTTTCAAAACCAACAAAAGCTTATAAATTTCAAGAATAATTTTATGACTTATTTAAAAATTTTATATGAAATTAAATTAATATGACCATCTTTTTTCAAATAATAAGGTGGTGTTTTTGTATTCTTTGATCAAAGTGGAAATGGATTTCAATTCTAAAGCAATTAAAATTGACGCGTTTAATTAATTGCAGATATTAATTTAATCTCTCAGATACCTCAGGCTTTCATTATATAAGTGAAGAAGTACCTTCTCATTATTAATGTGTCAAAATAATTTTAGTAAAGTTATCGTACTTTTACTTTGAAGTTTAAACATTAAATTAATTAGTTGCTATTTTATTTTTACTTTTATTTTACGTTCGCCGGCAGTATTATACTTTCAAACTAAAAAATCCGCCGGACGGCGGTATTATTTTCATTGAAATAAAAAAATCATCGGAAAACTAAAAGTAATGGATATGTGCAGTTAGGTTAGGTTACATAATACCGCCGGCGGTCGTTTTATTTAACACAGAAAAATCGATTGTGAAAAATATAGAAAATACGAAGCAGATTGTTAAAACAATGAAAATTTAATCGGTTATTATTAAATATAATTAGAACCGGCAGTTGGTGTTGTATTTGACTTTCTTGAAAATAGTTCAACGACTTTAGAAACCTCTTCAACGTAGCTGAATTTAGGAACGGAGGAAACAAAAACCTCTTTGAAATAATGGTCTTGGAGCCCCACGTCGTATTACATCAGTAGCAGTAATTTATTTTAATCCGAGTGTATCGTATTTAAATGAACGTCGTCAAGGGTTTAAATTCTTTTTAAAGTTTTCAAAACGTACCTATTTTAATTTTGAGAATAACTCACTGGAGATTCCTCTGAAAGGAATGAGTTTTTTAATAATACCGTGTAATTTTTTGTAACTGTGTATCAAGCAATTCAGGTTGTTTGTAAATTTTTGTTTGCTTCTTAAGTGTTTTATATTTAATTATTTACTTTAACACAAGTGGTTATGTGTTGTAGCGACTACAAAGAGCAATTGTATTATGAGAAGTACATACAATTACTTTTGTAAAACTTATATCAACTAGGGCTAGTTAAAATAAAGTTTTCAAGAATTCTTTTGTACTAGTTTCAAAGGAAGTTCCTAAGAAAATCGACTAAATTTAGGTTACAGATTTTGAATATAAATTAAATAAAGAAATGGTACTAGTAAAGAACCTCGAGGAACACCCATTTTTATATAAACAGACGAGTTTTAAAATAGCTAATAAAAAATTTTGAAAAAACGCTCGGACAGGTCAACTTTGGTTTCGAGGGGGACATATTTTGCAATAGATAGATTTTTGAATCAATCCATTCACCCCTGTGGCCTATGGACACAACCCCTAAAATTTTAATAGGGATGGTGGGGTAAGTAATACCTTGCTAGAAAGATCTTTTTATCCAGAGTAACATACAAAAAAAAAAGTTAAATCGATCGATTCGTTTTAAAGATATTCAAAATTTAGCAAGTAGAGATTTCATGTCTTTTAAAATTGTGCCATGAACACCACGCCTTCAATTTTAAGTGTTTTGATAGGGTAAGTAATATCGTTTCAAGGGGGACATATTTTGCAAAAGACCTGATTCAAAAATCCATTCATCCCTCGCCCTTTGGACACAACCCCTAAAAATTTAATAGGGATGGTGGGGTAAGTAATACCTCGTTAGAAAGATCTTTTTACCCAGAGTAACATGCCAAAAAAAAAGTTAAATCCTTCGATTCGTTTTGAAGATATTCAAAATTTAACATGTAGAGTTTTCATGCCTTTAAAATTGTGCTATGAACACCACGGCTTCAATTTTAAGTGTTTTGATAGGGTAAGTAATACCTCCTGGGAAAGATCTTTTAGCCCAAATAACATACAAAAACATGTAAAACGCAATTTATTTTCATTTTCTAGAAAAGAGAGATTTTAAAAAACAAATTTAAATTTATTCGAGGAATTGTTTAAAATTTTGTAACATGTGGAACAAAATAATGCAAAACATAAAACGATTTATAACCACGTTGAAATTCTTTTTATCAGTTGTATTTTGTATTAGTGGTGATTTTCATCGTGTTAAAACTGTTTATGACTAATTATTAGAAATCAACATTTAAAATTTTGTGAACTTCTGTAAAAGCTTCTGCTAGCAATGGTTTATACAATTACAGAAAGGGTTGAATTATTCACTTTTTATTTTAGAAACGATGAGAATGCTCATCGTGCAGCTAATTTATTTAATGAACAACATCCAAACAAACATTGTAACCGAAAATACGTTCTGAAGTTGGTTGCAAAATTTAAAAATACTGGTTCTGTTGGTAATAAGAAACGCGATCCTGGTAATGTTCGTCCAATAAGAAATGAGGTCGTTGAAATAGATATTTTGGGACAAGTTGCTGCAGATCCAACTTTAAGCACAAGAGAACTGGAGACTGTGACTAACATCAGCAGAACAACCATTCGCCGAATATTGAAAGGTCACAAATATCATCCCTATAAAATTCATTTAATTCATGAGTTAAATGAAGATGATTTTGATAGGCGACTGCAATTTTGTGAGGTAATGACGGAACGGATAATTGCTGATGAAAATTATCTTTATAATATCTGTTTTTCTGATGAGTGCACTTTTTTCTTAAACTCAACCGTTAATCGTCATAATTGTCGATATTGGTCAGATGAGAATCCTAGGGTATTTCATGAAGTTCACACTCAAACTCCTCAAAAATTGAATGTGTGGGTTGGAATTTTTGGAGACCGTCTTATTGGTCCTTATTTTCTAGATGGCAATCTAAAAGGGGATATGTACTTGGATCTACTTCAAAACTTTGTTCATCCATTTCTTGACGATATTATCGAAAATGACGATCGTTATTTAGAAGACCATCTGATTTTCCAACAAGACGGAGCCCCTCCTCATTACACACGGCCTGTTAGGGAATTCTTGGATACGACGTTTCCTGGGCAATGGATTGGGCATAGAGGACCTTTGGAGTGGCCGCCGCGATCTCCCGATCTTACTCCCCTTGATTTTTTCCTTTGGGGGCATTTAAAAAGTAAGATTTACGCAACGGAACCAGGATCTCTAGCAGAGTTACGACAGAGAATTGTTAATGAATGGCGAGAAATTACTGCTGAAATGTTACAAAATGTAAGAATTCGCTTTGAGCAAAATTAGTACGTTTGCATGGAGGTTGGTGGAACTCAATTCGAACATTTAATAAAATAATAAAAACATCATTGAAAGTGTCGGGATCGATGGGATTCTTTAAAGTGTTAAGTTTTCTTCAAAAAGATTAGTTAAGTTTAGTTTGGTTAAATAAAAAATAATGTGCAATACTGTTTTATTTTGAATTCTTTAAAACAAACCAATCGATTTCACTTTTGTTTTTTTGTATGTTACTTGTAGTAAAAAGAACTTTCCAAGGAGGTATTACTTACCCTATCAAAAGACTTAAAATTGAAGGTGTGGTGTTCATAGCACAATTTTAAAAGGTATGAAAACTCTACTTGCAAAATTTTGAATATCTTTAAAACGAATCGATCGATTTAACTTTTTTTTTTTGTATGTTACTCTGGGTATAAAGATCTTTCCAACGAGGTATTACTTACCCTACCATCCCTATTAAAATTTTAGGGGTTGTGTCCAAAGTGCGAGGGATGAATGGATTTTTGAATCAACTCTATTGCAAAGTATGTCTCTCTCGAAACGCTATTACTTACCTTATCAAAACACTTAAAATTGAAGGTGTGGTGTTCATGGCACAATTTTAAAAGGCATGAAATCTCTACTTGCTAAATTTTGAATATCTTTAAAACGAATCGATCGATTTAACTTTTTTTTTGTATGTTTCTCTGGATAAAAAGATCTTTCTAACGAGGTATTACTTACCCCACCATCCCTATTAAAATTTAAGGGGTTGTGTCCATAGGGCGCAGGGATGAATGGATTTTTGAATCAGCTCTATTGCAAAATATGTCCCCCTCGAAACTAAAGTTGACCTGTCCGAGCATTTTTTCAAATTTTTTTATTAACTATTTCAAAACTCGTCTGTTTCGTTTTCGTTGGCCCACCCTGTATAATTTATCAATTGGAGATTTATTAAAGATTGTTATACATTGTTAGGTCAGTTATTATGAATTTAATTTCCAAGCATTCCTCTAATATCTGGTTGATCTAAGAATTCCAGATGTAAATTATGATCTACTGTATCAAATCCCTTTGACAAATCAACAAAAACCGTTGTTACATATTTTTTTGAGTTAAGTTGATCACGAATAAAGTCCATAATATTAATTATTCCTGATTAAGTGCTACTTTTTTCTTTAAATCCAAACTGTTTCATATCAAATAAATTATATCTATTAAAGAAATCCACAATTCTTCTATTAAATATTTTTGAAAAGATATTCGTTTTGATATCTCTTTTCGTTTAGTTATGACCGGATAAATGATAAGGTTGAAATTTTTCGAAAAAACTATTCGGCGGATTTTCATCAAACTAGACTTAAAATAATCCTATTTTAGGTATTTATGTTGAGTGAATTTTTTATCTTGATATTGTACATAATTTTTGAGGAAATTAAGAAAAACGAAAATCCTGAAAATAAATCGAGCCTTCAATAATTATTGTTTTATAATTTTTGCAAAAGCGACCCCCTATATGAATGATTCCTAAAAACCACTTTTGGTCTATTATTTCTCTGCCACCAGCTCTAAAAGCACTACAATTTTGAGAATCTCACGCGTTTTAAATTTTTTTAACTTCTTTAGCTTGCAGCTATTTTAACTCTTCTTAGCTTATTTTACGTCTTTTAAGTTCTCTTAAGAATCTGGGAGAAGATTCGTAACGAAATCTTTATTCATTCCAAGGATATGAGTTGTAAAATTTCATAATTTTGAAAAACAAAATTTTGTTGTTTTTAATATTCTTCGCAACATTTGCGGTATAGAATTGCATTTATATTTTTTAGATATTGGTAAAATATTTTGTCTTGAAAATGAACTTTCTGTGATCCTTCAGAAGCTTTAATTTCTCTCTTATTGAGTCATTACCATAGACTTCATATCATTCCGTACATTTTCGACATGGCTCGGATATACTTTTAATGCCTATAAGCAAAAAGTAGCTATAAGAAAATGATTATAATAAACCTTTTATAAATTTTACTTTTTGAAGAAAAAATAGCATGTTTTATTAGGAGTTTACTATGGATTAAAAAAATATCACCTAATTAAATATTTGGTTTAAAAACAATATTAATCATGAGTAATCGTAATTACAATAGTTAAATCTAATTTACTTGTACTTTACTTAGTTAAGCTAACAAAGGAATGTAAATATTTTAGAAGGTATGAGGCAAGAAAGCTAACATCTACAAACAAGCGGTTAATGTCACCTACATTTATATACAATATAGGATTATGAAATAAGAAGAAGATACATACATCAAAATAAATTATTGTCGAGAATCTTTTGTAAAATTTATGAAGCTGCTGGAAATCCAATAAATTTACAGTTCTTTGAAAGCAACCAATTACTTTAATTGAATAAAACCACAAAAAAAGTTAATTTTTTGAACAATTTTTACAACATAAATATCTATTTATGCAACAAGTGCAAAAAGTGAATAATATTTTCACGTAAAAATTGTACAATGAGACCGAGTTGGAAAATACGCTTTTTGCACTATTTTTTCTACGATCAATGATGATCAATCATTGAAAATAATAAAATTCCATAAAAACGTGAAATTAATGACATATATTGACATTTATAAATTTGTCATTTATGATCAGTTGTCGGTGTATACAGTCATATTAGTGCAATTAGCATTACTTCAGTCAAGCTTTTTTGTACTAAGTTTTTGTGCAGTCATGCAAAAAAGCATGACTTTATTTACTGACAATTATAAATGCCCTACTACTTCATATTAAATAATATATAAGATGTTAATATCATTCCAATGTATACTAAAAAAATTGACCTAACTAAAAATTAATGAGCTTTCGGTCGATAATTAGTTAGACAAATATAATTGGTGATTACTGTTTATCAATAATCTCAATTGTTTGTTTTTTGGGGGGCAAGTAGTGACGTTAATAATATAATCGAGGAATGCGAGCTTTATTTTGAGAGTTTCAATCAATAATAAATTATTTTAATTAAAACTCAGCTTAAATGCGTTTGCACGCACAAAGGATTATTTAATAATCTAAACAGGTTAACATTTAGTTCCTATATTAAATCATGCGGTTTAAGTTACATGTTTTTAATACAAGGGTACAAACGGTATGTGTTACCAGAAATTAATTTATCAACATGATAATTACAAATTTTGTTTCAAATGCCAGGGTTTGAAAGTAGAGCAAATTTAATTGACAAAAAACGAAAGAAGTAATTTAATCGTTGATAAAAATATAGAAAGTCCAACTTTTTGTCAATTGTCAATTAAATTTGATGTAGTTTTTAATCTTGAAGTATGTTGAACCACGAACAGGGTACACTGTATTTTTTGTTGATTTTTTAAATTTCTTTAACAAACAAATTTTCTAACCAAAGGCCCAGGTTAGTCGAAATTGGAGTGGTATACTAATGTGACGTCGGGTGTTCCTCAGGGATCCCACTCTGGTGCAATTCTATTTCTGCTTTTCGTAAACATAATGATGGTTTCAAAGTTTTAATTTTTTAATTTTATAATTTACTTTAGAAGTACTTGCTTTGCTGCACAATTTATATGGGTATTCTAAAGGTTTTGATTTGGGACACAACGTTGATTTATTAATACTTTTAAGGATTTCTCCCTCACTAATTAAAAAAAAATCGTCTTTTGTGATAAAAGTTAGAAGGTAGAACAAATTTCATTGTAAAATCATTTATACTTTAGGAGTTACAACGTTTTGAATTTTTGTCATATATCAGTACATCGGTTTTTTGGTTTTTTGACGGTGAATTTCTTTGTACATTCTAACCCTAAAGTTTTATCTACCGCGAACCCCTGTATACATCTAATTTTTATAATTTAATTAAATGAATTTTTCTCAACAAATTTATTCTCGAATTCCATTTAGATCAAAACTACGTTTTCAATAATATTTAAAATATACAGGGTGTCCCAAAACTCGCGTATAAGACTTCGCTACTTTTTTGGGGTCTTATGGAGACTTGCAAAAATGAAATGGAAATTCAAAATTGGTTATTTCAACTTAAAATAAAGTTTCTTTATTATCTTTTTAATTTTATTCATTTGGAAACAAAAATTCAGTTTCTTTATTACTTCTGATCATGTGTCAACATTTTTTGGCATTCAGAGGTAAGAAATTTCTACCAATTAGTTTAATGTCGCCTTTAAATTGATTAAATGGTAACTTTTCTGGTCCATTGTAAAAAATCTCTACATCATCAGCTTAGAGGATGATGATGCCCTTGATGTTGATTTTAGATATGTCATTTATATGTATGAATTATTGGTAACGTTCGTGGTAATAATTGTAGAAAGGTAAACAGCTAAACGAACTCCTGGTTTTTTGGTAAATTATTTATTTAATAACATACATGGTTGTTATTAAATAAATAATTTACCAAAAAACCAGGAGTTCGTTTAGCTGTTTACCTTTCTACAATTTATATGTATAAGGAATAACATTGGCCCAAATATCGATCCTTGTGGGACCACGACTTAATTGGACTTTCGACATTGACAATTTGGACAAATTGCTGTCTGTTTATTAGGAAACTTTTGATAATTGAGTGAAAGTTGTCAGTGATATTAATCAAGTTTTTTTAATAATATACCATGGTCAACCGAATCGAAGGGTTTCTAAAAATCAAGAAATAATTATCGGACTTATTCCCCAAGACTTGCGTTATAAAATTCACACAAGTTTTCTATTGCAGAATAAGATTTTTTATTTTGTTTTTGAATATCAAACTTTATGTCGTTCAGGTATTGATGGAATCGTATTAGAATTATTTGCTCAAATATTTTGCAAAATAAAGGTAGAAATTTGAGTAACTCTTGAGATTGTTAGTTCTGTAGGAAATTCTCCAACCCGAATGTGTTTGTTTGTGAATGCCAGGTGATAATGTTTTTTTGCCCATGTCACTAGGATATGATTTTTAGCAGGAGCATCGCCTGAATCAAGTACCCTACTACTATTCGCTTATTTGCCTTCAAAATCGCAAGATATTTCTTATTGGTTATCAAATCGCACACAACGATTCCTTTCTTGCTTGATTTTAGCTTTGTTTTCTACGAAAGTTGATATTATTCTCAATCAATTTGTATTTATTTTTTGTCTATATTCTGTCTTAAAATTAGAAAATATATTATGGTTTTATTCAGATATGCTCGTAAGATTGAGTGAATAATTTTTGTAAAACCCGTATGACACTTGCGTTATTTAGCTACAGGTCATCTTAGTTGAGTACTATTAGAAGCATTTTGTGACCTACTTCTACTTCACAGGATAGCAGGCACAAAAAGAAGGTCTTTGTTCAACATCAGCAATCGAATGAGACAAAACTGGGTCGTAAAACTTATTATTTATTTCGACTAAACATTATTGCTGTCGGTTCGAATTTCCGAAGATTTTACTGGAGTTAGAAGGAGATAAAATTGAAAGCAATGTCCTGGTTTTAGTCGATAATCCTGCCAAAAATAGGGTCTACTTAAGTTTTTGATTAATGTTGGTTTTAAGTTAAGATTGACATCAAACTCATTTAAGGTAATTACCGTTGTCAGTGTTGTTATTTCGAGTAGATTTTTTCGGGAGTTGGTCATATTCTTTAAGATTTTGCAAGTTTCTGTAGGAGAGTTGTCAGCGTATGTAAAAGTTTCTTCATAGTATATTTCTCCTGATTTTTTGGTTACTTGTTTTTGTAGTTGTATAAATTCGTCGTTTATATACAGGGTGTCTCACTTTTTTTCCAGCAAAATTTTTTTTAGATAGTAAATGTCATTCTAAACAAAAAATTTCCTATGAACTATTATGTTTTTTCGACTCCTTAAAAAGTTACAGCAATTTTAAAATTCATATATTTTTATGATTTTTGTGGAACACCCTGTATAATATTTTTTCTTATTATATTTTTTTTTATTTAAATCAATTATTATTTGGATTTTTTCTTTGCCAAATTGGGTTTTTTTAATATTATTGGCTTTTTTTAAAATAAGTAAACGACGAGGTTAAATTTCCCTCGGTAAAATTTAGCATTTCATTGGCTTAAAGATATACAAAATCCAAAGCATACTTGATTTAAATAAAAAAAATTAAATTAAATGAAATTTATACAGGGTGTCCCACAAAAATCATAAAATTTATGAAATTTTAAAATTGCTCTAACTTTTTAAGGAGTCGAAAAAACATAATAGTTCATAGGAAAATTTTTGTTCAGAATAACATTTACTATCTAAAAAAAATTTTTGCTGGAAAAGAAGTGAGACCCTGTATATAGTCAGGATTTTTTGGATTTGTAAAATTTATTTATAATTATGTAGGTCTGTTCCTTAATGGCTTCCTTCATAATTTACTCCAGATTAGTTAAAGTAAGTTGACTTTTTTCAAGAGACAAGAAATTTCTTGTTTACATATCAAACTTGAACAAAAGAAGAAAACTATTAATTTTTTTTATCTTTACGTTAATGTGATTAGAGAATATCATCGAGAAAAACTTGCTCTTCACAAAAAATACATTTTGTCCTCCAACAGTAGATCAAACTGTCTTTTTCCAAAACGCTGTAACCGGGAAAGCATGGGCAATGTGCCTATGCACCGATTATGCTAATTTTTTTTCAGAGATGCCTTATTAACTTACATTAAGTTTTCTCAAATTTTGCTTCCTTAAAAAAATAATAATGATTTTTTGAAAAAAAATATTTTTTGGTAATAGTTGGAAATTTTCCTGGAATGAAATATATTATAGAGATGCTAAATACTTATATGTGGTATTTATTTTACGATTTTTGGTTTAGAGGAAAATAAAAAAAAATAAAAATAAAAATTCAAAAATAAAAAAAAATATTCTTTACTAGGGGACAATCACCATTTTTTGGTTAAATATTCCTCAAATCTACTTCTATAACTTGTTTGAATCTTAAAATTGTCGATTGGGTAAAAAATATTAATTTTTAGAAAAAAGTTGGAATTCATTTAATATGTCGAAATTTAAAATAGTTATTTATTTATACTAATACATATAAATGTAATAAAGGTAATAAAAGTCACTTATTTTATCAATTAAATGATTTTAATTCAGAAAATTTCCAAGATCAAACTTTTATAAATATTATTATGTTATACCCAACGGATAATTTTGAGGTTATTAATACATATTATAGAAGTACATATGAGAAATATTTGACAAAAAAATGGTGATTGTCACCCTAGTATAAAATTTTTTTTTTTTATTTTTGAATTTTTATTTTTTTTATTTTCCTGTAAACCAAAAATCGTAAAAAAGTATTTAGCATCTCTATAATATATTTCATTCCAGGAAAATTTCCAACAACTACTACCGAGAAAAAAATTTTTTTTTTCAAAAAATCAATATTTTTTTTTACATTTCGAATCCAAAATTTGAGGAATCTTAATGTTAGTTAATAAGGCGTCTCTGAAAAAAAAATAGCAAAATCGGTGCATAGGCACATTGCCCATGCACCGAAGTTACCTCAGTTTACTGTGCTAAAGTACTCACCATATAGCAAAATAACTATAAGAATTGATTCATGGAAGAAAAGTTTTGTTCATCCAATCTACAAGGCTTGAAGGCGTAATATAATCGAAAATTATAGAGGAGTTTGCATCCAATTAGCAATTCCTAATCCTAAAGTTCTTTATAAAGTAGTCTTTTCTCATGTTTCTTGGGCTTACAAGAATCTTATTATTGAGGAACAGCATGTCACAAATCTTCTCCAGTATCCTGAGTTCTTGGATTCCATATACACCGATTTTTCCAAGGCGTTTGATAGGGTTGACTTTATCGGATTTTCCAATGAAATTGTTAATTACCTTTCAAGTTTTCTATTGAATAGGACTCACTGTCTTAGGATTGAGGTACAACTAAACTTTTTAATGTGACATCATGTGTTCCTCAGGGATCCCACTCTGGTCCAATTCTATTTCTGATTTTCATTATTTCCTGGCTCAAGGTTTTTATTTTTTCTTAATTTAATAATTCACTGTAGAAGTATCTGGAACACATTTTTAGAATTGATTTATTGCAATAAAGAAAAATTCAGCAAAAATTATATAAGGATACTAGGTATTTATAAAAAATCTTGTATATCACCAATTTAGGAGTATGGATGATGTGATTAAATAATCTCGTCCAGATGAGATTTACGCAATAGCAAATAAACCTGTTTGAATGTTCGTTTGGTCTACTTTTTAGATAATTGAACAAAAAGTGGCATACCGTTCGTTTCATAAAAGTGTGTACAAACATAGACTTTCAAATGAAATTACGGACGCAAGCGCCATGGTCCCAAGCACGTGTTTCAATATCCGTTATCCGTTCACCTGCCAGTATACACTCGCGTCCCAAACAAAATAGAAGAGATTATTACTCCCGCCGTTTTTTAGCCAAACGTCTCGTAATCTGGCTTTGTTTTTATAACCCATCACTTTAAATCATAAAAAGAATGGGGGTTGTTTTTATTTATTTCCTAGAAGCCTTGTACGTACTCTAGGTTTTAGTTTAAATTGGATTAGATTAAAATTTGAGTAAGTCGTGGAACTTGGTGTTAAATAATTATTAAACCTACAATGGGAATAATATTTACATTAGAAGGCTTTCCCAAAGGAAGGTGATATAATCCTAAAATTAATTTGTGAAATATAAAGTTTTTGTGTAAGTGATTTTTGGTGTGAATTGAATTCGAAATTCCGAGTGATTAGGTGCGAACATGATTTCATCCACGACGTTTGAAGTGCAACAGGAGATTGCCACACAATTGGAGAATGAAAGGAGTAGGAAGGAAATGCTCCTTGCAGGTCGCGGTAGGAGGTCCTGCTCAGAGCAAGGACCACATCCTAGTTCCCACTTGTGGGGCGGGAGACGATCTAGGAAACGAACTTCTGCACCACAAATGGGTGTTCAAAGTAGTGGAGTTCGCACAGCTTTAATATTAAGGTCACGAAGATCTTGGCCGGTTGCTCCAGTAGCCTCCGCAAGGTAGAGTTACTAATGATTATTTCCTACGTGTTGTAATTAAGGATTATTAATATAAATAGGACCTTAAATGGAATTTATTTACCTAAACGTGTTTATATGCTTTACATAACTTATTTACAAGTCTATTTTTAACCTCCACAAACATTTCATAATAAATTTACTACAAATTTCTCAACAGATAGTAAGATATTTTGATAATATCCTTTAAGATTCAAAAATGGTTTAATAATAAATGACTATCTCTAGGACCTATATTTTGCCTTTTTTGAATAATTAAAATTATTTAGGAAAAAGGATGTCTTCATGCAGACTACTCATATTATATTTACTGACCTAAAAGTAGCAAAAATCCTTTTTGTAAAGATTTATCAAAATTTTTATTATAAATTTACTTTTCAAAATTTTTGGGACGAATTGTTTTTCCTGGTAATTGAGTTTTGCTTTTTCATCACCTTTGTAATTTAAAAAAAAAATGCTACAATTTCCTTTACAATTTCCCTATTTCATTTTTTTCGGTGGTTCTACTTCTACCCCATTTACGAAAATATAAGAGGATTTAACTTCAGGAGTAATTGAATACGTCTTTCTAAAATTGGTATTATCCCAAGTCAAGCCACAATGATGGCGTTCGAATGCATGTATAACTTAGGTGACTAAACTATCCATGAATAATCCAGAATAGTTAATAAGCTTAGATTCGTGACACATAACAACAATCAATAATTTAAAACCAAATCAATGGCTTTTATTCAAGCAGACAACTGACGTTAAAAAATGGGCTCCATAGAATAATTTAATTTAAATATTAAGCTTGAAAATCAATAAATGATTCCTGTATCATATATTTTTAGAATAAAATAATTAATTTTGAAAATTTTTTGTTACTGCTTGATAAAAGTAACTTTGCTGTTTTACCAATTTAAGGAAAAGTTTGCCCAAGATACTATTATATCTTTGAATAAAGTTAAGAAGGCTCCAAAACCAGTAGTTCCTGAAACTGAAGCCTGCACCATGCAAGTGATAATCACCACTTTCCTTTGATGGTCATCGGAAATTAAAACTACGGTGTTTTAAAAATTATTGTATCAGTCTTCAAAAAATACTTGGCAAACCAGAGACCTCTTTACTAAGTGGTTTCAAAACCAGTTTATATTACAAGTGACAACTTATCTTCAAGAGCAAAATCTTGAATCGACAATCTTCCTGCCACAATGGTTCCGGCGAGCTATCATCTGTTGATGGTAACATTAAGACATATCTTCTCCTACCAAATACCAAATTATTAACTTTTATTACCATCTGAAATTATACAGGTAATATAAACCCCCACTCCCAACCCCCAGTTAGGAGTTGAGAGTAGGTAAGAGGAATTAAATTTTTGAATCCGTGACGTCATTTTTCAAATGTTCTAGTCTGACAATATCATTGGTCTCTCGCTACGTCTCGTCCACCATGCTCAATAACCTTTATATACTGATGTGCTGATGGATGTTGTCAAGCTACCACCATGATAAACACAAACCAAGCTGTCCCATGAGTATTCACGACGCCATCGTAAAAACTTGGAAGCCAGAATTATAAAGGTTATTTCGGATGGACGATCAAGAATAAATTTGACATTTAAAAGCAGTTGACACAGATTATAGAGCTTGGCGGTGGTAGACACTTTTGAAAAATGACATCACAAATTCAAATAAATTAATTTACGTTTTTCTGGTGCACTAATTAAAAAATAAACTAATACATTAAAGCAAGCTTTTTAGGAACCATATTATAACATGAAATTGATTACTGTACAAAGACCCATTTTTTTAAAATATGTCCCCTTGAAAACAGAAATCGATCATTTCCAAAGATTGAAGGTAAATACTGAAAACCAAGCTTGTGATAAACCATTTTTTGTATTTCGAAGGAATACATCTTTCCAAAACAGGTTGATAAAAGAGGTGATACCTTAAGTCAGATCTAGATAAATTTTCGAGACCTGCCCTTTTTTGAAGCATCTTAAATATTTTGGAAAGCTAAAATTAGAGGTTATTTTGTGACATAAATATTCTATAAACAAAATCCCAAGTTCTCATTAGTTTAAAATTATTTTGAATTAAAGCCGAAAAACCACTAAGGTGGTAATCCTATATAAAAAACATTATTATCAAAAATGGCTAATGGTATTTCAGATAAGTGAACTACTAATTGGTTTACATTTCCACGTAATGTAATTTAATCTCGAATTTAATCCTTCACTAATTCCTGGAATCTATGTTTTAAAACTTCATTGGCAAATTGACAAAAAATAATTGTTAAAAAAATAATTTTAAAATGATTCATTTTTACTTCGTATTCCCCACAAACTATTTTCTGCATTCAAAATGTAATATTTTTTATTAAATTAATTATCTATAATTTGGTTAAATAATTTTTAGGATTAAGTTTGTTTTAAGATAAAATTTGGAACATTAATTTAATTTCGTAGTGAATTGAAAAACCAACTATCCTTCTTGCGGGATTAAAACTGGTTTTGTTATTTACTCAAAGAAGCTTGAATCACTTTATGAAGACGAACTTCGTGATGAAATCTAATAAAAATTATAATTACTTTTAGAAAGTTGTTCATTGATATAATTGGTAAAATGAAATATGTTTCGCCTTAATTTATTTTACGAGTTTTGATGAATAATGGATAGAAGCTCTTGAAAAAATAAAATATTTTTTTTCTATCATGCAAAAAGTAGGGCCCCATTTATGATCAGATATAAGTGCATAAAGTGATGCTTTCTTGCACGAGTACACAAAAGAGTTTATTAAGTTATACTTTTCTTCACAGGTGGAAAAAACATGGCAACTGATCATTAATGACAAATTTAGAAATATCAATATCTGAATTTTATTATTTTCAATGGTTGATCATCATCGATCCAAAAAATAGTGTATGCAACTCGTATAAAAAGCATATAGTCTCGTTGTAGCGTTCAAATATTTTACTAACTAAAATAAGCACAGTTAATTCTTTATTATAAATTATATACCAAATCCTTTATTTTAAAGAATTGAACCTAATCAATTTTTTTATCAAAAAAATTATATGAGAATTTCCTCAAAAATAGAATTGTTTTTAAATATTTATTATTACAGGAAATAAAATAAATGATGTAAGGTTAGTACAGCAATTCAAATCCCTAATGTAGCCATTTAGTAAAAGGTTAGGTTAAAATTTAATATTGGCAATTAAACGTATCTCAAAATTCTCCAGGGAAAATTTAGAATGACTAGTAACGCAGTATTATTTTCGGAAAACTATCCCAAGAGTCGTTAGGTTTTTACGAGAAACGTTAACACGAAATGGATACATTTTATAAGGTCGGAGAATAAGATGGAGCTGAGTCAAAAGTTTTTTAAGCATCAACTAGAAAATAATTGAGTTTTACTTGGTTAATGATTACATTTATGATTATATTTTGATGATCCAATATTTTCCTTCCAAGAAAATTTGGTTTTATTATAAAAATTAAATAAGTATATACTATTATTGAAGACCTTTCAGGTTTTATAGAAAATTTATTCCAAGATTTCCAAACTTTTCAACTATTTCAGGTGAAATTTTATCCAATATTTAACTCGATATTTAAGATCTTAAAAAAATCGGGCTCATTTGAAAGTCAAGAGCCTGCTTAGTAAGGGACATTTTTTTAACAGAAAATTCCAAAAATTACGCCACCTATCAGCAAAAACGAGTATTTATTTGAGAAATTTCCAGTCGCTTTTCCGGCCAAAGAAAACTGCAAGTACCCAAAATTTTCATGTAAATCTTACGTAAGCAAACTTAAGGAAAAGAATCAAAACCCGATTAGAACTGCGATTGTTTCGTGGATTTGGTGGAAAAATCTTGATAAAAAAATTAGGAATAAAGTTGGACACTTGAAATTTTATACAAAGTCTAGGATACCAGAAAAATCAGGCTCATTTGAAAGCTGAGATCTCCTGAGCAAGGGAAATTTTTTTCAACTATTGATGCAGTACTAGAACTGATGGATAAAATGAGCGTAATATTTGAGGAAGGAAACTTTGTAGAAGTCATTTTTTTGGATTTAAGCATGGTTTTTGAGTGCGTGCCTCACGAATTGATGTTAAAAGAACTATAATTTCCACCCAAACACTAACCTAGTATAATAATTGTTCATTATTGGTTTCTTTATGGTAAATGTTATGGGAATCAAAATACGTCTTTCCTTAAAACTGTTTTACTAACCTAGTAATTTGTATTAATTAATTAGTTTTATCATATTTGTCCAACAGACAGCATACTGTTAATTTTTATGATATACAGGGTGTCCCAGACCACCCATGCCACCTCTTTATTTCGAGAACCCTTTGTCGTACATTGATGAGAAGAAAAATTTTATCATCAAAGTGAACCTAAAGAATCGTCTGGTGTAATTCTAAATTTCCGGAAGTATCCGAAATAAGAAGTCATTTTGAGTAGTTTCTTTTTAAAAGACCTTTCCAACTATACCATACTCGATCTAGGTTGGCATTTAAAATTTAAAATTTACTTTAAGTTTAAGGTACTTCCAGTTTGTTTTGGAAATTACTAAAAGATTCTTTAGTAGTAAAATTTTTTTATCATTAATGTACGACAACGGTTTCTCCAAATAAAACAGATTGAATGGGACACCCTGTATATGAGGTACCTAAAGGCTCAATTCTGGGGGCGCCATTATTGATTATTATTGTAAATGATGACTTTTGATAGAAATTTTATAATTTATGTTTTTTATTTTTTAAAACTTGAGCAATATTGTAATAAGAGACTACTGCAAATATGGAAATAAATTAAAACAGAAGTATTCATTTAATTAATTTAACAGGAATGAATTGTGTTTGGTTGAATATTCTTTGATAATTAATATGCACCGAGAGAAGCACGATGCATCTAATAATTCAAATAAATTAAACAATTGCATGACTTTCGTGAACTAAACCTCATTGTAGTTCTCAAGGGATTATTTCAAATTAATAATAATGGCCAATTATTTCAGTTATTAACATAACAAATATTCTATTATAATCAAAACCGAATGTTACACATTCCTATTTCAAAAATTTACAAGAGAATTTGTTATTCAAAAAATGAATTTAATTAATAAAAAATCGTTTATGTTTTACTCCTTTTAATAGTGTTTGCATGAAATTTAGCGTAAAATCTTGTTTTATTTCCTTTCTCTATTTTAGCGGGTATAAATTAAACTTGGAGCTTATTAAAATCTCATTAGGGCTTATTTTTGTGAGTAAAATTAGAGATTTCAAAAATTTTAAGAACCTAATTAGTGGATTAAGATAAAGTAACAAAAAATATTTTATTTTTACTTTATTCTAAAAAACTATGTAATAATATATAAGTGATGATATTATTATTCTTAGAACCAGTATAATAGACAATTGTTAATAAACTGTGTAATCAAAGACGAGTAAAATATATTTTTAGAAAAATGTTTATTGGTCTTTTCAAAGCGTACAGGATGAACGCAAAATCTATTTTTGAAACACAATAAAGAGTATTATTTTTAAAAGGATCGTCCAAGATTTATTGTTGTTTATTTAAATTTAAATAAAAAAAATCATTACTCATTTACAGAACACAAAAGGGTAGATTTTAATAAAAATGCGGTTATTAAGACATTATAGGTCACATCATAAACGTAAAATATAAAACTCGGGTCGTCGGACTTTATATTATAAAAATTATACGCATTTTATGCTTGGGTTTTATTTTATAGTTACTGCTGTGTACTTTAGATAACGATATCAACAAAAATTATTAAAAATGTACTTGTTCCGAACATTTTTTTATAAAACTAATGTATGGTATAAAAATATTCGTTGCACTAGTCTCTGGGGATGTATTATAAACCTATACATTAAGTTAACGTATACGAAACAAACGTGGGGCTATGAGCTACTTTAAATATTATACATTATTAGTACATGTACAGTTGCTCCCAGCTGGAAGTAGGACAAAGAATACGCGATCGTGATTACTTTTGTCCTACTTCCAGCTGGGACCAACTGTACATACAACGAATTCATAGTAAGTTCGATTGTAAGAATGGTTGTTGGCTATTTATGATCAGTGGTCAGTGCATAATATCATGCTTTCTTGCACGAGTGTACAGTTGGTCCCAGCTGGAAATAGGACAAAAGTAATCACGATTGTGTAGGTATTCTTTGTCCTGCTTCCAGCTGGGAGCAACTTTACAAAAGCGTTATACTTTATGCAATAAAGCTTGTCAGCATTTCTGAACTAGTGTAAAAAACTAATCATAAATGACAACTTTTGAAATGTCAATATCTGTCGTTACTTGTATAAATAGCAAAAAGTAGTGGCCCCAAAGTAGATCCTTACGGGACGGGACACCGGTATATGCAATTAAGACATCAGATACAGAATCGATGGACGATCCTGGAGTGATGCTAGGTTAGGTGTTTTGGAATAGCAGTAACCATATCTTCCTTACAGCAGCTCGGGATTTTTTTAGATTTTTATTTAGAAATTAAATTTGATTGATAGAAGACGTTGCAAGATTTATGGAAATCAGTAGTTCGTTTAAGTTTTTATCTTTAGATTCAAAAAAATATTCCACTGTTTTCGTAGTTTAATAATAAGAGTTCTAAATTCCTTAGGTAGAAATTCAGCTCTATAGGATGAGATTTGTCACTGTTCTCTACTTCCTCTCATTCGAATAAGATTGGTGTTTCCGATTCTGACATTTATTTACCCTTGTGGCGAGGTTCGTAATTTGCATAACATTTTGTTTGATTATAGTAATTTTAGAGATACAACAAAATAGGTATAGTTTTTCCTTTTGCCTTTAACATGGTTTTTCTATTAACCTTCTTTTCCTATTCTCGCATGGTTGTTTTCCTACTTATGTTTATATTTTCAACCAAGGTCTGGGACACCCTGTATATTTGCATAACTCTCTATTTTCCAATTTTGTCCAAAATTATAGCAATTGGCGATTCTAGCTAAGCGATCTCCCTCTTGCGGCATAGCGCGGAACTATAAAATGACGTCACGTCCGTGATAGTTGTGCAGACGAAGTTAGAGTTTAACGTTTGTTAATGTCTATTATAGTTAAGTAAATAACGTCAACTTACCTAATTTACTTTGTATTATTAAATGCGTTTGATTATTTCTTTGCAAGTTTAAATTTTTATTTATTTTGTCACTGACGTGACGTCAATAGAGTATGTAACCAAACATACATTTGCGCGGGAAATATTAATTTGAATCGCCAATAAGAGAAGAAAAATGTTTTTGATGAACATTATTTTCATCATGTTTTCGGATCAAAAATCTAATGATCATACCTTTTCAGATAAATTTTAGAGATCATTGCGTTTAATAGTTAAAAGGTTTTTTCGAAAATGTAAATTAAACCCCCAAAAACAAAACAAAAACTGGTTATAGAATAGCATAAACATGTGCTTTCTCCCAAACAACTTAATTTAAAATTTTAAAGAATGTTTGGTTATTGAAACCAAAGTCGTGCAAAAATTAAGCCATTTATGATTAGTTGTCAGTGCATAAAGTCATGCTTTCTTGCACGAGTGCACAAAAGCGTTACTTAGTTTCAAATAGCATAACTTAAGTAATGCTTTTCTGCACCAGTGCAAAAAATTATGGCTTCATGCACTGATCATAAATGGCAAATTTAGTAATATCTGTCATTAATTATTAGTTTTTAAGGAATTTTATTATTTTTAATAGTTGATGATCATCGAACGTAGAAAAAATAATATTTGCACTTAATGTATTTCTGCACCAGTGCAAAAATGCATGAGTTTGTGCACTAACAACAAATCATAAATGAGAAATTTAGAAATTTAGAAATGTCAATATCAATCATTAATTTCATGTTTGTATGGAATTTTATTATTTTCAAAAGTTGATCGTAGAAAAAAATAGAGTATGTAATGGTATGCAACTCGTGCAAAAAGCATATTTGCACTTAACGTGTTGTCTAACATGACCTACGTTTTCGTTGTACGATTTTTACGTCACGTGCAAATTGTCTATGGTTGGGTTCTTTTTACCAACTTTGCTCAAGCAAATCATATTCTATCTCACTTTCTCCTATAGAATTAAAAAGAGAAAAAAGTGATTTGCTCGAACAAATCAACCAAAAAGAACACAGCTTATATCTACCACAAGTTTCTGACGATAAACTAACCCAACATAACCTAACATAACCAACAGATGTCACTTTGATAATTAACAGCTGTCATCAAAGTTTTTCCACACGATGTCACTTAAACACTTTGACAGCTGTCACCAAAGTTGTCACTACTGAAATTGTTTGACAACTGTCAGATTTGACAGTTCTTTTGCTATGATATTTTATACTCCTTCAATAGTCCTGCTACTGTAACCCAAAATAAAAAGGACAAAACTAATAATTTTTTATAAAACAACCATGTGTAATATTTGAATTCTACCAAAATGTTTTGTGACAATTTTATGTTTAGAACAAATATTGTTAAAGGTAGTAAGCGAGAAATATGAAACTGGAATTATATCAACAATGTTGCATAAAGCGTAGAATTTCCTTTTAATTTTGTTATCAATATATTGAACCCATGATAACTAATTTGCCTTTGTACCTACAACTTTTTAATGAAAATAGCACGGACGTTGAAACAAATTAATGGATACTGAATCAGACACTAGATGCGAATTTAACAAGCAACTAATTATAATTAGCAAACGTAAATAGTGAGCTATAACAGAAGTAGAAGCCAATTAAATAATTTTGTTTCTAAAAAAGGTATTTTGATTACATTTGTTTAGGTTTAAAAATCTAAATCTAAATTTAATTAACGAAATGACTGCAGGCGGTATTATGTATTTAAACCAAAAAATCCGCCGGACGGCGATATTATTATCATTACAATACAAAAAGCGCCGTAAGACAAAAAATAATGAGCATGCGAACTTAGCGAACCTAAAATCCCTCACATGCTGATTTTCAGCACTATAAACCATTTTTTGGTGAAAAATTTCGGCCATTTTGGATCCGCCATTTAGTTTTTTTAGAAAACAATGTTAAATTCGAAATCAAAAATATGTCTTTGCCAATTTTTATAAAAATTTAAAAACAAAAAGTAATTTTGGCCACATTTTCGGGTTTTTTCCCAATGTGCGGCGGTTTGAACATAGTTTCCTTACGAGTACCGCCGTATTCTTTTTTGTAAAACCAAAATCCGCCGGGAATAAACATAGTTTTACACCACGGAGCGCCATTTAGCTTGAGCCTTTAATTAAGTTAAATTTAATTTTCAAATAAATACCTGTTAAATTAAGCAATTTGTGGTATGAAAATATGGGAAATTAGATAAACCACTTTGAATTACTCTAGGATATCTTCTACAGAGATTATGCGGGATAGATACTTTAAATAGTTCGTCATGAAAGCTAAAAACACCCCATTGAACGTAATTAATTAATTTGCATTTACGAAAGAGAACTCAACCATTGTGCTTCTCTTGAGCACATTTAAAGTAGGGCGAAATGGAATTTTAACTACGCCCATTAGGTTAACTTTTTTGTATTTTATTTTCATTTTATACGAGAATTTAAACTGGAATTCATAATTAACAAGATCTTAAACGAAAACTAAGAAGAGACAAGGTGGTTTTTGGATAGAATATTAAGGAGAAGACTACGAAACACAAGAATAGCTTGTTATTTTGAAATTTTGAAATAGTAATTATAAAAAATAATAACTAAAAACTATATGATCCTAATAATTATTAACAGTTCTTTAAGTTTAACCTAATTATTCTTCCAAATAAAATTCTGGGAGAGCGTTGAAGTGGAAATACGATGAAATATGAAGAAAATCGTGCTATTTCAACTTATAACTGAAACTCAAAGAGTTATTTATAAGGATGGGGACCGTAAAGTTTTATTTATTTTTGTTAATGGTTACCATGCAAAAAATTAAAAAAAAAAACAAAATGTTTGCTATAATTCTCTCAATTTCTAAAAATCTTAAGGATACCTTAATGTAGTAATAAAATTTGTTAAAATATTTTTAATCATATTTTCTTATTTTTATAAACGTTTAATTAAATTTTATAGTAGAAAAATCGTCATTTTATAAATTATTTTTAAAAACAAATGTATTTAGTCATCAGTTTTGAGCACTAAATTTGTATTAAAAAAGACACCGACAAGGATAATGACAGGTTTATAACTGGAAGTTTCAATTGATTAAACACTACCCTTCATATCTTCCTCGTGTATAATTCATAAAATTCACCTTTGTCAGTAAAAACACAAAATATAACAAGAATGTATTTTATATTCAAGTTCAAAATATTATTTTTAGATAAAACAGGATACGACACTCATAATATTTAATTACTTAATTAATAATACCGGAGGCGAAACATAATTATTTTTGTATAGACATAAGGCAGAATTCTCAAATATATTTAAATCGACCGCAAAATTAATTCTAGCGCTAGTTATTTTTTTATAAATTTTTAAAAATCACTTTATAGCTTCAATAAGTAAAATAGTGCAATTTTTACAAAATCTCAATTTTTTTTGTTCTTCTGGGAATTTTTCTATAAACTCAGATTTATTTTTTCCCGAATTCTCTAATTTATTTAAATCGACCACAAAATTAATTCTAGCTTACTTGGTTATTTTTTTATACATTTTTAAAAATCATTTACCTGTTTCAACAAGTATAATATTTATTTACAAAATTTTAACAAACTCGCGATATTTTTTGCAGAATTTCTGATTTATACAAGTTTTGTAGTATCCCAGGCAAAAAAAAGAAATTAAAAAGAAAAACTGGTTTTAGATATAGTTAAATATTTGAACAATATTTTTTCAATTTGTATTGTATAAGGGTAATCCTCTTTATAAATTGATGGTAATGTATTTGAGGTTTAAATGAAAAACCAGCTGCAATAGCAACAATTTTAAATCTACTTTAATAATAATTTAAAGTTTAAGAGCAGCTTCGAAATTTGTTTTAGGATCAAAGTCGACGTAAAATTAATCGAATAATGATTAAATTCGTAGAAAGCTAAACTTTTCATTATATAACCATTAAAATTAGGTATATAATAACATTTTAAATCACATTAAATTAAAAGCAAAGTTTTAGTTGATTTTATTAATGTAAAATTATTTTTATGGTATTTAAGTAACCTACTTTCTTGAATATTTTTTACTAACGTTTTATTTATTTATATGTCAACTGAAACATCCGTCTAAAATATAATAAATTAATAAAATAAATTAAACATTAATTTTTATGACATTTTATGATTTATTTATGGGAGTTGTTTATTTGTAGTTACTCGGATAAGAATAGTGATATCGATTTTTATAACAAGTAATTTTAAATGCATTAACTAATTAAACCAGTCAATAATATTTATATTGAGTTGAGTTTTAGTACTTTTTTGAATCTAAATTAGAAAAAAATTAATTTTATAATTCAGTAACCTTCTTACTTAAAAAGGAAGGTAGTTCTTATTTATTCTGGCGTTGTTTGTGATGTTGGCCCAATGAATGATCCAAGCTTTCGACCATGTCAAAAATCCAAGAAAACCGCGAGATTTTCGATCTTTCTTCAGTTTTTGCTGATTTTAACTCTTAAAGACTGTTTTTTCAATAAAAACAACTTTATTCTTCATTGTCAAAGTAAACTTAATTTGCTTTTAGTTGACTTCAGAGCCATCTTTGTGGACCCAATAGTTTTCAAAATACAGATTTTCAAAATTTATCGATTTTTCCGTAAATTTTAGCAATATGTAGGTTTATTTTTTAGCAGTGGACTATGATATGTATAATTTAATGTATGTATTAGAAAATTCAATTTTATAGCGACTTCATCAGAGTATTCATGAAATAAACGAAAAACTGTATTAAAGTTTTTAAATTATTTAGGCATTTCATTAAGTTTTAACAATTTTCATGAGAATAATAGCTTCAGTTTCGTGAAGCTCTTTTTTATTATTTATAAGTTTTAAGTTTGTTAAATATTTCACTGAATGGAGTTGAGAAATTGTAGTGTTGTCCCCAAAGATATTAAATTCGAGTTCAACATTATTTTTAGCTAAGTTATTGTCCCTTGTAATCTTAAAAGTGCAAAATATTTAAGGTTAATTTAAGAATTTTCTTTTCAATACGCTTATCTTATGCTTTTATGAATAAAATCTTAAAAAGACCTTTAACTTTTAATAATTTACCTACTTAAAATGTATGTTAAATTAGAATAAATGTATTCATTTTTACATTCATATTTTTAATTTTAATTTAATAAACAAATTTTTGATTTTTATAATATTAAAATAGTAATGCTCAGTGAAAATATCAAAAAAATTAATTACTCATACCAAAAAATGAAAATAAACAGTAACTTTTTTCAGATTTTTTTATCGAAAATCAAAAAAATTTAGGAAAAATTTTTTGTATATTTTTTATACATACAGTCCTTGGTAAAACTATTAAAAATTTTTATTTAATATTAGATTCAATTTCAAAAAATTAGAAAAAAAAATGAAAATTGTAATTTGTTCGAATTTTAATTCTTTTTATCGAAAACAAAAAAAAAATGTAAGAGCGCATTTTTTAAATTTTGTTAAACATACAGTCTTAAGTAAGAGTGTACGAAAAGTTTATTCAAAATCACACCTGAAGTCTAAATATTACAAAAATAAGTGATCACTTCTTTAAATTTATTTTTTTGATATAAAAACTAAAAAATGTAAAGGCGCATTTTTTGTATATTTTTTTACACATACAGTCCTTAGTGAAACTATCCAAAAGCCTAAGCCAAAAAAATTAGAAAAAATATTCATTTTTTCGGATTTTATTTTTTTATCGAAAACAAAAAAAAGTGTAAGGGTGCAATTTTTTATATATCATTGCATATGCAATTCTAACTATACGAAAAGTTATTCATAATTAGCCCTAAAAATAATATTTGTTTTCCGATTTTTATCAAAAAAAATGTAAAGTCGGACTTTTTTTAAATTTTATTACACATACCGGGTGGAAACGAAACCATTATAACGTCTTTATTTATGAAAATAAAAATTTGAAATTTGATTATATTGTATGGTTCAAGAAATCACATTATAGGCACTAAAAGTCTATCAATATCACTTCCAGTTTTATTTTATTTTTTTAAGCGCAACACCGAATTTTTTTGTTCATAATTTAAGACTATTTTAGGAAAGAAGTATGTTTGTGGTAAATATTTTAATTTATTTTTTGAAATTTTGAAAAATCCGGAGTACAAAAAATATGAAAAATTGATTACACATGAAATAATCGTATTAAAATTTGTTTTTTGAAAAACTATGTGACACGGAATCTTTGCATTTAAAAAAAGAGTTATTTTCCAAAACGTTACTCAAAAAAGTTTATAAATTAATATCTCAAAAACTGCTTGAATAATTTAACAAAATACAATTTTCCTTAGGTATTGTATTATTTAGAATGAGTTTTTTATCAACTTCGAATGAAGAAAAATTTTTTTTTTTCAAAAATACAAAATAAAAATTAAAAAATGTATCACAAACATACTCTTTTTATAAAAAAATTTCAAATTTTAACAAAAAAAATGGATGTTACAATTTAAAAAATAAACTTGATGTAACTTCGGTAAAACCGGAAGTCATATTGAAAAAAATTTTAGTGCCTAAAATGTGTTATAGAGGTGACCTGTGTTTCGTTTCCACTTGGTATAGTCTTAAATAAAACTAAGTTTATTTCAAATCAGATCAGTTTATCAGATTTTGTTTTTTTTTATCGAAAATAAAAAAAAGAAAGAGCGCATTTTTTTAAATTTTGTTACACAAGCAGTCTGAACTAAAACTATACAAATATTTTATTCAAAATAAATATTACAAAAATAAATATTTAGGCACTTTTTAAAATTTATTTTTTGTTTATAAAAGCGAAGAAGTGTAAAGGCGAACATTTTTAATTAATTACACATAAAATCCTAACAAAAATTATACAGGGTGTCTCACTTTTTTCCAGCAATTTTTTTTTATATAGTAAATGTCACTCTGAACAAAAAAATTCCTATGAACTATTATGGGTTTTCGAATCCTTAAAAAGTTACAGCAATTTTAAAATTGATAAATTTTCATGATTTTTGTGGGACACCCAAAAAAAATTTGATGGAAAAAAGTGAAACACCCTGTATAAAAAGTTTATTCAAAAAAAGCGCTTTTACATTTTTTTGTTTTTTATAAAAAAGATTATTATTATTGATTTCAATTAAAAAAAATGGAAATATGTATTAGAAATGGAAATTCAAAAAAAATCAATTAATACTTCTTAAAATAATTTTTATTTTTATTAATAAAATTTGGCCCAGTTTTTATGATTAAATTTAAGTTTACTAAAAGATAGCGTTGATAGGGGAAATTACATCAATTAGTGTTTATCATTAAATCACTTCAGGAGCAATTTATCCAAATAAATATTGGCAGGCATTCAAGTTATCTACCCCTTAACACTTCAACCAAGTTGATAAAAAATATTTTTACTCGATAATTTGATGATAAATTTAATAATTATTAAAATATGGTGAAATTTATGAGATTTAATATTTACGGTTTTGGCCATAATTTATTTTGCAGTGGAGCTTTTTCAAAATTTCTTGTTTTGGTACCCAGAGGACTTTTGTGGCTACCAATTTCATTTTTTGTTTTTGTCAAATCAAATACTCAAACGGCAGCAGTAAAACATATTCTTTAAAAAACAGTTCCCTTAACGGAGTTTTGAAAAAATCTAAAAAAAAACTAATTGAAATAATAGTTTTTTTCAACGTGAAGGCGTAAACGAAAAGTTTTAATTTTAAGCATATTTTTAAACTCTTTACAGCACCCCAAATATTTCTTATAATTTTATTTAAATTTTGGTACGTTGTAAAAAGTTTAAAAATATACTGAAAACAAAAAACAAAGAATCAAACTTTTCTATGAGTATTTGGTTTGACTTACAAAAATAAAAATGAAGAAATTGGTAATCACAAGACTCTTCTATTTACCAAAAAAATAAATTTTCAAAATTTTTGACAAAATTAATGTATAGTGTATAAAATTTCGAGTAAATAAAATTTTTTTGAATGCTGTAATAATATTTGTTGGTGTATTTATTTATTAAATATGAACATTGAAAACGTTTTAACTTTACATGTCTATTTATTTACTTTATATTCCGTTTAATTTATTTGCTTTTTTAAAAAAAACTTAGTAAAGTAAACCAGGTGTTTTAATAATAACACATTTATTACCTTCATGATTTATATCTTCTGAAAATTTATATTCTAAAGAAAAGTTTTATAAGTATTTACCGAGGTATTTACTTGGATTTTAAATTAAACTTTCTATGAAATATTAATATACATTATATGAGTATTTTAGTATTAAATACCAAAATATATGAAGCATTATTTTATAATTTTCTTCCTAAAATAAACAAATTTTTACAAGGATTACGTTAAAATCTAAATTTAATCAATTATTTTCTAGGAAAATCGAAATAATATTTGCTTTAATTAAAATATCTCTTATTAGAAATGTTACTACAAGTTCAAACTCAATTTTCCGATTAAAATCAATAAAGGTAATATAATTGCATTACCCGGCGTATTCGTCATTAAAATTTCTGTATATGTATAACAGAAATATATGCATTATTATTGTAAACGTTTTTGGTTTTAAAGATATTCCACATTTTTTTGCAGTTGATTGTGGTTTATAAAATAAAATGTAGCAGGTACGTCAGATTAATCTTAATTAAAGCTTAAACAATGTCCACAAGCTTGTAATAGAAACTTCAAGAGCTTTTCCTAGTAAATTTCCGACGCTGGTAAAATTATTTACGAATAAAACTACCTGGAAATACAATTGCCTTTTCTTTCTATTATTATTCATAATAATTATTCATAAATATTGCCTAAAATGAATAATTTAAATTTATGACTATACTTCATTTTTTAACTACGAGGAGTGATTTAAATTTCCCGCGCTAAAATGTGAAAAATTAACGTCCCTGATTGGCAAGATTTACACCGGAAAATTATTTTGGATGAGTTTTGATATATAACCTCAAAATATTGATCATAAAATTTGAATTACTTATGGATTTACATGTATAAATTTTTATTCAGTACAAAGAAATGGGGAATTTAATGTTTCTGTACATATTTTATTATTAAAAAGATAAAATAACCTAAAGTTCCTGTCAAAACCTGTTTAGTTATTATTTTAGTAACGTTTATAGTGTAAGTTGTCTTTCCCTGTCACTCCTCCTAGTTAAAAAATGAAGTATAGACGTGTACAACGCTGATAATACCACACTGACAATACCACGCTATCAATGCGATTAGCGATGAAAGATATTTTTTAAAACAATTCATAATTATTATTGCTAATAACTCTATTTATTGATTATTATTTTGATGCCATTGTTAGCTTCGTTGAGGTTAATTGATAAAAACCCTTGATATTTCACCCCACATTGTCCGAGTTGTTAGTAGGGTCTTTTAAGCTTCCTGATACCCTTGGCTATTACATGTACGTTGGATTTATACAGGTTTCAGTGAGAAAAGTCTTTTATACCTTCCCAACTTTATTGTTTGTATTTATTTATTTTTATCACCATTTTTTCCACTGGGTTGTTGTAAACTTGTCAGTTTTTATCTTGCCTTTTTTGTGTAAATTATTTTCTAATGGATAAAATTTTTTAAATCTCTTCACGTCCTAAATGAATTTTTACAGAATCACCGTAAAAATATATCAGGCGTGATTATAATTAAACTCTGTTCCACTGGAGATAAAAAATAATGCCGGCGCAAACTTTTCTTGTCCAACTTATCTCCCATGCGTGTCATAATGGGTTTTTAAGTATTTTTCGATTATTTTAAATAAAACTGCAGGAAATATTTGTTTAAAATTTAAAATATCCACGCAAATCAATTTTGTTTTGATATCAATTGGAGAAACGCAATTTAATCCTCCTCAATAATCCACTTTTCATATTCTAGATTTTAACAAAGGGATGCATACTCAAATTTGCATCCAAGCATATGTGATTTTTTTTTATTAAAGGGATGTTAATATAAAAACTTTTCAGTTCTTTACAGGAATATTCCATCAGTTTATTGAAACCGGCGTATATTGGAATTAAATTTTTCTCTGGAGCATATTTTTGATATTGTTTACAATATACAATATGATTTTATTTTCATCAATCTTAAATTATTTAAAATTTAATTTCGTTACATGAAAGGGTAGATTTTTTACTCTTATTTTAAAAATTTGAATTCCTTCGTAAAGGGGAAAGTTGATTCTAAGTGGGGTTCAAATATTAAATTTTTCGAAGCACCGAGAATGGTCGATTTTTCTTGATTTTTTACAAATCTTTGAAATATAGCTGCCCCGCCCAGTTTTTAAAAACAGCGAATTTTTACCCCTTTTATTCTCACATCCTGGGGATAGTTCATAGCTTTTCTAAAGTATCCAGGCGCAAGATTAGCGTCATGACGCCGAGACGCAAAGTGTACAATTTAAGCGTTTTTTCGGGCAGCAAAAGTACCTCAACTTTGGAGCTTCGATTTAAAGATCCACCGATGCAAAGAGTCGTTGTTTTTCTGTACTTTTGGCGAACTCAAATTGGTTTTTGGACACCGATTTTGCAAATTCGTTACTTTTTATAAGGACCACCTAGAACAATCGATATTTTTTTGCATTAATTTCATAAAGAAAAAATAACACTTCTAAATATTCCCCAGTAGCTTCAGAAAAAAATCGAATTTAGAAAAGTCGTATTTTAGACAAGTTTCGTTCCAATTTTCCCTTCAAATTCTATGTACCTTCCCAAAATGATTTCAAGGTCAGTTTTACGACAAAACTAATCACTTCGCTACCTTTTTTCGTTTTCGAGTTATGATTTAAAATGTAGGTAAAATTAGAAAAATTTCACTTTTCACAAAATAATTAATCTTAGAAACCAGTTAAGTCAACATGGCTTTTGATAGCTTAAAATTCGCACCATCACCTTCTCCACGAACATCAGCTAAAACATTAATTTTCGGTTCAAAATTGTGTGTTTTTGTATCAACATTTGCCAAAAATTTCCGATTTTTTTCCAAAAAACTTTTGAACTTATTTTACCCAAATATTTTTTAAAATGCGTCTATCGACGGTACTTACCTTTGGTAAAAATTTGAAGTCGCTAACTTTCATAGTATTCGAGAAAAAAATAAAAACCGATTCCCATGAAAAAATTTATTTTTTTTCGGGTTTTTTCAAGATCGAAGCGAATAAGAGATATTATAAAATGGGTGAAATGTAAGGGGTTAGTTGCCCTTTACACCCCCCCAAATTTTTTTGCACCCAAAAAACCCAAAAAAAATTAAAGATTTTTAGGAAATGTACCTTGGAATTTAAAAAAAATCATAACTTTTGAATAATAAGTCGTAGAGACTTGAATTTTTTTTATTTTTAAATTTTTTTTTGTACTAGAACCTAAAATTAATAACTTTTAGATTATAAATTTGAAACGTGCTCACTAGTGATTTATTCTAATTACATTTCAGCTAAATAGTTTTATGTGGTTTAAAAACAAATATCTATTTTTAATTTATTCATCCGTGACACTAGTTAAAACTGTTAAGTACGAAAATGCACTTTTTATTACCTAAAATAAAAATTACTTAAAAAGTAGTTTTACCAACTTCAATAACTTACAACTAAAAATGTACCAATATTCACATTAATAAAAGGACCTGCTCTTATATAGATGGGTCTAAAAATTCCTCTTTGGAAAAAGAAGAATGTTGTTCTAAATTTTCCTTTGCGATTTAGATACCATGGGCACTCATAAATGGCGTTATTTAAGGACTCACTCTGAAATAAATTTTATGATTTAGGTATATGAGAAATTTTATTTTGTTTTTTACCCCATCAATCAAAACTTGGGCAAAAAATGTGTACATGAAGATCGACATGAATGCTACTAAAAAATATTGACCTAATGCAAATACTATTGAAGAATCATCCTAAAAAAAGTCATTGAAAATTAAAATTTTAAAATAGTGTGGTAGGTATATTTTATAATTTATGGTAATAAAATTTAAATAAATTGACTTAATTATAGAAATATTAAAAGTTACTTACGGTATTTACAAGAGTAAAACAAATGAAAATCAGATAAAACATTGCGCAACCGATTGCACCCAGAGCAAATGTCGATATAAAATTTTGAAAATGTCGTACAAACTTCAAAAGCCTTTGATGTTTTTTAATTATTTTTATCAATTCTTCCTCAAGTATTTGTTGAAACCCATCAGAATTTATTAAATGGATCATCCTATAATAATCAGCTCTTTCTTGTACGTCCAAATTAGTTAATATTTTATTATCATAATTCTCATTATTGTTAAATAAAGTTTTAAAATAGATAACTTCTGGTTTTGGTATTCCATATTTCAAAAGAGCGGTGTAAAGCACATTTTTTGCTTCATGAGCTTAAAAAATTATTATTATTATATACAATAAATTAGTCTAATACCTGTATGACACCTGCGCTATTTAGCATATACAATGTCGTTTCTAACAACGTGATATTTAGTGAGTTGTGAAAATAGTGGAGGTGTCATACGGGTATAAAAATTTACCTATTAAACGAAACTGCACAGAAGTTAAATGTAAGCAACTTGCATAAAAAATATCAGACGAACAATGGCCTGTGGTTGAAACGACTTCAGTTAAAGCTTGAGTAAAAGAAGTAAATTCAAAGTAGTATTTAGCTTTCCAATCATAAGGATACCAAGCTGGGAAGGGCAAGCTTCTAAAATTAGTGAGAAAAAAAATATATTCCATCCCTCGTAAAAATTTCATTTTTCATCAATTATATGTTAAAATTAAGATTATCATCTCCACTAAAAATGAGGTGAAAATGGAATATCAATAAGGTCATTGCAGAAGGTGGCTTGAAAGATAACATCTTGAGAACGTGACGTATTTTATCAAGCGACAAAATTTCATTCCTTACCCGAAAATAAAAATGCTTTCCTTCTGAGTATCTTAAATCCCTGGATCAAGGGGATAAAAATGAAACGCAAAATTATTACGCGTACTGAAACAAATTTTCCTCTCTTCATCCCAATGACATGAGAGATGAGAGCTTCAAACTCGAATTATTAAAACTTGTAATAAGATATATCCTTCACAAACTAACAAAAACGATGTTTATATTATAATATGAAAGGCTTTATAATATTATAAGTATATATTTTTAAATTAAATATCAAAGGTGAGGTTTTAATATCACAAATAATGCTTTTAAAAAATTGTTTTTTGATTTTTATTTAAGTTTATTAGGAAGTAAACGTTGATAAGAATAGTGGAGAATGTATAGCTTCCATGAAAGCACTCTGAAATGTTTACAGGATACGTACAGTAAAATAACAAAAAAGCATTTGTCATCTCAAATAAAACTGAATAGAAAAATGTGGAGGAAGATATAAGAATATAGAAGTAACTATTAGTGGAATGAAATTTAATACCAAAGAATAATGGTGCGAAATTCTGGTAAATAAATAATCTAAACGTAACTTACTTCCCAAAAATAGGCCATAGAAATAGTCCTGACATCCCAACTAAAACCCCCATTATTGTTAAAGAAGTTGTCCAAATACGTGTTACTTTGTTGATGTATTTTACGTCAGCATCCATGTTTATTTCTTCAAGGTCGGTACTTGTGGATTCAATAAATGTTTTGTTTATATCATCAATTATTTTTGATACTTTCCGATCGTTTAAATAAAAATAACCTAATCTAAATGCAGTTGAAAAGCAAACTCCTAAAATATACTTGTAGTTTACAGAATTTTCTTAAGAAGTTTCCAACAGCAGTAACTTTTTTGTAATTATTAAATTTTAATTAAAAGGCAATATTAAAATATACAGGGTGTTCAAACTTCTACTAATACCAGGATTTGGGCTTTTTATAAAAATAAATAATAATAAATTAATTATTTGTTTGATATTTTAGAAAATAAACGATATTCTCAAAACTAAAAAAAAAAATTAAAAATTTCAGATTTCCACTTAAACTACGAATTTGGTTCTTTTTAATCACATACTTTTTGCGAAAATCGTACTGGAAATAAATTATAAATGAATTATTTAAAGCGAAGCTTTCGAAAAGTTTGTATATAAATTTTTATAGTTAGCAGATAGGTCGAAAAAATGCAATATTTTTAAAACTAAAAAAGATAATGCAAAATTTAAAACTTCTACTGAAACCACGATTTATGCTTTAGATAAATATGTGTTTTCTATAAAAATCGCAGAAATAATAAATTAATTATAAATTTTTAAACATGATGCTTTTGAATCATTTGTATTTTGGAAAATTAGCGATATTTTCAAAACTAAAAGAGATAATTAAAAATTTCAAAATTCCATATAAACTAGGATTTTCATTCTTTATAATTACATGCCCCTTGCAAAAATTGTGCGGGAAATAAATTTACAATGAATTATTTAGTGATTTATGAAGTGATGCTTTCGTGAAGTGTGTATATAAAATTTTATAGTTATTGTAGATTGGTCGAAAAATTGCAATATTTTTAAAACTAAAAAAGATAATATAAAATTTAAAAATTCTGCTAAAACCATGATTTGTGCTTTAGATAAATACGTGCTTTCTATAAAAATCGAACGAAGAATAAATTAATTATAAATTTTTAAACATGGTGCTTTTAAATCTTTTGTTATTTTAGAAAATAAGCGATATTTTCAAAACTAAAAAAGAGAATTCAAAATTTCAAAATTCCGCTTAAACTACGATTTTCGTTCTTTGTAATCACATGCTCCTTACAAAAATCGTGCAGGAAATAAATTAGTAATAAATTATTTAAAGTGACGCTTTCGTAAAGTTTGTGTATAAAATTTTATAGTTAGTGCAGATAGGTCGAAAAATACAATATTTTTAAAACTAAAAAAGATAATATAAAATTTAAAAATTCTACTAAAACCACGATTTGGGTTTTAGATAAATACGTGCTTTTTACAAAAATCGCACGAATAATAAAATAATTATAAATTTTTAAAAATTATGCTTTTGAATCGTTAGTTATATTAGAAAATTAGCGATATTTTCAAAACTAAAAAATATAATTTTATTAATCAAAATTACGCTTAAACTACGATTTTCGTTCTTTATAATCACTAATGGAACACCGTGTATAAATATAAGAAAGGCAAAGAAATAAATCCAATTTTTTAATAAAACCAATAACAAAATTATTATATTTTTTGATTATTTTCGATTTTTTTTATCTACATATTTTTTGAATAAACAGTTATACACATACCTGCATTAAGTATATTAATAGCAACATCCACAATCTGAATCTTGTCTCTGATGAAAACATCAGCTAGACTTAAAATAACGAGGCTAATTTGTGATGCGAGACAAATTAATTTAAAAAATTGCTTGAGTATAGTTTTAATTAGGCTTGTTCCTGGGGGAATAGCGCTCATGCCCACAAAATTTAAGTATGCAGCGTTAAGTTTTGGATACATGTTTGTATTAAACTTTGGTAGCAATAAAACGTCTCATAAATTCAACCCCATAGTCCGTTTTTCTAAGCAATTAATCCAAATACCGAAGACTTTTTTATATAATGACATGTTATTTTCTACTTTTTCTTTTATTCGCTTCAGTTTTCACGCTATTAAGGATAATATAGTTTAATGAGTGTTTTTGTTGTACTGTACTTAAAGAAAATAGATTTAAGTGGGTAATTTATTAAATAACAATTAAGTAAGTGGTATGGGATTTTTCGCAGATTTTTTAAAAATTTATAATATCATTACCAAAAAATATAAATGGAGTAATTTGATTTTAATTATTACAATGATAATAATACCGCCGGCGGTTATTTAACTTATATGACAGCTTGAAAATTTATTTAACAGTTCATTGAATAAAATTTTTAATTATTTTTTGACTTATCCAGGGAATTTTGAAACGCTTAAAGATGATTAAGTAGAAAATTGTATTTGTAGCCAATGCGTCACTAAAAATGGCTATAAAATATCGTACTTTCCTTTGTAAGGTACAACATTGTGACCTTTAGTAGATAAAATAATTATTCCGTACGTTTCAAACAAATTTAATTAAGTTTAATTTAATTCACTTTAACTAAAACATGCTGAAATTTTGTTAATTTACAATACGACTAATTGTATTGGTTATTTGCGTAGAAGAGTTTAAAAAATTTGAAAACACATGCACATTATTAGCACCCTAAAGACCTAAATCAATATACTGTGATTACGTATGCTAAATTTAACGAATATTTGCTTCTAGGGGAGAAAAAATATTGCTCAAACACAAAGCAATTTTAAATTACAGAAATTTTCGTATAAATTCAGCTGTTTACCAAATTTAAGGCTTTGAAGTTAATTTGAATTTTTGAAGAATATTTAACCGTGTACAATTGAAAGTTTTGTTGCAGCGTGATAGCAACTTACCTACTTTTGACGTCATCCCATTAGTTCTGCATGGAGGGAGCTTGCTCATCTTGAAATGCAGATAGGAAGAATTTATTTCGAAGTCTTTTTATGAAAAAAATCGTTAAAACATTAAATATATTTCAATTTTAATTTAAGACAAAACTTTGTATTTCTCTAAAAGTTTGTACAACAAAAAAGAAGTCACATAAAAACTTTGTAAGTCCCCTAAAGATTAAGAAAAAAATTGAGTTGATTAAATAATAAAATATGAAAATTACTTTATGTAAGCTGTCAATTTTGAGTAGGAATTAATAAGTTAAAATTAGGATAATAATTTTAAATTCGGGTCACGCAAATGGGCAATAAGTGACAGTTAAAAATGGGTGAATATATGGAGGCAGTTGAAAATGGACGAGTTTTCGAAGGCCTCAAATAAAATTATAACGCCTAAGCGGATTCGGGTTAGCTAAGCGCTTTTACTAACTTAATCGAAAATCGATTAGCATTTAAAGGATGAAAGCTTATGCGTTATATTGTATTTAATATTCCTAGAAGAAAAACTTGCAGCAAACTGTAGTAATAGATTCGTGTTTTCACTTAGTAGTGTTGGTAGCTTAAAGGGTTATTGGACTCTTTACTGCTCTTATTGATTTTTATAATGCTTTTATAAACGAAGAAGACGTTAAAACGATCGATAGATATAAAAAGAGTAATACTTTTACCATTTAAATTTATTACTTTTATCTAGATTCATTAAAAATTTATTGTAAGTGTACTAAGCTACGATTTCGAAAAACTCACAAAAAAGCACCTAGGATTTTTTAACAGGGTAAAAGTGTCACCAAAAAAACCTATTAAGGAATTGGTAAATAATCTAAATGTTTCAGAAAAATGCACTTAGAACCTTCTGGCGTCTGATCCTCAATTTTATCTAATTTGTAGGATGCCTAATTGGTCTACAAAGTTAATCAAGTTCTTACTAGACATGGTCTTGGAGTGATTGCATCGTACTCACAGTTGACATATGCTGAGGTTTTTTCCTCCAGGGTACAAAATCTGGTGGTTTTTGTTTCCTGCACCTTAATGGGCCAAGTTTGACTAAAAGATATGCGATGAGCCTTTAGTTCGTTCCTGAGATTTTTCAAGTTTTTGAAGCGAGTAGTCAATAAACTTCTTTGCTTGATTTGAACCTGAAGTTTGACTCCAGTAGGACAATAAATTCTTCTGTCTCCACCTTGAGATTTCTTCTCGAATCTATAGAATAATTTAAGATTAATTGGTGTTAATTTTGATGCCTACCTTATAAAATCATGAGCAAATCGACTTTTACCATTCGCTGTTATTTACATGAAAAAATATGAGTCTGTCCTTGTAGTGAGATCTCTTCCCGAATGTTTATCTTATTAAGGCATTATGCAATAAAACGATTTAGGACTAATTAGTGTTAGTTTTGAGGCCTACCTATTGTCATAGGTGTCTGTCCTTGTAGTGAGATCTTTTCCAGAATGTATGTATCTTGTTAAGGCTTTGGAACGGTTCAGAAGTAATTGGTGTTAGTTTTGAGACCTACCTTGTTAAGTCATCAGTAATTCGACTTTAATCGTTCCTTTTAATCTAAATGAAAAAATAGAAGTCTATACTTGTAGATCTTCTCCCGAATGTGTATTTAGTTAAAATCACAGAACGGTTCAGAACTAATTGAACGGTGTTATGCAAAAAAAATCAAACCATAGACTGACAGAAAATTTATTATGCAATTAAATTACCAAAAACTCATTCAAAATTTTGCAAAATCCAATTAAGCTTTGGAACAATCCATCGAAGATCAACAACCCTAGGAACTGTATAAAGTTATGTCTTACCATCAATTATCTCAAAATCAACTCCCAATAGGTTGGATTCCTTTTGCGTAACACCACCTTAATAATCATCAGTACTTGAATTCCTTGGTGCAATAACCGGTCAGGTCCAATTCTAAAAGTTGTAGAAAAACAATAAAAATCCTCCAGAAATCAACACATATTTTGAATTTACCCAATATATTTTGATACATTCGACATTCGAAAATTCCTTTTCATTCATAAGAAAATAAGTATGCATATTAATTACACTTGAATTATTTTTTTTTACTAATCTTGTCATTTGAAAATCAAAAGTTACGTACCATTTCCCGGATGATTTCAGGAAAAATCGTCTTTTAATATCCAATTTTTTCATTTGATATGTCACTTATTGAAATCGCATAAAAAATAAGGAAGCTAAAAATTTCAAATAAGAAGTAATTTTAGAAAATTCATAAAAAATAATATGTTCCAATATTTTTTCCACATTTTTGGCAGGTAAAAGAAAAAAATTTAAAAATACTACACTAAAAATAAATTATTCTTTTAAAAATGAATTAGTCATTTTTAAGATGCTTTTTCCATACTCTCCCTTCTATTTTTTGAACAAATTCAAAAAATGTTACATAAATATTGTAATTTTTTTTTAAATAATTTTTTTTCCTATTTTTTTTAATTTGTTTTATAATTGTTAATTTTTTTTAATTTAATTCAATTGTTTTTTTTTGTTATTGAGTTTTCAGTATTTTTATTTTTTTTAATTTTGTTTTTTAAAGAAGAAGGGTGTGGATAAAAAGAAAATTATTATTAATAAATAACATTTAAAAACTATTAATAAATTAAAAAACAAAACTTAAAAAAATAAAAAACTCAAAACTCAAAAACAAAAACAAAAAAAACAATTGAACTAATTTAAAAAAAATGTAAAAAAATTAATTTAAAAAAAAATTAAAAAAATTAAATAAATTAATTCTGTTAATAATAAATAAATTAATTTAAAAAAAAAATTATTGGTATAATTGGTTTAGATTATTTTTGTTAATGATTATTTCAATCGAAAAAAATATGTTGCCATTCGAAAATGAAAAGTTGTGTCCTCCTCTGATGTTTTCAAAAATTATTATTTTATTATGTGGTATTCTTCAAACCATTTAATTTGACATATCACTTATTAGAATCGGATAAAAAATAACGAAACTACATCGTTGGACGTTTTTTGTGCAAACCTCTGTATATTTGAACGATTTTTTATGGTAAAATTTTTCGATTTATTTTATTGACCTAAACTAGATTCATAAATAAAGTGAAATTTTAAAATTTAAAATTTAAATTAAACAGTTGAAATAGCTAAACTCATAACTTTGATAAATTTGAAAGAATTATAAAATTTTTAGTATAAATAATAATTTTAGGAGGATAAATCTGTCTTGTCACATTTTTCCTAGAAAAGTCATTTTTCCTAGGAAAATCGTTTTTCCTGATGAAATTGTCTTAAACTATGGTTCTTTATTTGCTAGTACTGATTTTAGTTTTACCAATTTTTATTAAAAAAAAAAACTCGTTTTGTGGATGATTTTGGAGTTTTTAATAATTACCTTTATTAAACAATTTACACAAAATTACGAATTTTCATAAAATAACTACTTTGATATTCAATAGGTTTTCAAAAATAAATCAATCAATTTAAAAAAAAATCATAATTATATTTTTAATTTGAATTTTTCTGAAAATAAATAATATAATAAATATTTTTTAAGACTCTTTAATTACTTACTACGATTAAATTGTTTTTCCAATGTAGTCATTAATTTGTAGGTTTTGTACTTGTACGGCTGTAAAGAAACAGATGTTTTATGAAACCTGAGAATGAAGCCCGATTAGGATTGACATACTTTTAGCTTTTAGGTATTTGATAAAAATAGGGTCAACAGTTTTAATTTTTAAATTAATCACGGCAAAATTGATGTATTTCAAACTATACTATAGTTTCTTAATTTGTAGAACGGGAGCTTTTCTGCATTAATTAAAAAAAAGAAAAAATATGAAACGGAAAAATTAAATTAAACTCTATAAAATTACGCCCGGTTTCTTCAAAATGTCTTTAGATGCAGTTTCGCCAAGCTCAGCTCAGATTCAAGCTCAGCTTAAGTCGAGTGCGCCTTGCATCATAAATCTATACAGACCCTAGCCATGGCTTAACGCAAGCACGACTTAAGCTGGGGTTGAATCTGAGCTGAGCTTAGTGAAGCTGCTTTTAGAGACATGTTGGAAAAACCGAGCGTAAATCTTTTACTGCTCTTCATTATAAAAAACGAAATAACTTGAACGTTCCTATGTATATTTTCCGAGGAAGTCTTATATTTGGTATATTGTCCACATAATTATTTACATGTGCATTATTTATATAATTTAAATCTACTTCTCATGAGCTAAATTAACATTTTCAAAATTCATGTTTGCTGTTCAGATAGGATTGCTTTAACGAGTTTAGGTTATGTGTTGATGTTCAAGTGCTCAAAATCAACGACTTAAATATAAGCTCTTCTTAACCCGAATAAGACAAGTTTTTTGCGTGCTGCAACCAAAATAAGCCGAACTTGGGTCTTTAGTTTGATCTCAAGACATGGACGTTCAAGTTTTTAAAAACGTAGAAATATTTTAATATTTTTAATTCACTTAAAATCAAATTTTATACTTTTTCTAGAGACATTATTTTTTTTAGATTAACAGATTTTGGAATTGTACTTAAAGCTAAGTGGCTATAAATAAAACCAATTTGAGTCAGCAATTACATCATTAATCTCTATAATTATAATGCTGATGAAAGATATCGACCACTGACATCAAAACAAACAAAAATTCGAAGCACGAAGATACTAATCTTTATAGAACCTAAGAGCTTATTTTAATTGTTTTTTGTGCTTATTTTTATTTCCATTTTAATTCAGTAATTACCAAAAAGTACTTATACATTATATATACTTATAATTCTTTCCAAAATTTAAATGCTGGCTTTAGTTTTGGCATTAAGGTTTACAACTAAATTTTACCCCACTAATTAACACCTTAATTCGATAATAATTTAATCATAATTTTCACCGAACCCAACAATAATATTGTATAATGTGTTCTTGGAAATTGAATTAATATCGCATGTGAACTTGAATAATTCCGAGCGATTCCTAATATAAGGAAAAACGGAATGGCTCGGAATTTTTTATTATTTTAAATGGCATCTAAATGCAACTCAAATTGGGACACCCTGTATAAAATATTGATGTACAATAATTATAGTTTCATAAAATTTAAAATAAAATTTAACGATGTATGTGTAAAAGTTATTTTATTATGTTTTGCATGATAATATAATATGGACATAAATCTTCATTAAAACCTTTGTAAATCGTCAAAAACTTTAATTACTTTTTTTAAAGAAATCAATTTTAATTATATTCCTGTTGTAATCCTGCAAGATTTCTTAATTAACATGATAACGCGGTAGACCGAGGAAAGTGTTTGAAATTACGTGCAAATCGATTGTGGTGGTAACAAATTTTCCACCAAAAACTCTTCTATCAAAACCTACTTCCTGTGAAAGCTGCTATCTATTATTAAAGTCCTGAGATTTACAGTTGGGAAAACATGAGTAAAAAGCTCGCGATAAAATCAGGAAATTTAGGAGGAGTTTTCCGGGTGGTTCATCCACCGCGCACGAGATGGAGCCACTAGGTGAAATTTACTGATTTCCCGAGCGTTATTGAACTTTTCTCATATTTGACGTCATTCCCTGCTTGCTTATTTATAACTGATATTTATTCATTTATAATTTCCCTGGCGCTGTTTCGTGCTATTACTTTTATAAAATTTATTGCGATTCTCACATGCTCATCCGCACCTTTCTGGTTTAGATGCCAGGTTATTAATTACCACCAGTGACATAATTTACTTTATCGGGGTTAGCATTAGAAAATATGATTTAAAATGACTTTTATTTATTGCACAAGACCTTCACCTATATATTTTTTCATTATTTTTACCCAATTTTACATTTCAAAGCTTCAAACAAACATCATGAAATAAAAATATAACTCATTAATTTAATGTTGACCTTTAAAAATTATTTTGATGAAGGTACTAAAAGCTCCTTTGATTTTTATCCAAACTTACTTGCTATAATAGCCTTTATTGTTATAATACTTCCTTCATGAACTTTTTTCATTTACTAGAAAGCTTCACTAAAACGATGTTATTAGTTATAAAAGTTTTATTTTTTTTCGATGAATTAAAAAACGAAAAAGTCAAAATTTGTTGAAATTTTCTGTAAAATACTTCTGGAAATCCATTTGAAGCAATATTTTTTAAATTTAAAACGCAAATTGATCAATTGAACGAAATTTTTAAATGTATATTTTAATATCAATCGATGTAATTTTTTACAATCTTTCTATTGATATTCCTAATGTTTGTATGATCGCATTTTTATCAAGATTTTTCATCAACAAGGCCGTTTTTAGTTTCAATAATCTTGTTACTTGTGATTTAGGAGTTTGTAGGAAAATTCAATAACGACCGTTATTTCCACCACGTCTTTAAACCAAACTAAATCTTAATTTGCGTCAGAAGATCCAAGTTTTGCTTATTCGATTGAACTACACAAAAATATGTCGTCGATTTTGACGTTTTTTTTTCGAAAAAGCTAATATTCTTTGGTTTATAAATTTTTCATTTAAAAAGAAATTGGATAGTTCTTTATATTCAAATCAAGCAAAAAAGTATTTAAATTTATAAAGAGGTTTGATATTTGAAACAAATGCAGGCGAAAACGCAATAAATATAGTTTGGTTAACTTTCAAGTAAAATCTCGTATTCTTTGACATGCATGATATTCATGTGCACGAACCTTGCAGAATTACATTTCGTATTGAAGGAGGCATGTGTTCCAAGCTTCAACCATTCTCGCATGGAAAGTATCGAGCTTTTTCTTCCTCCTCAACTATTTGATCTTTTTTGTCAGTATTGTTACAGAAAAATAACATTCTCACATTTTCAGACGGAAGAATTTCCTTAACATATCATTACCTCGCGATAAAAAAGAGTACATTTTCATTCATCCTTTCATACCAATTTATTTTTATTATGATGAAAAAAACGCTTCCAGTAAAAAAATTTTGTAGTGATTTTTTTAAATCAAATATTGGAATAAGTAGGTACAATATTTTCAGGTCTTACATCATATTTTTTACTGATGATAACGAATTATTTTTTGTCAATGAAATTCAATGCAAATGGATTTTCCGACATTCATGGTTTGGTTTGGTTGGGATACGGTACGGATTACTGTATTATCAGAATAACAAATTATTTGTTCATCCAGGTTTAATCCCATAAAAGCATTTGTAAAGAAAGTTGAAATCATAGGTCTTAGTACAATGTGCTCCACGATAATGTGGTACACAAAAGAAATGCTAAGGCAGCCAATAAGCAGACGCTTTCGTGCGGCCTGGAACATCCCTTAATCTCGCCCCACCTTTACTCGGTAGTGAGATTAACCAGGCACTCCCCATCTTAGCTGTTCAAACAACTTTACTTAGAATTATCCTTAATTAAACTTAACTGAATAAAAGTGGCCGAGATTAAGGGATATTCAAGCTGCAGGAAAGCTTCTTATTAGCGCTAACATTTTTTTATGTGCCACATTATCGTGGAGCACCTTCTACAATTTCCTGTGGTACCCAGTATTCTACCACGCATTCGCCACTAATGTCATTACCTCTTTAAGTTCTATCTACAAGATAATATTTCATTAGTTTGCTCTTATACCAATTGAGTATAATGTTTTTGTATGATAAAAAAGGAATCACGACTAGTCAAATTTTTCTGAAGAAAAAATTATATTTAAAAAATATGCTGGTAATGATGAAACATTCGTAGTAATTAGTAATGGAAGTCACTAATTAGCATTGTTAATATCTTTTGAAAATTCAATGTAAAGGGTCTTTGAAATAGTAGAATAATAAACATTGTTGGTAATGAAGTATATAAAGATAATTGTAATTCTAGAAAGGTTAACCTTTATCAAAATAATCCTGTTTTATATTTGAATTAGTAATTAAATTTACTTGCATGATGAAATCATTTATAAAACATATTTTACGACTAAAAAGTACATCAAATATAGAGTCGCTTATAAAATATCCAATTTTAGTTTCCTTGGTGGTAATTCAACATTTTTAATACTTTCAAGTACTAAATTTAATGATAGATAGCGTGTGAGTTAAATTGTCATCCATGGATTATATTATCTATAAAATTTGATGACCCCTCGGAGGAAATTTAAATTGAAATTATTAAAATAATGTCAATAAAAGGTTTTCTGCTGAAATTACGTTTGGAGCTTTCTCGGAGGACATATATTTTATTTAAAATTGTTTACTGCTCACCAGTTTTATTGCATTCCAGTTGCAATCAGACTTGAAAATAGTATTAGTTGATATCGTATAAATCCACATAAAACGTCATGCCACCGTAACGAAAATCAAAATGAAGTGCACGATTAGATTAAAACAACTCTATACGGAGATTGTACAATAAAGTTTTATTTGATTTAAATTATATTTTTAAGAGCTTTGTAGCTTATACAGGGTGTTATTTAGAGAACGCTTTGACGTAAAGTGCTGGGAAAAAACTAACCACCAAAGTGAATAATTTGATGTACTTCGTAATTTTCGAAAAAAAGGAGAAAAACCTCGTTTCATCTTGTAATTAAAGGATAATGGACTTAACGTAATGGTACCAATTTAAATACTTTAATACATAAGTGAATCTTAAAGCCAATGTCCTCTGTCCTCTGTTACTGCTACTGAATAAGGCCTATAAGTAAAAGTATCAATTTGGAATTACCAAATTACAAAACTAATTTCAACTTCTGATAGTGAACTGAAAATAACGGCAGAAAGGTTTAGTAGTAATTTAAATACTTTAATGCACATGTGAGTCAATGGCCTTTATTGGAAAATTGCTACTGAACAAGTCCTATAAGTAACAGTACCAATTTAGAATTACCAATTTTCAAAACTCCTATCATCTTCAAATTAAAGGATTATGGACTAAAAAAACGATAAAAAGTTTAGTACCAAAGACTTTAATACATATGTGATTCTTAAAGCCAATCTCCTCTGTTGGAAAACTGCTATTGACTAAGGACTATAAATTAAAGTATCAATTTGAAATAACCAAATTTCAAAACTATTTTCAACTTATAATCAAAGGATAATGCACTGAAAATAACGGCAGAAAAGTTCAGTACCAATTTAAAGACTTTAATAAACATGTGAGTCAATGGCCTTCGTTGGAAAATTGGTACTGAACAAGTCCTATAAGTAACAGTATTAATTTGGAGATAACAAATTTCAAAACTCGAATCGTCTTCAAATTAAATGATAATGGACTAAACGTAATGGCAGTTCCAATTTAAAGACTTTAATCGATATATGAATCTTAAAGTTAATGGCTTTTATTGGAAAACTGCCACTGAATAAAGCCTGTGTAAATAAAAGTATGAATTTGGAATTACCAAATTTCAACTCGTCCGGGAAATATTAAGAAGAAAATTCATGAATATGTTAGACAATTTTAGACAAGAAATTTTGTGGATAACATTTGTTTTTGTAAAAATTATTTTGTATTGGACTGAGAAATGGAAAATTTCATGTCGATTAAGACGATTTTATAAATGCATGTATTTTTTATGAATATGCCATTTTATTTCCAATTTCTCTTGATTATAAATAAAGTAATAAAATGTTATACATCAAAAGATGATGCATGTGATAATAAAGTGACAGTTGGGAGCTCTTTTATGATAAATGACTCTTGTTTGGAAAAAAATATTTGAAAATAAATAACGTTGGTGATATTAATACCGTGTTTGTATTTTTTGATGAAAGACTTGAGGTGGTAATTCCTGGAAATTGCATGCGTGTATTGGGATTAGATCTGATGTCAATTCTTTAGGGTTTAAGTTAGCTGACGGTGCTTTCCAATTCCCAGATGTTTTCACGCACAGGACTTTCGTGGAGTTTTCGGCGTAAATTTGAATGGAGGGATAAGGACGAAAGGCTGACACTCTATTTTCAACCTGTCTTGTCGTAATCAATAAGGACGAATATTGTAGGCGCGTGCGCCCCTCCTGCACCTCCAGATATCAGGAACTTCTCTCTCCAACTCATTTCCTTACCCCTAACACATTGGTTTCACATACGAACATTCTCTTTCTACCCTCACAACATTTTTCCTTTCCTCCTTTGAACTTCCAACTCCACGATCCTCAAAGACCTGATGCGGGCATTATCTCTGTTTTACAATCATGTTATGGTAGTTATTAATATCTCGCATTACTCTTCCATGTTTTATCTTTCCTATAAATGAACGACAGCACGAAATGACTTAACTTGATTTATTGTATACTCACAAACATTTACATCCCCCACGTTTTATCATTTTACTACAACTACTTTACCTTTATATCATCAAAATAATTACAACTTTTTCAACTCATATCATAACTAAAGGTGAAACTATATTAGTAGTATTTTATTTTAACTTTAGGAAACACACTACTCTATACTTGAAAGGTGGTCTTTTGAACATAAATTAGCATACAAAGTACAGAGAACCTCACTGACTTTGTCGTTGCGAAAGAAAAGTAACGGTGAGGCTAATTATTACGAAGATTAAGCAGGGACTAATGAAAAATAAATAAAAGTTTCATTAGAATCTTTAAAAATACATTTAATTAACACATAAAAATTCCTACTGAAATAATTGTAAAACAGAAATTTGAATTTAAAAATACAATTAAACCAATTAATTTTAATGTCTGCTAAAATATTCAATCCAAGTTTAGTACGTTGTTTGAAACAATGTTAATCCACCTCGTGTGCATAAATAAAAAGGGATTAATAATAAATAATGAAAACAGGAAGGCAAATATTACGCAATTTCTACTAAAAAATTTATTATAACATAAAAACCATGAATATTATTAGAAATTTCAAGTTCTTATGCATGGATACCTCTTTTCTCATATCAAATAATTACGCCTCAAACGTTTGTTTATTTAAATTCAGTGGGGTTTAATTAAAAGTGGCGTTTATATTTTCTGGAGGTCAAGAACAATTTTTCCGTGTGGGCGAGCACACGCAACAGGCGGCTACTACTGTTAGAAGATCAATAACAGAGCTTTTAAGAACATCCTTGTACATCTGGTTTATAAACCATTATTCCCATTTTATACCCCAACATCGATCAAACTACATTTTTCATCCAAGAGTCGTTCAGTTGAAAATTGATTAATAGATACAGGGTGACTAAAAAATCTATGGAGGTTAAGTTGGGAGATCTGTCCATCCAATTTAAAGTTCTATTTCTGACAATTCAGTGTCCAGAATTATTTAAGTATTGTCCTAGTGCGGGTTTTCCGTTGCGTAATGGTGCATATTATGCCTTTTGACATGTCTATTGTTTTTGAAGCTGGATTCGTCACTAAACAAAATTTTGTTTATTAAATTCACGTCTACGGTAATCATGTTTTGTATAAAACAGAAAATTCCACTCTCTTCTCGAAGTCATTTCCGTACATATTCTGGTGCATTTCAATATGATATGGAAGTTTTTTCAAACATCAGTCCAGGAGGATTCTTCTCGTGTACTAATCGACGGATTTTCTTCAACCATGAATAACACATCCAGAACATTATTGACTCTATAATATTGATTAGTATGTATTTTTATTGTACAACACTCTGCCCGAATTTTCAAAATGCTCTATCCATTTTCCTGGCTTCATTCTTGGTTGTATGGCTATTGGATAACTTGCGTTTAAATTCTGATAACCAGAAGAGGATTTCTTTCAGCTTCACCAAACGCATTCACCATATTTACCATTTCTTCATTAGAAAAGCTCATTGTTTCAGATTAGCTATTATCAAAAGTATAGAAAAGAGAAGGTAATATCGATGAAACGATCTTGTCGAAGAAAAGGTAGTGTCCATGAAACGGTTGGCTATGAAAAGGTAATGTCCATAAAATGTTTGTGTCGATTAAAATAGAATGTCGATGACACGTTCTTGTCGAAGCAAAGCTTTGTCGATGAAAAGGTATTGTTCATGAGATGGTTGTCAATGAAAAGGTAATTTCGATGAGACGTCTGTGTCGATGAATTGTTCGTGTTGATGAGACAGACGTGTCGATGATACGGTCAAGTCGATGAAAAGGCACTGCCCATGACCGTTTCATTGACAAATAGGCGTTTTATCGGCACATGATTTATAAAGATTACTTTTCGTTGAAACGATAAAATTTTATTTTTTCCAATTTATTTTTTATGTTTTGTCAACTTGTGAAAAGGTGTCGTCAACTACACAACCATATTAGTATTAAATTTTATTATTTTTTGCTCGTGCATTCGTGCATTGTTCTCAGATGAAATTAAAATTGGGATTAAGAAGTACAGAAACAGCAAATAATAATCAATATAAAAATAAAAATTACCACAATAATAATTATAACAATTTATCAACACAATTTCAATAATTACCAAGAGTTACCCTGATGATGGACAAAAGTCCGAAAACTAGTTTGGAAAAAATAATAATAAAATTTAATACTTATATGGTTGTGTTATGGCGACACCTATTCACAAGTTGACAAAGTGAAAGCCACGATTCAAAAACAATAAAATTACACAGCCATGACACCCAAGGCATTTCCTTTCTTTAATTATAATATTTTTTGTGTTTTGTTTGTGTAAATTAGTTCTAAAATAACCAAATTACAAGTCTAATATTTCGTTTCAGGTTTTTTAGTTATGTTATTGAAGATATTAAAAATTTAACATGACAGTTTAATTTAAAACTTTGGATAATTAGATAGAAAATTATTTTGCTATTAATTCTGAAAATTAGACATTAATAATGATAAAATATGCAAACTATGTGTATAATGACAGTGAAAAGCTACTAGAAGCTTTATTAATTGGATTTGACAAACATTTAAGATATGAGTTTGGAGGGAAACTCGATTAAAGCCAATAAATGGATATTCTGATTAATTTTGCAGCAGCCAAAATTTAATTTAGCAAATTATTCTCTTGCGTAATTACTCATTAATTGCCCCAATATAATTTATTAAACATTTCATAAATTTAATTTAAAGATATCAATTGTAAAATACAAAGCTTAAAAATATTTGATTTTTTATTTTTTTTTTCAGGTACGTCAAAAATTATTTTAAATAATCATCATGACTGTAAGTATAAAATCATTTTTATCCTTTACTTTTTTAAGTTCCAAAAAATTTGTTGTGAAATTAAAGTCTACTCTAATAAATTGAGTTTAATTAAATTTAAAAATATTTAAGTAATGATTATGGCCTTGTAGCTTCCATTTAAGTAGCAATAAAAAATAATGGAGTATTGAAGTTTTTTTTCCACTCTTACTAATTTGTATTTTTCGAATCGTTATTTTGTATTTATCGTAAGTTCTGTACTTTATGGAACGTGGCTTGGAAATTGAAACGATTTAAGAATATGATAGGCAAGCAAAACGGATAATTACTTTTGCAAATTGTTGCGGATTTTTGCGTTCCTTATAAATTGCTAGTCTTTATTTGAGAGCTTGAATAAATTACGGCTGAATGAATAAAGATTTTTTCCACCTGTCTACCTGAAATCCTGATTAAATACGGGAGGACCAAGCCAGAAAACTTTGATTGCCTCGAAAACAATCAAAATTAGAATATTAAAAACTCAAATATTAATTTTCGTTTTTAAGCTACAAAATTAAACATTTATTTGAATTCTTATACCCGTATGACACCTGCTCTATTTCGCACACCCAAAATTACAAATAACATCACGTTTCTAGAAACGATATTGTCCTGTATGCTACGTGTGTTTTAGAAAGCTGTAAAATGTGTATACTACTTGCTAAATAGCGCTGGTGTCATACGGGTATTAAACAGTAAAGCTTTTCTAAATATTTCAGAGATTCGGTGATGTTATTTATTAGAAAGTAATTTTAGAAATGTATAAATCTCTATGAATAATATTTACTCTGTTAGCTAGAAACTGCCCTGGGGTTTTTGGTGGTGTAGTAGTTACACAATGAAACTTCGTTGCAAAATAATTTAACGTCTCGAGTCTCGGAATTTCTGGTTTACATTTGTACTAAAATTTTAAAAATAGGCTAAGGCTAAATGAACGCTGGCTGTATTATGTTTTCAAACCAAAAAATCCGCCGCGGTATTATTATAAATGTAATCAGAAAACCGCGGGATAAATAAAAATAATGTGCATGCACTACGGCATGGGCATAGGGCGGCGGTATTCTTCCTTGTGGAACGAAATTCCGCCGGAAAAATTACTTAATACCAGGCATACGGTAACGCAGTGGGAAGTTTCGTTGCGTTAAACTAAAATTCCGGGGATAATAATAAATTAGAGCTGAGTATATGCATGACAATGCCCGATACTTCTGTAACAATTACATAACGTTAAGCACTTTTGTGTGAGTTGGTGCACAATATGAGGAATTATATGGAATTAAATGTTATCAAAGGAGCGCTAGAGTGAATTTATTATAGACGACGTTATCCTGATACGGTGTATTCATGTTTGTATAAATAATTTATGATGGGTTCTTTAGAAAGTGCGAAAATCCTTTTTCCAAAATAGCGTTTTATTGCAGTTTCGCAAAATGTCCAATAAAATATGATAATAAATTTCATTTGGACACTATTACGACTTTACTTGATTCTAACTTTACCAGAAGTTTATAACAGGAAAACATGATGTGTGAAAAATGACCAGCAAAACATTTATTACCTACTGGGACCACCTGTGTTGAAGGTCCTATATGTAAATTTACACACCGAAAAGGATTTTTATTGCAGTTATTTATACAATTTTATTTACTTGAATACGCGAGCTTTTAATTACTTACTTTTTGCGTGAAACTTTAATTATTTTACTTTAATCTCCTCAAGCTGTCCATGATTAAAATAGGAAATATAAAATGTATTATTGCAGGGTTGAATGGTTTCTGTCTATATTAAATCTAAATCTGATGAAACATTTATCCTTCCAATCCTTTTGAAAATACGGGTGAAAGATCTTCTAAGCACAAAAATCGATTACATCACCAAATGACGCAAATCGCGGAAATCTAATGAAATTGATTTAAAAAGTCTTCCATGACTTAATATAATTTAGTTTTCATCACAAATATTTCATAAAAGATTAGTAACATAAAATCTACATGTAAAAATATTATAATTATAGCATTAAAAGCATTTACTATAAACACTGTATAATTTATTTAATAATATAATTTATTAGTACCTACAACAATAATTATGCGTTAATTAATTATATTTAATTTATTTTACCACGCCTTATTATTGAACGGAGTCGTTGGGATTTAATTAAATTCTGTCTTCGGTGATATATTTTTTAATGTTATCACCCGAATTTTAGGCCCAAGGAAATTTAAGTCTAATGGGAGGGTTTCATGAACGTGGCCTAAATTAACTCCACATAAACCACCAGCTATTATTGAAACTCAACAAGTTGCTAAAATGAAAGACAGTAAATTTTAAAGTTTAAATATTGGTATATTCCATTCCTGAATTTTCAGAGTAATTTGTCATATCAGATTCCTCCTCAATATTCACTTTCAATGTTGTTCATAACTGTACTGTAGATGAAAGCCTTTTCAAATGAATAACTTAAAATTCAGCAAACTTATAAATCTTTGTACATTTTCTTGATACTTTGCAGTTTGAACAGATAGGCTACATATCACAATCCAAAGTTTCCTCAAGAAGAATCTTCTAACCACAAAAAAAACTTGCGAGAATGCTTTTATCCTGGAGGTGGTAGTTTTGATGTCACTTATACAGGGTGATTCAAAACTATTCCACATCCTCTTAAGAGCAGATTCCTCTCATGAAAATAAGACGAAAAGTTCAAATAAACATGTGTCCGATCTCGCTTCATAAGGGAGCTATAGCCTCTTAAAAGTGTTATCAATAAGAAGGTTTTTCTTCGTTTATTTCAAAACGAATTGAAGTACAGCTTTGAAATTTGGTATGAATTATGATACAGTTGGGACACGTTTTCATGAATTTTTTCATTTTTTTGCATATTTTAAAAGGGTAAATTTAATACGATTTTTTTAAAAATTTTATTTAAATTGTGTTGACCGTCAATAAATTGAAAAATGCATTTTCTCCGAAAACGGCGCAATCTAGCGACTTTAAATAGGAGTACCTTTTTTATTAAGAACTAAATGTGGAACAATAATTTAAAAAAAAACTGTTGTAAAAGTTAAGCAAAAAGAAGTTATGACAATTTTAAACCTCAACCTTAGTTAAATTTACCCTTTTAAAACATGCAAAAAAATTGAAAAAATTCACAAAAACGTGTCCCAACTGTATCATAATTCATACCAAATTTCAAAGCTGTACTTCAATTCGTTATGAAATAAACGAAGAAAAACCTTCACATTAACCACACTTTTAAGAGGCTGTAGCTCCCTTATGAAGCGAGATCGGACACATGTTTATTTGAACTTTTCGTCTTATTTTCATGAGAGGGATCTGCCCTTAAGAGGATGCGGAATAGTTTTGAAACACCCTGTATAAGAGGATTTTTGAGGTATTCTATTCTATTTATCTAAGGAATTTTGCTGACTATTCAACTCACAAATGATTATTTTTTGTGACAAGTAAAACGTCAAAAATATCAGCGATTATTTTATGACGTTTATGTCAAATTTCAATAAGTTTGAAGTTGGCTGTCAAATTTTGCACTTTGATATTACATATGAAAATTTTCCGGATCCATCCATTAAGGGGACGGAGATACAACCCCTTTTATATTTTTACACCGAAATCGGTCGTTCCTTCGTAAAAGGAAATCCCAAAAAAAGGTCGATTTTTCTTGTTTTTTGCGGGTCGTCGAAGGCGTCAATTTTAAAAATATCGCTGCCCCGTCCGGTTTTAAAAGAAAACAACGAGTTTTGGCCCCATTTTATTGTCACATCCCGGGGATAGGTCATAGCCACTTTTAAGTCTCCAGACGCAAGGGTGTGGTGTCACGACGCCAAGACGCAATGTGTATAATTTCTGCATTTTTCCGGACTGTAAAAGTACCTCAACTTTTTGATTTTTCATCTACATACTACGCTTGTTTAGGAAACGAGCACATTTTTTGATATCTGAATTTTTGTGTATTTTGTGCTTTTTCGACGCCGATTTGCAAATTCGTAACTTTTGTTAGGGACCAACATTCGATTATTTTTTATTTTGCTTATTATATTAATATTTATGTGCAAACAAATTAATACTTCTAGATATTTACGCTTAGATTCTGAAAAAAATTGAACGTAAAAAGTTCCACTGTCGCCCGCAGTTTTTAAAAATTTCAAATTTTACTTTATTTTCCTTAAGAGACATAATTCCTGCAAGTCATGAGTAAATAAATTCAAACATTATATTTTAGGGGTGAGTGGCTCCCGTCGGGCCAAAACCGCTCACGTTTTCAGAAATTCGAAAAAACAATGAAAACAATTTTTTTAGATCCAACTTTCCCTTCAAATTCCATTTCACCCCCACGTAATGTACCTTCCCAAAATGATTTTGAGGTCAGTTTTATGACAAAAAAAGAATCACTTCACTACCTCTTTTCGAAATAAAATAAAAAAAAATCTCCGTTTTAAGCCAAAATTTTTACTTTTCACAAAAAAAATTAATATCTTGGAAACTGTTGAACTCAGCATGGCGTTTGATAGCTTAAAATTCGTACTATTACATCCTCCACAAATATCAACTAAAAAAATTCATTTCGTTTCAAATTTACTCCGTGCAGGGCCGTATTTGTACCAAAAGTTTGCCAAAACTTTGCGTTTTTTTTTTCAAAATAACTATTGAACCGATTTTACTCAAATATTTTTTAAAATACGTCTATTAACGGTGTTTACCTTTGGTAAAAATTTGAAATCGCTAACATTCATAGTTTTCGAGAAAAAAATAAAAACAGATCCCCATAAAAAATTTCAAGCCTTCATTTAATAACTTTTCAACGAAGCATCGTAGAGACTTGAATTTTTTTTATTTATTTTTTTTTAATTTTTAATACTACCATATCAAATTATTAAGTTTTAAATTGAATTTGAAATACTGTCAGTACTTGTATTGCTATGTTAATTCTTGTAAACCATACTTAAGGAGTTTTATAAATCACCAATTATAAGTTTTCAATTTTTTTTATATAAAACGAGTTATTTAACTTACTTTTAGTTTTTTGAGTAGGTACTTGCTGTCAGCAGTAACAAATTTACAATGTCTGGTCTCTAAACCACTCTTTTCAACTTTACTACTCTTGTAATTCGGTCAGTGCATTTCATGTTCCAGACCTTCCTTCATATCAAACGTCTTCACTTTTCCTCCCCTTTCCTTAAAGTCATAAAATCAATTTTCAGATACTTCCCCCAGCTGTACAGGCACATATTTATGTAGTCGGATTTCAAAATTATAAAAATTTTAATTATGTTTTAACAAAAATTTATTTTAATTCCTTAGTAATTTAATTTAAACCAAAAGTTAATATAATATTGTGTAAAATTAACCTATGTAAAGCTGCTTTTTAATGAAAAATTCACCCGCAGAGTAATTTATCATAAACTCAAAACGAACTCATCTATCAATTTGAAGTTATTAGGTTCAGTTATATGATATAGGAAAACATAATAAACTATTAATCATTAATTACATTTGAGAAGATTTCATAAAAAAATAATTGTTTTATTTTTTGACATTGATTTTCAACAAACTGAATTACTACGATACCTTTTTACATTTCTTTGGTCGACTTCAATACCATAAATTACTTTTATGATTTTGTAATCCGATTTTATATACAGGGAGTTCCCTTCGTAATTCACCAGCAAACATTGGGATTACTAATTGGAGCAAATTTAATCAAGAAAAAAGTTGTTGAATATTTTTTAGTTTTGGAGCTACACTGTTTCAAATTTTTGGTTACCGATTTTTTTGAAAAATCTGATAATCGCTAATATTAAAAAAATTCTGCAAAATAAGGCCTACTAAGATTATATCTTCTGAATCTTCGTCATTTTCTGAATAAACGATGGAAATTTTTGAAAACATATTTCTTTAGAAGGCTTTAGTAAATAAAGATTTACTAGAACCTTCTAAAGTTACTTCTATTAGAAGTAGTAGTCCTGAGCATAGTTCGTCAAGTGACATCTAATGAAATACTATGTATTTTATAACAGTTTCGTACTTTTTCATCTACTAAACATAACAAAATGTGCTCAGGATATTTCTTGCTAGTAGAAGTAAATTTCAATAGCTTTACTAAATGAAAGAAAAGAGCACGAGTTTCAAAAATTTCCCTGGTTTGTTGATAATATGAGGAAATTCCCGAAAACCCAAAAAAACCTACTATGATTTTATTTATTTATAATTACATACTTTTTGTAAAAGTAAATAAATTAATAACGTTTTTTCTGATTTTTTGAATTTTCTGATTTTTCTCATTTTTCTGATTTTTCTGATTTTTCCATTTTTTTTAGAATTTTTCATATTTCTGATTTCTTAACAAAAAAAGTTAAAAGATAGAATAAAAACAATCACAAAAAAATCTTTTTGAAATTTCATCTTTATAAATACATAGCTAAATTTATTTCTACTATAAAATAAGTTGTAAACAGAAGAGGTACATCTTTTTAAAGTTAATTTGTTTTTAAGTTACTTTATAAAGTTGTTTTATTCATTAGTGCAATTTAGTTACTTTCCCAGAAATTTACCATTGTAAATCATTTTCCATTGTACTTGTGATGCAAACAATAAAGCCGAAACCCTTTCCCTGCAATGTAACAGATTTATGGAGCATGTTTAGAGCGCTCTAATATTAGTTTAAAGATACTTTCAAGATAATTATATAATTAATATCCCTTATTTTAATATGAAGCCTGGTTAGCTAAAAATTATAGCTTGGAAATTGTTTAGTCAAATATTTATCCCTTCTGTATTTTTTTTCAATAAATTTCTATTATTTTTTATTATTAAAAAATTGTTAACCTTTACCTATCAATATGCACCTTTTGAAATTGTGATTATTATTTGCGAGGCAAGCTGCAGCATATTTTAGTATTTATCGATTTATTCAAATACACCACAAAAGATTTTTAGTGCTTTTGTTTTATGCTTCATTTATGGATTTTAATCCAACTTTTAAACTGCAGAAATAATAGTTAAAAATTTAAAAACTCGATACAACTTTTGTTAAATTGTTTATACTTATTTTTTTAATGTAAATTTATAACTACTTTCGAATAGATTATAACTTCAGACTTGCATATTTATAGGATATAAAATCTTGTTCCGTAATAGCAAAGTGGAGCGCTACTGAAATGAGGTTCACTAATTTGCAAATGGAAATTGGAAACAATCAAACCCTATTTGTTACAGAAGAGTAGAATTGGTTTTATTTTTAAATAGACTTCATATATTTTAATTAATATAAATTATGCATATTTATTAAAAATTCTTGAGTTCTAAAAGTTTTAAATTTTCTTGGAGCTATTAATGTTGGTAATTAAAAACAAGCAAATTGTTTTTAAGTAACTCCTAGGAATTTTGCTTTAATTTATTTTACTGGATTCCAGAAAACGTTATTGCTTAATAATATTATTTTTAATTACATTTTATTGTGAGAATAAAAAAATATTTTTCATATAATTATCTTTAAAATGTCTGATTAAAAACGCACTATTTACGAGAAATGAACAATTATTTTGTTCTATTATATTTATTATTTTTATTATTTTATATTCTTAGATTCTTTAATACTTGAAGATGGGATTTAATAATCCCGAAATCGATAGTATTTAATTTATTTTATACAAAAAGTATAAATAATAAAGTTGGACTTAAAGAAAAATTTCTCAAGTTTTTCTAATTTATTGAAGCAGTCCAAATATCTGTATCATCCTTTAATTTATTTAATTATTTTGTAAAAATTAAATTTTGTGTTTGTTCCGACAGCCTAGAAAAGCGTACATAAACGATCACGGTCGTGCGCAATAGATAAAACGCGTTCCATCAGAGATTTGACCGTACGTAGAATCGTCCTTTGTGATCCAACCTAACTAATGTAGTTCATGGGATCGTGTTCGGTACGGTCATTTTGGTACACGCCAAGAAGCAATTACTGGTTGGACTGACATGTGCACTTCAATTGTGTACGTTACTTGAAACAAAACCTTTCATTTTTAACAATAACAACACGTGAATAATCACCGAATGTACCTAAAACTGTTCCAACCATGCTGTCTTGTAAGATAGACTTCGGACGGTAGAAAGTTGGCGCAAGCCCATAAACGCAACCCCATAAGTTTTACTACAGTTTCATGACGGTCAGAAAATTCGTTGTCGGAACATAGCAATTATGTGTCCTTCTTTATCTTCAAAATAAATAGTTACATCTCTTTTTAGGTTTTTAGAAGTTGCGTTTCATATCCTAATTTTTCTGGAAAGATCAATTTTAAGATGGCTTTCGAATTTAGATGAATTAATGTAATGTAATATAATTTCAAGTTTAATTTTAAATTTAAGCTTCTTCCTTGATTCCGGTTCATCTATACATTTAAAGTTCGATTTTTAATTTGTATTCTCATTGAATAGAATTTTTTTCCAGCTCCGATTTAATGAGCCTATGCTGTGTATGTTCTTTCAGGAAAACCTTCTCTACAAAATCCATGTAGCAAATATTTTTGGCATACAAATAGTATATTATCTAGAAAAGATAATTTTAGTAAGAGTAGATATGTATTTTCAAATTTTCAACTGTTCCAAAATTATTATCCAAAAATTATGATGATTGGTTTTTAGGTTTATTTTATTTTCTTTATAGGAAGACACATTTTGAATATCTTTAAAATAAATCAATCGATTTAACTGTTGTTTTTTGTTATGTTATTCGGGGTAAAATGATCTTTTCAACGAAGCATTACTTACCCTATTAAGTTATTTAAGATCTTAGATGTTGTTTTCATAGGGTCGGGATTGAATAGATTTTTGCGTCACCTTTATTGCAAAAAAATAATAGTTTAGGAATATCAGATAAGATGTAGATCTATGGTCCTCCAGACTGGAGATGTTAATTTTGGTAGTGTAAGAATATCAAAAAGTTCTGAAAGGTAAAGAAAATCTTGAGATCGTCAACAAACAATAAAAATTTGGAAGTGGCAGAATCCCTCAATTTTCCAGGTATTGTGTAGCTTGTTCTTTTCTCTCATATTTCTCTTTTTCTTCGATTATTTTCCCAATCATATTCTCTATTTTTAGCCAATGTTCTTGCTTTCTATCATAGTTGGTATTATGTGGCACGGTAACAGTTTCTTCTTTAATCAGTTCTTGAACCAAAGAGGCGTACTCTCTTCTCCTGTTCCTCCAAGTCTAGGGTATTAATTCAGCTAGTGATGCTGTAGCTTTTTTTGCTTTCCACCACTTTTGGATGTGTTTTCCGGTTCTCCGAACGATTTTGCAGTCGCCACGATGGCCAGATCGTCTGCGTACATTATTAGCTCTACCTTATATGGAACTTTAAGTTTTAGTCCCGCTTCATAGAAGATAATCCACATGACGGGTCCCAGTACGAACCCCTGCGGAACCCCAGTTTAAATTCGTATCGTTTCATCTGTAAAATAGATTTTCAGTATTTTTACTAGGTACTTGATTATCTTTCTTTTCACTGATGTGGATTCTGGCTTATAGGATTCAATAAAAAACGTAGTTACTTTATAGCATCATTTATTTTTCTGCAACGTTTCGGCGATAAATTCCGCCTTTATCAAGCTATAAATATTATCAATTTAACAAATATAAGTATATATATAAGTATTTTTTGTATCAATATTTGAAGGTAAATATCCTAATAATTTGTGTAATTTTTATAGTTGTCTTTATATTTGTTAAATTAATAATATTTGAAACGTTGCAGAAAAATAATTTTTGGGATAATAACTAATATATTGATCTTTCTTTTCCTTAGTTCAGACACTATTTTTCTCCATAATGCCGAGTTGGAAGCATTCTATTGTAACTAAGATTAATAGTCTTCTGATCTTTAATGATTTGGATTTTTCGAGCATTGTTTTCTACATTTTCAATTGCGTCCACGGTCGATCTGCCGCTTCGAAAGCCAATTTGATTTTCAGCTAGGACACTGCTATCCTTGAGCTAGTACTCTTGTGGTACTAATTTGTTCTCGTATGGATCGTTTCTTGGTGCTTATGGAAGCACCAAGTGTATGGACACTTTTTGGGAAGACACTGTCTTGCAGTATTTTATTGTACGCCTTGCACAGGTGGGGAATTCTAACACCTTTATTTGGATGTTTTCTGCTGGGATGTCATCTGATCTTCGAGCTTTTCCTTTTTTCCATTCTTTCTGCAGCCATTCGCAGATTTTCCGTTTATGCAAAGTTTATTGAAACTACAAAACCAGCACATCAAATTGTCATAAAAAAATTAGATTAAATAAAATAATAAATTACTCTCAAAAATTAATAGTCAAAAAGACCTACAAAGCTTCATATCCAAAAATTTTGAGAAATTCTTTGATACTTCGATGAAGTTCAGGATTTTTTTTCTCAGTATTTCTTTAGTTAGCTTCCGCTTCTGCCCAAGAATGATTGTTCTTTAAAATACTACATTAACTTTGCATTCACTTAGTAAATAGATGTTGGTGAGGTATCATTCACCTTCAGGTATCCATGGATTTCTTTTTTCTCTTCAGTAGAATTCTGTGTATATGTTTGTATAGACTAAAACTCAGTGTACAAGCTGCTTCACGATAATGTGGTACACAAAAGAAATGCTAAGTCAGCTAATAAGCAAACGTTTTCGTGCGACCTGGAAGATCCCTTAATCTCGCTCCAACTTTAGTCGGTGGTGAGATTAACCAGAGCATTTTGCTATTTAAACAACTTTACTTAAAATTCTCCTTAATTAAGTTTACTCACTATGCGATGCGCGTTCGAAACGCACAGCCAGGTTTTGTCTGGCCATTCCCACTTAACTACTGAATAGAAGTGGGCGAGACTAAGGGATATTCAAGCTGCATGAAAGGATCTTACTAACTTTCCTTTTGTGTACCACATTATCGTGAAGCAACTATATTATGGGTTTTCATCGAGAATTTTGATGAACTCCTTGCTTCATAGCACCAAATCGAACAATTTCAAAAAACTCATTGTTTTTCAATTTTTGATAATTCAGGATTTTCTACCCTAGTCCTTTTACCTTGCTAAAGCTCATGGAAAGCCGATAACTTTCTTTAATTTGGGGTCCTAATAAAAACCTTAAGTTTACGACCTATCTTGAAAAAATTACGCAGAAAATCAGGTTTTTGAAAATAACTCGTTTTTGCTACAATTTAGAGAAAAGTTACCCTTGCTCATTTTGCAATGAGGACCTCTTGCGAAAATATTCCAAGTATTCCGATAGACTCTGATAATGAGGAAAATGAAAATGCCGAAAAATGTTAGAAACATGTTTGAGGAAGAAGAAATAGTTTAGGTTAAGATAACAGATTCTCAAGAAGATCCTAAAGACAACCCAGAAGCTACAAGTCTTCTGGGTACCATAAAAGGTTAAGAAGTAAGCGTAAACTAGAAGGTTACCGTATTTTTTATAATCAATTTTCGAAAAAGGTCCTATGAGAAAAATATTACCTAAATAAGTCTATCTTATAGGAAATTGTCTAATTTTTTTAATGAAACTAATTTTGTAAGTCCAACTTCATTGGAAATGCCATGTTTGGACGTTCAAAGTGTGATAAGTTTTTTTTTCAAAAAAAATAAGAATTTTTTTTGTATGACATTTACTTTTTAAAAAAAGTGGGACATCCTATATCATTGCTCATCACCTCCCCTAAAATTTTACTCTAGATCCGCCACTGTAACAAAAAGCGGTTTATGTTAATAAAATGTTGCTTACCGTGCAGCAGGTGTCAGCTGTCATCAGGAATTGGTGTTTTTAAGTATAAATATGATCTATGAAGAGTATGTAGAGTAAACATCCCTTTAGAGAAGATGTGCGGGTGGGGGCGGCGGCGCCTCCGCCGGCGCGGTTTAGTACCTCTCAGGCCGTGCAGGAGGGTGCGCGAACTCCTGCCTCCTGCAGTTCGTTATTGGCGTGTGTAGGCACCTACCTAACACATAAATCCCGTCGTTTCCTCTTAATATGTAAATAAAACACGTCTAATACTTAAGTTATTTTAATTTTTGAAATTCTTAAAATTTTTGTGAAACTATAGGTGTATTTTTGTATAACGATATCTGTATGTGCTTTATGAAAAATACGTGATAAGCTACTGTAATCACTGATAAACGGGCTGTTCTTCTCATATCAATAAATATTTTAAGTGTTTAAAATCCTTGTGTATATATAACAGTAATGAAATTCTAAAAATCTTGGTAATAACAGGGAATTTATAACAATCAGAATTTAATACGCTTATTTGTGTGCTTTTAAAATATCAAATTGTAGAGAAAGCTCTGAAAGCTCTAGATGTTTTATAATAACTTGGTTTGTAAGGAAGTAACGAGGTTTTGTAATAAGTGCGAAGTTTTGGCGTAAGGCTTCTCATTCCTTCTAGTTCACTTAAATGAACGTTGATTAAGTGTTATTGTATGGCCTTGGTCATTGTTGTTCTGACAAATTAATGCGTGTGTTTCGTTTGGAGGCAGTGTAAGATTTGTTCTTAAAATAAAACAGAGGCGCGCGGAAAGAGCGTGAAATCCGTCACATGGGTTAGTCGAGCTTACTAGATGTTCCCGCTAGGCGGTTATCAATCGGAGGAGCAACAACACCCAAACACTCCGAAATGATCAATCAATAGCCATATAGCTATATAACCATATAACCAATATAATAACCGATTACAATGATAAAACACGCGTTCGGATAACGCAGGTGCAAAATCATCAAAGGACCAATTAACCCTTCGTGATAGTGATATACTTTGAAGTGGTGCAGTGTTTTATATCCGAAGCGCTCGCAACAGGTGATGGTTATTTCTTGAGGGTGAACTCAATACGTCACGCTGGTGGGGGTGTGGAAGTGTTGCTTGCCTTGGTGTGGCCCACCCGATGGCAAGGGTGCCCCTCCGTCCCCCCCAGTTTCGACACCGGAAACTCCGCCACGTGCGCGTCAACCGTCACCACATCTGCAGGATATTGCAGAGGAAGAGGATTATCCTGTCGAAGACCTCCAAGGACCGACCACGCTACAACCTCTAGGTGCGCGTTTCTTGCTCTTCACTTATCTTTCTTTTTTTTTCTTTTCGTCTTCTTTCCTTATTAATTATTCTTAAGGAAAACTCATTACCACAAAACCTTCTACTAATAATCCAAATAATTGGAAAAACATGCGAGCGCTATATTACATCACTACATTTCGTGACAATTTTTAATTTTTCTTTCATGAATTGAATAACAAATTACTTCAAAATTTATGACCAACATACAACTCAATTATCACACTTCAATTACCATCAATTAAAGAAACTCATTAAATTTAATCATTTTACTGGTATACAAAAAAACTAGTCCAGCTTTCTAAAGCAATTGAAGTGATAAGATCTTGTACACTCACATTTACATACAACGCAGAACTTTATCTATATCATTATTGGGAATATACAGGGTGGTGATAAAGTTTGGAACCATGGTCATAACTTCCGTAAAAATTTTTTTTGTAAAAATCGCTCGGACAGGTCAATTTTTGCTTTAAAAATGCCATCTTTTGGAATGAAAAAAATATTCATGGCGTCACTGATAACTTCACTATGACGTCATCATCAATTTTTTTAAATGGAAACCCCTACTTTTTTAAACATTTTTCATAGACCTTTTTATCATATTAATGATCACATAAAAATATTTAAAAAAATTTCAACCATTTTTGAAAAAAAAAAAATAAATTTACTCAAAAAAAAATTATTAATTCTCAATGAAAATATGGCAAAAAAAATAAATTAAACTAATTTTTAGTTTAAAAATAACAAATTATTATTGAAAATATTCGAATTGTTCTTCTTTACACAATTGGAATTTTCTTAAAACTAATTTTAAATAACTTTTAATGAAAAAGGTAATTAAAATAAAATGTTTGAGTAATAATAAACTTTAAATAAAATTGTAATTTATTATAAATTAAAGCTTTTGATATTCAAAATTTATTGAAATAAAAATTGCCTTTATAAAAGTGCTTTAGTTGACGTTATTTTGTATGGCAAATAAAATTTTAAATCCATTTACCAATGCTTGAATAGCTTACTTCGTTTGTTTAATAATAATCAACAATTATTAAGTTTTGCGAAATTAAAAATGCCTCGTTTAAGCGAACGCGAAAGAATCGAAATTTTAATTATGGTAGGATACGGCGATAGAAAAAGAACCCATGGGGAAGCTTATGCTTTGTTTAATGAGCAATATCCAAATAGACCGCAAATCTCAAGATCTACAGTAAGTAAGTTAGTTACCAAATTTGCAGAAACAGGATCTGTAGGAGATTTGCCTCGACAAGGACGGCCTCAAGTGAATGAAGAAACCAAATTAAATTTATTACTTGCGATTGAAGAAAATCCCAATATTTCAAGAAATAATAATGTGGATCATTCCTATGTCGCAAAATTATTAAAAAAGGAAAAGTATCACCCATACAAAATAAAACTCATACAAGAGTTAAATGAAGATGATCCCGATCGCCGACTGCAATTTTGTGAAGAAATGATGGCGCGATGTGATCAAAATCCAAATTTTTTATGTAGTATAATTATCTCCGATGAAGCTACCTTACAATTGAATGGATCAGTGACTCGACATAATTGTAGGTATTGGTCACAGGAAAATCCTCATTGGGCCGTAGAATCCCATAGTCAAAGACAGGGAAAGTTAAATGTATGGGTGGGAATGATTGGCAGACGTTTTATAGGACCTTACTTTTTTAATGAAAAGCTTACTGCCGAAAGATACTTGAATTTTTTGCGGACTGATTTGCTACCAGTTTTACTTCGTATTTTCCCCAATTATGAAAATCGCAACATTCCTAACCAAAACATTTGGTTTCAACAAGATGGGGCTCCTCCACACTTTGGCAGGGCAGTGCGAGAATTCCTTAACACCACGTTTCCCAACAAATGGATAGAATCTCCCGACCTAACGCCCTTAGATTTTTTTTTGTGGGGACATTTAAAATCAAAAGTTTATTTCAATAGACCCAATAATTTACAAGAATTGGAGCTTAGAATTAGGACGGAATTGCAACAAATTGACGAAGAAGCTATTAACAATAGTATTCAGAGTGTCTACACTCGAATGGGACAATGCCCAATGGTCAATGGGGAACAATTTGAACATTTTCGTTAAAATTTGTTACTTGTAAATTAAAAATTTACTTTTTTTTTGTAATATTTTCATTGAGAATTAATAATTTTTTTTTTGAGTAAATTTATTTTTTTTTTCAAAAATGGTTAAAATTTTTTTAAATATTTTTATGTGATCATTAATATGATAAAAAGGTCTATGAAAAATGTGTAAAAAAAGTAGGGGTTTCCATTTAAAAAAATTGATGATGACGTCATAGTGAAGTTATCAGAGACGTCATGAATATTTTTTTCATTCCAAAAGACGGCATTTTTAAAACAAAAATTGACCTGTCCGAGCGATTTTTACAAAAAAATTTTTACGGAAGTTATGACCTTGGTTCCAAACTTTATCACCACCCTGTATACAGGGCGGTCCAACGAAAACTTCACAAGCCAGGTTTCGGTATTTAACCTGAGATTTTGGAAAAACGGTCGGACAGGTCGATTTTTGTTTCAAGGGAGAACGATTTTTACCTAATTACGCATTACCCACTTTCAACCCATAACTGAACAGAAATACTGAAAAACAGACTTGATAAGTTCATTTACATTAATTAACTAATAAAAATTTGAATGTAATTTTCTCAGCGAGTTTTAATAATTACGGCACTGTTGTAAAGCTGGTTCCTTGTACTTTTTATTTTTATGCATTTAGACCCCTATTGCCGTTTGAAATTATTAAATTGATATCAACCGCCAGTTGGGGGTTGAAACTGGATAATTGATAATTAGGTAAAAATCGTTCCACGTTGAAACAAAAATCGACCTGTCCGAGCGTTTTTTTAAAAACTCAAGTTTAATACCGAAAAACGGGCTGGTGAAGTTTTCGTTGGACCAACCTGTATATATATTAACGACTTCTAGTGCATCAATATTTAATTTAGTTTCACCTAGGATTGTAGAGTTTACTACTGTCGAGCTTGTGATAGTCGATTTGGGTTTTTTTGTAAAGTTTTTGTACATTTGTACATTGCCTTTAGTTTGTTAATTTTCTTGATTTTTTTTTATATTTTCCTTTTTTTGGTTTACGTTTAAGTTTTCTTATTACTTCTTTTCCTTTTCTGGTTGGTGGTTCTAGATAATACAAAAATTCTTCCAAAGATTATTTCTTCACCTATGTTTCCATTTTTTAAATACTCATTAAAAGTAATCATAGGTAATTCATTAATTAATTCTGTTAATGCATTTTCGTTGTGTTCGCTGCAATTTCTTGTTCGTGTGATAATAATGCATCACAATTGTGTTACTACCAAGATTTCTCTTATGAAATTCTGTACTTCATTGAAGATCTACATTTTCTTGTATTATGTTATCAGATTTACTGTTTTTATTTCACCAGAGTTTAGGGTTTTTAATTATTTCCATGTTAGGTATAATTTCCAAAATTCGCCAGAATATGTTTTTATCTTATCTTCAAACTCTTTAGACTTATTTATACAGGGTGTAAGTATATATATATGCAAAAAATCAGGAGGCGATTCCTTAAATTTTAATTTTTTTTTGAATTTTTTACACTGGATATCTAATTTTTATTTAAAACTAGAGTTTCCTCCAAATTTAAAAAAAAATCCATGAAAGATTTAGAAGTTAAACTAAAATACAGGAAAAAATAGAGAAACTTTGACACCTTCTGCATCAAATATGGAACATGTTAGACAAAAAAATATTTTTTACTTTCATCTCGCCTCCTGATTTGTTTGCATACATTTGTTTTTGTGAAATCAATTGCATCATGATTCCAAGGAGATAATCCACAAGTTTTAAACCCATTAATCAACGTTTCACTTTCGATGTTTCGAAGCGCATTCTTTAAAATGGGAGCAAATGCCTCCTTTGTTAACTCTCGAGCTGGATTATCACGTCGACACTTCATTTTTTCCATCCACACTTGTTTGGATGGATGGTGCTACATCTGCAGGTTGAAGTATTTCTAGTTCATTACATAGTTCATTACATAGTTCACTTAATTTTTTATTCAAATGAGTTTTATGCCCATCAACGAAAAGAATAATTGGGAAACGAACATTCGGTTCAGTTTTTAAGAGAGTTGAGTTTAGCAAAGCTACCAGATTTTTTAAGGTTTTCAGAAATCAATTGAATATTTTTAATTGAAGTAACTTTTTTAAATTTTCATATAAGAAATTTTATTGTATGAACCCACAGATACCGAAACATTATGGTCTACCAAAGGTCCATAAAGACTTGGTCCCGTTTTATTTTTTTTGTAAATTGTGTGGCTTATAAAACGTCTAAGTAATTGACGTCCTTCATTTATATAAATCTTGATTATAGATCTCAATTTAGTTTGTTTAACACTTTAGAATTGATTGTCAAAATTAAAGATTTAAAACTGTATACTCGTTTCTTTAGATGTGAAAAATCTTTTTTCAAATGTTCCTTTAAAAGAGACTCTTGAAAAATTTGCTCTACTCTTCCGACATGTCAGATGATGTTTGCAAATTCTTTGTTTTTAGTAAAAATATGTCTTGAACAAAATTTTTTCAAATTTAACAATGTCTGTTACCAACATATTAACTGAGATTTTTCCCAAACATTTTGATAACAACTTATTTTTCAATGGTAACCCTTTTGGCGATTCAGTCCACTTTTATTATAGATATGTTGATGAAATCTTGATTTGTTGGAAGGGTAGAGCAGATGCTCACGTTTGTAAAGAATTTGCTTCCGAATATTGAATTACCTTGGAAATAGAAATTAGCTAAACCTTAAATTTTGTTTAACCAGAGTAGGTAACGAACTAGATTTTAACATTTATAGAAATCCAACTATCTCAGTATTTTGAACTTCTCCAATCATCATTATTCTCACAAGTCAGCCAACTGTCACATTTTGATCACTAGATTCATTAAAGTTCCACTTTCTTCCAGTAATTTTAAATTATAATTGGAGAATATTAAATGCATTGTTAAAAAGAATGGCCGAAGAAACTAGAAAATTGAACTGAAAACAACTACTGCACATTTCAGAAATGGTTTCCGATTTTGATCACGATACCAACCCCTCTCTTGTTGTACCTCAGAGATCCACAGTTTGCTTACCATTTCATTACAAAATCTCCTTTAATATAGGGAGAATATTTCTTAATGATCGTAAAAATATAATATTGGAATATAGACCAGTTAATAAACTTAATGGTTTGTTAGTTGAAAATAAATACTTTGAATAAGAAATCAGGATTATACCTCCTTAATTGTGTAAACTGCGATGCCTCTTACATTGATAAGACTGGTAGAGAGGTTGGAATCAGAGTCAAGGAGAACTTCCTTTCTAGAGATAAAATGAATAATGATGATTCAATTTTCAGGTTGCATCTTAGGGTCCAATGAACACAAATTTGATCTAAAGAATTTTGAGCTCTTACGCATTAGGCTCAATATTTTTGAGGAGTTCAAAATATTTAGATACTGTATTTCTCGTAGTAACTTACATAGCGTTAATATATCGGTTTTTAATATGTTACCTTTAGAAATTAAAGACAAGTTGTAACTGTGGCCTGATAAAAATCTCACTTACTACTTTAATTTTGTCCTAGTGTTTCGTGGATTGCCTATAAATTTAAGGACGAAATTATGGTTGTATGCATAGTAGTGGCCTGGCAACCACTCTTACTTACTGCTATAGTTTTCATAGATGTCGCCAATTTTTATCTTTATGTTTTTCCTAAATGGTTTCTCTCTTGAGTTTTTATCTATAATGTGCTTTACAGACCTCTGAACATCTTCTATTCTTCTGGAAAATCCTCGTTCCGCACATTCAAATTCCAGGTTTTTAAAATCTCCTCATATACTAATGTTTAAACTGTAGCATATTCAGAACGTGTTGTTTGAGGTCGATGTTTGAGCCTTTATTGAATTGTAGTCCTGGGTAAATTGAATACCGAAGATACTTTTTTGTTTGACATTGAGCAATTTTCATAGCTTGCAATGCTTTTTTTAACTTTGATTTCATCATATTTTTTCTCATAACTTAATCCACTTTTTTAATTTTTGAACTTATTATGAGATATTGCACTTTGGCCATCAATAATAAACTATTTTTAATATCATGAAGACATTGTTTTCTTTTATATTTGTCATCCTTTGTAAGTACTGCTACTGTATAAGTGGATTGAGCTTTTATCACGGACAAGCTATGAATTTATTTGTGTTTTCGCGTGGTTACCAAGTAAAACATCAAGAGACTTTGATATTCAATAGGAATTTATAAAGATCTAAGGTTGTTTTTCAAATATTTTACACGTGTACATAATTTTTTCGCCATTCATATTTTTTAATTTAGAATTTATAATCAAAAGATTTGGATAAGAATTTTTCTTAAATAAAGTATAAAACTTATTATTAAAAAGTATATAGGGCGAAGTTGTTTGGTTTAAAATGAAAAAAGAGTGATATTGGTAGAGTAGTAACATAACAAAATTCGACATAACGCAAATCAGTAGAACTGTAAAATAACATAATCCAGAATACGTCATTCAGTATAACTAAATGCAGCAGAATCGTAATGTAGCAGTTTTTTGTTTTTTCTCCTAAGGCGCGTTGTACGCGAATTTTCGCTTTTTTATGATTTGAAAACCAACGAGTGCTTACCGTACTGTATAATGGGCTTGATTTTATTCTTTAGATCAGCAGTAGTAAGACCAGGAATTTCCCTCTCTTTAAGAATAGAACCAATGCATTTTCTCTTGAATATCTATTGATGTATTTAACTAATCATTGTTTCCAAAAACATATAAATTTGCACACTTTCCGATTAGTTTACGCTAATTTTTGAATATTTTTAGAAATTGTGAAATTTTCCTGATCCACTAAAAAATTGATCAACTCCATTGAAACATGCTCACTATAGTTTTCGTTCAACTCTGTTTTAAATCAAACAATTTTTATTTAATTTTTTTTTCTAAACCATTTTTTGCAAAACCATTTAATTTTTTAATTACTTATTTGTCTCATATAAATAATTAACCTAATATTTAATAATGAAAACGTTGTTTTAAATCTTTTTTTGTTTGAATTTTAATGATAAAAATAAATAAAAGAAAACTTGATTTTATCTTAAAACTTTCAATTCGCCTCGTTTAGTAAAATTCTGTTTTACCTTAAATATTGAAATTTGAAAGTAAATATTTTCCACTTCTCCATCCCTTGAGATGCTTCGAGAACTTTTTGTTCTGATTGAAATAATGAAGTAGTTTTCTTGTTACACAACGTCGTAACTCATAGGAAAACCTGATCCTGTGCGGATTAAAATCCATTCCCAATCTTTTTCTCAACATGGTGTCCCCAATGATTTTCCTCTTATTATCGCTCCTTCGCTTTAAGGGTAAAAATCTACTCTAACACTTAAACTCCCACTTGACCTTTTCAGTTTCGTTATGGAATTTATCGATTATCTTAATTAAGTGGATAGTTGGGTAATTTAAGCGCTTAATTTTGAAATTCGCTTGATATTTACGGTTTTAGTCATTATTTTATTTTCAGTGGAACTTTTTTTGGTACACAGTCTTGTGGCTACCAATTTCTTCATTTTTTAAGTCAAACCAAATACTCATACGGCAGCAGTAAGCGTTTTGAAAAATTAAAAAAAAAACTAATTAAAATAAAACTTATATCCAATGCAAGCAGCAAGTATAAGAATTTTTGCAAGCGCCGATTTTTTTTTGAAAAACTCCCGCTTTGCTGTTCCCGCTTGAGTATTTGGTTTGACTTAAAAAAAACAAAAAAGTGTTGCCACAAAACTCAACTATGTGCCAAAAAAAGAAATTTGAAAAAAGCTGAAAAAAAGTTAGAACCAAAACTGCAAGTATCAAACGAAAAAGGTAAAAAGGAATAAAGTGTTATAAAAATGTTGTGTATTTAAAAAATTTTAAATTACGCTCGAGCTGACGTTATTGTTAGTAATTGCAGCTGAAAATTTATTTATATATGAATAATAATTTTAATTTTGCAAAAGAGAAATTTTAATGGTATTAACACATGAATTTATAAATAGTTAGAGTTGTATTTAATATTGATTTTAATTTTAGTCTATAATATGATTGAATATAATAAAAATTTCAATGTAGTCAATTATTAATATTAAATACTAGTTGAGTATAACCTTCACATTGCATGCATGACCACGATAATTGTTTTTACACAAACGTTTTTTTTTATTATTTACGCTTGAAGGCACTGTTGCTACATCAGTAACATGCGTTATTTGCGGTTCCTTAAAAATCAAATCAAAATTTAATTCCATTAAATAATTTAATTAAAAATTGTTTTGTCGTTAAATTATATCGAGGACAAGATAGTGTGGTAATGTGTTTTCTATGAAGTGCATCTCTTCCTCTAATTTTATTTAATTTTTTTCAAAATTCAGAGTTTTCAAAAGTTTGCCCGCTCTTTAAACCCTAACCAGGAATTGCATTCTATGTTGATAACGCTTTAAAGACTGGGAAATTGAAAGTGTCCTGCACGCCACCAGGTACTCGGATCAGCTACAGGAAGCAGCGCCGAAATGTTCAATCATCTTCACCAACTCTATCTTTGACAACTGCTCGTAAGCCGCTTCCTCAGCAATTGCAGCCAAGAACACGGTCAATCACCAGCACCACTTCTAGCGAGGGAAGCTCGCAAGGAGGTGCCAAAATGCAAGCCGAACAAGGGTCTATTGGGGACCTACAAAAATACCACAATCGGTACTTGAGGAACAGAAGACACACTCTAGCTAATGTTCGGTAAGTTATTCAGATACTACTTTTTAGTAACATTGAATATAAAAAATTTTGCTCCTAAAAGTCTTTCCGAAAAGTGCATCTACATTTAGATTTAAAAAAACCAATGGTATCCTGGAAAATCGAAGAGTTACAAAGTTGCTTAAATTAAAAAAAAAGTTGCTCCATTTCAAGCGCTTTTGGAATCCCTTTAGAAATCCGGGATATTTTGTGCCATTCCCCAAATATCATGAAATATCTGAAATTTCGCATTTTCGTTTATCCTCCATATTTTTGTTATCGTTTAAGCTTTTCGTTTGAAATTTGACTTACTTGAGTTAACATCCTGAATCCAATGGATTTAAAAAAAACACTTTAGGTCGACTGGATTTTCCTAAATTGAAAATTTTTTTTTGATTTTCTTAAGTACGCCATTTTTTATTATAATACTTAACTGCCTGATGCTGTTGTTATGGTGGTGTGGTGCTTTACTTTTACCCAGGTTGCTTCTTCCATGGAGGTCTGTAGATTCCTTTCTTCGTCATGTAGCTCGTTCAGATCCTGAACACTTGATCCGGTGGTATTGATTTCCGAATGTCGAGAGGTCGTGCATTAAAACGTTAGTTGGTTTCAGGAAGGGGTGAATGAGGCTGGATCTTTCCCTTCATTTGGACGGAATAATCAGTTGTTTTGTGCGGATGACACAGTTGGATGAGATGTGAATGATGGCTGTGGTATTGATTTCGTGAGCCATCGCAGACTATCGTGATTCTGGTTTTGTTGTTGACTAAGATGAGCCAGGTGTTATCCTTACTGCATTGCTTTTTTTCTTCTTATTTTCAGGAATGGCCATTTGTATGTGCCGAATAACCACTGGTGTGCATACATATCACCTTATGGAATTGGAGCTGCACAGAGCACTATAGTTCACCTCTAATAACTCATTCGAAATTTCAGCAGTCCATAAATATTCTCCTGTGATCTTGATAGGAATGTTCGTTTCTCTGATTAGCTCGTAGTCTTCGGTTTCGGCAAGTTTAAAGTACGGAAATACTCGAATAGTATGGTCAGTGATGTTGATAATCTTGCCTGCGTCCTCTCCAAAAGTCTAAGCACCTGGTTAGGTGGTATAACTTCCTAGAGATATTCGACAGATGACTGTTCTGATCATACAGTTGGAGACGAATTAATATGCTGCGAGGATATGAATTTTACCTTATTCGCGTATGCAATTGTGAACTAACTCTGAACTTTGTGAATTTCTTCCAATCCATCGTTGATCTTCTCCGTGACTCTGTATTCTGTGTCGTTAAACTGTCCCAAGGTGATTAACATGAATTTGGTTTGGTGATGTGTTGACTGTACCACCTCTTTTTGATTTTTGCCAAGAGCTTCAATATCTTGGTGGACGTCATCTTTGACCCCAAACAGCATTGTACCAGGAAAAAATACAACTTCAATGATTCGTTATTTTACTTTTAAAAAATATGGAGGAAACACGAAATTCCGAAATTTCAGTTATTTGATGATATTTAAAGAATGGAGCAAAATATGCCGAATTTCTAAAATGATTCCAAAAGAGCTTGAAATAGGGCAACTTTTTTGTAATTTAATCATTTTTGTAACTATTCGGGTTTCCAAGATATGCACTGTGAAAATAACCACCCTGTATATTGCCTTATGTTCATTCATAAAAACTGTACTTTTCCATTTTATCTAACATCCTAAATTCTCACTTCAGAATAATTGGTAACTCTTCCACTTACTTAACTCGTAAGAATGAGTAATGTAATTTCGTTATAAGAAACTGCACTTTTCCTAGTTTTAATCCAAGAGCTGTGAAACTCGTCGAGTTTGCACTTCAATTAATTTAAATTTTATTTAAGATCCGGATATATTTTCATGAAAATGATAAACTGAAAGAAATCAATTTCGCAATTTACGATTTAATAAGGCAAATTTAAATTTCATGTTGCTTTAAAAATACCTTCGATGGAAAAACCTTTTACGTACCGTTTTATGTAAAATCTCGGTTTCCTTCAGGGGAGGTTTCGTTCCAATTCCTATTTTTTACTCCAAATCGAGTATTGAGTGCCATGTCGGGGCTAACATAAACAAATTTCTTCATGGGAAGCATGAAAGCATAAAACAGAATTCTTACTTAAAATCTTAATTTATCAAAAAGCTTTTAAAGAAAAAATTTAAATTACAGTCCACGACCTTTAGTTAATAAAGCTAAATCCATAAATTTACCATCCCAACTCTTTTAGCTTATAATGCTTCATTGTAATCCTGAAAGACAGTAAGTAGGGTTGTAACAAGATATTTGGTTTCAAGAAGTGACTTGAGTATTTACACTTGACTGATTTCCTAGACCAACATTAATCCCACTCAACTTAGCCACACAAACAAATTGAATAAATTAGTTATAATTATACTGGGTGGGTCAGCGCTGCAAGGAAGTAATAAATCGACAAGCGGTTTTCGAGAGAATATACCATACTTTTAGGCGCACATTCTAATTTTTTTTTAATAATATACCGGGTGTCCATTCCAAGATGACAGCCCAAAGTTACGTTTTTTCGTTTGATGTTGTGGGTTGACTCTGATACACTAAACATTTTACAACACCCCGAAGACAAAAGGACAATCCGATGAAAGTGCACATGAGCTCCATCAACTTGAAGCCACATCGCACCTTAGTTACAATAGTGTCAGAAGTATTATGTAAAAATAGGCCAACGGGAGCCACTCAACCCTAAAATAAAAGTTTTGACTTTAAAAACCAAAAATAGCCTATCCGGTGCAGAAATTATTCCTCTTAAAGGAAATGAAGTAAAAAATTTTTGCCTGAAAAACGCTCAAATTGTACACTTTGCGTCTCGGCGCCGTTACTCCACAACTTTGCGCCTGGAGACTTAAAAATGGCTATGGACTATGGATTTTATAAATTAGGCTCGCGGACGAGTGTTGAAGTGCTTCGAAAAATTTAATATTTGAACTGCGCTTAGAACAAACTTCCCCTTTACGAAGGAACTTTTAAAATCGGACGAAAAAAGCTACCCTTTTAGGGGCTCCGCACAAGAAACGGCCGATTTCGGTGTAAAATAATAATATTAATTAAGTCAGAACTCTCTATGAGCTGCAACGTGGAATATTTTATACATTTTCAAGCAGTAAAGCATTTTCGAAGCTAAAATGAGATGAAGCTACGTGACAAACGTTGAAACGTTAATTAAAACTTCATGTTATATGTTATGGATGGACATGCTCACGTCAAAGTCATGGTTACTAATTTAATTTGGAATTAGTAAAATAAATAGAATATCGCTTTTAAAAGTATTGAAATGAATACGAACGCAATTTATACCTGTTAGTTTATTATAAATTGAGTTATTAAATTGATATTTTTGTTAATTTTACGTTTGAGTTTATTTTAACTCTGTTCTATTTTAAGTGCGTTACAGGAATGTTTTATAGACACATGCCAATTTACTTTGTTTTCCAACGTGTAATAAAAAATATTTATTCTTAACTGCAGCTTGAGAAAACAAAAATCTTTTTATTACCTCACGTTCTAAGAACATCTAGTTATTTTTAATTTAAACTACTATAAATTCTCCTTGATAATATCTCCGATCTTTAAAATTTAGTTATTTCAATTTCCTAGAAGTTTTCGAAATTGCATTTAATATCCAGAAGTTTTAGTTAATATGCAGTTAGAAGTAGTGCATAGTCATCCTACAATACAAAGGATTTCATAGTACGTTGAAAGTTTAAGGTGTTTTAACTCCTATTTATTTCCGGAATGTAGAAGGGTGCATGTTTAGTGCTAAACTGAATGGAAATGTGTTTTCGACGGCTTGATAAAAGCCACATCAAATTATCATTTTGAAATGCACCGGTAAACTACTTTTACGGCATTTTGATTTATTAAATATTCAGAAAGTAGGTGCATTTATGTTTCAATGTAGACTAATATAATATCCTGCGAAGATAAACTAACAGAATTTAATAATTTGCATGTTTTGAAGGTCATTTCAAAATCTACTTTATTTTTTTAAATATAAATCTATGTTGTTTAATAAATCTTATTCTACGCTGAAAAAGAAAAACATTGTGGTGATCAAGTATGCCATGAAATAATAAATTATTCGAAATTCTTTATGGGTTCTTCCCTTTACAATAACCAGGCCACGTTTCGGCAGTTGTTTACTGCCTTATTCATGACTACAAGAAACACTTAACATATTTTAAAATTAAAACAAAAGAAATTATAAGCATAAACATTAACATTACAAAAATGTAACAAGCATAGCAGGCACCATACCACCAACAGGCGCGTGGCGCATAAAGTGCGCCAATAAAATAATTACAGTTTTTCTTCAGAAAATATATTTTTTAAATATTTTATTATATTTAAAGAAAATTGCATTCATAAAGTATATAAAACTAATAAAATTAATGTATATTGTTAACTAAATAACAATATTGTCAGGCACACACACCGTACTTAGATACTCAGTGCGCCAACGCGCACGCTCGAGAGTTAAGCAAACCCAACCTCAAAAAACGTAAATTTTTTTAAAACGTTTAAATCGTTAAATTCAAGAATGACTAAATTATTGGCTGTATGTAGATTCAGTTGTATTCATAGTATGGTGATACTGATTGACTTCTTAATTGTGGATTTAATTATTTTGTAAATATTTAATTTTAACGGTTCGACACCTCAAGATTTGATGATCTTTATATAGAGAGTGTCTGTCAAAGTATGACCTTAGAGAATCCCGACACTGCCAAAAACAAAACAAAAATATACCTAGTGTTCAAATCAATGTTCTGAAACAATCAAATTAATTAATTCAGAAAATATTAATAATTAGAAAGAACTTATTAAATTTTTTGATATTAAAAATGAGTAGAATCTACTTAAACCGATTTTATCGGTCTTCTGATTGGCAGTGAAATTTTGCGTTCTATTAATAAATATGAATCATAAATATGAAAAATTTTGCTTACCTAAATCAGTGATTCATCTCAAAGTGGTTATAACTTAGAGCTGTTTTCTTAACTTTTTGTGCATTTTTTGGTTACAGTCATAGGTATGATTATAAATCTTTCAAAAAATGCTTAATTTGATCTATGTAAATCTCTTTGCAATCCCCACAGGAAATACTATAAACAACATTTTTGGTCATTATAGTGGGAATTACAGTTTGAAGTTTAGAGTAAAGCGATCTGTTAGTGAATATATTGTAGAATGCAACATTCGTTTTGTCTTTACTTAAAACTTTCTTCAATTTTAGAGATAAAACATGTATAAATGGTAATTTATAATATACTGCAGATTGATCAGGATTTACTAGTTATTATTTTTTTTTTGAAAGCGTTGAAGACGTTAGTTATAAGTTTTTGACTAGGTCTACCTTGTTGGTTTTCTTATAGATCGGAACAGATGAGTATACATTTTATTTAAATTCTTTGAGACAATATTTATTTTTTGGTTCATGGGGTGGTTAGAATTAGTGCTATTCGCCGAACCCGAACTTTTAGAGGTTCGAACTTAAAGTTCGAATTTAAAAAAATAAAAAGTTCAAACTTTTCGAACTTTTCGAACCCATTCGACATAATAATAAGAGTTCGAACTTTCATAAGTTCGAACTAGATTAAGTTTGAACTCGATAATGTCCGAGCCTACATGTTGAGTATCACTGTAATCGGAAAAAATCCCCTATCTTAATAAGGGGTGGCCTTATGCGATTTGAAAAAATAAATATATTTGCAAAAAAACGCATTTTAAACATTAAAGAAATTAGTTTCTCAAAAACGGCCGAACAAATTTCATAATTTACAATTTATTTTGCGCATTTATATTATTTAAGAGTAGTTTTAATAATTTTATTAAAAAAAATACCCAAAAAAAATAATACTTACAACTTACCAATGTTTTATAATAACTACAAAAATAGGATATTTTGTATTTTCTTATGCCATATAACATGGTAAAATTTCAAATTTTTATAAATAAAGAAATTACAGGGGTGGTCCTAGTTTCGTGGACACTGGGTATATATTGTACTCAATTGCCGAATTCGTCAAGCGGCCGAAATCTAATATTACCGAACTTTTTCCCATTTTTTTTAACTCGAACTTCTTTCGAACTCGAACTTTTTCCAAACTTTTTTGAACCCGAAGTTTTTACGAACTCTAACTTATTCCGAACTCGAACTTTTTCCGAGCTCGAACTATTTTTGAACCCGAACTTTTTGTTAACTCGAACTTTCTCCGAACCCGAACTTTTTTCGAACCCGAACATTTTTTGAATTTTTCCAACGGTTCGAACTATTTCAAAGTTCAAACTTTTGAATGAAAAATTCGTACAGCACTAGTTAAAATCAAAGTCCAACTTACGATCTGAATTGATTGGTTTTTAGTAAATATTAATACTTGTTTTGTTCTTGGCAACTCTGGTCAGGAGTAAATCTAAAAAAAGAAGTTTGTTGTCTTTTTCGATTTCCATTCTGAATTGTAGATGTGTATTAATTGAATTAAAAGCCCTAAATGTTTTTTCTAGTAGATGTTTTGGTACAATAGTGAGAATGTCATCTACATACATTAAAAATGCTGGATGTATTAATTCTAATTCATTGATTGATTTCGTTATTAATTAATTCATGACCAAGTTTGGGAGTATGGGACTGAGTGAAGCTCCCATTGGGTAACCGAAATTTTTTTTGTAAAACCTATTAGCTAGTGAAAACTAACTAACATCCTAAACATGTTTAACCAATTTCATGAACAGTAATTCCAATCCTTCCAATGCGGATTCCTTGCTGACATTGGTAAATAAGGAACTTACATCTAAAGAAACCATAGACAATAGACCCTTAAGGCCTATTGTCTGATGCACCAAAATTGTGAATCTTCGATAGACAATAATATATTCTCGGTGGATAGGGATGGTAGTTAATTACAAGTTTTTTATCTTTGCTTGTAATAGTCATTTTCCCTTAATTCACTGACTAACTTTTTTTAAAACCCTAAGATAGGAGGTAGCGGGGACAAAGTAGTTTATAGTGGTCACTATCATTGACTAAGGCGCAAATCTTTCTATCATATGCTGTTTTGTTGAAGATCAGTAATGATTAACTTCTTTTCTTTTTTAAAAAATCTTTACTTTGTTTATAGTTATCCTGTTCTGTGTCTGGGCTTGGGTTAATCTATACAGTAATAGTTTTACAAATATGGTTGGTAATGATATTTGTACATTTCGCTCTTTGGTGATCTTTCTGCCCCCGTTTTAGTACAGGTAAACGTCGTTTTGCGCCGGTTCGCTTTACGCCGATTCAAAATTACGCCGGTTGGGATTTTCCGAGTTTCCGAGTTAGTTTTCATTTAGTTTTTAAGTAAAATAAAAGGATATTATTATATTTTTTATTTTATTATAAAATTAAAAGAATACTAAATTTGTAGTTTCATTATGGGCGACAATAGTGATTCAGAACCCAAACATTGTGCGAAAAAAAGCACGAAAAATGTGTGTTTATTTTAGGCCGATTTACGAAGTTTACCTGTATTGGAAATACAATATTCAACGTCTTTGATAAATAATAGACGTAATTGGTAATTTATTAGCAAGTGGTGCCAAAGCAAATTTTGGTTGTAAAGCTAATTGTGAAGTTACATATGTTGGTAGAATCACATCAGTTGTATTAATGACAATTGAACCATTTTCCATAACATTTTAATCTCTTGAATGTTGTTTGAGCGTGATGTTATTAGGTTTTTTGAAATGTTTGATTTTTATTTTCTTAAAAATCCATCTATAGCTAGTAATTAAAGAAACCTTAAAATTAGATATCACTATGTTTGGTAAAATTGGTGACAATTCATCTATAAGTTTTTTGTTTTAATTGTTAACTAAATTCTGTATTTTGTTGTTAATCTTATGTGACTTACATACTGAAGCGTTCATAAAATTGTAGTTTTTCCTAATTTGAGGGGGAAACACTTTTCTTTTTCTACATGTTAATTATTTGTTAAATCAAAAACTATCTGCAGAAAAAAGGAAATGTTTCAACCAGATAAAATTACTATTTAAATATGTGCTCAAAGTGATGACCTTCTATTTCCAAATATTTTAGATTTTTTTTTGTAAAAGTCCTCTTGCACATTGGTAACATTTGAGAAGTAATTTCTGCACACTGATTCTAATTTTGATATCTTCTCTGGTTGTTGGTGCTATTTCATTACATGTTCTTTAATAAATCCCCAGAGGAAAACTCCAAAGATGTACGGTCTGGCCAATTAACTGGTCCTCCTTGACCTATCCAACTTCAGGAAACATTTCGTTTATTGCAAAGTGCAGTGGTGCATTCACATATTTATTCTAACATTCAATGGAACTTCTTCAAGTAACTCTCCAAAATCATTTCTCCAAAAGAAGACATATACCGGGTAGAAATGAAAATCGGGTCACCTCTATAACTTTTTTATTTATGAATAGAAAAATTTGAAATTTGGCTATGTTCTATGGTTCAAAAAAACAAATTTTATGTGCATTTTTTATTTTCGAAGTCACTTCCAGTTTCACCGGAAACACCATGAACTTTGTTTTTTTAAATGTAACATCCCATATTTTTATTCATGGCTTAAATACTTTTAAAAAAGAAGTATTTTTGAGATATTAGTTTTTATTTTTAGCGAAAAAAAAAATTTTTTCAAAAAAAAAAGGTTTTCGAAGTCGGTGAAAATTACCAAAACTAATTCTAAATAATTCAAATACATAAAATAAATAATCGTTATAAAATCCTCTTTTTAAAAAGTGGAATGACCCGGCATCATTGCTTTTAAAAAAAGTGAGATATTTGATAAAATCTTCATTAACTGAGTTTAAAAATTAATAGTTCAAAAACCACTTAATTTTTTTTTCAAATTACAATTTTATTTAGGCATTTGAATTATTTAGAATTAGTTTTGGTACTTTTCACCGACTTCGAAAACCTTTTTTTTTTTTGAAAAAAAAATTTTTTACAAAAAAAATAAAAACTAATATCTCAAAAATACTTCTTTTTTAAAATTATTTTAAGCCATGAATAAAAATATGGGATGTTACATTTAAAAAAACAAAGTTCATGGTGTTTCCGGTGAAACTGGAAGTGATTTCGAAAATAAAAAATGCTCATAAAATTTGTTTTTTTTGAACCATAGAACATAGCCAAATTTCAAATTTTTTTATTTATAAATAAAAAAGTTATCGAGGTGACCCGGTTTTCATTTCCACCCGGTATGTGACCAGTATAACGAACTTCAAAAAAATAGGGACCAATAATGTAATTATCAACAATTCCGCACCAAACATTTATTGTACACGGATGGTGATAAGGAACAGTTCTCATCCAATGCAGGTTTGTATAAGAACATTATGAATATGTTGTAAAGGACGGTTTCCATAGTTACCCTCTAGATACATTTCGTAAGGGGTTACGGGCTTGCACAGAATCGACACATAAATCTGTTAACTTCTGCAGTATTTCAAAAACTAATTTCATCAGAAAACATCATATACGAAGTAAATAATGGATTGAAGGTAATTTATCGACGAATCCAATTACAAAAATTGACACGATTAGGAAAATCGTTAGGAACCATATAAATTTTGTTGAAGAGACATGTGGAAAGAATGTTATTTGTTTTTTCACAGAATTTTTGAAATAGAATATCTTCCTACACCACTTGACCACTTTCTCTAGAAATTTATCGAATATTACTTTGTAGATTAACTACAACAAATGGTAAAACATTTGTTGTGTTTTCTTCATTATTTTTTTTCTGCCACCTTATTTGAACGCATCCATTTCGCAAAATTCAAACGTAAAAATACCATGTGAGATTTCAGAGTTGATTAGGATAACGATCATTAAACATATCAGCAGCGTCCCTGTAATTGTGACTACATTCACCCAAAATTATCTTAAAAAGGCACAATGTATAAAATAAGGTTTTTACAAGATTTCTGAGAAAAAATGAAAACTTTTATTTTTAATTAAAAAAATCTTTAGATCTAATATTAAAGTTTGTGAAGTAAACATTGTGGTTTATGAATATACAAAACTTTGCATCCTAAGACCAGTAAAGGCAATGTTAACATAATTCATTAATTAAATTTTGTGTAAAGCATAAGAAGAAGCATACATTTGATTAAGCAACAGTGTTCATATTCAAATTTTGGATGGAAAATAAACGGTGTTAATATAAGAGCTTATAGTGGAAAATCAATACTGGGATGTTGATTTTTAATTTAAATTTTTGTTTGATAAAAAATTATTAATGTTTTTATAATTAAAATAATTTTTTATGTATAACTGGAATCCTACCAAGTCTTCATAAAATTTCGCCTTGGGAAACCTCAGTAATTACAAAGCTTTTATTTGGAATTAAGCAAACATTATAAATTTAAAGCACTGAAATCTCCAGTTTTAATATTTCAGCGCGTCATATCAAGATTATAGCAAAATTAAAACTAACAAAAACTTTATTTTACTATCTGATAACTATAAAATCTTGTGATGGGTTATGTAGTGTGTCGTTATCACTATCGCTATCCCAATTCCTAGCACGATTCTTTGTTCATTCACGGTTCAGCACGATCTCAGCAAAATCTTTTGTTAAAACAATTTCGAGTAAATCAATTTATGAAGCGTAACTTAGGCTATATCTCAGCAATCACTAGGAGTGAGTAAAAAATTTAATGCTTCGTCTCGTGCGGACGTGGAGCTTTGCTTTTAATAACACAGCCTTCATTAAATTTATATTAACTATTATCATCCAGATGAGAGATAGAGAACTAATTATTAAATTCTCATGATGCACGGATTAATAATTAAATTTTAGGGTTTGATTAGTTTGATTAGTGGAATATAAAGCTATTCGTGTCCATTAAGGGATTAGTAAATTTTGTTAGTTTTACCTTTTCATTGACAAACGTATCATCGACATCGATTTTCCAAGCTCTGCGAAGAAGTTTCTAAAAAATTTTTAAGGTACATTATCTTGTAATAATCGACTTTTTCAAAAATTGCGTTTTTCGGTTTTTGCGTTTATCCTCGGATTTTTTTTTATTTTTTTTAACGGCATCTGAATAAGTATAAAAAACTGCAAAACATTGCCCATTTAACCAAATCTGAAACTATATTAATAACAAAGATACCCATGTAATGCAACTCAAATTGGGACACCCTGTATATTATTATAAAAACCAAGAGCTTGGTGCTTTGATAAAAGCTTTTAAATGCCCTTTATTCATCTTTAATTTTCTATTTTTAGGTTAGTTTTCCGTTTGTGTTTTTGAGGTAAAATTTATTAGTAGGTATTAAAGGACGAAAAATAAAAGCTTCTTTTTTATTTGATCATGTTATAAAATAAAAAAATAAAAACTATTCTTTGATCCTGACATTGCGTTTGTACTGAACTAAAAAACTTTATCGGGGTTTTGGCTTTAATTTCAGGTTATATAATGATATAAAACGTTTTTGTTAAAAAAGTTGTTATAGTCCATTTCATTAATAGATCACCTTTTCAGGAGGAATTCCGATTCAAATATAGATAATTCATCAATTGCGTCTTCGTTTAACAATACTGAAAGCACTTAGTTATTGTATAATTAAATGCTTTTAGTGTTGTTGGACGTAGTCACAATTGAAAGAATTGTCTATATTTGAGTCGGAATTCCTGATGAAAAGGTGATCTATTAATGAAATGGAGTATAGTAAATAAACATTGTGAAACAAGAAAACTAAAGAAATTATAGAATTATTTATTACATATCTATTTTATGTTTCGAGTTTGTTTTTAATTACTTGGAAAAGTTTAAAACGCAGGAACTTTTATTAAAGTTTAAACACAACTTGTAAATAATAAAGAAAGAGGAGGAAACTTAACTCGCTGAATTTTCATAAAATTTAGTATAACAGGATACGAAATTCAAATCAATAAAACTCTTCGTTTTATAAAAATTAGGGTATTTTTGAATGCATTAAACGAGCTTCTGCAAATACAAAATAAATCGCATTTCGGATACAATTAGCTGAACAAATAATGTCGGATTAAACTTGAATTCCAGCCATCATTTATTAATACAAATAAGGGTTTAAAATTGGCAAATAATGAGGTAATTATTTTGCTCTGATAAATTTTAGAGTATTTCTTGTAGGAAAAGTCGATTTGGGTTTATTGAGCTTTCGGTTGAAACCCCAAAGATCTAAAAGTTAAAGTATTTCGGGGAAGTACATTTCTTTTTCCTTTTACTTTTAAAACACCAATTGTGAAAGTCATTTTCGGTTACTTAAAGAAACTGAATGCATGAATTCAACAGGAATGGGGGAAACTTAACGTGGCTTATAAAATTGTTTGGATTTCCACCTAAAATAACGTTTAGTTAAATGAAAATTCTTACTTGATGTTTATTTAATGATGGAGTCCTTGATTACGATGAAGGTTATTCATATTTAATAAAGTATTGATGGTTGGATAATCGATTTCGAGTAAATTACTATTGTTCACTACAGGAAATTTAAAGTTAAATAAAATTTCAGGTTGAAACTTCGTAAATCAACTTGGGATTGATTTATGTAGTGTCAAGGTAAATATCGATTCGCAGCAAACATCTTAGATTAAAAAATTTATTTAAAATTTGTGGAACGTTTATTAAATTTTATGCTATTTATCACAAATAATACTGACTTTTATTAAAAATTTAACCTTTCTAATGCATGCATTATAATTAATATACATAGAGCTTTTAACGTCACTCAACAATACATAATCCAAAACCTCACATCCCTCTCGCTAATGCAATTCGAATTGCTGTGTAAATATTTTCTTCAGAGCTTCTATAAACAAGTAGTCCATTATGGATTCATTTTTAGGAAAAATTATTTACCGTGACCGTGGACACTTTTTATTCTGGGATATTTTTGTGGACTTATTTAAATATTCAAAGAATACAAAACAGTAACACTATTTACATAAATTGTTCATAATGTCCCCCTTGATAATGTTTTCCTATCCAATGCTTGTTGGATTAACGGATTGAAAAACGTCTCCGATTTTCCCTCGCAAACGTTTCAAATTGACCATTGTTGTATCAAAAACTTCTTTTAACGAACCCCAGAAAAAAATCCAAGGGACTTAAACAAGGGGACCTTGGGGGTCAGCTCACGGAACTCTTTGTTTCTATCCAACTAGGTGGATACCACTATTCTGAAATCTCACGCGAAATAATGCAGGTGTCATACGGGTATAAGAATTTTTTGAACACCAGATTTTGATAAGGTAGATTTGAATGCAACAATTTTTACATACGATTCCGAAAAAGCTGAAAGATGACTCTTCCTCTTCCTATTCCTTTTCTGTTATTTTCCCGATATTCTCTTCGCATCGTAACTCTTTACATTCTACTCTCGAATGTAACCATCTTGCATCCTTTTCTTCACACAGGGTGCACTTTTTTTCTTCTAATTCTGCCATCCAATATCTGTTAACTTTATCGTCGCTTCCTCATCTGAATCTGGTCATGATTTTTTGTGCATCGTCCAACATTGTCTTTCCCCATTGTTCAATATTTCCTTACCCATTCCTTTCCACCTGATTCCACATTCTTTTCTTCTTTTTCCTCCAATGACCATCCTATTTTTTCAAAAGCTTCTCTTCTGAACTGCTCCTAATTCGTAGTTTTAACTCCTTTCGTTCTCTATGTCCGCTTGTTTTATCACTTCTTCTACAATTCCCGTATTCCATCTCATGTGCATTCTACATTCGAAACCTGTGTCCTTTTTTAGGACCTCTCCCCATACTTTGTTACTTCCTGTTTCTTGAAAATATTGAGGAAGCCAAGAGTTTTTGGCAGTATAATCGCATCCGGTGTTGACTTCTCCAATCTTTAAATCTGTTTTAGTATATGGACACGCATTTTCTCTACATTATTTTCCTCTAGGTCCGTCATAGTAGAATGCTTCTAGCACAAGTTTTCCAGATCGTCATGACCCTATAAATGTGTTTGAATCTTTGATTTACATTCCTTCCGTATCCTGCTCTTACATTAGTACTTTATATGGTTCGTATGCTTTCCATTTTGTGTCATAAAGTATCCGAGATATTTTAATTTCTTTACTTGTTCTATCTCTTGATCTTTCCACCTAAAACACTCTATTTTTTGTCTTCCTCCCTTTGTAGATACCATCATTTTTGTCTTTTCTCTTATCCGTGTACCTTTCTAGCGTTCTAATCATTTCACCCGATTCTGCTTTTGTTTTGGCTATCATTGTTATATCATCTACGTATGCTAGCATCCATATTTTCTTCCCTCCGATTACTACACTTTTTCCAATTGTATTTCAGAAAAGATCAATTCAATTTCAGAAATTATCAATTGTAATTTAGAATAGTCAATTGAATTTTGGAAAGCATCCATTGGATTTCAGAAAAATCAATTTAATTTCAGAAAGTATCATTTTCTGTATTTCAGAAAAGTCAATTCAATTTCAAAAATCATCAATTGTAATTCAGAGAAGATCAATTGCATTTCAAGAAACATCAATTGTATTTCAGAAAAATTAATTTAATTTTAGAAAAGACTTTTTGTAAAATAGAGTTTTTGGTAGATTATTTTAATCGGGTTCAACATTGGTAAATAAAGACCTAAGCCTAAATGTTTGTGGTATTCTGATTCACGTGCACATCATCGTCAAAAACTCTTCACTTCTGATTGGTTTTTCTGAAATACAATTGGTGCTTTCTGAAATATAATTGATCATTTCTGAAATACAATTGACTATTCTGAAATACAATTAATATTTTCTGATATTGAATTGATTCGTAAATACAATTGATGCTGTTTGAAATACAATTAACTATTCTGAAATCGAATTGATCTTTTCTGATATACAATTGGAAAAGTTGTAGTCTTGCTTTCGTTTTCATGTTCCACGTGATTCTGTATGTTTCGCTGTGCTCATTTTCTTCTTGATTTGTTACTTTGCATTTAAATAGCAGTAGTCTGATTCTTTTCTAAAGTCTATTGTCATTTTTATCAATTTTGCCATGCTTCCTCGTTTATTAGTACATACATAGTCTACTATTGTTTGTCCTGTAGGTCCAACATATGTGAACTCTCCTTCTCCTTCTCCATCCCCTTCCATTGTCCCATTCGCTATGTTCCTTCCCTCCTGGTCTATTCATTTTAATAACCTCTTCCCCTCTTCATTTAGCTCAATACGTTCTATTTGTTTCGTTTCCTTCGTATTCTAAGTAGTAGATTTGCTTCTCTCTCATTATTGCATTCCAACCCCTCTAACTATCATTTTCTTCTCTATTTTCTCTCTTATCTTTTCCGATATCCATGTCTTTTATATTACTATATCCTACCATTTTTCGTTAATCCATATTCTGCTCCCCTGTATACCTTTTGTTTGGGTTTCTATTTCTTCCTACTTTATATCTGCTCTCCCTCCCGTTTCTATCCCTCGCATAGCTCTTGATGTCTTCTCTCCGCTGCTGTAATTCTGTAATTTCGAATATAGATAGACATTGTACATATCCTTCCTTTTATTAATGGTTTAACCAATTACGAGGCATAAATAACAAAATACGACAAATAGTATTTTTAAACGAAAATTCTTAAACGGTTGGTGTTTCATAACTGGGTAATTAGGTAGATTGGTTTCAAGACGTTTATTTTATTACCCAGTTACGACTAAGCATAAAATATTTATGATCAACACTATCAATAGTCACAGTTTGAATTGTGTATTTTTCCTCTTATTTATAAATAAAATAATATTTTATTTTGTAAATAAAGTATTAAAATTATTGTTTTATTATTTTATGGCACACCTTCATTTTGTAAATAAATTAAATTTTTGTTTTAATCTAAAATTAGTAAAATTAATCAAACATCCAAGGTGTATCAAGCAGCAATGCAGTCCTCTTCATTGCCCCTTACGAAGAGGACTCAAGTGATGCTGATGAGTGCTAACAAGCACGAAACGCAGCGTCCATCACTCTGTAAACTTGTGTAATTGCTGCTTGGTACACCTTGCCACTAATAAAGGTAGATCAAAGGAATTATCCTTCAGTTTGATTAATTTTAATCACAGATCTACATCATCGATTGCAAACTTTGTTTTTTAAAATTAGTAAGATTGTTACATTACTGAAATTGTTTTTTTCTCGGTGAAATGGTATAAAAATTAAAAAAGGATTTCTAAAAGAGTTTAAAATAGGACAACTTTATTGTAATTTAAGCAAATTCGGGTTTCCAAGACATGCACTGTAAAAGTAACCACCCTGTATATTACTACCTCATTTTCATTCATAAAAACTGTATTTTTCTTTTTAGTAGCTTTACACTTTTAGTATGAAAGATTAGTTAAAGCAAGTTGTGCTTTGTTTAATTAAAGTTGTAAAAGAAATGTAAAATGGCTAAATTTCCTCAGTTACACATTTTCACGTGGTACTCAAGTTGGGGAACTAAATACTAAGTTAGGAGTTTGTTAATTATGTTTAATGTAGCAGGTAGGTTTAATATTTTACAACATGCATAGTCTGTGTACTTAGTTTCTTAATCACTTTTTGCTCACAAGTTCACTGATGTTATAATATTCTCCTAAATGATATTACCATACGGTAAAAATTGTAGGACGTTAACGATAAAATTCCAGGATAAACATTATAAGATTGTTTTTAATCAGAAATGTCCTCTACTTAATTTATTTTTTAATTAAAATGCAAATTGCGGAAAATTTTAATATTTATAGAACACTGTTTTTAAAAACTTCATTACGAAAATCCAGAATACACCAAAATTTTACTTTTAAATTTTATTTCGTTAAAATTATAATTACAATATATACACGGTGTCTCTGAATAACTACCAATATTTTTGATGTTCAAAGGAAAGTAAAACTGTGCATTTTTTAAATCTATGAGGTCCCAAAAATTAAGAAATATTTAAAAAAAAAATTTGGAGCGCTATAAAAAGTAATTGTATTGGAAAAAATATTATTTCAATTACTTTTTTTTTACAATTTTAGCAAGCGCTGTTAAGCGCACCTTTAACTTACAAAAAAAAATTAAGAAATTGGTAGCCACAAAACTCATGAAAAGAAATGTTAAAAAATCTCCACTTGAAAAAAAGTTATGACCAAAACCGTAAATATTAAACGAATTTAAAAACCAAGCGTTGAAATTTAAAATGAAGTTGGTTATTCCTCGAAAATAAGATTATTCATGTTTCAAAATAAATTTAATATTTTCATGAGATGTAAAGTTTAAGCTCCACTAAAATTTATTTTAATTTTCAAAATATTAACCGCCATAAATTGTTGACAATGTTTTTGAATGAATAGAATAATTTTAAATTTTCCTAAATGATTTTAAAATGGTTTATTTATATAATTTATTTCTACGAAATTAAATTAATTATGAAGAAGCGGGCGAGAATTCAACAGTCGCCAAAAATATGTCATAATTTCACTTTGATGCACGAGTTATTATTTCCTGCATATGAGTTGAAAAGTTATCTCTTTTAGTTTTAACATATGAATACTCTTCAAATTTTATAACCGCCGAATGTTCGGCATTATGAAAATCCATAAAGAGTAATCTTTATATGACTCCAAAATTTATTAACCCTAAAAATTCTAAATTCGTTAATTTTATTTAAAACCTAATTCTAAATTTAAAATAGTGCAATAAAACTAGTTTTTGTATGATAATTGAAAACTACAGTGCAAATATTATTTATATTTTGAAGTTTTTTTTTAATTCCTGCGTTTTGGGGGACTTACGTAAAAACTTCATTTCGTAGCTGCCCATAACTCGTCCCAAAAATGTTTGATTTGTATGTTTATGGTACCAAGTGATTCATATTTCATGGCTTAGAAAATTCGGTGAAATATAACATCGTGCTTTGATTAATTTTTGAATAATTTTACTGTAAAGTAGTAGCCTTAAAAATACACTTACTGTTAATATTTTTTAATTCTTTTCTCTAATTTGCTCATTAATTCCAACAAAATTTGGCACAAAAATATAAAGTAGTTTAGTATACTTCGAAAGTTTAAATATTTGTAAAATTTGATTACGTAAGATTTTTTTCTTGATTGAAAAATTAATTAAATCAGCATCGCAAACAATTAAAAAAATGTCTTCCTTGTTTGTACATAATTGCAAAACTTTCGATTGGAGTTTCAGGAAAGTTTTGGAGGGTAACAAAAACGCAATTTAATTAAAAGCACACAAATTTTACCAAATTAAAAAGCAAATGAATGTAGTTGTATTTCAAATATTTTTTTTACATCTTGTGGTAATAAAAATTGATTTTATGCAGAAAACGAGCTTAAACTTATTCCTTTGGAGAATACTTGAGATGGAAGAAAGCACCTGCTCTTAAAAATAAATATTTAATTTAAAATTCTGTGGTGTAATATTAATTTTTTCATAAATATCCGAGTTACATCCTTTAGATTAAAACGAATTTCTTACTATGTACGTAATTTTACGTTTTATATTTTCATTTTGAAGGAGTTTTGTCTGCATCTTAGTGCTCTGGATGTAAATATGCACTTTACGCAAGAGTAACCAACGGCTTAAGAATTTCACTTAGAACGCATAAATCATCCAAGTAAATTTGTATTTTCCTCACCGTTCCTTGGGTTAATTTTAAGCTTTGCATTTATTATACCTGAAAAATTATAATTGTACCTACTTTTACTTAAGTAAAAACATAATTTGTTGTAATTTAATAAAAAAACCGGTAAGAAGGAGCCCCTCGAGATTTTATTTTAGGTTGAGGACATTTTATACGAGGATAGACGAGGAAATTCTAAGATTAAAGTTGTCGACTATTTTTTCGATCGGACCACCCCGAATCGGCATGTGTACCTTGCCTCACTAATATGCTTTTTCATGACTGCTCTGCTTTAATGCTTTTCTTTAAGGCTCTGCTTTATGCATGATGGCTATGTGGGCACCCTCAGATCATCAGGAAAGATGAAACCATTACTGTTTGCAAAAATAGGTTGATCATTTGTATAAATGTTGAATAATGCAGAAACGAGAACACTACCTTGTGGAACCCCACTCTACTCAATTCTTCGTCTACTTTGTTTACCACCAAATTCTACTCGAAAGCGTGTAAAAAACCAATATTTGTATAATATAAAAGTAACATAATCTATGAATAAATAGGCAATTTAAAACTTTGAATAAGAGCTTTAAAATTGTGATGAAAAAAGTTTTATATTAATGTATAAAATAAAATAACATTAAACTGAATTTTACTGGTATTTCGTTTTAATTAAATCATTTGCATTCAGTATAAGCGTAAATATTTTGGTGAAACATGTGGAATTTGGTAGCAAGTCATGACGTTTATTGCAGTTTCAATTTCGTTTAATTAGTGAAGAAGATTTCCTTTTGCTTGAAACCTTTGTTCGTTTAAATTCGTACTGTAAGCACGTATAAGTCCAATTGGCACTTTTCCAATAAAATGTCAGTGGAGGCTTTTACCGCAGATTAATTTATTCCCCGTCGCTCAACATCAAATGAATGCAAATTTTTATAAAATAGCTGTTTCACTATTTGATACTAATTTTTCTGGCCACCAGAAGCGAATGATAAACTCTTTATAAGGTTAAAACTTGAATGTAATTACATTTTTATATATGTGTGTTTCTTGTGTAAATAAAGTAAATACAGCACTAGGGAAATTATGGTAACAAATTTATATTTACACTTATTACCGAAGTTGCATGCCTAGTATTCCCAGAGTAGCAATTAATTTCCCTTGCAGATTATTCCACCTTTACCCTCGTATATAAATAAATATTCAAAGGTATTTTTAAGACCCGTATTTTAACTAATCTCAAAACAATTGGATTATAATCCTTACCTGTTTTACCTACTTAAAATTCATCCATTTTATTGGTACCTAATATAAATAAATGTACTTTTGCATGCATTTTATGCTTTCTAAAATCGATGGGCAATAGCTTTTTGTAAGTTGATTGTGCGATAAACGTTCGCATGACTAATCTGAATAAAAAACATCCCCTTCGCCAATTTAAAGGTCTTTTCCGATGATTTCCGAGAAAAATTGAGGTCACTCCCATGAAAGATTCCTAAGCGGTTTTTCAAGATTCCTCAGTTTTCTTTAAATATTTCATCAATTGCCTGATTTGTGGACCTACAAATATACCATCTTTAATCTTGGCACCACTGATTTTGGGATATTTATTATATTTCAAGTATCAAAATCCAGCACAATTGCTTTCAAGAAGTTTTTCATTAGGATAGTAGCTCGTTAGATGAGGAAGCTTCCTGTGATTCAACAGACACATTAGAGCTTTGAGTTGGTTCTGGTATAAGTAGTAGTTTTTCACTTTACGGAATCGGTTTTTGAGCAGGTGTTATGTAGGGATACCTAATTTTTTTAGTTTTTATTGTAATACCTACCTTTTGTAAGAGTAAAGCAAAAATAACAATTTGATGAATGGTATGTGGATTCCATTCAAATTATACAAATTCTGAAGGATTTTTTTGCCTACGTAATACATGTAAGGAATCCACACAGTTTCTCTTGATGTCTTGCAGAAAATCCAAAATAATGTTAATGTAAATTAGACTAGATAGGTTTTTCAAAATCAATTAGGAGTACACTATTTTGTTGTCCAGTATAATTGGTTAGTATTATATCCGTTTCTCATTCGAATTAGAGTATAATCTTTAATTAAAACACTTATAAGTTAATAGAAACGTTCGTGTAAACCTAATTTCGGAGAGGAAGTGTGGAGCTCTGGACAGCTAACTTTTTAAATTGGGAAGTCGAGTTGTTGCATATCACTCACACTGTTGGTTGTAAGTTTCCAAGTTAAAATAAAATCCAGGCCTTCTCTAACAATCCGATAAGGGAAATTGCAGCATCCTGTTTAATTCTAAGTTTAGCCAAGTTAATTGTGTAAGTTCTTTTTTGTTCAACCGCCTTGGGTCAAATCGGTTTCAGCAAATTCAATAAAATCTTTACAACGCAGGAAGCAATTAACTTTAATTAATCGCGAATATTTCATTAATTTTCCAATTTTTTACCATTAAAAATTTGTGTTTACTACAAAACATATATGATTAAAATAAAAGTCTCAGGTACATCAATATTAAATTAATCAATAAGTACAAAATTTGTGTTCATTAAAGCTCCTCTAGGCATACTAAATTAGTCAAAGCCAGAACAAAGGCCAAAATATTGACGTGAATCACAATACTTGATGTAATTACACTACACGTTTCTGTTTTATTGGCGATGTTTAGATTCCAGACCCTCTGGTGGAATTTTATGAACAACGCGAAAAGAGTAAAAGTAAAAAAAAAAACAATTATTCACTCAACGTACGGGATTATCCAATAGTATATTGTTTTTTTATTAGGAGTAAAAGAAGTACTTTTTGTGGCGAACATTTAGTAGATTTGCGGGACGAGCTTTGCAAGTTCCGCGGATACATGCGAGCCACAAAAAGTTCTTTTACTCCGAATAAAACATGCTATTATTTCTTGAAACGTCGAAATTTTTAAAATAGTAATATAATAAATAATTTTAGAATTTGACATTTAATTTAGATACAACACACATTATAATGTTTGTGTATATTGGGTTGCCTAAAATTCATTTCTACTATGCCCTTTTATTCCTTGTCAGTGCAAAGTAGTAGTTTCTACTCCTAGGCAGTACAAAGTGACCATAGGATCAACGAACATAAAAAGTGACATTTTAAAGCCTGTCAAACGTCACAGAAGACTGTACTTTAATGACGTTTCAAGAAAAATATTTTCAAGATAGAATGTAGATAAAGAATAAATACAAATTGATTGAAAATAATATAAATTTCGTAGAAAACAAAGCCAAAATCAAGCAACAAAGCAGATAAACCTATTAAAAATCTGAACCGTAGATGCTCCTGTTAAAAATTAAATCCTATGGTGACATGGACAATACAACTGTTCCTCCTCAGGAAATAAGTACTACAACTGATGCTTCTAGAGAAATCTGTACTACTATTATTTCTGAAGTAATAAGTACTACTTCAACTAGTTGTGAAGAAAAATGTACAAAATAAATTTTTATTCCTAAAGAAATAACTACTATTGCTGATGCTCCTGAAGAAATAAGTGCAACAACAGTTGTTCCTGAAGACATATATCCTCAAACTGATGCTTCTGGAGAAATCAGTACAAGAACTATTGTTCCTGAAGAACCATGTATGTACAACTAATGAAGGCTTTAAAGAACTGATGCTTTTGAGAAAATTAGTTCCTCCTGAAGAAATAAGTACTACAGCTGTTGTTTCTGAAGAAATATATCCTTATCAATTGGAGGCTATTATCTTTCTATTCATACATAAATTGAGGAGGGTAATAAAAATCAATTAAACACCACGCATAAAAATTCCATAAAAGTGGCTTTATTTTCAATCAAAACGTATTAAATTTTTCAAATTGAAAATATTAATGGAATGAAATGAGGGCAAGCATTAGTATCGATTGGAAATTTTTAAATATATTCGTATTACACTTTAAGGGAACCACTTGTTTTATAATCAATTAATGCATGCAAGCATTGAGATAATTATGTTATTCATGAGTTTCTGCAATTAAGTTTATAGTCATTGTTTAAATATTAATTACGGCAAGAAGCGTTTTAGCAGTGAACATATTTCATGAAATTGTTTAACTTTATAACTGCTATTTGCTTTTTTAGATTATAATTCGCATTTTACTTCTAATTAATTTGTAAATAACAGGTAGAATATTTAAAATTGCCTTAATTAAGTGTTTATATGGTAAAAATTTTAATTCAGCAAAGCTTATATTCCTGCAGCGACAATAACCTGATTGTTAGGATTTGAGAAAAATCTCCATGCTAGGAAATTAAGAGAGTATAAAAAATCTTGTGGGTTGTAAATCTGTAGATAAGAAAAATAAAGTGAAATTTTGTTGTTTAAAATATACTAAGGTTACTAAAAAAATACGATGAGTTTAATAAAAAATTTTGATTAAAATATACAGGGTGTAACAGCGCTGCGAGGAAGGAAATTACTCTAAAATGAAAAAAAGATATCGATATTTTTAGGTGCATAGTCTAAAAATATTTTAATTATATAATTATACCGGGTGTGTATTCCGAGATGGCGGACCAAAATTTCATTTTATTAGAGAAATGTTACTTCCTCGCAGCGCTGGGACACCCTGTATAAAAAATAAAAATTCGCGAAAATCATCAAAATTTGAAAAAAAAAAACGCAAAAAAGTTATCAGATTCTTTTAGATCATTACTCTTGATGAAGCATTTTGAAATTATAAAATTTACTCATAATTTAATTTATAAACAGTAAGAATCCTCTGAGTAAAATCTGTCATTGACGTGGAGCTTTATGTGCTTTAAAAGTTCATAGAAGAAATGTAAGGTAAAACGAGCAAATGTAAAAACACATTTAAAGCTGAGCCTTTGTGTTTTGTGTTTTATTGAAATTATGCCCATGAAAATATGTGGTGGGCCTTTTATGTTTTTATATCAACATAAAACGCGTTTCATATAAAAAATTTACGGCTTTCATTTTACACATACAAAAAGTAATGACCTACATAATTATCTTAGTATTATTAAAAGTTTGGTTTAAATATATAAAAATAGTGATATGTAGGTTTAATTTTTTGTAAGTGGTTAAATTAAATGAGTAACCAAAAAAAATTGGCTTTACTTCCAATTTGATTATTCTGCTGATTTCGCATGGAGGCAATCGATCACACTTCGGACATCGGATACTATCCAGTAGTGCCTGAACATGTAACTAAATTCCATTTGGATTTGTTATGTCAATATCACGAATTAGTTTAGACGTATGAGTTAGTTTACCTACATTTAATTTAAGTTACTAATTGGAATTATTATTAGAAGCAAGCATATGTAATATTTCTTTCCATTTTCCACCATCAATCACAAATTATCATATGATTGGATTTGAAGAATAAATTTAGGAATTTTAAGTACAAATATTAGATGTTATCATAAGCGTAAAGCCAATTTAATCTGGCGTCGCTAATTGCGTCCTCGAGATACAACGAATAGCTCTAAACGAAGGCGCAATTAAATTTGCACACTATTAAATCCACGAAGGGAGTCTTCGAGAAGTACCTACTACCATCTAAAATTACAGGTCTGTTGACTTTATAATTACATTATTTTACACTCACTTTTATACACACTTCAAATTTATATTGATTTTATTTTCATGCGAACAGAATGATACTAGTTTTTCCCGATTAAATTCCTTTTTATAATTATTCAATATACAGTAGTGAATAGTAAAATCATTCTGTGGCCCTCACGGTCACCTGAGGTGGAAGTCTGTAATCTATACGATTATTTTCGTACAACGAAAAAATCGTTTGTTGCATATGTTGCTATAGTGACGGATTTTGTCGTCTTTCAATCAATACAAAACGTGCATAAGGAAGAGATATAGAAAATCTATTACCAAGCAACTTAGTCAACAAACGGTTTTTTCGTTGTACGAAAAGTATCGTATGGCTTACAGACTTCCACCTCTGACCACACTGGTCAACAAAAATTCAACAGCAATCTATACGAGATCGAAAGAAGCCGAAATCTTTCAATACTTTAACGGTTTTTAAGTTTTGCTTGAATCTAATTTCTCAATATGAATATTCCAATTTGTTATCCAAATGAATGCCCAAAAATTAAACATTATCATTAGAATAGTATTTATTATTTTACAAAATAAAAATTATGTTTTATCTTTGTTTCAAAGTAGACCATTAGCATTAAACCAGTCTTCAGCCCTTGACCACTCTCTTGGCTATGTTTTTCAGCTTCAGCAATAGTATTTCCTATGTTCGAAAAAGTTTTGTATCATCAGCATGTAAGACCGTCTTCAATACCAAAAGTGCTGAAGGGAAGTCATTTAGAAAAATTAAGAACAGGAGTGGTTGTAGGATAGATACTTGAGGCACCCCCATTGTAACAGGTTTAACTTCTGTATCATTAAATTGCTCAAGTTGTTTTCTTTCATTTGGATAAGAAAGCAGTAATCCACAACTCTCAGCAGTGGAGGATTAAGCCATTTTTTTGAAATAAAATAAGATGACCTTTTTACTTGACATCAGTTTCAGACGTTTCAGGGGTTAGTTTAAGGAAAACTTAGAAGTGCAAAATTTGAATATAGCGCCATAGGTGAAATTTAAAAAAAATGGCAATGGCAGGCCAAGCATTTCCAGATACTTTGGAAAAACATCTCGTTTTTCTCTTTTTCAAAAAATTTTATGGAATTAGATGAACTGTAAAATATAACCAAAAGTTAAAATTAAAGAAGAAACTAAATTATACAGGGTGTTCCAAAAAGAAGTGTTCAGAAAAAAATCTTAATTGACAGAGTTTAATGTGAAGTTTTTCGGATATAAAAAATGGTACCTTTATGGGGCTTGTTTCAAGGATAGTGAACATATCAAGAAAAAGGTGAAATCTCGTTAATTTTTTGAAAGAAGAATTTTTTTTCGATCAAAACATTCTTCTGATGATATTTTTTAACTTCAAGCCAAATTGGCATTAATTAGCTTGACTTTTCAACTTATTTCTTTTAAAATGATCAAATAGTTTATGAACTACAACAAAATTTCGAATTAACAACATTTTTTGTAGGAACAAAATTCAATGACCCATCAAAAAAGCTGGTCCTGCCTATTAGTTTTCTTGTTGATGAAACCTCGTTTATTGTCTAGGATTTTCTTCTGAGCACTTCTTTTTGGGACACCCTCTATATGTATATCTGGTTCGTTCGAACCGACAAAATTTTAGTAGGTGAGTCTCAGAAATTTCAGAAAGAGAATCTTTTTTAAAGTCAACTTGTCTGGAACTGGAAAGAAAAACTCCTTTGTATAATTAGTTTGTTAGGTTTATGGTTTATTTGAATAAAAGTTTTCAAAAACGACCATGACTGGTAAAAAAATGTGACTGCATAATTTTTTTCAATTTTTTTGAGGCCGGTTCAATTAGGAGGCCACAGGCGCGCGCCTCATGCGCCTGTGCGATAATCCGCCACTGACTCTCAGGACTTAGATTATTCATATAATTCGAAAACTGTAGGTATTCATATACAGTTTTCGAATACAGTTTTCGAATAAGTGTTATTTGAGAGACGCAATCACAGACCTTTGAAAGGTCCAAAACTTCAAAAACCTGCATACAGTCTTCAACAAACTCAAGTACAGCGTATTTGGTTGACTTTTTTGTACGAAATCCAAATTGATTTTCCGAAAAATTGTGTTCAAAAAAATCCGAAAGTTGTTCTGATAATAGTTTTTCCACAATTTTAGAGATTATAGGCTATAACAATATTGGTCTATTAAAATCACTTTATTTTTAAACTTTACAGTGCTCCAAGAATTTCTTAAAATTTTACTGAATTTTTTAATCGCTGTAAAAAGTTACAGAAAAATATACTTAAAAAAAGCGAACGAAGGATTTTCATTGGAAAAAACCATTTCGACAGCATCTTTCGTATTAAACAGAAGATTTGTTTATTGTCAATAAAGCTGAAGTCACATGTATTTAGTTTCTGGTAGAGGTTGTACTACTCCTGTAATAGTTCTGTAGAATTTGGGCTTTGTAGGTGGAAAGTAACATTAATTCCCAGATGATCAGAAAATCCAAAGTTTGTTGGATACACCAGTGTACTCGAAGAGTCTATGTTTGTAAATACATAACTTATCCAAACAGTGGTTTAGCCGTGTGGAAAAATTAACCAGCTTGAATAGACCTTAACATCCATTGAGTGGAAACGAACATTAAAATCTCCACGCACTACAAGGAAAGCTTTTATAATATTAAATTTTTAAATCAGTTATTCATGCATTCTATTGAACTGATCAATATTTCCTTCCGGAGGACGATAAACGTTAATTACAATGATTTCTTCCTTAATTATTTAAGTGCAGGCTAATTCACATACACCTTTTGGCATCCAAAATTTTTGCTTCATGGGTTTTCTGTTTTAGTAGTAATGATCCACTGTAAGGTATTTGTTCAGATAGATGATTTAGATGCGAAAGTAATTCTAGTTCTTCCATTTTATTTCTCAACGATTGGATATTTAGAAAAATCATAGTTAATTTGTGGATTTGGTAATTTGTTTTTGTCTTTCTGAAAAAATATTTCGATGTATTTATATTATTTCCCCAATATTCTGGTTTAGTTATTATTTCAAAACCATAGTACGTATCAAACCTTTTCACTTGTTAAATTTTCATGACTTGACGTAGGTGGACATCTGATCTTGAGTGACGTCCTTATTGCAATTATCTACATGTAGCCTGATTTTTTTGGTATTTACAGAAATTTCCTGATTTTTTCCTCAGCCCATAGCAATTATTTTATTTTATCTACGCTTATTTCTATTTTGGAAAGTTTTAAATTCATTCCCCATATTTATTTCATTTTGATTAGTTAATGTACCAATAGCACCTCTTGTTTGGTAGTAAATTTTATTTTCAAGATTTTGTTTCAGTTTAACGGAGGTATCGATTTCTGATTTTTTGGGCCGATGTGCTGCATCGCTTTGTTTACTGTTTTGCGTAAAAACAACAAAATAAGTTGTGTTTCTGATAGTATTGAAATTTGTTGCTTCAACCGCCATCTCCAGTGATTGATAAGACTTTAATAGTGTTATCTTGGTTGCCAACGTTTATATTAGCTTCAAGGAGTTTATTGCGAAGTTATTTGTAATTTTCTTTTAGGATATTATTATTTTCCAACACTAAGATATTATTTTTTTCAAGAACCATTATTACATTTTTCAGTAGGTTATTTTCAAGTTTTAAATTTTCTTTTTGACCTTGTAACAAAGGATCCAACATAAACTATGTTTCCAAAGGAGTTGGATTAAATCCGTTATTTTCACTACATTTTTGCAAATGCCTTTCATAGTATTTTGGATGAAATGGTGGTTCACAAATACTACTTTTTGTATTTTTTTCTGTACTTTTTTCAAATGAATTCACTTCTAATATCACCTTCAACGCTTTCGATAGTCGACATCTTGAACATACTAGTTCTTCGATGTGCGGAATCTGTTTTTTAGTAGATCAGGATACTTAACTTTTTTTAGTTTTTATTGTAATACATTTTGTATCAGTAAGGCAAAAATAACAATTTTATGATTAGCCTATATGGGTTCAACCCAAATCATAGGAATGCCGGAAGATATTTTTGCCCTTCCAGTAAGACACACGTAATACAACAGATGTGAGGAACCCACAATTTGTCTTGGTAACTAACAGGGAAGCAAAAATTAATTATGACTTAAATCGTTAAATATCGCATTTGTGCAAAATTTACACAGCGCGCCCGCTCATGCAAAATTTTAGAATGCGCCCGCCGAAAGGTTAATGACGTAAAATTTCTTCGTAAAGTTTTAAAAGTTATTTCAAATTGAGTAAGGAAATCGAATAAAATTATACATAGGTCATTTTAAACGGTGTAAGTTTCAAACAAATCAATACTAGTAAAATATTTGTGGTCGTAAAAATAAATTTTAGTATTAGTAATCATTTTGACATTTATAAATGTAATCAGATTTCTTAGCGTAAAATTGTAATTGCTAAGGCGATTTCAGCTAGAAATCGTAAATTTGTTTCTTCAAACATTTTTATAGTGCATCGTTAAATAATATTTCTCAACGTTGAAAAAGCATTTGGCAGCGGTGTTGAGAAATTTATGAATAGTAATACTCTAAAGATATATTGTGTTTGACATATTTATAGAGTTTTTCAATTTAAACTAATACTTTTTTTAAATTATGAGGAAATTAATTGCAACCCGACAAATTGACTATGAAAATGAGTTAACGTTATTTACCAAAGATTTTTTTGGACCACAATAAAAATAGCTTTTAATAAAAATATTTTTAGCTTATATAAGAAGTTTATTAAAGTTATAGTTAATAAACGTATAGATTACTTTTAATGATAATAGTTGCAATGAAAGTATCGATGTTGTAAAGAATACCACAAAGATTTGGTGGAGCTCTCTTGAGCTAAGGTAAATAAATAGGTTTACATTGGCAGAGGCTAAGTTTATTTACAAATCATCATGTTCCTGTATGTTAAGCAGTTTTACATCCTTCATTTATAAGAACCTATATTTAAAAATATATGAAGTAAATTCGACGTAAAAATAAATGATGGCATGTGTCCAGAAATTGAAATAAAACATTTAAATTAAAAATACTCGTACTTAACGTTATATTCACTAATAATTATTATAGAAATGTTTGTACTGCACGAAATATGTAAGTGATACAAAGTCACGAATTAATTTGCATTCGGGACTTATCAAAAATTTCTGTAGTCTGCGAGGGTTGAGCTTTTATTCTCTAAAGAAGCGAAAAATGTCTTTTGCCGCTTTAAAGGGCTTACGGGTCAAACCTATCACCAGCTTCCGATCGTTACAACAAATGATTATTGGGGTGGAAAATGTTCAAAACCATTGATATAGTACTAATCTGGGCTGATTGTACAACGCTGTATTGACGTATTTTCGTCTTAATAAGGAAACAAAAAGAGTTCTATCGTTTCATTCCACTTTTTTTATTAACAATTTCGAAGGTATAAATACACTCTAAAAATATTTTAATAATATACCGGGTGTCCGTTCCAAGATGCCGCACCAAAATTAGGTTTTTGTAAACCCAGTATATTATGACATTTTTGGATTCCTTATGAAAAAATAGTTGGTTCATAATTTGGGAACAAATAAAGTTTTTGATATTCGAGCTGGTGGCAGAGAAATAATAGACCAAAAGTGAAACTTTAATAAGTTTTTAATAATCTTTTATTTGGGAAGTCACTTGCCACAATTCGAAAAAAAAAGTTCATAATTTTGGAAGGGTCTGAGGTTAATTTTTTTCAGGACCTTCATTTTTCTTAGATTTCTCAAAAATTATTAATACTAACAAGCTAAAAAGTTTACCCAAAATAAAGACCAAAAGGGGCGTATTTTATGTCGTATTTGATGAAAATCTGCCAAATATGTAGTTTTTCCGAAAAGTGTAGTGCGTATGTTTGAAATCACATGAAAATTTTTAGCCATAAATTGTCTAAATCGGCCAAACAGTTCGTCCAAAATAAATTATTTTCTGATTAATCAAAAATTTCATAATAATATAGAGACACGAAATTTTTTTGGGTTAAAAGACACAAATAAAGTTTGATAGAAACAAAAATTAAAACTAAAAGGGTTAACCCCGTCATTATAATTTCGCATTTTTTTAGTTTACGAAAACGGTATTGACGATTTTTTTACACTGGCCCAAATTTCAAAATATGCACTATCGATTTTTCCGTTTTTCTGCTGAAACTCGTAATTTTGGCGTTTTCGAAGAAAAAATCGCCTTCGCCGCTGGTTTGACCTAGGAAGTCGGGTCTTTTGGATACCGTAAATGAGGATATGGAAAAAAAAAGACCCGACTTTGTCGCTTTGATTCCAAACCCGGCGGAGCTACCATTTTTCCATGTTGATGCTACGGGCGCTCGGAAAAAACTGTTAAAAAATCACTTTTTCCTCTGAAAAAAATTTCGACCCTTTTTGGTTTATGCAGTGGTGTACAATCCATTGAATTTGAAAATCCTGCTGGAGATCCTTTAATTCCTATTTATTCCTGTTCAACACCTAAACAATTTTATTAAACTGCGGCTTGAAAGTTTACACTAAAAAATAATTCTTTTATAAAGTTCCACGCCGATTAAAACGTTTAGAAGCCAAATATTTAGAATCTAAACAACTCTTACTGAAAATGTCAATATATTTTTGATCGAATTATAAATGCACCCTTCAAAGCTGAGATTATGGCCAAATTATTATTAGCTTTTCCGTTTCGTTCGGAAAATCCAGTTTATCGATTGTCCCATATAATTTTTAAAACGTGCTTTGTAAATTTGGTAAAAACGTGTTCAATTTAAATCAATTCTTTGGAATATGATCTAAAATTGATTTAATTTAATCGAGATTTAATAGTTTTTTATTTTTGTTTCAGGTAAGAACCCGTTTCATGCAGTAAGTACGAGATAAACTTTCAAAAAAGTCAAACGTTGGTTTTCAATTAGAGGCGAAAACAATTTATCTCATAAAAATAACTAACATTCTTTGTTCACTTTTAACCCAATTATAAGTTTCGTGGGAAGTTTGTCTTACTTTATCCGAGCCGCAGCCCTTTCTTCCGAGATTAAATTCAAACATGTTGGTTTTTGCAGGGAAGGTCCGATCTATCCGCCTTTTGGGTGAGCTTAATGTGTACAAAATTCGACCTTACTTTAGTAAATGGTCGCATGATAGTATTAACTGTAACCTTTTTTGATGAATTTTTAATCCCGATATATTCGTACCTTCTACCATACATGTTTAATAACTGTGACGAAAAAAAATTCATATCAATCGATTGTAGGTGTTAATAAATAATGACAATACGCGTTACCTTGACCCGCTTGCTTGTTTTAAAATTTTTGCATTATTTTTTGAATTTATGTAATATAAGCTCGTTTTCATTTGTGCTTCATTAAGCACGAATGGTTTAATCATAATTTTGAAAGTACCTGTTGTTGGAAAAGTCTATTCAACTGTATCTTTACTAAGGTCAAAGGTTAATATCGATTTATCATGATTTGGTATCACTAGCGACATCTACTACAGAATATACGAAGCGCAGGAAAATTCTAGTGGAAAACTGATTTTCCCGAAAGTTTTCTCGCAGTACTTTAATTCACCGTTACATAACTAGATGGCGTTTTAATAAAAGAAATTAATAAAATTTCATAAATTGATTTATTTAAAGCATTTTCATTCACATTAAAATGTATTAATCGTGTTAAATTATTAAAGCATTGAAACAGTAAAGCTTTTGGAGTTTATTTATTTATTCAAGCTTAGTTAAGTATTGATTAAACATAATTGGTTAGTTTGTGGGTTATTGAAACTATGCATAGTTAGCAATTTGTTGATATTTCATCAAATTCGGTATTTAATAATAAATGAACATGAAGTACGAAAACCGAAGTATTGATTGATTGCAACGTAAGAAATTGCACGTTTTATTCCTCATAAATTTCGTACAACTACTCTAATTTAAAAATCGATAGAAAATTTATAGAGCAAGGAAATATTGAAGACCCAATTTTTAATTATTTAATAAATACAATTTTTATACTACAGTTTTTAAGTATTCTATAGCTGTTTTCAGTTTATTGCTAATAATTTCAGACAAATAAACTTCAAGTGTTAAGGTACATATAAAATATTCGTAGATACACACATAAAATGTTTTATTTGACGAATTTACGACGACATTTTATACTAAAGTACCAGTACTTTAAAAGTTTCAATACAAAAATAAATTTTATTGAGTAAAAAAGTATTATTTCGAATATTTAATCTACATATATAAAAAATGCAAATTGAAGAAAAAATACTGGGATAATAAAATTGCCAGGCCTAAAATTATTGGAAAAGATTAAGAAGTAATAAACTGTTATACTGGGTGTCCCACTTTGATACCTATTCAATAACTTTTTTCAACCGAGAGAATTGTGTTCTATTTTTATCTAACACTTTATTATTGACATTTTCCCACTCTATATTTCGATTCGTGTCGTTACAGAATATGTATCTTAAAGTGTACTGTAAAAAATATTTTATGATTTTTATCAAGTGTGCCATGAGATAATAAATTATTCGAGAAAATATTACGAGTAAGTTGGAATTCTTTTATAAAAACCCTCTCGAAAATTGGATAACATTTGAAGAGTAATTTCTGCAGTCTTAACGAATTCCAATTTTCATATCTTCTCTGGTTGTTGGTGATGTTTTCATTACATGAGGAAAAAATCCAAAGATGTAAGATCTGGTGAACGCTGACCAATTAATCACAATGCTTGTCCGTTTCGTTTTAATGATTAATTACCAAGAAAACAGTTTTTATTGATAAAAACATTGGCAATTTTATTTCTCAGGTAAATATATTTTTGTGCAAACTTCCTATAGAAAAGATAATTAGACTCTTCGATACAGGACCGGCCCAAGGGGTGGGCGAAGCGGGGGACAACAAGGGGGGGGGGCGATCTGCAAATGTCAAATATGTTAAATAACATATATCAATTTTTTTATGTATGTTTTTATTTTTTTCGAGTTACCGAAAACACGTAAAATGGGGTAATTTTGGCTCTTAAGACCATCCTTCCTTCGTGACGTCATCGGAATCGCAAATACCAAAATAGTTATTTTTAGTACAAGTGAAAAAAGTGTATAATTTTATCGGCTCGGGCGCCCAAGAATCAAACTCACGATAAAATCACTTTGCTCACGTGTACTCTAAACCTGATATTTTCCATTTTCGTTAAAATAATGAATAATATTTACTTTAATTACATATTCTAATTTTTGGAAAATTTATTGTCCATTTCCAAAATATCAGGAGGAGTACTTACAACTTACAATCATATCATAGTCACTTTCGTAAGTTTCCATTTTCTATTAATTAATTTGTTACACAAAAAGATCTTAATTCATTTCATGTAACTATATTTTCTTTGAAATAACTTAAATTCTTTTTAATTGATTTTTTTGGCACTTTTTTCAACTCATTTTTGCTCACTCAAATAATGTTTGCTCACTTGTTATTAAAAGACATGCTTTACCCATTAAATTTAGTAGGTGAATGTCATTATGAACAAAAAATATCCTATGAAGTAATATTTTTTTAGACTTTTGAAAAGTTGCACATATTTAAAAATTTCAATGATTTTTGTGGGGCACCTTGTATAAATTTCATTTTATTTTGAATTTATGTTATGTATTTAATATTTATCTTTAAGACAAACAGAGAGGTTAAAAATACGAGGAAAATATAAAAGGGCCCATTTAGTTTAAGAACATAATTGATTTAAATTCAAAAATGACAATAACAAAAAAATTCTACAGAGCGTCTCACAAAATCACAAAAATCATGAAAATTATGCAATTTTAAAATTGTGATAACTTCATAAGGAGCCGAAAAAATATTAGTTCATAAAATTTTTTTTGTTCAGAATGACATTTTTACTATCATACTATCTAACAGATTTTTTTCTGGAAAAAGTTGAACAACCTGTACAATTTTTAATAAATAATTGGTTTAACATTTCTCTATATATTCAAACAGACCAAAATCTTCTTTATAATTAATAATAAACTATTTCGTCTTTACAAACCATAACATTACCAAACCCCGTTTTGTCATCATGTCTGCTACTTGATGTTGTGTAGAAATTTGTTGAGGTCAAAGTTTTGCTTCAGTCACTTTCTGTCAGATGAGAAATGGGAATATGCCTGGTACTGCGGTGAAACTCTAGATTTTGAGTCAGTCTCACTGTTGTTGAGTTGTCAACTTGAATTATGGGAACCGCCTTGAATCTTATGATCCTTCTAAAAAGCTTAGCCAAGTGGCTCCCTCATTCGCTGTAAAAATGCCTGGTTCGATTTTTGCATTTGCAACAATTGCTTGTCGCTAACTTAACCAGGAAATTGCTCCTTCTGAATATTTTACGATGACTCCTGAGGTTCAGCAACCAGTCGTTATACACTCTCCGAAATCTGCATCGCTGTAGACCTCAAAAAAACCTACTTCCACGTTGCTTCGATATACTATTCCCAGGTCCAGTGTCCCTGCTATGTACTTGAAAACTCTCATAACTCTTTTGACATCGTCCAGATTTTGGATTTTTAAGTGTTAAAAATTCCACGTTATATACCAAGTCTGGTATTGTGCCAAGCATCAAATACATCAGAGCTTCAACAGTCTGTCTGTAGGAAAATTTTTATGGACTGTCATCTTTCCCTGAAATTTCTGCACCCTTGAGCATTGGAGTTGAAACCGATATGCATTCCGAAAAATTAAAGCGTTCACAAAAATTTTCTTTGCACACGTCTTCTGTTTAATTTTATAAAACGATTCATCTTGTTCAATGGCAATGCCCAAAAAATAAACTTATTTTTTTCGAGACAATCTTTTGAACTCAGACTTCTACTCTCCAATAAAAATTGTCATCTTATGTGGATCTATTCCTGCAGACCATCATCTACGTAAATTACAAGTATGAGCTCTTCATAATTCCTCTCTGGTATTCTTATCCATCTTATTCTTTTTGAGATGCTATGTGGACTAGGGTTGCTCAGACTCGATATTTTTTGATTCCCGGGACACGAGACAGCTGTTTAAAGCATACTCGGGAATTTTCGGGACTCGAGGAAATTAAAAAATTAATAAAAATAAAATACATCATTTTTTCCACAAACGCGTTGAAAGTCGCTATTCTGACAGGCGTTAAAAGTATCACTTTCTTGCATCAGTGTTAAAAGTACGTAACTGACTAAGTGGTTACTATCTAAACAACTACTAATATTTTCATAAACTTCATTAATATTGCATGTTAAAATTGCATTAGGACACGCTTACGAACTTTCATACATTTGTCATAAACATGCATTTTTAACACTTACATCATAAATAGCTGTAATAACCCAACTTATTTATTCTATAAAGGGTGTCGCATAAATATAGCGATAACTGGTGATAGTAGATCTGAAAAACTTGACCCTATTTATCTATATCCAAAAAATGTTAGAAGCATCTAAAGTTGGTTTACAAAAAGTTCGAGGAAAAACATATTCTTATTGCTGTCAAAGTAGTAAAAATTTTCTAATGAAATTTTGTATGCATGCAATTTTATAAGAAATACTCATTTAGTAAAAATTTTATCAATCCTTGTCTATCAAAAACGGTGTTAAATGTTATGGATGGCATAAAACACTTAAAATCTTTTTGGTATTCAAAATTTTATTTACATGTAGGTTTACTATTTGCTTTTGAAGATAAATTCAAGAAAACGATTTTTTGTCTCTAACAAATTTTGCAAAGGATGAGACGCTAAAATTTAAAAAAAATAAAAAAACTAGCTTTTTTAGTAAACTTAAAAAGTGTTTTTTGTAGATAACCTAAAATTTTATAGCAACTCGCATCACTTTTAAAATTGATGAAGAACATATTTTAAATATTTTTAGTGCCATTTTCAATTTTGAAATTTCTCGAGTCTCGAACTATAATTCCCGGGTATCAAGACTGCAAATTTTTCCAAAATTCCCGGGAAATTTGTCCCGGGAATTCCTGGTTAAGCAACCCTAATGTGGACATAGTATCAAGATCCAATGATACGTAGATGTTTAATTCTGGTCTTCTTCCCATTCTATTTAGGGTTTCTTCTCAAGAATTCCTTCTTGAGATTTTCTCGAGAAATTCGTATATTTGAGAATTCTCATTTCTCGAGAAATTTCTCGAGAAAATCGGGAATTTACAAATTTTATTGAAAAAGGTATTTTGAAGTAACTGAGTGCTTGCTAATCATGATCGTGCGGAATCGCGAAATTCTTCGTGTGTAATTCTTCGATACTGTTTAGGTCTAGCGTCTCAGTTGCAGATGCGTTTGTTTGTAAGTCTTAAGTCAAATATTTTAGGTAAGGGCATTGTATTAAAAATCTCTTTATATTTATTTACATTATTATGCATTCTTTACATAGGATTTAATAATGAATAAATCATATAAAAATTTTTGGGACCATTTTACGAAGGATGAATGTAATGAATCAGCAAGATGTAAATTATGTCAGAAAAAATTGGTTTGCAAAAACTCTTCAACAACTGGTCTACATCGTCACCTGGAAGGTGTTCATGGTATGAAAAGAGCTGCAAAAACTGCTAACTTAGATAAATGCGACAAAGATACAGCTTCCTGTTCCAAAGCAAAAGTTCAAAGGAGTATTGCTAGAAATGTGAATTTAGATGAAGATAAAACAAATTTGGGAGAATTAGTCGCTAAACTGGCTGCCGTGGATGGGTTTTCAATAAATGCTATAGCAAAAAGTCAATTTATTGGGGAAAGTTTGAAAGATAGGGGTTTAAAACTTCCCAAAAATCCATCTCATATTATGTCGTTGATACGTAATTATTTTGAAAGTGTCCAACGCGAAATTATTGAAAATAATAACACATTGAGAAAGGACGAAAAAAAATTTAGTATATCCATTGACGAATGGACAAGTTTGAGAAACCGCAGGTATATGAATGTCCATGTGTATAATAATCAAACTTCATATGATCTTGGTCTTGCTAGAATTCTTGGCAGTTGTCCAGCTGAAACGGCAATAACTTTAGTAAATAATATGTTAAAATCCTTTGAACTGGATTTTGAAAAAGATATCGTTGCAGTAACAAGTGATGGTGCGGCAGTTATGGAAAAATTTGGTAAATTATCACCCTCTCTACATCAGCTTTGCTACAATCATGCCTTGCATCTGGCAGTTCTGAAAACCTTATATAATAAAAAAAATTATGACAAACAACCAGAACAACCTACCGAAAATAGTGACGATGAAGATGATAATGACAATGAAAATGATTCTATTTACGACAGTGAAGAAGATGATGATTGTGCATTAGATTTAAGAGATAATGTTCAGGTAGTAATTGAAAGTGTCCGAAAAATCGTTCTTTTGTTTAAAAATTCTCCAGTACGAAAATCAATTCTTCAAAAAGAAGTTGTAGCATTTAATAAAAAGGAATTGCAACTAATTTTAGACTGCAAAACAAGATGGAATAGTTTGGTCAACATGGTTAGTCGATTTGTGGAAATTGAAACGCCTATAATTAATGCACTTAAGGAATTAAAATTATAACATTTATGGAAATCCGAATACCTAATTATATGCAAAGATATATTAAAGGTATTAAGTCCGGTAAAACTTGCCGTGGAAGAGCTTAGCAAACACGATACAAATTTATTAAAAAGCGAAGGAATTCTCTGCTTCTTGCTAAACAATTTAACATATCAAGATTCCACCCTTGCCCAGGAACTGTTAAATGAAATTAAAACGTATATTGCAAGACGCCGAAACTCGTCTTTGGTATCGCTTATTAAATTTTTAAATAATCCAAATTTTGCTGAAGAATCCAACACTTTTTTTAAAATGTCAAGCAAAACCGAGATGGTTAAGGTAGCAAAATCTCTCATGGCGAGATTGTTTTCCAAAAACGAGGTTCTACAAACTGAAATAAATCAAGGGGAAGAAATAATCAACAATTCAGAAAAAACACTGGACGAACAATTAAAAAGTTCAATATCTGCGTATTTGGTTAAACCTCAGCCTCAGCAAAGTAACGAAAACTTTTCTTCCTTATTAAAAGAATTTAATATTTATCAAGCTACTGGTATCATTACAAAAAATTTAGAACAACTTTTAGAAGCACTTTTAACAATTAGACCAACTTCCACTCAAAATGAGAGAAACTTCTCAACTTCAGGTAATTTCATATCAAAACTCAGAACTCGTTTATCAGATGAGTCTGCAAACATATTATGTTTTTTGAAATTTTATTTTAAATCCAAAGCTGAATAAAATAAGTACCTGTTTAGTTACAAAAGTTAAGAATTAAATATTTTATTTTATTTGTTTAAAAAGACATGTATGTATTATAATATACATAAGATGTATATTAATTTAGAATAATACATTTTATGTATTTTTTACACAATTTGTTAATATAGTTTATTTGCAAATATTATTTACCAAAAATAAAGTTATTTTAATTAATTATATAGTATTATTTTAAAATATAATCGTATTTTCAGATTTCTCGAATTTCTCGAGAAATCTCGAGATATTTAAAAAAGAATTCTTGATTCTCGAGAACTTAAATACCGGGAGAAATGAGAAACCCTAATTCTATTGCTCATATCCAATAATCATAGAATTTTTCCCAACATTACATGTGTAACACCTTCTTAATCTATCTAACTTTTTGTATGTCATTTGAGAAAAATTCTATGATTGAATGTTCTTTTTGCGTATTTTTATGTAAAATTGGGTGTGGAGTTTTATTGCTGAATCGTAGATGCTTAAATTTTGACGAAGAGAGGCGATATTCCCCTGTAAAATAAAAATTCCGATTTTCTTGATTTCTCATTAAAACTGGACGGAGAAGAATTGGGATTGATACCTCGTCGTCTACATAAAAATTGTGATCCAATCAGCTGTATAACTTTTTTTGTATGCCAAAGAGGAAAAAATATGTGGTTGAATATTGTTTTCTCGTATTTTTATGAAAATTAGAGTGTAAATATTTCTAACTTTTGTTTTTGTATTTTTTTTAAATTAAATTCTTATATGAATTTTACTGTGGATTAAAGAAACGTTTTTTTTATATAAATAAAAGTTTAAAGGTGAATTTAAAAGTGTAATCTTAAAAAAATATCAATAAAAGTGGTTTATAGAAAAGTTGCATTAGAATTTCCGCTATAAAAATATTTATACAATACGCACCACGTAGCTTTTCAAGATTTAATCTAGAAAAGCTTGCGTTGTTGTAGACTTCACTTTACCTCACATAAAGTAGATAAAATACGAGACTATTCTATAAGCTCTTTCCATAGTAATAGAAAAGTAAATAATATCTTATGAGTTTATTTATTATAACAAAAAATTGACTTTTCTTATTTATTTTTGAAGATTCAATATCGTCCGGTTTACAGATATCATTTCAAATTTAAATTTGTGATAAGCTTTTATAAATTGACCAATTAAACGAAATTTTCAAATGGAACACCCTGTATATTTTAACATTATTCGAAGGCATTTTTTACCATATTTCAATTGATTAATGTTTAGTCGCATTATATTAATAGAAATCTTGTAAAAAATGCTATGAATTTATGTTGAAATATACAGGGTGTTCCATTTGAAAATTTAGTTTAATTGGTCAATTTGCGTTTTATGAGGAATCCTAATAAAAGCTGTAAACTAGACGATATTTATTTAATATTTTATGAATAATTTTTAATCAATTAAATTGATTTCGTGGTAACAATAAGCGGTATAGATAATTTTCTGATATTGCAGATATCTTCGATCACATTTTTACGGTCTCCCATCTCCAATCCGAGCATTCTGCTTCCATAAACTATTTCAGATTGGTTTCTGGAATGGTTTAAATCGCCAGGCGATTACAAGCTTTGCCGATGTACTTCCTTATTCGGGTTCAAGTGCTTGGATCTCTTGTTTGAGTTATCTAAGTACGAGAAACGATTTTAACTAGCAACTACGTACAAGAAAAGGATTTACAAAATTACTCTTTACATTGAAACTCAAACGTGGAAATGTAAACTACTTGCTTATTTTAAATTAGAAAAGTTTAATTAATTAAATATTTATTAAATAACTGATTTTTTTATTTTTCTTTAATTATTATTTATTTAAGAGGTGGTAAAATGTAATTGATTGGGGCGAGCGTTAACTGAAAATAGATTGAAAACAAAAACTTAATCAATGAACAAAAATATTTACTTCGTTCCTGCAATCAGGTCCAAATAACAGTTTTTAATTAAACTAACAAAGGTTTTGGAGTTGAAATATGTTGGTCCCATAAAATATACGTTAAAAAGCTAATAACTTACAACAAAGAAAAATAAATTGAATAGGATAATCGAGGAAAAAGTAACGACCTTTGCCACTTGATTCAAGTCTAATCCTTTATAAAGCACACACAAGAGAGAAATAAATTACAAAAGAAATTTGATTCTGCCTGGCCGGGGAAAGGAAAAATACATCACCGTATAGTTTATATATGAAACAGACCTTCTGAATGAAGGACAATCAAAAGAATAAGGGTAGAATAGATAGCGTTTCCGGCCACAAGAGAAAATATTGCCATCCAACCACGTTTTTGGCAGATAATATTGTCATAAATATTTACAAATAGAATTTATTACAAAAAATTATATTTTATATTTTTTTAAATTTATAATTGTATCTTTTACAACTCTCTTAACTCCTCATAAACTACCTAAACATTTTTATTATCACCGTAAAAACATAAATTCCTAACAAGGATATAACAAGGTAGCATTTACTGTCGTTATCCCTGGCGGAAATACTCCTTGTTGTGGCTATTTTCAGCGTAAATTGGAAGCCTGGAATTATAAACGTGCACGCTGGAAATTTGCGAGTGAAACAATTGCGCACCTGATTAAAATCACTTTTATTGACTTGAATCACAGCTTTTTTCAAGGCTTTACCCCCATTAACTCCTATCCTTGACACTTTTACTTAATTAGTACGAAGCACACAACCCTATTGAAAATTAACCCAAATTCTCCAATCACTAGCGTACCCGAGAGGTTAGAACATTTATTATTATACTTGTCAAAAGTGCACCCCTTTTAAAATTTTCTGGCTACGCTACTGTCGGAATAAATCGATAAAAAAAATTCGAAACGGTCTTAATTACTAGATTTCATAAACATACAACAAATAAAACAGATATAGTAGATCCGGCCACCAAACAGGAATTCCAACCTAACTGATATTAAATGAAATCAACGATGATGAATTTTCCTACACATTGTTGAGGGTTTAGTCCGGTCAATTTAGCCCTAAAAATAGTAGAAAAGTGCAAAATTAGCGTAAATGTTTAGTATGAATGTTCGGAACATCATTATAAATGAATGCTGAAATGTCCTCATCGATCCCCGTACCTGGAAAAAAGTTTTTCGAGGTCAAAGGGCTTAAAAATGGGTTTTTCGCGTTTTTCAGCAAAACGGTAAGTTTTATCATAAAATTAGGTCAAACAAAAATTGTAGATCATATAATTATCTATAAAAAATGACTTAATACTTTTTCTCCTAAGAGCCACAGTTTCTGAGATATAACGATTATAAAAGTTGCACAAGTTTTAATCTTCTTAATATGCATAAGTATGCCACGTATACACATCACTGAAGCTGTAATACAAGTAAAAATATTTTTCCATCGGTTAATGTAAGCCATAAATCGTTCTAATCGGCCAACTGGTTTGATCAAAATTAATTATTTTCCGATTAATCAAAAATTTCATAACAATTTCTTAGTCCAAATGTGAAATTTTCAAATTTTCAACGGTTATTCGGTCATAACTTCTAAACGAATAAAGATATCAAAACGAATCTTTTTTTGTGTGAAAGCCTATCCAAAAACCTTTAAGATAAGCCATCAATTGGTAAAATCGATGAAAGGACAGGGGGGTAAACTAAATTGTCAAAATCGCATATTTTTACAAAGTTTTTTGGGCGATTAAAATTTTGAGTTTTTTTTTCGAAATTAAAAAAAGTCAACGCGTCGTGTAGTAGTACTTGATAATCCCATTCCAACGCATATTTTAGTTAGACGATAGGATATGTCGTTACCATACAGCGATTATTTTGGTCGCTGGGGGTTGAAAAAACACAATTTTGACGTTAATTGGTCGGTGTGAGGTGAAATAAAAAGATAGAGATTTAAAAAACCGACCTTGTTGGATCAATCCTCTTGCTGGTCACGTGTAGCGATTTTTCAGTTTTTGTCCTGTTTTGGCCCCATTTCCTCCACCAATTTTCTCTACGCGCCGTTTTTTTATCGATGTTTTTCTACGCTTTTGGAAAAAAAATACCGAGGCCGCTGGACGCGCCGGATAAAACCGATTATTTTTCTGGATATTAACGGTACTTTTAGCCATAATATAAGCTGCGTTTTGTTAAAATCGGTCCAGTTGTTTGGTAGGTACGATTTTTAAAATTTCGTAAAAAAAATGTCCAAAATTGTACCCCGATTTTCAAACGTCAAAATATGAAATACAAACAAAAATTTCGAAAAAGTGCTCCGCTATGGGTACATAAGTCTGTTTCCTCTTTACGAAAATGTCAAAAGCTAAGCAATATTACCTTTTTGTTTTTTTTTTCGCTAAAAAACGTGACATTTTGACGTTTTCAAAGAAAAATTCGCCCTCGCCACAGGATTAACCTAGGAAGGTCGGAAATTTTGGATATAGTAAACGAGGAATGTGAGAAAAATGGGGCGCGATTTGGTCGTTTCGATTTCGAACCCGGCGGAGCTACAATTTTTCAAAGTCGGCGCGGGGGATGCTCGAAAAAAACCGCGAAAAAATTGACTTTTTCGGGAGAGCTTTTGAAAGCTTTCCCGTCGTTTAAAAAAATCCATTCCGATAGGATTATAAAACAAACATTCCCCTTTAATTCGAAACCTGGTTTTTGAAATTTGGTTAAAAAATGTACCCGTTATCGTGAATATTAGACGATTAAGAATCTGACGAATAATGAGCATATTATGAAGATTACAACTTTTATAATCGTTATATCTCAGAAACCGTGCCTCTTAGGAAAAAAAGTATTAAGACATTTTTTGTAGATAATTATATGATCTACAATTTTTGTCTTACCTAATTTTATGATAAAACTTACCGTTTTGCTGAAAAACGCGAATAACCCATTTTAAGACCTTGGACCTTTTCAGCATTCATTTATAATGGTGTTCCGACATTTATACCAATTTTTAGCTCTACGCTAATTTGTGTAATAGTAGAGTTATACATATAATATCTGTATCCAGAAAGAGTGAAAGAGAATGAAATAGCATATGAAATTAATGTATCGGCTCAAGTAAATCTAAATCCAGAAATATCTCAAAGGAGGAAATTTTAACTTATCAAAATCTGGCGTTTAAAAGATTCTTATACCCGTATCACACATGTACAACTTCGCGCGAAAAATTTCAAATACGATTCGTATTTTACAACTCGCTAAATATCACGTTGTTAGAAACGACATTGTCCTGAATGCTACATGTGATTCAGGGAGCTGTAAGATGTGTACGCTATTTGAAGTTTTTATCGCGCGACCGAGCTAAATAGCGCAGGTGTCAGACGGGTATTAGGAAACTCAAGTAACATGATTTTAAATATCAACCTGTATACAAAAATACATCCAGGAGATAACGAAAGACGACTTGAATTTTGTAATTTCAGTTATTTCGCGTTTCCAAGATGTATAGTAATTAGTTATCCTATAATAAAACATCCATAAATAATTTGTTATAAATAATTACATTATAAATAATTTCAGAAATTTTTAAACTAAAATGAAAACTAAATTAATGCACTCTGATCCGAAATTTGTGTTAATTAAATAATTAATTATTGATAAATTTGATTAATTCCTGCCTAGAGCCTATAAAATCGAATTTGTTGTTAAAATTGAATAAATAAAAACTTTTAATATATTTTCTAGGTAATAAATATGAGTTAAACTAAAGTTTATATCGCCTAAGAGGAGCCCTTTCGTAAAATCTATAAAACTTCTTAACTTCTCAAGTTGAAGGAGTCAAAATTCTAGCCTTTTATTTACGATTCTCTTTCATGCAAGCATTGAACTGATACTTTTATTAAAATACATTTGCCCTATTATTTAGGGCATTGAGCTTATTCGGGGAGTTTTTCAATTAAAGTACACTGCACTTCCACTTCACGTAAAATGTTGAAATTTTGCATAAGAAGCTTATTTTCCTAGGTTCATATCCAGCCTTTTTCCTTATCGATTCGTTTCACACAAGCATTGACGCACGTGCTCCAATCTCCGCCCAAATGTCCACCAATGCAATTTATAACAATGTATGAAAGCTAAAATCGCTAAAAAAGCTGAAAGGGTACAATATTTTTCCCCTAATTAAATTTAAGCCTCCCCCAGCTTTATAATAATTAATGCTCTTACATTGATTTATTGTTTTAGTTTCGTGTTAATTCAGCTCAGTCAATTAAACACCAACTAATTTCTACAATGCAGAGCACTTAAATCCTTAATTAAGGATTAGCTTTCGTTTATATGTAAGGCATAAAAGTGTTTATCAAGATGTGAAGTCATTCACATAAAACTTTATTCTTAATGACCTCCAAATGAAAGTAGAAGAATTAACTTAATTAACGATCTATTTTTTATAATGTTTTGCTAGACATTTATGTCACAAAAAATAGTCATACTTTGTATAAACTTTTATGGGTCAATCTTAACTCGTTTTGCTGATATTTGACTTTTAACCGAAAAAGGATTCATTTTTGAAAAGTCGGTTCTAAAACAAATAACAATTTTGGGTTGAAATTTTGACCACAATTAAACGAAATTTTCAAACGAAACACCCTGTATATTTAGCATCAAGCGATTTAATGTTCGTTTAGTGGTTTAGGAGATATTAATAGAAAACTTGAAAAATACCATCGCTTAACGTTAATTTATACAGGGTGTTCCATTTGAAAATTTCGTTTAATTGATTAATTTACATTTCATGAGGCATAGACGACATTGAAAATTTTTTATCATAATTTAAACCCAAAATTGTCATTGTTTTGGAGCAGTGATTTTTAAAAAAATGATCGTTTTCGCTTAAATGGCAAATATCAGCAAAACGAGTGAAAAACCCCATAAAAGGTTAGTATAATTGTTGTTAGATAAACAATACAAAAATGTTATAAAATATTAAAAAAAAGTAACTACGGTCCGCCATTTTGGATTGGTCACCCGGTATATTATTAAATTGATACTCAATTAACGACATTTCTATAGTAAACGAGATTTGGCAAGAAAAGATAAAATTTTAAGGATGCAATTATCACGAATACTAAACTCTTCCTTTCTAGAAATTAAGAATCGATCGATTTGGAGCACATTTGTGCTCAAGAATAGTCTAATTAAAATATTTATCTAGTATTCGCTAATGAAACTACCGAAATGTTTACAAATCGTCATCGCCAGAACTAAAGTATAAAAAATGAAACTTTTTAAATTTAATTTTATGCTTCTAAATTGGGCATTTATCTTTTTAAACCTTGGCTATAAATTGGTAGGATTACAAATACAGGAGCTTTATTTTAGATTGGAAAATACAAGGAATAGGAGAAATGCACAAATATTTGCAAAGATAGAAATGAGGGTAATCGATACACAAAATGTCTTCAATATTTATTTCTTTTATTTAACTAAAGTTTTATTATTTTATAATTATGTATTATACATTTTTTGGTACTACAAAGGAGTTTCAAAATTAATTACTGTATTAATATTATATTATGGAAGCTTAAATAAACACATCTTTATTAGTTTAATGGCTCAATTCAAAAGCAGGGTTAATTATTCTGCATATTTAAGGTTTTGTAAATAATAAATAAACGTGCATTGTGCATGTAGTGTTTTTGCATAATAAAATATTTATAAAGCACATGTGCAAAAGAATCAACGTTGGAATTAATCCAACAATCGTGTAATAAAATAGAATATTCTCCTTATAGCCAGTGATGTTTTTAGTACTTTATATAAATTTTTACAACGCTTAGGATCAGATTTAGAAAATTTATTTTCATATCATATTTTATCTCTATAATAAATTAAAAAGCAAGTTCATCTACCTAAATAATTTTTTCAATCAAAAATATTCATCCTGCTTTCAGTTCTTTTACTTTTTATTTTAGACTCGGAAAAAATTCTTGTAATGGCAGAAAGGCTCCTTTGTCTTGCTAACTTTATTGTTTTTCTCAATACTTCTTTTGTGTCCACATCCACGTCGCCTTATTTGCACGTTCGGCACTGCTTCTTATTTGTCAAAGATTCTTGTACTATTGTTACTAAACAAGTAAATACCAAAGAAGTCTTCATAGATCCATTAAACGGTTTTATTGCAAACACTTGCATGCCATTTTATGCTATTACTAAAATTTTATATGAAGTTTTACAACAGTTCATTTACATGAACTCTGTTACAATTTTAGAATACACAAGTAGAATACTTAAAAATGAGTTAATAATTGTTTGTACAACCCGTATGACACCTGCGTTATTTAGCTTGCGAGATCAATGCAAGTCGTCTCAGTTCTCAGTCTTGCATCCTGCTTCGCTAGATAGCAGGAGGCTTATTCTTGGACCCGACCACATCGTGTTGTCGACGAGACTAGAAGGACAGACATCTAAATGAAAAGGACAGAATGATGAATGTAGTCGACCACACGATCTCGACAGGCCCACGAATAAGGCTGCAGACATAAAAAGAGACTCGGTCGTAAAACTTATATTATTTCGACTAAACGTTATTGCTGTCAGTTCAAATTTCCGATGATTTTACTTGAGTTAGAAGGAGATAAAATAGAAAGCGAAGTCCTGGTTTTAGTCGATATTCCTGCTGAAAATTTAGAAGCATTATTTGTGATAACCTATTAACAGACTAAATGAAAATATACTTTTGTCTTTAGGAGATCTTAATATTGACATTTAAAAACTAATAAATCGTATCTCTGTAATATTTGCTTTCATATTAAGTAATATTCATACCATAATAACAAAATTTAGACAATAATTTTAAAAGTCCCTGGATTACATAAACCATAAAATTAATGATAAAACTCCGCAATAAAGCCTAAGGAAGAAAACTAGCCTCAACAAAGACCTACAATATTACCGTTCTTTGAGAAATGTAACCACGAATCCAATCAGAGCTGAAAATAAAAGTACTAGAATTTTCTGAAATTTCTGAGGTGACTTAATATGCTCCAGATTTATTCAACATACCTAACACACATAACTAATTCTTGTATCAAAACTAGCACTGTTCCTTCTTGTTGGAAACTATCATTACTTATGCCAATTCCTGAAACTAAAAACCCGAAATCTACATAAGAGATACGACAAATTTTTTCAAAAATGTTAGAAAAGGTTATTGAAAAACAAATAAATTCACACATAAGTGTTTATATCTCCAAAAATATTGGTTCTAGCAATTCAATCTGGGATTCCAAAAGGATCAATGTTGGGACCAATTATTTTTTCCACCACGAGTTGGTAAAATTGTTAATATCACTTTGTAAAATAGAACAATCTTCATTATCACGAAATGTCTTTATATCATCAGCATATACAAGTTTGTGGAAGAAATTGTTGATAAAGCTTCAATACAGTAAAGAACAAAGAATAGAGATTCTAGATTAGATCCTTGTGGTACACCGAAATAAATTTACCCTTGATATTCAACCATTGCTGTTGATTATGCAAGCATCGATAATAATGTATCGTGACAATATAATATTTTAGTTGATTTCCTGAAATTTTACAAGTAGTCCAAGTGCACTAGATTATCCAGATCGAAAGAAATCATTTGTGTCATATTAAAGAAGTTGTTGCTTCGGTGGTATCTTTTGTTGAACAATGAAGTGAATATTTTCCGAAAGAATGCTTTCAAGTACTTTCGAGAAATTGTTGAGTAAAGTTATTGAATGGTAGTTGGTAATGCAATTCTTTGCTCTGTTCTTATGCACCGGTCATAATCTAACCTTCTTCCACTCATCCAGAAACTTGAAAGATTTTAAAACAAAATTGAATATGAAATGCGAAGAGTTCTTACTTTTTAAGTAAATTAAAGTAAATATTGAACAATTGTCCTTAGTTCAAATCCTGGCCAAGGACAATTTTTTAAAATTAAATATGTGCAGTAAAGCTTTAGATAAAATATCGGTGCAATCCTTCAACAGAAAACTTGGTATTAGTTTAAGACCAACTGGAAAATTAACTTTAAGCTTTTGAGGTGTTTTTGCACAGTAATTTCTTCAACCAACATATGATGTTGTATCATCAAGAGTAAATGATGCTGATAAAAACTATAAACACTAGCAAAATGTGATTTATTGTGGAAAAACCAATCGCCCAATTTACACCAAATATTTTTTTAAATACAAATAGGTGAAACATGTTTCTGGTATAAAATTTTGGAGTTGATAGCTTTTATAGTTTTCAAGGAAATTATTAAAATCTACAACTTTGAAAATTTGAAGGTATTCTCTAAATTATGAGGTGGTACGGGTGATCTGGGACACCCTGTATATTTATAATAATTATGGCATCAATTTTCAACACGGTTTCACTATGTTTTAGCTCTTATAATTTTAAGCAAGCATAAAAATATTATTTGATACATCCAGTATAAAATTATTGATTAGCTCCAATGAACAAATCGATGAAATCATTTTAATGAACTCAAGTAGTAGTCCCTTGGTGGATCTAAATATCCACATGACACCTTTTTAAATTGCGTATTCGGTAGCACTTTTACAAATATTGGATTTCAGCCTGATTGTAATTATTGCACCCTTGAGAATAGAAATAAAACGTAAAACAACGACAAAAGAATTTTCCAAGGAAAATCCTTTTCTTTGCAAGCTCAAACATTTGAGTATAAAAATCTTTGCGTTTTTTTTTATCGGCTTAATTGTAATATCCAAAATTCATCATTCGAATTTATAAATTCTAGCTCGCTTAGTTATTTTTTTGAACAAGTAAAATAGAGTAATATTTACAAAAGCTCAGTTTTTTATTGTTCCCCTTGGAATTTTTCAATAAACTTAAAATTATTTGTTTGTAGAATTCTGTAATTTATTTAAATCGACTACATAATTATTTTTAACTCACATAGTTATTTTTTTATATATTTTTAAAAATCTAGTTACAGATTCAACGAATAAATTACTGCAATTTTTATTTATGTTCACCTTAAAGTTTTTCCACAAACTTAAATTACTTTTTTGTAGAATTCTATAATTTATTCAAATCAACCGGAAAATAAATTCTAGCGCTCGTGGTTATTTTTTTATAAATTTTTAAAAATCATCTTGCTGCTTCAACAAGTTAAATAGTGCAATTTTTAGAAAATCTCAGTTTTTTTATTATTCTCCTTAAAATTTTTCAACATACTATGCTTTATTTTTTGGAGAATTCTCTAATTTAATCTAATCAATTGGAAAATAAATTCTAGCTAACGTGGTTATTTATTTATAAATTTTTAAAAATCATCTTCCAGCTTCAACAAATTAAATAGTGCAATTAACTCGGTTTCATTTTTTACACAATTTTTTACTTTTTTATATTATTCTCAAAATTAATTCTAGCTCAGTTTACTGACACGATATTAAATAGACCCAAACATCGAACCCAACTAGTTTTAGGTATTTTTTAGTATTTAATAGATAGGTAAAAAATAAATCGAAAATAAAAATAACAATATACAAAAGCGCCTTGAGCTTTAATAATCTGTAACTGACATCAGTCGATAATTTGTTTTCCTGAAACATAATTTTTATTTCGAATTAATTATAATTATTACATAATACTTACACAACAAGTAGATTAAAATATAAATTTATGTCATCTCAAGTTTTTTCATCTAACCTTCATTTTCAGGATTTTCCAAATGCCCTTAAAGCTGGTTTAAATATTCCGAATGTGCTCCCAGCGTTGCTCTTAGCATTAAATATAAGCCATGTAAAAAGAAAAAAGTAAGGATAAAAAATATTTTTTTCAAAGTCTCTTTGTAAAAGTGTGGATAATGAAAATATTTACATACGACGTTTTTATAAGATTGTAGGAGTTTTGTAGAATTTATCTTATCTTCACAAATTTAAATAGAGAGAATATTTATGACCTTTTTTTTAATATTAATTTTTTAACATTTATTTCAGAGAAAACCACTTGTAAAAAAATGTTTTACCTCAAAAGTGGGATTTTCCGAATCACTAAGGTAGATAGAAAACTACCTAAGCAATTTTTGTTTAGAAAGCAACATGTTCAAATGACATTAGGAATGAACATGAAAATCGTGGGCTAATACCTAAAGTTTTTGTAATGAAGAATTCTGATAAAAACATAATTTTGAAATTCGTTTGATTTTTGAGGTTTTGGTAATAATTTTTTTTCCAATAAAGCTTTTTTAAAATTTATATTTTTGCTACACAGAAGAATCTTGTGGGTACCAATTTCTTCAATTTTTGTTTTTGTAAGTCATACAAAATACTCATACGGCTGCAGTAAAACGGGCGTTTAACAAAAAACATTCGTCGCTAAACCAAAAATTCCAAAAAACTATTTGAAAAAATACTTTTTTTCAATATTTTCCAACTTTGTGAAAAACCAACTTTTGACCTATGAAAAATCACCAGGGCTGAAGAAAATTCATAATGGCTCTGTACAGTGGATGCATCAGCAGCAACATACGTTGAACATATTGCGGTTCCAGTGTTCTGCAAAATTTGCCACAAATTCGGATATAAGCGTTCCTAGTGTTAAAACCATTCTGAACACTTTTAATGAGCATAAATTTTTTTTTTCAAATTTGACTAAGTTTTTTTTTCTACACCCACTACTAGGCGCGTTTTAGCTCTTTTAGAACTTAGTAGAAAATCACAAAAAGCAGATTTTGACCCATTTTTACTTAGTATTATTATGTTTATTGTAACTTGTAGATGTTACTTCATCATCCTCAGCTTGAATTGTAGTCCTGGAGGCTGCTTGTTCTTCTACATCCGTTTTCTTCTTCTAGCACAATCATCAGACTCATTGTCGTTGTCAGTTTGTTCTAGAATGTCCCAGGAGTCAGCTTCATCATCATCGTATTTTTGTGGTACAATAATGTCGATCACATTTTCGTAATTGACTCTGTTATAGTTTCTACAGATTGATAACCACTTTAGTCTTGATTTTTGGCAGGTGCATGCCTTGGTGCAACCTATTTTACAGTTGAATAAAACAGCATCTAACCAAGATTCAGGAGCAGGGCTTGGCTAATTTTAATGGACTGAAGGAAAGCGTAAAAGCTGGGAATCCACCCCCATTTCTAAGGAGGGTTGTTGTTTCCCAGCTTCATAATAACATCTCAGGAAATATTGCTCTGCAGTATCTTGCGTTGGTTGCCACCTTGAAAGATATAGTTTGCTATTTGTGGCAGATTTTGCAAATAACTGAAACCTCAATATGTCAACTTCTGGTACTACTGATGCATTGACTGTTTTGTGCTATTATGAATTCTTCTCCAACCCTGATGGTTGTAATGTTGTTGGTTGTTGGGAAGTGTTTTGTAAATCCAAATGCATTTGCCTAGGATTATCAGGTAAATCATACAATGTTTCACTTAGTACTTCCAAAATCTTTCTTTAAGCGCCCAACTTAAGTTTTCTTGAAAATTAATACTACGATACTACTAACAATAAGATATTATAAAAATGTGAGATGTAACTAGAAAAAGTAAACATACCGAGAATCTTAATTAACAAAAATTTGCTGAAAATCCAAAAGTAACACCTTTTGAAAATCTAATAAGTATGACTTCTCGATAAAAAAACATGAAACTGTGGTGCAGTTTTAAATCTTGATTTAGAACTATCAATTCTGAAAATTAAAAAATGATTCGCCAAGTTGATTTTTTCATTATTTTCTTGAGTTTTCATTCTATAAGTTTACTTTTTCATAAATAAAGTTTAAATATAATAATTTTGCTCTCTAATACCCGTATGACACTTGCGTTATTTAGCTCGCGAGTTCCCGAGACTTAGCATACACATTTTACCGCACGCTAAATCGAACTTCTTCTACCAGGATTATTGTTTCTATCAGCCCATTTTCCGACTATTTGAACAGACTATCACTTGTAGCATGACATGAAGTGGCATATGAATTGTCACATGAAACTTGTAATGAAGATAGCATGAAGCTTCCTATGAAGCATTGTATAGGATTTTGAAGGATGTGGAGCAATTTAAAAATTTGTATGAAAAATAATGTAGGCGTGTAAGTCGAAGGGTGTAGTTTTTGGTGAATAGAGCATACTGAAGTTATCAGCTACCATCCATTTCCTTTTGCTTTGAGAATGATAAATGCGGTTTTAATGTCAGTGCATTCCTTTAACTGTTGACAGTGGGAAGTTACATCACCTGTTTGAAGATTTTGCGCGTGCTCTTGGTACAGAGCCTGCAGTTTTGGAGCTCCTGCTCCAATGCTCCAGCAAATCCTGCAACTCGATCGAAGGCGGAAGAATTCGGTCGGTCTCGCTTGTCCTCCACGGACCACGGAAAATGCTCAGTGCCGTTTGAATTGCCGGCAAATAAAACGCTCGCGCTCTGACGTGCCAAAACATTAGCACGTGCGTGTGTGTGTGATACATGTTTTTATGCAAATCCAAGAATTATTTTTTTTCATGAAAGGTCTGTGTCACCTCACATTCTTTTAATGGATTTAATAGGTCTATAAAATCAGCAGGACTGGTAATTCCAAACATAAATTAGGCCTATAAAATATTATAAAAAAAACAACTGTTCTATTTCGTTCCAGTAAATTTCACCTAAAACTACTAGTACGTTACTTAAAAACTTGACGTGTAATAATTAATATGTATCAACAAACAAACAAACGTAAAAAGAAAGAATTCAAATTTACACATAATCTTATCTTTTTGTAAAAAAATAGTTGAATAAAAGTTGAAAAATTTTATAATGCTCAATATAGAAGTAATTGAATGCAAACTATTCGTGTATGGAAATTAATGAAGGTCAAATAACACCGCCTTATTAATCATCTATCTTTTAAATCAAAATAATATAACTGCCTATCATTTATTCCTATCAATAAACAATTTACTTAGTAATTAATTCAATCATTCAAAGTGCTAACATCGATTTACACCAATTAAAAGAAATTTTCCCTTTATACCATATACCATAAAAATAATTACGTAATATTTAAATAAATAAAAATATTAATTAATAAAGTAGATATTTTGGTTTTAAAATACTTAATGGTTATATTTTATGATTAACTTCTTTCATAAGATATTAAATTTATATCATGTTATTGCATTGTTTTCAATTAATTGCTTTACGTAATCTAAATTAAATCAAATAGTATTTTCATCAATACACTCATTTTATTTTATGAAATTGGTAATTAAAAATATAAACACTGAAAACAATAGTAAACTATTAAAGTAATTTTTTTTACTAAAACCTATTTTTTAATTCAAAATGTATAATATAGTTGCATATTTTTTTAAAATATTTTTGTAATCAAAATTACAGAAGTTAAGACTATTAAAAAATAAAGGGTTAAAAAGTAGAACAAAAATCAACGTCAAATAAACTAAAAAAAACTGTAGTTTTGGACCGATTTTTACCACACTTCATTACATCTGTAATCCCAATTTAACCAAACCATTATAATTTGAGATATTGCAAAATTAGGAATAATTTGGTAAGTGAAGGAAAATAACAAGGAACTCAAAATTTTTAGAAGAAAAAAAACCTATAATTTTCTTTTTTGTTTTAGAAATTGCATGAAAAGTGAAGAAAATAAATTATTTTTCATATTTTTTTATTTGTGACCATCTTGTATTATTTATTCTCAACGTTTGCCATGGTTTTGTTATTATTAATTGAAAGAGGATGGATTTAGCTTTTAAGTAATACTTTTTTTAATCTCTACACAAATTGGTTAAATTGTTATTACCGATGTACTGACGTGTGGCAAAAATTGGTTCTCAAAAATAAAAAACTACAAAATTATTATAAATGATAAACCCCATTTTTTAAGTTTTTTGATCATGAAATTTGTTCTGTCTAACTCTGAACTTTTATCTACTACAAACGGGACGCCCTGTATAAGTTTTTTCATTGTTTTTTTTTCTAATAAGTTATGTGTATATTTTCTGAGGTTTTTTAAATCACTCTTGATTCAACTTTTTACAAATATTTTTCCTTTGGAAGATCTCGGTATTTTATAATAAATATTCCCTCTGTCCGGAAATAAATTTAAAAAAGATTGGGATTGAAAGAAAATTGTTTGGGTCTTTTTTAATCTTCATGTTTAAATATGTGACTGGTGCTGTGAGGCAACAAATAAATAAAATAAACATAAATATTCTCCAATATGTTAAAAATTATTCATAGATTTAAAAGGCACTTATTGTTGAAAAATATAATGAAATATATTATAATGTTATTAAAATTTTTTGATGAAAATTGTGTTGAAATGAACAGAAGAAATTCAAAATCTAAGAAATTAACCCTTAATAACCCTGTAATAATTACTGGAAAACAACTTTAAGTCCTTAATTTTTGGTAATTTCATATTATCATAATGTCATAAATTATGGAAAATTAATTATAATTTTTCATAAAAAAAAATCATTCTTATTACCCAAATTAAAAATGTGTATCCTATTTTCGGACAACAAACTAGTTTAAAATTTATACTATATATTTCCGTTCTGAAGGAGTAATATTTAACAAAAACTCGAAAAGTTTTTATTTTAAATTTAAGATAATATTTAATTCCAAGGCAAAAAATTTAAAACTAAAATGTATTGTATTTTGTATGTTTTTTTATTTTAAAGGAATTTATATAATGATTTTTTTTTTACCTGCACTTATGAGGATATAGAATGTCAAATATCAGTTGTTTAAAAAATTTTTAGAGTGTTTATACCAAGTTGACAAATTTAAAAACCAAAAATGCATATGAAATTTTTGTTTTTTATAAATAAATACGTGCAAAATAAGAATTTAAATGTCGACATTTTTTTATGAAAGTATTTTTATTAGATAAAGTCCGAGGTAAAGTCCATAGAAGAAATTCTTTTAAAATTTTCAAAAATAAATAATCTAAAAAATCTTGAATAACACAAACGCCATGGCGCGCTAGTTTTTGAATATTTAATTCTCTATCACTTTAAGACTTTAAATTAACGTCCTGTATATTTTTATATGCAATGGGTTTAAACTGTCAGTATAATAAATAAAATGGCACTATGAACAAAAATCGAAATGGCAATTGCAAATATTAAAATACCAGAGTGTTTCTAAAATGGTGGTATGGCTTCGTGTGCTTATACTACAAGTAAAAATAAGACAAACAGTTGTTACAAAAATTTTTCCAAAACTCAACTGTTACCCAGATACAGAGTGTTGAAATTTATTTTTATTTTTTCTTTTTATTTATTTTTTCTGGTTCGGCTAAATGAATATTAATAAAATTTTTAGGGTATGTACTTCTCATAGGTAGATCATCTTTGGCTATTACGTTTATCCGAATTTTACAATCCAGTGGCGTAGAAACGGCTGAAAGTTTCCCCTTTTTTGAATTTATTGATTGGCCACTGCTAAATTTTATAATTTTGTTTGGATTTTTAAAATATTCATTCAATTTACCACAAAAAAGTACACCTATAAAATGTTGATAGAATTAGTGGTATTTCAGTAATTTTGCGTTTTATAATCTATACTTTATTTTATAACTAGGAGGAGTGACAGGGAAATACAACTTGCACTATAAAAGTTACTAGAAAAATAACCAAACGTTAATTTTTGGCATTTTAGCGTGGGAAATTTAAATCCCTCCTCCTAGTTAAAAAGTGAAGTATAGTACCATTTTTAAATTCATACTAATTTTCAAAATTTTATAACAAATTAAATTCAAATGAGGAAACTTAAAATTAAAAACTCTGAGTATGACATTTTGTTGGTGTTTTTAATTAAAAAACATGTCACAAACACCTCATTTTAAATTTTAGAAAAATGTTCAAAATGACCGCTCATATTAATGTTTTATAAAATTTAAAATAAAGTGTTTATCTGACTTGTTGATTTATTTAAAACACCAACTAAGTCTTTCTAAGTCTTTCTAAGAGTTATCAATGTTATTCTTGTTAATTTAATTTTTTGTTAAAAATTTTGAAAATTAGTTTGATTTTAGAAAGTGGACTTGACCATAAAAATTGAAATTATAGAAATACCACCAGTCCAATCAAAATTTAACAGGTGTACTTTTTTGTGGAAAATTGAATTGAGATTTTAAAATTTCAAACAAAACTACAAAATTTTGCGGTGGCATATGAAATAAATTTAAAACAGGGGACATCTTAACCAGTTTCTACGCCACTGGATTGTTAAATTAAGACAAACGTAATAGTCAGACCTACCTATGCGAAATACTTACCCTAAAAATTTTATTAATTTTCATTTAGCCGAAGAAAATAAATAAATATAAAAATTAATTTCAACACCCTGTATCTGGGTAACAGTTGAGTTTTGGAAAACGTTTTATAAGAACATTTTGTCTTATTTTTTACTTGTAGTAACATTTGAATAAAATTTTAGTGCCATGATATTTTTATTTCCTTCCACAATATATGATATTTCTCACTGTTAAAAATTTAGTACACACTACCAAAATTTTCTTTGTACTGCCAAAATATTCTTTATACTGCTACAGGTTGATTTTTAAGTTTTATTCTTTTTTTTGACCGGATGTAAGACTCAAGAAGATGAAGATGAAAATATTTTGTCTTTAACTAAAAAAGTTATTTCAAAAAAGTGCCGATTTACTACTTACCTTGTATGACGTTTTGGTTAACCATATACCTTTAGTGTGAAGTAAAAATTTGACAAAAATCGTTGTTTCTACTTTAAAAAAATTATTTTTGGAAAAACATAAATAATTAAGATCAACAGAAAAATATTTAAAAAGAACAATTCAGTAGTTTTCCAGCATTTTTTTCGATGGTAAATGTCATTCTGGACAAAAATTTTACTATGATCTACTATGTTTTTTCGACCCCTTAAAAAGTTACAGCAATTTTAAAATTGATAAATTTTTATGATTTTTAGTGGAACACCCTGTATAATATTCTGTCTTATTATATTTTTTTATTTAAATCAATTATTATTTGGATTTTTTCTTTGCCAAATTGGTTTTTTTGAACATTATTGGCTGTATTTAAAATAAGTGAACGACGAGGTTAAATTTCCCTCGGTAAAATTTACCATTTTATTGGATTAAAGCTAAACAATATCCAAAGCATACTTGATTTAAATAAAAAAAAAATTAAAATCAAATGAAATTTATACAGAGCGTTCCACAAAAATCTTTAAATTTTTGAAATTTTAAAATTGCTGTAAAAAACATAATAGTTCATAAGAAATTTTTTGTTCCGAATGATATTTACTATCTAAAAAAAATTGCTAGAAAAAAAGTGGGACACCTTATATTATTTTCGAAAATACTACGAGAATAAAATGAACAAAATTGTTGTTTCGTCAAAAGTTTCAACTCAAAATAACTTTCAGTTACGCCTTAAGGTTCTGTCTGCTCTTTTTTAACATTTGTTATGTATAAAAATCCAAAAAAATTCTTGAATAACCAAAATGATATACTTTTAACCAAAATTTATTTTATTTTAATGAAATAAAATATTTGAAGTATTAAAATCAGACCTTTCAAATTCTATAAACGTAAGAAATATACAGGGTGTCTCACTTTTTTTCCAGTAAAAAATTTTGAAAAAACATTGAACTTCTGAAAGGAGTCGAAAACTCCTTAAGAAGTTATTTCAAAATAGGTAAATTTTTATGATTTTTGTTAAACACCCTGTATAATTTTCTTTATTATCATCATTTATCAATTTAAATCAATGATGGTTTAGATTTTGACTTTGCCAACTTGTTTCTTTGAACATTATTGCCTATTTTTGAACTAAGTCAACCTCGAAATCAACCATTTAAAAAATTTCTTGATGAAATTAATCTATCTGATTGGCTTAAAGATAAGCAATATACAAAGTATACGTGATTTATATGAATAAATTAAATTTATACAGGGTGTCCAAAAAAAAATCATTAAAATTTTGAAATTTTAAAATTGCTGTAATTATTTAGTTCATAGGAAACATTTTGCTTATAATGGCTTTTACTTACTAACAAAATTTTTGCTGGAAAAAAAGTGAGACTATAGAAATTACTATACAAAATGTATTTTGTCACCACCAGGAAAATCTGGTGTAGTAAGTACTTTTAGTTCATATAACTATAAACTTTTCGTAACTAATGTAACGGTGGCATTATGATTTATTTTAGTGAAATAAATTCGTGAATCTCTCTTTAAAATATATTACTCCTATACAAAATTATTATCGCTTCACCACTTCTCTAATTTTTTATTCTAAACTTTAAAACTCTAAAAATTTCCTCTAAACTTTCAATTTCCTATATTCCAGTAATAAATTATTAGTTTTATGAAGTTAAATTGCATACATTTTAAAATCCTAAAGTGAAAGACTACAAAAAATCATAGACAATTATAATTTCCATAAATTATGATTAGACATTATAAAACTAGAATCTTGATCTTGATATTTACGGTATTGGTCATAATTTTTTTTTCAGGTGGAGCTTTTGTAAAATTTCTTTTTTTGGTACACAGAAGAGTCTTGTGGCTACCAATTTCCAATTTTTTAATTTTTGTAAGTCAAACCAAATACTCATATGGATGCAGTAAATACTTTTTACAAAAAAACGTTCGCTTATCGCCGGTTTAAAAAATTATAAAAACATTATTTAAAATAATATTTTTTTCTAATGTTTCGTTTTTATTTATTTTTAGTATATTATTAAACTTTGTATAGCGCTCCAAAAATTAAGTAAAATTTTTAAATAAATAATTAAAATAATTAACATCCTTTTAAAATCAATAATTGAGAACTTTATTAGGAACATAATTATTAAAGTTATGTTCTAATTATAATATAATGAATAGCAAGTTTTAATTAATGACCTAAAATTTTATGACAATATTTACAACAGTTTAGTTAATTACATTTTTTCAATAAAATTATTTACTAAATAGAGCAATTTATTATAAAAATCAGTCAATAATTTTTGTAAAATTTTATTACTGAATATAAAATTTTTTAAGAGTACCTAAAGTAGGTTTATTACTCATGAAGACAAAAGATATGCTTTAATTATTTCCTATGTCCTTCATTACTCCGGACGAGCTCCGGATGATGCTAGAACTACTAAAAATAATGACCTGGGGCAAATTTTAACAACTTTTAGCTAGGAATGAGCTTTGGTAGCTCATAAGGAATGGGTAGAACTGGGAGGGAGCAATAAATTTAATCTCCACATAACCGCTTATTGTGTCATGTACTAAAATACAGCAGAAGTTGGGCTTGAAGCTACTAAACCTAAATGACCTATCAAGCACACCTAGAAGAGCTACAAGAAAAACAATTAGCAAGTTACTGTATTTTAAACAATTGCAATTTAGTTTTTTTTTATAAAACCTAATGATATACAAATATAAATTACATTATCATTCCACCCTCCTTAGGATGTATGTAAGAAATTTGTAATGCAATAAATCTCAGGATTCCTCAGAGTTATAAAAATTCTTTAAAGCAAAAGTTATACTGAAGTTTTGTAGAAAATAAAATAAAAATGCCTACTTAAAATAAAAACAACATAAAGCTATATTACTTATTCTTGGTATTAAATTATTTGATTAAATTTAATTTGATAATATTAAAATAAATTGAATTACACGATTTCATTGGGAAGTTTGATTGAAAAATAATTTACCTTTTGTTAATGAAAAGCCTGATATTATTTATTAAATGCCTGGAACCAAAAATGTTTTTGCGAGAATAATTTTACAACCCACGCCTTTTTAATGAATTTAAAACAAAAAATATAATCCTTTATTTTTTAATAATGCAAATGAAATATTAGTCAAGCTTTTTGGAGAAATAATTTTTCTAATATGGCCAAATGTTTAGTCTATTTATTAAAAATGCTAAAATAATATAGCAGGAGAAATAATAAAATTTCAAGATGGAAGTGTAATTTCGAGGAAATTTTAAGGCACGGTTTTACGAGGAGTAATCCTTTTCGCACAAACGCTAGTGTCTGAAAGCACAAAGGATAATAAACAGACCAATGTAAGTAAACTTCAAAAGCTACCCAGATTCGACCAGAATGTTTAAAAAGCCCGTATACAATTTATATTTTATTATAAATTAGACTTTTTAAGTTAATTATAATGAAAATGCGTTATTCCTTGCGCTTTAATAAAATTTTAATATTTTAAATTTGAGGATGATATTTTTAGTGGACCCAATTTTTGATATTGGGACCACTTGAGAGTTAAGTTTTGCTTTATATTATCATTTTAAAGTCGGGGGGAGATAAGAATACCTTCGTATTTGAAGAACACTCTGAATTTCGAGTTGTAAACTTACTGAAAGTACTCCAAAAAGTGTATTATATTTAAAATACTAAATTCTAGTGGCCCTAAAATGTATTAAAAATAAATATCTAAAAATAGAAATTAATAAAGTAGGTATTACTACCCATTATTTGTTGAATATCCTTTACAATTTTATCAGTCATTAATGTAAATTAGACACACACACTAATGCCAAACAAATTTAATCAGCAATTATAATTATAAACATAAAATGAAACATTATTTACGCAAAATTAACGTTGGGTTAGTTTCGTAATAAACCATGTAAGTGCATTAAAATAGGAGTGATAACTCCTCGTAATTCGAGATGAATGTGACTTATCTTTACGATGGTAAATTTACGGTATTTTATTTTCGTATTTACTTTCTGTCGTCGTGGCCCGAAGTCCTGTAAATGGCCAAGGCCGATAACAGCTTCAAAAAGATTAATGTGGTTGTCCAGCATCATTTTTTAATGGCGCCAAATATTTGGACATAACAAAATGTTTATGGGCCTACCACGAATAAAAGCGACATATGATATTTAATTACTAAATGCTATAATTTTAATCAACAACAAAAAAATACCTTAACTTCTACTATAATAAAAATGACAAATGCACGCATTAAAATAGAATTATGTCGAAAAATTACTCTCAAAATATTTTACATCAAAGTTATTATTATTACACCGTGGTCAACAAAAATTCACATTTTATATTTAACATGAAAAACTTTTAACTATTTATGATATAAGTGGTTAAAAGCTTCTGGTTAATACTTTTATAGTTACTTGATCGGTGATTTCTTAAAAAATTCGATGTCGCTTTAGAAAGATTTCCAAGGTGGTTTTTCCAGATCACATAGTTTTTTTAAATATTTCATCCTTTATTAATTGCTTAATTTGTGGATCTACAAATATACCGCCTTTAATCTTAACATCACTGGTTTTGGGAATATCCAGAATTGGTTTCACAAAGTTTTTCATAAGACCAAGTTTTGTATGTAGAGGCATTGTGCCAGTGGAGGATTTTTGAGTCCTGTGTCCATATTCTTGAAACGGTCCACACGATGTCGCATACTACTTTCATCATTCTGTGCTGGTCAGTTTCATGAAAAAATAAGAGTCTGTTCTTGTAGTGTGGTATACGACATCGTGCCGAGTGGTTCAAGAAAGAATACGCCTGCTGGAGTAAGAGATTGTCTTTTGGGCCATTATCTTCTTCTGATTCAACAGAAACATTGGAGCTTTGAGTTGGTTTTGGTATAGGTAGTAGTTCTTCGCTCTACTTGATCGAATTTTTAGATGATGCCAACTCAGGATACATAAGTTTTTTTAGTATTTATTGTAATACCTTTTATATCAGTAAGGCAAAATTAGCAATTTTGTAAATGGTTTCGTGTTATTTCTGTTTATAAAAATGTTATTCAATGTTCTCTAAATTTTAAGAAGGGAATCATATTTACAAGTTTATAACCCTCCTTATACGTCCCTGGTCTTTTCCCAAGTCTTGCAAAGACCACTTGCAGCTCGCATCTGGCCCTTAACCTTTTTCCGCGTTTTATAGCAGATTAGGGGCATTGGAAGATTAAAGCGGTGGAAAACTTCACCCAAAGCTATTTTATCAGCCCCCGACTATTATGAAAATGTGTTTAAATGCGGCACATTTCTATTCCACTTCTGTCCCAAGAAAATTGGGGATGGAAACAGGGAATCAGTCTACACAAAACGATAAACTCGCCAGCACGTTTCTTTCATAGCTATTATTTGTTTAGTTTACATTTTGTTTCGTTTTTCTTAAAAGCCAATGATGAAAAAAAAAGAAAAAAAAAATCACCTATTTTGGATAAAAATTCGTTAAGGCAAAATATATTTAAAATCCAATTACAAATAATCCCAAGTCATGCATGTAAAGTTACTTGAAGTAAGTGAAGCTCAAGATTTACTAACTGGATTTTCTAAGTCCTGACGTATAAGACTTGTGCATATAATATTATATTTCTTGTGGTTGGTAATAATTACATATACTAAATCCAATAAATAAATTAGTGTAAATTTAGCGAGGAAAATTAAGATCCGTGTTGTATTATATTATTTAACACAGCAGAGTTTCATGATACCATTTCACCTCGACCTTCGCGGGTTTTGAACGTCGTTTGACTTCTCGTTGTAATCGATTCGATCGATTACTGGGAGATATGAGCAATGTATATTAAAGAGCGATTTTTATCATCCGGGGTTGGGCTAAGAAAGAGCTCAACAGATCGTAGTAAGGCACTACCTAGGATTGGGAAATTGTGTCAGCATCGATCGTCTCGAAAATATGTGCCACACATTTTAAACCCAGCTATCTCGCTGCACAGCCCTGGAACACCAAATTTCGATTTTGGTATTATAATTCACCGAAACTAATGGACCGGAATTGTAAAGCCACGCCGGATGACCATTTACTTTCAAAACCAATCGATACTAGCCACACACAAATTTTACAACACAATATTAATAGAAAAATTTTATACTCCAAAAAATTAACTCACATCATTTAAGGATACAAACCAATGCAAAAACCTTATTTTTCTTGAAAAACTTAAATAATAATCCTGGAAGTAAAATATGATTATCCAGAAGTAGGTATTTTTATAAGCAATATTATGATTATAGATTCTTCGAGGTTTTTAATGGGATCATTTCGCACGTAGAGTAAATATTGCTTTTTCCGACGATAAACTTCATAATATCTTCAAGAATATTTACTTTCCTTACAATTTAATCCAATCGTGTTTATTAAAAACACTTTTATGTAATATAAAAGAAAAGCAAAAACGATATTCTTTTCTTAAAATCACATGAAAAATATTGTGTTGTAACGCAGTCATCGAAACCGAAAGCGATATCAATTTATCCAGAAAAAATCTTGGGAATCCGAGGAGTTACAAAGTTGCCCTATTTTAAGCCCTTTTATAATCATTTTAAAAATCTGGGATATTTTGTTCTATGCCCCACAATGGCGCCTCCAGAAATTGTCTCTGGGGCTCGTCCATTTTTTTTTTATTTTTTAAGGTCAAAATTTCAAAAACGCAATATTATATTTAAACTTTATTTACGAAAAATACTTGTTATCTTTTAACAGATTTCAAACATGTCACTACCATAAAACAATTACTTGTCATACACTTCTAGCATTTATTATACAGGGTGTAAGCAAATGTATGCAAAAAAATCAGGAGGCGATAAATCTAAGATAAAACTAAGGAAAATAAATTTGTAATGAGATAAAATTAGTGTCCAGTGTAGGAAAAAATAAAAACCTTTGACACGTTTTACATCAAAAAATGTTAGAAAAAAAATTATTCTTTACTTTTATCCTAAGATAAATCTAAATTTAGCCAAGGAATAGCCTCCTGATTTTTTTGAATAAATTTGCTTACACCCTGTATACAAACCTACATGATAATTTTAATAACTAATTACAAATCATCACATCATAGCATAATGCATTTAACTTGAACTAAACAAACTTCTATTATTTTAACACTTTCCCTTTGTAATCTTAATTACATTAAAATAATAAAAGAAAGAAATAATTGCTATGAATGGTCTATTATCTTTCTTTCCCTTTTTACATAAGCCCCATTTAAACACGCAAAATCTTCACCATGTCTGCTACTTGATGTTCTGTAGAAATATGTTGAACTCCAAGTTTTCCTTTTGTCAATTCTCTCGGATGAAAATCTTTTTAATGAAAATATGTTTGGTCCTGAGGTAAAACTCTGGATTTTGAGCCAGTTTCACTGCTGCCGAGTAGTCAACTTGATTTATACAGGGTGTCCCAAAAAGAAGTGCTCGGAAGAAAATCCTAGAAAGTATAGGAGATTTTAATAATCAGGGTCGGAACAGCCCAAATTCTTTTTGACGGGTCTTTGAATTTCAGCTCACAGAAAATGTTGATAATTCAAAATTCTGTTATAGTTCATAAACTACTTGATCAATTTAAATGAAAAAATTGTAAAGTAAAGCTAATTAATGCCGCTTTCACTGAAAACTAAAAAATCATCATAAAAAAATTATTTTGATAGAAAAAAATATTATTAAAAAAAAGAATGAAAATTCACTTTTTTTCTTTATACTTTCGCTCATATCTTTGAAATAAGCTTCATAAAGATACCACTTTTTTTAACGTCCGTAAAACTTCACAGTAAACTCCATCAATTAAAAAAAGATTCAGTGTTCTATCTATTTTACTTTAGGAGCAGTGATGATAACAAAAATACCCTGCGCAAGTGACTTCAAATAGTAGGTCAAGTAAAAACTTAGCAAATAAGGCAGAAAATAAGTTAATTAATATTCAAAATTTTGACCATTACCTGACCTTCAACCCCCTACGTCAAGTCAGTCGCGCAAAGTATTTTTCTTACCAATCCAGGTCTTAGAGAAAAAGAGATAAAACACTGATTTTTTTTTTAAATTTACTGAGTTTAGTGTGAAGTTCTAGGGACATTAAAAAATTGTATCCTTATGAGGCTTATTTTAAAGAAGTGAGCAAAAATAACAAAAAAATTGAATCAAAATTGAGGCTTCTTTTAAAGATGTGTTCTATCTCTTTTTCTCTAGGAGCAGTGATGGTAAAAAAAATTTGAACATTTTGAACATTAATTAATTTAGTAATGTTTCGGTTTCATAATTATGGCATTAAATTGATTTTTATTTTATTTTCTTTAACCACTGCCTTATTTGCCAAGTATCTACTTGATCTACTACTTGAAGTCACTCGCGCAGGGTATTTTTCTTACCATCACTGCTTCTAAATTAAAAGAGATAGAACATTGAATCTTTTTTTAATTGTTAGAGTTTATTTTGAAGTTTAAGGACATACAAAAAGTCTTATCATTATGTGGTTTATTTCAAAGATATAAGCAAAAATATCAAGAAAAAAGTGAATTCTCATAAATTTTTGGAATAAAGAATATATTTTCTATGTTTGTAATAATTTTGTAACGTCAACCCAAAGTGGCATTAACTAGTGACTTATAACAGAATTTCAATTTAACGACATTTCCTGTGGGAACAAAAAAAAACTGGGCAGTTCCGACCAAGGCCATTGGGTTTTTTGTCGATGAAGTCTAGAATTTTCTTCTGAGCACTTCTTTTTGGGACACCCTGTATGAACCTTCTTGAGTCTTATGATTCCTCTAAAAAGTATGCTTAACCAAATAGCCTCTTTGGCTCATTCACTCGCTGTAATAATCTCTGCTTCGGTTGTTGAAGTTGCCACAACTGTTTGTCGGTAACTTATCCAGAAAATTGCTACTCCTGAATATTTTACGATGACTCCAGAAGTTGAGCAATCTGTCGTTATGCATTTTCCGAAATCTGCATCGCTGTAGACCTCCAAAAAACCTACATGCACATTGCTTCGATACACTATTCCCAAGTTCAGAGTCCCGCTATGTACCTGAAAAGTCTCTTAACTCTTTTGACTTCCTCCAGATGTAGATTTTCAAGCGTTCTTGATAAAAATCCCACGCTTATGCCAAGTCTAGTCTTGTGCCAAGCATCAAATACATCAAAGCTCCAACAACCTGTCTGTAGGTAAATTTAAATGAACTGTCATCTTTCCCTGGTGTCTGGTGTGGAAATGTCTGCACCTTTAGCATACTTCTTCTGTTTAATTTTAATAAACTTTTACTCTTGTTCAATTTCAATGCCCTAAAAATAATCTGGTTTTTTCGAGACAATCTTGAACTCAGAATTCAACTCTCCAATAAAAATTTTTATCTTATGTGGATCTGTTGCTGCAAGAAGACCATCATTCCCGTAAATTACCAGTATGAGCTTTTCACCATTCCTCTCTAGAATGTATAAGCATGGATCAGCATTACTAGGTTTCAAACGATGTTGCTGAAGAAAAACTCAAAGATATTTTATTCCAGCATCTAGCTGATTGTTTGAGACCGTAAAGACGCTTCTTGAGTTGGCAGACCTTGCTGGTTCCTTCTTCATATCCTGGTGGCTGTTTCATAAAAACTGTTTCTTCAAGTTATCCATACAGAAACGCCGTTGATACGTCAAATTGTATCCGGTACATTTTCCCACTCGCTGCAATGTTGAGAATCGAGCGGATTGTACTTGTTCAGTCGAAAAACCAATTTTCATGCAATTACTCTTGAATCTGGTGGAAGATTTTCTTTCAATGAAGTAATTTCATCATCCATAGTTTTCTTCCATTCAGCTGAATCCTGACTCTTTAAGACATTTTTAAGAGTCTCAGGGTCTCCTGTCACTTGATTAACAAAGTCCTCCATTATCATGACGTAATCTTCAAGGTGTATAGGCTTGTTTAAAGTCGATAGTTTTCTCAACTCCCATTAATCAATTAACGATTCTTCTAACTTCTGTTCATCTTCTGAGTTAATCTCTGAATTTTTCTCGGTGGCGATCTGTAACTCTTTATTATTTTTAAACTTATTTCTATTTTCAATAACTTCCATTGGTAGTTTGACTTCACTTTTACATTCTTTCTTGGAATTGAACGTCTCTTGACAGAATTACTTTGTGACCCTCTTGAACATAATCTCTGTAACACTCATCACCGTCATATCGCACTGCCTTCTTATCCATCTTTTATCTCTTTTGCGCTGGTATGTGGACATAGTGTAAAGATCCAATGATATGCAGATGTTTAATTCTAGGTTTCTTCTACTGCTCATAGAAACTAACTCCTTCTTTTGCTGATTTTCCTGTTCAATTAAGAATGTAAATGACTGACGTCACTAAATCTCCCCAAATTGAATCTGGAAATTCAATTTCACAACTGGAGTATTTGAAGATTCTTGCCATCTCAACAATTGTACGATTTTCACGCTCACTGTCGCCATTTTGCTCAGGTGTGTTTGGCGCTGTTAGTCTGCGCAGTTCCACTCTCTCCAAGAATACATTTTACCTCTTCACAGTCAAATTATCCTCCATTTTCATTCTTAGGTTCAAGTGTTTTTGCATGTGCTATCCTTAAATACAACAAGAAATCGGTTTCTACTGAAGGATTCACAAAATAGTCCAACTACATCAGTAAAAACAAGTTCTCCGGGTCTAGTTACCTTGTACTAGTGCTAAACGGTTAACGATGCGTTTTGTCAAAAATACATGAATCACATATTTCTCTCACTAGCTTTATGTTGATACTCAACTCCCTCTTGAGTCTCTGCCTTACTTGTTGCTTCACTGAACTCGAAATCATGGATTTTTCATAACTGATTGCCTTACGAAACAAACCATTTGCCTTCTGGTACTGCTTCATTTGTTCTTCTGTAGCCCAAGGGCTGAGGTTTCACTAACCTCCCACATAAATAGAATCTTCTTTTGGGTTAAGAATGTTAACTCAAGGAAGACTGTCACATTTCATTCGAAAAGCGATAATAAAAATATGAAGGAAGAACGAAAATGCGATATTTCAGTTATTTCATATTTTGGGAACGGTGCAAAATATCACGGATTTCTAAAAGGATTCCAAAAAAGCTCGATATGGAGCAACTTTTTTGTTGTAATTCTTCGGGTTTCCAAGATTCCATTCCTTTGTATACTGTTGGTAGTTGAAACCTTTAATTTATGTAATTGTGGGTAATTTGGAAAAAAGGGAGAAAATAATTTAATGCACTTAGGAATAATGATAGGCATGGAGGGTTCCTAAAAATAATCTGTGTAAATCAGGAAGGAAAATCAAACATGGCGTAATACATCCCCTTGGGTGCCCTTAGCTCGAAACTAAAGCACGAAAGCGCTTACCTCATAATTTAAGTTTAGCAGTTAATCTAACAACTCATCTGGGTATTTTGCCTTGACCCATGGGCGTTAAAGGAAGTATCGTTGCAGGTGGGGCAGGTGACATTGGCATTATTGGAAAGGTCATGGCCGGCTGTTTTAGGGATGATAAAGTCACGCTTTGCGAATACCGGGGGTATATTCGCTTTTAAATAACAAGCGGTATTTAACGAATAACGGATCTCGGAAGGATAAAATATTTCTTTCCTTTTAATTAATGGATGCTCTTTTATTTCCTCTCAATGCAATTTTTATACCTTTTTTTATTTTATTCCGCATTTTTATCAGCGCACGGATTTCACTTTAATTAGCATAATGCACTTTTATTTTTTTTTTAATTATTTTATTATTATTACTGCTTTATGAGCGCATTAAAAAAGTTGAAATTATTTTTCAGCTCCGCGATTATCCAATTTTATTTAAACTTTCCATGGAATGTTTTTATAATTCACTGAATTATCCTTTTTTTAATTAATCAACCAGAAATATATCAAATTATAATAACACCGAAATCGGTTTTTGCGCGAAGCCCCTAAAAGGGTGGATTTTTTCGTCCGATTTTATAAATTCGAGTTCCTTCGTAAAGGGCATAGTTGGTTCTAAGTAGAGTTCGAATATTAAATTCCCGAAAATGGTCGATTTTTCTTGCTTTTTTCCAGGTCGTCGGAGTTGAAAAATCGCTGCCCCTTCCGGTTTTAAACGAAAGCGACGAATTTTGGCCCCTTTTATTGTCACATCCTCTTAGACATTTTTTAGTCTTCAGGTGCAAGGATGTGGCGTCATGGCGCCGAGAGGCAAAGTGTAAAATTTATTTAACTGATTTTACCCATTTTTTTTTAAATATGTATGACTATCCACGCTGGTAAAAATTCGAAATCGCTAACTTTCATAGTTTTCGAGAGAAAAATAATTCACGTTCGCAATCACATCCAAAAACTCATGTTTCTACATTTGTTCCTTTCTGAAATTATATTATTTTTTTCTAAAATACAATTGATAAATACAAAATTATCTAATTGATGTTTTTAAAATCGAATCAATTATTTCGTTTGATGTAATTATAAATAATGTTTGTATCGAACTTTTAATTCAGTTATTGACCTTTTAAACAATTTTATTATATATTCCAATTAATTGTAATTGGCAATTAGTAAGGTAATAATATTAAAATTATATTTGCGCCAATAAAAAAAAACAAAGTAATTAATACAATTTTACTAACAACTAACATAAACAAATAAATATGATAAATAGTTTTCACGTAATAATTATTATAAATAAAAATATGAACAAATACCAACTATATTTACTGTATATATGCTTATGCATGTTTTAAATTTTGATCATCAAGAATTCTATAATTTGCATAATTAACTTTACTGAAACATTTAATAAAAAAGATGTACGTTGTTTTTTCTCTTATTACATTAGCATATAAATCATTCAAGGTTGAAATATTTTAAAAATTAATTTTTTACATAAACTCTGTTGTTCATTTATTTTTACAGAGAAAAATAAATATTTTTTTGCTTTTTGTTAGGGAATTAAAGTTTAAATTAAAGTAAATTTTATTAAAGCCCATTTTATTTAAATAAGGATTGTATTGACCTAAATAACAGTCGAGCATAAAAATTTGTCAAAATTTGTGAAGCTTGAAGCGTTGAATTGAATGAATTCACGCGATTATAAATTAAACTTCATTGGAGTGCAACAGTACGAATAAACCACGACTTAATTTAGATAAGCCATTCGTTTCATAACCGCAAATTATCTCAACTGGTGCATATGTATATCAGCCAAATTGGCCGAGGAGAATATAATTAACCATATAAATCAAACGCATCTGATGGGTGATTACACTTCTCTAGATTTCTACTAAAGCAACTTGCAAGTGTCTAAAATTTTGTCCTATTTTTGAAAAATCACTGCTCTAAAACAAATGACAATTTTGGGTTGATGCTCATCTTATTCGGTCCTCCATTTCATCAGATGTGTGAGTCTGATACACTAAACATTTGGCCTCAAAGAAAAAAAATCAGACCAGGAGTCGAAAATTAAAAAATAAATGAAAATAATAAGTCACTTTTTTTACATTTAATTTTTTTAATCAAAAAGAAAAAATGTAAGGGCTCAACTTTTTTTATATTTTTTAACACATACGGACCTTAGTAACGCTGCATAGAAAGTATTTTCAAAATCAGACTAGGAGTAAAAAAATTAAAATAATCAGTCACTTTTTCAGATATTAGTTTTTTAATCAAAAATAAAAAAATGTGAGTGCTCAAGTTTCTTATATTTTATTAAACATACTGTCCTTACTAAAACTGCATATTTTTTTTTTCAAAATCAGACCAAAAAAAAAATAATCACTTTTTCAGATTTAATTTTTTAATCAACAAGAAAAAAATGTAACGTCTCAATTTTTTTATATGTTTTAACCCATACAGTCCTTAGTATTGCTTATAAATAGTATTTTCAAAATCAGACTAAGAGTCAAAAAATTAAAAAAAGAATTAAAATAATCACTTTTTCAGATTTTATGTTTTTAATCGAAAACAAAAAATGTAGGGCCTCAATTTGTTATTCTTAAGTAAAACTTTTTTCAAAATTCAGATTTTATTTTTTTAATTGAAAACCAAAAAATGTAGTAGCACAATTTTTTTATATTTCGTTATACAGGGTGGGCCAACGAAAACGAAACAGACGAGTTTTAAAATAGTTAATAAAAAATTTTGAAAAAACGCTCGGACAGGTCAACTTTGGTTTCGAGGGGGACATATTTTGCAATAGAAGTGATTCAAAAATCCATTCAGCCATGTGCCCTATGGACACAACCCCTAAAATTTTAATAGGGATGGTGGGGTAAGTAATACCTTGTTAGAAAGATCTTTTTACTCAGAGTAACATACCAAAAAAAAAAGTTAAATCGATCGATTCGTTTTAAAGACATTCAAAATTTAGCAAGTAGAGATTTCATGTCTTTTAAAATTGTGCTATGAACACCACGCCTTCAATTTTAAGTGTTTTGATAGGGTAAGTAATACGTCCTGGGAAAGATCTTTTAACCCAAAGTAACATACAAAAACATGTAAAACGCAATTTATTTTTATTTTCTACAAAAGAGAGATTTTAAAAAACAAATTTCAATTTATTCGAGGAATTGTTTAAAATTTTGTAACATCTGGAACAAAACAATGCAAAACATAAAACGATTTATAACCACATTGAGATTCTTTTTATCAGTTGTATATTGTATTAGTGGTGAGTTTCATCGTGTTAAAACTGTTTATGACTAATTATTAGAAATCAACATTTAAAATTTTGTGAACTTCTGTAAAAGCTTCTGCTAGCAATGGTTTATACAATTCCAGAAAGGGTTGAATTAATCACTTTTTATTTTAAAAACGATGAGAATGCTCATCGTGCAGCTAACTTATTTATTGAACAACATCCAAACAAACATTGTAACCGAAAATACGTTCTGGAGTTGGTTGCAAAATTTAAAAATACTGGTTCTGTTGGTAATAAGAAACGCGATCCTGGTAATGTTCGTCCAATAAGAAATGAGGTCGTTGAAATAGGTGTTTTGGGACAAGTTGCTGCAGATCCAACTTTAAGCACAAGAAAAATGGAGACTGTGACTAACATCAGCAGAACAACAATTCGCCGAATATTGAAAGGTCATAAATATCATCCCTATAAAATTCATTTAAATCATGAGTTAAATGAAGATGATTTTGATAGGCAACTGCAATTTTGTGAGGTGATGACGGAACGGATAATTGCTGATGAAAATTATCTTTATAATATCTGACACTTTTTTCTTAAACTCAACCGATAATCGTCATAATTGTCGATATTGGTCAGATGAGAATCCTAGGGTATTTCATGAAGTTCACACTCAAACTCCTCAAAAATTGCATGTGTGGGTTGGAATTTTTGGAGACCGTCTTATTGGTCCTTATTTTCTAGATGGCAATCTACACAGGGGATATGTACTTGGATCTACTTCAAAACTTTGTTCATCCATTTCCTGACGATATTATCGAAAATGACGATCGTTATTTAGAAGACCATCTGATTTTCCAACAAGACGGAGCCCCTCCTCATAACACACGGCCTGTTAGGGAATTCTTGGATACGACGTTTCCTGGGCAATGGATTGGGCGTAGAGGACCTTTGGAGTGGCCGCCGCGATCTCCCGATCTTACTCCCCTTGATTTTTTCCTTTGGGGGGATTTAAAAAGTAAGATTTACGCAACGGAACCAGGATCTCTAGCAGACTTACGACAGAGAATTATTAATGAATGCCGAGAAATTACTGCTGAAATGTTACAAAATGTAAGAATTCGCATTGAGCAAAATTTGTACGTTTGCACGGTGGTTGGTGGAACTCAATTCGAACAGTTAATAAAATAATAAAAACATCCTTGAAAGTGTGGGGATCGATGGGATTCTTTAAAGTGTTAAGTTTTCTTCAAAAAGATTAGTTAAGTTTAGTTTGGTTAAATAAAAAATAATGTGCAATACTGTTTTATTTTGAATTCTTTAAAAAAAACCAATCGATTTCACTTTTGTTTTTTTGTATGTTACTTGTGGTAAAAAGAACTTTCCAAGGAGGTATTACTTACCCTATTAAAAGACTTAAAATTGAAGGCGTGGTATTCATAGCACAATTTTAAAAGGTATGAAAACTCTACTTGCTAAATTTTGAATATCTTTAAAACGAATCGATGGATTTAACTTTTTTTTTTGTATGTTACTCTGGGTAAAAAGATCTTTCCAACGAGGTATTACTTACCTCACCATCCCTATTAAAATTTAAGGGGTTGTGTCCATAGGGCGCAGGGATGAATGGATTTTTGAATCAGCTCTATTGCAAAATATGTCCCCCTCGAAACTAAAGTTGACCTGTCCGAGAATTTTTTCAAATTTTTTTATTAACTATTTCAAAACTCGTCTGTTTCGTTTTCGTTGGCCCACCCTGTATATAAAATCCCCAACAAAAGTCATTAAAAGCGCTATTTTATCAATTTTTTACTTTTTCTTTTAAAATATACAGGGTGTTACATTTGAAAATTTCGATCTTTTTTTTCGGTTCAGAGTAATGTTACTTCCTCGCAGCGCTGGGTCACCCAGTGGATTATTGTAAATCAGGATACTAAAAACTTAATTTAATACCATTTATCTATGACAACGAGGAAGCAATTATCTCATTGTTTCAGTTTTACAAAGATACAGCAATTATCATCAAGTTATCTGCAAAATTCCTTCCTTATTTTAACTTCAAATAAAACTTTGTGATAACAATAAAATAATATTTAAATGAAAAGTTTTTTATGAAAATATTGACCTTTTTAAAGTCAAATAATTTCTGTAAACGCAAATTTAATTTACTTCACCCCGTATGGATTGAACACGTCTAGGAAATTTCGGGATGTTTAATTTAATTTAATTTAACCGTGGCATATAGAAAGTGTGATATGAATTAAAATTTAAGCTTCATTAAAGAGGGTTGGTTATTTAATCATCTAATTTATGTCAAAATGAATTCCAAAATTTATTGAGCAACAAAAAAGCAGTTATTTAATTTTTATTAAGCCATAAAAACTAGTGTTCAGTATTTAATTATAAAGCTAACTTTAAACATTTCTACTTAAAAGTTTTTGATACTAAAGTCGCTAATAGCTTTTTTCTGCTCGTTTAATTTCAAGTACATTACCTTCTTAGATTCTTTATTAAATAAGATTTCAAACCTCTATAATAGATCCTGATTTATTCATCCATTAATTATACATCCTGCACGAAAAACTGTTGCTTTGTTAAACTTTCCTCGAAAGCAATGTACATACATGTTTGTAAATAATTCAAGTGATTTTGATCGTTATTAGAGCTTTCAAGGTAAGTTAATATTTGATAACGATAAAATAACAAAAAATACATTTGCTTAAAAAATAAGTATTTTAATGAGGCCTTTATGAATTATAACGCTTGCTTTCATTAAAATTGAGTCAATTTTCGTTATAATAATGGAAAAGCAAGCTACGGGCTGAACAATAACTCATAAACCACTTTATAATTTTGTACCAAATTTTGGTAGAATTTAAAAATATTTATAATGAGTCAAATCGGAGAAAAGAACTTTAAAATGTTAACAGTGAGGCCCTTAAAGTACTCCTACTTTAATGTAAAACTATTCAAAAACCAATCAAAGCACGATGTTATATTTTTCCGAATTTACTAAACCATGAAGTATGAATCAATTAGTATCATAAACATGAAAAATAAAAATTTTTAGTTATGTGGTAGCTATGAAATGTGTATCTCATATTTCAATAAAACAAATTAAAGTTTCCTGGTCCTTTTAATATTCCACCTGGAGTATAACCAATTTGTAATGACTTAGAAGAGAATTCAACTTAACGGGGAAATTCTTAACTTACGTTTGCCAAGAGGTATAAAGTTGGGGATTTTATTAGGAGGCCTCGTCGTTCTTCTGGTTTCATATTACGTTAAACCATTGCCCACGCTTATACTTGCTGATGAAAGTTTGCAGAGTGGGATCTAGTATTTTTATTACATTCTCCTTACTTTCAGCAGCTCAAATTAAACTCGCAAATGTAGACAAAAAATGCGCATTTGTCTGCATGTGAACTAGGTATAAATATTAAAGTAACTTGTCTTGTCCTGGATTTTTAAATTTTGTTTACTTCGAAATTCATGTCTCGCGTAATTGGATTACATGCAAACTTCTTTTTAAACATGAAGTTTTAATTTAAAATTACCTACAAAAGAATAAAGCAATTATTTTTACAAACGATACATCTAATTGGAAATGGATACCAAAAATGTTCATCTGTGAAGATCAATTAATTCCCAGAAAATATTGGATGCTTCACCTACAAACTTACATTTTTAACAAACCATCTTCTAATTCTATCAAAAAAATTGACAATTTTCGATTGGTCAATTTTTCAAGGAAATTATCTTAGAATACTGTCGGTTGAAGCGTTTTGCATTTTACGGCATTTAACCAAAATTCAGTGGCGCGTTACCATATAGGCAAAATAGGCAATTGTCTAAGACCTTAAACAAGGAGAGGGGCCTCCAAATAGATTTAAAAAACATCGTTTTTTTCATTTTTTAATACAGTCGAACTTGGTTATAACGATCACGGATATAACGAGCAAATCCGGATACATACATATTGTGGTTCTAACTTCTATTCAAGAATTCACGGATATACCGAGTAAATATTTTTTCGGCGAATTTCGTTTATTCTTTTTAATGGGGTCTTCCATCAATAAAATTTATATTGTCACCCCTGCGATTCGAAAATATTAATTAGTTTACCTGCGTAATTTTTAGTTATTACGTTATGCACCCGCTTAAAAATTCAATCATTGAAAAAATTTGATTTAATTAGGGATAATGGTGTCGTATAAATAAATGGGGGGGGGGTGTAAATTGAGTGGATGCCTCAGCAAAAGCTTCATGTTGAAGTTTGTTTTGAATATTCCTATTTTGTCCAGTAGTACTCCCAAAATTTGTCAAAATTTGAACAATATACCTTCTTCTTCTTATTGCACTCTTCCTTCGTCTATGGCAGGAGGCCCTATTGACCAATCACGAATATAATTATGGATTAATAAGCAAAATATATGTACTTATATCATTAAATCGGTTTTTTCGAAAGAAAATCTCTTAGGGCATTTAAATAAGTCTTTTTAGACAAAAACGTTGGTAGGAACATTTGTAAATTGAATCAACAATTCTTAAAATAAAACTATTAAAACCTATGGATATCACAGCTGTTGTACAAGATCACAGTGTAGATTTTAGGTTATGTTGATCACAGATTCTGTGGTCAAAATTTCATAATTCATATCACAGTTGTTGCAAAAGATCATAGTGTAGATTATTGGTTATGTTTTATATTGTTCCCAGAATCTGTGATCACATTTGTTGAACAAGATCACAGTGTAGATTGTAGGTTAGTTGACAGTTGACCACAACATCTGTGGTCATCATACCTCAGTTGTTGCACAAGATGACAGTGTAAATTGTAGATTATGTTGATCACAGATTCTGTGGTCAAAATTTCATAATGCATATCAAAGTTGTTGCAAAAGATCATAGTTTAGATTATTGGTTATGTTTTATGTTGATCCCAGAATCTGTGATCACTTTTGTTGAACAAGATCACAGTGTAGATTGTAGGTTAGTTGACAGTTGACCACAATATCTGTGGTCATCATACCTCAGTTGTTGCACAAGATGACAGTGTAAATTGTAGATTATGATGATCACAGATTCTCTGGTCAAAATTTCATAATGCATATCACAGTTGTTGCAAAAGATCATAGTGTAGATTATTGGTTATGTTTTATGTTGATCCCAGAATCTGTGATCACATTTGTTGAACAAGATCACAGTGTCTAGATTGTAGGTTAGTTGACAGTTGGCCATAACATCTGTGGTCATCATACCTCAGTTGATGCACAAGATGACAGTGTAAATTGTAGGTTATGTTGAACACGGAATCTGTTCCACAAGAGAGTAAGAGATACGGTTTTAAAGAAAAAAATTGTCAATTGTCTTTAAAATCAACCCCGAAAGACGAATTTTTAATTTTATCAAAAAACTTATGACATCTTGTAAGATAGGATAATGAAGCTCTTAATCAATGTGATTCAGGAATATGTTTTGATGTATCACCTAAACTTAGAAATTTTTTTGCATAAACTTAACGCTGTTAACCAAACCCGAAGTTTTTCATGTTCAAATTTAAAGTTCGAAGTTTAAAACATAAAAAAACCGTACGAACCCATTATTTATATTTAAGCATAGTGGTGAAAGTACGAACATGTTGAAGTTTGAATTAGTGATGTTCGAACTTACTTACCTTCGAAATCAACGATGTTCGAAAGTCTGAAAGTTCAAACTTAAGAACTCTAAAGTGAAGGTCGAACCTAAGAAAGTTTAACCACAAACTTAAAGTTCGAACTTTAAATCATAAAAAGCTTGAACTGTTCAAACCCATTCTTTATATTTCTGCATAATAATGAAAGTTCGAGCTTATTCTAACTTAGGAAGTTCGAACTTACTTATCTTCGAAATCGATGAAGTGTCAAATTCCGAACTTGCGGAAGCTCAAAAGTAATGAAGTTTAAACTTAAGGAAGGTCGAACCCAAGAAATTTCCACCTTTATAAAGACGATTTTAATCTATAAAACCGCGCAAAATTAAAAAGAAAGTTTACTTTTTTTTATTAATATTCACATACAAATGGTGTTCTTATGTAATAATACCAAAATTTTAACTTTTTTGTGTCAAAGAAGACAACATTACCTATCATTTGAACTCGTTTTTATGCTTTAAATGACATTATATCTACTATGAAAGAACAGCTTTGAAAAACAATATAAAACTGGGACATTTTTTATTATTTTGTTTAAAAAAAAACGTTTCCAAATTTTAAAAGTTTCTAAATTACAAACTTTTTTGTCAAATGTAGTGAAAATTTATTTTGACATTTTTTACCTTTTTTGGCTCTATACAAAAATATTAAAGATATTACAACGATTTTTTTAGAAATTTATCCAAAAATTTTAAATTCGAAAAAACCTGTAGATGGACTCATAATCTCATAAAAAGTTTACCTAGTACAAACTTAAAATAAAAAGTAACAAGCTTAAATGAAAAGATCTTTACATTTATGGTATTTTAGTACCCCAAAATTAACACATTTTTTTGCAAAAAAAATTGGTGCCCCACGCGGTGTTGAATGTTTCATGGTGTTTCCTCTTAGATAAAATTCGTGTTTTTCCGAAATTCTTTAAAGTGGATTAAAAATTTGTTCAAAATATTTTTTCCAATTTAGGGTACTTTTCTAAAAAAATATGATGCTAGGAAAATTAGTCGTGCCAATTTTAAAATTTTGGGATTTTAAGGATATAAATCAAATATTATTTTAAAACTTGATATAACTTGAAAATAACAAAAAAAATTTATAAAATAAGGGTATAATTTTTTTAGGTTAACGAAGTTTTCGGTTTTTTTGTCGATGAATTTTCTACGATTTTCTTCTGATCCTTTGTTTTTGGGACACCCTGTATAAAGCGAACAAAATCTTAAAACACATTATTTAATTATTTTACTTGAATAAGTTACTTATTATAAATAAAGTAAGTTTGTGTTTCCTCATGTTCCCAATATGCTTTAGGGTTTTATTACTCCAGAATCTTTCCTTAATAATGCTGATGATAAAGAAAATTCCAAACGCTTTGAGCTATTTAACTTGCGCCACCTTTGTAAGCCTGGGAATAATTAACCTTAAGAAATTCTTTAGTAGCAAATGTGATTTTTATTGTACTTTATTTTAAAGCCAAGAATTTTTATGAAAATCTTTGGTTTTAATTACACTCAGATATTGCTAAATTGGAAATTTTTCAATTTTCTCGCTTTGCATGTTTTTTTTAATTAAAACCAAATTAATCGCTGTGATCCCAAAAGTCAAGGGGAAATTTATTGCGCATTAATAATTAAATCAAATGGCCACCGAAAAACGTTTTTTTTTTTATTTTAATATCATCTAAGTATTTCGTGTTCGTGAAGCTGCCCCAATAAATTTCGCAAGGCTGGCGTCTATAAATGTCCAGGATTCAGTTTTAGTGTAAAATATGCAAAACCTTCTTCTGACGTAGGTGGAGCGTATTTATTGCGATATTTTTTTTTAATTGGAACCAAAAGTATGGCAAGGTGTACGACATATTTTCACATCGAAACGTAAACAAACTGGACCGAACGAATTATGATTTAAATTTAAATTTGCGAGTTATTTATAACGGAAGTTTTTCCTGGCAACAAATTTCAAATATTTTTGGAGTACGAGTTATAAATTATAAAAATTTTGATTTGACTCACCAATTTTACAATAGCTCAATATTTTTAAGACTAAAATATTTAGGAAAAACGAAAGCTTTTGAGTCAAATTTAGTTCAAAATTTTTAGATTTTTCACAAAGAAGTTGATTGCTTGAAAACTATAAGGGGTACAAAAACGTTTAAGGGCTCAAAATTTAAGGAATAAATTGTATTTTCCGATGATTCTAGAAAATGTTTGAAAGTCTTCAAATATACTCTCCAGGGATGAATTTGTACCCAAATATTTTTTTTTATGGAAAAAACTAATCAAGTGATTTTCAACGAATATTTTTGAAAATATTGAATATAGCTAGGTGGTTTATTTTTCTGGTATAAAATATTACAGTTAAAAACTTGTAATTTTCAAAAAATTTATTAAACTTGGGAAATATTTAAATAATAAAATCTTAAAATAAAAACTAAATTCACTGATTAAATTAAAGTTTTATATGTGTTTGGAAAGCGCTTTAGATCAGTTTTCATCCAAAGAAAAAAGAATCATTTTGCTATCACTTTCCTTTTTTGAGTTCTGAACATAAATGTATAAAATCCCACTTTGTAGTCAACTTTAGTCCAGAAATTTTAGATTTTTTAGAATAAAACAGGGACGGATTTAGCACTTGGGGTTATAAATAATTTTGTGGTCGATTTATATAAATTAGAGAATTCTGGAAGAATATAAATCTAAGTTTGTTGAAAACTTTCAAGGGAATCATTGCACTATTTTACTTGTTGAAGCTATGAAATGTTTTTACAAAAAAAAAAATAACCAAGTGAGCTGTAATTAATTATGTGCTTGATTTGAGTAGATTTGAGAATTCTGTAAAAAAATAAACTTGAGTCTGTTAAAAAATCAAGGGGAAAATTAAAAAAACAAATGATTTTGTAAAAATATTTTACTTGATGAAACAGTAAAATGGTATTTAAACGTAAATAAAAAAATAACCAAATGAACTACAATTATTTTTGCAAACGATTTGAATAAATTAGAGAATTAAAAAAAAAATCAACACAAATTTGTTGAAAAATTTCAGGAGAAAATTAAAAAAATGAGAATTTGTAAAAATTGCATTATTTTACTACTTGAAGCTGTACCTAAAGTGAGTTTTAAAAATTTATAAAAAAATAACTAAGTGCGCTATAAATCCACCCCTGGCTCAAAATTTAAAGATTGAACTGTATTTTCCGATCATTCTAATAAAATGTTTGAAAATTCTCAAATAAACTCTCCAGAGCCGGATTTGTGCCCAAATTTTGCGATTTTATTATGGACAAACTAATTAACCAATTTTCACCAAATATTTTTTTAAATACATCTAGGTGCTACATGCTTCAGGTGTAAAATTTTGGCGTTGATAAATTTTGTAGTTTAAAATCTAAAACTATAAAGAGAACCCAAAACGTAGTAACGCTAACCCTCTTCCGGTCCAACGAGGAACTAACGTGATGACGTCAAAAGTAGGTTAGTTGCCACCACGTTAAATTAGAAAATTTCCAGTTTATTTTTTTATTTTTCGTAGGGGTTGCAAACGTGGAAAAATTATCTTCATAAAAGCAGAGCATTTGTGAAATAGCATTAATAAATATTAATTTTATTGTTCAATTTAGTGATAAATTATTTAATGTAGCATTATAATTAAAATAAATTACTATATTTTCTCTGTTTAATTAAAATTATGTCAAGTTGGGTTAGTAATTGCTGTACGTGTAAGCTCCCTTTAATTTAATTAAAACCTTTAAATCTAATTTGGCCAACAAAACTTCAAAATATGCAAGTACGTAAATAATACAAACAGGCTTGTTATTAGGATCTATTATTTTTTGATGATACCACTGTGAACACCTGTTCTGTTAATAGAACAGCGTAATTAGGCAAGTTTGATCTGCCGACAGTTTAAAACGCTTCTGGAGCTTCTATTAATACTATTGATACGATGGACAGCTGCTACTAATGTACTCCACTAAATCATTTACATTCATAAAATTAAGTGTGTGGATTTTTTTAGTAAACAGTTTATTCGATCATAATTAATAGAAAATATTTTGAAATCAAAATTAGAACCTACGAAATTATACATCCTTATACCATCAACCAAAAACATATTTTTTCCTAAAAAAAGACACTCAAAAGAAAATTTTCACAAAATATCATTAATTTTTTTGGATTAAATTTCAATGGTTTTCAATCAAAAAATGTTTTCAGTTCTTTGAATAGATGAGGTTTGGCCTTGTTATTCCTTTCATGCTCAGTGATGCAAATTAAGGAATTTTCGCAGATCTTTGCACTTTTGATGGTCATAAGAGTTATAAATCACTTAATTCAAATCAATACTAATTCGTGACTATAAATACATGCGATGTTTACACGACGCAAGTTTCCACTTTTAAGAAGAGGAGAGGAACCTGTGCGCAAGGATTATTGGCAAATTTCCTGCAAACACAAACCAATTCCTCCAATTACAAGATTCGTGAAGGTGCGGTGGGGATTAAAGTGGTGTTTCTATGTCATTAATTAAAAGCCTCGTAAAAAATTAAAATTTGGACCAAAAGGCATAAAAATAATTTCCACTGCTCATTTCGAGTGGGGACACACGCAATTTACAAATCATATTTTGAAGTCAGTTGCGGATCGCGAGTGCACCATTATAGTGTTTTTGCTGGATTTTCTTTGACCAGTAAGAGGTTTACATAAATACCTTTTTGAACTTTGTTATGAGGTAGTTAGCGCACATCCTTTTTATCCCAAGTCCTTTACTGCAGCTTATTTATTTTAATAACCACCTCATGAAATAATAAGACTGTTACCAACATCAAAGAAACAACCAAAAAGTATTTTATCCCAAATTGTAATCTACATTTTAATGAAAAAAAAGTCACTTTACAACAACCAAACTTTTAACGAAAAATAAATATTTTGTTTCACTGAAAAAATAACGTTTGTAGTTTTAATCACAAAGCTTTTAAAAATTTAATGCAGTTACTTGGTAGATTAATTTAACTATCCTCAAATATGAGAGTTTTAAATAGCAAAATATTTTAAGGCCTAATTTTCTATTAAAAATCATATCTAAAAAAACTGATTTTACAGACCTATTAAAAGTTAAAGCAAGTCTTTCTAAAGATGTTCTACATATTTTCCAGTTGTATTTCAGAATCTATTATATTTCAGAATCATCAATGATATTTGAGAAACCACCATTTGAAAGTTGCATTATTGGGTTTCTCAATATTTTTTTCTTAGTAAACCAATTTTTGCTCTATGATACCCGGAGCCATGACAGGAGGAATCCGAAGTTATCTTATTTCCACAATGCTTTATTGTGAGAAAAGATTATTTCAATTGGGTTTAATTGTTAAATTGCCAAACTACATTTTTGATGAATTGCTATGCGTCTTATTGTGCTTCACGTTCACAATCGCCGCCAAAAACTCTTGGCTTCCTCAATTTTTCCAAGTAGGTAATTATTTTTGTAATCATCTTTTCTGAAATTAATTTAACGAATTCTGATTCACAATTAATGCTTTATGAAATTAAATTAATTGTTCTGAAATACAATAGATGTTTTCCGAAATACAATTGATGTTTTCTGAAATACAATTGATGCTTTCTGAAATATAATTGGAAAAGGTGTAGTATTAAGGCTTTCTTGACTAACTACTAATATTTCCGTAATAAATATTGGGTGCTAAGTATAATATCCAATTGCAGGTTAATTTTTTTCGAAGTAAATCAAAATTCTCAGTTATTGGTGGTGTTTGTTCGCAAAGGAGTAGCGAACAATGCACCTTGATAGAAGTGGCGGTTGTGGTACATGATGAGTGGGGAACTCAAAGTCCCCGAGTTGCGGCTGGGTCCTCCTGGTGGAGGATCCCAGCTGCTCGTACCGCCGTCTCCATCACAACCACGTAGAAGACATAGTTGGATATGTGGGTAAGTACTCAAAAATTAGTTATAAACTAATAACCTCAGTTATTCAACTAAAAAATATATTAAATAATTTCCCCATTATTCTGGAAGAAGTTCCTTTAAAAATATTTAAAAAAATTTCATGAATTATTTCTGAACTCGCTATTGAACGAAAAAGAATTAAATCTACATCTCATCAGATAGTGGAGTAGCAGTCCTGGAACGGAGTTAAGCTCCTCTGGGTCCTAGTGCACTGTGGGGTAAATGAAATTGTGGACGATCTAAAAAAAATTTTCATAGGCTTCAGAATCAGAAGTGGGAGTACCAAAAAGTGTATTATACTGATTGTAATAATGAATCAGCTCAGATGTTATCGTCATGGTACTACTCAAAGGATACGTGAAGGTAAAGCAACACTATGGAAAATTTGATGGAGTCATGTAGGCTATACAATAAGGAACACAAAAACATATTTAATGCAAACATGATGCTCTGAAATGGAATATACAAAGCATTTTTGAATATTCAATGTCTGTACCTCCGGAGCTTTTTAGTAGATGGGACCATTGCATGAGAAACAAGTTCAATGATACACTTTTTTAGGCATCTACTTCAGAAGATCAAATTTTTTAATGTATAAAACAACTTTATTTTTTGGAGATGTATTGAGCTTTACAAAATTTCTCAACTTAGGAGAGACTGGACTTGTTGCTTCTAGTTAATCATTGACACAAACAACCATCAAATCAAACCATAACTGCAATTGATGAACTCTTTGCTATACATCAGCTACATTGGTAGCTCATCAAAATTTAACAATCTAACCCAGAAATCCAAAAAGTGTTCGGTAGAATCAAAACGATGATTAAGGATTTCTAGATCAAAATAAAGTTTCTCAACCATGTCTTAAGACCAAACTGAATCTTAGGATGCGTCTCAAGATGCAATTTCAGCTTGGACCATATCAAAATCTCGTCTTATTCGCGTCAAGGAGAGCTTATACATAAGTCATCGATATTGAGCGCTTAAGAAGCAATTTTTTTTAAGATTAAGATTAACTAAATTGCCTCTCCTCTTATAATAATGTATCAGCTGATTTTTGAAACAGCCAATAAGAAGAAGGCTGTGAACGTAGTAACCCCTACGCGGCGGTGTTGCAAATCTATACTGATCCTAGGCAAGACGTTGTGAATAAAGGCATGGTGCAACCCAAGCTTGACTTGAGCTGAGCTGAGCTTGTACTTCTAATTCATTAAAATCAACAAAAAATTTTACCATTATTTTGTTGTTCTAGGAGAATCAAAATTATAGAATATAAATTCCAAATTGATCAAAATCTGGACATTTTGAGATAATAAAATTTTAAGTATCCACCATTATTTATTTTAATATGATTGTATATTTATATCATTAATTTTATGATCTTGTTGCTTTTTTATAAATACATTGTCCAACTGCATACGATCTGTCACAATCATCATAAATGTTTTCATATTTTTGATCACATCGATTTCCGATTTCTTGAAGGTTATCATTCCTTACATTGAATAATTCTTGGTACAATTCAGTATTGAACTCGACTAAAATAAAATATTATCATAATGAATATTTTAAGTAGCTTTAGAAATAAATAACTTACTGCTATCTGCACTCATTACTCCCATTTTGAGAAGGTAACATCTTCTGAAACACCTAAGATCGTGATTGTTATCGTATAGGTTTTTAATTCTTTTAGTGTTTAATAAAGGATCCAATAATATATAAATATTAATATCATTTTCTTCTGCACACTCTTTAATGTATTTTAATTTCTTGGTATTACACTAAAAAAAATTTAATAAATTTAACTTCCTAGTTTCGTAGCTGCTTCATAACTCTTCACAATTTTTTTTGTTTTTCATGTTTATGGTACCAATCGATACATATTTCATGGTTTATCAAATTCGGAGAAATATAACATAGTGCTTTGATTGGTAATATTTGTTAATTCTTTTCTCCTATTTTGCTCATTATAAATGATTTTAAATGCTACCAAAATTTGGAACAAAAATTTTAAATAGTTTATCAGTTATTGCTCCGCACTTCAAAAGTGAATCTTAAAAGACATCAAATACTAAAAATTTGGATTGCTTCTTAGAGTTTTTTTTTCACCCTATAAAAATGTTTCATGCTTAACTGACTATTAGGTTGGTTTTTATATTCAAGAAATTTTTATGTTTTTTATTAATGAAAAAATATCTTGTGCAACTTTTAATAACTCAAATTTTACATCTTTTAATTTAACTTTATTTAATAATTCTGAAAGTTTTACTTAAAAATAAATCATACCTTCACGAAGCTTTCGATAAAAAATAGTAAAACACATACTACCAAAAGTATCTTCATTTTTAATAAAATTACAACAGAAATTTATTTGGAAAGTTTGTTATAATATTTTTATTGGTCTGGTAAAAAATCATCTTTTATATACATGTGGTAATCACTACTTAAATTTTTATTTATTTATTTAACAAGGAATATGTACATTTTTTTTATTTTTATTTCTTTTATATTCAATAGTTTCATATCTTATCTTGTTGAATGGTTACTAAAACAATAATTGATTTTGTTTGATGTTTTAATATTTTATTAGTGGCAATTGAACCCAAATTTACATAAAACTATTGAATCTAAATAGCAGTCAATACAATACAATCAATATTTCAATACATTAAAAATATCCAGGGTGTTACAAAAGTATAGGAATATTTTTTTACAGATGCATTCATTGGAAACAGCTTATTTTTTGCTAGCTTTTTTTCTTATCCAAATATCATTTATTTAGGGCCGCTTTTACAACCGTCAGTTAAAAACGTCAGATAAATTATTCTATAGTTTATACCAGGTGTAACTCGAAATCCATTTTACAAATGCACGATTAGTTAGCAAATTTTGAAGCTGGGGAAATGGGAAATTCCATTTTGTTTTGGGACAGTGGTTATGGTATGTCACCAACTACCTAATTCCACAATTACTTGAACCATATACCCAAGTTGAGGTATATTACGCAAACTACTTTATTTGAAAATCGGCTGTTATCTATTGCTCCAAGCATCGTATAAGTTATCCAAGGTTTATTCCCTTCGTTATTCCTAACCGCACTTTAACTAGAGATTGTAAAAGTGGATTGATACATCAATACCGGGGATAGTGTTATACCTGGTTTATCCGAGAGTTGTAAAAGCGGCCCTTAAATAGATAATTAATTAACGACCGATTTCTACATCATGTCTTTAGACCAAATCTTAAGCTGGGTCTCAAGACGTTGACTCCGTTGCACTACGCCCAACACTCTTCTTATTCCGTCATTTTTAAAAATTCAATTCTGTACCTCCGGAGCTTTTTAGCAGATGAGACCATTGCGTGAAAAACAAGTTCAAGTACACAATTTTATAGGCATCTACTTCGGAAGATCAAATTTTTTAATAAATAAAAAAACTTTATTTTTTGGAGATGTATTGAGATACTTTACAAAATTTCTCAACCTCCTCGACTTGTTGCTTCTAGTTAATCATCGACACAAACAACCATCAAATAAAACTATAACTGCAATCGATGAACTCTTTGCTATACATCAGCTACACTGGTAGCTCTTTGGGAATTGAGATCAGGTTTTGACAGATAGCATTGGTGGAATTCCTCGCGAATCCAGCACTGTTACATCAAAAGCCAAATTGGATAAAAACCAGATCAGCACAACTATATATATAAGTGATATGAACAGGAGCTGTCCGATGATTGACTTTCTTTTCACCAACTCACCGAAGAATGGTTAACATATAAAAACAAAAGGGATAAACATTAATTAGATCTCAATCAGTGACTCAACCACCTTAAACTTAAATAGTACTAATCAAACCTAACCTAGATATCCAAAATGTATTCGTTAGACTCAAAACGATGATTAAGGATTTCTAGATCAAAATAAAGTTTCTCCACCATGTCTTGAGACCAAACTAAATCTTAGGATGCATCTCAAGATGCCAATTCAGCTTGCACCATACCGAAATCTCGTCTTATTCGCGTCAAACCGAGCTTATACATAAGTCGTCGATATTGACCGCTTAAGAGGCAATTTTTTGAAAGATTAAGATTAACCAAATTGCCTCTCCGGTCAGAAAAATGTATCAGCTGATTTTTGAAATAGTCAATAAGAAGATCGCTGTGAACGTAGCAACCTCTACGCGGCGCTTTTGCCAAATGTATCCGGATCCTAGCCAAGACGTTGTGAATAAAGCCATGGTGCAACTCAAGCTCGACTTGAGCTGAGCTTGTACTTCTAAAATCAATAATAAAATTTTTCTATTTCTTGTTGATCAAGGAAAATCAAAATTAGAGAATATAAATTCCAAATTGTTCAAAATCTGGACATTTTGGGATAATAAAATTTTAAGCAACCACCATTATTTATTTTTATATGATTGGTTATTTATGTACCTCCGGAGCTTTTTACCAGATGAGACCATTGCATGAAAAACAAGTTCAATTATACACTTTTTTAGGCATCTACTTCAGAAGATCAAATTTTTTAATGTATAAAACAACTTTATTTTTTAGAGATGTATTGAGATCTTTACAAAATTTCTCAACTTAGGAGAGACTGGACTTGTTGCTTCTAGTTAATCATTGACACAAACAACCATCAAATCAAACCATAACTGCAATTGATGAACTCTTTGCTATACATCAGCTACATTGGTAGCTCATCAAAATTTAACAATCTAACCTAGAAATCCAAAAAGTGTTCGGTAGAATCAAAACGATGATTAAGGATTTCTAGATCAAAATAAAGTTTCTCAACCATGTCTTGTGACCAAACTGAATCTTAGGATGCGTCTCAAGATGCAATTTCAGCTTGGACCATATCAAAATCTCGTCTTATTCGCGTCAAGGAGAGCTTATACATAAGTCATCGATATTGAGCGCATAAGAAGCAATTTTTTTTAAGATTAAGATTAACTAAATTGCCTCTCCTCTTATAATAATGTATCAGCTGATTTTTGAAACAGCCTATAAGAAGAAGGCTGTGAACGTAGCAACCTCTACGCGGCGGTGTTGCAAATCTATACTGATCCTAGCCAAGACGTTGTGAATAAAGGCATGGTGCAACCCAAGCTTGACTGAGCTGAGCTGAGCTTGTACTTCTAATTCATTAAAATCAACAAAAAATTTTACCATTATTTTGTTGTTCTAGGAGAATCAAAATTACAGAATATAAATTCCAAATTGATCAAAATCTGGACATTTAGAGATAATAAAATTTTAAATATTCACCATTATTTATTTTAATATGATTGTATATTTATATTATTAGTTTTATGATCTTGTTGCTTCTTTATAAATACATTGTCCAACTGCATACGATCTGTCACAATCATCATAAATGTTTTCATATTTTGGATCACATCGATTTCCGATTTCTTGAAGGTTATCATTCCTTACATTGAATAATTCTTGGTACAATTCAGTATTGAACTCGGCTAAAATAAAATATTATCATAATGAATATTTTAAGTATCTTTAGAAATAAATAACTTACTGCTATCTGCACTCATTACTCCCATTTTGAGAAGGTAACATCTTCTGAAACACCTAAGATCGTGATTGTTATCGTATAGGTTTTTAATTCTTTTAGTGTTTAATAAAGGATCCAATAATATATAAATATTAATATCATTTTCTTCTGCACACTCTTTAATGTATTTTAATTTCTTGGTATTACACTAAAACAAATTTAATTAATTTAACTTCCTTGTAGCTGCTTGTAACTCGTTACAAAAATTTTTGCTTTTCATGTTTATGGTACCAATTCTTTGATATTTCAAGGCGTAGCAAATTTTGAGAAATATAACATAGTGCTGATTGGTTTGATTAAATTTACTGTAAAGTAGGAGTACTTTAAGGGTAATAAAAAATATACCTATTGTTAAAAATAAAACATACCTTCACGTAGCTTTCCATAAAAAATAGCAAAACACAAACTACAAGAAGTATCTTCATTTTTAATAAAATTACAACAGAAATTTGTTTGGAAATTTTGTTAATAATACTTTTCTAGGTCTGGTAAAATGTCAGATTTTATATACTCGTGGTAATCACTGTTTAAAATTCGCATTTATTTATTTTTTTATATTCAGTAGTTTCATATCTTATCTTGTTTAATGGTTACTAAAACAATAATGGATTTTGTTTGATGTTTTAATATCTTATTAGTGGCAATTAAATTTTCCTAAAAATATTGAATCTAAATAGCAGTGCTATGTACAATCAATGTTTGAATACATTAAAAATATACAGGGTGTTACAAAAGTATTGGAAAAAATATATACAGATGTATTCATTAGGAACAGCTTTAATTGCTAGTTTTTTTTCTTATCCAAATATCATTTATTTAAATAGATAATTAACTAACGACCGATTTCTACATCATGTCTTGAGACCAAATCTTAAGCTACGTCTCAAGACGTTTACTCCGGTGCACCACGCCCAAATCTCGTCTTATTCGTGTCAAATCTAGCCAAGACGTCGTGAATAAAGTCACGCGAACCTCGATGAAGTTGCATCTAAAGACATGTTGGAGAAACCATTTTAAATATGCCCTAAAAAGCATCTGAAATCATGTTAGTTCTGCTTTTTCTTAAGATGATTTGGAAATTTTTGATTAAAAATATCCTAATCGTTTTTTGGTTCAATTAACGTGTTAGCTATTGAAAGGTAATTGAAGCATTTCAGTTCTTAAATGAAGCCAATAAAATGACGTGCTTAAACGTTATGTTTTACATGATATGTAATTTAAGACCAACGTTGTAAAGCTTAACGATTCAAACGCATGGAGTAAATTTCGTAGCAACATTTCATTACCGTTGCAATTTTGTGAAACGTAATTTGTCGTGTAGTATGGAAGGTTCTAAGAATAAATACAATGACTGCAATAAACATCGCAGTTAAAATTTACAAATTAAAAAATACATAAAAAAGTAATATTTCTCGTGCTTTGAAATCAATTTTTTTAAATATTTTTATAGTTTTTTTAATGCAAAATTTTTAGAGGGTATGAGTATATTTTTTTATGTACCAATTACTCTTTGTATTGATCTGGGAATAACCGTAGGCCATTTCATGCTTTATTCGTTTTTTTTGTACAGAGCATTTGTTGAAGCAAACAATTTTTAAATCGTAAAACAACGCAAAATCCCGCAGGATTTAAACCTCACTTATCTATAACTTACAAGTCATCCGCTTTCAACACAGTGAACAGTGATATCCTCCCGTTATTATGATAAGGGTTAAAAAGCATGAAAATATGAAAATTGACACAAAGGTTTAACCTTTTAAATAAACTTGTTTTACAGGATTTTTAGACGATTAAATTTCTATATAAAATATTGCTACGCATTTAATTTTTCCCTATATTAGTTTTATTTTTTCAAAAATGTTTGGTTTTAATGAAAAAATTGTGTTTTTTATAGGACACAAAAATTCTGAAAATAAGGTGTTAACAAAAATTTAAAATGAAAAATTTTGATTACGTTTGTTACAGTACCTTATTTTAGGGAAATTACACATATTGTAATGGAAAATTTGTAGTTCAATGGTCCAAATATTCGCAGTTGTTCAAGATTTTCACCATTATTGTTTAAGGTCAAATGAACTAAAGCTCAAAAAATTAACTAGGGGTTTAAAGCTAAGTTTAAACACGACAACATTTGGTGGCACCTGTTGCTAATTGTTAACAAAAATTTCTTGGATGCGGTAACTGTTATCTGTAACATGTAGTCAAGAGTGTTGCTCGTCCAAACCAAATTCAGTGCGAGATAAATATTCCAACTATTGGTTCCCAAAGAAGAAATAGGATTTTTTTAGAATATGGCATCTACTACGAAGTCAATCTTATACTAATAAGTTTTCTCTTAAAGGAAGATAGCTCCTTCCGTAATTTTATCAGAATGGCCATATTCGATTCTGAAGAACTGTTGAGTCTTGGGGCTCTAAAAATTATCAACATAAATACGAATAATCGTGTATTTCATTGTTTTAACTTATCCCGTTTAGACATCAATGCAAATTTTGGATGAAAGCGATGTTGTCCATTTGAACGGAAAACACGAAAGCAATTTTTTTCTTTTTATCTGGGTTTCGAAAAATCTCCAACATTTTTGCTAGTTTTCTCCTACTTGTTTTCTAGTTTCCGTCAACATGTTTACCGGTTAATACATAGCTTGAGACGTTATTTCCGATATTAAAAAAATAAATACAACAAAACTCTTTAATTTAGAATATAACCAAAAGTCACAGTACTTACTGATTTTTAGAAATTTTCTTCCTTTATGAGAGACATCTAATTCTAAAAGAAAATTAGTAGTTTGAACTATTTTCCAGATTTCGAGTCGAAAACTGATCTAAGAACTGTAATATAGATTCCAAAAAAGTTCCAAGTTTGCTAGCAGTTTTTGAAATTGTCATGGAGGAAAGGCCTAATATGGTAATGTCATAAAGTTGGTAGTGAACATAATATTACTAAAAGTACCGGTCATAGTACCTGATTTTCAGACATAATAGATACAAGTTCCTTAAATTTGAAAGTAGTAATCTGCTCTGTTTATCATTGGATTTCCTGACGAAAAATGTCCATCAGCTTCGGAGCTCAAAAAACAATCGCTGTTTCAAATATCCCCATAAAAATAAATCTGGGGCCGTGGGGTCAGGTGAACGTCACGGCCAACGAAACTCTTTCTCGGGTTGATTTAGCAGTTGCCCTATCTTGTATTCCCTACATTCCATGTGTGTTCTCAGCAGCATAAAACACAAAATTACTTAACATTTGGGCATATAATAGCAAAAGATTTTTGGATATGTTTTATATTTTATTTTTATCAACAGCTTGTTCTATTTTCTCAAAAGATATGACCATGAAATCGAAAATTGTGGTCCAATCCTTTCTTCTCGATTTTTAAGGTATAAGTATAATTGAACATTATAATGGAAATTATAGCCTTTTTTCTTAATAAATCTTTGAAATAGATTTTTGTTTTCCAAGAACTTCATTCTTATTGTTAAAGCTCAATTATAAAAAGGTCAATACGCAGATTATTTCTAAAACCTCACTTTTTTATAAAATTTGGTCCTTCTACTGAACCAGAAATCCAGCAACTGTAAAGCTTTATTGAAAACCGTTGTTGGAAGTAGTTAACTAGAATAACTATATAATCCTATTAATTAAAAACTATATTACTAGTCCTCAATGCTTCGTTCAACAGTCAGTAGAGTTTATCACTTCTAATCCTTTGATGAACATGATGCAGCTTGCAATTCAGTTAAATCTCTCTCAAATTGCAAACATGTTCTACATTGAGTAGTTAGGATTATTATACATTTTATTTATAAGCTTGTAAATTACCCCAAAAAAACTAAAGTCTTCTATAATACTAAAAGAAAACTATAATATGTATATTTTTGTATTACCTTTGCAACATTTTCTATAAAATATTAAAAAATGCTTTTATTCTTTCCCTTGACCATCCTGTGTTCTGCATGGTCCTGCAACAAAATGAGCTGTATTTAAAAAAAATAGAGTATATCAAGTACACGGCCCGGCAGTGGAACTCTTATTTATTTAATCGCGCGATATTGAATCTAATGGAGGGGAGAATAAGGATGTAGAAGAATTCAGGATGTAACTATTACTATAAAGGGACTGGTGTATCTTGTAGAATTGCTTCGATAGCAACAGGGTATTAGGGTGGTTTTTATTAGAACTGGGCTTAGTAATGAATATTTTGGCAGACACCCAAACGCACTAATAATATTGTCTGCAAATACACATTATTGTGTAATGTGGAAATTCTACATTTAAAATCGTCCCATTAATTGTGGTCAAAATAATCGACTTTATAAATAAAATTTAGCCAAAATTGCGTTAAGCGACTTGTAATTAAAGCTACAAAATGAATTTAAATTTTATTTCCATTGATTTCAACTAAAAGCTTCCACTTCACTTAAATTACGAACGCAGTAGATTTAAAATCGGGAAAAAACAAGTGCGTCATTATTAATGGGGTGAGAATTTCCTTCAGGATTTTACATCCTTAAATACAAATAATCCTGAAATTTAGTGAATACAAGGAGTGATAAATAGGCTTACTAAGAAGAATTTATGGAAGCTCTGTCTACACCTGGCATGACCCACGTCAATTTAGCACTTTTTATTCAGATGGACTTATTTGTCTCACACCAATGTTTATAAATTATTCATTCCTTTTTCCAGGACAACATTTGATTTGATTATATCAGAGCTACACAAAAAATCAATCATATTTACGTCATAAATAATTTTGTGGCAGTAATTTTTTTTATAAACAAAAGTGGACCCTAATTTCGGTACAACACACCGGGTTTTTTATTGTTAGTCTTTTTGTTAAAACGTGGGAGCGCCATTGTGAACTAGGGATCAATAGTACGCGGAGTTTCGAATCCTAGGACCTGTAAAGTGCTGAGCTTGTAACTGAAACTGAACAATTTCCTCTTCCAAAGAAGTAATATAACGTTTAAAATATTTGGGCAAGAAATTTGCATTTAGATTTTATGTGGCTCTAAAAATTGCTGGCAAAATTACAGATATACACTGGCCGTAAGGCATGAGCAATATTATCCCAGAAAGGAAGGGAACTTTCCCGGCTTTGGAAACGCAATGAATTATGTATGTGCCAATATGAATATTTATGTGATTCGGGGTATTCAGCTAAAACATTTAATTTGAAACCAAAGTTGGTTTTATCTTATATAAATACAATTTGTTTTGAATTTTTACTCAGCAAATAATTTTCTACAGGGTATTTAAGCGCTACCACTGCCACTACCACAGTTACTCCCACTTCCACTGCTACTCCCATTGCCACTGCTACTCCTACTGCCACTACTATTGCCACGCTACTCCCACTGGAACTGTCACTACCATCACAAAGTCTCACTTATCTTCTAATAAAACTTTGAATATTTTTAAGATAATCAAGAAGATTACATGCAATTATGGGACACAAAAGGATTCCTATTCTTAATTCAGTAAAAATTAGGAAAAGCTTGCTTTCAACTACATAAATTAAATTTTTGTTACGGAGGGTAACGCGATTATAATTAAAGCATCCCGCATATTCTTGTTGGAACATAACTATGGTCCACCATTTTAAACAGCTTTTTGGTTACAGCAAACCTTGACCGCTCTTTTCACTCCGCTTTCGAGACTCTTTTGTGTGTACATCATAAACTTTGATTTTATGTCATTTTATTATGCAAGGTTTAGGGGCGAGTAGCTTTAATTCGAATTAAATTGCATTTGAACCCTCTCAAAGAGTGGACCAAAAGAGCTTTTTCTGGTCTGCTAATCTAATGATCTTGCATTAATTCTGCTTGGAATTGCATTAAATCCTCGACGCTTTACACCTGCTGACCGATGAAAAATTAACTTAAAATGGGCATAAAGGGAATTGGGAATTCTATTTTACCCCGCTTTAAATTCTCACAGAGAGCCTCGTTTAATTTAAGCTTACCTATTGGCTATTTTTCACCTAATTAGTGTTTGTTTTTTTGAGTTTTTGGGGTGTAAAAATTTAGGGGGGGGGGGCGGGGGTGTGTAGAGAGCAACTGATCCTTCACATTTCATCCATTTTCTATTATAATTAGCGGAATCGATCTTAAAAAAAAATTAAAAAAAATTTTGAGGACAGCCTGTAAAATTATTATTTAAATCATAAAAAATAAACATTGATAAAATTTTGTTAACCAACTTTAATTTTTTTGGACCGTCGCAAATTACAAAAAATAGTCTTTTTATTATTTTCCTTTCAAAATAAAAATATTTCCATAGTTACCTTATTTGTTTCTATTTAAAGGGCTTTAATTATGACCAGAATCTGCCTATTAAGCTCTACCATTGCCACTACCACAGCCACAGCTACTCCCACTTCCACCGCTACTCCCATTGCCACTGCTACTCCTACTCCCACTGCAACTGTCACTGCCACCACAAAGTCTCACTTATCTTCTAATAAAATTTGAAATATTATTAAAGATAATCAAGAAGATTGCATTTTACATTTTAGCCCTATTTTGAAGCCTAAAATATTTTTATTTTAAAATAAGGAAAATAATAAAAAGTCTATTTTTTTTGTAAATTCCCTAGTCCCAAAAAGTTAAAGTTGGATATTAACACTTTATTACTGATTTGAATAATAATTTTATAGACTATGATAAAGTACTAAAAATAAGGTTTCTAATGATGTATTGGAATTTAAAAATAATCAAGATGGCCGCCGTGTCAAAAATCCGAGCCATAAAAATTTTTTTCGTCTTAAAATATTTGTACTAAGGCCCCATTTGATCCCACCAAATTTAATTTTTTTTATCCAGCCATTTGGGCATGACCGCTTTGATTCCGTACATAAAAATCACCCTGTAGAATGAAAAAATCATTAATGCGTTCAAGCTTGATAAATTCGTTTAATCTCCTAAGGTTTTCGTGATAAATTTATTTATGTATGTGAATTTTTTGGGAAACAAAGAAGAAAAGTAAATAAATTACAACGTGATTAAGTTAAGACGTGATGTCAGGCCAAACAAATGGACGCAATTCAATTAATTTTAACCAAAACATTTATATCCCCTTCTTATAATTAAGTTTAAAAAAAAATAGTGGAAAAAACGTATGTAAATAATATTATTTAGTAGTAGAGAACTAATTGTTAATTTGCGAAACACAATCAAAACAAGAAGTTGCAAATTCGGATCACAAAACCATTGCATACTAATAAAGTAATGAAATTTAAATAGTTTTAATTAAAGTTCTGAAAATACAGGGTGTCCCAGCGTTTTTTGACAGAATATACAACACTTTTAATAGTCGCAAGTTTTTTTAAATGGAACACCCAGTATAAAAAATTTGAATTCCAGTAAATATAAAGTTATTTTTAAAATATGTAAAAGTTATAATCATTAAAATATAATTATGACTCAAGGGTATAAAATCTATGGAAAACTGTAGGTATGAAAAAGAAATCAATTAAAATATATTTGATTGTCAAGATTTTCAAGTATTAAAACAAAGCTGCTTTATATTGTAGGGAAGAAAATTTGAATAAAGCGATCTTAGCTAGGTTACAATTTAAATAAGAGGTTACAAGCTCTTCCACTTCGATTTAATGTCATTTTAAACTGATATCCATTCAAAAATAAATTCTCTGCGATGTCACGTTCCAATGTCTAAACTTATGTAGGATTTTAGGTGACGTGACGTTGAGATTATTTAAGATATTGGATTTTCCTCAAGTATACATGATTCGATTCGGATTAAAGTTGCAAACAGCTTCCACCCCACGAATTATAATGGCTAAAGTTTTCCCTGTAATTTATACGATTTCCAGAAAATTGCAACGTACTCCGCAGATGGTCGAATATGTGCAGGTAATTAATTTAGCTGGAGAAACATGAAATTCATTTTATACTCGAATTAATTACAAGTGCCAAAGAAAAATTTTACATCGTTTAATTCGCAATGAATTTTATATTCACATTTGAAAATTTAGTTGTTAATATTCAAACACATTCGTCGAGTATATTGTAATAGTTTTTTCCAATTTTGTTTTTAATTTTTAGAGGTTTTATGAAAATGGAAATTGTTGTTTTGAAATTGTAATTTTTAGAATTGTATTATGTGTTTATTTTACTGCAGTAATATAAATACCCTTGCAGGGGAATAAATATTTCTCTCTAAAGGTCAAAATAATAAACATGTATTAATGTTGAGTTCAAAATAATAACAAACCCATTTTGTTTAATAAATAGTTCACTAAATATAAATTAAAAAATGTATTATCTTACCACGGTTATTAACGTCCGGTTTCTCTAAAATATTTAGAAGCAGCTTCATCAACCTAAGCTCAGGTTCAAGCTCAGCTTATGACAAACTTGGGTTTTATTTTGTCCTACGAAGAACTTTTTCGTGTTTTCAAGATTCAAATGGTGTGTAATGTAAAACCCAGCAAACACTGTACGTTTCTGAAACGTTTCAATTTTATTTCATTTGGGTTTCAAGGAAACAGTTTGCAATAAATGTTTCATATGCATTTCTACGAGCGTTTCTATTATGTTACCAAGAAACCTTTTAACATGGTAGTTTGTATTTCAAGGAAACCATTGTTTAGAAATGTTTCATCAATGTTTCCATTATGTTTCGAACTCATTTGGGTTTCACGTAAATTTCTGCAATGTTACCAATCCATGTTATATTTACGTAGGAGTTCTGTAATGATTGCTGCGCATGCGCAATAGAGCAAAAAAAATCAAATCTCCATTTTATACCTTGGTTTGGCGTCAGTAGCCGTCCATGCCGTTTTTGCTTGATGCTTGGTTTGAGCTTTTATCCCAGTGAAAAGTGACTAGAGTTTTTTAACGGTTATGTGTCAGGTATACAACTAATCATGTACATTTTTTATATTTCCGACATGTAAGCATGTGCTGTATAAAAAGCGTATCCTCAAAGTTTCTGATTATGTTTCCTGGAATGTTTCACGACATGTGGAAACGTTTATGAATTGTAACAGAAACGTAAAATCGTCTGCTGGGAAGTGACCACCTTGTATACGTGCGCCTTGAGACGTGGCTTAAGATTTAGTTGGGTCTCGAGACATGGTAGAGGAAGCGTTTCTTCAAAAAAACGTTAACTGAAATGAGTAACTGATATGCACATTCAATCAAGGTTTGCAATAAATTTGAGTTTTTGATCATCGTTTAATTCGCAATGAATTTTACATTCACATTTGAAAATTCAGTTGTTAATATTGAAACACATTCGTGGCAGTATATTGTGATAGTTTTTTCCAATTTTGTTTTTAATTTTTAGTGGTTTTAATAAAATTAAATTTCCTGGAAATTGTTGTTTTGAAATAGTAATTTTGAGAATTGTATTATGTGTTTATTTTACTACAGAAATGTAAATACGCTTGCAGGGGAATAAATATTTCTCTCTAAAGGTCAAAATAATAAACATGTATTAATGTTGAGTTCAAAATAATAACAAACCCATTTTGTTTAATAAATAGTTCACTAATAGGCAGATTCTGGTCAAAATTAAAGGACTTTAATTGGAAACAAATAATGTAACCATGGAAATTGTCCATTACAACCCATATAACAAATTTAAATTTAAAGGCCTTTAAACTTAAATGATTTGACCAGAATCTGGGTATAAATAGGAATTAAAAAATTTATTATCTTACCACGGTTACTAACACCTGGTTTCTCAAAGATATTTCGTTTGGAAATGGAATTTTCGTTTGGAAATATTTAGAAGCAGCTTCATCAAGTTCAGCTTATGACATACTTAGGCTTAATTTTGTCCTAGGAAGAACTTGAAATGGGGCTCTTTTTTTGTAATTTAAGCAACTTTGTAACTCTTCGTGTTTCCAAGATTGCAATGGTGTGTAATGTAAAACTCACCAAACACTGTACGTTTCTGAAACTTTCAATTTTGTTTCATTTGGGTTTCACTTTGCCAGAAATGTTTCGTATATGTTTCTATTATGTAACCGAGAAACCATCTAACATGCTAGTTTGTATTTCAAGGAAACAATTGTCAAGAAATGTTTCAGCAATGTTTCCATTATGTTTCTAAGAAACATCTAATGTACTCATTTGGGTTTCACGCAAATTTCTGCAATGTTCCCAATCCATGTTTTATTTACGTTGCTGTTCTGTAATGATTGATGCTTATACGCAATACAGCAAAAAAATTAAATCTCAATTTTATCCCTTGGTTTGGCGTTAGTTGCCGTTCAACGCCGTTTTTGCTTGATGCTTGGTTTGAGCTTTTATCTTAGTGAAAAGATACTAGAGTTTTTTAACGGTTATGTATCAGGTATACAACAAATCATGTACATCTTTTATGTTTCTGACATGTAACCATGTGCTGTATAAAAAGCGGATATTTGCACATTTCAGAAATGTATCCTCAACGTTTCTGAGTATGTTTCCTGGAACGTTTCACGACACGTGGAGACGTTTATGAATTGTAATAGAAACGTAAAATCGTCAGATGGAAGTTGGGTTTCAAGACATGGTAGAGGAGGCGTTTCTTCTAAAAACCGTTGACTGATCTGAGTTACTGATATGCACATTCAATCACGGTTGCAATAATTGTGAGTTTTTGAATTACTTTTCCTGAATAATCAACTTGATTTCATTTAATATCAAATTGTAGGTACTATTGAAAACTTTTTGTGTGCTAAATTTATTAAAATTACTTAAATGTCTTTGTGGATGTATGAGAAATGTGGGGTGAAGCTTTTGGAGGCGTTCGAATGTCTTTTAAATTTGGTGTAATCAAAATCGTGGGGTGTTTTCGCTAAGAGATCAAACATTGACGTAGATAAGCGAGGCGAGAATTGATTTATTTATGTTTACTCGGTTTAGGGTTTACCAAGTTTAACCTTTTAGCAGTTTTTAGGAAGAAAATTAAATCGAGGAAGAATGTAGTCATTAATTATTGACTCAAACGGGAATTAAGGCGAAGATTTAAATGAATGAGCTCCAAAACGCCTACGAGAATCACTAATAATATCCAAGCTGGTTTGAGTATTTTCTTGTAGTACTTTTGCAGGCTAAGATAATTGTGTGGCACGATGTCAAGTTGCGAGCGGATCTGCATTTTACTGTATTCTTGCCAACGAGTAACATGTGTGACACGATCTATTTTTCTATTTTGAATAAATTCCGTGACTCTGACTCCCTCATCTCAACTCTCGCTTCCATGATTTAGTTTTTGCCGTGTTATTTTGCGCGATGCGTTGATTGGAATTACTCGGGAGTGATATTTTGCCGGAGCAGATATTGAATTCTAATAACCGTGAAAGTAGTTCCCAATTTCACATGTTTCATGTTTTGATTGCTTTTTATTTTCTGGAATAACTTATCAATATTTCACACCCACTCACTAAATTATTTGAATACACACGTTTTATCCTTGAATTTATGGAAATAATAAATACTATGTTTTGATTTAATTAAATTAAATCACAATTTTCATTCAGTAAGTTAAATTAATAAACAAGAGAGATTTTCGGTTTTGTTTACAATTTTTTTCCAGTGGAGTTTTTTTTTTAATTTTTTTTTTTGGTACACAGAAGAATCTTGTGGCCACCAGTTTCTTCCTTTTTTGTTTTTGCAAGTCGAACCAAATATTCATACGGCACCGTTTTGCAGCACACCAAAAATTTCTTGAAATTTTACTTAATTTTTTGAACGTTGTAAAAAGTTTAAAAATATACTTAAAACAAAAAACGAAACTACAGACTCTTCGTTTATATCTTGACATATAGATAACGTTGGGAAAAATATTATTTCAATTAGTTTTTTTATAAATATCTAAAATGCCGCAAAGCGAAAGGTTTTTTGTAAAGAGCCCATTTTACTGGTGCCGTATGAGTATTTGGTTTGACTTACAAAAACACAAATAGAAGAAATTGGTAGCCACAAAACTCTTCTGTGTACCAAAAAAAGAAATTTAAAAAAATCTCCACTAGAAAAAAAATATGACCAAAATCGCATGTATCAAACTATCGCCTTAATAATTTGTATTCAATAAGATTTGACTTTTATTTATGTAAACACCTTCCTTCCTGTCGGATAAATTTACTCCACTCATGTAAAAATATTGTAAAATTGCACCCTTAGGAAACTAAATAAAAATTGAATTTAAAGAGAAAGGAACATTTTATTGATTTAAATTTTATTAAACGTCAGTCATTTCAGTTATTGATCTAAAAATTCAATCTTTCTACTTTTATTATTATTACATTAAAAAATGCCATTTCATAATAATTTATGATAATATTAAAGTCCTGCATGCGGCCATAAGTATTAAAGTATTAAGTCCTTGGAGCCTTTTTAAATTTTTTTATTACTCCCGCGGAATTGTGGAATTACGTGGCAAAGGAAAGAAATCTGAAATTACAAGCTGCCATTCTGTCTAAGAAATGTATGTTTGCATTCTTATTTCCCTTTGTCAACTTTTAATTGCGAAAATAATTGAAAATAGGTAAAGAAGCTGGGGATGAAGAAAAATAAGAAGAAGCTATTACATAAATTTAATAAAGCCGACTTTTATTTTCTTGTTACATATGAAATAGCTTCATTTTAATTAAATTTTATTTTATTATCCTTAAATTCAAAGATAAAATATTGTAACTCTTTTTTAGAAATTGACTAATTAAGGATAATCAAAGTGTTTAGTGGATATTTCGAATAAATTTTATGTTCAGTGAGAATTGTTAAGGTTTCATTGTGAAAAGTGATAAATGGTTTAATCACACAAAAAAAAATATGCATCGGAAACATCATGAAGATGAATCCGCTGCTATGGAACAAAGAATTAATCGTCGGCGAAGGGGTTGGACAGTCGTCGGCCATGAAGTTCGGTTGGTATTAATTATTAACCTTTCGGCGGGCGAGTCCTAAAATTTTACGTGAGCAGGCGCGTTGTGTAAATTATGCACAATCCAATTTTTCAACATTTAACTAATAATCAATTAATTTTTTATATAGTATGGTCAGTAAATGGATAAATTAGTGTTCCTACACAATAAATAAATCACTATCATTAGAAATTTAAAATTCATCATCGCTTTTCTTGAATTCTATAATTTTTTCTCTTCCTCTGGCCCAAGAGGTCTTTTAGAAGATATTGTTTTACAAAATCTATGACTACTTTTATCTCACGGGATTGGATTGTGATTGGCCTGAATGTGGTATTGCTCATTACGTTCATTTTTGTTAGTCTATGGTCTTTTTCTCCTTTTTATAATGTTATTTTGTGATCTCTTCTCAATTGTTTTGAATTTTCTTGAAGTCGGTTAAAGTGATTAGGCTAGTTTTAATGAACTAACAAGCAGAACACAAAAACTAACAAATTTTTCAAGTGACAGTCAGTTGTGCCAATATGACAAAATGATTTTCTTGTAATCGCGTTTATGTTGTTACAAATTTTCATTTGATCGAGATTATTAAGTCCAATCCCACGAGTTTATAGGATTGAATAGAATCCAAAAAGTAAACCCAATCCGACGTTTTTATTTCGAAAAATTGCGGACTGAGTCAATCGCTATTCAATCCAATTCGGATCGAGTTGCGCCAAAAAAATGCAATCTGTGATAAAATAAAATTATATCAAGAATATATAAAAATACGAAATAAATAATAAAAATTTAAAAAACTGGTATATTTGAGCAAAAATCCAAACTTGGCACAAGACGTTATCGGTACAAATAAAACTTCCTAGAAACAAAAATTAAAACTAAAAGGGTCACCCCAATCATTCTAAATATGGGGGATAATGTATTTAGGGAATTGAAACCGGTTTTATGATAATTGATTTTGCTATAACGATTTTATAAACAAAATTTTGTTTTCTGTGTAAATTATAAACGTGCGCGCCCGCCGGAAGGTTGATAAAAAAAATTGAGCGTGGTATTCTCAGGACTTGTATTCTCGTATAATAATACTTCTAGATTTTATGGAATTTATGAAGTCTCTTTTCGTGTTTGAAAATTTAGTAGCGTGTTAGAAAAACGGACAAAATATTTATCTTTCGGCTTGTTTTTAGGATTGAAGAGCGCGAGCTTTTCTTAAGCGTAATTTTTCATAAAAATTTTATCTTAATGAAAACTTGACCTAAAAAGCTCTTTTGAGTTAAAAGGAATCTGCATGAAACCTTTCAGTGTGTGCTAGGATAAAAGTTTTTTTTATCACAACCCCCTATTCAACACAAATCATTGCTTATAAATTTTAATAAGAAATTATTATTTATTTAAAATTAAAATTAAATAAATCTACGATTGTTGAGTTATTTTTAGTAATAATAAGTTTGGATATTAAATAATATATTCAATGTCATGTTGTCTTGAAAGTAAGTACTGTTATGCAGCATCTTGTTGCCTTTCAACGCTATACATAAATAAACATATTTACATAAAGCTCTGGAGTTGACACTACTACCATCATTTCATTACAAAATGCTCGCAAAAGCTCTTTAATTCGCTATGAAAAAGAGGTGATGAAGTGCAACACTTTTTTAATAAAATAAAAACAAAGCGAAATAAATTCACTGATAAAAAATGTGTAGCTTTTGTCGATTTTTTAAATTTAAGTAGTCGTACTAAAAATCCTGAATGTATAAAAAATATATTGATTTTAACTTTACCCCCCTATAATTAATTTTGCATAAAATTGTAAGACATAAATAAGTCTCAAGTTGTAGTTTATTTAATCTAGTTTATAAAACAGGAAGAAATTTGAAAATCTGACAAGAAAAACTGCAGATACAGCGGCATTTTTAATTGTCGGTTTTATGTTTTTTTCACGATTTTTCTTCCCAAACTCCTGCACGCTCTAGCGGTCCGCATAAATGAAGCTCCACAAAACTAGGATGCATTATTTTGTCTTTAGAAAATTTATTCTTAAGAAAATCGAACAACTAAACATTTTTCATTCATTCATTCATTTTAAATTTATAAAATACAGTAAAATAGTAATGAATATAAATATCGTCATCCCGTGGTAATTTTTTTGAAAGATTTGCAACAAATATAATTTGAAGCTTGAAATTCAAAAAGTCAGAAAGGGTTAGATTTTCAGAAAAACAGCTTGACATAAATATTAAAAAAAATAGTGATGACGTCCCGTGGCTATGATAGTCTATGAGTTTTAGAATTTATTTCGTGTTACTCTGACTCACCCTGTATAAACACTACGTTATGAAAGTTGTTGAAACGCTTACAATTTGGAAGGAAATATCTTAGAAAATTGGAACTAAATAATATCGGTTAGTAATTAACGAAAGTTGACGAGTGCTTCGGATAAAATTAAAATTACTCACCCCCCTAAATCCGAAGTTGTGAACTATTCAATCTTGCCTGCCTTTTACATGGGATTAGGATCTCCTAATCTGGTGATATGAAACGGTCGTCAAAGAGAAGCACAATACAAAATTTACTACGTTTCCATGCAGAATTGAAATCGAAATGAAAACGCTATACTCACTTCTAATTCGCAGATTTATTTGGGAAGCAAATCAGAATGAACCTTGACTTTTCAATACGTTCTCAAAACTGCATGGAAACGTGGTAATTATTATAATTTGGAAAAATTTTCCTTAAGGCGATATTTTTTTAAAGAGTTTCGACGTGGAAAGTCAAAAAATAAAAAAATATCAAACTAAAGGAAGAATTTTATTTTCATTTACATTTGTTTTTATTTATGTAAGTACAATTACAATTGTGTAATTTGGCAAGAAAAACTTTTATATTTATATTTTATTTTCGGAAAACTGCGCTCATGTAAATCTATATACACAAAAAACAAAAATTGGGTATAAAAGTACAACTCTTACTCAAGTTCGGTATTCAATATTTTTTTAATTTCCAATTTGAAACACTTCAAAAAAATTCAGGAAAGACAAATTCATGGGTTTTTCGACATTTGAATTCCTACCTGGTCCTTAAGGGTAACTTTGACCCAAATTTGGAAAAAGATAGTTAACCTGAAAGACTTAAAATTTTTGGAATATGTGTTGGATGAAAATTGGTAACTAACAGTAGATCAAACTATACATCTTTTTCTAAGATTTGGGCCAAAGTTCCCCAGTTTACGGTACATTTTTTATATTTTTTCCAACCTCTTAATGTGCTAATGACATTATTGAAACGTATTTTTTCTACAGTGAATTCAATTTGGACTGTTACAGAAACTAGGCAACCAAATATACTGTGTAGTAGTTTTTAGGGATTTTAGTGTTATTAAGTTGTTGAAATCTAACGAAACTTATTCTTTCTCTTTTATTTTAAAATCTCAGCAGCTTTAGTTTTGTGTATTTTTTAAATAATAAAAAAACTGTAAATTAAAACTACAATAATTTGGATACTAATAAAACATTTTTTATGGAAAATCTAATAACCCCATTTTCATAAAATATTTTTTTATTGTTATTTATTTGTCATTTATTTGAAATCCTTGACAAAATTACCAATTGAGAATTTTATATTTTTTCAGTTATTGATTATATTTCAAAAAAATGCAAATTGAGGGAGTATTGTTTTCGCATTCTAAAACTACATTATTATCCTTACAAATCATGAATATTTTGAGTTTCTAGTTCTTTCCTTCATTTACCAAACTACTAAAAAAACAAATTTGTATTTCAACTTACAACTTTTTGAAAAATCATCTAAAAAAATACATTAAAAATCCTATTCATGTTTTCACCAACGATTCTAAGTTTTAAGAATCGTTGGCGAAAGCGGGCACTAATTTCATAATTTTTTGGAAAGTGAAGACGAAGAACCAGGAACTCAAAATTTTCTTGATTTGTAGAGATAATAATGTAGCTATAGATGTCAAAAAAAATTCTCCTAATTGGCATTTTTTTAAATAAACAAAAAACTGAAAAAATCCTCGATTAAGTAGTTATAAGCGTTGTAGCTAGCAAAAATCGGTAACCTAACGTGGCGATAAAGTGACAAGTGGCAAGTACAATGGCGCGAACTAAAATGGTGAGGCAGTGGGGTGCCACTAGAAAAATGCCACCCCACTGCCTTACCACCGCAACGAGCGCCACAGTTTAAAGCGTTCCAAAAATGCCACACACTATTACCACACCATACTATTGCGTGCTGAAACTCTAAAACTAAAAAATATAGATCCTACTTCCTTGGCTTTTGACGATGACATTTGATCCACTTCCTTACCCTACAGATTGATCATTAGCTGACGGGACACCCTGTATGTACATATTATAATAAATAATAAAAATGTAAACTTACTGTTTTTGGTAACAAAATTGAAAGAATCATTTTGTTCCTCCTATGCACCCCCTTTTAAAATTCCTGGCTGCGGCACTGTTATTTCTGTCTGTAAATTATTTAAATAAAAGGAAATTTGTATATACCTAACCTATCATAAGCAACTTCGAAACGTTGGCATTTTAATAACTGTTTTTGAAATAAATATTTTCCGAAGAAGCTACTAATTTTCCTCTATTTAAAATATTTTTGATGGCTCGTATTAATTTCTGTAAAATTTTTAGTTTACTACTGATTTAAGTTTTTTCTTAAAATATCAATAAATTCAAACTTAAATCTAAAAAAATCAGGAAGTAGTCCTTAATATTAAAGTTATAAAAACTCAAATTTTGTTGTATTTAAAATAAAATTGGGTTTGACAAGATTATTTGGACTAATGTTAATAAAAACAGATATAACTTTTTATGTCCAACTTTATTAAAAAAAATTAATAAAGTTGGACACAAGAAGTTATATCTTTTTTTATTTTGTTATATTTCTTTTGCTATTTTATAGTAGTAATAAATTAAGGTTTACTATACTTTTATATTTATGCAGGGTATCCCAAATCAACCGTACCACCACGCATTTGCTCCTGGACACCCTGTATACTAGCATAAATAATATGAAAAACGGGCATATGCAAAATGTTTTTTTTTTCTACATATGGAATATCAAAATAATCGATATAAAATCTACTTATTTACAAAAATCCTCCTTAAAATCTTAAAAAAATTGATATCTCAAAAACGACATTTTATTTAGAGTTTTGGTGGTTTTTTACAAATTCGAATGCAGAAAAAAAAGAAATCGCATAATTTTTCACTATGATGGCCTAAAAATGTAGATTTTTGTACTTTTTTAAATATAAAACTCATCGTTTTTAAAACATATTGTGATATCCCAATGAAAATTTCTTAAAATTTCATTTGTAGAAAAAACTTATTGTACTATAATCAGGAATCCTAAATTTATCTGTGCAAATAAATTATGATTAGGTTTGAAAATGATTGTAATTAATTTAAATTTTTTGTTACAGGTAAGTTCAGTTTTGGGAAATAAAAATACATATACGAAGAGGTGGTAAGTAAAAAATAAGGACAAAACCAAACTTGTATCCTAAAAACACCTTTAGTAAATACATTGCATCATTTTGGAAATTAAAACGTAAAAAATATTTTTATAATTTATTGATTTATGAAAATTATTTTTATAAACGCTATTTTAAATATGAAAAATCTGATGATATATAATATCCTTTAGATCCTTGGCTGTGGATTTATTTTCGCTAGTTAGTAGTTAAATTTAACAAATAAAAGCCATATTTCATGATAATAAGCTTAAACTAATCAGATGATTATTTTTGTAACTCCTTGATTTATTTTCGGTATTATGGATCTAAATTTACTCACTTTTAAAATATTTTTTCACAAAAATATTTTTCATGTTTCTCGATTTAGAATGCTTTATTTTTTTCACCTAAATACCAAAATTTATGTAATTTTAATAACGAACACTTTGCTTTAATGAATTTTTATAAAATTTACAACAACAGTTGTACTTTCTTGTATATTTTAAACTTTCAGTAATGTGTTGTGTTGAGAATTTTAAAATTCCGCTCGCCCTCTCTTGGTTTAAATATGAACTTTTCAATTCGGTACATGCTTTTTTGATTTAACGTATTTGTACATATTTTTTGAGGTTTACTGAAGGTTTAAATAATAAATGTATTTGTGATTTTTTGAATCTGTAGTTGTAAGATATAAGAATGCATTTTAAACATAATTTTTGGCACTAATAAGTACCGAATATCCTCCATTTATAGCGCCCTCTATACGTTAAAATTCTCAATTTTTAATTTAAAAATGTACGTTTATTTGATGCTGTGCTGCCATCATACGTTGAGTAGAGAATTTAAACACAAATCGATGTAGAGTCCTACTTTATATTTAACTCCACGTTCACATATTCTACACTAGAGGGGCTTGGCTACGAATTTTCCGCGTGGAAAACTAAATATACCTAATACCCATATATTCGTTCTATACTATTTTATTTATCACTATTGATCCCAAAGGTGCTACAATATGTATAAAAGTAATTGCCTGTAATCATGCAGATGCAGGATTACCTTTAATTATAAATAAATTTTAGTTGAAATTAGTTTTGAAATTTTAAGTAAAATATTAAGGGCTTTTAGTAATAAATTTTTGCAATATTTTTAATATTTTATCTTAAAATTATGTTATTATAATTTAATAAAATAGAATTTCTCGTTAAAAGAAAAAGAAAAACGAAATTTCACCCACGGGCAAGCACGGATTGGGGGAAAATAAATAAAATTGTAGATGATTACTTCTAAGCTTTTTCCATAATTCTTAAAAAAAGTACATTAATTACCCGGACAGCTCAAATGCCTCATATCTAAAAATAGATAACATCACAGCTGTAGCACGAAAAGATCACTTGTTGAAGAAAATATATTTAGACGTTTAAAACATCATTTATTATACCAACAAATTTATTTATGCGATGTGTGTATGATAAATGAAAAAAAAAAACCAAAAAATTCAATTTTCTAAAAAGTCGTTTATTTTATTAACTAGAACAGTTACAAAAAATGTTTAGGATAAAATTTATTTGTTTTGTAAAAACGATTTAATTGTTTTTTACAAACTATCACAAACTCGATTTTCAAGATATGAATAGCAACTTTCTTATTTTAAATGTCACCATATTGGACATTTCAAAAAATAAATTTCATTTTCTTTTCTGCTTTCAACTATGAATTACAATATATATTTAAACTAACAAACTAAGAAATATTTGACATTATTTGAATTAAATTAAGTAAGTCATGAATTTTTGACAGATCTTCTTTAAATAAATGAAGATTCAAGCTGTCACTATACGCACAGAAGTACCTATGCGCACAGAACCCTCTAAGCGCACAGAACTAAGCTAACTTATGTGGAACTACCTATACACACAGGAATTCCTATACGCACAGAACTACCTATGCGCACAGAACTACCTATACGCACAGAACTACCTATGTGCACAGAACTACCTATACGCACAGAACTATCTACACACACAGAACTATCTATGCTTACAAAACCTTCTATCCGCAATCATAACCCTCCATCCGCACAAAACCATCAATGCGCACAGAACCATTTATACAGGGTGATTCAGACAACCCGTGCCACCCATTTATCTCGAGAACGCCGTATCGCACATCACTAAAATAAAAAACTTAATTACCAAAGTAAACCTAAAGAATCCATTGGTGAACTTATTTTTTTCCGGAACAACCCGGAACTATCCGGAACCGGAGGTAACTTTGATTTTTTAAATGGCAACATAGGTCGAGTTTGGTATGGTTTGATAGGTCTTTTAATAACAAATAACTTTTATTAAAATATTTTTTTAATATTTTCCATAGTTTAGAATTCGAAAATTGTTAAAAAAAGTATATAAAAATTATTGCTTATTTTGAAGAATTTTATAAATTTATAAACTCTTTCAACAAATTCTAATGTTTTACCAACTTTAAATATCTTGTCCATATTTCAACAAAATTCTTCAAAATATGCAATAATTTTTATTTACTTTTTTTAACATTTTTTTTTGTTTATCGAATAAATTCTAAAGTATGGAAAATATTAAAAAAATATTTTCATAAAAGTTATTTGTTCTTGAAAGACCTATCCAACCATACCAAACTCGACCTATGTTGTCATTTAAAAAATCAAAGTTACCTCCGGTTCTGGATAGTTCCGGGTTTTTCCGGAAATTAATAAGTTCACCAATGGATTCTTTAGGTTCACTTTGGTAATAATTTTTTTTATTTCGGCCATGTACGATAACGCGTTCTCGAGATAAATGGGTGCTACGGGTGGTCTGAATCACCCTGTATAATATCTGTATCGAAAGTTATAAAAATTATCATAATTGTAAAAATTGTGAAAATATTAAAAACATTTTTTTACGCAACTCTCAGTACATCGTTGAAATTTAAACGTCAGCATTCGAAATTTCAAGTGCACTTAATTATTTTTGAAAAATGGCAAATAAGATACCATCATGAAGTAGGTATAGAATTTTTGAGTGAAAAAAAGTTCAATTCTGTACGGCTCGTCGTCCACTTTAAATCCTAAGAGAAAATTAAAAAATTTTGAAAAACTTTTTTTTATTGACGAAAAACCGATAAAATGGGTGCAGGGTCGGACTTGAGACCCCATTAGACCCCTTGATAATTGCAGCTCGCAATATATATTTTTAATTTTGATTTTGGTCGTTTTGAAAACCTAAAATTCCGGGTCTGGGCCAAATTTTTTTTTTCCAAAACTTTTGTCAAATTCAAAAAGGTGACTTTCGTAGGGTAACTCGTACGAATCCGCCGACTCGTTCCTGAGTTTGGGTTGAAAAAGTAAAAAACAAGAGACGTCGGTTCCTCGGGGGAAATTTGAAAAATTTGGTCATCCCGCAACCCTTTGTTCAATTGTAATTACGGCCCTCGGTATCGCGAATTTCTAAAAAAATCTCTTGATTTTATAGAGACTCTCCTGACGAAGAAGTGCCCGTTTTTTGAAAAAATATTTGGTACGAAAATTCTGGCCCATGTAGTGCAACTGAAATTGGACACCTTGTATACTTATGAATTTATTTGTATTACGCTTAGGGCAAATATGGATAGGTAAGCTAAAACTGACAGGATAAACTCCTGGTATCTAAAGCAATAATAATAAATTTATTTTTCCCGGGGTGAAAGATAAAAGGTGAAAGCACATTGTCAATTAAGCCCCAGGAGGCTCTCTTTTATACCGTAACTGTCAACTATCGTATGTATTCAGAGCTTTACGACTAAGTTTTCCACATTTTCCCGCACCTTTACAAGTAAATATTAAATGTAGCGAATACAATTGAAAATAAAGTTTTTTTTATCTGCTTGCATACTGTAATATCACTTTTACGTGTGTTAATTTGATTGACATAATGACGTTCTTTATCGAATTGAGGCCTATAATAAAATCAGCTGGATTTTAAAATTCGCTTGATATTTGCGGTTTTAGTCATAATTTTTTTTTCAGTGGAGATTTTTTAAAATTTCTTTTTTTTTTGGTACATATAAGAGGCTACTAATTTTCTTAGTTCGCTTAGCTGTATTTTAAATATTTATAAAAAACTAATTGAAATATTTTTTTTCCAACGCTAGCAATAAGTTAAGGTACAAATGAACAGTTTAAAGTTTCGTTTTTTTTTGTTAAGTATATTTATAAACTTAATTTAATTTTTGTAGTCATATTTACTGTTGCCATTTGAGTATTTGGTTTGACTTGAAATGAAAAAAGAAGTAGTTGATAGCCACAAGACTCTTCTATGCACCAAAAAAAGAAATTTTAAAAAAGCTCAACTGGAAAAAAAGACTAACAAACGAATTTTAAAATCAAGTTCTCAAATTTGCTGCCTTAAAATAGTACAATTTTTTCCAAAACAAGTTTTATTATGAATTTCAAAAATGCTTGTATCTTTGTTAATAATTTATTTTACACCAAACATAAAATAATGTAAAACGGCGGGAAAACAATGGGAATAATTTATGTAATTGTAACACTAACTACCTTGAGTCACGCTATAGATTTAAATGAAATAAAACTACTGCAATGTGGTAGATAAAATAAATACGAATAGGCCTACATTAAAACAGAATTAAATTGTATAAACTAACGCAAATTCCCAATACGTTACATGCAAATATAATAAACATAATTAAATTTTATAAATTACATGTGAATAATTGAATTTCACGCAAACAAGGTTTTGCTTCTTACAATTAATTAGTTTCCAGCCTGGAGCTGTTTAGGCTTATTTTCGAAAAATAATATTCAGTAATTGTATATTTTCATTTTCATTGCCTCGAAAATAAATTAACCTACGCAAGGAATGATAAATTTCTTGATGGTTTAAGTTTAAAATTTGCAAAGAATCGTTGTCATCTAAATATTTCTATGTTGCAAGAATTATGATTACAAGAAACAAAGCAGCTGTGTTCCATTTTTTATAATACTATTTTTAAATCGCGTTTTATTTTAATTAAAACGTTTTTAAAGACATTTTTTCGCTCAAATTATAATTATTAAAAAACTTTCTTTTTTTATGCAAAAATAGGTTTGCAATGATAAATTACTGTAAATTAATTTATAAAACTAAAAAAGAAAGAAAGAACTAAAATAAGTAATATTAGCGGGGTTAAATATAAATTTTTATTTGAACTGTCCTTTTTCTGCAAGTTCAAAAAAATCCAAGATAGGGCTTTCGGAATTCCTTCGCAGCGCATTTATCGAAAATTACAAGAAGTATTTCAGAGTTACAAAACAGAAAACCAAAGTCACTATTGTAGCATTTTCTCATATGGTCGTCGGAAAATATATTTGTAAAACAAAGCCTTAGTGGTTAAGAACTTCTGGATAATACTTGATATAGTTGATCGGTGATTTCCGAGTTAATTTGAGGTTACCTCCATGAAAGATTCCCAAGCTGGTTTTTATAGGTCACCAAGTTCTTCTTTATATATTTCATTCCTCGTCAATTGTCTGAATTGTGAACCTATAAATGCTCTTTAATTTTGGCATCACTGATTTTGGGAAAATTATTTTTCCAGTATTAAAATCCATCCACATCAATTGCTTTCACAACGTTTTTCATAAGGCCAAATTTTATACGAAGAGGTGGTATGAATATACCGGGTGGAAATGAAAACCGGCTCACTTCTATAACTTTTTTATTTATGAATAGAAAAATTTGAAATTTGGCTATGTTCTATGGTTCAAAAAAAAAATTTTATGTGCATTTTTTATTTTCGAAATCACTTCCGGTTTCACCGGAAACACCATGAACTTTGTTTTTTTAAATGTAACATCATATATTTTTATTCATGGCTTAAAATACTTTTAAAAAAGAAGTATTTTTGAGATATTAGTTTTTATTTTTTTTGTAAAAAAAATTTTTTTCAAAAAAAAAAAAAAAGGTTTTCGAAGTCGGTGAAAAGTACCAAAACTAATTCTAAATAATTCAAATACCTAAATAAAATTATAATTTGAAAAAAAATTTAAGTGGTTTTTGAACTATTAATTTTTAAACTTAGGTAATGAAGATTTTATCAAATATCTCACTTTTTTTAAATGCAATGATGCCGGGTCATTCGACTTTTTAAAAAGAGGATTATATAACGATTATTTTGGTACCCCATATGTAGGGGTATTATTTTGCATGTGCCTGTAAAATTATTTATTTCTTAAGTTGGAAAATACTAGCTATTAAGTATCTTTATTACAGGCACATGCAAAATAATACCCCTACATATGGGGTACCAAAATAGTCGTTATAAAATCCTCTTTTTAAAAAGTCGAATGACCTGGCATCATTGCATTTAAAAAAAGTGAGATATTTGATAAAATCTTCATTAACTAAGTTTAAAAATTAATAGTACAAAAACCACTTAAATTTTTTTTCAAATTACAATTTTATTTAGGTATTTGAATTATTTAGAATTAGTTTTGGTACTTTTCACCGACTTCGAAAACCTTTTTTCAAGTTCATTGTGTTTCCGGTGAAACCGGAAGTGATTTCGAAAATAAAAAATGTATATAAAATTTTTTTTTTTTTGAACCATAGAACATAGCCAAATTTCAAATTTTTTTGTTTATAAATAAAAAAGTTATCGAGGTGACCCGGTTTTCATTTCCACCCGGTATATCAGAGATTCTCTTTTGGACCAGAATTTCGTAACATATTGATTTGTCCAGTCTCTACTGCCCTATTCACAAATAAAACATCAGAATTTTGTATATCGAAGCTTTAATCCTAAGAGAACCGTGAAACTTTAAGATCTCCTCAAATTTTTCATTCATTCAGTTCATTCGTCGTATTGAATCTTTTCCAAAAGAAATTTCATATTTTCATACGACTCTTTCATGTTAGCAGAATGATCAATCAGTATGGAGGAAAGTTTATTTTTGTTATGTAAGAGAACTTATTTTTGAAGCAGCAATAAATAAACGCATTCTTCCATTTTCTATTCTATACCCAACGTATTCATTACGCTTAAAACATTATTACAAAATACCAGATTATCCTATGAAATTAAGGTTTTTAGCTCTTTGTCTCTATGCTGAAAGTAACATATTTTTGTTTTTGGTTGTAACAAATTCCATCCCTTTAATTAAGATTTCAAAAATTCTTCCTGCTCTTGGACAAATTTAAACCACGAACCAAATCATTGAGATCTTCTTGAGATTGTTGTTGTGGCCTTTTAGAGTCAAATATTATGTCATCTTCTTCGAATGATTTAACAAACACTTTGAGTTAATTTTGGTATAGGTAGCAGTTCTTCGCTTATAAGATCGGTTTTTTGGAAGAAGCCACTTTAGAATAGTTTTTTTAGTTTTTATTGCAATAGCTTTTGTATCAAAAAGCCAAAAATGTCAATTTGATGAATGGTCTGTGGGTTCCATCCAAATCATAGGAATTACGAAAATCTTTTTGGTCATCCTGAAGGAAGCCCCACACACGTTTTACAACAAATGTGAGGAAAAACTCTTTATTTTGGTGCCTTACAGGAAATCCAAGGCATTTAGATGAGAGGTCATTAATATAGAGTGTAAAATGTATCGATCCCAGATAAGTTCCCTGGGGAACCCCAGAAATGGCTAATATTTCTTTTGAGACAAATTTACCGTAGCGAATGAACTGAACTATGCCAACTGAAAAGGACTTTAACCATTCATTTACTTGATCATTAAATACGGAAACTGACAGTTTTTACATCAAATTGGTTAATGTCGATCAATCTTGCCAAAACCCATCTTGCTCATCAGCTACAATTTGCTTACAGAGCCATTTCAGCTTCTTTACAACCAGCTTTTATTACAACTTTTAAGAATTCGTACTCCAAACCCTAATGTCAGGTTTGTCAAATCATCAAATAACCTGTAAATCGCTTGGCAACTGCCACATTAAAATCAATAAACTTTAGTGCTACCAACTTCGAATAATAAAATTTACTACTCAGTAACGCACCGATAGCAGTGCGGTACTGGCTAGTAACGAACTGCTGTCAGTGTGTTACTAGCGACTAGTAACGCACCAAAATAGAAAAAATAGTTTATCAACTACAATTTTAATGCAATGTTTTAATTGTTCATAAAATATTTTATCTTTTATTATTTATAAAGTCGTAAAGTTTTCAAATTTTATCTAAACTTATATATTTCAAGCGCTTGTTGATTTATTACAACATTATTTAAAAACTGAAAAGTTTTATTATTAATCCTACTTAGTTTTATGAAAGTTTTTATTTAATAATGAGTCCTTAAATTTTGTTATATAATTCCCCATTCATGAAGATTTTTAAGCCTTGGCTACGTAATCTTCTCTTATTTTTCTATAACTGGAAAGAAAACTTTTTATGTAAAGGACGTCCCATTAAAAGTGTTGCAAGTGTTTATATCAAAAATTCGTAAGACACCCTGTATATTATTTTTATTCCATAAAATTGTCAACATATCATTTGCATGCACGTAGCAGCTCTTACCGAAGCATTTCAATTAAGCCTTGGTATTGACTTTTCTGATTACTTAATACCACGCAATCCTAATAATACATAATGTACATACCGGGTGTACACGAAACTAAGGCCACCTTTGTAAGTTATTAGCAATTTTTTTAACTATCAAAACTAAAATGATATTAAAATATGAAATAATTTAGAAAGTCATGAATTTTCTCATATTTCAATTGGAATTTTTCGACAATAATTTAATAGTAGTATCATGAATACGCGAATGCAAAATTTGGTATAAATATTAACAATAATAAAAAAATGTTCACAATTTTATAACTCAAGTCGTTAAAAAATAAGAAATAACTCACAAAATCAACGGTTTTTCAGGTTTTTGTTAGAATTTTTTGACGAAAATTTTACAACTCATAAATTGGAGTATATTAAATAAATATACAAACATTTTTGAAAATGTTTATAAAAATAAAAAAGTTATTAACAATTATGTAATTAAAATTCCAAGAATAATGACTGAAATATGAAATTACTTATAAAAGCCTGAATTTTCTCAAGTTTCCATTGGAATTTAAAAAAAAAATAACCTTTAATAAATAGTACTATCATAAATTCATGTGAAATTTTTTGTAAGAATATTAGAAACAATAGAAAAGTTATTAACAGTTTTCTAGGTCAAATCATAAAATTCATACTTAAAATATGGATTTTCTTCATAAAAAACTACGAAGGTTTCCTGTAAAATTTTCCTTTAAGCGTTTACCTTTATTTTACCATGGTATACTATATGTTCTTATTCCAGTCACAAAATTCGACTAAAATAATATTTTTTAAATCAAAAAATTTCCTTAAAAATTATAATTAATTTTTTTATATTTTTAACAAAATTTTCATAATTATAGTTCTTTTATACTCTTCTTTAATTTTCATCAAAAATCGAACAAAAAATTCCTTTTCATAATTTTTTAAAAATTAGATAGGAAAGTGAAAAACCACCCAAGGAGGGGGGAGGGAGTTTGGGTACACATGCACTCAACTGGCAAATAATTAATTTAAAAAAAAAGAAAAAAACATTAAATTCACCAAAATAAATGAAATTTTTATGTTTTTTTTTTTAATGGAAGTAAAAATACATTTGTTTTTTACTTGTCAATAGTGCACCCCCCTTTAAAAATGTCTGGGTACGCAACTGGTCTACATAATAAAATTATTTCAAGTAATTTGTATAAACAACATAAAATCCCTGAAATTTTATGGAATCCTTGTTGAAAATATAGTAATGCAAATACTGAGATAGTGATGATATGACTTCAGTGTCATAAATTTGTTTAAAATCCTAGAAGCAAACAAGTGTATTTCCTAAAATTAACCAACCACCCACGAATGCAAAACAAATAATTGTAAATCAGGTTGAAGATAATAACAATTCCACGTTTTAAACGTTTGTAATTGCAATGTAATTTTGTTGTTATCGTGGTTATCATTGCATCTGGCACCTTTTCGTCTGCTTCCGCAACGTATCGCAGTTTTCCGGCAGGTAGCCAGGATTATGAGTTCCCAGTACATAGGCGGTACGCGCCAGATATAGAAGCTTTCAAAAGGACGATTTCTAAATCAAAATTAACCGACTAGAATAACGAGCTTTTAAAATTTAAGCAACACGCGAGTGACTCCAGAAAATTATTAAATAATCACGTGTGCTTAGTGATTTTCAGTGATTTATTTACATAGGATATCTAAGTTTTAATTAAGTTAACATTTTTAGAGGTAAATTAACTTTTTCCATTAAAAGATTTCAATTTAAATAAAGTTATTGCATAAATTTTTAATCCAATTAAATTTTTTGCTGGAGTTGGAGTTAGGCGTGCTTTAACTAATAAGCAACAAGTTTTTATTCCTATTATTTGCATATCTCTCGCTGTTACTCACGTAAATTTTAATTTTTTTCAAATAATACTGTTTAAATTTAAATGGGTACATTACCAAATTAAGTTGTTAATTAATTTGGCGTAATTAGAGCAACATTGTTGGGTAAATTTTATTGATTGAAGCAGCTTGTTTGTACAATTTTAAAAATATTAAAATTTTACAGACGCAAAATTATAATAAATTCATTTAAATTTATAATTTTAATGAATTATTAATTTTAATTTTTAATCTTGTCGAAAATTAATTCATGCATATTTTTTTGTAAATTATTTTTACTGTTTAAATTATAGTTCAAGTAAATAGGCTCTATTTTTATAACTAATAAACTAAAAGTAAAATTAAAGTTACCTACATTATGTGACCCTGAAAATTACTGCTAATAGTAACAAAGTTTAAATTACATTATTAATTATTTTGTAATTAAATTAAGTAAATATCATTATATTTAGTGAATATTCAAATATCGGGTAAAATGTTATTAATATTTAATGAAATTATTTATCAATAAAATATATGATAATAAAATATTTAATGAAATGAGGTAATAATTTTCTTTAATTTCATATTAATTACATTTAACGTTAATTATTAATTTAAAGGTTGTTAATTTCAATTTTCACCTTCATTAAACCTTGCTGATTAAAAAAAAATAACCGTTTATTTTTTATTGAATTTATTATGACAATTTGAATTTCAAGGAAAAAGTGGGACTCAATTCTTAGGTCAATCAGGTATGAGAAGTATTGCTTGGAAATTAATTGCATCAAATTTAATAAACAGACCTAATATAACAATCACAAATAAATTTTCAAGTAATAAATTAGACAGGGTGAGTTTAAAGTAATGCATAAAAATCATAACTACCTTATTTTTTGGAATTTTCAAAAACAGTAAAAGATGTGTCGCATTGTTTTTAAAAAAAATTATTTTGAACTCAACAAAAATATTCTTTCGGTTGTCATAGTGACGTCATCAATTTTTTTTAAACGGATTGGTATGGTTTTTCATCATAAAATAATACCTTATTAAGAATGTATTACAACGGTACCAAAAACTTTATACTAATACCATCTAGATGTCATTAAAAAAATATTAAATTTCAACTTAAAGGATAGTTTTAAGTAACGCATAAAATTCATAACTACCTTATTTTTTTGGAATTTAAAAAAACGGTAAAAGACCTATAGCACTGTTTTTGAAAAACTTTATTTTGAACTCAACAAAAAAAATTTCTCGGTTGAAATGACGTCACTACGACATCATCATTTTTTTAAAATAAAATGATATGGTTTTTATATCATATAATAATACCTTATTAAGAGTGTTTTACAACGGTACCAAAAAGTTTATACTAGCGCCATCTAGACGTCATTAAAAAAATATTAAATTTCACCTTAAAGTTTAATTTAAAGTTTAAAGTAACGTCATGTTAACCGAGAATTTTGTTGTTGATTTCTTAATATAGTTTTTCAAAAACAATGCGACCGTCTGTTGCGGTTTTTGAAAATTCGAAAAAATAAGGTAGTTTTGATTTTTATGCGTTTAAACTCACCCTGTATAAATTTTGAAGAATGTTATAATTTATGGTATCAAAGGCCTTACTATAATCTAAAAACACTAAAATTGAAATTAACCCTTCATCCGTAGGTTTTATAGTATTTTCAATTACATGGTTTAGTGCAGAGTTACAACTAAATCTAGGACGAAAACCAAATTGACAATTAGATAGAATATTATAGTTTTGAATATGTTTGATTTTTAAATTGTTTGCAAAACTTTTGATAATGGTGGTAAAATACTTATTGGTCTTAAATCATTCAATCCGTTTAAAAAAAAATTGATGACGTCATAGTGACGACATGCCAACCGAAAATTTTTTTTTGTTGAGTTCAAAATAAAGTTTTTTAATAATTCAAAAAATAAGGTAGTTATGATTTTTATGCGCTACTTTAAACTCCACCAATAGGTGTTCCTCAAGGTTCTCTACTAAGACCAACTCTGTATTTAATTTATATTTAAAATCAATTCCCAGGAATTAAAACACTACTCACTATTTGTTTTGAGATTACTTTATTTCTTTCTTACCAGTAGGTGTCAGGAATTATAAATATGAGGTATCGTAGGATAATTTATGTAAAATCTCTAGTATAATCAAACAAGGTGCACAAAAACCTTGCTTTGAGCACGCAACTGGAAAAATGGGTGGGCGATGTGTAAACTCTTGTCACTGAATTTTTCCACATGTTGCATAAACTATTTTTTCTTTATTTTTCAAGCTAAGGTCGTGCCTACAAAAACGTTAAAATTAAAATTCGATAGAAATTACTTAAATATAAAGTCTTGATTTACAAAATTAATGGGACTTTAATTATTTTATTAATTAAGTTTATAAACTTCATTATGATTTTACTATCCTTTATATTACAAATATATAATCCTGAATGCACTGTATTCAGTTAGTTGAAAATGAAATTATATTCTAGCAGCATCCTTTGACGAAGTCAACGCAATATTCTCAACTTTGGCCTAGAGCCTTGAGTCTAATAATTTTACATTTAAAAGGTAGCTTACATGAAATGTACTCACTTGTTTATCTATACTCTCAACCACTTAGTGAGAAAACAAGGAAAGTGCAATCAACCAAATCGAATTCTTACATCAATTTAATTAATTTGCAACATGCCAATTAGTTATTTAAGGTTTTAAAAGGAAATTTAATTGAATACAAAATATAAAAATAATTTAATATTTTGTTGCTTATCCTTTGACATCTTTATGGTATTAAATCTTCTAATCTACGATTTGGTTTTATTCTTCTTTGATTTCTTCGATAAATCTTCAGTCTTATTTTTCTTTGTCGAATGATAAAATACAATATGCCCCAAAGATGTCTGATGGAGTTTCCATCTGGAAACTATGACAGCCATTCAAGTAGAATGATATTTCCACTATTTCAATAATTTCGCAGAGTATTTTATAACGTTATCCTCCACAACAGCAGTATGATCCATTTTGTTCTCTGTATACGTAATTGCCATAATTCCAGATCACAGTAGTAAGATGCATCGTGGTAACGCAAAACGAGACTTAAGAGTTTTCTCCCGCAAAAGTATTGAAAAATGGTGATTTTTCAAACCATTTTGTGAGATTACTAATTGAATAAAATGAAATTTTTTTATTGGATTAGAAAGAACGTTTATTGTGTTAGTACGATAGAAGACGCTTTTTTCTATTTTTTTACTTAAAATTGTAAAAAAAAATCTTGAAATGTGCAAAAAATTTTTAAACCTTTTTAGCACAATTTTGAGTAACAAAATAGAAAAAAGCGTCTTCTATCGTACTAACACAATAAACGTTCTTTCTAATTTAATTAAAATTTTTCATTTTACTCAATTAGTAATCTCACAAAATGGTTTGAAAAATCACATTTCACCGATTATCCTCTTACGTTAACTTCACATGCGTACAAGGTAACTCTTACTATAGTCCGCTCAACGAAAACCAAAAATGGTTAAATACCGGAAACAATTTAGATACGGTGATGGGGAGGAGTGCATGAACGATGTACTAAAAATCCTGATCGCTGGGCGAAAAAGTGTTTATATGCAAAATTAAACTACACGAAATTTCCTACAAAAAAGTTTATATAAATTTTTTCTATAGGTCCAACTATAGGTCATATTAAGGGGATGGAAAAAACTGCGGATTATTAAAAAAAATATTCGTAGATTTTTCATTATGTGTATTTTGTAATCTATTTAATCTACAGAAAACATTATTATGACCTTTTCTGTAGAGAATTTTATGTAGTTTAATTTTTTACATAGATACTTTTTCGCTATAAGCAGCGGTTTACGAGTTATTTTAGTAAAACGTGAAGTGGTGACCTTTAAATGAACCCTTAACCCTAACCAGGATTTTTAACATATTATTTATGGCACTCCTCCCTACCACCGTATAAAAATTTTTGACTTCACGAATTATTTCTCCTTATTGGAGAAAAGTTTTTTTACTTTTTTCCACCACTGTACATTTTGTAGTATTTTTTATTATATAATTTTACGTCTTACCTATAAATAACCAACTATTAATTACTACTGAAAATTAACTTTTAAACCATGTAATTTGCCAGGTTAAATTAAGTACCTCTTAGATTTAAGTTAATCAGCCAGAAAATTGCAGGCTTACTAGCTACGATAAAATAGAGTAAAAAGATTGAGAAGCTCAGTTTATAAAGCTTTTTGCAGATAATTTAAATAGCTCGTATGCTGTCGTATTACAAAGGTCTTATATCCCTGATTTTTTCAGGACTTCACCTTACTTCAGTAAAATAAATCGTTCAGCTTTTAATTTATTACAAAATTTTAACACTTTTATTTTCTAGTATTTTTATAATTTCATATTTTACGATTGTATTGGCGATTCAAGTTAACTAATGCAATGACGTCATAAGTGGGTTAGTTTTAATTGACTGTCACTTGTATAGCTAGTATAAAAACGTTCGTAATTTAGAAAATATAATTGTAGAAACAAAGCCTAGAAATCTAATGGATTTTTAAGTGGGTGTGTGTTGTAATCAAAAATAATATCTTTAAAAGCTTCAGTAAATTTAAGAACTTAAAAGTCGTTTGTTACCCTTCAAATTATGAAATGTTAGTGTTGATAAATGAGCTCTGTAAAAAAGTTTGGTAGAAAATTATGATTAAAATCGTTGAATACATTTTTTTTTTTAATTTTTTATTTAACGATGAATGTTTTTCTATCATTTTTGATTTACATTTTCGTAATGAAGCAATTTTTGTATCATTTACACTCCTTTTACATTTTATTGTGTTTATTTTGCTTTGAAGTCGTTTTTCCTTTGCTCATTCATTCGCTTTTAATTGAATAATTTATCATTACCTTTTATTTTTAATTGGGTTGTGCATTAACTTTTTATAATTCCGCATTTTTCAAATAATAAAAATCAAAAAATTTATAATAAGTACTTTAAAAATGAATCGAATCAACTTTATTTCATATATCCAAATTTAATTAGTGGTAATACTTTTCAGCGATTTTACAAGATTTAATCCACAAAGAGGATGCTTTTCTTTTTTTAATAAATGTTGGAATTTAATTTAATTTTGATGTTAGGTAAAATAATATCCAGGAATTAATTAAAGAAAAGCAACATTTAAAAAAATGCGGTTCATGTTTAATTTTTTTGTTAATTAAACACAGTGAATTAATTTTTAATATTGTGAAAAACTAGGGAGCAAGATAAAAGGCCGACTTCGCCCAAAAAAGGCCCAATTATAAATGTAGTCTAATAACCTTAACACTTGAAAGAGAGAGGGGATACCTTGCGTCAGTTATGATTTTTTACTGGATTGTTTATAATGTTGGCCTAATGAATAATCCAAGTTTTCCAACTCGACCACCTAATACAACCTTCTGAAAATGCAAAAACTACGACATTTTTAACCTTTTTTCAGTTTTTTTTTAACGTTTTCAAAGTACACTAAATTCGTTATAATTTTAGACCAGATCCGCTTTGTGAAGCCAATAGTTTATCAAGTATAGTCTTTCAAAAATTTTTAGAATTTTTTGAACTCGAAAATTTTTAGCAATATTTTGATGTTCTGTAAAAATTCCGACCCTAATCAGCTAATGCCCTCCTCCCATATTTTAGCACCCACCATTTCCCACAACGGATTTCATTATGTCCATCAGTCAAGAGCCATATCTCTCTACAGGTTGGAAGGGAGTTAATGCTAACAGAAGTTGGTAAGAATCCTGGAAGTTCATAATGAAATCCGTTGAGGGAAATGGTGGGAGGAAGATTTTCCCGAAGAAAATAGTCCTAAAAAGTCGATAAATTTTGAAAACAAGTCTTTCGGAAACAATTTAATCTACAGAGATGGTTCTGGTCTCAAATTGTACTTTGAAAACGTACTTCATAGTTGTTATCAAAAAAAGTACTCGTTTTCTGTCGACATTTTGTTGGCGTCGGTCTTTTTTCCAATTTGGCTATTTTATCTTTTAATCGGTTTCTGCTTTTGGTATTTTATCCAATTCGGCCATTTATCGTTTAGCTCATTTTCTTTCGGCTTTTAATAATTTGGCCTTATTTTTTTCGTATTTTTGTCCGAGTCGGCCTTTTATCCATACATTCTTTATTCAGACTTTTGGAGTAAACCCGAAAAAATTAAAATGACCAAAAATGCAAGTATTATCTGAAACATTATGTGGTAAATTTACTGACTATTACAATTATTGTAAATTATACTAAAAGTAGTTTAATTAAATGAGTCATGTAACATGCTAAATGAGGCTGAATAAATAATGAGTATCTATTAAAAATAATTTCATTCACGTCATTTTAAATCAATTTTAGCTCAATTTTTTGGCACAATATTTAATAAATTTAAAGTAGGTACGTATTTCCTGTAGGTAGTAAGAAAAATCACTTAAAAATTACTTTATTAATCTTGGAAGCATGAAATCCAAAATATTTTATAAAATAATTTTCGTTCGTTTCATAAATAAATCGATATGTTAAACTTTCCGATGGGGTCACTATCTGACCCCACTGCTTATTTTTTATCGTATTTTCGTATGTTTCTACATTTGGAGCTCAATTATTTTTTTTGCCGAGTTTTTCACCTTCCTACAAGTAAATACATTTATTGTTAAAATAAATATACATTCGTAAAAAACCATGTTGTATTTGGGGTGATAAACCAACAGATTATCTACCGAAATACATAAAAAAACACAGTATGATTTTGGAAACTAATGATACCGAGGACCATAAAGAAGTTTGTTAAAAACTACCCCAAAAATTTCAACAAAGACATGTTTATTTTAATTTAAAATTGATATAAAATGTACAAAATATAAACAATTGATGTAGTCCCGTTTCCCGCTACGCGGTTTACGTTTTCAATTTTTAATATAGTACTTTTTGACGTTTTGTAAATCGTAAATTTTAATGGCTGGAACTGTCATTATCACATCTGTCATAATTAAGATAAATACGAGCCCGAGTTTTACCGAATATACCCGATCTCCCAATATACGAAAAAAAATCATTTATTAATGGGTATCATTAATAAATGATTTTGTACACATTAATAAAGTTTCTACGAAAAAATTAATCAATTCTTTAGGAAAAAATGGGGAAATGTAAAATAATTTTGTAGGTGGTAATTTTTCATTTATCCTATTACATATTAATGTCTGAAAGAAATTTCAGTATTTTGTGAGGTTTAAAATTTCGGTGTAAAAATGCAAATATGAAAGGAAAGTGTTATTTGTAATTCCTGAATAATTTTATAAAAGTAAAGTTTTATGAAGGTATAAACTAAAAATGGAAATAAAAATGATACATACATTTTCTCTAATTTAAATTCGATCGTAGCTTATATCTCTGTGCTGTACTATCATTAATTTTATTTAATAATTCTCTAAGCTAGTGTATTCTCATGATTTTCTTTAAAAATATGTTTATTTTAATTGGATCGCATTACACATTTTCCAAGAAACTTTAAAGTGAGGTAGAGAATAATTTAGTTTTAATGAAGTTTTATGCTTGAACATATCAACTCAAACACTAAAATCCTTTAAGCTTGTCATTCATTTCCAGCTATTTCTACTACAATATCATCAATTTCTCGGAAAAAAATCGTTTTGTTTGCTAATAAATATTCTTGGAAAATCCAATTTTCTCAGTTTTTCCGAAATAACAGCAAAGCGAACTAAATAATTGTTTGAGTACAAAGCATGTGTATATAGTCTCACCCTGATACCTGTTTATTTAACAAAGGTTGTACATGAATGTTAAAGGTCTAACATTACATTTAACTCTATTAAAACGGTTACAAGCAATAATAAACCACATCAAATATCGATTTACATTTTTAACGGCCCTTTAACACCCACAGTGATTTTAAAACTTTAATAAAATTAATTAAAACTAGGTTTGTAAAACAAAAAATCCGCCGGACGGCGGTATTATTATCATTGTAGTTAGAAAAATTCCGGAAAATCAAAAATAATGGACTTGCGTGATGGTATGGGCATAGTTTTCTCTTGAGTACCGCCGGGCGGCGGTATTCTTCCCTGTGGCCCAGAAATCCGCCGGAAAAATAATCCACAAAAGCTTGATAATACCAAAGTTCATGGTTTAAAAATGTTTTTGTTTTGTTTGAGTATTATAAAAGTATTAGTAAACAATTTTCCGCTTAAACATTTTTAATCTCTTAAGATTTTGATTTAACACGTATTGGTTATCTGAAAATCCTCGCTTCGCAACAACCGCAATCGTGGGATAAATTAAAGGAAATGCATTTATAACATCATTTCCATTAATATGCTGTGATATAAAATATAAACTAGCAATACCAGTAATAAAAGTATATTTAAATAAAGGAATTGAAATATTCAAAAAGAGTTTGAAAGGTATTTTAAGCCGCAAAAATATTTCATGAAGATATCTGAAAAGGTATTTGATCGAATTTCAATTGGAGCCATGTTGAAAAAGGAGATAAAATTCAAATAAACCGAGGGAGAAGTTTTCTCAGATTTTTCTTATTAAAAATGTACTTTGAAGTGTGAAAATATACTTTGTGCGACATAATTTTACATTATTTAAAACATTATGTTAATTTTCATTAACAAAACAACCTTGTTGCGTTAGATAACTTTTTTTTACTATTTTTTCAACCTTGTTTATTTATTTTTATACGTTCATTCTGCCAAGTTTTATTTAGAAATGCAATTTACTAAACTTGAAGTTAAAATCCCGTACGGTACTATTATTATATTGTAGAAAAACTGTTAGCACCTTAAAATATTAAAATCTTCATAAATTATTCTCTCAGCTCCCCCACGAAATTAATTTTAGATGCATTGCAGATATTTTGTTGGCTCAGCACTTGTTTTATCTTTCTAAGAAAATAATTTTATCCTTGAGCACCCTAATGAAAGCCTCTTACTTACAGTGGTGGAAAAAGGTTTTACAAATATTTTTTTATTATGCTGGTCAATAAAATTATCTAAGTAATCAATACGAGGCAATAACTTCATTAAAAATGTAAACACCTGGAAAGAAGTATGGAAACTTTTATTTTTCTTACTTAAGAAAACAAAATTTTAAATTAATTTAATATTTTGTGGCTTATCCTCTTCTAATTTACGTAGTGTATCCAGAAGAATATTTTCTTTGTCGAATGAGAAAATCTAAAATATGGGGTTTCGATCTAAAAATTGTAACAGCCATTCAAGTTGATTGTCATTTTTTGGAAAACCATTATTTCACTAAGTGCCTCAACTTAAGTGGTATTTCTTTTAAAGAAAATGTAATATTTGGTTTTCTTAAACGTTTTTATACCGAATATGATCTATTTTTCCCTCTGAATGCGTAATTGCCACAATTCCAGATTGAGTAAAACAAACTTTTACCATAATAGACCTACCACCATGTTTAACGATCGGTATTTGGTATCTTTCATTGTAATTTTGGGTTATGATTCGCCATCCACCATCTAAACCAAATAACATAAATTTACTTTCGTCGCTCCAAAGGACCGTTTTCCACTTTTTTTGTCCATGTCAAATACCATCTGGCAAATTTCATTCAAGCTCTTGTTTTTTTATGGAAATTTATAAAAAAAATTATAACAACACGTTCATTTAAATCTTGACCTATAAAGTTATTTCTGATGGTTTTGGAATTTGGCTGAATGTTGAATTGGTCAAAAAACTCCTCTTAATTTTGCCTCGCCGCTTTACGAGATTTTTTTCCAGTTAATAATTTTATTCATTTTGACAACTATTTAATCTTGATAAAAAACGATTATGACCTTTTCTGTGATGAATTTCCTGTAGTTTAATTTTTTACATAGATACTTTTTCGCTATAAGCAGAGGCTTACGAGTAATTTAAGGAAAACGTAAAAAGTGACCTTTAAACGACTGCTCACTACACCGATCAGTCGTCATGATTTTTAGTATACAGGGTGTCCCAAACCACCCGTACCACCTCTTTATTTCGAGAACCCTTTGTCGTACATTGATGCGAAAACAAATTTTATTACCAAAGTGGACCTAAAGAATCTTTTTATGTAATTTCCAAAACAGACCGGAAGTACCCGAAGGCGGAAGTAACTTTGAAATTTTAAATGGCAACCTAGGTTGAGTATAGTATTGTTGGAAACAACTTTTGTTAAGATATTTTTTTAATATCTTTCATAATTAACAAATTAAACGAAAAAAATATTCAAACAAGTGTCGTTTGGTCTCTTAAATTATAGAAAAATTAAATAGTTACCATCATTCGCAAGAAAAATTTTTATATGGAAACTCTTGTTTTTTCATTTTTCGCTTTATGCCTTAAAAATAATCAACTTTTTTAAAAATTTTTGATTAAAGGGAAATACATAACCTAAAAAAGTTGATTATTTTTAAAGAACTAGGTAACTCCTCTTATAGTCCACTAAACCAAAAACCAAAAATGTCGCAAATTTTTGTAGGGTGCTAGGGACAAGTTTATGAACGATATACTAAAAATCCTGATTGTTTTTAGTATATTGTTTATGGCACTTCCCCCTAAAACCTTACAAAAATTAGGGACTGCACGAATTATTTCCCCTATTTTTTCGTCGAATACTGGTCTATTATAGTATAGTAAAATATTAATAATTTTTCAATTTCAACTTGTCTTTCACCACTTTGTTAGACAACAATTATTTTTTGCTTAAAATATTTAAAAATAACAGCTTTTGGGCACTTTAACGTAGTGCTGTTCATTGAACCCGAACTTTTTGAGGTTCGGACTTAGTTCGAACTTTAAAAAATAAAAAGTTCGAACTGTTCAAACTCTTTCGACATAATAATAAAAGTTGGAACTCTATAAAGTTCGAACTCGATAAAGTTCGAACTCAATAAACAGGAACTCGATAAAGTTCGACTCCACTTAGTTGGAACTCGATGAAGTTTTAACTCTTTTAAAACATCTTCTGAAGTTGAATTTAATTTTAAAGAAAATAGTTTGAATAAGAAATGTTCTCCCTTTTCTTGGTGGAAAGAGATAAGCCGCACTTACCCTAAATTTAGTAATATTGCAAAAAAATATTTAAGCATTCCGGCAACTTTAACTCACTCAGAGCGTGTTTTTTCATTAGCAGGAAATAGAATATCTTCTAAGTGAAATTGTTTACTTTCTGAAAATCCAGAAATGCTTATTTTTCTTTATGAAAATTAAAAATAATTTTATATATCTTTCATATACAATATATTTGATAATTAAAATTTTATTTGCAATATTTAACTTTTTATTTACAGGGTGTCCCTGAATAACTGCCAATTTTGGGATGATACAGCAAGTGAAACTAAGCATTTTTGATAAATAAAGTATTTAAAAATTTTCAAAATTTTTTTTACTTTGTAAATAAAATAAAATAAATATTAAAATTTTAAATTTTGGAGGTAGTTTTTTTCCCATAAAGATACATATTTAAGGCCAAAAAAAATCATCAAAGTAAGCTACATTAAAAGAGTATAATGAAAAATGTTAACTATTTTATTTATTATTACTGCCTGGTTAGATTAACATTCTTTAGTAAAATTTCAGAGTGTTGTTGTTTTGCTTCCTTTACCATCCCCAAAAAAATGGCACAGTTATTCAGGGACACCCTGTATATGTATATATTTATACGTAATATGTATACTTAATTTATGTTATTACTATTTACTCTTTTCTGGCTGAATTTGTACTTTTGATACTGTATATGTATACTTAGTTTATGTTATTATTATAGACTCTACATCTGAATAAACTTGTACAAAAATAAATCTTTGACTAATTTTCTAAGAATAATTATTGTTTATTAATGACTTTTCAAAATCGAACTTTTTTCGAACTCGAACTTTTTGCGAACTGGAACCTTTTCCGAACTCGAACTTTTTCTAAACTCGAAGTTTTTTCGAACTCGAACTTTTTACGAACTCGAACTTTTTCCGAACCCGAACTTTTTTCGAACTTTTGCATAATGTTCGAACGGTTCGAACTATTTCAAAGTTAGAACTTTAAAAAAATATGAAGTACGTACAGCACTACTTTAAAGCAAATACCTAATTTACTAATGTGACTGTTTTGTACAAATTATGTAAAATAAAGCAATTTAAATAAAAATAAGATTCCATAGTCTTTTCCAACAAAAACTTGAATGTGACTAAAATAAAATTTATTGAACGCAGTTTCAAGAAACTAAAACCCAGAAAAAACACCTACTTTTATATTTTTTAGCGAAATTAATTTACCTGAAAATAAGGTAAAAATATATATTGTATTATTAGTTTTTTTTTTCGTACCTTACTATTTTAATTAAAGCTTTTGTTAAAATAGTAGAACATAAAGTAAAGCTTTTAATTCTTTTTGTTTGATCCTTGGCTTTGAATTTAAAAATATACGAAGCTCTTTTAAAATATTCCCTGCTTTTAAAAATTCAATTAAATATGATAACACGTTTTAAGTTTTTTCATTTATTTATAATATAAGTGGACTACTTTTTCACCTCCATTTTTAACAGCTTCTTATTTGTTATATTTTTCATATACAAACTTTTAGATTATTATTTTTATAATCAATACATCGTGTTAGGAGAAAGGAAGCACATCATTTGCGTGTTTTACTTCTGTAAATTTCTATAAAAATTAAATAACTCGTTGGAAAAAAGTAAATTTATTAAGCTCTAGGGAATCTTCCCCTAATGAAAAAGACATTATGAACACTTAAATTTTCATGAAATTTTGTAAACCCTTTAGTACAACTGAAAATACAATACAATTCGTCCAGCCGAAAATTGGTGCTCCAAAAATTTCTTAATATTTAATTTTTGGAGCGTTGTAAAAAGTTAAAAAAAAACATTTTAAACAAAACCCAAAATTATGAACTCTTTGTTTATACCTTAACTTATTGCTAGCATTTGAAAAAAAAATATTATTTCAATTAGTTTTTTATAAATATTTAAAATGCTGCTCAGCAACGTTTTTGGTAAAGAACCCATTTTACTCCTGCTGTATGAATATTTGGTTTTACTTACAAAAACAAAAAAAGAAGAAATTTGTAGCACAATATGACAAAATCCGCAAATATCAAGCGAATTTTTAAATCAAGCTCTCAAATTTTCCGATAATTCTTTTAACTATGAATAATTTTATTTCAATTTGAGTTTAAAAAAATAAAAGCTTAGTAAGGATTTGAACCATATATCTTTTGATACTTTCTTTTGCAAATACTATTTTCCTGCATAAACTTTGTGTTGAAAAGATAAACGAAAGTGTCATGCGAAATAAATCCTAGCAAGTGCAGCATATTTACAAACCGTTTTATGTAAATAACCTGGGCTGAAGTCCCGGTTTTTAAAATAAATCAAATGGTGTGTTTGCTGAATATTATTTCAAGCTTTAAAATCAATTTACCTAAATCATTTTCCTTTCCTGTAAAAAATATCGGAACAATTTCTTACGCTACACGTGACCTACCGTGTCATTTATGTGAAGATGTTTTCAATTTATTTTTATGGTACTCGTATACTAGCGTTTCCAGGAGGGGTGGATTGAGTGCATGTGCATCCCCCTTGAACTGGCAAATAAGTGAAATAAATGAAAAAAAAAATCATTAAATTCACTAAAATTAATTAAATTTTTATGTTATATTTGTTTAAATGAAAAGATACATTCGTTTTTTTACTTACCAAAAGTGCACCCCCTTTAAAAAAGTTTGGGTACGCCACTGGTACTCGTAGCCTGTTTCGAGCTCGACATAAAAATATATCTCGACTCTTTGTAGCCAAGTCGATTCGAATTCTAAATTAGTACAGGAATGTGACATACATGAAAACCACGCTATGCACGAAAATATTTCCTGTCTCATGCATATTCCTTGCTAAATACGTGTCACAATATTTATATCCACTGAATAAATATGCATGCTTTAGTATAATATAAGCGTTTTCATGATAATACTACAGGGAGTAATAAATTTTTCCTAAAGAATTATATAAATTTCAATTTTGTTCTAAAAAATTGTAAAATAAATTAAATATCTTGTAAATGAAAATTTACAAAAGGATTTAAAACTTTTGTTTTTATTAAATTGAGATAAAATAAATATGGAGCTTATTATTTTATACACCTTTTTAGGGATAAAGTTGTTAAGACTGCAAAAGAACATATTAATCATAAAAAATAATAAATAAAAACTATATGATTCTTATAACTATAAGCACTTCTTTAAGTTTTGTCTAATTTTTCTTTTCAATAAAATTTTGGAAGAGCGTAGAAGTGGAAATACGATGAAATATGAAAAAAACGAGCTATTTAAACTTATACTCTTTTTCCAGGGGCATATATTTAAAAAATTAATGCTGAAAATCAAAGAGTTATTTATAAGAACGAGGATCACTTAAATTTTATTTGGTTTTGTTAATGGTTGCTATGCAAAATAAATAAAATAACAAATCTCACAATTTCCCCACCTTCATTTTTAAAATTTCTATATGTCTACTTTTATTATTTTAAATTGAATAAAAAATAATTAATTTCATATTTTTATAGAATTATTTGTTGTATTTATTAAATATCTTACATGTAATGATTTATTTAATTACTTGATGAGTAGAGTAATATTTAAAAGCTTTTAATCTAAAATCCAGTTTTTTACCACCGTAAATTTCACTGTCAATTATCCTATCATTTGAATCAGAGAATCCTTTTAGGAAGGTAAAATAAAAGTTAATTTTCATGATTGCTGTTTAAATTAGAGGAAAATCTGTGGTTCCCTCGACACTACTGAATTATCACTATAATCATAACCATTATATTATAATTAATCTTTGAATTGTATTATTGGTTGGGTTAAAATCTACTGCAGCGTGTCGGTGTTAATAATAATTGGATTTAAACTGTATAACACAATACGTATAATTCTAATTAATTTACTTATAAAATGTATAATACAAATATTTTACTTAATTATTATTAATAAATGGAAATAAATGCGAGTACTCAAGCTGCGATAATAAAAATCGTAACTGATGCGTTGTTACAAATATTTTATATTCTAAATTAATTATTTAAAAATTCGTTCATAAATGAGTATTTGCTTTAAGTGTTTCACTTTTTTCCAGCTCTTTCCAACTCTTTCAAAAACTATAAATTTTAAATTTAATATGTCTAAATTTATATGATATTTGTGATAAGCCCTGTATAAGTATTCAAAAAAGCAATTGAGTAAAGATAAATAGATAATAAAAAGCAATTTATACAGAGTGTGCACAAAAATCATTAAGAATTTAAACAAAAAATATGTGTATTAATATGACTTTTTTTGTTAATAATGACATGTACTATCTGGTTTTTTTTTACATATTTATATTACTTTATACTTATCATTCTTTTAAAAAAGTTGGTTAAATAAAAAAGTCCTAATTTTTTTACAACTATTTAGTGAGTAAAGTAGAATTTATAAAAATTATCTTAAGATTTCAAGAGTAATCTGAACCAATAATATAAATACAGTCTTTGAAATTTTTTGAGAAAGATATTATTACCTACTTAAAAAAAGGAAGAGGGAAAAAATTTTATATTTGAAATTGTTTAGTTGTATTAGGGATATCAATTATTCTAAAAATATTTTTTGTATTCATGTTTGCATCAAAAAAAACAAAAGTTGCCTGTAGTTTTTTAAATGTTTTTGGAAAAAATAAGTAGTAATCTTTTAAAAGGTTGATAAATGCATTTTTTGCCATAAAAAATTTCCATTCGAGTTTTTTGTTTAATTTTAAGGGCGCAACAAAGAGAGTACTTCGTAAAACTTGCGCTCTCTTGAGTGTTTTTGAAAATACGATAAAACAAAAAGTGACGACATACTTTTTTGTGCAATTCGAAAAAAATACTTAAAATACTTAAATGTGCTATGCTGTTTTGATATAAGTGCTTTTATAACGGTCTTATGGGTATTTGAAAAACCGTAAAAATTTAAAAAAATAATTATGTCATAAAAATAAAACAAAAATGCATAAAATAAACCAGGAAAGCAAAACTTTTAATTTTAAGCACTTTCTTCGAAGTGGCACAAAAAATAATATATTATCCCTTTTTTTGTCGTATTTTCAAAAACAGTCGAAAACGCGCAACTTTTTCGAGTGCTCTCTTTGTTGCTCCATTAAAACTATTTGGTTTACCCTAAAAAAACAAAAAATGCATAAAATAATAACGACAATATCCTTTAGAACACCAAAAAAGAAAATTTAAAAAAGCTTGAGCAGAAAGAAAGTTATGACCAAATGTATAGTTGGAATTTTAAAATTCGTCGACTTTCCACTTGTATCATTCAAATTGATATATCATTATTTATTGAAATCGGCTAAAGAATAACAAGCTACTTAACTGCCCGTTTTTTCTATACACCTCTCAAAATAAAGATTTTGTAAGCTAAAAAAGTTCAATTTGCCCGGCGCATTCGCCATAATTTTATGTATGGTTTTGCGCTTCTAAAGTTTTTTTGATGGAAAGACCTTCTTAACTCATTTTAATATTATTGTATTGAAAGATTGAAAAATTTTCTGTTTTTTATTGCACACTTTTATACTACCTGATTTTTCTAAAATAGAATAATCAAATATCAGGAACATTTAAGGTAACCATGGAAATTGTCCATTATGTACAACCCATATAACAAATATAAAGTTAAAGGCCTATAACCTTAAATCATTTAAGTTTATAGGCCAGAATCTTGATAATAATCTGTATAAGGTAAATTTAAATTTCTATAAAGTAAAAAAATCGTATAAATTATTGTAAAAGATTTTAGATTTTTTGCAAAATTTAATTTATTATATATGGGGTTCATCATAACAACTGTAACTTTTTATAATAGGTTTTGATCAAAAAATATTTTAGATAAATGTTTTTTGTTTTTTTACATCATGTGACTGAGTTGAAACCATATATTTTGAAATATGAAACGGAACATCCCAACTTTTCTCATTACATGAAAACATCATATTTTCATCCAAAATTTGCATTTAAACTATTTTGAAGATTTTTGAATTTTTTGTCTCAAATTTTGTATCCTAGGTGGAATTATTTTTGAATAAATGAATTTAAAATTGTAAGTATAACACAACGTACTTTGTAAATTGAATTAAATGAAATAGAATATAGGTATACAATATAAAAAAGTATAAATATAAAATTTTATTTTAAGAAAATATCGAATTATTCGCACCTTTCACTTACTAAATTAATAAATACATTTTCTAAATTACTTGCTTTATTAATATTTACGATGGCTCAACGCTGCTGGAAAAGCTTCCTAATCGAAACACTTTTATTTCAAAATATATAAATGTGTCAAGTCTACTTTAAAATGAGAAACATTTTGTAAATATTTAAAAAAAGTATTGACGCAAGTATAAATAAGTAAAAATATCAATAAAATATATCGTTTAAGTTCTGTAAAACATTTTAAATTTTGATATAAAATTGTGCATTTGCTTGAAGTAGTTATTACATCATTTTTATTGAATTTATTTGTTTCATTTATTGTGTTTGTGATGAAACCTTTTGACCGTAAAAGTCTCCATTTTCACTTGTTGCTATGTCAGCAGTTACCAGAGGAAACTATACCTTAGTTATACTCGTACTTTATATAAAACTCACTCGTATAATATTTCCACAAAGGCATATTTCAACTCGTGGCAAGCCATTTATCTCTGTGTTCTCTTAATCCAAAAACATTGTAAAATCCACAAAGCTAGAAATTGAATTTCCCCATCGCTTACTGCAAAGAACTTGTATGTATAATTTTAAGAAAGATTTTTTAATAATATATTTTTTCGTAAAAGCTATTTAATAAAATGTTGACTTACATTATTTTTAATGGATGAAAATTAAATCCTAAAAAAATTTCAATATGAAGGTTATATAAATCTACTCCAACTTTTAGCGATATTAAGAAAGTTTATGCAATAACTTAAAACCGTATGATGCATGCGCTATTTAGCTCGCAAGGTAACATTTTACACCTCGCCAAATCACAAGTACCATACAGGACAATGTCGTTTCTAGCAACGTGATATTTATCGAGCTGCAAAATGTGTATGCTAGTTTTAAAGTTAGCGCGAGTCGCACGAATTCGCAAACGAAATAGCGCATGTGTCATGCGGGTATTAGGTAAAATGGAAAAGTAAGTTAAATTTATCTTTTCAGTTATTTGAAAAAAATTGTAAATATAGTGAGGAATTATTGGATATGGAAGAAGATGATGATGAAATAACTCAATCAATTTCAAAAACGTCATCAACAGTAACATTAACGCAGCAAAACATTTCAATTTCGCATACCTCGTTAACATCCTTTTACGAGGAGCAAAGCAAGTCGGAAGGGATTCCACAATGTCAGATAGTCACGCACCAAGCCAGCGGGGATTCCCAGGAAAGCGAGGAGTCAACCTCAACTCGAGCCTCACCACACTATTCCCTCCTAAGCAAGTCTCCTCACTCGAGTTCTTCACAAGAAGAGTACGAGCCCAAAGGGCACTTTTTATCCGCAGGTATAAGAACAGAAGGTGCAAGGAGTATGGAAAGCCTGCGGACGACTTCAAAGAGCTTCCTCAGCACCAGTGAAAGGGAACTGAGGAGAGTCATGACGGAGAGTGTTGAGACGAAAAGTTTGGAATGTTTAGGACGTGAGATGAAGCTTAAACGATACGCTGTTAGTGGTGATGGGTCGATGATATCAATGGGGTCCTCTGAGGAAACTATAAGTGCGGAAAAGCGTAGAGGGTTGTGGTCAGGCCGCGCTAGAGCTCCTCAACATCTTAGCTTACCACCCCCGGGGGGATACTTGAGCCTTAGTCCTGGCGACAGGAAATTAACAATATTATCACCCCATTCCCCACTACGGGGACCTGATCTTCTACATCTTTCACAAAATTTAAAAACAAGAAGGCGGAAAATTATGCTCCCCAGGCTTATTTTACCCAGGAGTGACTCAGACATTAGTGAAGTCTTTTCAGAAGGATTTGAGTAAGTAAATCTCAAACGAAAGAAAAATTATTTTGTTAAATAATTGTCATCTATTATAATTAAACAATCAAAATTATTAGTTTGTAAAGAAAAACTTGTATTAAACAAAATTATAGCCCCCACAAAATAGCCTCGATAAAATAGCCCCGACAAAATAACCCCTACAAAATAGCCCCGTCAAAATAGCCCCCGACAAAGTAGCTCCCCGACAAAATAGCTCACCTAACTTAACCTTTTTTTAGTCATTCATTTTCCCAGGTTGGTATAGTTTGATTTGTTCCCAATCTCAACATATCATAATAATTCCATAACAAAGGTCCTAACACTGATCCTTGAGGTAACCTCAGCAAACCAACTAGAAAATTCATCGACTTGCAGTTTGTCGAAATGAAAATTCACCGGTTCTATTTACAATTGATTGTAAAAGAGGCTATTTTGTCGGAGGCTATTTTATCGGGGCTATTTTGTCGAGGTTATTTTGACGGGTCACGAAACAAAATAGTTACCTTAATATTAATTACACTTTTGAAAATGTAATTCAAGTTTATTTATTCCAATTTAAAAAAAACTGTGAAATTCTGAATGCGACGAATTCTTTCAATGCATTTTTACACCCCCTTGGTTTCTAACGAGTATGGCAGGTGTTCTATAGTTCCAAACCCAACTTTGTTAGATTTTTGCAATTATTGGAGCTCTGTCGGAGGAAACATGTCTAGAGCATGTTTTCACGAAATCCAACAGTTTTAATGTTGATATGTTTGAAGTGGTCAAAAAATAACAATTTTTGATTGAGTATAACTAACAATATTTCTAATTACTCTAACATTTACAATAGGAGTATTTTGTAGAAAAACTTGTGTTTGTAACTTTAGCCAAAAATAGGGTCCAAATGAGATCCTTGTGGAACATCACTGAGACTTATTAGTAAGCTAGGAACCAATCCACGTTAACAATTATCCACTGAAATCAAGCGCTCTTAATTTTTGCAACCAAAGATGATGGTTCACTCGATCAAAGACCTTTCTGAAGTCTGTGTAGACATTTGCCACCCTATTCCCCGATTCCAATCCTTCAATAATGTCATTGGTGTAGGTGAAAAATTTCAGCACTTCTTTCTTTGGTAAATCCATGTTGTTCATGAATAAGGACAACATGTCTATATGTCTTGGTGGCCTTCCAAAAGCCCGTACTCAGTAATCATGGTAGATGGAACATATTTGAAGTATAATTTTTTGACATGTTACTAGTATGAGGAGGGGTCTTCGATTAACTTATTTTCAGTTGCTCTGATATAATTCACATGGTCGTCAGCAAATTACAGTTTTGGACAAAAAAGTTAGAAAAATCACTCTCAAGAAAATTAGCTTTGTAAATGGTTGTAAGTTTCGTCATACGATACAAAGCGATCAAGAAACGATTCATTTTGGTTGAAGAGAAGTGTTGAGGTTTGTCTTGTCCTTGATCAGTTGAACGCGGTTGGAATTTATTTTGTCCTTATCGATATCCCATGGTTGACAACTACTTTTGAATCAGCATAGCACAGTAGCTGCGTTAGTAGTTTCTGGACCAATTGCAAAGTTGATATAATAATCTGTCGCTGCTATGTTCTGTCCCAATGTTTTTGAAAATTTGGAGTACAAATCCGACCTTTAAGTGCGCACTTTTTATCAGATTAAAATTATTTAGTAATTTTCCAGTGAAGAAGCTTTCCCTGCAAACTCACAATCGATTAAATTTTTAAGTGTTTCCATCAAAATTTTTCCCTGAACCTGAAATTTCGTCCCAGAACTACGGAACGAATAAAAATTTCGATACCAATCTTTTTTCGTATTGGGAATTTTAAAAAGCCTAAAATGGTGAATAACCGGTTCGTTATTGTCAAATAGATTTATTATTGAAATCTTAAGTTAAATGCGTAAAATATGTACTTACTAATGCTTGAAATCAAATAAAAAATACCTGTTTTCTGGGTTCATATTTTTACCACCAGAGGGCGAGTAGCATTCTAGAATTCCCAATTTAAGAGGATTTTGATGTAGGAAAGTATTCTGCAAATTTTCTGCCATAAAGCGTCTTAATCGGCTACGTGGTTCAGCCAAAATTAATAACAATTTCGTACCGATTTTTTTCTTCAAATAGGGTTTTCACATTTTCAATAGTTCTTACACCGTAACTTCAAAACAAAAAGAGATATCGAAACGAATCTTTTTTTGTGTTAAAGATAATACAAAAACCTTCAGATTTAGCTATCATTCGTTAAAATCTGCAAAGGAGAAAAGGAGTAGAAAATTTAGCGACATGTGCGGGGTTGAATTATTGATTTTTTTCTTCTCGTGTTTCGTTACCTAACGCCAATAATTTTGCTCGTGAAGGGTGGAAAAACGGAATTTTGACTTTGACGGTCAGTGTGGTGTCAACTAAGAATATATCGATATCTGGGCATCCATTTTTCATTTAAGAAAAACACCACATGAAGTGATTTTTAATTTACTGCGTGTTTTTTTTTCAAAAAATAGGCTACTGAAATTGAATATTATTCTATACATTGATAGTACCCTAAGCCACAATTAAAGCGTTATTCGGTAATCATCGGTCAAATCTTGTAGAAAGTGCAAATTTTCAAACTTAGGAAGCAACCGAGCCTAACTTACCCTTACCTAAAAACTGACATGATTTTTTAGTCACCTAACCAAATTGTTTTAAAAATATTAGTGTCCAAACTGAAGTGTCAAATAACTTTCTTAACAGTCTAATACTTCAATAAATTACCATTTAATTTGTGCCCTATTATTAAAAGTTGGGTAAATTTTTTAGGTATTGCGTTTCGGAGCGTTCATTATTAATTAATTGATGAAATAACTAAATACAAAGAAAAGTTTTTAATTAGAATGCACTTTTAAGATATTAAGGACTAAAATCATGAATCTTGTAAAAACTTTTGAAGTAATAATTCAGGACTTGATTAGATTTAGCTTCGATGGCTTCGCAGGATTAATAAACGCTTATTAAAATTTTAGTATAATCTATTTTATCCCGCTACATTTAGAAACCATTTAAATTCTGGTATCTAAATAGCATGTGCAAAAATACGACCCAAATACATGTTTAAACTAAATTTCCTCATAAAAACAGTTTAATCTCAATTTCTAAATAATCCCCTAATACTACTATTACATAGAGTTTAATTTCTAATTTTAGTCTAAAGCAACCAAGTAGATAATGCAATCCCTAATCGTCATCTGACCTTTATAAAATATTTTTGTACAATCAATAATTAAAATTATAATCACTCCTGACATTTTCGTTACCTCAAATTATAATGATGCAAAAAAAACAAACTTTTCTTTAACAATTCACTAATGATTGTTTATTCTTTTCAGGTAAGTTTCAGCAAAACCAAGCACTTGTACCCGGTTCGTAAGTAAAAATTATTATCCTTAAACATTAAAAACACTTTTGGAAACTGTGAATTTATTTCACCAGAAGAAATGAAGTGGAAGGAAAGTTTTTAGATTAAAACTTTAGTTGTAACTTTTGCGAAAAATCAATAATGCTAGAATAAATGTTTAAAATATTATTACACCGGTTTTGTTTGTAACAAAAACAAAATTTATTAATATGTTTCGGTAATTGGTTAAACTAAATTCTGCGAAATTGTTTAATTAACGCTTAACATCCGCCCTATTTACTATAAGTTTGTAATACTGAAATAACTAGCTTTTAGTTAAATTATTTGTAATTATATGCTTGCCGTCGTAAAATTTCATGACAACACGTATATTTCGCCGGATATTCAGCAATTTTATTTCATGCTATCTCAACTTACCATTCTATTTATACGCTTGGATATATTGCGTGTCATCAATTATGGGGCTCTAGTTTTTTGTTAGTATTTATCGATTTTGTGTAGGCGAATCAAAGTTTTCAACATGAATAACTTCAAAAATCGCAGGTAAATAAATTTGTACAACAAAATACTAGAAAAGTAAAGAGTTTGTCGCATTTCTTCCTAAACAGAAATCAATACCCTTCGCCTCAGGTAAAGAACTAAATCACAAATTCTGCATCTCGTTTCATATATTTTCCTTTCATTATTAGGTTATTCATACTTGACCAACAAAAAATTTTAAATTTAAAATCAGAGTACCTCATGAAACGCAAATTGACCAATTAAACGAAATGGAACACCCTGTATATTTTAACATCGATGGCATTTTTTACAAGCTTTAGTAACTTCTCATGGAATATGTAACAGCTTTATTTTGTACTTTTAGTAACAATTTAAATTAGAGGTTTCTGGATTGTATGTTCCGTTTCTAAAATAAATGAAACATGATGTACACCTACTAATTAATTAACTTGGAGAAACCGTGCTTTCAAACAAAGTATATGATCAAGGTAAATTTCCGCACGTGACCCTGTTAAATTCAGAAACTTGAAGATTATCCACTGTATTAAAGCGCTTGTTTGATGTATTAAGATTTATTATTTTATTATATTGAGCTTTATATAAGGCTACCTAAATAATTCTATATTGGGGACCTGAAATCGATAATTAAAATAAATTTATTAACCCTTCCAAAATGTTTTTTTTTTTCAAAAAAAGCAGATTTTATCATGGATCAAAAGGTTTTAGTAAAATTTAAAATTATCAAATTTAGTTTAAAATAATTTTGTACAAAAACTTCTTGACATTCAATCACGAGAAACTTCATACAGGGTGATGAGATTAAAAGCTAAAATAGGTATTAATAAATTTGGACCTCCAATAATATTTTTTTATAAGTTGTATTCAGTTGATCATTGTTTTGGATTTACGTTGTCTACTTTTTTATTCCTGGTGGCAAATCAAGAACCAATTTTAGTAAATCGAGGGATTTCAAATTAAAAACGCACATTGTGACGTACTGATTTAATTAAAACGTAAAAACTAATACTTAAAGTATAAAATAATTTGATATAAGGTTATTTGCTGCATTTGGAAGTAGATGCTGACTGGTGTAATCGTCATATAGAAGGTCTTCTAAATCATCATCACTGTTAGGCAGCATATCTTCGCAATTATTAATTTTGGTTCAATGGCGGAATTTCATCTGGTGCAATTATAGCATTTTTGGAACATTTCATCCCTTGTTTCCTTCAACTACAAGCATTTTGGCACCTTTTCGAACATTTGCAAGCACTATTGTCAATCAGTTCCTGCTGATTCGGCTCTTGGTGGCAATGTGAGCAGCCCATGCTTAATAACCTTTCAACCCCATTGAAAAGTTATTTCCAACCCCAGTAGAAACGAAAATTGTAATTGGAACGTGGCAATATTGTAGGAACATGTAATTATTGTGGATCGTATATGGATTATTGTACAAACATTTGTGTAATAATATGTTTCGGAAATATTGTGGTAAAATTCTGACAATGTTGTGGTTTAAATATTGTTGTAGTATTGTGGCTAAAAGATTCTGAAATTATTGTAGCCTGAATATTGTGTTCATATTTCATTACAATATTGTATGAAATACATACTTTTAATGTGTGCACCATATTGAGCAAAAATTCTGAACATAATATAATACAATATTATGTTTTATTATGTGCACAATTTTGAAGTCACTATCGACATTTTTAATATCGTCTATAAGTATATACACCCGGTCATCTGGTCGATTTAAGTCGATTAAAGTTTCAACTATTAGATTGGTAGTCATAATTTGCTTTATTTAAAATGAAAAATGGATTTTTTTAAGTAGTTAGATAATTTGAATAAAAAAGGTTACCTACAATATTTCCAGAATAGGGGGATGACCTATTTTAGATACCATTAAGAAAAAATATCATACTAATATTTATAACAACCTTTCATAAGTTGGTGTAGTGATAGTGTAAAGTTGCTCCCAGTTGGAAGTAGGACAAAGAATACGTGATCGTGGTTACTTTTGTCCTACTTCCAACTGGGACCATCTGTTAATGCTTAGAAGTCTAAAGGTTCAGAGATCAAACCTCCGGTCCATCTCTTTTTTTACGTGTAGGAATATTGTCATATGCACGTACCACAACTTGTGGTAATGTCCCAGCACAATATCAACACAATATTATCGCTGATCAACATTTGCTGATTCCACAATATTGTACAAAACCTCATCACAATTTTTTAAAATTGTATTATATTATATATTTTCACAACTTTGGTTTCTGCTTGGGAAGTTTTAGTTATCCACGCATTACATCGTGCGTTGAAGCGACGTGTTGTGAAAAGTGATGGCGGATTCATAGTGTTTCATCCATGGTAATATTTTAGAAGGATTGAGGACGTCAGTAAAAGAAAAGGGTATCCTAACAACTTTCACTGTAGTAAAAAAGGAAACACGTTTTTTTGAAGGATAAAACTTCAGTAACCCTACATGAAAATGAAAAAAAAAATCTACAACAAGCAGTCCTACATTTATGCTACACTAGTTGAGCAGTGATCTGGGTTCAGTACCTCCAAAAGTTCGAATGAATCAAGATCAAGAATTTACAACTATTCTATCCTTCACCCAACATTTTTTTGGATTTCGGTTATTTCAAATAAATGATACTCATTCGTCACAGAAATTCATGTGGTTTAATTTATGGAAGAGTAAAATTTTTATAGAAATGCACTGTTTAGGAGTTATTAGTAAAAAAAAAGTCTGAAAATTTCTAGGTTTCTAACCCAAAATTTTAATTTGAATTTTCTATTTCAAATTTTTAAGATTACAAGGTAAATAAAACCATTAAAGTAAACGAAAGGCAGCAAATACAGACTTTTATTTCTATTCAATTTCAATTTGAAAACACAAACACTTTTGTTTAAAAAGAAGTGGTATATACTGTAATCATACAATAAACTTTGACTTTTAGGAAAGTTTAAAATCAATAATCAATACTTGAAAGAAGGTTTTGTTTTTAAACCAAACTTATTCTCCGACTTCCTTGAATAAAAAATGGAAAAGCTGCTTAGATCCCATGTATATTTTAAAACCCATGAAATTGAGTGGGTTGCTAAATATACGCATGCATAATTTTGGGATCAATGATCAATTATGGGAGCTGAAGTAGTCCCATTCATTAATTTGGTTTATGTTATGGAATCGATAAGGAATACACGTCACTAGTGTGTAATAGGTGCATAGCAATTAATTGTCAACAATGAAATGTTATTGTACTATACAAGGGCATAAATAGCAACACATTCGTGACAACTATGAGAAAGTCAACATGCAAGCTTCTATTTCCTACAAAGCTAACATACGCATTTATTTCAAAAGAAATATATACACCCAAGTAAAATGGTTCAAGGACTAACTTAATAATAGATCCATTCTGTACTTTTCACCTGATGTTTTTTCCTCCTTCCAAACCCTATTTCTTATCTTTAGTTTTAGATAACTACCTGTAGACAATTAAGTTTATCTAATTTATTGCTTAGAAACATGAGATTATAAATAAAATACTCTTAAATTAAATTTAATGAAACCCAATTTTTAATCTACTATTTTTATATTTATGTATTTAAGTATTCGTGGTTCAAGCTGATGCTTTAATTTTAATATTCATGATTTACTGAGGTAGCATTTGTGTTAAATGCTGTTTGGGACGTTGGCCAAAGTGCATTTCACATTTTAAAAAAAGGATTTTATCTTAAAATCTTAAATAAAGTAAAACGTTCAACAGAATAAAATTGCCAGCAAAGATTGTAAAAATAGGTTCAATTTACTTTGTACAACACACAACTTTAAGACTCATGAGACGTTATAAAGACCGTTTCAATGGATTATTTACACATTGAAAGAGGTTTTATATTTCTATTATTGAAGCCACTATTTATTTTCGTATTCTGTGTACACGAAGTTCAATTAAATTATTTATTTTTAGCAATTTGCTAAAGTTGTTTTGTCATAAAATTAAACTAATTAATTTTTGTGTGTTTGAAACTAATTCAAAACAAGTATTATTTTGTATAAATCACTAAGTAATTTGTTTTGAAACCAAAATTAGATTTAATAACTCATTTCTTTCATCAAAAAAGCAAATTACGTTCATATTACAAAAAGGAACATTACTTTAAACAAGTTTATTACTGTTTTGCATGCAGGAATAATGCAATTTTATTACCACGTATTAATTTAATTTTTCTAAAAATAAATATTTTGCTTTTTAATTTATAAAAAATACCACTAAAATGTCCACTAAATCTTAAATGTGCGAATTAATCCTAAAATTTTATTTAACAATCTTGGCGCGCTTTTAAGGTGAACAATGAACCTCAAATATATCGAGCAAACAAATATATGATACTTAATCGATGCAGAATTTTATGTGCTTTAATTTCTAAAAGAATATTTTTTTTTGAAATGCAATGTTTAGGCGTTATTGGTGAATACCTGAAAAACAGTCTAAATTTTTGTGATACTTCTCATAGAGCACAAGCAGAAAATTGGTACAAACTTCAATAAACCCATTTTTTACTCATAAAATTCATCAAAATTGGTTATTAGTTCTCCATCAGGAATGAAAGAGTAGAAACGTATATCCAAATTACGTTTTTTGGTAAATTGAAAAATGATCGTTCTTTAAATTCGCATATCTTCCTAACGCCTTAGCGTAATTTCAAATATATGATACTCATTCGACGCAGAATTTTATATTCTTTAATTTATAAACGAGTAAAATTTTTCTAGAAGTGCAATGTTTAGGAGTTATTGGTGAAAAACTGAAAAAAGTGCCAAGTTCAATAAACCTATTTTTACTAATAATATACTTATATTATGTATACATATAATAATTACCTAAAATACCACCAAAGTGTCCACTAAATTTTAAACATACGCTTTTATTCTGAAATTTTATTGAACGCGCTTTTGTAGTGTACAATAACGTTCAAAAATATCCAGGACATAAATTTCGTGTGATCTCGTGTCCGTTGGGTGAGAATATTTATTTTGTGTCCTCGATATAATTGAGCCTGATTGTACGTATAGGATTATACGAATGATAGTAATTTCGATTTAATTAGCGCAAATAAATGAACATGTATTGACAAATTGTATGGGCAGTTGTTTAAAACGAGATATTTCTAATACACAAAGCACGAAGCCTTCTGTTTTCAACAGGTGAATTATACTAAATACCTGCGTTCTATTGATGAAATTTACTGGTACAGCGAAATTAATTCACTCTACAGAATTACTTTTTAAAAGCTTCTTAATGTTGTCATTAGCTTTCATAAACATCATTTTAATGATTAATTGCGTCCTTTTTGAACTTTGTTTACTTTCGTGGAAAAACTATTACAGCCGGGAAATTGTTGTTGGAAACTTGTTTATTTTATGAATGAATCTTTTTGTAATATCAGAGCCAAGTACATAGTTTCTAGCCTTAAGTTAGGAACTAGAAATGTTTGTTTGAGACCATGTTTATTAAAAAAAGAGAACAGCTTAATTTAATGTATTTTAAGTGTATAAAAATTAATATAAAATTTTAGTCCCTAAATTTTTTATTTATCATGTATAAAATTTAATTAAGAGCGCCCTATTAATTTTTAAAAACATGATGTGCAGCGTAACCTAATTATTATTTATGAAAAAAACGGATTACGCTGAAAATAAAAATAATCAAGAAACTTTAATTAAACTGGTTTATTTAAAAATTGAATTATTTATGAAAATAATTTATATATTTACGTTTGCACTCAATTTTATGAAATTGTAATTGGTATAATCTATAAATATAAAAATTACACTTCAGCTCCATCTACCGACTTTACATGTAACTAAATATAAACTCGCCTATCGGAAATTCATGAAACAGGAAAATCGAAACCTAGATGCCGCAGTTATAACAGAAGTTTACGTTTAGAAGTCTTTGCACGACTTTCAAGCTTTGTAAATTCGTCACTAGATGGTACAACATCACAAACATCGGAATATTTAAAATATAAGAGTTTCCTTTCTATTCATTAATGTTTATTTTATACAAAATATTCCATTATTGTATAATAATTTTAAAGATTGTTAAATATTTATACTATACTAATTTCGGGATTAGAAACTAGACCAAATTTAAGAAAAAAAGTGGAATCTATCTTTTTTAGTTTTGAATTTAATGTCACCGATTTTTGTCCAGAAACACACAATCGCTAATTACGCCGAAACAGACAAAAGTGCAGGATTTCACTAAAATAATCATAACTTCCTTATTAAAAATCGTCGAAAATTAAAATAAATTGCATTTAATTAAGCATTAAACTGGCTTTTCGAGAATATCAAGTTTTCCTTTTTTATTTATTCGAAAAAAAATTTTATTTAATTTAAAAAAATATATTATATTTGAATACGTATAATATCCGTAAGTGTTATCCGATTTTAATATAACAAGAAAATTTATTTAAATTGATTATATTTCTATTATTGTGCCAATTTTTATCTAAATATCCTGAAAAATAAAAATTTGCGGTAACGTTAAGTAAACGTCCACGGTTGCACAAACAATTGCCCCGAAAAGGACGAAATTGCAGGATTTGATTAAAATAATGATAACTTTCTTATAAAAAATCATAGAAAATTATAGTAAATTGCATTTGATTAAGCATTAAACTGGCTTTTTGTTAATGTCAAGTTTACCTTTTTTTATTTTTTCGGTAATCTCTTTTATTTAATTTTAAAAAAAATATTAAGTTTGAATACTTATAAAATCCGTAAACGTTATCCGATTTTAATATAACAAGAAAATTTATTTAAATTGATTATATTTCTGTTATTGTGCCAATTTTTAACTAAATATCCTGAAAAATAAAAATTTGCGGTAACGTTAAGTAAACGTCTATGGTTGCGCAAACCATTGACCCTAAAAGGACGAAATTGCAGAATTTCACTAAAATAATCATAACTTTCTTATAAAAAATCTTAAAAAATTAAAGTAAATTGCATTTGATTAGGAATTAAACTGGCTTTTTGTTAATATCAAATTTACCTTTTTTTATTTTTTCGAAAATCTTTTTTATTTAATTTTAAAAAAAATATTAAGTTTGAATACTTATAAAATCCGTAAACCTCATCCGATTTTAATATAACAAGAAAATTTATTTAAATTGATTATATTTCTGTAATTGTGCCAATTTTTAACTAAATATCCTGAAAAATAAAAATTTGCGGTAACGTTAAGTAAACGTCTATGGTTGCGCAAACCGTTGACCCTAAAAGGACGAAATTGCAGAATTTCACTAAAATAATCATAACTTTCTTATAAAAAATCGTAAAAAATTAAAGTAAATTGCATTTGATTAGGAATTAAACTGGCTTTTTGTTAATATCAAATTTACCTTTTTTTATTTTTTCGAAAATCTTTTTTATTTAATTTTAAAAAAAATATTAAGTTTGAATACTTATAAAATCCGTAAACGTTATCCGATTTTAATATAACAAGAAAATTTATTTAAATTGATTATATTTCTGTTATTGTGCCAATTTTTAACTAAATATCCTGAAAAATAAAAATTTGCGGTAACGTTAAGTAAACGTCTATGGTTGCGCAAACCGTTGACCCTAAAAGGACGAAATTGCAGAATTTCACTAAAATAATCATAACTTTCTTATAAAAAATCGTAAAAAATTAAAGTAAATTGCATTTGATTAGGAATTAAACTGGCTTTTTGTTAATATCAAATTTACCTTTTTTTATTTTTTCGAAAATCTTTTTTATTTAATTTTAAAAAAATTATTAAGTTTGAATACGTATAAAATCCGTAAACGTTATCCGATTTTAATATAACAAAAAAATTTATTTAAATTGATCATGTATCTATAATTATGATTATTTTCAAGTAAATAATCTAAAAACTAAAAATTTGCGATAACAATAAGTAAAAGACGAAATTGCAGAATTTTACTAAACAAATCAGAACTTTCTTATAAAACATCATAAAATATTAAATTAAGATTTTAATGAAACAACAAATTCTGTGCAAGGAGATTAAAAATTCAATTGGTAATAACAGTACTACAAAAATTATTGTGAAAATCTTGAAAAAAAAAATTACATAGATAAACAATAAAACAAAACTTTTCAGTTTTTGAAAATTGTTGTTAATTGTTTTGTAATAATTTTTATATTAATAAATCAAACCACTTAAGAGGATAGTCGGCGAATTTTAGCGCTGGATTTTGAAGTTCGCTTGATATTTGCGGTTTTGGTCATAATTTTTTTTTCCAGTGAAGCTTTTTTAAAATTTCTTTTTTTGGTACACAGAAGAGTCTTGTGGCTACCAATTTCTTCTTTTTTTTATTTTTGTAAGTCAATCCAAATACTCATACGGATGCAGTAAAACGGGCTCTTTACAAAAAACGTTCGCTAAGCGGCGTTTTAGATTTTTATAAAAAACTAATTGAAATAATATGTCATTTCCAACGCTAACAATAAGTTAAGGTATAAGCGAAGAGTGTATAGACTTGTTTTTTGTTTTAAAAATATTTTTAAACTTTTCACAGCGCTCCAAAAATTAAGTAAAATTTTAAGAAATATTTGGAGCGCTGTGAAAAGTTTAAAAATATTTTTATAACAAAAAACAAGTCTATACACTCTTCGCTTATACCTTAACTTATTGTTAGCGTTGGAAATGACATATTATTTCAATTAGTTTTTTATAAAAATCTAAAACGCCGCTTAGCGAACGTTTTTTGTAAAGAGCCCGTTTTACTGCTTCCGTATGAGTATTTGGATTGACTTACAAAAATAAAAAAAAGAAGAAATTGGTAGCCATAAGACTCTTCTGTGTACCAAAAAAAGAAATTTTAAAAAAGCTTCACTGGAAAAAAAAATTATGACCAAAACCGCAAATATCAAGCGAACTTCAAAATCCAGCGCTAAAATTCGCCGACTATCCTCTTAATCAAAATTTCTGTGTTTTGGAAGGCCAGTGTCGATTTTTAAAATCTAGTGCACAATTTTTCGAAAAAGGGCAGGAAGTATCAGAGGCTTGATGATGTTTCGAATTATGTAGAATTTTGGAAACTTTCAGAATCATCCACTATTAAAATACAGTTTCTGCATTTTTTAATTAATTTTGCAGCGTTTATCAATGTTTTCTGAGAAATTTTAGAGCACCAGGGATTAAAAATCATCCTCCAAAAAACGTAATTTAAATTTTTTTTCCAGCGATTTTTTAGACCTGATTTTTGAATTTTCTTGCTACATATGATATCTTAAGGGGGTATTCTGGTGTAGAAATTTGAAAAAATCGAAAAAAATTTTTAATCTATTTCGATAGTTTAGGTATTTAAGAATATCTCCCTAAAAGGATTTTTCAAAATTCGGGAAAGGTAAAAAATTAGTGGGAAAATCGACCTCAATTTTTAAGTAGTCACCATTCTGCGAAAATTTTTTTTTTACTTTTTCTGGTTCATACGATACTGGCAATTATACTGATAAAAAATTATCCATAATTTTATTTTTAAAATGACCAGGAGGGGGAGATATCATGACGCCCCTCTACTTCAACGACGCATAACTTGCTGAAATTTTAATATTTTTTTTACTTCTGATTTTTTATGTACTCTTGAAATATTAATAAGTAAGCCATAAAAAAATGGATAGTAAAAATATCAATTGCTTTTTTATGAATCCTCAAAAAACGCTCGAAATTCGGGCTTCTAGACTAGAATACCCTCTTAAGTAACTGTCAACATGAGAACTAATATGTCAACTCAAACGGATCTTATCAGTTTCAATGAGGAAGTTATTAGAAATGTAGATACTGGCTAATTTCCAATCGGGATTTTTTGTGATCTGAGTAGGACCTTTGATTATGTTCCTCATTCTAGGCTTCTTGAATAGCTCCACGTCTATGCCATTAGTGACAATGGTGAAATATTAGGCAAGGGAAATGAGGTACATAAGTCAGAAGCCCTGGCAGTCACAGTTGATGTACCACAAGGTTCAATTATATACCCCATTCTATTTATTTTATACATCATTGACCTTGTACTTTATCTTCAAAACTATTCTGTAATAATGTGCGCTGACGATTAGTCTCGTCTGCATCAATACCTCAATCTAAAGTAGGATGTAATCATTTATTAAAAATCGTGAAAAGGCGTGAAATCGATCATTACTGGAGACAGAATATCTCAAGTTTCCTCAGTTAGATTTTTAATTATTTTTTTCAGATTTATAAGCTAAATTCTTTAGGTTACAATCAAATGTATATTTATCTTTTGCAACCTTGCGCTGACTTAATTAGAGGAGTCCAAAGTTAAGGTATTTTTAAGTCATTATATATTTTTTGTACATTCTCGATTTTTTTTCATATTGAATTTAGTGCAATGACTTATTGTATATAAGTCTTTGAGGATGAATAAGATTATTAAAAATTAGGAATTCAATTAAAATTTTCTAAAATATCTAATTCAAAATGGAACAACTTTTTTTCTAAGATGTCTCACTTCAATATTTATGATCAACATGCTCTACAATTTGACTCAAAAATAGTTTGGTCTTTTAACTTATGACCAGTGTCTTTAGTACCGTCTAAAATTATAATTGTAAAAGCTGTATTGATTTGAAAACATAAACCAATTTTATCCAGTGTTCAACATGGAATTTATACATGTTGAACAGTAAATCATCTTAGTCTGTGTTAAAAGTGTTTCAATTTATTGGCAAGTACTAAAACTGAAAATTAATTATCGGTTTTGATTAAAAATGACAAATTTTAGTGTTTAAAACAAGGATCTGACTTTCTCAGACTCAAATCATGTTGGCGGGATTTAAAGGTTCATTTTAACCATAAACAGTTAACTAATGTTGTTCTAATTCAATATTTATGTGTACTACTGATTCACTGTTCAACATGTCACTCTTCATTGAAAAAACTCTACATATTTATATTAAAGAAATTTTATACTTCCAAAATACGATTATAAATGCTCCAAGATTCCAATCCCAATTTTAGACCATACACCTTTTGTCACAAAGTAAGTATCATGTTTCTTTAAAAATTGGTATTTACTTGTAAATAACGGTTTGGTACCATATTTCCCTATTCTTGTTTTCAGAAGATAAAAATTTAATCTAATTCATTAGTTTTTACCTTATTGTCAGGTTTCAGATTAAGGATAAATAGTGCTGTTGAACCCATGCTATCCTTATTTTTGAAATAATTGGGCCATGCTTATCAAAAAGTAACCAAGCGATATTTTTAGAAAAATGGGATAATGGCATCAAATCACATATTAGTTGAACTCCAGAATTATTCTGCAGCCATAATTCCATTTTTCTAAAATTGACCCTTGGTTCCTTTTTGATAATTCCAATTATAGGTGTTTATTTTTTTAAATGAGACCTGAGATAATTTCTATTCATTTTACAAGTATCAATTTATTATTATTTCTTAATATGATAATTTTTGGGCTTTGAAAGATTTTATTTACAATTAGTAGTAATTCATACATTTAGGAATCGATTTCTTTGTTTTTTCGGGAATCAAAAACAAAAGTGAAAATAAAAGTTTGGTATAAAAGAAGTCAGTATTTGTTCGTTATGAATGTGCATTATATCGTGCCGCTTGAAAAGTTCGCATTCGATAAATGGTCCAGGAGGCGGTGAGGGGGATGCTGGAATCCTTCCAAAATGGCGGTACGAGAATCACTTGGGGTTACCTCCGATGAGGGCGTTTCAGTCGTTTCGAGCTTTTAACTTCAAACAATCCTCGAACCTCGACCACCCGGCGACGTAAAAAACCTCTAAATACAAATAAAAAAGTATAATCGCGTCCCTCGTCGGTGAGATATAGAATTTCCATAAACATATCTGTCTATGTTTATCCTGAACCTGTGTACTGCGCGTTGTCAGAGGGAAAACGGGGGAAAAAGAAAACAAATCGGAAGCAACCACGTGCGTAAGTAATCTCGTGTTTTTTACATACGTTCACCCACAGATGCACTCAAAGATGTTGTGATAACTTCCCGGATTATCTAAACGGACATTATCATCCTTCCTATATTCCCTATACTATAATTGAATTTTTTCGCAAATTATTCTCCCCTTGCGGGTCCTCCTGGAAGCGCCTGACGTCATTTTCTCTATCTTCAAACCCCACGTTCGATATTTTATTAAGCTCTCTCTCCTTCGTGGAATCTCAAAAATTTAAACTACCCTATCATTTATACCTCTTCCTATTCTTACTATACTACAACTTACGTGTTCATCAAGTATTTTATGTCAAATTCATTATTTTTAACCCCAATTTTTAGTAATTGACTTCTTTCATTGTATGTTGAGTAACTCACGTTTCATCACTCATGCCATTATCAACTTTCAAGCAATTTTATCTGATTTTAAAGTAGGTTATGTAATTTTTAATTAATGCCCATTAAAAAAGTTAAGCTCTTCCAGTTCCAATCAGCAACATAAATATTTAAAAACATCTAAAATGATTTGTTCATTAAATTTTAAAAAAGGAAGTAACTATTAATTATGGTTTTAACAAAAATCAATTCTTTGAAGCTTAGAGCCGTGGGGTTATGAGGTAATTAACTTCATAGTTATTACGTAGGTTAATACATAAAGCACAATGCGACATAAAATTATTCGTAAACCCCTTGCAAGGGGGTTGCGCGTTAGATTTATCGCCGGCGTTGGTTAAAGCGGACGTGCAATTAGAGTTCACCTTGCGTTCGAGTAGTTTATTTTTGATACGGGTAATAGTGTGAAAACTTGTAGCTTGTAGCTATTTCTATTTTTAGCATTAAATTCTCTGATGCTACAAATTAATTAAAATTTATTACACGACACTCCTCACACTAAATTAATACTAAAAGTGACAAAAATATCCTTTGAGTGCATCTACCACATATATGATTATATTCAAAATCTGGATTCTTTTTTATCTCGGGTATAGAATGGATAAACTGCTGATGCAAATCGTCGAGTATAAAGCCTACTCAATGCCGATCAGCAGCAGATGAAGGGTTTCGCATTTCCGCTCTTCAAAACTCTCAGGGATGGGGCAGGATTTTTGTATTCGTAAGAAAAGAAAACGCACTGGAAACTCATGTTGCCCTTGTGGACCAGGACTACGTGTTCATCCCTCACGGTAAATAGAAATTACACGTTAACTTAATGGTGAATGCGCCGGGTTTTTTACTCAAGTAAATGGCGAAAGTGCCGAGCTATACGATTAGAATAAATTATTACTATAGCATGATTAAGACTAATCCACCGCTTTTATTCAACGTGATTTAATCTCTTAGTCATTTGCGTCATTCTTTGAATCAATGTTATAATACTGTTTAAAATACATATTTCTTCTAACCTCCGTGTGTTGCAAACACTTTCGCTATATTGAGATAGGTCGGTTGCAATGGCAGTGCTAAATAAATGCTATGACGTCAGTGCACTCTCTCTTGACGTCATTCTAAAAACCAGGACATGCTGCGATCTTTATTGGCACAAGTAACGCAACTCCGTTTTGTTTTACTTCTTACTTTGTTGAGCCCTGCTTTGTTTATCTTTATGTAGATGCAGGCCTGGTTAATAAACTAACTAAATTATCAGACAAACTTTATAATTAAGAAATTGTTTCATTACCGAGTACCAGGATTTATTTTTTCATTTAAAATCTAAGAGTGACAATATTTAACAACGGGCTCTTCTAATTATTTCAGCATAAAGTTTCAACACATAAATAGTTGTCAAATGGTAGCCTAATTAGCTGATAAATCAGAAATAAAATTGAAAATCTGATAAAGCTAACTAGAGATATCGTGGTGCCCCTAATGTTCGATTATCATGATTTTTCGTCTTACTTATCACGTGCTCTCTAGCGGCCCGCATTAATTATCAGTAATAATATTTAACAAAATTCTAGAGAATATTAAATTTTTGTTTTTTACACAATATTTTTTAAAACTCAAAATAAGATATTTGGTGAACAATGTGGATTGTTCTTAAGAGAAAGTAAATTTACTTTCTCACAATATTTTTTATTTAATTTAAAAAAATATATTAAGTTTGAATATGTATAAAATCCATAAACTTTATCCGATTTTAATGTGACAAGAAAATTTATTTAAATTAATAATATTTCTATAGCTATGCCAATTTTTTAGTAAGTATCCTGAGATATAAGATTTTGTGGTAACGTTAAGTAAACGTCTACGGTTGCGCAAAGCGTTGCACCAAAGAGGACGAAATTGTAGGATTTCACCAAAAGAATCATAACTTTCTTATTAAAAATCATAGAAAAATAAAGGAAATTACATTTTATTAGGCATTAAACTGGCTTTTCGTGATTATCAAGTTTTACTTTTTTATTGTTTGGAAAATATATTTTTTTTTAATTATAAAAAAATTATTAAGTTTCAATACGTATAAGATCCGTAAATTTTATCAGATTTTAATGTAATAAAAAAATTTATTTAAATTGATCATATTTCTATAGCTGTGCCGATTTTTAATTAAATATCCTGAAAAATGAAACTTTGCGGTAACGTTAAGTAAACGTCTACCGTTGCGCAAAGCGTTGCGCTTAATGGGACGAAATTGTAGTATTTCACTAAAAGAATCATAACTTTCTTATTAAAAATCATAGAAAAATAAAGGAAAAAGCGTTTGATTAAGCATTAAACTGGCCTGTTGTTAATATCAAGTTTTACTTTTTATTGTTTGGAAATTTTTTTTTTATTTAATTGAAAACAAATATATTAAGTTTCAATACATATAAAATCCGTGAATTTTATCCGATTTTAGTGTAATAAAAAAATTTATTTAAATTGATCATATTTCTATAGCTTTGACAATTTTTAAGTAAATATCCTGAAAAATTAGAATTTGCGGTAACATTGAGTAAACGTCTACGGTTGCGCAAAGCGTTGCGCTAAATGGACGAAATTACAGGATTTCACTAAACTAATTATAACTTTCTTATAAAAAATCATAGAAAATTAAACCAACTTGCATTTGATTAAGCATTACACTGACTTTTTGCGAGTATCAAATTTTACTTTTTTGTTATTTGCAATATAATATTTATTTAATTTAAAAAAAAAACTGGCTTTTTGTACATGTCAAGATTTAGTTTTTTATTGTTTGGAAAATATTTTTTATTTAATTAAAAAAAACAATTAAGAATGCGTATAAAATCCGCAAATTTGATCCGATTTTAATGAAACAAGAAAATGTATTTCAATTGTTCATGTTTCTAAAGTAAAGCCATTTTTTTAAGAAAATATACTACTCCATCAGGTACTTTGGTGTCTCGAAAGAAATGCTCCCATGGCGTTCCCCATAAAAATACATAACTTGTATTCGACTTTTTTGCCGATTTTTAATAATAAAATCAATAGCTTCCTTAAACTATGATTTCAGGACCATAATGAATCCATTATAATCCTCTAATCACATTTTTAGCCCCATAATAGATTCACTAAATCAAAGTTTAAAGACCAAAATAGTAAATCATAGTTCAAAGCGCATAATGATTTTATTATGGTCTTGAAATTGAAGCTAAAGTTTTGTACGAAATTCGGATTTGTATAGATTGACGTTATGATCCTTATGACATTTATGAGTTAAAATGATTAGTTAGAAAACTTGTTTGTATTATAAATGTAGCTTGAAAAAATGTTTACTCGTTTCTATCAGATGTTTATGTCAAAATAGCGCCCTCTAGAGGTAGCCAAAATTGCCAGTAGGAACATGAAACATCTATGCGTATGACAATCCAACCAGAACTATTTTTTGGCGCGTACCAAAATGACAAACCTTTCAATTTCACATTTTTATGGATTGCTCTGATTACGGTATGAAAGGAAAATGTTTATTCTACGACCAGTAATTTAGATTACATGATTTTCTAATGCAAAAAATTATACAGGGTGTCTAACTTTCTTATAATTTTTGAATTAATGTATAGTTTTAAATGAAATTTCGATAGATGCCAATATAAAGTAGGGGAACGAAGTCAAATAATTTTACTACCAACCCACAGCCACCCATGATATATCAAATTAAATCTGCTAAAAAAGGTAATCCTATGGTATTAAAATTAAAACTAAAACGTCCAATAATAATTCATAAATCGTTCTACTTTTATAGTAAATAGTTGGCTACGATCGATGAAATTATTGACTGATATTGACATTGACATTCCTAATTTGTCATTTATGATTACAAAAGTTGTCAGTGTATAAAGTCATGCTTTTTTGCACCAAGTAACGCTTTTGCGCACTCGTGCAAGAAAGCATGACTTTATGCACTGACATCTAATCAAGCATGGCCTACTTTTTGCACAATTGTACAAAAGTATTTTTTTGCATGCAAAAAATCGCTTTAATCACTTTTAATATTTCAAGATTAGTTTCAAGATAAAAATTTGTTGTTTTTTAATAATTTAAAATAATAATCATTTTCTGATTTTTTATTTATTCAAAAATTACATATTACAGTTTCATAAATTCTTAACAATTTAAGAAGCTTTTATTAGATTATCAAAACAACATGGTGCATAAATTTGAGAAAAATCGAAATTGTTTCTATAAATATTTAGATTTGTGAAAATTGTGTAGGTATAATATATTTTTGTTTTAGGCCAAAATAGCTTTTTTCAATTTACAATAAATCTTATATTCAAATGATGATACAAGGTTACTTTTATATAATCGGATGCAACTTGGGTTGCCTACGTTAAGACTTCAATATTTCATTTTTAACAAGTGATTTAATTATACCGTCAAAAAAATTACATAAAATAGTTTTATTATTACATTTAAATTTTTATTGTAATAATTTATGCATTTTATTTAAATAATTAAATTATAATTTATACATTTAATAGTCCTAATTAATTAGTTTTATTACAAAGAACGTAGTAAAATACGTCCATTCGTATAAATCAGATATTCAGAAACTTATGGCCACAGATGTTATCAAAAATCGTCTGGTCCGCATTTTTTCACCCCTACAAAGGCTACAAGAATGGTAATAAAATTTATAAATTATTTTATTTTAGTAAGCATTTCTCTACTTTAAAAGGCGCGTCCCAGAAATCTTTATTATATCATTTTTTTGTTAAATACAGGCTTACAAAAAGTCATTATAAACTTAAAAATAATTTTTCTTTAAGGCGACTACTTGAATTTTCAGGAAACTTCAAAAAAAGGCGATCTTAATGATCTTATCTTCTAAAAAAAAATTCAAAAACTTACAAATTGAAAAAGTATGGTTTTAGTTTTTTATTTTTTTTTTTAATTCTGCGTATATTGTTTTAATGCTTCAATTTCAAGACCATAATAAAATCATTATGCGCTTTGAACTATGAGTTACTATTATGGTCTTTAAACTTTGATTTAGTGAATCTATTATGGGGCTTAAAATGTGATTTGAGGATTATAATGCTGTAATTCCAAAACTAAAAATTGACCACTACTTTCTTCATGTTATTTTTTTGATTAAATTTAAAATTTACTCTAGTTTCTAATCCTGACGTTTTGTGATAAGTGAACCACGAACGGAATACCCAGCAGATTTATTAGTAATCAAAATGCACTTTCAAGGATTTTAATTTATTGTACTGTCAATATCAATGAATATGATAAATAATAGCGGTGCTATATTGGAACCCTGGGGCACATCACTAGAACGCAAACAAACGTTTGATTAATATTGGGTGGCTTAACCAGTCAAAAGCTTTGGAAATGTCCATGTAGATGACATTGATTTGTTTTCCATTCATACTGAAATATCGTCCGTTATGCTGAACATGTTTGTTGATGTTGAACTTTTACAAATGAAACCATGTTGAAATCTGGATATGAATTTGATCTAAATTCAATTTTTTTTTAAAAATTGTTAAGTATAGCAATAGGTTTGTAGTTATTGATGTTGCCCCTTTCTCCTGATTTATGATTCGACCAAATTTTGACATATTTCCTTTTACTCTGCAAAAATTTGAAATACATGATTAAAAACGTACAAACAGATCGCCCGCAACAATAATGGTATCATATTCAGACCCATGGTGGTTAAGTTACCTTTCATTTTACTTTCACGCAAGTCAATGAAAATTTAAAATCAACAAGGTGAATCATATGCGTTCCATATTCCAAGTTAATACCATTAGGTAGAGGAAAACAGGCACTAAAGAAATATTCAACAATATCTTTAGGTTTATCCAAAACTTGTTGGTCATTGTTCCTAAAATTGTGGAGGTTCTGTTCTTCGGAGAAACGCATGCCCAAAATGTACTGGGGTCCCTAAATCATTTTCACATGTTAAGTTTTTTACGATTATCTTCAAATTTTTGTTTATCATCAGGTCGTTTACTCTTCAGAATTTTTTTTCTTACATCTACCAGTTAGTTTTGGCGTTTTTAGATTTTCATGGCTTCTTCTATTTTGTTGCTGTAGCAACTAACTATTTTTGATATTATTAGTATGTTTTCTTTGCAAGTGTTACAATACAAGACCTCATTTATCTGTATTTGGCAAACCTATTTTATCATTATAAAAAAATTGTATTGATTTTACTTCACATTACCGTAATTTTTGTTAAAAATTCAAATAAACTTATGCAAGTTAAAAAGTGGGACATTTTTTATTATTTATTATAAAATAAATCATCAAAATATGCTTTAAAATTAACTGAACACTTTTTTTATGTAACTCTTCAAATTAAAAAGTACCACGTATTATACGTTACTTTTGTTACACCCCTACTTTTGTACTTGAAATATTAATTTTGTTTACACGAAAATTCTTTATGCTATAAAATCAATTTAACTAAAAAGTGTGTTTTTTAGCTTTTTTTATCAACCCCATTTAATTTGATTTGAATCGCTCCAGTTTCTTTCAATTTCAATACAAGCATAAATCACGTTATTGCTGATTTTGCCCCATTTTTACCACTTAATTTTTTGGAGCATTTAATGTTGGAGTTGATTAAACGAAGTGTCTCAATAACCGTTGGCGGTATTATGTTGAAAACCGAAAAATCCGCAAGACGGCGATTTTATTATCAATAAAAATAAATCCACTAAGAACCAAAAGTAATGAGCATGCGCGGCGGTATAGGCATAGTTTTCCTTTGAGTACCGTCCTTTTTATCGACAGTGCGTTTTCATCAATGACGGTTACATCGACACGAGGTTTCATCGACATTACCTTTTCATCTAAAACCATTTCAACCACACTGCATTTACTTGGACAAATCATTTCTTCGACAAGGACGTTTCATCGACATTACTTATTCATCGACAAACAAGTTTCATCGATTTTATCTTTTCATTGACACTACGTTTTCATCGACATTATTGGCGATGAAAAGGTTTGGCGATGAAACATGTCCTTGCGCTAAAAAGGTAGTGTTGATTAAACTGTTTTCGAACAAACGAAATTGTCGAACAAAAGTTAATATCGATGAAATGGTTGTCGATGAAAAGGTAATGTCAATGATACGTTTGTGTCGATGAAAAGACTTTGTTGTAGAAAAGGTTTGTCGATGAAACGTACAGACACAGGTCGATGAAAATGTAGTGTAGATGAAAAGTCCTTTTCGAAGAAAAGGTTTGTCGATGAAAAGGCAGTATCGATGAAATGATTGTCGATGAAACGAATGCATTGGCCATTTCGATGAAACGTCTGTGTCGATGAAATGGTGATTTCGATGAAATTGCTTTCGATAAAAAGGCAATGTCGATGAAATGGTATACAACCATTTTTCCCTGTAGAACGAAATTACGCCAGAAAAATAACCTATATGAAAGTTTTATAGCTCAAAAAATTACTTTATGCCATAATTATGGTAAGACCGCCGGACGGCGGTGAATTACAATTTATTCTTAAAGTACCGCCGCGCCTGCTCACAATACTTGTTGTTTCGGCGGTTTTGTGATTGCAATGATAATAATACCGCTGTCCAGCGGATTTTTTTGTTTGAAAACATAATACCGCCGGCGATGCTTTAGAGTTGGCCTTGAATAAATCCCTTGACACTAAAGATTTAATTATTTTAACTATATTTTAGTGGTAATCGTGGTTTGTTTTAATGGAATTTCCACAATTGGAGAAGTAAATCAACATATGAAATTCGAAATGAAATTTGGAATGTTTAAGCGCGAAGACTAAAATTGAATTACTTTAATATAATAAAGACGAGAAGTGGTGTTATTGGTGAAATCTCCCCCATTGAGTTCTTTGGGCAAACTGCTGACTGCAAACCGAATAAAAATCGTTATTTTTAATTTGAATGCTTTTAGGAGGCAGCAACAGATGGCGAACTTTGTTGTACAGAGGGTTTTAACCGGCGTATTCATATTATCTACGTGTGTAAGGTTGTAAGATTTTCACTAGGGGAGGTTTTTCCGTTTTCCTCGGGTTATTCACCGATTGTGCGCACACCGTTTCGGCTTCAACCCTTCGCTTTCCACGCTTACTACCAACCGATGTTCGCTTTAGAATTTCCCTGGGCGATTCCCACTGAAGCCCTCGTACAACCCGTGCAACTTAAATTCCCCTGTAGCTTTTTCTAATCAGGGTTCTACCGTGATTGACAAACGTGAGGGATGGCGTGCGCGCGCGCTTGAAAACAACGATGTCCTACCGTGAAATTTAATCAGTTCACGTTTATTTTGTTTATGCTTCATAACGATGCGAGTTAAGTTTTTAAGAGCAAAATATGTGATATCGATTAATAAAAACGCCAAATGAAACCCTCCGGTTTACTAATAATGAGGTGAAATCGAACCGTGCGATTGTGCATTTAACATTATTTCCGGGGTTATGTGCTTTACGAAACGTGTTTACAAATCGGAGAGAACGATCCCTAATTTACTAGTCAATCGAACTGTGCTTGTATCAAAAACATATGAGTGGAGTGAGAGAACAAAACCCATAAATACGCATGTGCCCTATTTAACCACTTTTTCTAATAATATGTATAAAACTAGCAATTACTTCAATATTCTAATGGTTTTGGACGAAGAAGAAGATCACAATTATAACCTCCAAATAGGAGATTCTTAAAGTATGTTGACCTTACTGTTTTGGATATGGTCCCTTCTACGTGGTTTCCGACCAGCTCGTCCCGTTACTCCAAAAACTCCAGAAGCAATCTCAATCGTACCCACACCTTCACCAGAAATCCCATCTCCACTAGCTAGCCCTCAATCACCCGATTTGGAACACCCCAGTGAACTCTCGTCAATTACACGGGTCTCCAACGAAAGCAGATCCTCCTTCGGAGCCTCTCGCTACTCAGCACTTTCCAGAGACTCATCCATCGACATTGGCAACGAAAGTCGACATTCCGTCACGAGCATTTCGTCCTTTTCTACCTCCAGTAGGAGATACGAGATTATTGGTCAAAGGTCCATGGACTCCAGGGCTAGTGTTTCTAGCTTGTGGTCATCGGATATGTCCAGAAGAGAATCCGATGCCATACCAGAACACGATATCGACTCGAGTGACTCGAGAGCTTCTTTTGCTTCCGCTGGAAGCGCCATTTCTTCCGAAGGTTCCAGAAGATATTCCGATGTTATTAATAGGAGGAGGAGGTCTTCGGCACGAGCCTCACAAGTTAGGAGGCACACCAGGAGATTTCCTTTGACTTATGATAGGAGACGAACCACTGGAAGGTTTGTGATTATCCCAAAATATTTGAAACAAGGATTCTGAAGGATAACAAACAAACATCAAAGATAGAACGATTTTATTTATAGTAGATTTTTGATCATGCAGATTTTTTTTCTGCAAAAATGATGCAATAATTGATAAACCAATTAGCTCTTTATTTGACCTTGAATATTGCACAACCAAGAATTTTCTCCTACTATCTATTATTTTAGATATTAGCTACTATTACATTACTATTATATGTATACATTTTTATTATTGATAGATACAAATTTGATGCAACTAAATAATTCAAAATTTTGGATAGTTTCGTTATACACGGTGTCCCCATCTTCAGAAATTATACAATTTTCCAAATACTAGGTGTTAAACTTTCTTCATTTTTTCATTTTTTTAACATAACATCTTTGATTTATGTTTCTAAAGATAAACTGCAGAAATTTTGTATAGAGCTTACTTTTGCCAATCGTCATTGTATACAATTGTGAAAGTCAAAAAAATTGTCATTTGTAAATAAAAGAAACAAAAGCGTTCCTAGAGTGGAACCTTGATGTACCTCGCTAGTAGCGTATAGTTGCTTAGAGTAACGACAAGTACTGACCGCGTTTCGAATTGAATTTAAATGTTAATAATAAGCTGACGCTGTTAAAATTTTTCATGAGATTCGGTTTTTGTTTTTTTTTATTGAAAACTATAAAATATACCTGTTTCAAATTTATACCAAAGCTAAACACCGTGGATAGATGTATTTTAAAAAATATTTGACTAAAATCAGTTTGATATTTTTTTTTTGGAAAAAATCGCAAAGTTTTGGCAAAATAAATTTTTTACCTGATATTTGTGGGGAGGTGATGGTGCGAATTTTAAGCTATAAAATAGTTTCCAAGATATTAATTATTAAAAGTGAAAAATTAGAAACCAAAATTTTGGCTCAAAACAGAGATTTTTCATATTTTAGCTACGTTTTGAAATATTTTTGGGAAGGTGCATTGCGAGGGGATGAAATGGAATTTGAAAGGTAAATGCGACTTTTTTAAATGCGAACTTAAAAAATATTTGTTCGATTGAGCTTTTAAAATTGAAATTTAGGAGCCACTCACGCCTTAAATAAAAGTGTTTACTTTATTTACCGCTCATCCGTGTCTGGCGTCATTTTTAGAACATTTTAAGTTTGATTTTTTTGCATCGGTGGATCTTCAGCCCGAAGCTACAAAGTTGAGGTACTTTTACCGCCCAAAAAACACTCAAATTGTACACTTCGTGTCTCGGCGCCAAGACGCTACACCTTTGCGGCTGCAGACTTTAAAATGGACGGGGACTATCCCCAGGATGTGAGATTAAAAGGGGCTATAATTCGTCGCTTTCCGCTAAAATCTGACGGGCCTGGCGATTTTTCAAAATTGACTCCTCTGACGACCCAATAAAAAGCAAAAAAAATCGACCATTTTCGGGATTTTTTGAGAGTGTTGTAGTGCTTCGATAAAATTAATATTTGAAATCCACCGAGAACCAACTTTTTAAAATTTTTAAAATCAGACGAAAAGAGCTACCCTTTTAGGGGCTCCACGCAAAAAACGAACAATTTCAGTGTAACAATACAAAAGTGGCGTTTGGAGTTGAATAAATTTCTTCGGAGTGGTCCGATCGAAAATCCTTTCGACGACTTTAATCTTAAAATTTCCTCGTCTACCCTCGTACAAAATTTCATCAACCTAAAATAAAATCTCGAGGAGTCCTCTTTACCGACACATCTTTAGAAACATCCTGTATATTTTAATTAAATCAATTAAAAATCAAAAGATGACTAACATTCATTTGAACTGAAAGGCTTATTAATTATAGGTTTTCAGTTAATTGCTCATTAATATTTGACCTTCAAATCAAAGCTAATTGGAAATTAATTAATTTATAATAGAATTTATTATTTTATATAATTTAAAAAAATAAATATTCTGTTTTTATTTTGAAAATAGCGAACACTCATTAAAAATAAAAGTTAAAAAAAAAAACATTGTTTTATCAAAAAATTCATATAATTTTAAGAAATAAATTATACCATGACATCCTAAGTATGCACGATAAATTCTACTTATTTCTATAATTTATTTAAAACAAACAATTTTTTGTTTATTACATCATTACACTATTATTTCAAATTAAAATTACAAGTGTTATCATGTTCGGTTACTGTTTAAAGTACATACAATACTACAACTCTCGTTTATAGCTTAATGTCGCGTAATACACGCTGTATAGATAAAGTTTCTATCTTGGCTGATAATCCGTAATCGTTTTTAGATCAAGTATCAAGTGTAGTTTAGATGTAATAGCTGTAACACGAGCCGATTGCATATTCACGCCGGGTTTTTAATATTTTTATAACATTTTAAAATGTCCCAAAAAATACCTTATCGCAATTATTTAGAGGTGCGGAGAAGAAACTCAGATTTCATCCCTAGGAAACATGTACTACGCTTTCAAAAACTGTAAGAATTTTTTACCTACCCAAATATTTAAATATAAACGTTTTAAAACAAACATTATTAATCTTATCTTTATTTTAAATAAATAGTATAAGATAATAATTATTAAAAGCCTATAATGTTCCACTTTAAAAAAATATGATATTTTTTCTTTAAACGTCATTAAAGTATAGATTTCTCATTTAGGCTTTAACAAATCATTTTTCTGTTCGTTGAGTAGGTACATTTCCGACGATAATATGGTACAATCGGGTTTACTTTTATACTCATTTAGATACCATCCAAAATAATCAAAAATTCCAAGTCATTCCGAGGATAAACCAAAAAACCCGAAAAAATGCGTTGTTTTTTTAAAGTCGATTATTTCATTAACTAGAAAAGTTAGAAAAAAATGTTTCAGATAAAAGTTATTTGTTTCCTAAAAGGCGAATTTAAATATGTTTTTTATAAAAATATCACAAATTCGGTTTTCGAGATATCAATAGTAACTTTCCTATTTTAAATGGGGATCATATTGGATTTTTCAGCAAATAAATTGCATTTTCTTTTCTGGTTTCAATGCTATATTACAATCTACGTTTGAAGTAACAGAGTATGAATTAAATTAAGTAATACCCGTATGACACCTGCGCTATTTAGCGTAGCTTAGAAATTGGTAGCCGTAAGACTTCTATATTTACCGACTATTCTCTTAATTGTATGTGATATTAATATATTTTTTTTTGTTTACAGTTTTGATGTTGAAAATGGTGCAAGTCCCGGAAGAAGCCCTTTGGACGGGGCTGCCTCTCCCTCGGCAGGGTTGGTTTTACAAAACCTGCCGCAGAGGAGAGAAAGTTTTCTTTACCGATCGGATAGCGATTTCGAAATGTCCCCCAAATCAATGTCTAGAAATTCTTCCATAGCAAGCGAAAGGTACGTATCTAAAAAAAAACCAAAATGATCCAAACTTTTTTACTTCATTTCCTTCATCATAAACCAAAAACATAAAAATACCACAACTAATATAAAAGTAACTACACAAGTGAGTTATTTGATCACCACCTCCAAAGAGTTTATAAGAGTTCTGCAATTGGTAAAAAATCTAAAAGATTTAATTAATGAAAAAAAAATTGAAATTTGATAAGAAATTTTGTTTTGTATAGTTTATTAGCTTTACTGCAATAAGTGGCTAATTTTTTGATGTTGCTTTTATAAAATACCAGGAAATTAAGAAGAATATTTTTTATATATAGGGTGTCCCAGACAACCCGTACTGGGATAAAACAAATACTACCAAAGCGAACCTAAAGAATCTTTTGTAAATACTGTAGAATATCTTCTAAAATTTCATAATATGATAAAATTACTCCAATTACTGTATTTGAAAAATTTTACTTTGAAAAAATTTGATTTTATCTTGTATGTATGTATATTATAGTATTATACAGGGTATCCAATTTGAGTTGCATTACATGTGTATCTTCCTTGCCTATCTAAAATATCAAAAAATCCAAGCCATTTCGCAGGTAAACGGAAAAAAAAACCGAAAAAATCATTTTTTTTAAGTTGATTGTTTCGTTAACTAGAAAAGTTACAAAAAAATGTTTCGGATCAAAGTTTAGTGTTTTGTTAAGATAAACTTAAATGTGATTTTCAAAAAAAATATGACAAATTCGATTTTCAAGATATGCATAGCAATTTTCTTATTTTAAATGGACGCCATATTGAATGTTTCAACAGTTAAATTGCATTTTTATGATTTCAACGATGTATTACAATCCTACTGAATATTTGATAATGTTTGAATTAAATTAAGTAAGTTGTGAATTTATGACAGGACTTCTTTAAACAAATGACAGTTCGAGCTGCCATTTTAGATTACAGTATAGGTTATATGTCAAAAATGCCATATGTAAATGATTAATCTAATATTATAATCTAAAATGACAGCTTGAGTCGTCATTGTTTAAAGAAGACCTGTCAAAATGTCATGTCTTATACCCGTATGTTACCTGCACTATTTCGCTTGCGATACGTGCCTTTTAACATACACGTTTTACAACTCGCTAAATATCACGTTGCTAGAAATGACATTGTCCACTAAGGGCGATTTAGCGAGCTACAAAATTTTTCTGCTGTTTGTAATTTTTAACGCTTTACCGAGTCTCCTGAATTCGCGAGCTAAATAGCGCAGGTGTCATACGGGTATTGCTTAATTTAATTCAAGTAATATTTCGTAGTCTGTTACTTCAAATATAAATTGTAATACATCGTTGAAAGCAGAAATTAAAAAGCAATTTATTTGTTGAAAAATCCAATATGGTTCCCATTTAAAATAAGGATATTGAAAACCGAGTTTGTGATATGTTTATAAAAAACATATTTAATTCGTCTTTACAAAACAAGTAACTTTCATCCGAAACATTTTTTTGTATCTTTTCTAGTTAATGAAATAATGGACTTTTTAAAAAATTGCATTTTTTTATGTTATCTTCGGAATGGCTCGGATTTTTTGAGCATTTTAGATGCCATGCAATGCAACTCAAATTGGGATACCCTGTATATTTAAAGAAATACTAATAATATTAATATATAGAAAATGTTGGAAACTATTTCATCTTATAGATGAGTTCAACAAACAGAAATTTAATTAATTAATATTAGTTTCTAGTTTCCATGAAATCAAAATTATAGGTATCTGTAGTGCTGTATCAACTTGTGCTGCTCTCTACAGGCAGATGCTTCAACTTTATTTATTTTAGAAGTGCTCCAGTTAAGAGCAGGCGTACAAAATCAATACATATATAACATGAATCGCTGAAATGGAGTTATTCGTTATTCCAATTACTGCGGTTGAACATGCGTGAAAATGTTTTTCATATTTTAATTAGAGTTGCTGCGATGCAAAATGGAACCAATTAAAAAGCTTCACCTAGTTTTCAAAAACCTATGATAAAAAGACTACAAAGATCTAGTCTTTTTTAAAACAAATTTAACTAACTCATTTCTAAAAAATAAGATTTTTATTACAATCGCTTTTATAATTGTATTTCAGATAAATCAATTTAATTTCAGAAAGCATCAATTGTATTTCAGAATCATCATTTGTATTTTGCAAAGAATCAATTGTATTTCAGAAAAATCTAAATAATTTAAGAAAGGACCAATTGTAGAAACATGAGGAAACCCAGAGAATTTGGCGGTGATTGTGCTCGAGCAGCACACATTGATATTAGTGGCTAAAATCATTGTCTCGTATCTGGTGGCGGTCCATTTTTTTGCTTTTGAAGGTCAAACTTTAAAAAAGCCATAGGATTGAGGAAGGTGAGGTACAGTGGATAACTTTTTTTTATAATCCGCTTAAATAAGTAATTAAACAATTCACTTCAACGTTTATTGGGATTTCTAGAGATCTCCTCGCCCTCTGGCGGAAAAAAGTATGAACCTAAAAGATAGGTGCTTTCTATCAACGTTATTACTTAATTTCAACCATTAGTAGATATGTTACCCATTTTACTTGAGATTTAAATAATAAATCTATTTGGGTTTTGTTGAATGTGTACTTATTAGGTACAAAGATGCGTTTTAAATACAATTTTTGACATTGACCTAGTATCCTACATTTTATGCAATTTAAAGCGCCCTCTACCAGTAGCTAAAACTCCCAATAACTTGATTGGTAGAATGGGATCTTGACTAACGAAATTCGGGCGAATTTTGCCAAAATCATCAATGGTTTTCTGGTACCAAGGTTTTTGAAAAAGTGGGAAATTATCCACTGTAACCTGTATTTGGGTTACACTGGATCAACGTATAGGATACTACTCTTTCTACTGGGTTATAGGGACGAGCTGGCCTACCATTTTATCAGGAGTTTCTAGTCTATCCCCAGTTGGTTTCAGTGAACTGATTCAATGTAAGTTTTAAATGAGACAATAGGATAGATTTAAGAGGATGGAAGTTGTTATAATCGAAGGTTCTAGATTGACAGTTCTGTCCGTACCATCTACTAAAAATTAGTTAGATAATTTCTATAATCGCAATCCACTGGGCTCCGGTCCACTGTTCTCCAACAAACCTTATTTGAAAACATAACGTATTTCTACAATTTAATTAACCTGTACGAAAAGCCAATACTGTTTTGCGAGAGCTTATTAAATCATTACTCAGGAAATACAGTAATGTTAACACAACTGTAAACAGTTTTTAGTAAAAAAACACAAGTGAAAAATGTGGTATATATGGAGAACAAAAGCATGACTATGTCAACCAGTAGCGGGAAGGAAATATAAGTATTTGAACATGGCATTCATCGTTATTATACGTGTTTCATCAATAAACATAAAATCGGCGTTGATCCACTGTATACCACGATCCACTGTACCCCACTCCCCTACAGTCTAACATATCGGACCCAAATTTTTTAGAAAAAACATTTTTAAGGAAATCACTTAGATATTCAGCTGGGTCAACTAAAATGAGACATCCTGTACATAAAATATTATTTTTAGGAAATACAATAAATAATACTTTCTGAAATTAAATTGATAAATTCTGATTTTCAAATGATGCTTTAATGAAATATAATTCATCAAAAAATAATGAATAAACATACAAAATAATTAAGGAATTGTCTGAAGCGTTTGGGAAAAAATTGGTTGTAAAATTTTCTTACAATCCCACAACACTATTATTGATTATTGATCAAACATCCTTTCATAAATTTTAAACTTCCTGTACATACAAAACTTATTTATATCGCACCTATTATAGCTTCATACTTTTTAAAATAAACATTTATGTAATTTATTTTACCATTAGTGTTTTTCCTGCTTTAAACTTGAAATATTTACAAAGAGTCTGTATAAAATGTATTTTGCAGATTCAAGGAGGCAGAAACCGTTTTGGATCGATCGTATGTACTTCTGAAGTTATGATTGTTTTTATTTTTGAAAATGCACATTTAAATATTTTGTTTTTGATTTCCGAATGTTGCACGCTCTTTCAATAACAATTTTGCATGCTTTATTTTTCATTTTTATACTCTACCACTTTACTATCTACAATTTTCTTACTTCTTTCTTCTGCACTTTAAAAAGGTAGTTTTTATTACTTTAATTTATTGCAATTTAGAATAATTAAAACCTTGTTATTGCCACATATTCTTGTGCACTAATGTTGATTAAATACCACTAGAATTTACTAGATTTTAAAATTCAGCTGATACTTTTAATCACCCAATTTTTCGGTTAAATGGACAATAGTTTGCAGGTTTTTATACTCATAATCAAAAATTTCTAGCCATTTCGAAGATAGACACTCCATTTTCTATTATCTTTCATTTGCGGGATCGATCTTGAAATAATTTGAAAAAAAAAGTTTGAGATATTTTTAAGGCTTGAAATTTTCATGGGAATCTTTTTTTTATTTTTTTCCCGAAAACTATGAAGGTTAGTGGTTTCAAAATTTTGTCATTATCGTGGATAGACGTGTTTTAAAAAATATTTGGCTAAAATCGGTTAAATAGTTTATTTCGAAAAAACTTCGGAAATATTTGGCTTAATTTTGGTACAAATTCGGCCCTGGAGGGGACAATTTTGAACAGAAAATTAATTTTTAGCTCTTATTTATGGGGCAGGTAATGGTGCGTATTTTAAGCTGTCAAACGCCATGCTGAGTTGAACAGTTTCCAAGATATTAATTATTTTGTGAAAAGTGAAAAATTTTAGACCGAAGTTTTGGCTTTAAACGGAGATTTTTCTTATTTTAGCTACATTTTCAGTCATAACTCGAAATTGAAAAGAGATAACGTTTAGCGCGATTTTTTGAAAATTTTACGTTCGATTTTTTTTGCATCCCAAAAAACGGTCAAATTGTACATTTTTGGTCTCGACGCCGTGACGCCACACCTTTCTACCTGGAGACTTAAAAATTGCTATGGACTATCCCCTGGATCTGAGAATAAAAGGGGTCAAAATTCGTCGCTTTCATTTTATACCGAACGGAGCTGCAATTTTTCAAATTTGACGCGGCCGACGACCCGAAAAATGCAAGAAAAATCTGCCATTTTTGGAAAATTTTTTTAGAGTGTTGGAGTGTATAGAAAAATTTAATATTTGAACCTCACTTAGAACCAAGTTTCGTCTTTACGAAGAAACTTGAATTTTTAAAATCGTACCAAAAAAAATTAATATTTGAACCCCACTTAGAATAAGTATAAATAAATGCAAAATTGAAATTTACTTGCACTTTTCCAAAAAATATTAATGGGAATTTATTGATAATATATATCCTTGATACAGAGATTAATAGTTACACTATACTTATTTACTTAAGTAATAAAATATGTAAGTGATAAAAATAAATGATGATTGAATCTTAAGACCCAAAGATAAGTGATATGTTTAATCACTTACATAAAAAATATTGCAATATTTACTTACTGTTATTTTGTTAATTTTTTACTGAAATAATAAAATTAAAAATTTAAATATGTTGCTATTTTTTTTCATCATTCATGCAACTAATGTAGGCATAATAAAGTTGTGTAAAATATCGCTTTTAGTAGCGAATCCACGTTTATGCGTTTATAATCAAATTACAATTAAATCAATTATATACGTCCTAATTAATGTTTGCTGATTAATTAATCAGAGCATGTAATATTTATAACTTTGGAAGGATGGAAGTTAATTTTAATCTGTGATTATTTAATCATTGATTAAAATTTAACTAAAATTAAACTACATATTAATAAATTTATTAATCCCAGGTAAAATCTCATTTATAAAATTTGTTTTGCAATCTCTAGTACGTAAGTTTTAATAATGTCTACGAGTCTAGGATATTACCTAAATTCCACAATATTGAAGAGAAAGGATAGTGGAAAAACAAAATTACTCACAAATCATTCAATGAATAGGAAAAATTTATATCAAAAATTTCATTTAATAATATTATCTTCCTTTTCGTATTACAAGAGGAACAATAAATAAAAAACATAATTAGATTACGTAATAATATGTTTATATATACTTAGATGTGAAATCTAGATCTTGATTTGAGTTGGGAATTATTTTTCCAAACCGAACTGTTTCTGTGCGCGATCAAACGCAGACCTTTGATGTTGCAAAAGTAGGTAAATTACATGCCGATCATAATTTCCTCTGTATCAGGATATTGCTACGAAACACCGTGGAAGAAAAGTCATTTCAACAAAGCTTCATCATCTTTTAATCAATATTAATTTTCCCTAGAAATCTATTTTAAAATCCTTCCAAATATTAATGTTATCAATCGAAATTTTAATTAAAAATAACCGTATGTACTATGATCCTTTAAGAAAAGCACAGTGGTTAGTTAATGTTTCATCAAGATATACTAAAGAAAATAATCAAATGTTTTGTATTAAAGACGAGTACTTATTATTTCCAAGCCTGCAATTCTACCTTTTAATTAGGGATTTATGAAAAGCTTGCTCTTAGGACTATTCTTGTCCCGAATACTTATTGATTGTTTCCAAAGCGAAATTAGATCCTGAAAGGAATTGCAAATTGTATTTAATTTTACTCAGCAAATATTTCTCTGAATGGTATTGATAATCTGGTTTCACCTTTTAATTAAGTCCCGCTTAGTTACTAACTAAACTTTCCTCCTTGACGCTTTGCATACGTGTATTTATTAACAGGATCCCTTTAACCTAGTCTGAAATAATAAGCACTATATAATTACCATAAACTTCTTTCGAGTTTTTGGGGTGTAAATTTTTTTTATGGTGTAAAAGGCTACTGACCCCTCACATTTCATAAATTTTCTGTTATCTTTCATTAACAGGATCAATTTAAAGAAAATTCAAATAAAAATTTTTTGAGATATTTTTAAGATCAAAATTTTTTATGAGAATCGGTTTTTATTTTTTTCTCGAAAACTATGCAAGTTAGCAATTTCAAATTTTTACCAAAGGTAAACACCGTGAATTGAGGTATTTAAAAAAAATATTCGGTTTAAATCGGTTAAATAGTTTTCTTGAAAAAAACTCGTAAAGTTTTGGCATAATTTTGGTACAAATACGGGCCTGGACCACCCTGGACGGCGTAATTTTGAACCAAAAATTATTTTTTTAGTTGATATTTTTGGGAGAAGTCCTGGTGCTAATTTTAAGCTACCAAACGCCATATTTTCTTATTTCAGGAACATTTTCAATCATAACTCGAAAACGAAAAGAGGTAGCGAAGTGTCTCTTCTTCTGTCGTAAAACTGATTTTGAAATCTTTTTGGGAATGCACTTTCACCTGGTGAAATGGAATTTGAAGGGTAAATTGAACCGACACTTATCTAAAAACACTTTGCGTCTCGGTGCCTTGCGCCTGGAGACTTAAAAAGACCCGAAAAAAAGCAAGAAAAGTCAACCATTTTCGGAATTTTTTTTCAGACCGTTGGAGTGTTTAGAAAAATTTAATATTTGAGTCCCACTTAGATCCAAGTTTCCCCTTTACGAAGTAACTCGAATTTTAAAAATCGGACCAAAAAATTACTATTTTCGTGGGCTCGCCTAAAAATTTACCGATTTCGAGGTAAAAATAGAAAAGGGGTTGTATCTCCGCCCCCTTAAAGTAATTTTTTTACTTACCCAAATATATTATGCTAGTTTTCCAAATTCTTTTTGTTTTTTTTGTGTTAATTTTATTTACATGAGTAATTTTAATTATCAATTTTTTAATTCCAAATTATTATTTACCTTTGCTGTTTACAATATTTGGTGAAATGTATTCCTGGTATCTCTATAATTAAATCGATATTCCTAGTATAAATTCTATAAATAAATTCCTGGTTATTAGAAATTACTTACACATTTTATTGAATTTTAGTAATAAATTCATAATTTATTAGAAAATAATGTAAATTTATGAAATATTGTCCTAAATCAAAAATTCTATTAATATGTATATTAATATTCATAGAATACTTTCAATCAAAGCTTTTTTGAAATTTAATTTTTTTTCATATTATTTTTGCACTTCTTTAATTGGAACTGTGTGCTTGGATACACAAGGTCTTCAAAAATGAATGATACTGGTAACTTTGGATGATAGGAAACCTAAGTTTTCCACAGTTGGCTACTCTGAAAGTTATTACTTCAGTGGCGTTTTTTTATAAAAACAAAGTTTTTAAATAATTTGCAAGACACTTGAGAAATAATATGTAAAAAATACCCGTAAAAACTGCTGAAAAACGCTTTGGTTAAAATGACAGATTCGAATGAATTTTAACAGGTACACCAACCTAGCACCTCTAAAATCACTGCAGAGTATGTTTGGTTGCATAGTTGCTTCATCAATCCTAATTTTAGATTTTGATTTCATAAGTTTGATTTGATAGTCACTTAAAAAAACTGAAACACTAACGTTGACACCATCTTTACTAACGGTGGTATTAGTATCATCTTCTTCAGAGATTTCAGTGAAATGTTTCGCTGGACTTTCTGTAGCACTTAATTTTTCTTGAAGAATAAGAAATCTTTACTAAACTTATCATTCAAATCTAATTATTATTATACTTAACCTCACTTATTTCTTCAAAAGAATGGAAACGTACTCTGTAGAAGAACTCACTGTTTTATCTTCAATTATAGAAGCACTACTAAAAAGACGATCTTCACATATTTCTGGTATTACAATTTTTTGAACTTCGGTAACTTCATGATTTGAAGTTCCTTCAGGCGTTGGTTAAAGTCGGTGAAGTTTGAGCCAAATCTGTGTAAATTTCTATATGTCTCATCAGTCTGCAGTGCACTTTCAGAATTTTCTACTAAATTTTCAGTTTCTACTGAAAGTTTTCATGTCTCCGGCACTTCGTTTTAAACTCCACCGGGATGGTTTGAGTCATCATAATTTCTGTAATATCCTGACTAATCTCTGAATCTTGTACTGCAGTTTTTTGTTCTCCCTCAGTCTGAACTGATATCTCAAGAAATTCTGTGGTTTTTCTGTAATGACATCTGACTCACAAACCGCAATGGCTTCAGCCTCTGGTATTTCTGCGGCTTCTTCAAGACTGATAATGACATTTTCTGATGCTTTTACAAGAATCAAGAATTTTAACCTGGCGATTCTTATATTCGCTTTTATTTTTTTTTAAACCTTAGAATCAAGAGAATCATCATTTCTTGTTACTCATATTTTTTATAATCTTGTTGTAAGAACGAAATTCCCATTTTCTTGCCTTTAAGTCATTGTTTCGTTTATCCCATGAATACAAAAATTACCAAATATGAAAAAATTTTTATTTGCCTAAAATAAGATATTTAAAAAAACCTCTTATGAAAAAATATTGATGACAAAACCTGTAAAAAAATATGTAAATGATTTAACTATTCTGTAAAATTTTATTGTACAAAAATATTGATGAATATAAGTTTATTTGTTTCACTTAAAGATTTGGAGGTTTTCCAAAATTTAAAACGTGTTTTTGAATATTTACATCATAAACTTAAACATTACGCTGAACTTCAAATGCTACATTTATAACTCACACATAATTATAAACATTCATTAAAAAATAAGTTTTAACTCCTTTAATTTAATTTTCATCAAAGAAGTTTTTTAAATTAAATAAAAATATGATATTTTAATAAAACCCAAAAATAGGTCGGTTTTTAAATTTAGTGAAACGCATTTTGAAAGTAATTTAACTTCCCGTACTTTTTTTCCTTGAGTGGAGAGGGGGTGCTATACTCGACGATTTGTGGGGATAAAACCGACGTATTGGGGGGGGGGTGTACTGAAACATAAATATGCAACACCCTGTATAGTCCTAATCAAATTCCTAAATATTTAATAATCGTATTTATCGAATAAAATAGTAGTAGTTAAAAAACTAAATAAAGTTCTGAATTTTTAGTTGATTTATTACTAGTAGTTTGAAAATTCAGTGCACCGGGCAAAATTAAAGCCACTACACGATTTATTAAAAATGATTGGGCTTTTTAGCGCTATCAATTTTTAAAATCTATATTGATTTAAATTTTCCATCAAATTTTTAAAATTGAATTACTTTTATTAAGCCATCAAAGCTGATTTTTAATTAAATCACGGGCAAAGAGGGCACTAATTAAACTTTTGAAGCGATAAGTGATTTCGACGAACATAATTATCGCCCTTTTAACATCTAATTACGCATTTTACCACAACAAAATTGTTATTTTCTAAGCGCAACTAAATTATTATTTGAGCCAATAATTGTTTACTAAAATTTATCTAAAATAATAATATTAATTTAATGTTTTTATCATAATTTGGTGGTAAATAATGATTAAAAAATTATTTTATTATTATTCGAATCATTCAAACTTTGGAAAACATCAACATTTCAAATTAAGTTTAAATAATGAACTGATTTAAACTTTCATACAACTTCTAACTTATATTATGATTTATATTATTGAAAATGAGAACTCGCAACTTCATAATTGTTTATAAACATACAACTATTTTAAATTCGTTTACAAAATTCATAAATAATTAACAAAAATTTAATTTAGTATAAAACTAAAAATAAAAATTTACTACTGTATATTAATGATTTTATGATTTTTTCTAAAATTAATGATAATTAAAATCCTTAAATTGAGTTTTGATTATTAAAATATCATTAAAAGATCAGCTTATTCTTTGAGTACATCCAATTAATTAACGATATTATACAGGGTGTCCCAAAAAGAAGTGATCAGAAGTAAACCGTAGTAGAAAGTAGGAATTGAAAAAAAAAATGGGGCTGTTTCGACCCTGGCTATTGGGTTTTTTGTAGATGAAAGTTCGTCTATTTTCTACAATTTTCTTCTGATCACTTCTTTTTAGGACACCCTATATATTTCTATGATATTTTATTTCGTTTAAGAAAAACACTTAAAAACTTGTTTTTCATTTCTGATTTCGATAAATGCGAAAATGTTATTTATTCTTTAAACATGCGTTTCTGGAAAATCTATTGCTGGTTTAAAATTTTTTTGGTATTTTCCTCTTTTGTAGTGTTCCACGAAAGAACGTCGAGCCCTCATATTTATGATGAATTTCTATTAAATTATAGAAATTTAAACCCAGGAAACATAAATAAAAATCAATTCCTAGAATGCATTAAAATTATTTTTAAAATAAAAATACTAAAGGTGATATACTCAAAGACAGTTCGTGTATGAATATTATCAAAGAAGTAGTAATAAAGAAACATGAAAAAACAAATTTTTAAGCAGGAATTTAACAATTCCTTTATGTGATCATCACAAATATTAATTTTTTTGAATAAAAATGCCATGGAAACTAGTTTATTTGATAACATTTTTATTTGTTGTTCCCAGCAAAGTTTTGAATCAATTATTATTCCGAGATATTTTAATTCATTGGTAAATTTTAATTTATTATTATAAATGTACAGATTTAAATTTATTTGTTGTTTATTTTTATTTTTTTAAATCATAAATTCTGTTTAGACCTTCTTTTTCCAAAAATCTTTATTAGATCCCGAATATAAAAGAGCAATATCGACAGGAAAAATAGAATAATTTGCTTTTAATCCACAAAATTGTGTATTATTAATGTATATTAAAATTACAATGGTTCCTTGAGGAATACCAGATTTTAAATTAAGTTTATTACTTGAATTAACATTAAGTTGATCAGTCACTTAAAAAAGATTCTAAAAGATCAATAATTTACCCCCTATACTATAGTTTTCCAAACATTTTTAAAGTAGTTTATGATTAACCCAAAGGGAATTTATGTTTTGATTTTCATTTGTCAATGAAATTGGTCTATAGTGGCCAATATCTTCTTTATTACATTATTTAAAAATAGGAAAGTTATTAAATAGTTTTCGTGATGACATGTTTTACATGAAGGAAAAGTTATACCCATCGATTTATTGTGTATTGTATGACAAAGACGTATAACCACTTTCACTTTAATGTGAGAATATGTCACCCTTTGCTCTTTGACATGAATTGAACTTGTCTCTAATGGCCATAAAGTGACTAATATCATCCCAATAGATACTTTACAAAGCTATCCAATAGAGGAATTTCACAAAAATTAACAAACACTTATCCTAAATTTACAATAGTTCAAATCTGTCGACAACAAGATAAAACATGGATTTTAATGTATAATCCAACTCTTGGAAATATTTATAACGATGCTGAATACTTGAAAGTGCTTCAAAAACTTGAATTGTTAACTCTTCGGTGTATAAAAAGTCTCAATTCAGTTGTCAAGCAGCGTTTTACATGTATTTACAACCATTTTATTACCACGGATTCACAATAAAAAAAAAATTTTTAGTAATTATTTTATGGTTTATGTTCTTTCAAAAGTATTGTGGGTAAAATTGAATAATAATAAGGAAATAATAATACAAAATTTCAATTCCATTTAAAGGTGTTTTAGTGTTTTCTGCAGGCCTCCGAAATAAAATTTCCATTTAATCTGATGGAGAAAGGGACAAGCAATCCAATTTGGCATTATGTTGTAATATTTTTCCATTACTTCCTCATTTATTTTTAAACCTTTTTTGTTAAATATATTTTATGTAAAAAGCTCCTCGTCACATCATAATTTTATAAATTCAAATTACAGAATTGATGAATTAAAGTCCTGCATGCTAGAATAAATATACCTAATTTGTTAACAAGATCCTTTTTATTCACTCTTATTTTATTTCCATAAAATATGATAAATGAGTAACGTTTTCCTGGTATTTACTTTATAAATAGATTTACTTAAATAATTATAATAAATAAGTAAGTACAGGGTGTCCCCAACTTTTATAAACGCTCCAAAAATTAAGTAAAATTTTAATAAATTTATGTAGCGCTGTACAATGTTTAAAAATATACTAACATATACCGGGTGGAAATGAAAACCGGGTCACCTCTATAACTTTTTTATTTATGAATAGAAAAATTTGAAATTTGGCTATGTTCTATGGTTCAAAAAACAAATTTTATGTGCATTTTTTATTTTCGAAATCACTTCCGGTTTCACCGGAAACACCATGAACTTTGTTTTTTTAAATGTAACATCCCATATTTTTATTCATGGCTTAAAATACTTTTAAAAAAGAAGTATTTTTGAGATATTAGTTTTTATTTTTTTTGTAAAAAAAATTGTTTTCAAAAAAAAAAAAAAAGGTTTTCGAAGTCGGTGAAAAGTACCAAAACTAATTCTAAATAATTCAAATACCTAAATAAAATTTTAATTTGAAAAAAAATTTAAGTGGTTTTTGAACTATTAATTTTTAAACTTAGTTAATGAAGATTTTATCAAAAATCTCACTTTTTTTAAATGCAATGATGCCGGGTCATTCGACTTTTTAAAAAGAGGATTTTATAACGATTATTTTGGTACCCCATATGTAGGGGTATTATTTTGCATGTGGCTGTAATAAAGATACTTAATAGCTAGTATTTTCCAACTTAAGAAATAAATAATTTTACAGGCACATGCAAAATAATACCCCTACATATGGGGTACCAAAATAATCGTTATAAAATCCTTTTTTTAAAAAGTCGAATGAACCGGCATCATTGCATTTAAAAAAAGTGAGATATTTGATAAAATCTTCATTAACTAAGTTTCAAAATTAATAGTTCAAAAACCACTTAAATTTTTTTTCAAATTACAATTTTATTTAGGTATTTGAATTATTTAGAATTAGTTTTGGTACTTTTCACCGACTTCGAAAACCTTTTTTTTTTTTTGAAAAAAATTTTTTTTACAAAAAAAACAAAAACTAATATCTCAAAAATACGGGATGTTACATTTAAAAAAACAAAGTTCATGGTGTTTCCGGTGAAACCGGAAGTGATTTCGAAAATAAAAAATGCACATAAAATTTGTTTTTTTGAACCATAGAACATAGCCAAATTTCAAATTTTTCTATTCATAAATAAAAAAGTTATAGAGGTGACCCGGTTTTCATTTCCACCCGGTATATGTATACAGGGTTTCCCAACTAAGGGTTCCCACCTAGGTTATTTTGAAAACAAATAATTTTTGAAAAAAACCCTGAAACCGGTCAATTTCTATTTGGTGGGGGACCAATTTTTATGGTAACGCAATGGGCAACCCTCACCCAGTTATGCAGGGAAACTACCCCTTCAGAAATCTTAAATGGCAATAGTGGTCGAGTGATACATCATATCCAATTTTTTTTTTAATTTTATGGAATATTTGAGAAGTTATAGCATTTTCACGTTAGACATGTAAAGCGCGTTTTTAAGAGCTAACATGGGTTAAAAAGGCTGTTTTCTTTTTCAAAATTAAAAAAAAAAATAAAAATTGTATCACAAACATTGCTTTTTAAATTATGAACAAAAAAATTAGGTGTTGCATTTAAAAAATAAAGTAGATGTCACTTCCGGTTTTACCGGAAGTGATATTGAAAAACTTTTTAGTGCCTAAAATGTATTTTCTTGAAGCATACAACATAGTCAAATTTCAAATTTTTATTTTCATAAAAAAGGTAGTTATAGAAGTGACCCGTGTTTCGTTTCCATCCAGTATTTGAAAATAAATTTAAAAAATGAGAAGTTGTTCTTTAATTTTTAGACAACTAAATTTACACGTGAATGCTCTTAATTTAACTTAAAAAAAAAATCGAAAAAAATATCGACCTTTAAGAATGTTCTTAGTGTTTCAATGAAATTTTGGTTGTAATTCTATACACCACTTAGAACCTACGAAACTATACTTACATAGTTATATTAATTGTTATTAAGGGTATGTAACATAATTTAGTAAACATAATTAAAACTTTAAAGTGTATTTGAAAATCGCAGGGGAGAAAACTTAATTAGCAAAAGTACACCTCCTTATAATTTACAGGGTGTTCTAATTTATAATAATAATAATCGACTTAAAAAAAATTTATTTTTCGATTTTTTTTCTTCGGAAGGAATTTTTGATTATTATAAATGGTATCTGAATAAGTATAAATAACTGCAAAACATTGTCCATTTAACCGAATTTGTAACTTTATTAATAACACCCTGTATATAAAAATATTTGCACAAAAAACGGCCAGCGATGTAGCTTCGTTATTTTTTATCCGATTTAAATAAGTGACATGTCAAATTAATGGTTTGAAAAATACTACTATTAGGTATTAAAAGATTAATTTTATTTTTGAAAACATCAGAGGAGGAGCAGACAACTTTTCTTTTCCAAATGGCAACATAATTTTTCGATTGAAAAAAATCATTAACAAAAATAATCTAAACCAATTAAACTATTAAAAATATTTTTTTTTAAATTAATTTTTAAAAAAAAAATTTTTATTTTTTTTTAATTATTAATAAATTAAAAAATTATTAATAAATTAAAAAATAAAACTTAAAAATATAAAAAACTGAAAACTCAAAAACAAAAAAAACAATTGAATTAAATAAAAAAAAATTAATAATAATAAAAAAATGAGAAAAAAAAATTAAAAAAAATTATTGGTATAATTGGTTTAGATTATTTTTGTTTATGATTTTTTTCAATCTAAAAAAATATGTTGCCATTTGAAAAAGAAAAGTTGCCTCCTCCTCCTCTGATGTTTTCAAAACTAAAATTGTTTTTTTAATACCTGATAGTAGTATTCTTTAAACCATTTAAATTGACATATCACTTATTAAAATCGGATAAAAAATAACGAAGCTACATCGTTGGCCGTTTTTTTGCGCACCCCTCTGTATACAGGATGATTTTTTTGTATGGAACCAAAGCGGTCATATTTTTATTTTGAAAGAAAAATAATAAAGACTATTTTTTGTAATTTGCGAAAAAAGTTAAAATTGGATATCAAATAATAATTTTATAGACTGTCGTAAAGTACTAAAAATTGGCTTTTCAATCATGTATTGAATGACATATGTTGCCATTTAAAAAAATTCAAGATAGCTGCCGTGTCAAAAATCCTGGCCCATTTGATCACACCAAATTTCCATTTTTTTTTATTCAGCCATTTGGGCATGAAAGCTTTGGTTCCATAGATAAAAATTGCCCTGTATAAAAATTGTATTAAAGATAATGTTTTAAATTACTGATCATAAAAATGTTGTTTACTCCTATGGCTTGACAGTAAATTAAACTGAAACTACGTAGAATTATTTAATAGAAATGATTACCTCCATAACAAACACCCACTCTTAATAATCATCATACAATATTTATAATGAAAGTATAGAAAAAACTTTATTAAACAAAATTTCATCAAAATCATGTTATTATTTAATATTTACATTTGTATTAAAAAGAGACGACGAGAAAAAAATTAGTATAACCTTATTTTTATTTAATTTTTATTTAATTTTAAAGATTACAAAAGATTTCTTCGGTAAAATTATTCCTTAATAATATTTATTAATTTAGGTCAAGCAATTACACGTTTTAGTATTTATCAGATTATAAAATTACAGAAATTTCGTATTTAAATAAATTGTTTTCAGGAAAACTTCATTAAATATTATGATTTGAAATTTACTGAGAATTACAGTAATATTATTGAAATAAAATTTCTCATAAATTAATTGATATGAAGAAAGCATTTCATTCGGTTAATCATTCCAGAAAATGGTCGATTTTTTTTGCTTTTTTTGGGGTCGCCGGCGGCGTCAATTTTTAAAAATCGCTGCCCCGTCCGGTTTTAACGGAAAACCCCTTTTATTTTCACATCCTGGGAATAGTCTCCAAGACCCAAAGTGTACAATTGAGCGTTTTTTCGGGCAGTAAAAGTACCTCAACTTTAAGGCTACGATCTGAAGATCCGCCGATGCAAAAAAATCGCGATTTTTCGATTTGCCATCTACATACTACTTTTTTTCAGAAAACAGACGCTTTTTGGATATTTCTATTTTTCTGTATTTTTGACGCCCTTAAATTTGTGGTTTGAAATACGTGCCTTTTCGACGCTGACTTTATAAATTCGTAACTTTTGATACGGACCACGTATAACAGTCGGTAATTTTTTATTTTACTTACTGCATTAATATTTATGTGCAAAAAAATTAATATTTCCAAATATTCATCTTTAGCTTCAAAAAAAAATTAAACTTAAAATGTTCAACTGGATCCCTAATTTTTTAAAAATTTACAAATTTTACTTCATTTCCCTTAAGAAGAATAATTTTTCCATCGGATAGGCTATTTTTGTTTTTAAATTCGAAGAGAGTTATGCGTATATAAAGTCAATACTTTTATTTACCCTTCAAATTCCATTTCACCCCCACGTAATGCACCTTCCCAAAAATATTTCGAAGTGAGTTTTACGACAAAAAACGAAACATTTCGCTACTTTTTTGTTTTCGACTTATGATTGAAAATGTAGCTCAAATAAGAAAAATCTCCGTTTTGAGCCAAATTTCGGTCTGAAATATTTCACTTTTCAAAAAATAATTAAAATCATGGAAACTATTCAACTCAGCATAACCATTGATGGCTTCGAATTCGTTCCATCACCTCCCCCACAAATATCAGCTAAAAAATTAATTTTTGGTTCAAAATTGCAACGTCCAGGGCCGCATTTGTACCAAAATGTAGTCAAAACTTCGCGAATTTTTTCCAAAAAAACTATTCTACCGATTTTATCCAAATATTTTTTAAAATACGTCTTTCCATGGTGTTTACCTTTGGTAAAAATTTCAAATCGCTAACTTTCTTAATTTTTGAAAAAAAAAATAAAAATCGATTCGTGCGAATAATTTCAAGCTTTAAAAATATGAGGGGTCAGTTGCCTCTTACAAATTTACTTAAAAATAATTAAATTTAATAAAATAATATCGATTATTTTTAGAAACTTATCTGTACGAATTTTTGTTTGTAGATTTTAGTTATTAAGAAAAATATGAATTTTTAAAAATGCACCCTTACTCATTTCTCAGAATGTCATATTTTATGTAAAACATTCATAACTTTTGAACGAAGTATTAAAAGTTGCTAATAATAACTTTAAATTCCAACTTAAATGAATATCAACATGAAAGAAAAGAAATTCTGAATTTTTTTTCATTTTTTTTTCAATTGAAGTAATTATTTCTTTTACTTCATCTGTAGCAATGAACCAATACTGGTAATTAATTCGTCCTGTAGCTTTCATTTAGTACTTATTAATAAATCCTTGAAGGGTAACTTCATTGAATGTAAATAGTGAGAATCGCAGGGGCTGAAATACTGAAAGCTCATCCCCACCATTCCACCGCGAAGTTTCAGTCGGAGGCAGTGATGGTGCGTCCGTGAATCGCGCGAGACATGTTTTTGAAACGCCAAGTTTTAATCAAAAAATAATTTGAAAAAAAAATATAAAAATGTGAATTATATATTTGTAACGAATTTAATTATATTAAATAACTCTCTGGTGTGATTTGTGCTGATTTTTTAAGGATTTACACAAAAATTGCATAATGATAATTAAATATCGAAAGGTATTTTTTTCAAAAATTTGCAAATAACGTCGGATTTATTACGTCAGACAACAATTTTGAACACGCCATAAATATTTTTCCCAAAAATTATTTTTATAATAGAAACAATTAATTTAAAAAATATGTTTATTTTATTTAATGTTTATTTTTTATTTATTGCTTTTAGGTCGTAAAAATTAACTTGTATAGTTACACACATAAAAACTTAATAGCTTCGTTTATTTTTAGTTTAATATGTTTAAAACTGCAATTTTAATAATGTTTTTCTAAGCTCTTACCGTTGACAGCTTTACATAAAATATTTTTTTTCAAATAAATATTTTTACTAAAAGGTAAAGTTCATTCGACTTCTATTTAAATTACTTATAAACAGGTTTATAATTAGATTGGTTTAATTAATAGTTTTTCTTTTGTTGATTTAGAAAAAAATTTGAATGGTATTTTTTTCCTACATTTATAAATCCTAAAATTTTGAGGTTTATAAAATGATATCCTCTCACGTTTAATATATAATTTCATTTTTTATGTATAAGAATTTGATTTTGAAAATCAATACTCAAGCGTCCTTTAAAGCTATGAAAAGGAATTGAGAATATTCCCAATTTTTTGAGGTAGGTATTTAAATTACCAAGAAATTTCAAAACATATTGAGTAAACGTTCTTAATTAAAAAAATATTTTAGCGCTTGATATTTGCAGTTTTAATCATATTTTTTTCCAATGGAGCTTTTTTAAAATTTTTGGTACAAAGAAGAATCTTGTGGCTAAAATAATGATCCTGCTCAAATAAATTTCTTAAAAAAATATTGAATTTCGTGAAACTATTTTCTTTACGAAACTAGTTTTCCATCAATCGATAATTAATAGATCTAAATAAAAGAAGAAATAACGTCAGCAAGAACCCTAATTATTTTCATAGGTAACTCCCTATTAAAAATACATACGAAACACGTTTTATCAATAAACTCTTTGATACAAACGTTTCCAGAACAATTTTCATGTCCGCATCGAAGTTGTATATTGTACAGTAATTGGGGATGAACTCGACTATCTTGAGAACCAAAGCACGTTCCACCTTAGGAATATTGGGAAATTTTATTACAACAAAATACGAAAATTGAAAAATAACAAAACTAACAATTTTTTTATTTTATTAAGTAGCGGCAATTCGATTTAAAAAATAAATATGAAAAAATTGAGTTGGGTAAAATATCTTTTACTTTTATCATCAAAGTATTCCCAGACTTATTTTATTTTGGGTCAACGGAGAGGTAAGAACAAATAAAAGTATACCCGTCTGCACAATTTTAGCTTCAACTAAATTTGTTTGTCAAGCAGAAAAAACCTGGATTTTTTAGATAATTTTTTTGCTTTATCTTTCAACATCAGCTTTGAGCCAGCTTTTTTTAAATCAATACCCTGTTAAACTTTTTTAATTAATATTTTTAGTAGTATACAATATTTTTAAAAGCTTCTTGTTTAAAATTTAATACCACATCAAGAATATTAAATACAATCAAGTTGCAATAAAAAGGTATTTAAATGAAATACTTTTATGCCATTTAATACAATCAAAAATTCCTATCAATTCCGAAAATTAACGAAAAACTCAATTATTTCACTTAAAAATTTACAAAAAAAAATTTCGGATAAATGTTTTGTGTTTGACGAACTTAAATATAATTTTCAAAAAAATATGACAAATTCGATTTTTATGATATAGGTGGCAACTAGCTTATTATTGAATTTTTCAACAGTTAAAATTGTATTTTTTTTTCTGGTTTCAACAATGCATTTCAATCCATGTTTGAAGAAAGTCACTACGGAATATTTGGTATTATTTGAATTAAATTGAGTAAGCTGTGACTTTTTGACAGGACTTCTTTAAACAAATGACGATTCGAGCTGTCATTTTAGATTATTGTATTATTATTAATCACTAAAACTTAATTAATTCTAACTTGGTGTACAATAAACCGATATAATAATCTTAAGTGACAGCTTGATCCTCATTTGTTTAAATAAGACCTGTCAAAAACTCATGGCTTATTTAATTTAATTCAAATAATATCAAAAATTTCATAGTCTGTTTTACTTCAAACATACATCGTTGAAAGCAGAAAAAAAGCAACTTTCTATTGATATCTTAAAACCAAGTTTGTGATAAATTCATAGAAAACATATTTAAATTCGTCTTTACGAAACAAATAACTTTTGTATGAAAATTTTTTTGTAAATATTGTAGTTAATGAAATAATCGACTTTTAAAAATATTGCATTTTTAGGTTTTTTCATTTATCTTCGTAATGGCTCAGAATTTTTGATTATTCAAATTGGGACACCCAGTATATTTTTATAAATTTTATTTTTCTATTGGGAATTTTAACTACTATAGATGGAGAATATTCGGTACTTTTCTGTGTTTTAAAAATGCATTCTTGTACCTTATAACTACATATTCAATTAAACTCAAATAGATTTATTATTTTAAGCTTCAGTAAAGCTTAAAAATCATACCAATGGAAGTACCGAATATAGAAGTTTATAAGGCGAGCGGATTCTAAAAATTCCTAATTAAATACTGAAAAATAGGTATTATAAATAAAAGAATACCAGGAATTCGAAGTAGGATTTAGAATAAGCAAAACAATTAATTCCAGAAAAATTTTAATGAAGAATTTGCCCATTAATTTGAAAAACTTTTAATGTCGCAGTATATTTATTTGCCTGTAAAATTTTTATTTGTACGTCGATTCGTGTACATAGATTATAGTTGATGTCTTAATTAATCTGCTCGTTTTCAGGTTAAATTACTCAATAGCTTTATGAAATTATGAAAGGAAGTTTGCATTACTTCATTTAAATAGGAGATTCATATGTGGGCGACTTCAATAAAAGTAACTTGATCCTTAAGTACACTTCAATGTAACTTTAATTTATAAAATGCTATTCTACAATTTTGAAAGAATTTCATTTTTATCAAAACTATTTAAAATATGTCAATATTAAAAATATCATCATTTGCTAACGAAAAAAAATTTTCTTCCTTATGTTTTAAGTAAATACGTTGGAATTTAATTAAAGTTCTCTTTAACTCCAATGTAGCTACCTAAAAATAGCTTTTTGTAATAAATAGCTTATTGTTTTATTTCATGTTCTACTAATCAATAAAGTTGATAAAAAAACAAATTACTGTTTATTTAGACGTATGTTATGAGTTTTCAACATTTTAGCTTCCACTTTTATTAATTTTCGATGATGAATTTATTGAATTATATCAATTTAATTAAATTACAAATACCGAATTTATTGCAAATAATTTAGGCATAAATTTTTAAGCAATTCAATTATTGATATTTTACAATACAACAATATAATTTGTTACACCAAAAGATAATGCAATGTTTTACATATTTACCTCAGACGTAATTATTGAAATACTTATTTCATATTTACAGTTATTAAGTTTATCATGTAATTAAGTGCAAGAAAAAATACGAAGTAGTACAGCCTTGCATTTTAATGTGTATTTAATAAGCAGATATTATAATATTTAGGCGTATTTCGCCCAAGAATTCTCGTTTATTAAAACCATTATAATTCCACGTGTAATTTAAATGCAACTTTATTTAGCTTGATTAGTCGTTGGAGCGTGTACAATATATTTTACTTTAAGTATAGCATTAACTTCCTTCTAAGGCAAATTGTCTTCTTAACAAGACCTCTTAAAAGGAATAACTTGAAGCAACAGCGGATTTTATTTCTCTTCTAATGTTATTTATAGATTCATTAAATTATGCTGTTTAAGAAATAGTTTTAAACACAAATAGCTCAATAAAGAAAAACATTTAAAGCAACTAAAATCGCTGCCATTTTGTTATCCTTTAAGATTTTTAGAAAAAAATATCTCAAATTATAGATTAGACATTTATTTATTTGATTTTGCATTGAATTTTAATATAGCTTTAATTTTAAAGTTGATACCTCGCTTTTAGTTGCCCTATATTAAATAATAGGCTTAAAAAGTGTAGAAATTCACAAAAATGGTCGTTATTTTCTTGTTATTTCGAATATTGCCCCAAAATTTATTCCAAATCACAGCTAAGACATGCACCTATCGAATAGTGCAGAAAATATTGATGTATTTGCAATATTTAATTCAGTATAACGTATTAAGTAGCTCAATGCTAAGTTAAAAGCGTGTAGAGTTCAACTAAAATCGCTGCCGTTATGTTATCCTGTAAGATTTTTACAAAAAAATTATCCCAAATTATAGATTTGAAGTGAATTTATTTAATTCTGCATTGAATTTTAATATGGTTTTAAATTTAGAGTCGGTAGCTAGCTTTGAGTTGCCCTATGTTAAGTAAAAGGCTTAAAAAGTGTAGAGATTCACAAAAATAGTCGCTATTTTCTTTTTACTTCGAATATTATCCCAAAATTTATTCCAAATCACAGCTAAGACATGTACTTATCGAATAGTGTAAAAAATTTTGATATAGTTACAATATTTAATATAGTAGAACGCATTAAGTAACCCAATACTAAGTTAGAAGCGTGTAGAGTTCAACAAAAATCGCTGCCATTTTGTTACCCTTTAACATTTTTACAAAAAAAATACCCCAAATTATAGATTAAACATGCATTTATTTGATTCTGCATTGAAATTTAATATGGCTTTAAATGTAAAGTCGGTAGCACGTTTCGAATCGCCCTATGCTAAGTAAAGGGCTTAAAAAATGTAGAGATCCACAAAAATAGTCGCTATTTTCTTGTTTTTTCGAATATAACCCCAAAATTTATTCCAAATCATAGTTAAGACATGTATTTATCGCTTGAATGGTTTTTTGTTATGATTTTAAAATATTTTTTTGATCAATCACCTGAAAAAATTCTAAATGTAGTCAACAATATCGGTAACTCGAAGTAATGTTTGACAAAATGTTTGTTTGGAATTCGTATATCATGGGATATTGTTATCAGTTTTAAACCACATCAAAGTGTAAAGTGCCTTGAATGGTATTCAAAATTCAAAGGGGTACATAACAGATATATCAACAGTAACAAGCATTAATGAAACTATTCTCAATAAATTGGATAGGGACATTAGTAAAATCATAATTATTATAATACATGCACATAATTTACTGGCATCTATTTGTTAATTAATAAAGTTATAATTTGTGGTATTTGTGGAGACCTACAGTTTGTACAAACACGTTTGCAATCAGAACTAATTTTAAATTCACTGAAGTAGTGTTAACCCTCCAGTGATTATAAAACAATTTTAGTTATCAACTTTATTATTATTATTTTAAACTTATTTTTACAAAAAATCAAAATAAATAATTGGATTTTATAATTAAAAACATTTCCGTGTAAATATAATACATTCCAAAAATTTACTAATAAAAGTTTTTCAAGAACAAAAAACTTAACTTTACAATTTGAAAATCCACTTACGGTTACATGTAATGGCTTTTAGAAAACGTTTATTTAAGCGTGAATTGAAAATAAATTTATTTAAAAAAAATCCTAGGCTACAGATTACCAAAGCTCCTTTTATATGAAACAAGATTATTATTAAAAATTGTAATAAAATATTTATACGTTAAACTCGAATCTAATACATTTGTTTTAATAAAATTCAAGTAAGTAAGCTGGAAATGTAGTCTTAGTTTTAATTGGATACGTCAACTGAGCTTCCCTTATTTTATCTTAATATAATTTAACCGAGTAATTGTATTACGAAATTCAGAGAAATAGCTAAACATCTCTTTCAGCTGAAACGTAAGACACCTTTATTATTTTCAGCTCAAGAAAGAAATTTAACAAAATTCATGAAACTCGAGTATGAATTTACAATAACGAATATTTTTGCATCATCATCAAATTTCTTGTAAATACACAAAATTTTTACACCTCATACTCAATTATTAAATTCCAGATTATACCTTGGAAGGGTTTTCATGTAGCAACAATGACTACAATTCCTCCTGGTAAATAATTCATTAATTGATTTCGGGTATCTTAATTGATTGCGACATGGGTTTCTCCAGAGTTTGTCAGCCGATTGTAATTTTATTACGAATGTAGGTCATTAAATTTTTATAAAAACGTTTTGAACGAATGGTTTTATTACGGTATGAATACAATTTTTGCACGAAAAGACATGAAAATGACATCCTCGTAAAAGATTAATTATTTTCGATTAAAAAGTTGATTGAGTTTGGACTTGCTTTTTATACGCCTTGGGCTCTTTCAATTTTTCTATTAATTCGGAATAATATCAACTTATTGTTATTTCAATTTTAGCCACAAAAATTATTCCAAATCAAAGTTAAGACATGTACTTATCGATGAGAGCACAAAATTTTCATATTTTTGGGATATTAAATTTAGTAGCTCGAATTAAGTAGCCCAATGCTAAATTAAAACAGCGTAGAGTTCAAGAAAAATCGCTGCAATTTTGTTATCCTTTATGATTTTTTCAAAAGAAATATTCCAAATTATACATTAGACGTGCATTTATTTGATTCTGCATTGACTTTTAATATGGCGTTAAATATAAAGTCGGTAGCTTGCTTTGAGTTGCCCCATGTTAAGTAAAAGGCTTAAAAAGTGTAGAAATTCACAAAAATAGTCACTATTTTCTTGTTATTTCGAATATTACCACAAAATTTATTCCAAATCATAGATAAGACATGTAGTTATCGAATAGTGCAGAAAATGTTGATATATTTGCAATATTTAATTTAGTAGAACGCATTAAGTAACTCAATGCTAAGTTAAAAGCATGTAGAGTTTCAGAAAAATCGCTACCAGTTTGTTATCCTTTAAGATTTTTTCAAAAAAAATATCCGAAATTATAGATTAGACGTGTAGTTATTTGATTCTTTATTGACTTTTAATATGGCTTTAAATTTAAAGTCGGTAGCTCGCTTTGAGTTGCCCTATGTTAAGTAAAAGGCTTAAAAAAGTGTAGAGATTCACAAAAATATCACTATTTTCTTGTTATTTCGAATATTACCCCAAAATTTATTCCAAATCATAGATAAGACATGTAGTTATCGAATAGTGTAGAAAATGTTGATATATTTGCAATATTTAATTTAGTAGAACGCATTAAGTAACTCAATGCTAAGTTAAAAGCGTGTAGAGTTCCAGAAAAATCGCTACCATTTTGTTATCCTTTAAGATTTTTTCAAAAAAAATATCCCAAATTATAGATTAGATGTGTAGTTATTTGAATCTGCATTGAAATTTAATATGGTTTTAAATTTAAAGTCGGTAGCTCGCTTTGAGTTGCCCTATGTTAAGTAAAAGGCTTAAAAAGTGTAGAGATTCACAAAAATAGTCACTATTTTCTTGTTATTTCGAATATTACCCCAAAATTTATTCCAAATCATAGATAAGACATGTAGTTATCGAATAGTGCAGAAAATGTTGATATATTTGCAATATATAATTTAGTAGAACGCATTAAGTAACTCAATGCTTAGTTAAAAGCGTGTAGAGTTCCAGAAAAATCGCTACCATTTTGTTATCCTTTAAGATTTTTTCAAAAAAAATATCCCAAATTATAGATTAGATGTGTAGTTATTTGAATCTGCATTGAAATTTAATATGGCTTTAAATTTAAATTCGGTAGATGGCTTTGAGTTGCCCTATGTTAAGTAAAAGGCTTAAAAAGTGTAGAGACTCACAAAAATAGTCGCTATTTTCTTGTTATTTCGAATATTACCCCAAAATTTATTCCAAATCACAGCTAAGACATGTTCTTATCGAATACTGCAGAAAATATTGGTGTATTTGGATTATTTTATTTAGTAGAACGCATTAAGTAACCCTATGCTAAGTTTGAAGCGTGTAGAGTTTATCTAAAATCGCTGCCATTTTGTTATCCTTTAAGATTTTTACAAAAAAAATATCCGAAAAAATAGATTAGACTTTTATTTATTTAGTTCTGCATTTAATTTTAATATGGCTTTAAATTTAAAGTTGGTAGCTCGCTTTTAATTGCTCCATGTTAAGTAAAAGGTTTAAAAATTGTAGGGATTCACAAAATAGTCGCAATTTTCTTGTTATTTCGAATATTACCCTAAAATTTAATCCAAATAATAACTAATAAGACATGTACTTATCCAATTGTCAATTTTTTCAGTTTTAATGTGAAATTAGTGACGTTTAATCTTTGGCAAAAATTGGTGCTGTAATGAAATAATTTTAAAAAAGTTCATGAATGAATGTATTTAAATTGCGTTGGTTAAATTTATCATGAAGATCTAAGAGCTTAATTAATGAAGGCTTAGAATAGTTTTAATTAGAAAATATTTTAGGCATTGGGGATTTGGCAAAAGTTTGTTGTAAATTTGGCTCAACTGAGTCGTCTATTTGTGTGTTCATGCGCGTTGTTGTCTGACAGAAAAAATCCTCGACTAAAAAACCCCGTTAATGGCGGTATGCACGAAATCAATTGTTATTTGCAGATGTGACAATAAATATTCAGTGATTGTGTAAACAATGAGTACGGCAGTGCTTCGGCGCGCCGATGTATTTCGTGACAATTGACGATATAAGTAGTCAATCTGGCAACCCCGAGGAGCTCCTCGCCTCTGACCCCAGAATCCCCCAATTCACCTGGAAGTCTTCCCGTTTCCCCAAGCACCCCACCATCCCAGAGGACGCATAGGGGATCCTTATCTCGAGCAGCGGTGGGCAACTGCTCCAGTCCATCTTTATTCATGGCGTCTCCGCCGCCACAGGCTGAGCACCCTCCGACGCTTCCACGAACGCTATCAACCTCAGTTTTAAGGATAAAAAGTCGAACCTCTTTCTGGGATAAGTTCTTTCGAGAGAGAAGCAAAAGGAATTTGTAAGTTAATCTATCACATAAATTGCTTTTTTCAAAATAATCGATAAAATTTTCATAACAAGATTTATCTTCAAAACCATTAGGTTTAAGGGTAGCCCACACCCTAACACCATACACCACATATCTCACCAATTGGGTCGGGAGGTTTACTATACTCACATCATTTGAATAAAACCATTTCACACAAGCACCCAAGTTGTACAAACAAAACTTAATTAATAACCAAATTTGCATTTATTACAAACACTTAGTAAACTTTCAGTAAATTCCTACATCAATTTTGAATATACAGAGGATGATAATGCGGTCGATTCGCTAAAGAGGATGAATCCTTGTTCTTATCCCAACTTTTCTTAACTTGATTATGGGAGAAACACGAAAACGCAAATTATAAAGCTTATTTCTTGCTAAGAGGATATTCTCTTTGATATTTTCAAAGCACATCTCACATCACTTTCTAATAGGCTTCTCCCAGGAATTTTTACAAGATTTTCATCAAAAAGTTTTGGGAGTCACACTGAAATTCCCTAGAAAATCCTTCATTTATTAACATTACAAAATACGAATATTATAGGTGATTTTAAACATTTGTTGATAGGTTTAATTGAATATGATTAGTGATTCTTGTATAATGATTATAAATATTTTTATTAATGTGTTTACTTGAAGTATCATTAATATTATACCCGTATGACACCTGCACTATTTCACGTACAATTTCGCCCGACGGGTCTCGCGAACTAAATAGCGCTGGTGTCATACGGGTATAAATATTATTTTTGAGTTGAGTAACTTTGGTATTTTAAAAATTATGGTTTCATGTAAATTTATGAATCATTTACAAGATGACTCTATTATCTCAGGAAACAAAAGAGTGTCGCTTACTCCAAATTAAAATACGTGCTTGCACATACGAATTTACTATTATTAAATAAATGATGAAGGTTATGGTCCTGCACATGCAAAAAGTCACGTACAAGCTGTAATCTTCATTTATAATTAGCATCCTTTAATTAATAATTTATCTGAACATAAATATAAATTTATTAAAGTCGCAGTAGCACTTCATTAAATCGATGATACTTATTTTTAGGCCGAATTTAATTTTTTATCAAGCTCATCTTCATTAGAGTCACACCAAAATATCGATTTTTCTGAATAATTGATTGTATTGTGTGTACGTCATCATGAAACCACCAACTTCATTCATTATTTTTGACCTATTTTTAGAATTTTATTTTACTACAATATTTTTAGTAGGAATTTAATCACCTTTTTGGTGAAGAAAAATATTTCCTCTTTCCTAAAAAAGTTAAATCAAAAATTTTAGGAGGAAAGATTTTTCTTATTCCTTTTAGCACTGCAAGAACTTCAAAAGCTTCATTTTATAAAGTAAAAGGAGATCGACAAGTATATTTTTTTAAAAAGCGTCTATTTCAAATATTGGAAACACTCAACACGAAATTAATGAATTGAAGTCTTGAAGCAGACTCTCCTTTATAAATAAAAGTTCTGATGAAAATAGTTTCAATCAAATTATGAACACTAACTTTTTTATTTATTAAACTATTTGAGAATCTTAAATAATAAAACCCACTAAATATTTTAGAAATAAAATTTTACGTTCAGTTTTACGTGGGTGAATTTCTTGAAAACACGGAGGGAATGTTTAGAGTTTCAAGTTAATTTGGTGTTTTCCCAATTTTCAACAACAAAACTTTATAAAATTTAGAATGTCGGTTATAAAAAAGGATATAAACATAAAAATATTATAAGCAATAAAAAATATTCATAAAAGTTTTTGATGTTGTTATTATTATGAGAATTTAAAGGGTAGTTTTAATTTTATTTGCATTATAAGAAGAGTAAATAAGGCTTTAAAACCCTTTTAGATTTATTTTAAGCACGATCATTGCATAAATTTACCTTCGCCCACATCAATTTCCTTTTGCTCTATTTTTCTTGCCACTCTAAATTCAACTCTAAAATAAGGAGAGTCAGGAGAGATTCTGAACTTAAAGCAGTAACGTTTCATTAAGCTAATATTACACATTACCTGGATCAATCGTAATTGATCCAATTAGAAGTTCAACCAAATTGATGTGCTTAATAAATACCTAACTTGGAACATACATTAAAGATAGTTAAGTCTTTTGAAGCCTAGAAATTTAAATAATTGTTTGCGATTTTAAAGACTTGCGTCAATGGTTTTATTAAAGATCCTTTTGAGATATTCTAAAGGAACTTTATGTTAGAGAGGCATTTAATTACAGAGTTTATCAAATAAGTATTTCCGAAATTGCGTGTTCCATTTAGAACCATCTTTATAAAGAAACTGGAACGGTTTTTGGATACTCTCTCCTTGTTCAAAAAATGTCCATGCTTGGTGAATTAATAAAAACTTCTTTATCTAAGGAATTTTGCTGAAAACCTTCGGTGATAGTTGCAGTTTGAGATATTTGTGAACAATTTAATCTTGGAAAATATGTTAAATTATTGGAAACTGGTGAAACTCTGGGTGAAAAATGAGTTGGAAGAAAGTAAATGTACAGAGAATTTTTTCTGGGAAGTGTTCCAATTACTGATGCAGAATTTCCTAATTTTTTTAATCAGAAAAGAAGTTGATCTTGGACACTCTTTTTATTTTTTTTTTCACAAATCTTTGATAAATTGGTATCCGAGGAATCTCTAAACGTGAAAAGAAAATTGGACAAAAAAATAGAATTCCTTGAAAGATTGCTATATTTAGATTTTTTCTTCAATTAAAGCAACTGCAGCAGTGGAACTTGATGAAGATTTTAAACATAAAGGAGCCATTGGGTCAACACAAGTAAATCTCATACCAAAGGTTTATCTATACTCTACGGAATTATGGTCATTCCATCAGGTCTTTTCCCGTCATCTCTTCTAGTTCCTAATGGTTCTAAATAGAAGGAATACCAGAAGAAATTCATTAACCAAAGTTCTACAAGAACAAGTATGTTGAATTTCCAAACCGATATTATTGGAAATTCTAATATGACGTAACCTATCAAAAATAAAAAATATGTATTTTTTGACAATTTTTAAATTTATTTCTCTCAAAACGGTAATTTTATAAAAAAATTGATGGTTAAAAATGGTTCTATTACTAACTTAATCGTTTTTAATGGATTTTCTTACAAAAATCTTCAGATGGTTCCAGTTTTACCCAAGGTTTGTAGTATATTGAACAAATTTTTCTTCAAAACCGCTTTTTCATTGAAATTTCATTCAGCATTTTTTTCATACAATGATTTTTTTGATAATAGTTACTAATTTTTTAATCATTTTAAGAAGTGGGTATTAAATTAAATTGTAGATTTTATAATTCCATAGCGATTATTTTTGTTCAGATTTAAAAGTACCTTAGGTAGTTTAAATTAAAATAAAAGTTAAGTACTCACCAGAGAAGGAAATTTATATTTTTGCTTCTGCAAATGCTGTAGCATCCTCTTAAAATTTTATTATCTTTTACTTACATCCGCCTTCCATCACTGTCATCTAAATAACACTCCGGGGTAAGATTTTCAACGAACATTTTACATCATAACGTTTAAAATATGCATCCAATATTTTCCAATTTTGCGTTAAATTTACAAATTAAAACAAGGATACTCAGGGTTTAGTAAATGGTTAATAAAATAAACTAGAGTATAATTGAATTTTTTATAGACTTTACTGCGTTTCCTGAAGAAAATTCTTATTTTATTGTACATAATAAAAAAGTAAGGGTGTGAAATCTATTTAAGCTAAACTAGCAAACTTGGTGTAACTTATAGAACTAACTTGTGTAAGTTAATCTTTTATAATAAAGTTTAATAAACTTTAACGCTATAACTTTAACGAATTTATTGTCAAGATTATACGTATTCAATCAATACCTAGCAGAAACTCTTAATTAACTGTGGTTTTCATTCAACTACTTACGATATTCAACATTTTTGGTGCAATTCTATACAAATCTGTAAGTCCTTACAGAATTGCACATAAATGCACCATAATTCTTAATATTCAAATTTATTTATCAATGAAAAGTCGTTGGATAAATTTTTGAAGATGATTATTTTTATCCAACTTCTTTGATGTCAAAGATGGTTCTTCAGTTCTTCCTCAGTTTTTTTGGAAAACTCTAGGATCAGGTGTTTTTCTTCCTCTTCGGAAAAAATGAAGAACTTTGATTTGATGATGGGAGATTCATTCGATCTCTTTGAAATGAAGAAGATCCAACTACTCATCTTCATTTCCAAAAGTAGTGCTACAAAATTTATTAATCACTGTTTTTAATAACTTCTAATCCTACAAATTATCCCAATCACCTTCAAACCTTTATCCTGTTTATAGAATATTGTAATAATAAAAAAAACATATTTTTTAGCCATGGAGAAGATCTAATAGTAACGCCATTCGCACAAATTCTTGCCAGTCTACGCAGTGTCCGAAACAACTTTCTTAATCTCACCAATGTGCCCACTAACAAGTAAGTTACACTTTTTATCAACTTTTATACTTTTTGTGATAAGACCATAATACGATGTAAATTTTCTTTAATACCAACAATTTATAGGGATTAAGGATTTTTAGAAAAAAATAATGATTGCAATCGTTTTAGTGGTGAAGGTGCGCCAAGCAACAATTCCAAGATGATGGATGATACGTTTTGTGCTTACTAGCACGCATCAGTATCACATTTTGCTAGCTTGGGCTCTTTCCAAAAGGTTTAGATGAATTGTTGATTGCTACACCTTCAGCTCCACTTAGTAGAAAAAAACAGAGCCATCCAATATGCCCAATGAAGGCTTATGTAGACTAACACTAGATGGCTCTGTTAATTTTCAAAATGAGTGGAGTTCGTTCTATTTGATTGCTAATTACATCGGACTTGTCAACAAAGAAAAGCATTGTGGTTTATTATGACTTTGGTTTTCTAGTGTAATAATATTTATTTTGATTTATATAGAAACTAATTCGAGTTGGAAAGGCGTAAATTATGAATCGAATTTATTCGACTCGAAGCAAACTGAACTCCATTTATTGCAATAATTGACTTAGTTAGTAATTTGCGGTATTGTTGCAGGTCTCGTCGTTCTTCGGGTGCCGCTTCCACTGCTGCCCCGCAACCCAGAAATCTGGTCCCCGGAGGTGAGTCGATAACTCATTAATTTATCATCGTCTCTACTCACCGCCTCCACAACAAAAAGCGCAATTTGCTCCAAGTTGCCATTTCTATGACAATAAGCTGAATCAAACGTTTTCTCATTTCGATTCCAGAATTCTAAACAAACACTATTTTCATCACAAAAATATCAATCAAATATGTTATTATATTTTTATCATTCCTTAGTAAAACCACATTTCGGAAGAATAATTATATAAAATCCACAAAATCTTAGTCTCCTCAAAATCATCAAAAACTGAAAAGAAAAGTACCCTATAAAATACCTAAAAGGACCACATGAATTGTATTCAAAAGTATGAAAATGTTTTCAAAAAATCATGAAAATTTTAGAAAATCATAAAAATGGTATCGAAAACATCATGAAAACTGGACTGATATTCTATTTAACCATGATTTTTTTTTATAAAATTGAGAACAAATCTTGAAAATTATCTATGAAATTACTTTGGAGTCTTCTGGAACTAGTAGAGATGATGGAAAAAACCCTGTTGGAATGAGTATGATTCCTTGGAGTTGCAAGAAACCTGCAGTTTGGGATTTTACTTGAGCTCCTTCGCATTTGTTAAGTTCTTCAATTTATTCTGGAGTAGCTGCACTAACTGAAGAAAAGATTAAAATTACTAAAAACGGAAATTATCTATGAAATCACTTTGGAGTCTTCTGGAACTAGCGGAAATGATGGAAAAAGGCCTGTTGGAATGAGTATGATTTCTTGTAGTTGCGGGAAACCTGTAGTTTGGGATTTTACTTGAGTTGATACCATGGCTCCTTCTCATTTGTGAGGCTCTTCAGTTTCTTCTGGAGCAGCTGCATTAACTGATGAAAAAAATTAAAATTACTAAAAATAGAAATCTTGAAAAAGTTACATTGTTTACCCGGTGAGCATCAACACTTTTGGAGTTATCATAGAACCAAGATCTACATATTTTCTAATACAACACATTAGTATTGCTATTCAGAGGGGTAATGCTGCTTCTATTTTTACTGAGCTTCCTAAAGGAAAATCTTTGGATGAACCTTTTTCGATTCCATATTTCTGATGATCAAAATGTTTTTTCTTCTTATCCTGTTATTTGATTATTCCTTTGTTCCTTGAATAGATCCAATTCAAGAAACTTTCTTCTATTTTAAATCAACATCAAAAGAATTCTTTAATTGAATTCTATCAGGACCCCTATCCTCATTTTAGGGATAAAATATCCTATACGAAAAAACAGCATGTTTCTATAGAAATTTCCCAAAACAACCAATAAATAACGGGTATTTTGCTTGATCACGCCTTTTTTTTCCTACAAGATAATTTATTCACAAAAATGAGGATAGGAGTCTAGGACGATTTTGATATGGGGACCTCGACATGCATAAAATATAATTTAAAAATAGCTATTACGACTAGATTCGAAAAATTGGAAGTATAAAAAATGAAAGGGTTCCGTAATTCCCTTAAATTACTAATAGAGGAAGCTGCAGCTGCAAAAGTATGTTAAAAAGTACAAGGACTTTAAAATACGCCACAAAATCAATAAAAAATATCAAAATTTTAATAATCAATTAGACAAGACTGTAACTAGTGCAACTAATGACTCATGAAGCCTGAAGACGACACGAAGAGTGTCGAAACGTTGCTGAATATTAATAGTCACCTACAGCCGATAATATTTCATGGCTGGATAAGAACCAAGTGTCTAAACATGAAAGATGCTATGTTCAAAAGTCATAGAAACTAAAAGTCACACTTGAACACAGTTTATAATACATAGTTATGTTCTTTTTATCAAGATTTGATTTCTTCTCGTTTTAGTTCTATAGGAGAAAATGAGATAGTATATGATTTACTCGAACAAAGTTTTAAAAAGAACAAAACCAATACCATAATGGGGTCATAAAGTGACCCCTCCTGGACCTTTGTGCTTTAAATTTCGTCTGGTCATGGGAAGGTTAAACACTAAAATCACTGAAAATTTTCTTTAAACATATGAAAGATACACAAAAGACCATGGCAATCCACAAAATCATCACATTAATTTCATAGAAAAATGTTTGAAGCTATAAATGTAAGAAAAAGCTTAAAAGCATTTAATGAAAATTGGAAATAGTTGTAGCGTCAACAGTGTTTATAAAATATGTTAAGTTCGTTAGCCTAAGTATAAACATGACCGTACTGTATTTAAAACTATGACAATAGTATAAAAACTTAAAACCTGAGGAAATAATTTAAAAGCAAAAATATTCAAATGTTTATTTAACCCTGTAAATTGTTTATAATTCTGATCGACTCGAGAAATCCATATATTATTGTTTTTGGTAAAGTTGAGACTCAAACCAAAAAATTATTATTTTCATTGTTATCTGAAAACCGCCGATAGATCAAGTATTTTGAAAACAGTTTCTCCAATAAATCTTACAAATATTTCAGTACAGTTCATGCGTTCTTTAGAATTAAGATTATATTTTATATCTACATAGTACTAAATCTTAATGCCTTTTTTTAGATGACGGTTACATGAAAATGGCTTTAGAAACTATGGAAGAATTGGATTGGTGCCTCGATCAATTAGAAACTATACAAACGCATAGATCGGTCTCGGATATGGCTTCACTTAAGGTAAGAATTTTTAAATTAATATTTTGGGGATATTGTTGGTTTTTATACAAGGTGTCCCAAAAAGAAGTGACCAGAAGAAAATCGTAGAAAGTGGACGAGATTTCATCACCAAAAACCCAACAGTCAGGATCAAAACCTTAAATGTTGAATTGAAAGGTAAAGTCTAAAAACGTTTGGTAATTTGTTAAGAAAGAAGAATATGTCTGATTCACATATCTGGTTTAATAGAAGATGCCTAAAGGATGGTTTGGTCCAAGGATATGCTAAATGGAAAAGAGATAACTCATTACTTAGAAGACTTTACCTTTCAATTCAACATTTAAGTATGTCAAGCCAATTTGGGGATTTCAACATTACAAGGATCAAAACCGTCTGTTCCCACAGAAAATGTCGAAAATCTGTTATAGTTCATTTGGTCAATTTAAATGAAAAAAATTGTAATGTAAAGTTGATTAATGCCATTGCTAAAAAAATATTTTTATAGAAAATATTTTCAAAAAAATAATGAGAATTCACTCTTTCCGCGATTTTCTTCTGATCACTTTTTATTGGGACATAAAATCCTGCTAAAATTCGCGTTATTCATAATTTGAAAATTTACTAAAATGATTTTCTTTTATATAAATGGTAAAGTCGAACTTCTTAACTTTTAGATTATTCAAATTTAGATTGAAAAAGCGAGTGTATTGACTCTAGGATTTAAATAATTCATCAATATTTGTGAATACAAATGGGCTGTAGTTGATTTTCAAAGTTATCCTTGCGTTAAAAGAACTTTTACGGGTCTCATGAAACAACAGTAATACATAAACAAAAGAATCGATTTTGCTTTTTCACGTTCTGGGAGTTTTAGTAAACCCATTTCCTCTAAGGTCTCCAACAGAGACTTTATTTTACATAAAAGTAAAAGCTCCATAGGCTGCAAACTCCAAAAAGGAAAAAGATGTATTTAATTTAAAAGGTTTAATCATTTACTTACAAATCGGCCTTTTAAACTAATCAATTCCAATTTTTAATATAATTATGGTCCTCAAAGCCTTTTGCAGCAATTTCAAATATGTTACGTGTATATTAAATTTTTCTGCTCCATTGTGTGAAAATATTTCGAGTTCTGTAGGTGCCGCTGCTTCTGAAACACATTTTTACACAATTGAAGTAATATTGAAAACTCCGATCAGGTTTTTCCAATATAATGATTTAATTCCTTTCAATACTTCAATACATCGGCTTGAATGATGCTTGAAAGCGAATAGTAAATTGATTATAATGCCGAAATTATTAACGTTTAGATTATAATGGATTCGTTCAAATTAACATTTTTTTAAATGATCGCAATTAACGAGTTTTTTAATAATACCGAGCTTATTTTTCTTTGATGAAAAGTACTTTTATATAAAACCAGGATAAAACATAAATTTAATGTACATGGCAGAAAATAAACTCATAAAAGAAAAGCTATCTATAGGGTACAGTTTTAAAGGTTCCCAACTATTTTAATGAAATTGGCTTGGCGTATTACCTTTGTGCCTTTTTCACTACTAAAAGATGACTTAAAGTGGTTTAAGAATTTCCCTGAAAATAGATAAAAGTATCTTATTGTTCCCAGAGTGTGTATATTATTAAAGTTTTCAAATCCTATGAAGTATTTTCATCCTGGACGTGATAGTGTTGATGTCACTTAGATAAGATTTATTTTTGAGATATTATATTGTGTTTGAAAGGCACTAATAGGCAGATTCTGGTCAAAATTAGAGACCTTTAATTAGAAACAAATAACGTATCCATGGGAATTGTCCATTACAACCCATATAAGAAATTTAAATTTAAAGACCTTTAAACTTAAATGATTTGACCAGAATCTGGGTATAAATCACAGAGTTCAGAAATTATTATACAACCGTGTTTGGCGCGATTTGTTACGTTCGATTTTTTCAGAAGCTAAGAGTGAATATTTAGAAGTGCTGATTTTTCTGCTCATAAATATTAATGTAATAAGCAGAATAAAAAATAAACGACTGTTATAGGTGGTCCCTATCAAAAGTTACGAATTTGCAAAGTCGGCGTCGAAAAAGCACGAATTTCAAACAACAAACTTGAGGGCGTCAAAAGTACAGAAAAATTGAGATATCAAAAAAAGCGCTCGTTTCCTGAACAAGCGTGGTATTTAAGTAGTATCAACTCATAAAACCACGATTTTTTTGCATAGGCACATCTTCACATCAAAGCTACAAAGTTGAGGTACTTTTGCCGCCCGAAAAAACCCTCAAATTGTACACTTTGCGTCTCTGCGCCGTGACGCCACACTCTTGCGCCTGGAGACTTAAAAATGGTTATTTTGTAGACGCCGCCGCTGACCCTAAAAAAGCAAGAAAAATCGATAATTTTCGGGATATTTTTTGTGTTGGAGTGCTTCGATAAATTCTGGTCAAAATTAAAGGCCTCAGATTATGGTCAATTCATTTAAGTTTAAAGGCCTTTAAATTTAAATTTGTTATATCGGTTGTAATGGACAATTTCCATGGTTACCTCATTTGCTTCTATTTAAAGGCCTTTAATTGTGACCAGAATCTGCTTATTAATTAGACACAAATATTGTAACCATGGAAATTGTCCATTACAACCCATATAACAAATTTAAATTTAAAGGCCTTTATACCGAGATTCTGGTCAAATCATTTAAGTTTAAAGGCCTTTAAATTTAAATTTGTTATATGGGTTGTAATGGACAATCTCCATGGTTAACTTATTTGTTTCTATTTAAAGGCCTTTAATTTTGACCAGAATCTGCCTATTAAACTTAAATGCTTTGACCAGAATCTGAGTATTAGTAGCAACTTCCCCCTTTACGATTCAACTCGAATTTTTAAAATTATCGAAAAAATTACTATTTTCATGGGTCCATTTATATGCAACTTATGTTACTTCAACATTATTACGGCTTAACAAGCTTAATACTAGATGTCGCTTGAATGCACCTCAATTGGTATTTTGAAAATTTTACAGGCGTTATTGAATTGTTTGTGTACAAAATAGTAAATCAGTTCGTGAGGTTTCCAAAATCTATTTAAAAAACCTCAATTCTTGTTTACAATTAAAAAAACAAGGTTTGTTAAAAATGTTATTCGCATCCTACAATTAATTGCAAATTGTAAACACAATTTTAAAAATAACCACTAAAGCTTTTTTGTTGTTTTTTTTTGCTCGCAGCAAAACAAAAATACGAATTTTAAATAATATTGCCTTTTCAGAGGATTATTAAAATTTAAAATCCGTATTTGTCGTAAATAACATTTTTAATAGAAAGTAGATGAAAGTGTAATTTTAGTTATTTAAAAAAAGATGGTTGAACTTTCTTTTAATTAAGAAGGACACTTTTGATCCACTAATTTCTAGGTGTAATAATTTTTTTCACATAGTAACTGAAGAGCACTTTTAAATACTCGTATAACATCTTCAGTGACGTGAGGGGACTTCAAAATATTTCTTATGTAACTTCAACTCTTGGTTTAAAAACTTCGTAACCCCAACTTTGTTGTTGTTTTTATTTTTGTAATAAACTCATATTGTATTACACCAAAAAGTTTGTTGATTATACTGTCTTAAAATTAAATTATTTGCAAAAAAATAGTACGTTTTAAAATAAATGTAATTCAATTGTTTTGGTGTTGAAAGATCAAGCAGACTCGAGCTTTGGGTTTTATTTACTTTTGAAACTATGTAGATGTTTTATTAGACATAAAAAGAGGAAACCAGGGCACATATGTAGGGTGTTATCTTTTGCGACGCTTTTCCTAGTTTAGATACAAGGTAAACGCGTACTTTTATGTATTTAATTTATGAGTTCATTTAGCTGAAAATATAATAAAAGCCACTTCTTTTTATTTAATTTAAAATGTGGTATAAATATTATTGGAAGTAATAAATTTTCATTTTCTAAAATGTCTAAAGAAAATCTTTCGTAATGCAGCTTTACTACACCGCAATGCTGCTTTTGTTTCAAATAATTAACTTTTAAAAGTTTCTGAGTTTAATTGCTTTAAATTTAAGTCTCAACTAACTCCAGTATACAGAAATACAAGGATTTTTTTTATCAAAAATTTATCGTCAAATAAACGTTCCAAAAACGCTTCTTCAGAAAAGGAGCGCTTTTTGATACTTCAATTTTTCTGTACTTTTGGCGCCCTCAAATTTATGGTTTGAAATTCATGCTTTTTCGATTCCGGCTTTGAAAATTTGTAACTTTTTATAGGGGTCGGCTATTACGGTCGAATATTCTTAATTTTGCTTTCGCCATATTTTATACAGGGTGTCCCATAATATGTGGAACCCACTTCTAGGGTGGGTAGTAGATGTCAAAAGAATAAGAAAAGTTCATATAAACTTTTGTCCAATTTCGCCTGATAAGGGTGCTACAGCTCTTTAGAGGTGTTGTTAAAAAGTAGGTTTTTGCTCGTTTATTTCAAAACAAATTGGAGCACAGATTTGAAATTTGGTGTGAATCATAACACACCTAGGATACATTTTTGTGAATTTTTTCAAATTTTTTGCTTGCTTTGAAAGGGTAAGTAAATTCAGGGACAGTTGAGGTTAAAAATTGTCCTAACTTTTTTGTAGTTAACTTTTACAACATTTTTTCTTCAAATTAATGTTCCCCATTTAATTATTAACAAAAAAGGTACTCCTATTTAAAGTCGGTAGAATGCGCCGTTTTCGAAGAAAATGCATTTTATTGATGGTCAACACAATTTAAATTTAAAAAAAATCATGTTAGCCATGGATTATTTTATTTTATTGTACCCAAAACTGTTTGAGAAATTGAAAAAAATCACGAAAATGTATCCTAACTGTATTATGATTCATACCAAATATAAAATCTGTTAATTTGTACTTCAATAAATAGAAATAAACAGAAGAAAAACCTACTTTTTAACAACACCTTTAAAGAGCTGTAGCTCCCTTATGAGGCGAAATTGGACATAAGTTTATATGAACTTTTCTTATTCTCTTGACATCTACTACCCACCCTAGAAGTGGGTCCCACATATTATGGGACACCCTGTACAAAAATTCATAATTCATAAATTCATTTTTCAAAAATTCATAACTTTTGAACAAAAAGTCGTAGAGCCTTGAATTTTTTTTTTTTTTTTCTAATTTCTTTATACTACAACCTAAAGTTTTCTTTGGATCGCGCTCAGGGAGGCCAAACCTGCAAATTATTAGGCTTGGACTATTGAATTGTACGAATGAACACGAAATATTTCCGAAAGTCTACCGATTCTTTACGAAATATTAGTTCAGTTTTCAGACATTCGCCTGTTTTGGCGCATAAATCAACATAATGCGTGTTTAAAACATCTTTACGTTTTATAATCACTGGTGATACTAAAAATTTTTTGTTTGATTTTTTTAACACATTTGGCCTTAAATTATCAAAATAAAAAAATGCATTTTTAACGTTTCCTGTTGAAGGTATTTATAGAATATTTCTATTTTATTATGTAGAGTGACGCCGCGAAATTAGGTTTTTCTTTTAAATACAAAAATAAAAACTAGAAAATATAGTTTTAGGTTCAAAAATTACCTGCTCCAAATCCTTCGGTTTTATAGGAGTATCGCCAGTAACTTTTTTGAAAGTAAATTCACTTATGTCAGGAAGACCAGAAACTCCTGAACTATCAGCACTTTGTCCCTCATTTCTCATTTTGCCCAGCTGGAGGTGAAAATACTCTAAAATATTAAATAATTTAAAAAACAAAACTTTTGTAAATATCTTAATTTTAGAAATAAATTTTGCGTTAAATCTTTTGATTGTGGCCACCTATAACAGTCGATTATTTTTTTGTTTTAGTTATTACATTAATATTTATTAGCAAAAAAAAATTAGCTTTAGAAAAAAATCGAAATGTTCAAAAAATCGCACCAAAAGTCAAAACTTTTATTTTAGCTTTAAAAATTCTCAAACATTTTTTTTAGAATTTTTTCAACATTGATCTCATGTATGAAGATATTAGAAAATAGGTGAAATGTGAGGAGTTAGTTGCCCTTTACCCAAAAAAATGTTAGACTCCAAAAACTCAACAAAAAAAAATTTGGTCGGTTTCAGTTTCAGTACTAATATTTAAGATATTTATTTTAAAGAAGCATTTTTATTCATGCACCTTTAATTAACCAAGTTTTTAAAAGTTAGTTTGAAATTGAATATTATGCAATTTTATTACCGGAGGCAAAGGAGTTTAAGAGTTAATCAATAAAATGTAAAAAGTGCAGTTGAATAAAGTTATTTTTTTGTGTAAATTTAATATAAAAATTTAATTACACGCAATTTATAAAGCACACAATTTTATTAAAATTTGACCTCGTTAAGGAAATAATAAGAAAGTTTTAATCATAAAATGTTGTCTTTTTGCACAACGGAAATGTTAAATGATGCCCATTCATTTAACAAAACCGTGGGCTAAACAAAACGTGTAAAATTACCGGATTTTACTGGATAAGTTATGATATAAAAAAAACTATTATACCTAATGACACGAAGTATCTTTATACATTCATAAAAAAATAATTTTTCCTAAAATAATTTTTACGATCATTAAATTTTAACGGTTGATATTAAAGCACTTGTGATATTAGAGATGAAAAATAAAATATTATTTTAGCCCCAAGGTAATTGTAAGCTTATTTTTATTTGAAGAGAAAGAATATCAAACGAAAAATATTTTGTAATCCGCAAGGCCCTTGTTTCAGCCAACATTATTTCGCAATTTATCAATGAAATTTTTTGTTTGTTGGAGTCAGGAATAATCCTGGATCAAAACCACAACAGATTTTATCATCACTGTTTTGCCAATAAAAATTTTAATATTTCAAATTCTAAATAACAATTTTTTTGTAGATTTCACTTATAAATAACTGTTTTAAAAATATTAATAATATATTATTTGGAAAATTTTCAAATGTAAACACTACTTAGTATATTTAAACTTTCAAGTTTATATTAATTAAAATAAATTGCTTTAATTCCCGAAGTGAAAGGAAATTAATAAATTTCTCTTGACGCTTCGGAGTCATGTAGGTTAAAACACAATTATGAACATTAATTATTTATTATTCCTATTCCAAATTATCAAAATTACATTATTTACGAGGATTTGACTGCTCTTGTTTATTTTTTAAACACCTTTTTGCGAAATATTTTGAGATAAGAGCTTTACATGTGAATACTTATGTTCAATTTTTTTACGATTACACTTTAAGGATAAATTATTACTAAATAAAATAATTATATTATTTATGGCGATATTTTAAAATTTGCTTGTTTTTTTGTGGTTTTGGTCATAATTTTTTTTTCTGGTGGAGTTTTTTAAAATTTCTTTTTTTGATAGTCAAACCAAATACCAAATACTGCATTTATTTTTTACTTGTGAAAACTGCACCCCCTTAAATATTTTCTGGGTACGCCACTGTCGCAGTAAATCGAAAAAAAGTTTTGTTCTAAAAATAACATTTAAGTGTAATAACTTCGGAATGAATCGATAGAAAAATTTCAACATTTTTAGGTTCTTTGAAAATACAACCAATAAAACAGGTTTTAAATTTTTTTATTGGGGAATAAAAAGTTACAGCACGTTTTGTGTTATTTAAAAAAAAAAATTTTTTCGTAAAAACAACGTTTTTATGTTTCGGAATAAATCTATTGAAAAAATTCAATACATTAGATTTCATGTAAATACAACAAATGAAACAATTTTCAAATTTTTTTATCGAAAAATAAAAAAGTTACATTTTTCATTTCGTATTTTTTTAAATTACATTAAAATATTTTGCAATAAAAAATAATTCAAACAATCACAGTTTTTCCAAAAATAACATTGGAATTTTCATTATTAATAAATGATAATATCATAAACAATTGTACAAAATTTTGTAAAAATATTTAACCATTATTAAATAGTAGCATCAAAATTTTATAAATATATTAAAAGCAATAAAAAGTTATTATCAACTTTCCAGCTCAAATCATAACATTTGTACCTAAAATTTGGAAGTTTTCATTAAAATTTTCCAGTGAAACGTTTTCTATTATTTTACTATGGTATATTAAAGATATAGACAAAATCTTCGTTAATTTTGATCAAAAATCAAACAAAAAATCAGGAAACTACGTGCCCATCTTTTATCACACGGAAAGTGGAAAACCTCTGGCGAACCCAAGGAGGGGAAACGGGTTTGGGTACACGTGCACCCCCCCCCCCCTCATCTGGCAAATAATTGAAATATAGAAAAAAAAATCATTAAATTCACTAAAATGAATGAAATTTTTATGTTGTTTAAATAGAAGTAGAAATATATTTGTTTTTTACTTGTCAAAAGTGCACCACTCTTTCAAATTTTTCAGTACGTTACTGGCTCAATTAAAATGACATCCTGAGGCCTTATTTTTGAACCACTCGACGCGATGTCGCATGCCACATCACAAGGACAGACTCTTATTATTTCATGAAACTGACAAGGACAGAATGATGAAAGTAGCATGCTTTGTCGTGTGATTCGAAAATAACCCCTCTGTACATAAAAATCGCGTTGCTGACATTGTAACATAAAATATTAATGAAACACAAATTAAAATTTTTAAGCTTTTTACAGCGCTCCAAAAATTCTTAAAATCTTACTAATAAAAAGGCAATTAAATCATGCATATGTTTAGTCGTGGGCATTTAATTACACAATTGTTAGACTAAAGATAAATATTTGTGTTTCCTAATCTTGAAACACTTGCACTGCCCGATATGGCATAATATGTTTGTTGTCTTGCAACGCCTCCATGTCTCGGGTATTTTATGGAACGAATTTTACAAGGAAGATTAGACGAGTTTTTTAGTCGATGCATTTCTTTGACCCCGGACTCCGGGACCTCAAATGATCTTTCTCAGACCTACTGACGCACGAGCTTGTTATTACGTGATAAGAAACATATCATAATCCATAAAGAGGATGAAAATCTGGATGGGGAAGGACTGTTGTTAAAAAAAACTGGATTTACATTTCTATCTTATTGCCTTCATTTCAAAAGTTGCTGGGTAAAATTATCAAGTAAACAACATTCCCATGATTACTTTAAATAATAATTCTGTTTTATTGGTGTTAATTTAGAATATAATTATACAGTCATCAGTAAAAACTGATTAGTTTGCTTTATTTCCTGAGAATTGAAGATTTTAAACATAAATTAATTTAAAAGGTGGTTTTCGAACAGAACCTTGAGGAACACCTATTTTTGTGTATAATTTATCTCTTGAAAATTCATTTATGATTGTTAAATTAAGTCTGATTGATAAATTATGATCCACTGTATCAAATGCTTTTGATAAATCAATACAAACTGCTGCTATATTTATTTGAGTCATAAATTATTAATTATTTTTATTCTTGAAGACTTTCAGGAAAAATGTTATTTAACTTTAGTCTCAATTAATAACTAGGATTAAATGGAGATTCAATATTGTAGATGAAATCTAAAACTTTATATTAGGTCCAGTTGATGGCAATAAAGTTGAGGAAAGTGAATTTTGAACGTAATATTCGTTCGTCCTAAATAAATAATGACTTTATTTATTTGGACACGATGTATCGATCACGAGGTTTAGAGAGGTGTTTTATAGACTGTCAATTTTATTGGGAATTTATATATTGGAAATATGTTTACACCATCAGCTTTGTATACATTATTTATATAAATTCTTATAAAAACCGACAGGAGTAATAAACAATATTTGTCATACACGTCTTGTCAACTCAGTAAAAAAGACCTTTTATTGTTGAATATTTTCATTGTACAGAATTCGTAATTACTTTGAATAAAAGGAGCTTACGTAAAGTATAATGAATATGTGGGAGCTTTTCAAGAATTTTTAGTAGCAAAAAATATGTATCAAGGCAATATACTCGCCCTTCTGGAAAATATTCATATTTCCTTACTCCAGAAGTACTATCACAAATTGATTTTTAAATCCACTTTCAAATAACCAAAAAATTAAATGGCATGAATATTGTGCTTCCATGTGTTTATTACTATAAAAATTTAACATTTAGGTTTAAGTAAATATTGATTATACAGAGTGGTGCACAAAAAACGGCCAACGATGTAGCTTCGTTGTTTCTTATCCGATTTTAATAAGTAATATGTCAAATTAAATGGTTTAAAAAATTCTACCATCAGATAATAAAAGATTAATTTTATTTTTGAAAACAACAGAGGAGGAGGGGGCAACTTTTCTTTTTCAAAAGGCAACATATTTTTTACGATTGAAAAAAATTATTAACAAAAATAATCTAAGCCAATTATACCAATAATTTTTTTTTCTTATTTTTTAAATTTTTTTTTATTATTAAAATTTTTTTTTTGAGTTTTGAGTTTTCAAAAACTGAATTAAATTAAAAAAAATTAATAATAATAAAAAAATAAGAAAAAAATTAATTTAAAAAAATTATTGGTATGATTAGTTTAGATTATTTTTGTTAATGATTTTTTTCAATCGAAAAAATATGTTGTCATTTGAAAAAGAAAAGTTGCGTCCTCTGATTTTATCAAAAATAAAATTAGTAGTATTCTTCAAACCATTTAATTTGACATATCACTTACTAAAATCGGATAAGAAATAACGAAGCTACATTGTTGGCCGTTTTTTGTGCACCCTTCTGTATAAACTTGGTTAAGATGGCCTAAGTAGCCATACTGTGTCGTCCAAAACAAAAAAAAAAGATTTTGTAAACAAGGTTAAAAAATTGTATTGTATAAATTTACAAGCATCAATACTAAGTAAATCTTTTGAAGTGATAATTTCGTAATATCTGTTAAAACAAGCTCGAATAAACATACAATAAAGAGTGAAGTATTTACGCTTAAACAATCCCTTGACCTATTCTTAAAATAATTTATTAAGCCTCAGATTTTCTGTAAATTAGCAAACAAAACGAAGAAGAAAAGCGTGTGTGTTTTGAACGTAGATTATTTAGAAATTGCTTAGATTGATGACACGTGTGTTGTAAAAAAGTCGACTTAAGCTCTTATCAAAATAAGTCTTAGACAGAATGTCTGTATGTACAAAGTTCATTTGCTTTTGATAAAATAGTGTGTATAACGAGTTTTAAAAACGCTCAAATCGTTGCACTCTCGTAAACTTTTTATCCTCATCTTATCGCAACAATAAATTTAAAGCAACTGGGATTTAAATAAATTCGTTTACACACGTTATGCAGAACCATTAATTGTTCATAACCTACGCTTAACTTATCATTAGACATTCATTTATAAAGGATCAAATTGTATTATACAAATTTACTAGTTATAACCTAACCTAACCTGACCCAACCCAACCCAAATGTACTTTAACTGAAGATTCTTAATTAATTCTTCTACATGGAAGTACACACGATTATTACCACAAATGTTTTCGTTATTAGCATGTTAATAGTGATTTTTGTTCTATTGCTAGCCTCTGACACATTTCAAAAAATGGCCGCATCGGGACAAGCGCCATACTGCTGCCATTTTGAAATTATTTTTAATAACCAACCGTTTATTTTGTACCTAATGAAATGTGTTGTAAATCTGTAAATCTCCATTTTCCAATAATGTGTCTCATTTCCTCACAAAAAGCTATCAAAATTGACCTTTTTTGACACTCTTGTTGTAATGTTATCTTATGTTAAGCTCTTTTTTTTTCACTTACTAAACCTTCTGAAGATAATTTTATTTGAAGTAATTCTAAGCATAGGTTCTGTTCGAAATTTTCCCTGATTTATTGGGAATACAAAGAAGTTTCAGAAAACTTAAGAAAAACCACTACCACCTTGATGTGTCTGATTTTGGAGAATATTTTCGAAAAATTACTATTTTTTTAGTATTTTCTAAACTGTCTATAATAATAAAACCGTAAGAAACGGGGAAGGTGTTTTTTAAGAGAGTTCAAATTTTGTAGGTGGAAGGAGGAGAAGATTTTAAGAAAAAAGTTTAAATGTCCCTTTTCGATCGGACGGTCCCGAAAAAAGATATTCCACCCCGAACGAAAAATCAAGTTCATCCCCTAAGTTTCCGAAATTCACCCGGAATCGCACCAAATTTTAGTATGTTATGGGGGACCAGATTCTGAAGACGGCTGTTTTGACCCGCCCTATTTTGTATTTTTACCCCGAATTCGGACGTTTTTTGCGAGGAGCGGCTGAAAGGGTGGTTTTTTCGTCCGATTTTAAGAATTCTATTTCCGATGTAAAGAGGGATGTTGATTCCAAATGTGGTTCGAATTTTAAATATTTTGGATCTCCCCGACACTTTGAAAAAAAATCCCGAATATGGTCGATTTTTCTTGCTTTTTTTCTGGTTTTCGCCGGCGTTAAAAATCGCAACTCCTTCGGATTCTAAAGGGAACCAACGAAATTTGGCCCGTTTTATTCTAACATCCTGGGGATTACCATGACCGAGTTTTAAGCCTTCCGGCGCAAAGGTGTGACGTCACGGCCCTGAGACGCAAACTGTTCAATTTTACCGTTTTTTTGGACGCAAAAGTACCAAAACCTTTTGGCTTCGATTAAAAAATCGGCAGGAGGAAAAAATCGCGGTTGCTTTATTCCTCATCTAAATTCCACGTTTTACCTTAAAAGTTTTTTTGATGCGTTTACTCTTATGTCGTTTTGGTGCCCCCAAAGTGGCGCTTAATTTTTTCGCTATTTTGACGCCGACTTTCAAAATTCGTAACTTTTCATCGGAAGAATCTGTAATACTCGAATATTTTTTATTTTACTTATTTGGTATTTACTTATGAGAGAAAAAATCGGCACCTTGAAATTTTTACCCTGGACCTTGGAAAAAAATCGAACGTAAAATGTTCAAAAAATCGGGTAAATCGCGGGCCAACCTGGACCCATCTGGCTCCCGCAGTTTTCAAAATTTTTGCCATTTTCTTTCGCAACTTTAAAAAGGAATATTTTTGACAGTGTATAGGCTACTCAGATTTTTTATATTTGGTAGGGTTGGGAAATAACGTACAAATAAACTCGAAATTTTAATTTTAGGGGTGAGTGGCTCCCGACGGATCACTTTTTAACGGATTTTCAATTTTAAAAACACTCTTTGAACCGAAAGCTCCCACGCATAGGCTATTTTAAATTCCGAAAAAATACCGAAAAAATTTTTTTTTATATCGCATTTATCGTATCGTATTTATGAGTCAAATTCACCTTTCAAATTACATTTCAACCCTACTTTATGCACCTTCCCTAAAAGCTCTTTAGGTCCACTTTACGTCAAAAAAAAATCACTTCGTTGTCTCTTTCCGTTTTCGAGTTATCACCGAAAATGTAGCTAAAATAAGCAAAATCTCCGTTTGGAGCCAAAATTTCGGTCTGAAAATTTTTCAGTTTTCATAAAATAATTAATATCTTCGAAACTAGTGGCACCACCGAGACGTTTTTCACATAGTTGACTCCTCCACCAAATTCCGTGAAAGTTTTAATTTTCGATTTAAAATTGCGTATTTGTACCAAAATTTTGCGAATTTTTTCCAAAAAAACTATTTAACCGATTTTATCCAAATATTTTTTAAAACGCGTCTATATACTGTGTTTACTTTTGGTAAAAATTTGAAACCGGTGACTTTTATAGTTTTCGAGAAAAAAATAAAAACCGATTTCCATTAAAAATTTCAAGCCTTAAGAGCATCTTCCTAGACGCCCGCGATAAATTTTCCGTTGGAGATAATAACAAGGAATAGAAAATCCATCCCACTTTTCTGGAGCTTCTTTGCAAATTATTCACAAATAACTGACAATTAATGCGAATCCATAGAGGGCGCGCGAGTTTGGGAGGAATAATTGTGATAAATCATGAAATCGAGCATTAGTAGCCCAGAAAAAACTCAAGTTTGCTTCGTTAGATTTTCAATTTTTTTTCAGATTTATAATCTTAATTAATTAGGCTACAACTTAACCGATAGTCACCTTCTGCAACCTAACACAAAATTAATTAGAGGGGTCCAAAGTTAAGGTACTTTTAGGTCAATATATTTTTTTTTGTAGATTCTCCAATTTTTTTTCCTTCCCCTGGGAGGTATAGAAATGACTTCTAAATCGTCTACAAAAAAAATTATACAAAAATCTTTTTCGTACTAGCCTATTTTTCTGGGGTACTAAACCACTATATTTTCTGTTTAGGAAGATGCTCTTAAAATATCTCAAAAAATTTTTTTTCGAATTTTTTCAAAATCGACCCCGCAAATGAAAGATAATAAAAAATGGATGAAATGTAGGGGTTCACTTGCACTCTACACCCGCCCAAAAAAATTTTACTCCCCAAAAACTCAAAAAAATCAAAATTTTTTTAGGTAATGTATCTCAAAAAATAATTAAATTTTAAAAAAATTAATATGGTAATATCAGAAATTTTTAGAAATTTATCTGTACGAATTTTTGTTTCTTAATTTTAGTTATTAAGCGAAATATTAATTTTTTAAAATACACCTTTACTCATTTACAGAATGCCATATTTTCTATAAAAATTCACAACTTTTGAACGAAACATCGTAGAGACTTAATTTTTTTTAAATTTTTTTCCAATTTCTTTATACCTTAAATATAAATTATTAACTTACACACTTATTAATATTACTAATTGTAAAGAATGGTTTTAGTTTTTCCGATTTTTGACAAAAATCGGTGATCCTAAAATTCAAAACGCTGTAACTCGAAAACAAAAAAATGGATCTCCATTTTTTCGTTTTTTTTGTCGATTATCTGGCGTTTGATGAACTGCGAACTCAACACTCTGTATAAAAAATTGATTCCAATTTTTCAAATTTTAAAGCTTAGTATGAACATAATCGGGATTTTTGACTTTTGGTCTTTTAATTACAAAAACTTTTATATATTCCTTATTTCATAAAAAAGGACCATTGTTGTTCGGTAATAAACTGTTAGGTCTGGCTAAAAAACTCGTGAAATAAAAATGAAAAATATTAATTCAATGAAAATTTCAATTTTAGTTTTACTTTGAAGTTTTGCTCATATTTCTCGTGATATTTGCATGGAAGATTTTAATATAAGCGCGATGAATACGTGGGGGTGTTTACTGAAAATAAATAAACTCGATTGTACAGAAATAAGCTCATTCGGTTCGAATCGAACAAGAACTTTGAGCTCTGAGCTCTGAGGCCAAGAATGGAGCAAAAAGTAGATACGAAGCGTATACATTTTTAAAATAGTTCAATTTGCGTCAGAGAACGAAGGAATTAATAAGTGTTGGCTCCTGTAGTATTTTTTTCACTTATAACACTAATCGACCTTCAATTTACTTGCAAGAAACAAAGGGTTAAATTAAATTTCTTAAAAATAATTACAGTTACATCAGTTAACAACAGAATTTCTAAAAATACTTGTATAAACATGGAAAGTTTAGTTAAGAATGGCGAATAAACGCAAAAATAAATTCATTCATAAATTTTGAAGAATTAAAATAAAAACAATTGCAGTAATTAATGTTTTTATACACGCTTTCTCCTTTTTTTAACATTTATGTGCGAATTCTGAGGATTACTCGCTTTCCTTGAATTGCAAAATCGTGCCAAATGGAACAAGAGCGAGGATCTCCCAATAAAACAAAACGAAAATATTATTTCTACAAAATTTAATTACTGCAGGAAATTTTTTTTGTACAAAATTAACTAGATAATTCAGTCTGCTGTAATAAATCAATTGTATAAATTGCTTAATTTCGTTTTAAAAATGCACTTACGTCAATGGATTCGTTTAGAACTGATTTTAACAGTATAAAGTTAAATAATTATTGCAAGAACAAGTGTCTTTTTTAATTGTCTTGTTAAAAGTACTCACCGTTATTGGTCACTGCAACCTTTTGTGGTTTTAAGTCATTTTATTGAGAAATTTCATGTTATTGTAAATTAATGTTTGCAATCTTCAATGCAAATTTAAACAATGCAAGGCTACTTTTATTTCCTTAACTAAATTAAATTTAATCAGAATATTCAAAAATCATTTTTATTATTTTATTTTTATTTAAAGAAAAATTAAAAAATTTTGATCAGAAAAAGTAGGAATTTTTGGAAATAATTTAAAAAAATACCAGTTATTATACTACTATTAAAAAATACACTTAAAAAACTTTCAGATCTCTTGAAATTAGAAAATATGTCAGTAAGGAAAATAAAAAATTTATATATGTCAGAACCACGGTTATCCTCATATGACCACTTGTGATAATTGGAGTGGAAAAGATTTTTTTACTTTGTTATTGAAGTGTTTGTTGAAGCTTATTTTAGAGTCTCAAGAGATCCCAAGCTACTCTCGAAACATCTCTACAAAAGTCTAAGTTTTTGTTCGAAAAAATTCTTCACAAAATTTTGGCCTATTTATAAAATAAATAAATAAATAATTTCTTCAGCAAGGTTATTAAAAATTGTAAATTTAGTGTAATCACCAAAAACTGAGTAGTTTGCTTTAAATCCTGAGAATTGAAAATTTTGAATAGGTTTAAATTAATTAAAGAAGTGGTCCTAATATAGAACCTTGAGGACACAAATTTTTATATGATGCAATTATTTTACAAGCAATTCCTCTGAAATTTGATTGATTTTAAAATTCCAGGATTAAATTATGATCCACTGTATCAAATCAATGGAAACTGGAAACTGCTGCTTTATGTTTATCTGAGTTAAGTTGATTATAAATAAAGTCCATAATATTTATTATTGCTGATTGAGTGCTGCGTTTTTCTTCAAATTCCAAATGATGTTTAGGGCGAAGTTGATTATTACAAATTCCATCCTACACGTTTTAAAATTCACCTTACCATTTTTAGCTCGAGATGTGGGTATAATTTACCTGCCCATCGCTCGTGTCATTTTAAATTATTTCGTTATTATAACATAATTGCTTTATTTTCCACATAAACAAGTTTTATATTTTTTAACTTTTTAATTGCTAAATAATAGACTCAATTTTGCAAAGCTATTATTTTTCTATTATTATTTGTAGTTTTTTTTAATCGCTACGATTATTTATTGTAGTAGGTTTTTAATTACTTGGTGGTTAAACTTAATGTATATCCAAATTAATCGTTGTGTAATCATTAATTATAAAACCGTTTACAAGTATGTAATTAATGAAATTTATTTTAAAAGTTGTCATAGGTTGTAAAATTAATCGAAACTAATTGGGCGTGTTTTTAAGGTTGTAAATTTTAAATGTTGAGCAATGCAGTAAATTAATCTTATGTAAAATGTGATAAATTTTATTTTTGTTTGCAGAAAAGTCTATACAAATATACAGGGTGCCCATTACATAAGTATCTTTGTTATTAATAAAGTTCCAAATTCAGTTAAATGGACATTGTTTTACACTTTTTTCTACTTATTCAAATGCCATTTATAATTATCAAAAATTCCGAGCCATTCCAAAAATTTAAATATGGTTTTCAAAAATGTATGATAAATTCTATTTTCAAGATATCGATAGCAACTTTCTTATTTTAAATGGGAGCCATTTTGAACTATTCAACAGTTAAATTGCATTTTTTTCTGATTTCAACGATGTATTACAATGTATGCTTGAAATAACAGACTATGAAATCTTATATGAATTGAATTAAATAATACCCGTATGACACCTGCACTATTTAGCTGTGTTATTTCAAATATAGATTGTAATACATCGTTGAAATGAAATTTATTTGTTGAAAAATCAATATAGTGCCCATTAAAATAACTGCTATTGATATCTTGAAAACGTGAGTTTGTGATATTTTTGTAAAAACATTTAAATTCGTCTTTAGGAAATAACTTTTATCCAAAAAATTTCTTTCAACTGTTTTTTTAAAAATTCAATTTCTCGGTTTGTTTTCTTATCTCTTCGGAATGACTCATAATTTTTGATTAATTAATTTGAGGGATTAATTTGAATACAACACATTTTGTTTTTTAGTACAGTCATAGCTTTAATTTCGTTTATTAAAACGAGTGAATTATCTCGACCTATTTTTTCCCTCCTGGGTACTTGACCTAATCCGAATATTGCGAAAATTAATTCTTTGTGGAAATTTCTTCCCCTAGAAATTCGTTAAACAAAATGTTACTGTTTAATTTAAGCAAAGTGATAAGGTAAGGTGTCATGCATTACGTGTGTTGAACTGTTCATGAAGTAGCATTATTACTAAAAACAAACAAGCAAAAACCTTAATTTAAATATTTGGTCTTAATAGAAATTTTGGTGATTATTATGATTGGAATTTTATTCGTTTATTCACTCAAAGTTATTTTATGGAAATCTTTTAACACTGACGACACTTAATTTATTCCTAAAAACTATAAATTAGTTTCGTGTAGATAATAAAATTTAACTGGCCTTACTTATTTAACTATACGTAATTTTACACGCATGCCATTTTTGTTATTATATTAAAACATTGATAAATCTGCTTTTTTTCTAATTTTTTCCAGATGTATTTTTAAAAAATTCCACGTAAATTCCTACACTTTTTACGAATTTATTTATAAACCAAAATCTCAATTAACAGTTTGAACTAAATTACCTGTTTATTTAAACATGCCAGCTTGATTTATTTTATTTCCTAGATTTGTTTTAAGCCAAAAATTAAAATCAACACAAAACACGTTTCCGGTAAATATTCAAAAAAAAATACCATAAATGTCTTCATTTGCGAGGAAACTAATTTTCCCATTTTAAGCTTTAATAATTTGAAATACATGAATAAATTTATACAGGATGTTGCGTTTGAGTTCACCAAACGTCAGGGCTAGAAAATTTAATTGATAAAAATCGAAAAAAAGTATGGGTCTATCTTTCAATTTTAGGTTACCGATTTTTGTCAAAAATATGAGAATCGTTGATTATAACTAATCAAAGTGTAAATTATCAACAGAAAACTAAAATAATCCTTTATAATTGGAAATATTAGTAATTCAAAAAATGTTAAAAAAATGGTAAAGCAAAAAATCTTTTATTCGAGTTTTTGAAATATTCTCCAAAATAAGAGACATCAATTTTGTTGTTTTTTTTTTAAGTTTTCTGAAACTTCTTCGAATTCTTCGTATTTCATGGTCTATGGTGAATATGAACAAGTTTTACAAAACTTAAGAAAATACAACGTTAGTGGGTATTATTTTCCAAACAAAATTAAAAAACGAAAAAAAAACCATTGTTTGCGATTTTATTAATGGTTTCTGTATTATTACTGTTACCAATTGAAAGAGGATAGTTTTAACTTTCTAGTAATAATTTTTTTAACTCTCTGCGGACACTAGTTAAATTATTATTATCGATTTTCTCATTTTTGATAAAAATCGATCATCCAAAATTCAAAGTGCTAAATGATAGATTTTTTCGATTTTTATTGATTAAATTTGCTCTAGTTTCTAACTCTAATGTTTGATGAACCACAAAGAAAAAAGTAGACGTTTTTTTTAATAATTTTTTTGGAAATTTTCAAAATTAAAATGTTCCTAACTACAGATAATTCAGGTATTTTTTTTCTAAAGGTTTAAAAATGGAGATTTAAATTTATAAAATAGTTTTATCTTGTAATATTTTCAAAAAAAAAAAACGAATAGAAAAATTCATTGAAAATTATTTTTTAGAGCTCCAAAGCTAAAAAATGGTATTGGTTTCGTAAAAAATAAGTCTCATTTTTTTTATTTAGAAGATCAAAATCTGACAATAATAACCATAATTGGAATATTTATAAAATATCTTGTTTTCATAAATTGTAAATATTGATTAAAGAAAAAATCATCGATTATTTGAAGATATTTTTTTTTAAATTAAAAAAGCATGTTTTTCATTTTTTTCGAGTACAAATCAAAAAAATCTGTAAAACATGTAAAACTTTACAAAAAAAGTTGCATAATGATTTTACACACTTGTTTTAAAAAAGGCAATTCTTGCTTTAAAATCAATATTTTTTACCTTAAATCACTACTTCGTTAGCCAAAAATGTTGATTCTTAAATTAAAATGATGATTTTTTAAATAGAACTGCGTTTAATGACAAACCGACGATTCTTACATTTCTGATCATGATTCTCGAGTTTTTTTTCAAATGAATTCTGCCTTTAAAATTTCAATAAGCTCAAAATTTATAGTATTTATGACAAAATCGATTATTCATAATTTATGTTGATGATTCTCGCGTTTATTCAAAAGTATGTGCCTTAAAATTGTCGATTCTTATCGTAAAAAGGTTTCTTATTAATTCTTATAATTAAGAATGTGATTCTTGCTTTAAAACGATCCATTCTTGCATATTAATTGATGTTTTCAAGTGTTTCTTGCTTAATAGTAATGATTTTTGTTTTAAACTGGGTGTTTCAAGGAAATTTGGGAGATTCTTACTAAAACATTAGTGATTCTTGCAAATGATTTTGAAAATGGCGATTATTGCCTTAAAATAAATAATTCTTACCTTAAATTACTGATTTTTGTGCAAAAACTGGTGATTCTTAACTGAAAAGGACGAAATTTATATTATTTACATCAAAATCAATGATTCTTTCGATAGTCAGGAAACTTTAAATTCGCTTGATATTTGCGGTTTTGGTTATAATTTTTTTTTTCCAATTGATCTTTTTAAAATTTATTTTTTGGTGTAAAAAAGTGTCGATATTCTTACATAATAATTGATGTGTTTTAAGTGTTTCTTTCTCAATACTAAATGATTTTTGTTTCAAAAATACGATTCCTGGTTTAAACTGGGTGTTTCAAGGAAATTTGGGTGATTCTTACTAAAACATCACTGATTTTTGGCCAAAAATCATCATTTTTTCAGTAAGAATCACCCTTTTCAGTTAAGAATCACCAGTTTTTGCCCAAAAATCAACTGAAAAGGATGATTCTTATTGAAAAAATTTTTGCCCAATTATCAAAATTTTATTATTTTTGTCAAAATCAATGATTCTTTCCGTAGCCAGGAAATTTGAAATTCGCTTGATATTTACGGTTTTGGTCATAATTTTTTTTCCAATGGAGCTTTTTTAAAATTTCTTTTTTTGGTGTAAAGAAGAGTCTTGTAGCTACTAATTGATTCATTTTTTGTTTTTGTAAGTCAAACCAAATACTCATACGGTTGCAGTAAAATAGGCTTTTTACAAAAAACTTTCGCTTAGCGCCGTTTTAGATGTTTTCCAAAAAACTAATTAAAATATTTTTCTAGTAATAATTTACGCTATAAACGAAGAGTTTATAGTTTAGTTTTTTATTTTAAGTATATTTTTAAACTTTTTACAGCGCTGTAAAAGTTTCTTAAAAATTTACTTGCATAAAATTCGAGGATATGGAAATATAAATAAATTTATTGAAATACTTGCAGTTCCCAAATTACCTGTTTATTTAAGCACGCGAGTTTGATTTATTTAATTTAGAAGGAAGTACAAAATAAAACCATATTTCCTGCAATTCAAAAAGAGCACGTTTCGGGTAATTTGCTAAAAAACTCATCCTATTAATAATAAGTGAGTCGCAGATGTTATTTTGGCTTTTGCATAACTGAGTTTGGCAGAATTTCTCTAAATATCTCCATTTGGCACGTGAGATTTTTCACGTTTGTAAGTTTCCTCATTGTTTAGCTCTATTCTAATCTAAAGTAGAATGAAAAGCGTCATGTCCCAGAAATCCGCATTAAATAAACAAGTATATTAAAAAATACATAAAAGTGTTTGTCGAAATGTCAGCAGTTGTAATTTTAAGAGCGGACGGGCCTAATTTAGGTGACACCAAACATCCCGATGGAATTTTGCTAAATTTAGAACCCATGGCGCCTAAAATACACAAGTCAAGATATTTTAAAATAATTTTTATATTAATCCTGTCTGATGATGCGTTATAATTTGTAAATATTTCAGTTAAGTATTTTTAGTGCCATTTTTTAAGATCTTGACATTCTACAAAAATTTAAAATTATGTAAGCTTAAGCAAGCTTAAGTACTCAATGAGTAATAAATAGATAAATAATAATTTAATAATATTATGGAAGAAATATTTAACCTTTATGATCCTCACATGTAAACAGCTATTAATTTAATTTTCTATAAAACACTAGTTTTTTTAAACTAAATATTGTTCTATTTAAATTGTTATTGGATTTTTGTGAGTAGAAGTAATAAAATAGCAGGAATTTAATACATAAAACTGGAATTTAATGCAAAATGACAACAAAAACGACGCAAAATATTGCATCTTTAATGGTGGAGATTAAAATTTTACTAAATAAACCTATAAAAGGCTTTAAATTTCGTGCTTTGTAATTTCGACCTCGTAAAGACTCGACAATCGTTTATCACGCAAATTATATTACCTCATTACTTATCACGGAAAATTTCCCTACCTTTGACCTACAAATCCTGCAAATCTGAAAATGCGTGTCCTTCGTGATTTAGTGACCCTATTTCGCAATTTTCCTTAACCTGGATTTTGGACGTCATTTGCTAGTTTATTCGAGTTTAATGGATTTCTAGGGGATTTTTGCATCGACCTTTTGTCTTAATTTTATATCCTATTTCAACATTATATCAGGAATTAGGAATTACTTGTAATGACCAACAATACGGTTTATACCTTTATAATTCCCATCATAAACCCGGAAAAACTTTATTATTCGCAATTAAATGTAATAAATTGCTAGGGTTTGATAAATTTGGTTACAATATCGTCTCCGAAGCGTGTAATTTTAATGATACCAAAATATATTGATGTCCATTTATAGATGAAGTCAACCTGCAACTTTTATGTTCTTATGCATAATTTTCTGACGAGTACTTTTCGAAATATTATTTTTTTTTATAGTTCATACAAAAAATTGCAAGGGTTTGATAAATTTGGTTACAAAATCGACTCCAGAACGTGTCATTTTAATGATAGCAAAATATGTTGATGTCCATTTGTAGAGGAAGTCAATCTGCAACTTTTAAGTCCTTGGGCATAATTTTATTTTTTTATAGTTCACACAAAAAATTGCAAGATTTTGATAATACATACAAAATCATATTTAAATTCGTCTTAACAAAACAAAAAACTTTTGTCTGACGAATACTTTTCAAAATATTATTCTTTTTTATGGATCACACAAAAAAATTCAAGGATTTGATAATTTTGATTACAAAATCGTCTCCGGAGCGTGTGATTTTAATGATAGCAAAATATGTTGATGTCTATTTGTAGAGGAAATCAACCTGCAACTTTTAAGTCCGAAGACATAATTTTCTAACGATTACTTTTCAAAATATTATTCCCACAAGAAAATGCAAGGGTTTGATAATTTTGGTTACAAAATCTTCTCTGGAGCGGGTAATTTTGATATAGTAAAATATGTTGTTGTCCATTTGTAAAGGAAGTCAACCTGCAACTTTTAAGTCCTTTAGCATAATTTTCTGATGAGTATTCTTGAAAATATTATTATTTTTGTTCACACAAAAAATTGCATGAGTTTGATAATACATAAAAAATTATATTTAAATTCGTCTTAGGAAACCAAAAAACTTTTTTTTGTAAATTTTCTAATTAACGAAATAATCGACTTTTTTTAAAAATTAATTTTTCCGTTTTTCTTCGGAATGGCGCGAAATTTTTTATTATTTTAAATGACATCTAAATAAGTATAAAAAACTGCAAAACATTAACCGAATCTGTAACAAAGATACCTATGCAATATATGCAATGTAACTCAAATTGAGACACCCTGTATAAACTATTTTTTACTATCAACTGTCAAAGATAACAATAAAATTAAATAGGCTTATGAGTGTACACGTTTCATGCATATAATTATGCATTAGAAATCCTACATAATTATTAATTATTCATGTTTTTTTATGAATATTGCATTTACATTTTAATGAATCATTCGTTTCTAGTCACTTCCAACTTTTTGAAATAGACTATTTGTAAAATAAATTAAATTGTTCTAAGAAAATTAACTGTTACAAAAATGTGTATTATTACAACAAATTGTGTACTCAACGAATATTCAGGAACACATGCGTGTATAATATTTACTGATTACTGACGTCATTTTGACTTTCTTCTCTAGAAATCCTGCAATTTTATGAAATTTCATGTCAATTTTAATAAAACGACGTTTTTATATTTTAAGAACCACAACCAAATTTATATAATCAACTTCTCTGTTTTTTTGATAACCACCACTTTATTTTTATTGATTCCATATAATCCGCCGGCGGTCATTTAGCCTTAGCCTTTTTTTAAACAATTCTAAACTTAAAAAAAACTGCACAAAACTAAATTTTTAAATAAAATTCTGATTTAAACAGTCAATTAATAATAATTTATTGATTAATCACATGTAGTTTTGTACTTTTACCTTTTCTGTATAAATTATTTAATGATGGGTATGAAAATATTTTTAATGACTACGGGTTTTTTCTAAAAGAAATTCCTAATTGAAAATAACTGACATAATTGACTTGAATAAACTATTCATTCAATTAAAATTATTTGCTTTGCAATAGTTTTAAATAAACGTACTTGTTATGCTAAAACTTTTATTTACTTTATTTTCCTCAAGTTTTCTGACCTTTCGGCCAAATGCCATGAATTCACGAATAGATTAAAAGTTAGTTTTTTGCTTCCTACCTTCAGTGTAAATATTTAAACACTTGTTTTATCAATAACTTGTTTAGACATTCCGAAATGTTTCGAATATTTAACATTCGAGTTTAATAATTGTCATAAATTTATAACGCGAAATTAAGTTTGAAACTACAGTTTGTTATTTTAAGTTTTGGCAGGAGTTTTCACAACAGGGTGATTAATCAGACGCGTGGAAGGGATTTTATACACAATAATACAGAAATGTTTTTCTACGTTTCTTCACAATGCATCAACGTAAATTTAACTATGATTCAAATTTTGTTATTAGGAAAATTGAAAAGCTCAAAGTACTCAGAAAATTCTATTATCAAAAACACCAGTTTTGTAAGAATTATTTGGGCCCCATCCAATTTTTTAAAAGCAAATGTTACTCATGAAAAATAATAATACATATGAGTTTCCTGAAAATTTGAAAAGCTTTAAAAGATAAACCGAGAAAAGACATCAAATAAACATAGAATAATTTTATATTACTTTAGGGTTTTTTCCGAGCACTTAACATACATCATTTCAATGAAAATGGTGATTCCAACTTCCCAAAGGGTTTCCAAATCATTGGGAAAATTAAAGATACAAACATTTGAAATATCAAAAAATAAACAAAATTTTAGAAAATAGGTATAATTTTCTGACGAATACTTTTCAAAATATTATTCTTTTTTATGGATCACTCAAAAAAGATTTGATAATTTTGATTACAAAATCATCTCCGGAGCGTGTAATTTTAATGATAGCAAAATATGTTGATGTTTATTTGTAGAGGAAATCATCATGCAACTTTTAAGTCCTTAGGCATAATTTTCCAACGAGTACTTTTCAAAATATTATTTTTTTATAGTTCACACAAAAAAATGTTATGGTTTGATAATTTTGATTACAAAATCTTCTCTGGAGCGCCTAATTTTAATGATAGCAAAAACCTGATGATGTCTATTTGTAGAGGAAATCATCCTGCAACTTTTAAGTCTTTGTGCAGAATTTTCTAACGAGTACTTTTCAAAATATTTTTTTTTATAGTTCCCACAAAAAAAATGCAAGATTTTAATAATTTTGGTTACAAAATCTTCTCTGGCGCGCTTAATTTTAATGATAGCAAAAAACTTATGATGTCCATTTGTAGAGGAAATCAGTCTGCAACTTTTAAGTCTTTATGCAGAATTTTGTAACGAGTACTTTTCAAAATATTATTTTTTTTTTATAGTTTCCACAAAAAAAATGCAAGGATTTGATAATTTTGATTACAAAATCTTCTCTGGAGCGCCCAATTTTAATGATAGCGAAAAACTGATGATGTCCATTTGTAGAGGAAATCAGCCTGCAATTTTTAAGTCTTTATGCAGAATTTTCTAACGAGTACATTTCAAAATATTATTTTTTTTATATTTCCCACAAAAAAATGCAAGGGTTTGATAATTTCGATTACAAAATCTTCTCTGGAGCGTCTAATTTTAATGATAGCAAAAACTTGATGATGTATATTTGTAGAGGAAATCATCCTGCAACTTTTAAGTCTTTGTGCAGAATTTTCTAACGAGTACTTTTCAAAATATTATTTTTTTTTATAGTTCCCACAAAAAAATGCAAGGTTTTAATAATTTTGGTTACAAAATCTTCTCTGAAACGCCTAATTTTAATGATAGCAAAAAACGGATGATGTCTATTTATAGAGGAAATCAGCCTGCAACTTTTAAGTCTTTATGCAGAATTTTCTAACGAGTACTTTTCAAAATATTATTTCTTTTTATAGTTTCCACAAAAAAAAATACAAAGGTTTGATAATTTTAATTACAAAATTTTCTCTGGAGCGCCTAATTTTAATGATAGAAAAAAACTGTTGATGTTCATTTGTAGAGGACATCAATGTGCAACTTTTAAGTCTTTATGCAGAATTTTCTAACGAGTACTTTTCAAAATATTATTTTTTTTATAGTTCCCACAAAAAAAATGCAAGGGTTTGATAATTTTGGTTACAAAATCTTCTCTGGAGCGCCTAATTTTAATGATAGCGAAAAACTGATGATGTCCATTTGTAGAGGAAATCAGCCTGCAATTTTTAAGTCTTTATGCAGAATTTTCTAACGAGTACATTTCAAAATATTATTTTTTTTATATTTCCCACAAAAAAATGCAAGGGTTTGATAATTTCGATTACAAAATCTTCTCTGGAGCGCCTAATTTTAATGATAGAAAAAAACTGATGATGTCCATTTGTAGAGGAAATCAGCCTGCAACTTTTAAGTCTTTATGCAGAATTTTCTAACGAGTATTTTTCAAAATATTATTTTTTTTTATAGTTCCCACAAAAAAAATGCAAGGTTTTTATAATTTTGGTCACAAAATCTTCTCTGGAGCGCCTAATTTTAATGATAGCAAAAAACTGATGATGTCTATTTATAGAGGAAATCAGCCTGCAACTTTTAAGTCTTTATGCAGAATTTTCTAACGAGTAATTTTCAAAATATTATTTTTTTTATAGTTTCCACAAAAAAAATGCAAAGGTTTGATAATTTCGATTACAAAATCTTCTCTGGAGCGCCTAATTTTAATGATAGAAAAAAACTGTTGATGTTCATTTGTAGAGGAAATCAGTCTGCAATTTTTTAGTCTTTATGCAGAATTTTCTAACGAGTACTTTTCAAAATATTATTTTTTTTTATAGTTGCCACAAAAAAAATGCAACGTTTTAATAATTTTGGTTACAAAATCTTCTCTGAAGCGCCTAATTTTAATGATAGCAAAAAACTGATGATGTCTATTTATAGAGGAAATCAGCCTGCAACTTTTAAGTCCTTATGCAGAATTTTCTAACGAGTAATTTTCAAAATATTATTTTTTTTATAGTTTCCACAAAAAAAATGCCAAGGTTTGATAATTTTGATTACAAAATCTTCTCTGCAGCGCCTAATTTTAATGATAGCAAAAAACTGATGATGTCTATTTATAGAGGAAATCAGCCTGCAACTTCTAAGTCTTTATGCAGAATTTTCTAACGAGTATTTTTCAATATATTATTTTTTTTATAGTTCCCACAAAAAAAATGCAAGGGTTTGATAATTTTGGTTACAAAATCTTCTCTGAAGCGCCTTATTTTAATGATAGCAAAAAACTGATGATGTCCATTTGTAAAGGAAATCAGCTTGCAACTTTCAAGTTTTTATGCAGAATTTTCTAACGAGTACTTTTCAAAATATTATTTTTTTTTATATTTCCCACAAAAAAATGCAAGGGTTTGATAATTTTGGTTACAAAATCTTCTCTGGAGCGCCTAATTTTGATGATAGCAAAAAACTGTTGATGTTCATTTGTAGAGGAAATCAACATGCAACTTTTAAGTCCTTAGGCATAATTTTCTAACGAGTACTTTTCAAAATATTATTTTTTTATAGTTTACACAAAAAATTGCAAGCGTTTGATAATTTTGAGTACAAAGTCTTCTCTGGAGCGCGTTATTTTAATGATAGCAAAAAACTGTTGATGTCAAATAGTAGTTTAGGAAAATCTAATGTTACTCCCAAAAAATTTAAGCATCCAACCCAAATTTGGGTAATATTTAATTTCTGTTATTGAGAAAACTAAAGTTCCAAATCTCTTAGAAAAATCAACGAACAAAAATAGAAACTAACATTGTCATAAAGTCTTCTTAATTTTTCTGAAGATTCACGAGTTACATTCATGAAAACTCAGTGCATCATTCTTAATCGTTTTAAGAAAAACTCACAACTAATTTGAGAAAAAAGTTGGTTCTTTAGATTCTTCTTCCAAAGATCTGTATCTTTTGATTGGATGGAAAAGGTCCTTACATACTTTAAAAGAAGATTTCCCAAAGCTTTCAGGTGATATTCAAAACTATAAATCCTAGACCCAAAAGGTGATAGGGTTTTCTTGTAAAATGTATCAAATTTTTTGAAAGACAATAACCAATTTTGGAGACCTCCATCCAAAATTGGTTGTTGCCTTTCAAAAAATTGGTGTATTCTGAGCAAGTTGGTTGTTTCTTTGAATTGCTCGTTTAAAGTGGCGCCGACACCCCCACAGTAGTAAAATTTAGCGCCAATGAAGAATGACACAGATAAATTTCTGTGTGTGTGAGTCAACCTCGAGCTGATTGGGATTTCGTGGATTCCAACGGCTGGGAGTTGTGACGTGACGAGAATCGCGTAACGTGCGCCGCTGCTTCTACACGAACTATTTAAGAAAAGCTCCGATGAAATGCTTTCAGTAGAATTGAGTTCGCGGCTCGAGTAAAGCTATTGCATTTCAATCGATTAGCTTTCATTGTGCGAATTAAACAACCGGTTCTGTTTATCACAAGAGCCGTTTAAGATGTTAACTGATGATAAAACTGTCGCCCTTAAAAGGGTTATTTCATGCGAGGAAGAGGTCGGCCGGATTCCACCCAGTTCGGAAAAACTTTTTGAATGTGTACCCTGGTTGAGTATCATGGCTGATATCGCTATTAGTGCTGCTATTGCTGAAATTAAGGTATACACAACAACTTACCAAAAAACCAAAACTCTTCAATCACCCTTTATACTTTTGGAAAACACCTATATTTAAAAATCCAAAAAATGTCACTTTTCTTAAATAAATTTTTCTTCAAAATCAACTTTTCTGGAAAATTCTTTGTAGTGTTTATCTAAGGAATTTTGAATTTCGAAATTAACTTTGTTGTTTTAGCTTTGAATAAAATAAAACCTTTGCTTTTCCAAGGTGTGCAATTTTACTACGTATTGTTTGAATTTCGAAACCATTAATTCTTTTTATCAAATTTTGACGACTTAAATATCAGGGTTATTTGCATTACCAGTTACAAATTTAAGGAATTCTAATTTCAACAAATTTTTCAATAAATTTTTGATTTCATTCCAAAGTTATTACACTTATACGTTGTTTTTACGAAAAAAAAAAGTTATACATTTTTTTGTTTTTTTTGAAATTTAAAATAGATTTTAATAAATTCAGTAAGACGCATATAAGTTTTATAAACAATTAATTAAAACTCAATATTATCTAGCATTTATAAATATTTTACTGTTTTAAAACATAAACAAAGATAAATGTTGAAAAATTAATATGAGAGTTATCTGTGTGCAAATATCTCTTCAAATATTATAAATAATCCGGGTATCATAAATCTCCAGACTGTGCACTGGGCCTAAGAAACTAAAAATAAAATCAAAAAAATAGGTGATATTTGCATGCCTTAATAAAACCAACCAAGTTAAAAGATTAGCTTAATCTCAAAAATATTAAAAAAAATATAAAAACGGTTAATTTTCAGGAATTTGACTTGACGCACAAAAATTTATGTTGAATTGTATTTTTATTATTATTTTGGAATTTGATAAAAATGTAATAAAATAAATTTGATAAGGTGCAAGCCTCCATGAACAAAACCACTATTAAAATTTTATTACCTTCCCACGACTTACATTAAAATAAATATTTTCAAAATCAAATCGAAAATTTTTTAAAATCAAAAATTGTTTTTTGTTTATTTTAGGCGTATAGAAACGAATTTCCGGAGAATTTAAGTACGCAAAATAAATTAGCGAGGTTTTATTAACGAAAAAATCCTTGCATTATCATAACATCACTGAGATTATAAACAAATTTTTACTTATTAGTCACTTGTTTACATTAATTATTTCCATAAAATAAATTAAACTCGTTAAGATTAACAGTAAGTGGAATTTCGGATTACTTGAAAGGTTCTGTCACTTTTAGTTTTTATTAAAAGGTACTTTAATTTTATCATAAAATCGCAATAATACTGCGCCACTGTCGGAATAAATTTTGGAACGGTCTTATTTTTTAGATTTCGTGAACATACAACAAATAAAAACAGCACGTTTTGTATTATTTAAAAAAACGTTTTTTTTTCGTAAAAATAACATTTTTATGTAATAAGTTCGGAATAAATCTATAGAAAAATTTCAAAACACTCGTATTCATTAGATTTCATGAAAGTAAAACAAATGAAACAGTTAAAAAAAATTTTATTGAAAAATAAAATAGAATATTAAAATATGGAGTTTCTTCAAAAAACACGATTTTTTCAAGGTTTCCATTAAAATTTGCCAGTAAAACGTTTTCCATTATTTTACCATAGTATATTATTAAATGTAAGTAGAAGTACATTTGTTTTTTTAATTGTCAAAAGTGCACCCCACTTTAAAAATTTCTGGGTACGCCATTGACGAAGAAGAGTGTATAGTTTAGTTTTCTGTTTTAAGTATATTTTTAAACTTTTTACACCCAAAAATTAAGTAAAATTTCAAGAAAATTTTGAAGAAATTGGTAACCACAAGACTTCTGTGTACCAAAAAAAGAAATTTTAAAAAAGCTCCACTGGAAAAACCTTAATTTCTACAAACGCACTACGATTTTGTTTACATGTTTTACATATTAATTTAATCAAATTAATTGAATTAATTTTACTTAGACTTTGTTCACTTAAGTTATTTTTAGGTGATTTTACTTAATAAAATATTTTTAATTTAATCCTTGGCGTATAAAAATATCACAACCTTAAGTGCAATGTTTTCTTAAAAAAATATATAAAATTTTACTACACACACAGGTTCTATAAAAAAGTGATTAAAAAGCTCCCAAACGAAGTGGCTAATAAAAATTTATTAAAACGGCCTCGTTTCGTGGGCAGAATTAGATTTGTATTTATTTAGTCTGTTCTAGCTATAAAATTCGAAAAATAGCAACACTCTGTAGGCTTTAACATCCAATTTTATTACACGCTCCTTTCAAAATTATTTACACAATTTGTTTCCACTTTATTTACCATAAATTTTAACGCATGTTTAAAAAATTATGGTTGTATAATTTTTATTACTTTATTTTTTTTTCCACTAATTTTAATTAAAACCGAATAATTGATAAACCGACGGCTTAATTTAATTCAATTGTAATCAGAAAACCGCCGAAAGATCAAGTATTTAAATTTGAAAACTCTAATACAGTCTAAGTTATCAAACCTAACCAACCCAAATAAAACCGCCGTCCGGCGGATTTTTTGATTTGAAAACGCCGCCGGCGGTTATTAATTTACTAAACTATTATTTTAAAAAATTGTTTACAAACATTAGATCTACATAATTAATTTTGCATAAAATACAACCACATTAATCATGTAACTGCAAATTTGACCTCTTCAACTTTTGAAACTTTTTACTTTCAAGAAAAAACTCACCTTCGCCTTGACCCCAACTAATTATCATTTACTTTCACGCAATTTTTCAACCAAAAACTAATATTTCACATCCTTTCTACAAAACCTATTAAATTTTTTTCAAAAAATAACTAAGTTTACTATTGATTTATTTTGAATGTGCGATAATAAGAGGAAATGCAAGTATGAGATTAACATCCACGCTTTTAAATCGTGATTTAAAAAAAAATACTGGAAATATGCGGATCTTTTAGCGAAATATGTTTATGTTTCAATAAACTTTCTTATCATGCATTAACATTACAGCGATAATCCAATAATCGTTTTATTTAAGATATTATTATTACATAAAAATTTTATTTTCTTAATATTTTATGAATTTTATATTTAAATTTTTAATTGTCCATTGTGAAAGTTTTTTGAATAATTATTGTAATCACAATGGGAAATTGAAGGTTCCAACTTTTAAATACTCGTAGGAAGTTACTTTTATAATAAAATATTTTACCAAACTCGGTTATAATTAAATAATTTATTTAAAAATATTTAAATTGTCATTTTATTTAATTTAACCGAGCTTTTTGTGCTATTGAAATGATAAAAATTGTATTTATTAACCTTAATGTAAAATTTGATAAGATTAAAACGTGATTAATTAATTTTTTGATTTTTGTTTCAGTTCAAACGGATGCTGAATAAGGAATTATCACATTTTTCGGAGTCCAGCAAATCTGGAAATCAAATTTCTGAATACATCTGTTCGACTTTTCTTGGTAGGTACCTCAAAAACACATTTACTATTTTTTTGAAATAACTAACTAATACTAGATCTTCTGGTTCCTGAAAAGACACTTACTAGTTGTTTGGACGGTTTCAAAACAGTATTGGCTATTCAAAATAAGTTTTCCCACTAAAAATGACGTCAAAAGTAAAGCGGCGTAACCTCGGTGACAACTAAAAGTTATGATGGAAACTAACCTACTTTTGACGTCATCCTATTAGTTCCGCTTTCGCCCGTAAGAGGGAAGATCGCGTCTAGTATCAGTTATTTCAAAATCCTTATCCTTAAAACTTTAATAATTCGTTAATATGAGGTTCTTGAACAAATTTTTCATACATTCTGTAGTGTCACTCGTTTACCAAAATGACTGAGGTGATCAAAAAACCTACAGAATCTATGGAACATGGAGAACCTTAGTACTTTCATTAAAAAAATTACGTGGATATTGTGAATTTGGATATTTATGTTATTTTGTTTTTGTAGATAAGCAACAAGAGTTGGATATCCCATCGCTGCGCATCGATGAAGATAGTGAAGCAATATCAAAGGCCGCTCCACGGAAGGAGCGGCCTCGAGGTCCACATAATACGATGTCACAAATCGCCGGAATCAATCGTAAACCACTGTGTCACACAAATTCGTTCACGGGCGAGCGTCTTCCGCAGCACGGGGTCGAAACACCACACGAAGAAGAGTTAGGAAGAAGTTTGGTGGAAATAGAAAGGTGGGGAGTGGATATATTCCGGATTGGTGAGCTAAGCAACGGTCGTCCATTGACCTGCATAGCGTACACAACATTTACTTCACGCGAACTTCTAAAGCACATGTTGATCCCGCCAAAAACGTTTATTACTTTTATCATGACGTTAGAAGATCATTATGTAAAGGATAATCCGTTTCACAACTCGCTGCATGCGGCGGATGTGACGCAGAGTACCCATGTGTTGCTTAATACCCCTGCGTTAGAATCTGTATTTACCCCATTAGAGATAACTGCTGCCCTATTCGCTGCTTGTATTCATGATGTGGACCACCCCGGTCTAACAAACCAGTTTTTAATTAACTCCAGTTCAGAATTAGCATTGATGTATAATGATGAGAGTGTTCTTGAGAATCACCATTTAGCTGTAGCCTTTAAGCTTCTTCAAAACGAGGGCTGCGATATTTTCCAAAATCTTAGCAAGAAACAGCGTCAAACGTTACGCAAGATGGTCATCGACATGGTCTTAAGTACAGACATGTCCAAACACATGAGCCTATTGGCCGATCTCAAAACCATGGTGGAAACCAAGAAAGTCGCCGGTTCAGGGGTTCTCCTCTTGGATAACTACACTGATCGCATCCAAGTGCTTGAAAACCTGGTACATTGCGCTGATCTTAGTAATCCTACTAAACCCTTATCACTTTACAAGAGATGGGTGGAGTTGCTGATGGAAGAGTTCTTCCAGCAAGGAGATAAGGAACGGGAAGGTAGGATGGACATTAGTCCTATGTGCGATAGGCACTCGGCCACCATAGAGAAATCACAGGTTGGATTCATTGATTATATTGTTCATCCACTTTGGGAGACTTGGGCTGATTTGGTGCATCCAGACGCACAGGACATCCTAGACACCCTCGAAGAGAACAGAGATTGGTACCAAAGTATGATTCCACCTAGTCCGCCCGCGGAGGAAGGGCCGGATCCTCAAAGACCAGGCATCCGGTTCCAAGTAACGGTTGAAGAGGGCGAGGAGGCTCCGATGTGACCGAGGATGGTGAGCCTCTGTAGAAAGCTGACCGAAAAGGTACAGCAGTGGTGGCGAGTGCGGCAGTAAGGCGCTGGCGCCCCGCATTGCCACCCCGCGCTGGCGCGGCCTTTTGTTATTGCTTGACTGAATCTCGTGTCCCCCTGGGAGTTATTATGTTCTGTCCCATGCCTTACCGTAGGAGGTGCCCCGCTCTCAGTACTGATACATCTGTATATATTTCATATGTCTGTTGGTGTAATACTCAGCCCCATAAATGTATAGAAACTACGTGTCATGTCAGCTATGTTACACAAGTAAAAAAGCTCTCTCCATTTTAATATGTTTTATTTATTTACCCTCTACCCTTTCCTTTTATTTAAGCGTTGATTAATTTATAAGCTTTCATCAATAAAAATAATAACAACAAACTTTTTTTGTCTTTTACTTTCCTTCACCACCTTTCCTCAACACAGAAACATTTTTATCGACGGAACATTGCATTGAATCAGCAGTTTGACCGATATCAGTTTTATTTACCTGATCAATTTATGGATTTATCATAATAACTGTTTCGTCGCCAATTCTTCAACAATACTATTTCCTCGATAGTTAGTGATCACTAGTAAAAGCTAATATATACTAAAAGAGAAAAGGGTTGCTATTCAGAGTATTCTAAAACAAGTTCTTCTGATCTACCATGACAAAATCTACTCCGCGCGATGCAGTGTCTAATGTAGTAGTAGATGTTAATGTTCCCAATGCTTTACTCTTGAGGTGTTTAGTATCTAGGGTGCACATCCACGAGGAAAGTGCATTAAAAAATCTAACACCGTGGTGTCTCTGCCTCTGATCTCTTAAGTGTGATTCATTTTGTGGTCCCTGTATTGACGTAACAAATATTGGGCTTTCCAGTATGTATAAAGGACGGTAGAATAGGTAAGTATGTTTAGACTTCATCTGAAGGTTTCTCGGCAGTCATCTCCACAACGAATTTCTTGTATTATCCCTATTGCACGTCTCAGTAGCGAGAAGATTTTCTGATCGCTTTATGAATGTCCCCGTGTTAGGAACCCATAAATAATATGAGGTTGAAAAACGTCGTGTATTATGTCCTTTTCAGTACATCAGTGGAAACGATGTTTTTTAGATTCCTAAGCAAAGAGATGGAGCTATTGAGGACTGGTTCGATTTTGTCAAATGGACATTCCAGGTTGGCTTGTGGTCATTTGCTAGAATGTGCTACATTTTTGTTCCATCTTTCGTAGAGTGAAAATGATGTTTTCCGCCTTTTCCTTATATAGCAAATCATCAACCTTGGCCATTGTTTCTGCATTCGCTTCTTCAGTTTCCTTTATTGTACTATCTTCGTTAGTCTAACAAATAAGATGGTTTATAATAGCCTAAGGCTGCTGGTAGATCGTTAATGTATAGAACCTTGTGTATCTGTTAGTTGTGAGATGAGCCTATAATTGTTTACAATACTGCTATCACCATTTTCGAAGACAGGGATTACTCTTCTTATTTTGAGTGATGTTGGAATCTCCGGTGAGAAAGAAACTCTCATTCAGGGTATTCTGGGCTTTTGCAGGTTCGCGAACTATCTGCTGGAAGCTGGCAAGGTGACACAGGCTTTCCATATCGGTTTGGATTAGGATAGAAAAAGACAGGTGAGACTATTTAAAGACACACCACTACGAGTTTCTGACTACGCGGTACTTATAGTTCATCGTTTATGGCAAAAACGAGGACTTGGCACATAAAAAGCAGAGTGAAACTGTTCCCAAGGTAGGAAAGATGACTGTACTACCCAGTGCTTTTGTAGGAGGACGCAGAGGTACATGCAAGCCAAATTTCAAGACGCCAGGACTGGCCGGACAAGACAGACAGGTTTTATTATGCCAAGACACAGTAGCTGATGAGGTATCTGCCGAGTTTCAGAAAAGGGGATTTCCACACGCTCACATCCTCTTGACCACAACGGAGTTTGACAGACCTCATGATGGAGACGATATAGGCCTGATCATATTTGCTGATATTCCTGAGCCCGGTGTCAATCCAAAACTTCACGCTTTGAATGCTAGAACCATGATGAATAATTCATGTGAAAAGAAATACCCAGACGGCATCTGCATGGTGGATGGTAAATGCAGCAAGAACTTCCCCAGGTGAGAACTTCAAGGAGCAATAGAACCGTGCCTTTGGACTACAGATTCGTGGTGAAATACTGCCCATACTTGCTGATGCGGTTGAACTGTCATTTCAACGTCCAAGTGATGACTGAATACACAGCCCCAAAGTACGTGTTCAAGTACATACATCACCAATAAAGAGGCAGCAGGATATGGCCAACATCACAGTGGACAACGAGGACGGCGCTTTTCGCGTCAACGAGGTGAAGGAATACATCGAAACGCGACTTGTGGATGCGCTGCTTGTCCACTTTTGGAATTTCCTTTGATTAAAATATCCCATACCGTGGAGATACTTCCTGTGCACCTTTCCAACGAACAGTACGTTATGTTTGAAGAAGGAGACGATTCCAATGGCTGCATTTAGCTGTCAGGACCGAAAAGCGAAACAGCAAGATTATCGAAGATTGTTTGAATCTAGTTTTAATTGGGGATACAGTTTTAAATTCGAAAGGTTTAGATGGTGCTGCCACATCGCCTAATTTCTCCGATTGTAGAGTAAATGTTGGCGGATCTGAATTTTATTCCGTGTGGTCTCTGCTATTGCAAAGAATATAGATTGAAGTTATCTGCATCGATTTCGTTCGGTACATGTATGCGGTGCTACTTATTTCGATTCTCGTTGATGATTTTCCAAAAAACCTTGGGCTGGTTGTGATTTGCACATAATATGTAATAGTCTTCATTGACCTGAAGTTTAGCATATTAGAGGAAATCTCGAGTACATTTTGTAAGATATTTAGTAGTTTGTCGACCTTATATCGTTTAAGGATATATATATATATCATCTGTGAAGCTGAAGTTAGCCACTTGGAGCATTTGGTGAAATTTGTAATAACCTACTTTTGTTATGGGTCTGTGTATTATTACTGCTGGGATCCTCATTGATGCAGTTAAGATGTCGAGGTTAATGGTTATACTGTGATACCGAGGTGGTCTGACAATCCTAGGCTTGTCGTTGTGTAAAATAATGTAGAATAAGATTATTCATTGGAACCGACAGTGGATCATCTTATCCTCAATACTGAAGCTTCTTCGACGTAAGATATATCAACGATAATTCCAAACTTTCTTTAAGGGACGGTCGGATTCGATGACTAAATCCGTTGCCGTATCCACAAGGTCCGATTTGCCCATCCGACCGACCGCCAATACTTCGCACCTCCTGCACTAAAACAATAATTTGACCAACTTCGGCTCCAGTGTAGCGGGAAGAACGGAACGTATTAATTTTTAGAGAATCATTAAAAATAGGGGGGCCATCGGATATCGGATGAAGCAATCAAATTAGTCGGAAGGAGACTCCACACAATCGGAAGACGCCGATCGTTCGATCATCCGATCTGATAATTTGGTTGACAACTTACCTCCGATTTACCTTCCGATCTGACCAAATTCCATCCGATCAAATCGGATCGTGTGGATGCCCCTTTACCTTTAATCAATTTACAGTACTTGGGTTTTCAGAAACTAGAATATATAGTTTTCTGCCAAAACTTAATAAAACCACTTAAAGTCACTTTATTTATAATTTATTACTTAGTTATAAATATAAATTTAACCAAATATTTATTTACAATGTAAATAAGTTTTTTAAATCAATTACCCTTGACTTAATTTCTGGCTGGTTATCTTTAGTTATTTCAGGCAAATACTCCTTAAATACTGCACACAAACGTTCAAAGTGATCTTTCGTATTAATACCTAAAAGTTGAATAATTTAAGTAATATAACTAAATCGCTTGGTTTAAGTCAATAATATACCTTTAACCCTATTTCCTAGAGAAAAGTACACATTCAAAGCCTCCTTCCTCAAAAGAGTATGCTTCGTAATACCTGCAAATAAAATCTCAAGTTATTGGCGCGGAACTAATAAAGTGACGTCATAAGTAGGTTAGTTGCTATTTGACTGTCAATTTTTCCACTTGGCGCTAGCCTACTACTGACATCGTAAAAATGGTTGACTATTTTTAAATTAATTTAAATCGCGAATTAAACTTACCCAAAGTAAATTTAAGTGCAGTGAGTAACTCATTAATAATTTTATCCAAGCTATTATCTTCCTTCTCACTTAAATCCTGGCCATCTAGAAGAGCCAATTTATCAACATAACTACATAAAGCACCCACGATGGAAACCTGAACACTCCTTGTAGTTGTTGGTAAGCAAGCAACACAATGCTCCACAAACATTTCATTAAATTTGGCCTGCGTTTCTTTGGAGTTTTTCGGCCAGGCCTTACCCAATAAATCATAAACCGTTTTCTGCAATTTTAATTTATTCTCCCTTAATGATCCTAATTCTTCAGTCGACATATCCTCATCATCGTCGTCTTTAGAACTTGACGTGCCATGTTTGGTTAAAACACTTTCGACGAGTTTATACACATCTTCAAACCTATCAACTTCTAGAGAAGATAATATGCTTCCTAATGCTTGTAGAGAGTGCGTTTTGTACACTATTTCTTCTTTACGACTTTCCTTTAATACACCATCGATAATTTCGTTGTAGTTGATTTCTTTATTATCCAAAATTGCTTCTCTAAAATTAAACTGATGTAAGCATCAAGTGCAAACTAGCTAATGGACTTTTTTTATAAAAATAAAACTCTTACTTGCAATTGGAACAAATACTAGCTAAAGCTTTTAATAAATTTTCTTTCCCATTCCAGGTTCTTCCTGATAAACCACTAATCAAAATTTGCACTAAAGCATTTCTGTGTTTTGCTTCCATTGTAGAACCTAGTTTACTTGCGACTGTACTCACAGCATTAGCAGCTTGCGCTTTCATGGTCCATGAAGGTGATTCAAGTGCGGTTTTTAAAATTGTAGAAATCGGTTCTATGTTTTGTCTTATCCCTGACTCGGTACCAGGACTTTGTTCAGCCCAAATATCATTCCATATTTCTAGTGTTTTTTGCGTTTCTGCTGTTTTTTCAGCGTGCATTGCAAAAAATACCAGGGGAAGTACTACATCAGAATATTCTTTTAATATTTCTTGATTGTGGTTCCCAATTGATTGGATTGTTAAAGCACAAGCTGATCTAATCGAATCATCTAACAACAAATAAGTAAATATTGTAGATTTATTTTATTTTGTTCTCACCTTCTCTTTCGAAGTACCAGTGCTGAATTTTGGAAAATAATTTTTCCAAACTCGATTCTTTAGCTGTGGAAACTAAATGACCAATAGCTAATGCATTGTGTTTTCTTATGGAAGCATTTCTATCAGTCAAACCATTAACCAAAGCAGCCAAAAGTTTACCTAAAACGAATTATTTTCTTGCTAAATACTGCTATTATTTTTTAACAGATATTTACCTGTAAAGGGTTGTAAATCCTTTCGTAATTGAAGGGTGAGTAAAGTAATAAAATGTGCGCACGCAACTCTGGTCCCCAAAGCAACTGTTGACTTCATTAGATCCACTACTTTAGGAACTAACTCTTCCAGTATGGTAACATCAGCATATTGCAAACACTGAAAAAAAAAAATGTTTGTAAACCAAATAATAATTACAGATTTTTATTGGATACCTTTGACACTGTCTCAGTTGTAAAATGTGATTTCGCCAATGAAGCTCTTGCACTATCTAAAACTTCTTGAACTTGGCTTTGTCCTCCATACATTGTACTAAGATATGATAATTTTGAAGATTCAAGTTCTCCAGTTGCAATTAAAAGAGCTGGAATTAATTGGGGTAAAAATGGTTTTAACTGCTTTCCTGCAGCACCAACTAATTCTGATATTGTTTGTAAACTGAAAGGATAAGTTTAAGTAATTATACGTATTTGTATCGAAACTAAAAATAGTCCAAACGTGTGTTCGTTAAAAACCTCTTTTGACACCTCGATATTTATCGAAAAATCGACTTTTTCGAGAGCGTTTTTGAAAGCCTTCCCTTAACCCGAATAAATTGAAATTTGGTACAGTTATAAAACAAACATTCATTTGACGTCAAAAAACGAATTTTCGCGATAACTCGGCCGGTTTTTTTTTCTAAACAGCATAAACGTAATCATCGAACTATTGCCTCACCTTATTAATCTTACTTCTGATACAGGACTATTAATCCCAACGTTTAACAAAACTGGCAAGAGAGATTCCATCATTATAACACCATTCTTTCCTTGACCGATGTCACATCCTCGAATACATAGCTAAAACATTCGTTTGGTTGTAAAAACTATACCAAGAGGAAGTAAATGCAATCTATAAAATCATATTTACCTTGCTTAAAATTTTAGTTGTCTTAGTTGCTGCTATTCTGGTTTGTTCATGATGATCATCCATGACTCTAAAAAGTTTGTTCCATAATTCATCCATTGCATGAACCGAATCATGTATTGAACGATTTCCGGCACCTTTTAGAAAATCTTGAAGAGCAAGAGCACAAGACTGTCGTACCCTGTATTGTCCTGAGTTTAAATTAGCTAATAACTCTTGCAAAACTTCATTATGGTACTTCTCCAACTAGAAATTAAATAATATTTATTTTAAATAAAAAAATGAAATCGTAAATTACCATTTTTTGTGGTTCTTGAACCAAAGCATGCCAAATACTTTGCATGGATGCATGTAAATTGGGTGAAGGATCATATTGATACCGATACAGCTTCGGCAGGATTTTCGGCAGGTAAGTTTGTAGGTGTTCACCACATTTTTCAGCAATACTTGAAAAACCGAAAGCAGCTCCTTTCTTTGAGTTCCAAATTGCGTTATGATTCGCAAGATGCATGAATTGATAAATCAAGTCGGGCTTATTTAATTCTGAAGCCAAAGAACACAGTTCTTTATAAGTTGACAATTTTCCCCTAAAAATCAATTAATTATCAAAACTGTAAGATTATTAGTTTTATAATTTAGTGTTAAGTAGGTGTTTTACCCAGAAGGTGTTTGACCCAATTGCCCTTCTTCAAAAAGTTTGGTGTCATCATTGACTTGCACTGCTTGTCTTCTTCCTGTTGTTAGTTGTTCCACTAAAGCTGCTAAAAGCTCTTCAGATTTTGAATAATCGTAGATTAAACAAAGCCCTTTAGAAGCTACATCTTGTACAATATCTAAAATATTAAAATACAGTCATAGACAAAATTTAAAAAATAAAAGCTTATTAAAGTATTCACCATTATTTTCCCCAAGTAAATTCATAAATGTGTTCTGCAAGATATTTAATCGGTTTTTAATAGAATCGCGCTCTATGCAGCTTTTTAAAAGAGCTAGTAACCAAATTGAAGCAGCTTGCTTTGAATTGGGATGAAGATCGTCGGCATACTTCAACAATTCTAACAGCAACCATTCTAAATTTTCATCATTCATTCCTTCCTCCATGGATTTACTGGTAATGTAATCTTTAGGTAAAGTAGTCCAAGGATCGCGAGCTTCTGGTGACCAAATTGATTGAACTGCCATGACCAGAGATTCACCTATAGTGAAGTGCACTTCAACATCTTTTGTCTTAAAATTATAGGAGTAATAATTAATTACTTAAGAAATTTTAAAATTTACCTCTTTGATGGTGTTTAAAAGCCCCAACATAACTTCTTTGGTGCACGGGAAATTTTCGCCGACGCAGAGTAGCCCAAGACATTTAGCAGCTTTTTCCCTACATTTAGTTGCTAACTTTACGTTATTCATGATAATCAAAAGTTGATTAACCACAGATTGTTTTGTTATCGTGTCTTTTGCAATTCTTTTAGCATCAGGGCTACCCGTAGAATTATTATCGTTATTATTATCCAAAGGCAGTGCACAAGATTTACCAATTAACCCCAGACTAACGCATGAGGAGCTTAATATTAGAACATTTGTATTAGAAAGGCAGGATACTAAAAAATTAAATCAGTCAAGAAAACAGTTGAGTGCCAATTATATTTATAATTTACCTAATACTTCAATAGTAGCCTTAAAACATTTTGAATTAATTATATTCTCGTCTCCGCTTTTATTTAATGATTTAATTATCTTTCTTTCGAAACAATTTCCTAGTGCAAGGATTGCTCCTGATTGCGTTTCCAAATTCTTGCTTGAAACTTGTTCTATTAAATACTGCATTGATGTTTTAAATGTTTTATCGCAAAACAATTCACTTGCTACAATTCCGTAGAGTAGTGCAGCAAATTCTCGTACTTCCTCTTTAGTTGACATAGCCAAATCACGTAACCATTGTGTTTCGTCCTTTAGCAATATATGTAACTGTGGAACGCATCCAATAATTTCAACCATGCAACATAACGGCTCAATAGCTGTTAAATAGGAATATTTTAGTGATTTAAATCGGAATTTTAATGTAATTACCTTGATTTGTTATGAGGAGTTGTTTGGTTAGAGAGGCATACTGTAGTAGCGGGTTTGATTCTACAGGCTCGTTTTCTGAGTAGATGCTTTGAAGGTAGTTTCTTATTATTGGTGTATCTTCAGTAGGGTGCTTTATTATTTCTCTTGTTAAAGGAACGTTTAATGATCGAATTAAACATAAACGCAAATACGTTAAGATCTAAAAATATATAATTAGAAATTCCTATTTATTTTGGGAAATTGATTTGATATTTTCTTGTTTGCATAAGATTTACAAGAAAATGTAAAGTCATTAAGTAAAAATTCAATTTTTTAAATATCCAAAATTTCGCTAATAGAACGTTTTTTGTAAAGATCTTGTTTTATGAGTATTTGGTTAGATTAACAAAAACAAAAAAAAGGAGAAATTGGTAGTCACAAGACTTTTCCTTGTAACAAAGAAATTTTAAAAAGCTCCACTTGAAAACAAATTATGACCAAAACATCAAGTGCCTTAATGATTTTATAGATGGTTTTTCCCTGAATACAAACTAAACGTACCTCAACAAATATCTTGATACTAAAAGGTAGAACATGAACACCATAGACAATTTTTTCGGTTTTATCTTGCAATCGAAGTTGTGCTTCATTATAAATATACTTGGTCATATCAATAAAATTAGGCATAGTAGTATTTTTGCCTTCTTTTTCATCATTTTTAGATAAATCAATATCAGCTTTTCTTGCCGTTCCATATAAAGCTTTTACAGCTTCATTACTAACTTCATCCTTCCTAAAAATTTACGATAGTAAAAAAATTAATAACTTCAGAAATTCTGTACTTACAAATCTCCTGTTGCAACCAAAAGTAAATATTTTGAAGGAACATGATTTGGAGAAAAAATAGTGGCTAAGCATCTAACCACGACAAATCTCACCATCGATTCCTCAGATTTAACATACGCTTTCATGAGTAGGAATAATATATTCAACCTATCATTTTTGTCGATTTCTTCCAATAAAATATCATATTTATAAGCCGTTATGACATTTAAAGCTCCTTCACGAATTTGAAGCTTCAAATCTGCTGGCGCTTCTTCCAGCTTTTTTAAAAATAATTCGATTATTGAAACATCATGATACACAAGTTTTGGAAATCTTCTACCAATTAAACCAAGAATCACAAATGCTTTACCTTGATGAACAACTTCACCTTCGTTCGTTAGTTTAATCATACCCATTTTTAATACATCTGCTTCACCTGATAATTTGTTTTCATCTGCACTATAATAACAAAAATTAACATAAAAAGGGTTGATGAATGCGAACAGAAAAAAGTGCAGTCATAAATGCGCACAAGCAAAAAGCACACAGGGAAAAAAGGGCACACAGAAAAAAGCTTACACGGAAAAAAGCGCACCCCAAAAAATCGTTTTTCTGTGTGCGCTTTTTTCTGTGAGCATTTTTCTCTTTTTTTCATGAAACTCAATTTGGAAACCGCTCATACTGCCGCTTGTGGTACTTTGAAAATTACAAAAAAAGGCCGCCATTTAAAAGGCCACCTACAGGGCGATTCTTCAAGTTTTTCGACCAGGAGAATTGTGTTCTGTTTTTATCATTCAATTTACTATAGATATTTCGGTTCGTGTGATTACAAAATAAAGGTAAATAAAATTATAATAAAAACTTACTATTGAACTAAGTTTGACGCAAAAGTTAACGCTAATGTCTTGAGTTTAGTATTGGTGTTTGTTCCATACAACGAATCAAATATAAGGTAGATTGATAGAGGGACAACAAATCCATTTCCAGTGACTCTATTTAGATAAGTTAATAATTTTAGGCGAATTCTAGTGTTAGCAGGAGCTTTCTTCATGTTAGGCTTAACATTTTGATTCGTTGAACCTAAAAATAGCATAAATAGACGCATTGATAGTGTTGTTGAGGTCCAATCAACCAATCTGCAAAAATTACACTTTCATTTGTTGTTTTAAGAAACATTAATGGATGAAACCTACCCTGCCACTTTTTTCAGCTCCATGTCAGCTAAATTTGCAACACTAAAGCGAGTATCAGCTGCTGCTACAATTAGAGGTAGTATTATATCGTCGTTCACGAATATGTCATTTGAAAGGAATTTTACGATCCCCAACTTCATCTAAAAATTTATAAGCATACATTTAAATTTTTATAAAAAAAAACCAGGAAAATTATTGTAAAGCAGTTTCTACTAAATTTCTTGTAGCATAAAAGAATAATGAAGCTTAAGGGGGGGATACCAGTAGTTAGTTTTTTATAAATATTTAAAATACCGCTAACCAAACGTTTCTTGTAAAAACCCGTTTTACTGCTGCAGTACGAGTTTTTGGTTTGACTTACAAAAACAAAAAAAGTATAAATTGGTACCCACTACACTCTTCTTTGTACCAAAAAAAAAATTTTAAAAAAGCTCCAGTGGAAAAAAAAATATGGCTAAAACCACAACGTTCGAATTTTCCGACTAACTAGGAATTCAATTTTCATATACAATTTTAGTTTTACATGTATCTTCACTTATATGAGCTCGCTTTTGGAAAAACAATAAAAAAGCATTTTTCAAAAAGTATGCTCCTAAATAGAGAAACGTGAAAAACAAAAATTGCACATAAAAAATAAATTCTTACTTAATGACACTACATTTTCTTGAAAATCTTATGCAAACAAGAAAATATCAAATCAATTTCCCAAATAAATAGGAATTCCTAATTATGTATTTTTAGATCTTATCATATAATGAAGCACCCTACTGAAGATACACCAATAATAAGAAGATACCTTCAAAGCATCTACTCAGAAAACGAGCCTGTAGAATCAAAACTACTACAGTATGCTTCGCTAACCAAACAACTTGATTTGGCCATATCAACTAAAGAGGAAGTACGAGAATTTGCTGCACTATTCTACGGAATTGTAACAAGTGAATTGTTTTGTGACAAAAGATTTAAAACATCAATGCAGTATTTAATAGAACAAGTTTCAAGCAAGAATTTGGAAGTGCAATCAGGAGCAATCCTTGCACTAGGGAATTGTTTCGAAAGAAAAATAATTAAATCATTGAATAAAAGCGGAGACGAGAATATAATTAATTCCAAATGTTATAAGACTACTATGATAATAGAATTATTATCTTTATTATTATCCAAAATTCAAAAAATCGTAGCTACTAAATGACATGGCCGATTTTAACGAAACACAGCTTAGATTGTTGTTAAAAGTACCCTTAATATGTAGAAAAATACTGGGATTTATATGTCCCGCCCAGCGAGGCCGGGAATTTTTTTTCCAAAATTAGAAAAAGTTGGCCAAGTTCAAGATGTACTGGAATCCCCCCTTAAGTGGAACTTGTGTGAATTGGCCTAAGCATTTAAGTGGAACTAAAATTTTTAATTTTTTTGTTTGATTTTTTTAATACTTTTGGCCTTAAATTATCAAAATAAAAAAAAAACATTTTTGATGTTTTCTGCTTAAAGTATTTTTAGAATATTTCTATTTTATTATGTAGAGTGACACTGTGAAATTAGGTTTTTCTTTTAAATAAAAAATATAGTTTTAGCTTTGAAAAATTACCTGTTCCAAATCCTCTGGTTTTATAGGAGTATCGCCAGTAACTCTTTTGAAAGTAAATTCACTCATACCAGGAGGAGCAGATACTCCTGAACTATCAGCGCTTTGTCCCTCATTTTGCCCAGCCGGAGGTGAAAATACTCTAAAATATTACATAATTAAAAAAACGATATTTTTGTAAATATCATAATTTTAGAAATAAATTTTGCATTAAATCATTAATAATTAAAAAACTTATACTCACCCATAAGGTAGAAGAAGTAAATCCAATAAAAAACTCAAAAAATATTTAGAAATTTGTGGCTTATCTTTCAAACCAAAAAACGTAGCCCGCTTTTCAGGGTCTGTAGGCACAGTTATTTTATTTAATAACGGTACAATAAGAAGCAGTAAACTATCCTGATGTGTTTGAGGCTTAGCATCAAGTGAATTAATAATCGTTGGCACCAGTTCCACTTGTTTTTCCAATGGCAAGCGAGGAAACCCAAGTTTCAAGTAAATTATAGTAAAATTCTAAAACATACAAAGCTTAAATCACCGTTTTTTCATGATAATAGCAATGAAAAAATACTTACAATTACAAAAGGTGTTGATTCAGGATTTTGATATTGTTCTAAAAGCGCTTCGATTGGTAATTGTACTTGTGGACGACTTTTAACTCGTTTATTTACATGCAATAATAATTCCATGACCTGAAATTATTTATTCATTGTTTTTCAAACAACTAAGGAGTAAAACTTACCTTCGTACGAACTCCTGGTTGTGTAGAAGACAACTTAAGTAAAACAGGTGGTAAAAATTTAGCCAAAACATTTTCAAATTGCTCATCGCTTTCAGCCGAACCTAATCGTAAAAACACTCTCTCCAGCAACACTAAAAATTTTAATTTCAGTTCAAATTTATTAAATTAATTCATGATTTACCTAATTCTTCAGCTGCAGTTGCCATAATTAATTATAATACGTCTGAAATTCCCCAATAAATAATTATTTACACAATTATTTTAACAAAATAGTTTGACAAACAAATTAACCAGAATTTCATGCACGTACAGTGCTAAAACACTGTTACACAATTAATAAAACTTATTAAAGAAAATGGAACTCACACATAAAGCAGAAGAGGAAGAATTTAAAAAATAAGAAAGCAATTCTAATATATTTCGTACAGAAAATGTAAGAAATTTAATGAAAAACTAATTTCTCCAAGATTTTCCAGTAGTAAATCACGTTATAAAATATAATTATACAAAATAATTTATGTTATTTATTTTATTATTGCAAATTACCAAAAAAACCCTGCATCATCTGATTTTGACAGGAGTTTGACACCTAACAAAAGCTTGTAGGCAACCAAGAATAATGTACATTTAGTTGCATAATATAAAAAAAATTTAAATAATAACAAATTGTTTGAGAATTATGTTAAAATTACGTGTTTTTTTTCAGTATGCTAATTCTGTTAAAATATTGTGTTTATTATTTAATCAAAAAGCAATTTTTTATTATATTTTTATACAGGGTGTTCCAATAATATAAATTATTAAAATTCGGTTCTACAGTTCTGTAGACGTAAGACTCCTACCTACAGAACGAAATAAACCAGTAATAATACATTGATCATTTCTCATCTGTCCAGCATCTCTGATCACCAAATCGTGATTATCTAAATGAGTCTAGGTCATCACAAATATAATTAGATTCTACACGAACTTCTTGGAACTAGTATCCAAGCACTCTGGGCTCTGCCCACTAGTTTCTTCGATCTTCGTAGTGCTTCAGGTCCAACTACGAACTACGATGGTAGACAACGCGAATAGTTAGTACTTCAGAACTGAAATTCTGTAAAATAGACGATTGTTTTCGTATACGAAAAAAATTGTGTGTTGACTAAGTTGATTTTCTATCCTTATGTACATTTTGTATAAGTTGAAATGCGAGAAAATCCGCCACGATAGCAACTTGACCCAACAAACGATTTTTTCCGTATATCTTACAGAATTCGACCTCTAGTCCAGCTATGACGAAGTCGTATAGGTGAGCTCATCCTTTTTAGAGAGCCTTCAGTCCAAAGAAGGAATTTTGTAACGCCTAACGTGCCGAAAACGGTGGATTATTGACTACATTGTTTTGTGTAAGGACACAAAAAATATCTTTAATGAATCAATTCAAAGTCAAGATCGACTCGGTAAGATTACAGATTTCTACCTCAGGATCTTATTTTATCGAGGGAGCTCCAGACCCACTATCCATGGTACAGTAGAACTCCTACTTCTAGAACGAAATAAACCACGCTCCTTGGGAATAATTTACAAAACATCTGCTGAGTTGGCTTTTTTGGTTATGTTAGTATTAATATATTACAAGAAGTATGGAGCACATTGGTCTCTCCGGCATGTCCGATCACCGATAACCAAGTCATGATAAACTAATTGAAACTCCAGATGCGACAGCAGACGATGTTAGGGATGAGTCTCCAAGTACAGCTACGATTCGAAGACCATGCCAGCAGAGGTTGCACGTACTCCAGGTTATCTAGTGGTTATCTTCTTTATCGGATACCGATATAAACTGACATCTGACGCCAAACGACGACGTTGAAGTCGAATAACCGAACTTCTTTTCAGAGGGTCTTCAGTCCAGAAACTTATAATTTATCTACGGCCACACCAGGTCATGTAGTAGACATCTTCTTCAGCAGATAGACATATCCAACCTGTACCTGGTCAATCAATGGGCACCATTTTCAGCAGATCGTCTTTTTAAGTATTGCCACAGATTCGCTGACTTGCAGGAGGTTATTTAATGGACACCTTCTTCAGCGGATTTGGGTTTTAAGACACTCGGCTTCTTCTGGAAGAAAAACAAAACACCACACCATACCCACTGAAAAATTCAAATTCTATAGACCTTTTCGGTTATAATAATTAGTTTATTAAAGACATCGAAAATCTTGGTATATCTGATATAATTTAAATAGTAAATTGGGTTTATTTAATTATTAGATATAGCTTTGGGTTAGAAATCCTGATGAATTATTAATAATTTATAATTTAATGATGATAAATATGATCTATTAGAAATATTGATGGGTCGTTTAATGGAAAATGCTGAAGGCAGAGGAGAAGCAACAAGAGGTTGAAGTAATGGAACGATCTTTGGAGTGTTGTGGGATATTGAGGTCGTCCCAGTAGCCTATAGCCGACAGCCCTGAGAATGCAAAGGAATGCACCCCCAACCCTAGAAGCTCCTCGGTGGCGGAATGAAATTTTATGCCATAGTTAACGACACCCAATATGAAGTGACAAGGCCACAACTCCACATGGATCTCGATCTAAATACTCTCTATTCTACTATTCCTTGCTTTACTTTAATTGAAATATTTTTTAATATCACAATTTTATTTCAATTATTTTTTCATAAAAAAACCATTGCATTTTACGTAACCAGTCACAACTTTTTAAGTAATAAAAGAAGATCTCAATGAATGGGATTTTAAAGTTTACGATTATAACTTTTATATCTCGCTCTCATTCCTTAAATTACGGTCACGTTCCACATAATTAAAAAAATTAACAACGGCATGATTAATTAATTTTCTAGTTTTAAGTACTGTTGGAAAGAAAGTGGAAATCTTAATTTTCCCAAAATGAAAAAGATAATTAGAACTTGAAGTATTTTACTTCAATAAAGAAAAACACGTCCGAAAAATAATTTCTAATTATCTAATCTGTGAACGTGCGTAGACCTAGGATATAATTAAAACTTATTGTTATATGTTTATTTACCAATCTACTACCTATGGTTACTAGATCCATTGGAAACTTGAAACATATAGAAAAAATCCAGTATTTCTTTTATAGAGGCGTCCCCAATGGTTTTCAAAAAAGGGGTAAAAATTTTGACTGTAGCCTTATTGAGGAAAATCCTGTATATTGTCAAAATTCTCGAAAAATCTGGCTCCCAAAAATAATTCCTAGTAATCTTTAATTGTAAGTAGGTATATTAAAAATTCTTGAAATATTTTTTTAAAAACGTCCATCATATTTCAAATTTTCCATTGAAAAGAGTGCTATTGATTAATAAATAATGAACCACCGCATCAGAAATTTCTTAGCCATGAATGGTGTCATAAGCAGCTGTACTAGAGATAGGATGGGGAAGCTTTGCGAGGGGAGGTCCTGGGGTAAACATTTAATTAAATAAGGAACGAAAGAAGGATGGATGTGTGGGCAGGGTGCGCGAATCCAGAAGATCGGAAGTCGGAAGTGGATGCGAGTTCGTTTAAATGGTTTGTGCCCGATCCCGATACAGGCAGCGGTTTTAACAAAATACTTCTCAACAGCAACAGGTAGGTTTTCATCACTACTTGTTACTTTTCAAACCCATAAATTACTCAACTTAAAACTAGTGATTACTTTAAGATTTTTTTTTGAAATTTTAAATTTTGGCTTCAAAAATACAGTTCATGTGATTACTTTTGGCATTTCATAATATTTTCGATTTATGATGTTGTTTATAAATATTTTGATGTTTTAAATCCCAATTTGAAATTTAGTGATGGGAATGAATGAGAATAATATTAAAAATTATTTTTTTTTCGGCCAACATAATAATAGAGTAACATCAGGATGCCAGTGGGTAAGGTAGGAAATGAACTTTTGCATCTACATACTATAATTCCAGTTTTCCACCAAACAGACAAAGTTGAAACAAAACTCATATCTAAAAAACAAAACTGCAACTTTTAGTAGACTTTTGGTGACTGTTTTTCGTGTCTCGCTCTAATGCCGATTTTCCACCAAATAAAACGGACTAGTCCAGTTTCTGTTCTGCCTTTGGTCTTTAAATTTAAAATTAAGGAAAACAAAAACAAACCATAAACAAATCCAAAACCCTATTTCCACTGAGCTGACAGAATATTGTTCTAGTTTTGTTTTTGTTTCCAATCATTTTCAATTGATGAGTTGAAGTCGAAAAACTACAATTATGTTCTGGAAGGAAAATTTAATATTCCTTGATTTTTTGGTTGGCTTATAATGTGTATCGTACACTCCAACAAAACACCAACTGCTATTTTTTTGTACCAATTGTGTTTTGAAATTTGAAATTCTGATGGTAGAGTCGAATTCAGCAACATCGAAAGCGTAAATATAACAAGTACATACCAATTTTTGTATTGATTTATTCACTGGCTAATTTTTATTTTAAAACCGTTGATTTTTTTATACCAAAAACCCCCATTTTGAGTATTGAAATTCTGATGGCAGATTCGAATTCAGCAACGTCGAAAGCGTAAATGTACCAAGTACCAATTTTTTGTATTAACTGACTGATTTTCATTTTAATACCATTGATTTTTTTGTATCAAAAAACCACCATTTTGAGTTTTGAAATTCTGATGGCAGATTCGAATTCAAAATCGTAAACGTAGGTTCCATTTTTTGTATTGATTTACTCACTGGCTAAGCTAAAATACCTTTCGACGACTTTGATTTTAGAATTTTCTCATCGATCCACTTGCAAATTTTCAACTGGCTACTCAAAAAACGAACTACCCCTTCCTCCACCCCACTTTTTTAAAATTTCGTAAGTATAGGACATATCAGCCGCCATAAATAAAAATGAGTTCACCTTACAAAAAAGAGTTTTAAGCAACAGTTGTACAGAATTTTATGCTCTATAAAATTGATAAGATAATACATAATTTTCTTGTGGGATCTCAATCTCAAATAAGAGAGATATTTAAAAAATAACGATTTTCAACCCCCTTTTACCAACAATTTCTATAACTTAGGACTCTTTAGATTCTAAATCTTTACAACTCAAGCTAGAAATGAAGCAAGTTTCATTAACTTCGCAATTTTTTCCTTATTGGAAGCTAATTTTACTGTATTAATGGGTTATTCTCGAATCACTCGACACAATATCATATACGACATGACAAGGACAGACTCTTACTTTGGCATTCGAATGACAAGGATGGAGTAATGAAAGTCGTATACGTCACCGTGTGGTGTGGTTCAAGAATATGCACCCTGCACCCTAGTAACTCTTGTATAAAAACTAATAAACGCTGACACGATACATTAATATTTTTAATTTGGTAATGTTCAACCTCATATTTTCATATTGAAACTTTTTAAAGTGGAAATAATTTAGAGAAAATTTGCATACGCTGTTTACTGTCTGCTTTAAACGCTTCGGTAATTACAATTAAAAGGAATAAAGGTGTTTTGTTTTAGAAAAATTTGCTTATATTTCGTCGTTTTAAATAAATTACAACCTCACATTTTTCATTCATATTTTTGTGCACATACATACTTAATATCACATTGAAAATTGAAAAATACTGGGTAAATCCTTAAATTAAAGCTTTTCCTGAAAAAAAATAAATTTTATTTTAGTTCAAATGATAAAAATATTGGTGCAAACTTTGAATTTTCTTCCCTAGATGCAGTACACAGCGTCAAAGAAAAAAACTAGAAAAACAATAAAACCTGAAGGATAATTTTTTTAGAAATTCACATACCATTATAATATACTTATTTTTTTTCGATTTATTTTATTATTTTTTTTAGAAAATGGACAGTGAAGAGTTTCGTAACCGTGGTAAGGAAATGATCGAGTACATTTGTGAGTACTTGGAAAAAATAGGTGAGAGAAGAGTTACTCCAAGTGTAGAGCCAGGATATTTACGAAACCTGATACCCGCTGAAGCCCCCTTGGAACCTGAAGATTGGGAAAAGATTATGTCCGATGTTGATTCGAAGATCATGCCTGGAGTAACTCACTGGCAACATCCTCGATTTCACGCCTATTTCCCCAGCGGAAATTCCTTTCCTTCAATATTAGGAGACCTACTTGGAGACGCTATTGGTTGCATTGGATTTTCATGGGTTTGTATAATATTGTCGATGTTGTCGTAAGTTGTGATTTTTAGCAGGAGCATCACCTGGATCAAGTAGTGCTTGTTTATTTCTCCCTCCAAATAATTGTTTCTAAAGCCCGTAGACACCTGCGCTATTTAGCTTGCTAGTTCATTGCAGGTCATATCACCTCTGCTTGCGACCTGTATAGGTTTGCTTAGAATCAAATTAAAAACTATTATTCTCCATAAACATTTAATATGTACAATTTGATATTAAATTTTAGGCTGCTAGTCCTGCTTGTACCGAGCTTGAAACTATTGTTTTAGATTGGTTAGGTAAGTTTTGATATAACCCACGATGACCAATATAAAATAAAGCAAAAATTAATTTCAAGGCAAAGCCATAGGTTTACCCGATCATTTCCTGACTTTAAAGCAAGGAAGTCGTGGAGGAGGAGTTATTCAAGTAAGTACGATAATAACTCAAACCAAAATAATTATTCTTAAAATTCAGACTTCGGCTAGTGAATGCGTTCTGGTAACAATGTTGGCTGCAAGAGCTCAAGCCTTAAAAAGATTGAAGCAACAACACCCATTCGTTGAAGAAGGTGTGCTTTTGTCTAAATTAATGGCGTATTGCTCCAAAGAAGCCCATTCATGCGTCGAGAAGGCTGCGATGATTTGTTTTGTGAAGTTACGAATTTTGGAACCTGATGAAAAAAGCTCGCTACGTGGACAAACATTATTGGAAGTAATAATAAGTGTATCATTTCTACATGGGTAAACATTGTTAACCTTTTTATTTTAGGCGATGGAAGAAGATGAAACGATGGGTTTAATCCCATTCTTCGTTTCAACAACTCTTGGCACAACATCAAGTTGTTCTTTTGATAATCTCCAAGAAGTTGGACCAGTCTGTCGTAAATTTCCTTGCGTTTGGTTGCATGTAGATGCAGCTTACGCCGGGAATGCCTTCATTTGTCCAGAATTAAAACCTCTTCTCGCGGGAATTGAGTACGCTGATTCTTTCAACACGAACCCAAATAAATGGCTATTGGTTAATTTCGATTGCTCCACGATGTGGGTGCGAGATAGGATAAGATTAACATCAGCTCTAGTTGTAGATCCTTTATATCTTCAACATGGCTACTCCGATACGTCCATTGATTACAGGCATTGGGGTGTACCTTTAAGTAGGCGATTTAGGTCACTCAAATTGTGGTTTGTGATGAGGAGTTATGGGATTACAGGGTTGCAATCGTATATTAGGCATCATATAAAACTAGCGAAGAAGTTTGAAGCACACGTTGTTAAGGATAAGAGGTTTGAAGTGTGCAACGAAGTCAAGGTATAAAATAATTTGTTATAATATTAAATGATTTTGGTGGTTTTAGTTGGGTTTGGTTTGTTTTCGTTTGAAAGGTAATGACAAGTTGAATGAAAAATTATTAAGTAGTATTAATGGATCTGGGAAAATTCACATGGTACCAGCTAACGTTAATGAGAAGTATGTCATTCGGTTTTGTGCTGTTGCTCAACATGCAACCGAAGAAGATATAGGTAATAAGAAGCTATTTTATAAATCAAAAATTTATATAGTTTCTTTTTAGATTACGCCTGGAAGGTTATTACAGATTTTGCTGATGAATTACTAGAAAAAGAAGATTTAGAAAAAGAACAGGTAAAAGTAGTTTTATTAAGTTAAGTCCTCATTAATTTTGCTGTTATTTAGGAGCTACAAGATGAAGTTTTCGAAATTTTGGATCGTAAGAAGAAAGAAACTCTAGCGCACAAGCGTTCATTCTTTGTTAGGATGGTTAGTGATCCTAAAATTTACAACCCTTCAATTGCTAAGAGTATGACTACTACCAGAAGGCATTTAACTGAAACTTCAGCTACTTCTCCTGAAAATATTACGGTTCATCCTCCAGCGTAAGATTTGGTTATAAATTTTGAACTTCAATTATCAACTAAATTTTCAGGGCTTCATCCTGGATAAGTTGGCCAATTGCTTTTCTTTTACAAGGAATGCATGATGATGGTTCTGCTGGCAATGTTCCAATTAGGTAAGATGTAAGATATAGTATATCACACGTAGGATATGCAGGTATAGCGGGCTAGTGGTTTAGAGGGCACTTTTTTACGTTTTAACTCGTGAACCGCTACCTATACCAAAAAAGTATCTATATAAGAAATTAAACTACATGAAATTCCCTACAAAAATGTTCTTAATAGTTTTTTCTCTAGGTTAAATAGTTTGCAAGATACAGAGAATGGAAAATCTACGAATATTGTTTATAGCAATCCACATTTTTTTCCATCCCCTTTATTTCTCAAACTTTTCATCCTAGAGAAATAATTAGTATGACTTTTTTATGGGGAATTTTATGTAGTTTAATTCTGTACAAGGACACTTTTTCGCTAAAGGCAGCGGTTTACGAATTATTATGGAAAAATGTGAAAAAGTGACCTTAAAGCGACCCCACACCTTCACGCGCATCCCGCAGCGTTCAGGATTTTTATTTATGTTATTGAAGGCACTCCTCCCTGTCTTCGTTGACTAGACTAGATTTTAAGGATAAATCAAGAGTTGCAAAATTTTAGTTGCCATTACTATTCCTTTCAAAGTTTGGGAATGTACAGCATCGGTGGTTCAGTGGTAGAATGCTCGCCTGCCACGCGGGCGGCCCGGGTTCGATTCCCGGCCGATGCAACTTTTTGTATTTTTTAAATTTCGAAATTGCATGAATACTATTACAATATTTATATTTTTTTGAATTGTGTATGTTTTTGTTTTAGATTCCGTCATTTGGATACAAAAGTTCGTCTAAAAGCGAATCGAACTACTGAAGGACATTCTCCATCGCCAGAAAAGGAGAATAAATCGCCGAAAAGATCACCTGTCATGAACAGAAAATTGGAAAATGGTCACACTAACGCTGATGCCAGCCATAAACATTCTCTATAAAATTTTATTTCTAAAAAATGCAACTAATTTTTAGATTTTTTGACCACAGCTTACAATGCAAATTTATGTAGTTGCGATAAGTTTTTTGTTAATATTATTTTTCTGTAGAAAAGAAAAAATCTACTTCTTTAATAAATGTGCAATATTAAAATTATTTCACTATTTTATATTTATTTATTATAATAATATAGGGTGTTCCAAAACGAGAAGAGACGAGATTTCATCGAAAAAAATCCAAAAATCAGGACCGGAACAGTCCAGTTATTTTTAACGGTTTCTAAATTTTGTTCCCACAGAAAATGTCGTTAATTCGAAATTCTTTTATAGTTCATAAACTATTTGGTCAATTTACGTAAAAAAATTGTAAAGTACAGCTAATTAATGACACTTCGGCTTGAAGTTATAAAATCATCATCAAAAAATTATTTTGATAGAAAAATATTATTCTTTCAAAAAATTAATAAGAATTCACCTTTTTCTTGATATTTTCGCTCATATTTATGAAATAAGCACCAAAAAGGTATCTAAAATTTTATTTTGGTTATTTTTGAAAACTTTTAATTCTAATTTTGTAGTTAATACCAAAAAAAAAGTTATAACTTGTGCTGATCTATCGAATAAAGAATAAAAAAGCTGGTTTATGTATTTTTGATTTACAAAAATCAATACTAATAATTCACTTTCATTTTATAAAAAAGAATTGAAACTAACCTTGCATCTTTGCCAGATCATTGAAAGCATTTTCTAAACTGATCGTTCTAAATATTTTTATAATAAGTAGAATAAGCTAAAAATAAGAACATACGTTACCTTCCCAAATTTTCTTTATTGCGTTTGTTATAATTGAACCAAAAAAAAAATAAAAAATAAATCTTTGATGAAAATTTAAGTCAAATTTGAAAATTAATTATTTTGAGTTGTTTTGTTTCTTAATACTATACAGGATAAAGTTTAAAGTAATGCATAAAAACCATAACTATACCTTATTATTTCGAATTTTGAAATAATTTTATGTTTTAAACGTGCAAAACAAATTAGGAAGTCACTGATTGGGCTGTTTTTAGAACGTCACCTAGATTTTCTAAAAATAAATGCATTGTAGAGTAAAAAGGGGACCGCTTTTTTATTTTTAAAACATTGACATGCTTGATTTAATTATTTTTTCTATACTTAAATCAATAAAAAGTACAAAAATCTATCTACCAGAATTAAAAAAAATAAAGTTTATTTTAAGAATTTATTATTTAAATATTTTCCAAGTTAACGATTTCAATAATATTCCTGAAAACTACTAAAGTTATCAACACCAAAATTTTATACCAGAAACATGTAGTACCTAGATGTATTTTAAAAAATATTAGGTGAAAATCGGTCGATTAGTTTTCCATAATAAAATCGCAAAATATTTGCTAAAATTTGGGCACAAATCCGGCCATGGAGAGCTTATTTGACGATTTTGGCACATTTTATTATAATGATGGGAAAACCCAATTCATTCCCTAAAATTTGAGCCCTTAAACGTTTATGTACCCCGTATGTATAGTTTTCGAGCAATCACCTTTTTTTTCTGAAAAATCTAAAATTTCTGAACTTTTGACTTGAAAGTGGGATTTTATCCAGAACTCAAAAGGAAAAGTGATAACAAAATGATTCTTTTTTTGGCTGAAAACTCATCTAAAGCCCTTTTCAAAAACATATAAAACCTTAATTTAATTAGTGAATTTAAAGTTTTTTTTAATTTTATAATTCAAATATTTTCCAAATTTTTTAATTTTCTCGAAAACTACTAAAGTTATCAACATCAAAATTTTATACTAGAAACATATAGCACCTACATGTATTTTAAAAAATATTTGGTGTAAATCGGTCAATTAGTTTTTGCACAATAAAATCGCAAAATATTTGCTATAATTTGGACACAAATCCGACCCTGGAAATTTTATTTAAAAAATTTCAAACATTTTATTAGAGTATTCGGAAAGGACAATTCATTCCTTAAATTTTAAGCTCTTAACCATATTTGTACCCTGTACAGTTCCGAGAAATTAAGTATTTTCTGAAAAATCTAAAATTTCTGTTCAATTAATGAATATGAAGAACCAAGCTTCTAGGGATTTTGTTAATTCTATAAAATTTCTGGACTAAAAATTATTGATAAAAAAATCATAGATTAACCTATGAAGTATGTATAAGAACTATTTGCTCGTTCAACTATAGTATTTCATTATACACGGGACCAAGATGAATCTATTCTAGGCGGACGCTATATAAGGCCCGTGTAAATGTATGGGAGCCACTACAAACTCCCGCCGAGGTTATTTAAACTCGAAAACCGCCTCTCAGAAGTCAGTCGCGGGTGTAACTTGGTAGGAACTTTTACATCTAACATTCACAATGGTAAGTACAGTGATAAAGAAAACTCAAATCTAAAACAACTAATAACACAACAATAAACAAAAACATAAAGTGAAAAAAAAAACAGTGAAAATCTTGGAATATAAAAAATGTGATATGTGAAAAATCTACTCCTACATAAGTGAATTTATAAAAAGAAGGATTTTTTTTTGGATACCTCATTTTTGATAGTCAAATCAAAATATACTTCAATTTATAATTATTTTTAATAAAGAAAACGTAAAAAAATAATTGGTTTTAAAATAGCAGGACTTATAAATATTTTCTTTTTATAAATCGCTGCTTACTCAATCGATCTGGCGTTGTTCCAAAAGTTGGTAACCTAAATATCAATAGATGAAGAAGATTTAAATTAAGTAATCTATTTATAATATGAAATAATTGATTTTTGTATTAATGTGTAGGCGGATAAGGAAAAGAAGGTTAAGAAGAAGAAGAAGGAAGAAGCACCAGCTGATGCCCCAGCTCCAGCCGCCGAAACCAGAACTTCAAGCAAAGGTTCAAAGAGTTCCTCGAAGAAAGCCAAACGTTCAGGCTCCAATGTCTTCTCCATGTTCTCCCAGACTCAGGTCGCTGAATTTAAAGAAGCCTTCCAACTTATGGACCATGATAAGGATGGTATTATCAGCAAGAGCGACTTAAGAGCCACCTTTGATGCCGTAGGCAAACTCTCCAACGAAAAAGAATTAGATGAAATGGTCAATGAAGCTCCAGGACCAATCAACTTCACCCAATTACTGTCATTGTTCGCCCTTCGTATGCAAGACTCTGGCGGTTCTGATGATGATGAAGTCGTCGTTGCTGCTTTCAAGAGCTTCGATAAAGATGGCGTTATCGAATCAGAAAAGTAATTTTCGCATTTTTGGTCATTGCTGTTTTATTAACAATTTTTAATAGTTTCAGACACGCCCTCATGACCTGGGGAGATAAATTCACCGCAAAGGAAGTCGATGACGCTTTTGATGCCATGGAAATCGATGACAATGGCATGATCGACACCGCTGCTCTTATCACCCTCCTTACTGGATCAGAAGAAGAAGGCGAAGGTGGCGAAGCTGCATAAGAAACCCAACAAAATCTTATAATCATTTTTCATCCATTATAACGCGAGTTATAAACTCATCAATCAAATGTTTCATGTAAAAAAGACCGTGGTTACCATAAGTTCCAAGCCAAGAAAATCTTAACGCCCAGTGACGTAGTTGGTAAACATGCTATAAATTTATTATGTATTTCGTTTATTACAATGTCTTCATGAGTTTCGTTACGCCGCTCAATATCTCGCGGCGTCCATCATTTTAAATAAATTATTAATTTTATTATATGCAGATTTTTATTTGTTCGTTCATTCCTTAGAATTTCAATAAAATATTGTTACATATACTCTTATATTTATTTATAATTTATTACTGCAGCCACATATGTTTCTATAAATCAACCCTTTTCTAAAAAAATCTAAAATTTCAGGACTAAATTTGACACTAAAGTGGGATTTTGCACATTTTTGGCTAAAAACTTATCTCAAGCCTTTCCAAAAACATATGTATAAAAATACAGCACCTAGATATATTTAAAAAAAAAATATTTGATTAAAAATTTTTCCAAAATTAAATCGAAAAATATTTGCTATTTGGGCACAAATCCGGTCCTGGAGAGTTTACTCGAAGACTTTCAAATATTTTATTAGAATGATCGGAAAATACAAATCATTCTTTAAATTTTGAGCCCTAAAAAGTTTTTGTACCCCGTATAGTTTTCGAAAAATCAACTTTTTTCTGAAAAATCTAAAATTTTTGTACTTTTTATTCTAAACTGAGATTTTACACCTATTTACACCTTGAAAAAATTGAATGTGGCTTTCGAAAAAGTCATTCAAGAAATGACATTTTGGCAATGAAAAATTTATTGTTCTACAAAAATTAACGAAAAACTTAACAAAAAATGTCTGAAATTATCGAAGATAGCGGGTCGAAGCGGAATGAATCCAGAACAGAAAGCCCAGTAAATTCATCTAAAATAATGCTCATAGATTCGAAATAATTCTAAAAATTTTTAGGATGCAAATCTTTTAAGTGTTGAAAGACCGAAGAAGCCGAACACTTCAATGAATTCTTCAAAACGGTATGGGGTATTTTGACATGAGTTAAGGTGTTAATCTTATTTTTTAGACGAATAGCTAATCTATCTTATGATGCTAATCAAATTAGATCAAGAAGCATTTTATCTCCAATACCAAATATCGAGCCTCGAGCTGAGAAATACATTCCCATGCCTTACATTTTTAGGCTTCCAGCAGTAACTACTCAAAACAACGTGAAAAACCAATCAGTACGATGTCCGCCGTTTTCTATTTTATTAGATCACTCACTTTCTGTTATCTGGAACTTATATTCAAAAGAAGAATATGGAAAACCTTTAGGTATTATATACCTTAATTTATTTTAAGTATACAGTGCGGATGTAAAGTAAATCCCCCCTGCTAACTTTTGAACGGTTATGTTTTTGATTCTGAAAATTTGTCTTCGGAGGAATCTAATTGCGAACTTTCTAATAAAGGTATTTTTGATTTTGTGGAACTTCCGCTTATACCGGAAGTGGATGGCAATTTTCTTATTTTAAGTGGAACACCCAGTATATTTTTGCATTTTCGTGTTCTCCATAAAAATACCATTAAATTGACCTAGCAAAGTGTGGTCTACGATTAATACTTTCGGAATTACGCCAATTTGAAAATCGCATTTAAATTAAATTTAAAGGCCTTTAAACTTAAATGATTTGACCAGAATCTGGGTATTAATTGCAAAAAAATCATTTAAAATATGGGTGTTGGGGGCAGTTGGGTCCAACTTCCGATGTAAATGAAGTTGCATATTTGTAATTTTCAAATGGGCGTAATTCCGAAAGTATTAATCGTAGACCACACTCTGCTAGGTCAATTTAATGGTATTTTTATGGAGAACACGAAAATGCAAAAATATACTGGGTGTTCCATTTAAAATAAGAAAATTGCCATTCACTTCCGGTATAACCGGAAGTTCCACAAAATCAAAAATACCTTTATTAGAAAGTTCGCAATTAGATTCCTCCGAAGACAAATTTTCAGAATCAAAAACATAACCGTTCAAAAATTAGCAAGGGGGGATTTACTTTATGTCCGCACTGTATTATACATAGTTATTAGTAATAAAACGGTTCAATATCTACTGAGTTCCAGTGGTATTTTATTAGATTATTTCACGCTTGATTGGTTATATCGTGAACGTGGATTTCTAGGTATAAATCAACTACAATGGGCTTTACAGTTCTTAAACAACATTAAGGACAGTGAAGGAAAGCACCCTAAAGATGTTGCTCATTGTATAAAAACCATCAGCGATGCTCTCATTGAATTATACGCAGATTTGGTGAACGATGTTAAAGGTTCATCGAAGTCCCAAGAGAAAAAGTTGAAACACCAACCAGTAGCTACATCAAGTGCTGCTCAACTTGTAACTGACAACATTTCTGAAACGGAACCTGGTAGTCCGTCCTATGATGAAATTAGAGAACGAGAAGATGATTTGATGATTCGAACTAACGTACCATTTTCCGTCAATTATGCTGATATGATTAATAGGTGTCCTGAGAAAGAATCCGATGTAATTAATGCAAGTAAGTGTTCATGTTCATTTAATTCAAGTAATATTGGATTGAATTCCTCGAGTTAAACGTAGTCAAAGTAATAGTTGTTAGATTTAGGTATTTTTAAATATTTTCAATTTAAGGCCGTGGGATGGATAAGGATAATATGATTAAGTTCTTGTGTCAATGGAAAAAGGATCAAACGGAGAAAATATTTGCCGAATTGGATAGGTTGAGTTCAATAGAAGAATACCTTGGTAATGCAACAAACAATTATGATCCAGAACTTTGCCCTGAAGATAGAGAGTTGCATGCCCTATTAACTGAAAGAATTAAAAGACGAACGGATGAAAGACAGAGATAAATATTAAAAATCTTCAACGAAATAATGCTTTTTCGGGTACTTTAATTGTCATATCGTGAAACTATTTTTGAACTGACTGTCAATAAATTTTAAACTTAAAATAACTTTATTATATTGAATTTTTGGCATACTTCTGGTATAAATGACGAAAAAACGTTTAAAGAAAAATAGTTCTTTTACTCCGAATAAAACATGCTATTTTTTCTTCAAACGTCGAAATTTTTAAAATAGTAATATAATAAATAATTTTAAAATTTGACATTGAATTTACATACAACACACAATACAATGTTAGTGTTTATTGGGTTGTCTAAAATTCATTTCTACTTTCTACTCCGCCCTTTTATTCCTTGTCAGTGCAAAGTAGTAATTTCTACTCCTAGGCAGTACAAAGTGACCATAGAATCAACGATCATAAAAAGTGACATTTTAAAGCCTGTCAAACGTCACAGAAGACTGTTTATAAATATTTTTTCTTCAAACATCATTAAAGTACAGCCTTATATGATGCTTGACAGGTCATTTTTATGTTCCTTGATTCTATGATAATGTTCGTGCATTTCCGAAGTAACTCGGTTGCAATCGGGTATTATACTTTGCATTGACAGGGATTAGAAATGTATTTTAGGCAACCCAATATACACTCACATTGTATTATGTATTGCATGTAAATTAAATGTGAAATTTTAAAATAATTTTTTTATATTACTATTATAACTTTCGACGTTTTAAGAAAAAATAGCATGTAAAAGTCAGTTAATTGGGCAAAAAATGGAATTAGTCAATTAGAACGCCTGCTAAAGGTGTTGAAGTTTCTAATGTATTAAATATAAAACTCGAATATTCTGAAATAATAATTTATTTATGAAAGTATTAATTGTTCTAAGAAATGTCAATAAAATCAGATTAAACAAATGTTAAATCTAAAACAATTACTTTAAAAATACACTATAATAAGAACATACAAATATACAGGGTGAAACACAAATCAAAAGTTTTCGTCTCATAAAATGAATTGTATCTATGTACACGGTGTCTCTTAAAATAAATCAATTTTAATTTAATTTATACACTTGAATTCCAATTATAAGCAACTTCCAAAAGATATAATGACCTTTAAGAAATTTGCCCCTCTCTTAAGGGACAATGTGAGAGTGCTTAAACTGGTGTTATAATGTGTCCCCCTCAAAACAAAAATTAACATGTTCGGTTATTTTTTTGAAAAAAAGTTGGTTATCAAATAATCGACATTTGAAATTTTCAGTGAGACACCCTGTATATTGTAACATGAACAAACCTGATTTTTGAATAAGCTAGTTTTTCCCAGCTGAAACTGAAACTACAGTCGACTGGAAAAAAAAGTGGACAAGGAAATTTGAGCACTTTAAAACATACTTTCAGCACGTCTTGATTAAATTATGGGAAATGTAACTGTCAGTAATTGTGTTTATTTTTAAATGAAGAAAATGCAAAAATTTTCCTTATTGTAAAGCATTATTTAAATCTGCTATAATATACACTTTGGTTTCTTTATTTATTAACAGCATTTAAAAAATAATGTTCTTGAATTTGAATGGTTGTCAATAAAGTTATATTTAGGGCGCGTTCCAGTAATGAACACTAAAGCCCACGACGACCGCAAAATCGTTCTACATAAGACCGCGATTTTTTCTTTCGTGCATCGATGGCGACCGCAAGAAGCTCACAACGACCGTATTTATTCGTGAGTTTCCGTGGTTGTTTGTTGAATGGTGACCTTTTGAGCTAGTGGAACGGGAAAATTTTGTGGTCGTGGGCTTTAGTGTTCATTACTGGAACGCGCCCTTACATGATTATTTCATGCCTTCATCCTGACAAGCGTTCCGATTGCTCCATTTGTCATTTGGGTTTGACGTTTAAATGACATGTGTTTAAATTTCAAATTTGACATTTGAAGTAAAGACTGACGTTAAAATTTACAAAATTTATTTGAGTTATGCAGAAATAAGGCTTGAAATAATCTATCCAAATACAATTCGTAGGTTGAAATCACTATAATAATTCTGTCGCTTTATTGCCAATTCAATTGTGTTGCTTTTTATCTAAGCAACACAATTTCATTTGTCAATAAATTGACAGAATTATTGCGGATTTCAACCTACTCATGGTATTTCTATTGAGAATACAATTCCTGTCACTTTATGTCAAAATTTTCAATGTATTTTTGACGTATTAATAAGTGAAAATACAAATATTTTCAGTCATTATATTCTCTTCCCAAATATAATTCGTGGTAAGAATATGAATCAATAATTTTTTAGAAATTTTCGATAATATTCTTACCCCTTGTTATATTACCCTTGATAATTTTTTAGGAAAATATAATTACAGGAAACTGTTTTTGACCACTTTTTTTGCAACCGACTGTAGTTTATCCGAACTGCCTTAGGATCAACTAGTTTAGTGTTTAGTCTAATCCAATCAAATTTATCCCAAAATATAAGTGCAATTTCCGAGATGGTGATTTATCCTGTTCGCTTTTATTTAGGATAAACTAGATTCGATCAGGCTAATGGCGATTTAAGCTAAAGAAATTTGCTACTTAGTAAATCTCAACAGTGAGAAATGTAAAGTACCCTTTAAACTTATCTATACAGAGTGTCCCAAGATTTACGCAACGATAGGAAGCGCGACGATGTGAAAGTAAATGCGTAGCAAAGAAGCTGAATCGTTGTATAACTCCTGGAAAAGACTGTATAATGTATAACCAATAATTGCATTAAAAATTAGTTATTTCTTTGGTTTCTTATTAACATTACCTAAATTATAAATTGGTTTTGAAATATTGCAACACATAATAGAGATCTCCAATTTATCTATTTTATAAACGAATAAAAATACTAAAAAAACCCATTTTATAAGTAAAAAATATCTGAATAAAGCATTTTTAAAAATTATTTAGCTTGAAAATACTTAGTTAAAAAATTACTAAACGTGAGCCTTAGAATGTTCATTAAATTCAGTTTTTGTATTCAAAACGATCCCACATAAATGACATTGCACACTACTAAACATATCAGTTTGATCATTTTCGTTATCGACTCTATTAATTAAAGGATCCTCAGTTGTATCCTCAATAATATCTTTCATAAGACCACCATCAATACTATTAATTACCCCAGTACTAATACTATCATCAAGATTATCACATTCCCCTTCAACGTCAGCGAATTCAATATTATTCTCATGAACCTGCTCTTCTAAAATCTCAATTTTATGCTCAAAATCAGACAAAACCGGTTCATCTTCCACATCTTCCTTACTAAGTTGTTCTATTGGAAGCACCTCGACCTTTGGGGTAACTGTTCTTTTCCTCTTTCTTGTTGTTTCAGGAGTTTTGGGAATGTTATTTTTAGACGCGTCTTTAGCCAATTGGGCCATTTGATCACTATGTTTCACAAAATGAACGCACAACTCATCTTTATCTGAGGTTTTAATGGTACAAATTGTGCACCCAAATTTTCCTTCAGCATCAGGTTCCATCGGGGTGGTATGGCGCATTCTGATATGCTCCCTTAAAACAACTTTTTGGTTGAAAGCTTTAGAGCAAAGTGGACAAGCGTGAGGGCGTTCTCCTGTATGAATTCTTTCATGCTTTCTTAAAGTACCACCATCTCGGAAAGCTTTCCAACAATACCGACACCCGTATGGTCTCTCACCTTTATGTTTTCTTTGATGAATTAGGAAGCCTTGCCGACTTGTGAATGTTTTACCACATTCAACGCATTTGAAGGAGTTTATATCCACTGTATGTATCCTATTGTGTTCCCATAAACCTGGAAAAAAAAAGAATAAAAAGAAAATATATTAATCTACAAAGTTTGCAATCAATGATGTAGATCTAAGATTGAAATAATCAAACGAAAGTGTAAAAATAATCCCTTTTAGTGGCAAGGAGTAGCAAGCAGCAATTACACATGTTTGCAGAGTGATGGACGGTGCGTTTTGTGTTTATTAGCACTCATGGGCATCACTTGAGTCCTCTACATAAGGTACAATGAAGAGGACTGCATTGCTGCTTGCTACACCCCGGATTTCACGTAGCTTATAAAGCACCAGCGACACCATTCTATTTAGTAATTTAAAGGTGCTACATCTATTGGCATATATGTCATATTAAGACTGATGCCAAAGTAGTCAACACCTTTACTTGATTACTATGTGACCGGACTAGTCAAGATTTAAGAAACAAAGCAGTATGTGATGCTGATGAGTGCTAATAAGCACGAAACGCAGCGTCCATCACTCTGCAAACTTGTGTAATTGCTGCTTGCTACACCTTGCCACTAAAAGGAAGATCAAAAGGAATTATTTATGTCCTTTCGTTTGATTATTTCATACATTAAAATAATTACCTTGTCTTGTGGAGAAGTTTTTGCCACATTCAGAGCAAACATAAGGTGAACCTGATTGATGATTAGCCAATCGATGGGAATCCAATAACTGTTGCCTGTCGAACTGTTTATCGCAAACCTCACAAGTGTACTGCTTCTTCCTATGAATCCACACGTGTCTAAATAATTTTTGTTTGGTTGAAAAGTGTTTTCCACATATTTCACAGCAATGCTTATAAATCTTCTTATAAACATTAACATCGTAGTCCGTGCTTACTGCTTCAGGCGAAGTTACTTCTGGTTTAACTTCTTTTTCAATAAATTCTGTCTTATTAATTACTTCATTTTGTACTATTTCCTTGGCAGGTTTTACAATTTTTTTTGTTGTGCTACTAACTTTAACATTCTGTATATTGCAACTCGATACGTGTTTATCAAAAGACGCTTGATTGCTAAAATTTTGATCACACCTATCACAATTAAAATTTTTATCAAAAACATTTTTGTGTAGTTTTAGGTGCGAGAGTAAGGCTTTTTCTCTAGCAAACCGTTTTGGGCAAAGATTACAGGCATGTGGTTTTGAATCAGTAGGCTCTTGCACTATAGTTGTTTCAACAAAACCAACATTTTGATCATTTAACGTTGTATCAATTGTAACATCTTGAGCAACTTCTAAACTCATATCAGCTTGAAAATTGTCCGGTTCAAAACTTAAATTCCAATTGTGCATGGTGATATTATGAATACTAGGTAATGCAATTTTTTGGGTCGGTTCCGATGAAATTTCTTCATTTGGTATATCGTGTGGTATCAAACGTCCAGGTTGATAAGCATGGATTTTTAAGTGATTTGTAAGGCTTGAAGGTCGGTTGAATTGAAGACCACATATTTGGCATTGATTCTGGGTGTTGGCACCATGTGTTTGCATGTGTAGTTGAAGATCCTTTTTGTGTACGAATAATGTCCCACAAATTCGACACGAATGTGGACGGTCAACTGCATGGCACACTAAATGATTATTCATATCTAATTTTCGATCAAATGATTCGCTACAAATTGGGCAAATAAATTGATTTTCTCTACAAATCTCTTCGTGGCTGCTTAAATCCGCAGTCGTCCTGAATTCCATGTGACATGTAGGACAAGGCAACAGTGGTAAATCCAGGGGAGTAGTTGTTGTAATTCGATTGTGTTCCTGATTTGAATAAGCTGAATTACCTAGCTGCCGTAGAGCTTCAACAGCCATACTAAAATAATAAATACTCCTAGATTTTCACACGTTTTTTTTACATTTAAACATTGCATATACAGTACTGGGAAAAAGTAGAGACTTTAAATGCATAAGTAAATAATGTACCGTTTACTTAAAAAACAGCTATTCATGAATCTACAATGAGCACTATAAAAATGCGTCTAACTTCTAAACTACTGGTCGAAGAGCAAAAATTTTAATTTCTCCATAATCAGTAGGCCGAAATCTATAAATGTAGCCTATTAGTTAAATAAAATTCGAAAAATTTAATCTAATATTGCTTGAATTATTATCAGCGAACCCAAATCCATCGGAAAAGGTTAAAAAATGACGACTTAAAATTGTATGAAAGATATGTGGCTATAACAATAGGAATAAGCCACTCAACGGTGCAATGAGTATACAGGTGTCACTTGAAGAGAGATGACTTCAGCAGGGGACCCGAGGTGCAAGTCTAGCACCTAACGCAACGAGAACGGTGGACTGTTTACCATATTACTACAGTTACAATTTTTGTCTCGTTTCAACATTATAAACGTTTTTATGTGTAAAAGAGAGACATAAAATATCTAACCAGTCAACTCTTAACCGAGATCAACTCGTTAGGGTTACACACTTCTACCTATGATACCGGACATAGGAGAGCATTTGGTGCTAAAGATTATCCAATCGTACCTTTGTAACAAAACACAATATGTTGAAATTAAAGGAGAACGAAGCACACGAGTTCCAATAACTCATGTTGTCCCCCAGGGAAGCATTCTTGCTCCATTTTTTTTCGTAATATTTGAGAATGATCTTCCTTGTAATATTTCAGCTGATGTAATACAATATGCTGATGACACTACACTACTAACATCACATAAAAATAAAGAACGTTTTTGAGAAGCCACCAACAAAACAGCTTATATTTCAGCAGAAAACTCACATAGAGTCCGCATGTTGATTTAATTGTGCAAAGTGTCCAATCAGCAATATTTGAAATAAGAAGAATAAGTAAGAGCAGCATGTTCCACGTATTATTCGATGTTTCATTCAAGAGCCACCTATGGGATTTTAGCTTGGGGAAATTCACCCCACATGGGCAAAATGTTAATTCATCAAAAGAAAGCAGTCCGAGCAATTACAGAAGCCATGAACATCTCAACTGGACTATAGGGCTATGGATCTACGTGATATTCACTGATGAGTCCAGAATGTCCGTACATGGTGCTGACGGCCATGACAGAGTATATAGAAGACCTGGAGAACTGAAGCCTTTGAAAGATGATTTTCAGAACTTGATCAAATTTGGTACGATTCTGTGTGAATTTTGGACACTTAGGAAGGTGAAACCGAAAACGCGTTCAAGGTTGAATAACAATTTTCAAGTGGGCTGGGAAAAACAACTTCAACGACTTTAATTTTAGAATTTTCTCTTTCACCTCCCTAAGATAAAATCTAGAGGAATCCTTCTTAACGTTTTAGTAGTACCAGTGGTGGGATTCAACCTGTTCACACCGATTCGGTAGAGCTGATTCTTAAAATTGGTCGGTTCGAACGAACCAGTTGTTAAAATTTTTAATTACTTAAAACAACCTTGTTTGCTGAGGATGGTGTATGCGTCCTCCCTAGAGGTTTCAAAATTCTTCTCATGTCTCATGAAATATTTTAGGCATCCTTATCCGTTCCTCACCTCGCTTCTAAATTCATGTGTTTCTACTACATTTTGTGTTGTTTTTTTAAATAAAATTCTTAAATCACTAAATTTTGTTCTTGGTTTATAAATTTATTTAAATTTAAATAAAATTAAAAATTGTCTACTTTTGTCCACTACTGTAATTTTTATAATTTTTAAAATATTCGGAATATTAAGGAATAGGTTATAAATAATAATTAGTAGGAAGTACGTAATACTATTTAACAGCCAAGTGATTTTTATAAAAAAAAACAAAAAATTTCTAAACTTTTGGGTGATTTTGAACAACCTTTAAAAATGATTTTTTTTCTAAAAATATTGCAGAATTAGATTTGTTCAATTTAGGCCTCTAATTTTGCATTTTAGCTGGTTTTATAATCAAAGACGATAAATTTTGAGGTCAGTTTTAAAATTTACTGAATAATTGCAACTTTGGTGCCAAAACGTGAGGATTTTCGTTACTGCTGTACAAATATTAGCCATAAAAACTATTGTTCATAAGCACAAGTTTTTTTGTCAAATGCCTGTTTTTCTACTGCCATATGACTGTTTGGTTTGACTTACAAAATCAAAAAAAGAAGAAATTGGTAGCCACAAAACTCATCTGTGTACCAAACAAAAAGATTTTAAAAAAGCTCCACTGGAAAAGAAGTAATGATTAAAACTGCAAATATCAAGCGAATTTCAAAATCAAGTGCTCAAATTTGGTGAATATCCTCTTAAAAAGTAAAAACACAAAAAGTACTAAATAGTTCGAAATTTCCCCCCCGAGTTTAATGGCGGTGTGATTGTACTTAGTTCTGCAAATGTTGAAACTTACCTTTTGACCTATCGTTAATAATTCCTAGGATAAAGTTTTTGTAGTCCTTCTAATAATATTATTTTCCATGGAAAATCAAAATATTTCGAAAGTGTTATTATAAGGCAAGGATAATTTATGGATTGAACAAAAAGTACAGACTGTAAAATTAAACAAAATAAATAAATTACCTTTCATCATCAGTTGTACCATTATCAAACTCGTGATTTTCTGGCTGCTCGACTTTAATGTATACTTCCTGCCTTGACTCGAATAAATTTGATGTCGTTTGAGGATTAGAATCTAATATTTCATCAGAGTTTTCCGCATCAAGGACTGAGTCAACGTTAGACGTATATTCACAAAAATTACCATCAGTATCTGTGTATACCTCGACATTAGAGTAAATCGTTTGATCATCTTGAATTCCATCAGGAACCAGGAACTCAGGTTCATCCATGTTTACAAAAATAAGCGATAATAATTACAATAAAAACACTTTAAAAACTCCTTCAGTTAAGACTAAATTATTAAAAATATTAGGTTGTTACGGGTTAGGTTAGCGCCATTTTGTAAACGTCAAAAAATAGCTGATAAAACCATAGAAATAAAAAGAAGTAGACTACATTTTAGCAGGATTTTTGAACGTAAACCAAATATTTTTTAGTCTACACAAAATTATTGACATATTGGATTTTTTTCGGGTTAGTTTAGTTTTTATTTTTATTATTATTTTTAGGTTTTTAGCGCAATTGACAATTTAAAAAAAATCTGATAGATTTTTTGCAGGAATTTTTGAACGCGAACCATAAATTGACAGGTGACAGAAATAAACCACAACATAACCTATATTTTTTAATTAAAATATTTTATAAATAATTAATTAAATAATTAAAATCGTTATTTATTTCCATTTTGTTTTACTTAAAGAAGAAATTAAAGTGATAAAATGTTTGATCAAAATAATGAATCGGATAAAAAATTGGATTGGATGTATAAAGGAGCGAATAGTTTAGTGAATCGTGAAGATTACTTGCTTGGTAGATCTGTGGATAAAACTTTGGAACAGTTAAATAATGAAGAAAAAAATCAACAAGTTGGAGCTGCGCCTCCTCCTAAAAATCATGTTGAACACGAGTGCATTCCACCTTCGATACGTGATTATAAATTGCAGCAAAAGTTACGTGAACAAGTCGACTTACAAGCTAAACTCCAGGAAGATCCACTCATTGCGATTCAAAAACGTGAAGAGGAAACAAGAAGACAGTTCTTACAAAATCCAGTACAATTAAAAAAGCTACAGAAAGCGTTGAGTAAGCAGAATAAAAAGAGTAAGAAAGATAAAGATGATTTAGATAAGAAATTGGCTGCGAAATTGCATTTTTTAAGTGGTAATGTTAATTTAAATTTAAAGAAAAGTGGTGGTAAAAAAAGTAAAAATGACAAGGACATTGATATTATTTTAATGCATAAATTTAACGCACTTAAAGGAATGTTAAGCGAAAGCGATTTGCAAAATATTATGGATGGAAATATTACTGAGAGTAGTGATGATAGTTCTACTGAAAGTGAAAGTAGTGAGGATGATTATAAGTCGAAAAAAAAGACTAAAAAGAGGAAGAAAAAGTCTAGTAAGAAACGAGATAAAAGCTCTAGTAGTAGTAGTGAAGAAAGCGATAATAATAAACATAAATATAGTAAAGTAAAACATTCAAAAAATAATGATAATCGTAATAAGTATGATAAAGGTCAGCGTTATCGACGTGATAATTATGAGGATGTAAAAAATTATGAAGAAAAACGTTATAAACAAAGTAGGGATAGTCGTAGAAATAGAAGTAATTCATCAGACGATGAAAAACATAAACACGAGTATAAACGCAAGCCTCAAAGCCGAAATAATAAAACTAGAAGTGTTTCATCTGAAAGTGAAGAAGATAATCGCCATAAAAGTAACTCCAATAAAAAGTATGATCATCAAAAATTAAAGAATCGTAAGCGAGATCGAAGTACAAGTAATGAACGGTCAAAAAATTCTAATGATAATTTAGGAAAAAGCCATACCCCACCTCCATCTAAACATCACCATAAAAACAATGAAATTAAAAAAAGCAGCCGCACGCCCTCTCCTGCTAAAGCAAGAATTATTGGACCTAAAAGACCTGATTACTCCAATTCTGATTCCGAAGATGACGAGAAAGTAATAAAAAACTGGGGTTTAGTTAAATCAGATGGTACAAAAATTCCTCTCAAAAAAAGCGAGCATAAAAATGAGAAGAAAGTGGAAAAATCCAGTTCAAATCCAGAACCTCCAAAATATGATCCCAGAAAAAGGAAGAAATTAACTGAAGAGGAGAAGGAAAAATTGCGTGATGAAATGATGAAAAATGCAGTACAGCGGGATGTTGAACGGGAGAAAAATTATAAGAAGTATAGGGAAGAAAAGGATAACGAAGAGAAGAAGGATTTTAAGCCAGAATTTTTACAAAAGGAACTTTTAAAATCCGCTAATAGTAGTACAGTGGAAAGTCGGATAAAATCGAATTTAAATAATATTCAGAGGTCTCGTGATCACATGAATTCCCATTTTTCTAAACGACATTGAATTTTGTAAATGTACAATACGATATTTTATGATTTTAATTTGATTGTAAATAAATAATTTAAAATTAGCAAATTTGGTTGCCTATACCGTTTTTTCTATTTTAAAGATTTGAAAAAATCCATGTTTCACTAAAATATATATAATATGAGAATCCTAAAATTTATGAATAAACAAATTAAACCTAATTTAAGGTAGTACAACATAACACTAGATTAATTTTAAAAATTAGGTGTAAGCTTGGTTGCCTATAACGATTTTTTAAATTCAAAATTTAATTTTAAACAGTTGTAAAAACCATCCTGTTTTTACAATTAATAATCATTAATTTTAGTGATTAATTAATTAGTTTCATTAATTGAAGTTCTTTAAATTGTAGATTTTTGTAAAAAAAAAACAAAATAATACAAACATGGCGTCATTAAGCATGTCCGATGAGGATAGCGACGAAAATTCAAGTTTTTCTGGTGATTCTTGTGATGAATATTTTTCAAAAGATGAAGATGTTCAATATAAAAAGAATGTGCTACAAGAAGAGACTAAAAAGTCCAATATTATTCTCAAGTTAAATAACAGACAGGTACATAACCTAAAAAATATTTATAAAAGTTAAAAAATTTGTTTATTAATTGCTGAGGGTGTTTTTTTTTGGTAATAATAATTTGATATAAAATCTAAGGCTTTTTGAATATTATTATGAAACATCTTCATTTTTGTTCAAGAGGTGGGGATGAAAAGGCTATAAAATCAATAAAATATATTTTTTTAAGTTATTGTAATGTAATAAATAACTTATATTAATAATTTTTATTATTAAAAACCTTGATTTTCTAGGAGATTTGTTTTTCGAAAATGTTTGATTTAAAGCAATTAATTGCTTTCAAACCTATTAATAAATTCCTTATAAAAATTTTCTGGATTATAGAAAGATGGTTTTCTATTGTATATCTTAAATTTTATTGATTTTTAATATTTAAAAATAATTACATTACACATTATGTAATGCTTAAATATTTTACATCCATGAAATTTACGAAAAATAATTGTTTCAAGGTAAAAATATTTTTGATTGTTCAAGCTGGGTGATGAACCAGGTGTTGCCTTGAATTTTACCTTGGTCTTGTCAGTTCAAATAAAATAACTTTCTTATTTTAAACTTACTTCCTGTTATTTAGGATCTTTATCAAAGTTATTAAAAGTTATTTACATGAAATGTTTACAAAATTTATTTTTGTACCAATGCTAAAATTTCTTAAAATTTTTTAATGGTAAGAAATTTGGCATATGAGTTAACTTAAGATAGAAGGCAAATTTGAGTGCTTAATTTTGAAATTCGCTTGATATTTACGGTTTTGGTCATAACTTTTTTTACAGTGCAGTTTTTTAAAATTTCTGCTTTTGGTAAGCATATGCACTTATGGGTGTATGTGCACCGCCCCTCAAGCTAGAAAAATAAGCTAAAATGTCATTAAATTTACTAAAATATATACTTATATATAATAACAAAACAGTAAATAAATCTATGTATAACCAATAACAGCAGTAACTACTTCAAAGATGAAACCAATTTCTTGATGAAGCGGACCGTAGAAGTTGATCATCCCCAGAACAGCAGAACAGTCGATCATGTGTTGTGTAATTTTAAAAAGGTTCTAAATATCCACATTGTCTCTTCGCACAGTAAGGGCTTGAATGCCAAGTTAGTCGAGCAGTGACTAATAGTTAAAATCCTCTTGCTGAATCCCAAGTTTAAAAGTAATGTAACGGAGGAATTTGTGCTGAACTCGTTCAGTTTTCATTGAATGTACAACATAGTGAGGAGCCCAGGTGGTGAAGTGGTAGAGGCATATTCAAGTCTTAATAGCATTAACGCCAGTAAAGTCACAGGTATTCTTTTTAAAGAACCTGAGCATATTTTAAGGGCAGCATTGCATTTATTCGTTATATTGGCTGAGAAGGAGAAGTTGCTTTGGAATAATACACCCAAGTCATTAACACTGTTACTCAAAGCCAGTGTCACATTCTGAATGTGATAAACGCTGTCAACCTTCTTGCGCCTTTTATGGTAGCTACACAGTACACACTTCCCAACATTTACATCCAGTTTGTTACTAATACACTATTGAGCAAAGTTGTCAATCTCATTGCAAGAGGTCGACAGTGTTAAGGTAGGAGATGATTCTGTACAACTTTAAGTCGTCAAAGAATAAGAGGCCACAAGAGCATCATTTATGAATATATTAAAGAGCAAGTGTCCTAGGTGAAGATACTATGATGCATCTGGATTTAAAGTTGCCAATATTTACAAATTGCTTCTTGCCTATAAGGTAGGAAGTGAACCAAGAGAAGAGAAGTCCATGAATGCCCAAGAAGAGCTTCTTGAGCAACAAAGAGTGGTCGATTTTGTCAAATGCTTTAGATACATCAGTTTAATAAATAGCATCAACTTGGAAGCCCTTCTCAATCGAGGTGGCAATGAAGTTCTTCAAAACAAGGAGATTGGACAGTGTGGAGCGATTACGACGAAATCCAAGTTGCTCATCAACAAGGAGGTTAAAAAGAAGATCGGTGAGGACATCACTGACAATATTTTCACACGTCTTAGACAGTGACAACATTATAGAGATTGGGGCTATTTTATTAAGTAATAACCAAATAGGGTGGCAGAGAGACAGAGAACATTGACACAAAAAAGTGGCGAGATACCATCAGGGCCACAACCATTTGCTACAATCAAGTGAGTTTGTCTGGTCCATTATGGGCCGACGAGTATTTTGAAAAGACCTATCAACCACACCAAACTCGACCTATGTTGCAATTTAAAAAATCAAAGTGATATCCGGTTCCGGATAGTTCCGGGTTGTTCCGGAAAAATATAAGTATGGTTTGATAGCTCTGTTGAGAACAAACAACTTTTATAAAAATATTTTTTTAATATTTTCCATAGTTTAGAATTTATTCGAAAAACAAAACAAAAATTGTTAAAAAAAGTAAATAAAAATTATTGCATATTATGAAGAATTTTATAAATTTATAAACTCTTTCTACAAATTCTAATATTTTATCAACTTTAAATATCATACTTGTCCATATTTCAACAAAATTCTTCAAAATATGCAATAATTTTTATTTACTTTTTTTAACAATTGTTTTTTGTTTTTCGAATAAATTCTAATCTATGGAAAATATTAAAAAAATATTTAATAAAAGTTATTTGTTTTTGAAAGACCTATCAAACCATACCAAACTCGACCTATGTGGCCTTTTAAAAAATCAAAGTTACCTCCGGTTCCGGATAGTTCTGGGTTTTTCCGGAAAAATATAAGTTCACCAATGGATTCTTTAGATTCACTTTGGTAATAAAATTTTTTATTTCGGCCAAGGCGAGATAAATGGGTGGCACGGGTGGTCTGAATCACCCTGTAGATACAATTAAGTATATAGCGAGTAGGACCAACTGTGAATGATACCCATATACCCTCAAATTTAGAGGAGTGGAAGGAAAGCAGATTAGACAAAAACCTCTTATGCACTGCAATAATGACACCGCCACCTCTAAATTTGCCAGATGTATCGTCGCGATCAGATATAAATATTAAAGTCAGAAAGACCTAATTCAGCATAGTTGAAGCTTGCATTGAACCATGTTTCGGTTAGCATAATAACGTCAAAGCAAGTGGTTGAAACATTAATAGTAAAATCCAAGACCTTGGTGCGAAGTCCACGAACATTCTGATAGTACATATTTAAGTGGTTGAGGATACCGTGGGGGTGAGATGATAAAATTTGTATTTCAAAAAAAGACAATACTTAAAGACTTATTTATTTGATTTAGTTTTTTATTAGTGTTATAAACGGCACTACTGCTACTGTATGACTATTTGGTTTGACTTACAAATACAAAAATTTAAGAAATTGGTACAAGACTCTTCTGTATACCAAGAAAATATATTTTAAAAAAGCTTCACCAAAAAAAAAAAGTATGACCAAATCCGCAAATATCAAGGGCTCAAATTTTCCAACTATCCTCTAAATATTTCTTAAAAATATAGATGGTATTTTTGTAATGAAATAACGTTTTTTTTATAGATTTTTGGGAAAGTTATTAAAAACAAGATTAGTAAGACTGAGCCTATGTTAACAGAAGTACATCACAAATGCAAAGTTAAATTAGATGAACTTTTTGAAGACGCTCAACTTTTGTAAGTCTAATTTTAAATTAAACGTCAATAAGTTTTAATTTTTCCATTTTTAGCTCTCATATTTACATGGGATTTACATTCTGCAGTAGATTTGTAATTAGTTATACAGAGATAATAGTAGATTTAACAAATACTATGTTTCCCTCTGTGGAATATGAATTATATGTATGGAGATTTGTTCCCGGTAAAAAGCTTATGTTTGTTTCAAAACATAGAATATTCAAGCTTTTAAAAGGACCTGAATTAGATGATATTATGTTTTTACAGCATCCGGCTGATCCTTTCAAACTGTACTGCTATGGATTATGGTAAATTTTCAAAATTTATAGGCGATTTTTTCAATCAAAATACAAATTAACCTAATCAAATGTTTTTTATAGCTATAAATTATCAACTCCTGGGATGTCTTACCTTACAATACTCACTTTACCAATTCAAGATAATTGTAAATTTTGTAAAGAAAATCTTCGACATATAGATAGTAAGTTTGTAATCATAATTCATAACTCAATTATACAGTCGATTTATTTATAATTTTTTAGATTCTTTAAGGCAGGGTTGGTGTTTAAAGCACGGTTTTATGCTCCATTACATGTTCAACATGTCAACACCGATTCCGAAATTTAATCCAAACATATCACTTTCCTCCCCAGATCATGTCGTAATAAACACAGGTCATTACATCCACATCCTGCATACCACTTGTTACAAACCACCTCCTTTATCCACAAACCTCCTCCCTCACCTCCTACGTGATGAAGACATTAAACAAACCAACAGTAATTTCGATAACATGTCAGAAATATCTGAAAATAGTGATAATTTTAGTGCAAATAGTATAGTGGAAGCAATCTTGGAAGACTTTAGTGATTACGATTTAGAAAGTGCAGATTGCAATAAACCCTTCCATGAATTAAACATTAGCTGTGAACCTTTAAACGTAACCGGTAGAAATTATCACAATGCTTTAGTGCAGAACATTGTAGACCCTCGACTCAAGCGTTTACAAAACAAAGATTACTTCTTTTCGATGCCTCAAAGCTCCGGAGCTCAAAAAACCAACGATAAACCAAAAGTTGACCGCAAAATCGCTGAAAAAGCATATGAATTCACAGAAGAAACTGAAAAATGTGAAAAATTGAGTTCTTTTCGCAAAAAACGCTTAGCCGATAAAAAATACGAGTTTTCAGAAGATAACTCGGAAAACATAGTGCCATTTAATTCTTTAAGACGTGAAAGGAAGTTTACTTGCAAATCAAAAAGTATGAAAACTGAATTTTCATCAGGATTATTTTTAAGCCCACGCTCGCCTGGAATGCGTTCACCAATACAATCACCGAATTCTCGGAACGGACAATTTAGCCCATTAGGAAGGAGTATTTATTCCGCTTTAAGAAATTCACCCCATCATTCCAAATCGCCTATTAGCCCACGCGAATCTGCTAGGAAATTTCACGTTTATTCACCAAGTATTGACAGTGATTGTTCCGACTACGACTCTAAGCTGGTTTTAAGGCAGATTAATAATTTTCAGAATAACAGTGTCAGTGATCATAGGATGCAATCATCATTGGGTTTATTGGTTGTTGATTCTAAGAAGGAAGATTATTCCAAGTGGATTAAAAAGGTTGTGCGGAGGTATTCTAGCGTCGATTTTGAAAATAGCTCGCTTGTTTCTGGACAGAGTAGAGGTAAAATATTCTTCGCTATTAATGTAATAAAAAAGAAATTTAAATGTTTTTTTTTTATTTTAGATGATTATAATATACCAATCGAAATACCTATAATAGTTCAATCGTCAACTGATCAACAATTAGATATAGTACCAGAATGTAAAGCAGATCTAGTAACGGAAACCCAGTTAATAGTAACTCAACGTTCATTAGACTGTGAGCAATTTGTACAATTGCTAGCTCAAAGACTGTGTGCTGATTACCAAATGCAATTTTACCATTGCGAAGATTACGATATTAAATTATTATATGTAAGTTTTATTTAAGAGGATAGTTGACAAATTTGAGCACCTAATATTTGCCAACTATCCTTTTGACAATACTCGCAGTTATATTAATTTTTTAATTAAACAGGTTTGTCCCTTGGACGGTCATATAGTCTGTCAAGCTGTGATAAAAATAGGAGCTGTAAAAATAACTGAACCCCACATGATTCCTAAACCCCACCTTTACATGACTCAATGTTTGTTTACATGGAATATTAACAGTGATGCCTTTGAGTTAATCGAATCTCCTGAGAATTGTAGGATGGAACTAATCACTGCCACATCACCACCCCCCTTACAAATCAACATACCTCACGTTAATACCAATCAAGTACTAATCATGGACTTAAATACACAAACATCGAAACCTAGTCTCAGGGATTATAAAAATCAATACGAAATTGTTATGGATTCCTCGGATGATAGATTTGAACTGTGGACATGACTGATTTTAATATTTAGAACTCATATTAATTTAAATATATTTATACTTATATTATTTATAATTGAAATTCATCAACTAATGTTATTACATTTTAAGAAGTAACTGTGATTCAATAAATACGTCTTAAATTTATCCTATTTTATTCATACTACCCCTTCAACATGATAAATAAGTTTAATAATTTCATGCCTTTTTCTGGTGAAAACACCGTTATAATTTTAAAAACTTCTACAACACCCTGTATGTTACTTAAGAAATATGATGGTTTCATTATAGCTTCACGTTTACGCTCTATGATATTGTATACTATGGTAAAACTAACCTAACTTTTCCATAGTTTACATTGTAAATTTCCATATAAATATTGATTTAATTCAATTATTTACTGCAATTTACATTTTTGTTTTAATAAAGAACATAAGTGACTATTAAATCATGGAAATTACACCTAAAAAACAAAAATCTGAGGGTAAGAAATTAGTTTTCTTTGCTTGACTCTGTTTACCAACAGTTTCGTATATTTACACGTTTTTTTGGGGCATTATTAAACAATATAAGTAAAATAACATTTTATGCCTAATTATTACTCCCTAAATTAAAAGTTAAAACAGTTTTCTAAAAATTTATGGATATTATTTTCCCATAATATTTTTATACCTGCTCGAACCTATCAAGTTCTTGGAATTCATCACGTGACCAAAGTTGTTCTTTGCGTTAAAGTGAGGTTATATTTTTGTAAACGAAACGTGTTTCAAAATGTTGAGGCGACAAGCGCGTTTACGGCGTGAATATTTGTATAGAAAGTCAGTGGAAGATAAACAAAAAAGTATTCAAGATAAAAAAGGTCGTGTGAAACATGCGTTGGATAATAACATAGCAATACACGGCGATTTGCAAAAGAAAGCCCTGCATTACCAGAAGAAGCTTGAGTGGGAAGATTCCGGGCCTTCGAAAGCTGTTGAAATAGGTAAGAATATATACATATTTTTAATATTAAATTATTGATTCATTAAATTTATTAGGGGGCGAAAGTGGTGGTGCATTTGCTAATTCTCAAGATGATGAATACCGATACGCAGGTGTTGAAGATCCAAAAATTGTACTTACTACATCACGAGATCCCAGCTCGAAATTAAAACAATTTGTTAAAGAATTACGATTAATATTCCCCAATGCGCAACGTATGAATCGTGGTAATTACGAAATGAAGCAGTTAATCCACGCTTGTCGTGCTAATGACGTCACTGATTTTATAATCGTGCATGAGCATAGAGGAGTACCGGATGGTCTTATAATCTGTCATTTACCTTATGGCCCTACGGCTTATTTTAACATGTCCGATGTAGTTATGAGGCATGATATTCCTGATATCGGTACCATGTCCGAACAATATCCACATCTTATTTTCCATAATTTTTCAACCCCTTTAGGGCAACGTGTCACTTCAATTTTAAAATATTTATTTCCTGTCCCCAAAGAAGACTCCAAGAGGGTAATAACTTTCGCTAATCATGATGATTATATTTGCTTCAGGCATCATACGTATAAAAAACAGGATAGGCAAGTAAGTGAATAATAAAAATATTTCTTAAAGCGTTTGCTAAATTATTATTTTTACAGGTTGTTTTGGATGAAGTAGGACCTCGATTTCAATTGCGTTTGTATGAAATTAAATTAGGAACACTTGATACTGCTGATTCAGCCGATACAGAATGGGCTTTACGCCCATACATGAATACAACTGTGAAGAGGAGGTTTTTGAGTGATGAAGACGGCTGGAAACAAGATGAATAATTTAACATTTTTAAATTTTAATAAATTAAGTTAATAAAATACTTTTTTACAAACTTGTGTTTCTTTTGTAAATCAATTTAATCATCAATTTTACTTCTATAAAAATGTAGAATATAAAAGTTAACAATTCAAGAGTTTCTTTGAATTTGTTAATTACAAATTATTGTTCAGTTTGTAATTTTTTGGGCTTAATTTTGTCCCAGGAATTCGCTTTTTTTAGATTTCTCAAAAATATTCACATTAACCAGCTAAAAATGTTATCAAGCGTAAACACAAAAAATAGGCGTATTTTAAGTCCAATTTGATGAAAATCGGCCGAATAGTTTTTCCGAATTTTTTTTTGTAAATTTCAAGTATAAACACGACCCTGGAGGGCGTATTTTTGATACCACAAGAATCATGTTTTTCGATGGAGGAAAGTATTCTGCAAATTTTAAGCCATAAAACGTCCTACTCGGCCAAGTGACTCGCCCAAAATTAATTTTTTTTTTCAAAGATTTCAATGCGATTTTTTCGTCAAGATTTTCGACAGCTTTTCGGTCGTAACTTCTAAAGAAAAAAATCGGTGAAGAGTAAACGGTTTAAAAAAAATATCGAAAGTTTTATTTCGACTTTAGTAGGACATCGTTCAAACAATCCTTTTGCCGGTCACATGTAGTGATTTTTCATTTTTTGTCCCGTTTTGGCCTCATTTCATCATCGGCCGTTTTTTATCGATATTTTTCTACGCTTTTGGAAAAATCACCCGACGCCGCTGGACGGGCCGGATAAAACCGAATATTTTTCTGCGTATAAAGGGTACTTTTAGCCACAATATAAAAATGTTTCGTTAAAATCGGTCGCGTCGTTTGATAGCTACAATTTTTTTTTTAAATCTCCGAAAATAAACGCGACATTTTGACGTTTTCAAAGAAAAATTCGCCCTCGCCACCGGGTTGATCTAGGAAGGTCGGAACTTATATGCATCTCGTAAATGAGGATGTGTGGAAAAAAGGGGCACGATTTCGTCGCTTCGATTCCAAACCCGATTTTTCAAAGACGAAGCGACGGGCGCTCGAAAAAAACCGCTAAAAGTAGACTTTTTCGGAAGCATTTTTGAAAGTCTATCCTTGGCCCGAAAAATTCGGTCCAGTTATAAAATAGGCATTCCCCTTTAATTCGCGACCGAGTTTTTGTAATTTGTTTAAAAAATGTACCCGCTGTCGTGACTATATCGAACTCGAGCCGATTTCAACGAATTTTTGCGGCTGCTTCCAGAATTAGATGTGGACAAATTTTTCAGTTTTCGATTCAACACGACATACTGAAAGTTGAAAACGATTGCATCGTTTTGAAAAAAAATAAGTACGTTATGCTACTTTTCGGTTTCTGGATTATGCATTTTCCGGTTATGCTACTTTCCATATGATTTTAAAGTAAGGTTATGCTGATTTCCGTTTTACTGTTTTCTAGCGCAACCCACGGAAGCTTGAAAATAGAGGACAAGTTTTAAGATCTAAATAACCTCATCAAATGCTATTGCAAAACTAATCTTCCATTGGATTTGATCATAGTTACCTCTTTTTGTCTTTAATATTTTAGAAGTGACAGGTGTTTCAAGAAGTGGAAGAGTTAGAAAAAAGTCATCCAAGTTAATGGATTTTGAATCTCCTGATGAAATAGAAAGAACTTTCAAGAGGCAACCCATAGTTTCACAGAAGAAGCACGATTTTGATTACACTTCAACCAAAAAAACTAAACCTGAAGTAATTTTTATAAAATAAGTTTATTAACCTTGCAGAAAGTTATAAAATGTTTTTTAGTCATTGGATGAATTTGAAGATATCATGGATGACTCGTATAAAAGACAATCGATGCAAAGGAAACTGGTAGGTGATTATGGTAGAGAAGATTTAAAAAATGATGAGGATAATAATATGAAGACTGAATATGATTACGGTGATATGGCTGGAACGGAAAGTGGTTCAGATTATGAAGCTGATCATATTGAAGAATCTCAACTTGCTTCCAGTGAAAGCATGGAGGATTCACAAAGTGATTTTGAAGACGATGGTGGAGGCTTCAGAAAGCTTGATGATGCTGATAGTTCTTCCCAACAAAGCTTGTACATGATGGAAAAGTCGCCTAAGAAACGTTTGGTGATTAAAGATGGGAAGATAGTGGCAAAACCAAAAACTCAGCGAAAAGATAAGGGTAAATATGAGACTTTTAATGGCCTGTGCAGTCCAGTCAACGAATGATTATAGACTGCACGGAGGGTGACAGAATTTTTGACCTCGAGGATGGGTCATTACTGAGGTAAACATCCTAAAAATCCCCGACTAGGAGATGAGCCAAGCGCAAGGCTCCCGAAAGGTGTTATATTTTGAAATTTTTTTTGTTTCGAAAACTATTGGATCTTCAGAAAAAAATACTCTTATCTTTTTGACAAGTTGACAATATTTCCTACATTTTTAATTTGCATAAAAAGTTTCTATCTTAAACCATTCTCGAGTTATCCGCTTTTGAAAAACGACGTTTTCAGAAAATGCTGTTCCGAACACATTCTTCATCAAACTGCTTTTTATATGGTGGAGCTGAGCAATTCAATGATGCCATTCTGGAACCGCATCTTCCTGAGTCTCAATCTTTTTGACACCGATAAAATATAGTTTAGAGAATTTCGTCGGGTACTGGATTTTTGTCCGACAGTTTGGACAGCAGCTCTCCATTTTCCTCCTTCCAACCAGATATTCCTACACTCTACACATCTGAGAGAAGTAACATTCCCATCGACTGCTGGATCTGGTAATACACCCTGTAGGAGTGGTATTTCGTGACCCCCTCAATTGGTGGGAATGTTGAAATGTCAGGCTTGATCTTCAGATGGAGCACCATACCATTGAGGACGCAGCTCTTTCAACCTCAGATGGTGTCGATGAAGGGGTGATAAACAACTCAACTCCTTTTTGTATAATTTGGCATACTCCACTGTGCTCCTCTAGAAGCCTGCGAAGGTGGTATCACAGCCTATGAAGGCATGCAGAAACAAAATGTGCTCCAGCACCAGCTGCTGCAGGCAGCTCTTGAGAAGCGTGTTGCTGGACAAACTTTTCCTCTGCCAGGTTTCACGAGGAATATGCCGTTGGGGAGGGGTTTTTGCCAACAACAGGACTGCCAAGTCCACATCTTCGCTTATCAGAGCCACTGAAGAGAAAACTGATTTTCAATGACTGCAGATGTAATTTTCACATCTCTATTATTCTCTGTTTGGAGGCAATTGATATTATTTTCCTCCAGTTTTTGCATCAACAGCTTTTTTGGAAGGCTCTTGTTGTTGGCATTTGAGAGGAAGATCTTCTGTTTGACTGTGATTTCAGTTTTCATGGTGAACTATGTATATCCATGTACACTTCTTCAGTCGATATCTATGATTTTGTCCTCCAACTTTGAAGTTCCACTTCTTCCCTGATAGTGGTTCTTTAGAAATCTTACGTATCTATCAAAAAGCTATGATATTTTTTGTTAGCCTCTTTTTAATAAACGACCTTGTGAATGAGGAATCCCCCTTCAACAACTATGTCAACGTTACTGAATTGTACATACTCTACTTTTCGGTTGTTTTAAAGAGGCTGTACTGGGTCGCCTTATAACATTTCCTTATTCCACTGTCTTTGAAAAAAGCCAGAAGGTACAGGCCCAACCCCATATAATTCTTCAAATCATTGCCTGATTTCTTGCTGATACAGATTTGCTGAAATAGTAAATAAGGATTGACGTTACATTGTTGTTGTTGTCTATCGTGATCGATGAACTCCTAGAAGAAAGACGAATTGCTTGCTTTTGGCTTAATAGTTTCTTACCAACTGTAAGAGCATCATCACAGAAGATTGTAACATCTCCTGTAATTTCTGTTGCAATTGAGTTTCAACCAATTATCCATCACACTACAACAAAAACTCTTGTAATCCATCACTTTTCCAGAAATAGGCGATTTTTAGAAGCGTAAAACTTAAGAACGGTTGAAACTTTTTATGGGAATGAAAAATGTAGGAAATTTTGTCAACTTTTAAAAAGAATATTTTTTTCGAATGGCCAATAGTTATAAGCGAAAAAACAAAGAAAGTCAAAATTTAAGACATTCTGGGAGTCGTCATGCGCTTGGCTCACCTCCAAGAGTTTCAGCACCCCTCCATACACTATACACCCCCTTTTGAGCATTTGTTGACTGGACTAGTGGATGAGTTGTTGCATGCTTTTTGCATAATATGGAATTTTTAAAAAGGCAGTGGTGGCGAATTTTTAACAAAGATATGTGTGTTGCTTTTACTGCCATTTTGGCGGATTACACTTGTGTACTTTAAAAATTCCAGGTAAAACTCGTTTTACGGCCTACATGTTATGGGCGCGAGAAATTCGCGCTAACCTCATTAAAGAAAATCCAGAAATGGATTTTTCTCAAATTTCGAAGCGCCTAGGTGAATTATGGTCCCTCGTCTCATCCGGCGAGAAATTCACCTGGCGACGTCGAGCAAAACGCTTGAATTCAAAACCATTTCCAGAGCAAGCGGATTTTAAAACCACCGGAGGTAAGGTCGGCGCAACGAATAAGTTTATCAATAGAAAACCCCCCGCAAAAACAACACCAGGTCCTCTCCAAGCTTTTCAGTTGGGTTTACCTTTAGTGGGCAATAACACGGTATCCCCTCCGAGTCCACGAGCTAAAGAAGCTTTGTACAATAAAACAACAGGAATTAAACCCATCGATGTGGCAGCCCATTTAAAATTATTAGGTGAAAGTCTTACAATCATCGGGGAGCGCTTGAAAGAACACGAGGTAACACTTTTTAAACCCATTTTTATAAAAGTTACTTATTTTAAAATTTTAGGGACAAATTGCTGTTTCGGGTAGCCTTTCAGTTTTGCTTGATTCACTCCTATGTGCGCTTGGACCTCTCCTATGTTTAACACAACAAGTACCTGAATTGCAAGAAAATTGTTGCACACCCGAACAACTCACCAAAATTTTAGATAACGTTGCTTTTATTATGCCTGGACTTTAGATGTAATTATTTATTAATAAAAATAACTCATAAGAATATTATTTCTGTGTATAATTTAATAATAAACAATTTTTCCAAAAATACAAATTTTGAGATTCGCTTGATATTTGCGGTTTTGATCATATTTTTTTTTTCTAATGGAGCTTTTTTAAAATTTTTTTTTTGGTACACAGAAGAGTCTTGTGGCTACCAATTTCTTCATTTTTCTTTTTTATAAGTCAAACCAAATTTTCGTACGGCAGCAGTAAAACGGGCGTTTTACCAAAAACGTCAAAATTCTAAAAAACTAATTGAAATATTTTTTTCAATGCAAGCAACAAATTAAGGTATAAACGAAGAGCTTGATATATCGTTTTTTGCTTTAAGTATATTTTTTAACTTTTTACAGCGTCCCAAAAATAATAAGTAAAATTTCAAGATTTTAACCGAACGTTTTTTGTCAAACGCCCATTTTACTGCTGCCGAATAAGTATTTGGTTTGACTTAGAAAAAGAAAAAAGAAGAAATTGGTAACCATAAAACTCATCTGTGTATCAAAAAATAAAAAATTTAAAAAGCTCTACTGGAAAAAAAGTTATGACCAAAACCGCAAATGCTCAAATTTCCCGACTATTCTTTTGATTACTGCTTTATAAATAAATTTAGGCTAATTTATACAAAATAAATTTTCGATAAAGATTATAATTATAATATTTTAAGAATTAGTAATTTATATTTATGTAAATAAAATGAAAATTTGGGCAAAACTGTCTATTTTCACGACTTTGACATTTCGACCGACAAAATTTCAAAATTAGCGCCGGCGCGATTCTAAATCAACCCTTCGGCATTGATTTTCCCATTTCATCGACGAAAGTGTGTTCCACGCAACAGATCAGTATATGGTGCTGTTTTGATAGAAGCTGTAGCCGATAATCTTTAAGAAAGTTCACGTTAAAATCTCCCAAAGCAGCAAGGACACAAAATTATCGCCGTAACGCGCGCAAACATAACTCATATTAAATATAACAATAGATTTTTTAGCAGTAATTAACATAAGTTATACCGCGACGGTCATTTCATTTTACACCTCGTTAATAAACCATATGAATTAGTATTGCGTAATGATTTGCTAATAAAGTATTAGAAGCAAGTTTAGAAATTCCTCTTCGCGCGGTTGACCTTCTTTGATACTTGATTGATCAAAACCATGTCAGCGAGTTCGTGTTTGCCGGTTATTGACTTAGATAAACCGCGGTATGATCAAAATACTTATTCAGGAAGAGCGAAACATTTTTTTGCCGTCACCAACCCTCTTAATGTCTTTGCTTCCGCCGAAACTTTAGAAAATGCGAGATGCATTGTCGCAAAATACAGGTAACAATTTTAATCGCCAAAATTCGTAGTTATAGTATTTTTTAGGTGTAAAGAACCGTTACCAGAATGTATAACTGAGGAAGATCTATGGAGGGCTAAAACCCTCTACGATTCTGCTTATCATCCAGACACCGGCGAATTGATGAATATCATTGGAAGAATGTCAGCTCAAGTACCCATGAATATGTTGATTACTGGTGGAATGATGGCTTTTTACAAAACCACCCCAGCAGTCATTTTTTGGCAGTGGCTTAACCAATCTTTTAACGCACTAGTCAATTATACCAATCGCAGTGGAGACGCTAAATTAAGTGATAAGTAAGTTTTATACATGAAAATCACAAAAATTACAAAAAATACGGTTTTCTTCTCTGACTTGATTAAAAAAATTTAATTACATTTTAACTCACATTTTTCAACACCAATGCTTATTGAAATAAGCGAATTGTGGTAACAACTAACAACATTTTTTAGTTTTTATGGGCGCCGCCTAATAAAAATAACTCATTTTTTATTTAGCGACTAATTTACTCCTGTACAGTAAAATTTTTGCGTCCAAACTAATTTTAAATATTGTTTTTGCATATTTAAATTTTTTTGCAAGTTATTTACTTATATGCTAAAAAATAATTGATGTTTTTAATAATTCATTTTTTTTTGAGTATTTGAAAGATTTAAAATTTTCTAAGTTTGTAAACGTGTTCAAGAATTCTTATCAAATAAGTGCTTACAAAAAAACCATTATACACATTAATAATGCTGTAATTTTTTTAATTATATACATAATTATTAAATTTTTACTGATAACCCGCCTTGCCTGTTATCTGCTAACTCATATTTCACAAACATTAATTACTCAGATTACATTTTTTATAAGACAATTTAAATAAAATGAATAGGATATTTTATAAAAATTCTGATATTTTTGAAGAATGAAGTACCACCAACAAAATATGGAAAAACTAAAAATTTTATTTGAATATTCTATATACACCCAAATGCAACACACAACCCAACTTACACCGTAGTGTTGATTATATTAAATTTGTTCCAACACCCCAAAAAAAGCGTACATTGACCATCACCGCCATGCGCAATAGAAGGCAAAGATAATATTATAATTACATCCGACTCTAGTAGGTAAGCTAAGCGCATGAAGGCTCCCGGAAGGTCTTAAATTTTAACTTTTTTTTGTTTTTTCGCTTATAACTCTAAAAATATTGGTCCTGCAGAAAATACTCGTACCTTTGTGAAAGTTGATAAAATTTCCTACATTTTTCATTTCCACACAAAAAGTTTCTATCTTTCTATTCGCTTCTGAAAATCAACTATTTCCGTAAAACGCTGTTTCGGATCACATTTTTCATGCGTGTTAAGAGCAGTTTGACGAAAAATGTGATCCGAAACAGCGTTTTTTGGAAATATGTGAATTTCAGAAGCGGATAACTCGAGAACGGTTCAAGTTAGAAACTTTTTGTGGGAATAAAGACCTTTCGGGAGCCTTATTTTAGGTCACCTTCTAGAGTCGGGTACTTTTAAGATGTTTACCTCCTGGATGTTGACTGGACTAAAATTAGAATATTTGTTTCCCTTTAGACAACTGGTTACTTCATATGTTCTTGCAACAAGTGGTGCCTTGACAACTGCATTAACTCTAAATCGTTTAGTAAAACGCTTCCCTCCAATTGTTGGTCGTTTTGTACCATTCGCCGCCGTCGCAGCAGCGAATTGTGTAAATATTCCTTTCATGAGAGCCCAAGAACTTAGGAATGGAACTCCAATATTCGACTACTATGATAATCGACTAGGAAGTTCAAAAGCTGCAGCACAAAGTGGAATCTTGCAAGTTATATTCAGCAGAATTGCGATGGCCACACCAGGAATGGGTAATAAATACCACTACTTTTCATCATCGTCTTGTAAAATCATTAACTTAATTATCTTTTACAGTTCTAACACCTTTTGTAATGAATCATTTGGAGAGACGTGGAACTTTATGTAGGTACCCTTGGATGACTTTACCTGCACAAGTTGGTCTTCTTGGTTTGGCACTAACTTTTGCCACACCTTTAGCTTGTGCGTTCTTCAAGCAAAAAGCCGAGATAAGCTTCTGTGATTTGGAACCAGAATTACAAGTAAGCCGCGACGTTTTTTATGAAAAGTTACTAATAGTCATACTTGTTATTTTTTAGGAAAAATTAACCAGAAAGTTTGGAAATGATGTACCACATGTCGTATATTACAACAAGGGTCTATAAGAATCTATAAAAATATTCTAGAAAATTGTAAATATTTGGATGTGTGATGTCTGCGACAATAAACTAATCCCAGATTTAGAACCAATACTCATACAAAAATGTTTATTCATCATTTAAGCCACAAATATATTTTATTTAGTTAAAACAGGTTTTATTTTTACACTACAAACAAACTGTCATCTTCAAAAATATCTGGTTGTGTTGCTTTCCACGCTGCAGAAAATACTACACTTGGCGATTTTGCTAATTTTATGATTTCAGGATAATGGGGAAGGGAAACGTAGTAACCTATAAACGAAATTATTAGTAGAATCAATACGAAATCTAAAAATTTCTACAATGATTTTTTTCTACCAACCTGGAAACCATGGAGGTTTCTGTGAACCTCTCAACTGAACCCTCGAAAAATGCTGTGGAGGTTCCATTCGAAGCATATACTCAATTCCATCAACAGTTGGATCTACCTGCTCAGCCACATCAGGAGCATTTTCACTCACCATTATCCCAGCTGGAGGACCTCCTACTACATCAACCACTGGATCCAAATCTACACAAAAATAAAATTATGATAAAAAACTGATCATTCTTCAATTTCTTGCCTTGAATCCCCCAAGGTGGAATTTCTGAATTTAATAAAGTCACGTTAGTCTTCTTTTTCTTTTTTCCTAAAATAATTAAGATTTTTATATAAATTATAATAGAATATAACATTTATTATACCTCTTTTAGCAATATTGTTGGGTTTAATTGGTTCTGCGCCAACTTGCTCCACGAAAGCATTCGTTGAAACTTCCGGTTTAGCTTCCTTTTCAATCTGCATGGATATTTGCAACACATTGGCATTATTGATGTTTTCTTTGACTTGATCCGGCAAATTGACTGCTGGAACAACAATATCCTGCAAAGGAGCAGGAGCTGCAGAACATACATCTGTAATTGGTTCCGATTTTCCTTCCGGAAAGAGATAATTGTAAAGATTTGCTGGTGCAGAATCCATTGTTAACCCACGTTCTTCGGTATTTAAAATATTGGCTATAACTTCCGGGTCAGTTTCTTCAATTTGTTCATCTCCAGTAACAATTTGATGTTGATGATATAAAGACTGGAAAGATCAATAATAATTTAACTAAATTGTTAAATATTTGATTTTTATCTTACACTTTCTAGCAACGAAACGTCTTCTTGCGCGAGCTGCTCTATTTCCACTCTTTTTCTAATTCCATACTTGCTAGGACTTGTGGATTTTAAGTCAGGCATTATTAATCCTTTAGTTCTATTCACATCGGCAGTTTCTTCATCAACCATTAAGGATACCTGTCTTGGATCAGGTTTAGGTGAGCCCCTTTGTCTACCTCCCGGTTCTTCAAACTCAACAGTTTTGGTGATTTGTTGAACACCTGGTGCTATTAATACATTGCTTATAATTTGGACGACTTCTTGCCCTTTTTCCTTTAAATCAATAATTTATTTTAAAAAAGGAAGTTGTAAAAATTAAAATACTAACGGGTGATTTTCGTACAGATTTCGGATCCCTACAAAAATATGATGATTTTATTAATAGTAGGGGGACTGAATTTTTGACTTCGAGGATGGGCTTGGGCTTATTACAACCTAAAAATTCTCGACACTAGAAAGTAAATCACGTGCAGGACTCCTGGAAGGTTTTAGAGTTATAAGCAAAAAACCAAAAAAAGTCCAAATTTTACACCTTCCAGGAGTCCTCAAGCACTTGGCTGACCTAGAGTCAAGGGCATTTAGTATCTTTGCGCCCTAATGACCCCATCCCTGAATTCAAAAATTCCGACTGGACCATAAATATTGGTTTTCGTAGTTACATTTTTTGTAAATCCAACTCTGTTGCTATTGCTCGTCCAGGTGATACTAGTTGAGTTCCTCGCACCCGCTTCTCTATTATTTCGGGTTGATTTGGTGATCGTATTATTTTTTGGCTGGATTTCATTTCAAGCGTAACTTCAACAGGGCCGTGTTCGCCCATTAAAACTTTTGGGGAAGTCATTGTTTGGCGAGCTCCTGTCGCTTTAAGCGCCTTATTAGGTGATTGCATTGAACTTTCAAGTAATCTTTGGTGAGTATCTCGTTGCAACGGGGATTGTGGTGGGGATGGAATAGACTCCTCACCTTCATCCCAATCTTCTCCAATCATATCAGGAGAAATCTTTAGATAAACAATAAACAAGAGTTTTTTTACTCAGGTCGATTTTGTACAAACTGTGGGTCCTTGCAGGAAATATTATTAGATATTTCCTGTAAGGTCCTAATATAGTTAATTCAAAATATGTAAAAATTACGAACATTTTCATCAAGGCCAGAAGAATCAAAGCGACGCAATGGTGAGGATGGAGGACTTCCCGTTCTAGCTCCAATTCTTACATTACCACTAAGAAGATCTCGATGAAGTGGGTGTTTTTGTAGAATTTGGTAATCACGAACATCTTTTGGATGTGGTAGAATCATGTATTTTGGTGGATCTTTATCTTTATCCATGCGTCCTCTTAATTTTTCCGGACTGGAAAATTGGTGTACTTTACCTAAAATCACCAATGACTTAAAATGGTGATTTATTAATGGTTTTAAAAAATGGTACCTTCTTTGCTCCAAGGTTTATATTTAGGAGGGACATAAAATTGGCCGGTAGGTATTGGTTTATCAGACATTCTTTTGTTAGGTCTAAAAGGAGAGTCGGAAGCGTATCTTATTTTTGTAGTGGTAGATGTTGTAGTCTTTCTACCACTTGGTTCAATTACTGTTTTCGTGGTTTTGGTTTCTGTAGGTCTACAAAGGAATTATAATTTATTGGATCAATCGTATTATTTACGGCTTCAATTTTTGGTTTAAGTTACTTACTCCGATGAGGGTGCTGCTTTCGATAACCTTGATTGCTGCATGCCTGTTGTACTAAATTTTAATAAAAATTGTTTCATTTATTTTTAATCGCAATATGTACTAGTTTATTACCTGCGTAAAGATGGTCTTCCGTAGTTTGAGCTGAAAAAATGTATAATTATGTAGGTAATTTACTAATAATCTACTGCTTGAGTTCCGAATTGGTTAAAATATTTGATACCTCGGAGGTTTTAATCCTGATGCACCTGCTCTAGCACCTCCATAACTACAATTTTTTTATAAAAAATTTTATTATTTAAATTTTGCAATTTTTACCCTGCTTCTTCACTTGATGGAACTGGTGTAGCATACAATGTTTCTAAAAAAGTATTAAAATAAATCATGTTTCAGCACTAATGGTCCTTTCAAGGTTTCATTTAATTGAAAAAAATACTTACTTGTAGGTTGGGGTAATCCACTAGTTCTTCCTTGGCTTCCACGCACGGGAATTCGCCCCCTTGGTTGAGGAATTCCAGACATTTTAGTACTTAGGATTTGGTACCTACCTGTCACGGAGAAACTGCAAAATTGATTGATGTAAAAATTGAAAATAGCAAACTATGATCTACTTGAATCTATACTTTTATAAGTATTTTTAATATCGAGAAAAACACAAAATTCTAATTGTAGATATTTTTATTTGGAAACACGTACATATATAACACATTTATAATTGAATGTAGACATTCTATAAATTCTTGTAATACTAAAAACAGTTTTATTTAATCAGTCGAGTTGAGAGATCCCATCATAGGAAAAATTGGTCGTATAAAAATTTAGGATTAAACTAAACCTGTTGTTAGTACCACTGGGTGATAAAATTTTTGGTGTAAACAGGTAACTACTATTTATTGCCCTATAAGAATATATAAAATTTTAAGTGTATAATAATATATAATAATAATAATACAATAATTCAGTTCATCACAACAATAATGTGACTAAATAAACGCAATCATTATTTGAAAATACATTTTTCAAATACTGATTTATTAATTAATAAACTTTTATTTAATTCAAAGTGATTAAGCTATAATTTATCAACATAATAAATAAATGGCCTTTTTATACCCCGGGTTTTCTCATAATTATAAAACAAAAATAAAAAATTGAGTGTTTTTTGAGAATAACCGGTGCATCTCGATAAATAAAAAAAAACAACTTGAGTCAAATATTACCCACCAATTTAACACAAATCAGAGATTAAAAGTAAGCTTGTGCAACATGATTCTTGATTTTGGTGTACCAAATCACTTTTAACTGAATTTTCAGGCTTGATTGTCAATGCAGTAAAAGTGAAGAAACTCTGCAAATTTTCAAGTAATTTAAGTTATTAATTTTTATAATAATTGACCATATTTGCTACACCTCACTATAAAATCAATCATGTATGTATAAATGCGTGATTATTATGTGATTGATTTTTTTTTTGATTGATTAAATGCAACACAAGTGAGCTATTTGTATCAATTGCATAAAAATTTCTAACTTGTGTTTATTGGTAGTGCAACATAAAGTAAAACAAAATTCGAAAACAAAAATAATCACATACAAAATTAAAAATATGCTTCTTATAATCTAATGACATCGACATTAGGTGGCTTTATTACCTAAACCGTTTCATACTCCTTACGAATACTTCTGGCCAAACAGCAAGAGAAAACAACTCCGATCAACTGAAAAAGAATAAATCAGTTAATAATATATTCAATATTTTAAACTTTAATTAGTCACATTTTATTAGAATGATCGGAAAATACAATTTATTCCTTAAATTTTAAGCCCTTAAACGTTTTCGTACCCCACATAGTTCCGAACAATCAACTTTTTTCTGAAAAATCTAAAATTTCTGGACTTGAAAGTGGGATACACCACAGTTTTGTCTACATAAATCCGGCCCTGGAGAGTTTATTTGAAGACTTTCACACATTTTATTGGAATCCTCGGAAAATACAATTCATTCCTTAAATTTTGAGCCCGTAAACGTTTTTGTACTCCGTATAGTTTTCGAGAAATCAACTATTTTCTGGAAAATCTAAAATTTTTAAACTAAATTTGGCTTTAATTTAATTTTTATTTTTTAATTAATTTTTATTGATTATTGATGTTTGTTGTTGAAATTACCTGTATTAGAGCTACTCCACAGCCAACAGCGCCGATAACTGAGCCATATTTAGTGAAAACTTCCTTGAGAACACTTAGGCAGGATGTTTCATATTTATTAAGAGTATTCATATTGCAACTACCATCATTTTGAGTATCTGGACAGCATGTATATGGCAAGGTAATGTTGTGGGTGATTTTTTGCCAATCTTGAGGACCATTCATACCACAACATTTCATCTGTAATTGGAAAATAATAGAAAAAATATAAATTTAATATTATGATAACAAAAATAAGTGGATTATTGTTTATATTTGCTTTTAAAATAGCCAGTTATTTACTGTTTGTGATTGCTTTTAAGATAAAAAGTCAAAGGGTGAAGTTGCTATTTACATTCCAAAATACGCAATCAAATATTTCGTGTTTGCGTGAATAAAAATAAATGTATTCATTGTTCTTTATTTTTGCTGCTTGTATTTTTGTATCAATAATAAGGAAGTTATTTACAAATTTTTTGACCTTTTATTAAACATCAATCTAATTATATTTTCAATAAGATAATTAAATGAGAATAATTTATGAAAAACGAATTTCATGTTTCTCTAGTAACACACTTAAGTAAACCAGACCAGGAGTTAATAATTTATTTAAATAATCAATATATTGCATTGATTATTTCCTTCCAATATGAATAATAAATAAATGTGAAATTAAGCCCTAATAAAATCGAAAAAAATGTTTGTTAACACTTGTTTGAACTTCATCATGTATTATTAACATTCCTCTATTATTATCGTAGTACAAATAAAACTTGTATTAAGATCTTATAAAGTTTATTAAAAAAATAAATAAGTACTTAAATCATAGTATAATTTTCTAACTTTATTACAAGTTGAAATTTACTTACATTTATTGATTTTATTAAGTTAATAATTCAAAGTAAAATATGTAAAATAGATCTTAAAATTTATCATCTTTCTAGCACCATAAAAATCTAAACTACTGGTGTTATTTTTTTTTAATTTTCAAAGTTTCACGATAGGGGATACATTGGACATTTTTAGCTTAGGAATCTATGACACCCTTGATAATAATTTAATTTCTATGAATTGCCTATCATTTTAAAGTTCATATTATAGGCTTTTAATTTTTAAGTCTGAATGCTTTATTGTATGCTTTGATCGACGCGGAGATATAAAAAAGACCAATAGGAGCAATTGTCCAATGTATCCCCATCGGTGGGGCTACATTGGACATGCGAAAAGAATATCTTGGACTTAAAAAAATAACAGTAAATTCATTTACTGAATCTAAAAAAAATCATAGTTATATGTATATAAAGTTTTATTACCTGTAGAATAATAATAACATCAAAAATACTCTTTCTAACGTAAGTCTATATAACTGTTTAATACTTTTGCAAAAAATGATACTTTCCTCTTTTGAAAGATGTAACATGATTTTTTTTACATATATCCTCAAATAAAATTACAGATTATCTTCAACTGTAGGATAAACGAAAGCATCGGTTCCATTTCTCTGTTAAAAATTCACAGTACGGGATACATTGGACTATTGTCCAATTTAACCCCATACTACAGTACTAAACAATACAATATGTAGATTTTTCTCAAGTTATTTATCTTATATTTACTTATCTTGAAAATATTGTAAACCCTCTTAGTTATAGCATGGGACACAAAAAAATATTTATATAAATTATTAATGGGTTAATCACTATCAACAGTATCCTTGAATTCTTAGATCCAAACGTAAGGAAATAGAAATACTAGACTGATCTCGTTACTAATGAATATAACCTGCCGTTTTCAATATCACATGTTTTTATTTCATTTCATATATACTATAGAAATACTTTTTTTATGAAAATCGCAACTAAGGTGGGAAATTTCACACTATCCAATATTACCCCGTGTCCAATGTATCCCTGATCTCCCCTATTTTAAAACGCTGTATTTTAAAAAATACGCGTTGGATGGCGCTAATTTTGCATGAATCGTTATCAGCGAATCCAAATCTATCGGAAAAGGTTAAAACATGAAGAAAAAAAAACCTTAAATTTTTTTCAATTTTAGAGCGAATCATTCAATCATAAAAATGGCTGTAACCTGTAACTTCTAAACTACTGGCCTTAAAGAAAATTTTATTTCTCCGTAATCAGCAGGCCGAAATATATAAATGTAGCTTGTTAGTTATATGCAATTCGAAAAACTGAAAAAAAATTAGTTTTTAAATTTTTTTAAAATTTTCGGTTCAAAACTCACCTTGCATTTATAAATACAGGTTTTGCGCCGGTTCGTTTTATGCCGATTCACAATTACGCCGGTTGGTGATTCATAACCCAAACATTGTCCGAAAAAAGCACGAAAAATGTGTGTTTATTTTACGCCGGTGTTTCTCGGAACGGAACCCCGGCGTAAAACGATTTTTACCTGTACTATTTCATAAAATAATTTTTGATAGTTTTTATTGTTAAGAACTAATCAAATTTAGTGAAAAGTATTACATAAACTAATTCATTAATAAATAAACCGGAATTTACCTCATGTTGCATAATGTTCCACGACTTTTCTACATCCTTCTTTACATAATAATTATGCATGCTGACATTCAATCTTGCATCAAGCATTTCCTCAACTTCTGATCGACGAGCGTATCCAGCCAAACCGGCAGCCAATTCGATTGTGAAAATAATGAGTAAAAATGCTGCAAACTAATAAACAGAATATAAATCAAAAATTCAATTACTTATTTTTGCTTACCGTTATTATCATGCAGTGGTTTTCTTTTACAGCTCCGCAGCAACCGAAAAAAGCGACTATGAATACTATGGCTCCTACTATGATCAGAATTATTGGCGCAGAAACGAAACTTGGGTCTATAAATTCGGAATAATGATAATACACTGTGTGAACTATCATTCCCACTGTGAATATTGCTATCCCAGACACCTGAAACACAAAACAACAAACTTTAAATTTTTAAAATCGGATAAATTTTCGTATTTTTGTCTAATGGGTCGTCTAGCATCAAAATAAATAAGTAATTTCCTGAAATGTATTTAGTAAAAACTAATTTTCAAACCCCACAGCGACGAAAATAAACCTCATATAAACTTTTAGTTTACCTTGAAACTTTTTCTTGATACACGCCGTGAATAATGATTAATTTGTGAAATAGCTTGGTACAATTTCCGGTAATTATCCAGCAAATACACGAGAAATATTAACAAAAAATAAGACTTGTATCAAAAAATTAAAATTTATTCAAATTATTACATATATAAATAAGTTTACAACAAAATTATAATATTTTAAAGAACAACACAATTATTAATCTTCATTAGGTTCAAGATCTTCATCGCAATTAGCAGCTGCTGCATTGTTTTCATCCTGCTCATTGGATTCATTGAAAGGATCAACATTAACGACCATAATTTCTTCTTTAAACTGTTTTAAGTCTTCTGAATTATCAGAAATATCCATGGGTAATTCTTGAAAACTAGTTTGGGGGTGGTTTTTCATTTGGTGTCGCTCGAAATTGTCTTTCCTGAAGAAGCTCAATTGGCAATGCTTACATTTGAAGGGTTTGATTCCAAGATGGGTGAACGCGTGTTTTTTGAGCTCGATTTGTGAGAAGAAACCTTTAAGGCAAGTAGGGCAAAAAAATGATGGTTTGTAGTCTTTATGAACGCTTACGTGTTTTTTAAGGTTATTGCTTCTTGAGAATGATTTAGCGCAAATCGGGCATTTATGTGGTTTAATTCCTGCATGGACGATGGTGTGTTTTCGTAAATCTGAGCGTCGTGAAAATGGTTTCTTGCATTCCGGGCAATTGTACGGTTTATCATTTTGGTGAACGTTTTTGGAATGGCAGAAATAGTGGAAGCGATCAGCGAAACTCGTATCGCATAAATTGCAGGGGTAGGGCAGGGTATTATTGTGGTTGTTTATTTCATGATCAGTGCACGTGATTTCATCAGGAAAGGCTTTATCACAAAATTTGCACATGTAAACATTTTTATCAGCTTCTTTAGTAAAATCTTGGTTCTCCATCATTTCATCCTCATCGTAATCAAGGGTATTGGGATTAACCACCATTATTACAACATCCTCGACTTCTTCCTCAATAATTGATGTCATCTCATCTCGTTTTTGTCGAAAAACCACGTCCGATTTTATGCATTGTTCCTTAAATTCTAAATAAAGCTCTACTTTTTGTACACACTCATCACAAACCGAGTTTGGTAATCCATCGTTGTAAGACATTTCCAATCCTGTAGATTCCACGATTTTCTCTTGCAAACTCTTTTCTTCTCCCCGTATGCGGTTAAAAATACCAAACATGAACCCGATGTGTTTCATGCACAATCGGCATGTTGTTGAAAATGTTGTCCACTCATCTCTAGACATTTTAAATGGTTTCTTCAAAGCTTTTAGCCAAAAATTACCTTCCAGCAAAAATTAATTGAGGTTTGATAAAAACAAACGAATAACACCTGACATTTCAAATTTTTACCACAGAAAATATGAAACATAGAATAGAAGATAGATAACCATAGAGTTAGAAAACATGCGAGAAAAGGAATTTCGGCCATCGTTTCGCTTTATATTTCTGATTTAGCGGTCAAAACCAGTTGTAGTTACCAAAACCACTTTGTTGAGCTTATCATTTCGCAAGGTCATTTAATATGAAGTTTTTCGTTAAGAAAACAATCCCGCGATGTATTATTCTACGTTTTACATCTGCAGATTATCTTTAAAAAAATACTTCGTTGGTTCAATTTTTTCTAATTTCGCAATATTGAAATAAAATCTGCATCCTTTAATGCCTTATTCTTTTTACCTACTTAAATATAGGACATTTCCAATACTAAGAACTCTAAGGAGTTCATTTTAAGCTTATTTATATTAATCAATAAAACCATTACATAAAAAATAACCTACTGACATGATTTAACAAATCTTAACGTATTTGTTTAGTTAAATGTACGTCATATTTCAATCTAAGTACAGAATATACATCTTTTATCATGAAAAAAAAGCTAACAGTAAAATAATAACGCAATAAATTTCAATAAGAAAAAAACTATCAGCCTACACTTCTATTTTTATCAAACTAAATAAAGATATGTGAATCAGAGTGTTGTGTTAAATACTTCTTTTATGACCTAAAGATACGATAGATAATACTTCCTGTAATTTCACCTAGTGAATTCATGATTAATGAATCACTTTCTCAAATTACTGTTATTATTTACTTTAAGTCTCGCTTTAAGTAAAACGATAAGGAAAATGGTAGTTATTTTTATGGATACAGTTGAAATTTTGTGAGTGGATTGAAGAGAAAATTGTAAAATTAAACGTGCCGAAAAGTTTTTTTTTTCCAGCTTTTCCCCGAAAAAAGTTATCTACATGGTGTCTCACTTTCTTTTCCAGCATTTTTTTTTCTGAACACAAATTTTCCTATGAACTATTATGTTTTTTCGACTCCTTAAAAAGTTACAGCAATTTTAAAATTTCAAAAATTTAATGATTTTCGTTGGACACCCTGTATAAATTTGATTTGATTTTATTTTTTTTTTTATTTAAATCAAGTATTCTTTGGATTTTGTATATCTTGATGCTAAATTTTGCTGAGGAAAATTTAACCTCGTCGTTCCCTTATTTTAAATACAGTCAATAATGTTCAAAAAATTCAATTTGGCAAAGAAAAAATTCAAATAATAATTATTGATTTAAATAAAAAAAATATAATAAGAAAGAATATTATACAGGGTGTTCCACAATAATAACAAGGAATAGAAAATCCATCCCACTTTTCTGGAGCTTCTTTGCAACTTATGACCAAATAACTGATAATTAATGCGAAAAAATGTGAAAAATCATGAAATCGAGCATTAGTTCTGCAGTCATATCTCAAGTTTCCCTCGTTAGATTTTCAATTTTTTTCAGATTTATAATCTAAATTGATTAGGCTACATCCTGCCAGAGAGTTACCTTCTGCAACCTAGCACAAAATTAATTGTAGAAGTCCAAAGTTAAGGTACTTTTAGATCAATATATATTTTTTTGTACATTCTACAATTTTTTTTCCTTCTGGCAAAAATTAAAGAAATGACTTCTAAATCAACTACAAAAAAAAATTATACAAAAATGTTGTCCATACTAGCTTTTATGGTTTTATGACTGCAGAACTAAACCACTATATTCTCCGTTAGAAATGGCTCTTTAATAGGAGTTCCAAAAAACATAATAGTTCATAGGAAATTTTTTGTTCAGAATGACATTTACTATTTAAAAAAAAATTTGCTGGAAAAAAAGTGAGACACCCTGTATAATACTAAGAAACGTGGAAGGTTTTTTTTTCGTATCGAGTTGAAATTTTGTATGCGTACGGAGGAGAAAATTTTAAGAAAAAAGTTTTAATGTCCCTTTTCGATCGGACCGCCCGGAAAAAAGTTATTCAACCCCGAACGAAAAATCAAATTCATCCCCTCAGTGTCCGAAATTCTACCCGAATCGCATGAAATTTTACTATGTTATAGAGGACTAAATTCTGAAAATGAAGTTTTTGACCCGTCCGGACCTGTCTATTAAGGGGGCGGTGGTACCGCACCTTTTGTATTTTTACCACGAAATCGGACGTTTTTTGCGCGGAGCCAAGAAAAGGGTAGTTTTTTTCGTTAGATTTTAAAAACTCCAGTTGAATCGTGAAGAGGGATGCGGATTTTAAGTGGGGTTCAAATTTTAAATTTTTCCGACCACGCCAACACTCTGAAAAAAATTCTTGAAAATGGGCGATTTTTCTTGCTTTTTTTTCCGGTTTTCGTCGGCGTCAATTTTGAAAAAATGCACCCCGCAAAAAAATAGCGGGTTTTTGATTTACAAAGTAGATACCCGTTATTATGGCCATTTTTGATATCTTGATTTTTTATATTAATTTGGGGCCTTTAAATTTGCATTTCGATTTTCTTGCTTTTTCGAAGCGGACTTTGAAAATTCGTAACTTTTGATAGGGGTTAGATATTAAGGTGCGACATTTTTTATTTTGATTATTTCATTACTATTTATAAGGGAAAAAATCGACACCTCTAAATTTTCTCCCTTTGCTTTAGAAAAAAATCGAATGTAAAATGTTCAAAAAATCGCACAAACGCGGTAAAACGGTTGTACCACTGGCGCCCATAGTTTTTAAAAGTTTTCAAATTTTACTTCATTTCCCTTTAAAAGAGTAACTTTTACAGTTATTAGGCTATTTTTTGTTTTTATACTCGAAGGGGTTGGGAAAATAAAGCAGAATTTTGGAATTTAAGGGTGGACGGCCCCCGTCCGGCCATTTTTTAACGGATTTTCATTTTTAAAAACTCTGCTGAATCTACTCTTAGAACCAAAACCGCCCACGCATAAGGTTTTTTACGTTTCGAAAAATAACGAAAAAATATTTTTTTTAAAGTCCCATTTTAAAAAGTTGCAATTTTTGACGCTTTTCGGTCTAATCAACCCCCCAAATTCTATTTCATCCCGATGTAATATCCATTTTCTGAAATCTTTCAGTATCCGCTTTACCACAAAAAAAGAATCACTTGGATATCTCTATTTATTATCGAGTTATGCCTGAAAATGTAACAAAATTGAGCAAAAATCTCCGTTTGAAATTTTTCACTTTTCACAAAATAATTAATATCTTCAAAACTATTAAAACCACCAGGACGACTAATAGCTTAAAATTCGCATCATCACCTCCCCCACCAAATTGCTTGAAAATTTTAATTTTCGATTTAAAATTGCATCGTCCAGAGACGTACTTGTACCAACATTTTGCAATTTTTTTCCAAAAAAAACTATTTGACCGATTTTAACCAAATACTTTTAAAACGCGTCTATCCACTGTGTTTACCTTTGGTAAAAATTTTAAACTGGCAACTTTTACAGTTTTCGAAAAAAAAATAAAAACCGATTTCCATGAAAAATTTCAAGCTTATAAAAATATCTAAAAAATTTTTTTTTCGTATTTTTTCAAAATCGATCCCGCAAATGAAAGATAATAGAAAATGTATGAAATATAGGGGGTCACTTGCCCTCAACACCCCTCTAAAATAAAATTTACACCCCAAAAACTCAAAGAAATCAAAATTTTTTTAGGTAATGTACCTTAAAAAAAAGTTAAAATTTAAAAAATTTATTAAGATAATATCGATAATTTTTACAAACTTATCTGTACGAATTTTTATTTTTTAATTTTAATTATTAAGCGAAATATGAACTTTTCAAAATACATATTTACTCATTTATCAGAATGCCATATTTTACATAAAAAATGCATTACTTTTGAACAAAAAGTCGTAGAGCCTTGAATTTTTTTTATTTTCTTTCTTATTTCTTTATACTGCAACCGAAAATTATTAAATTTTTAATTTGAAACGCTACACCCTTGTTCAACTCCTTACGCAAAACCCCTTACACCGCCTAAATGTCGGAAATTCACCCCGAAACGCACCAAATTTTAGTATGTTATGGGGGACCAAATACCGAAGACGGTTTTTTGATCCGACTTAACCTATCTATTAAGGAGCCTGAGATATAACCCCTTTTGTATTTTTGCCCCGAAATCGGACGTTTTTAGCGCGAAGCCTCGAAAAGGGCCATTTTTTCCGTCCGATTTAAAATAATCAAGTTTTATCGTAAAGAGGGATGTTTAACCTAAAAGCCGTTCGAATTTTAAATTTCTCCAAACACGCTAACACTTTGAAAAAATACCCGAAAACAGTCGATTTTTCTTGCTTTTTTTTCGGACGTTGGTGGCGGCAACTTTGAAAAATCACAGCTACGTCAGGTTTTAAAGGGAAGTGACGAATTTTGTCCCCTTTTATTCTCACATCCTCAGGATAGACCAGAACCATTTCTAAGTCTCCAGCCGCAAAGGTGCGACGTCACGGCGCCGGGATGTGAAGAGTGAAATTTTGGCGTTATTTAGTAAGACCCAAAACGTTTCGGCTTTAATCTAAAGATCCACTAAAGCAAAAAAATCGCGGTTTTTTTTATTTAAAATTGTCATACACGTTATTATCACATTCCTGGAGTTCTTCTTGATTCTTAATTTTTTATGACGTTTTAGCGCCCTTAAAATCGCGGTTTGTTTTTCAGGCTTTTTCCACGCTGACTTTGAAAATTCGTAACTTTTAAAAGGGACCAGCTATGATAATCGAATATTTTTTATTTTCCTTTTTACATTAATATTTATAAGCAAAAAAATCAGCACTTTTAATTTTTCACCCTGGACTTCATAAAAAAATCGAGCGTAAAATGTTTAAAAAAATCGCGCAAAATACGGTCGGATAGTTGCGCCATTGGTGCCCACACTTTAAAAAAAATCAAATTTTATTTCATTTCCATTAAAAAGAATAATTTCTATATGGAATAGGGTATTTTTCATTTTTATACTCGAAGGGCTTGGAAAGTTATGCGTAAATAAAATGAAAACTTAAATTTTAGGGGTGATCGGTTTGTATCCACTCACGCATAGGGATTTTTAATTTAAAAAAAAAATGAAAACAAATTATTAGCACTACTTTAAAAAAATTTGCAATTTTTACGCACCTCCCTTAAAGCTCATTTTGCTATCTCTTTTCGATTCCGAGTTATCACTCAAAATGTAGCTGGACCTGACAAAAATGGTTTTCATTTTTCAATTAGCGCTTGAGCCCAAACAGTTCGTCGCAGAAAAAAACGCAAAAAGTGAAATTTGTTGGTAATTTTATATGCTTTAATTTTGAATAGGGAAGTTATTTACGGAAACTTGATAGTTTTCGAGTTATAAGCAAAACCGTAAAAAATTGATTTTTTTAAAATCTTTTTTGCATTTTTTTTCAATATTGCGTCACGAAATTTTGTTGGCAATCCTGAGATTCGGATTCAGCATCCCAAAAAATAGATAGAAAAGAAAAAATCAAAACTACCCCAAAAATTTCGGGGTAAAAACACATTTTGGCTGGACTATTGGCGATTCAAATTTCCATTATTTTCCAGCTTTAGGTGGGCGGGGATGCTCAAGCTCTTGCACCCCCCCCCCCCCCCCCTGGGTACGCTAGTGACGTCAGTAGTAGCTCAGCGGCATAACCTACTTATGACGTCACTTTTTAGTTCCGCACCCCACCGCAAGAGAAAGATGTTTAATTGGATGATTTTTTTGCCAATCAGAAGGAAGCATCTCGTGTTCAATTCGATTTCAATACTAAATACTATAAATTGTTTCATCATGCGAAAAGCGACAAAAATTAATTTAATTTATCGCAATAAGTGATAAGAATTGTTGATTCGTTAACAAAGAATGAACACATCAACAATTTAATTAACAAAACCACCTACGCCAATAAAATCCTAATTACTGACACTCTTAGTTTTAAAAAAAGTCATGCATCGATTAATAAATGGGGTCACTTACGGCAAACAATAAATTAAAACAAAAAAGCAGATATTTAACGCAGGTCATCCCTCCAGAAACCATTTTTACGTCTGTGGATTATCTCTTGTTTTTCCAAACTTGGGGAATTCTTGATCGAAAAACCTGTAAGACACAAACACCTGTTATTATAAAAATTGATTTGTCTCCGCAGTTTTAAGACAATACATGTAAACAAAGTGTTATCAACATACCCTTATATTATCACCCTTATTCCGGGAATTTGTAGAAACAGGGTAGACAATTGAGTACTTGGGGCGCAAACGCGGGGTTGAATTAAACACGTTCTCCGGAAATATAATCTAACCTTGACAACACTGATAACTCTTGCTACTGAGCACTACTGAAAAAGACTAATATGCAAATTCTCCTCTCCTGTCTTTAACCGGAGCGCGTCTTGTAAAATTGTGCTGGCGAATACAACTACAACTCCTTCCACCACAAGCGATACTAGCGACATCTTTTTCACGCACCCACAACTAAATATAAATTAATTAAATTATAAACGCTATAAATAACTTAAATTATTTTAAATAATATAAACGTAATTAAAATATTATTACCACAATTACATATATTGCAATAACTCAAAATATATTATGTATAATTATTATAGGCAGCCAAGTTTACACCAAATGCGTCTACAATAATATAATTCTATGGTTATCACACAATTTTTAAGGTTAAGTTCTTTATTGACTTTTTCAAAATTTCAAAAATTAAAATGAAATTAGTTATTTTAATAATAACTTTGACAATAATAAGTAATTCAAACGCTTCAAATGGGGATGATTCGCGTTTTTTTATTAATTGTGTAGATAAATGTGCAATGACTGAATGTGAAGACGGTACGTTATTAATTTTTTCTTAAAATGGTAATTAATACAAGCAATTTAAGATGGATTAGATTTTATTAACGCAGAAAAACATAGCACGCACATGCAATTACTGCAGTGGTCTTGTATGAATGAGTGTGAATATAAATGTATGTGGGATACGGTCGATGCTTTTCATAAACGTGGCTATAAAACTCCACAATTTTATGGGAAGGTTTGTATTAGTGATTATACCTGCGACTAGTTTTAAATTAACAATATTTCAGTGGCCTTTTATAAGATTTTTGGGGATACAAGAACCAGCTTCAATGATTTTTTCCATTTTCAACTTTTATGCACATTTAAAATGTTTTTTACGATTTCGTAAAGAAGTTAGAAACGATAGCCCGTTTTATTGGTTTTGGCAGTTTTATTCGTTGGTAAGCAACTATTTTTATTTTTCATAAAATTATTTATTAATTAACGATTTTGATCATAAAAGTTTTTCTACTAAAACTTTTTTCAAATTTCTTTTTTTGATATACTAAAGTCTTGTAGCTGTCATATACTGCATTTAGTTCTTTGTGGGGTAAATCAATCGATTATACGGGAGCAACAAATTACATCCGAATTTTTTCCTAGTTATAAATTCTCTCAATAAAAACATTTAAAGCGATGATTAAATTAACAAAAAATTAAATTTTTATTAGGTGAGCTTAAATGCTTGGATTTGGTCAGCAGCTTTTCACACAAGAGATTTTCCACAGACTGAATTTTTGGATTATTCCTGTGCTTTTTCAATGGTTTTGATGTTTTGCTATTGTATGATAATGAGGTAAAAAAATTGTTACACCCTGTATATTATATTTTTATATAAATTATTTTTTAAAGGATATTAAAGGACATTCCAAGATTGATAAAAATAATGATATCAGTATTTTTCTTTGCATTTTTTGCAAACCATGTTGCTTATTTAAATATTGGCCGTTTTGATTACGCTTATAACATGCAAGTGAATATTTTAGTTGGTATGAGTAATGATTTGTAGTAAACGTGAAAAATTAAACTTAATTTTTTAGGAGCGTTTTCAGCATTTTGTTGGTTTTCCTGGTGTTTATACAACCGACACGTCCAACCTTACGTTTGGAAATGCGCCGCATATGTTGCTTTATGTGGAAGCAGCACACTTTTGGAAATAATTGATAAGCCTCCTCTTTTTTATACTTTTGATAGCCATGCCGTTTGGCATTTATGTACTGCCCCTTTAACTTACATATTTTACAGGTAGAAATATTTTATACAAATAATTTATTAGAAGTTAATTATTTATAATTTCAGCTTCTTACGTGATGACTGCAAATATTTAAGACAAGCACAAGCCACTGGTGATGACGATAAAGTATTAAAAGATAATTAATAATTTTGCTCAAAGGTGTTTAATTTAAATTTATCAGGTTGCAGGTTTGTCTTGTGGCGTTGCTTAAAAGTTTTGCGTTATTTGTGAAAAAGCATGTTCTGTGATTGTAACTAGTCTATTTTTTTTATATGTTTTAACACACAAAAATCAGGTCTTAACGTTTGTTAAAAAATTAACCCCCTAAATGTTGTTTATCTAGTGTTAATTTCTACTATTTTTTTATTCTAGATGTGAATTACAAAAAAGAAAATTAAAAGTTCTGTAAAATTAACAAATCCATTTTTGTAGAAAGAACAAAGAGGTTCCGTTTCTTAATAATTTGTACCTACCTCTAGTGTGTTGTATTTTTTAAAATATAAATTAAAAAAAAGTAATTTTTGTTTTAATTCCTATAATTTTTTTTTCTAGAAGTTGAAAATAGTCACTTATTTTTTTAGTCCAGTTAAAATGTGTTTTTACCAGGAAAGTTTTGGGGTAGTGTTTTCTTCTTCCAAAAAAAGGTAAAAAATCTCATGTTTTGGCGGTTTTTTGCTTATAATTCAACCAAACTCGTTAAATGATAGAAATCCTAAATAAAAAATTCCACATGATGTCCATTTAAAATGAGAAAGTTGCTATTGATATCTTGAAAACTGAGTTTATGACATGTTTGTAAAAAACATATTTACATTCGTCTTTATGAAACAAACTTTCATCCGAAACAATTTTTTGTAACTTTTCTAGTTAATGAAATAATTTTCAAAAATTGAATTTTTTGTTTTTTTCCGTTTATCTCCGGCATGGCTCGGAATTTTTAATAATTTTGAATACCATCTAAATGAGTACAAAAAACTGCAAAACATTGTTCATTTAACCGAATTTGTAACTTCATTAATAACAAAAATACCAATGTTATGCAACTCAAATTGGGACACCCTGTATATGATAATATAGTATACAAGACCTTTAAAGAATATTGAATATTTTATGAAACACTTCGCTTTAAATATAAGTATTGAGTTTTCATTACATATTTTTAGTATACAGGGTGTCCCATTTTAATTGGAATTGGAAACTAAGCGATTTCCTTAAAAATGTTTTATGGTGCTTTTATGGACAAACATTTTTTTTTAAATGGGAACCCATAATTTTTATTGTAGATTCGTAGTCTTTAAACAATAATAAGCAACTTTTGGTTAGAAAATTTCAATTTTTCGTGATATTCACCAAAATAATCATCAATTTTGAGATTTTCGGTTCAGTTTTACTAGAAAACTAAAGCTTTTAAAGAAAAATCGCAAGAGGCAAAAAGTGATCTTTATGATGATCTTTGACCTTATCTTTAATTTTAATATTAAAAAAATAATTTTACATTTTCGCAAAAAAATATTTTTTTTTTAAATAAATTGAAAAAAAAATGAAATAAATTTTAAAAAGTTTTTACTGGTTTTTCTAAATCTTTACATTAATTTATATACTTTTTGCCTTTGGGGATTTTTCTTAAAAAAAATTAGTTTTCTAGAAAACCTGAATCGAAATCTCAAAATGTCTGTTAATTTTGGCGAATATCATGAAAAATTGAAATTTCCTAAAAAATATTTTCAACCAAAAGTTGCTTATTATTTTTCATGGATTGTGAATCAATAATAAAATTTATAGGTTCCCATTTGAAAAAAAATTTTTCCCCATAAAATCCCATAAAAATTAAAAACCCATGGCTCAATTATGTCCCCCTCGAGCCGCTACAATTTTTGTCCGAAACATTTTTAATGAAATTGCTTAGTTTCCAAGATATTCAGCTGGATTAATTAAAATGGGACACCCTGTATAATCAAATTAAAATGTAGCATGTGGAACTTTAATTTCCACTGCTCTGATTAAATTTGAAATTGTTATTGCATAAATGCTAGGACTTTATCGTTTTAGTAGAGAAACAGACAAAACATGCCAATTTTCAATTATGTACTTTCATTTTGAATAGGCAGATTTGGATTTAGCATCCCAAAAACTTATTAAATAGAAATTGAACCTAACTTAAAATATTTAAAAATAAATGAAACAAAATTAAATTAAATAAAAATTTATTTACAAAGTCTTAATTAACAAAATTAACTCTTCAAAAGTCGTTTAGGTTTTACAACTTTCTTTTTTTTACTAAGCTTAACCACTACTGTTGCTGGAACTTCTTCGCTTTCGATACTTTTAGCTTTAGTATTCAGTTGCGAAACTCCTTTCCCATTTGTTTCTTCGTTTAAATTCCTCTTTTTATTAAGTTTAGGTTTTACAGCTTTTATTTGTTTACTAAGCTTAACCGCTACTTTTGCTGGAACTTCTTCGCTTTCGATACTTTTAGCTTTAGTGTTCAGTTGAGGAACTCCTTTTCCATTTGTTTCTTCCTTTAAATTCCTCTTTTTATTAAGTTTAGGTTTTACAGCTTTCATTTTTTGACTAAGCTTAACCGGTACTGTTGCTCGAACTTCTACGCTTTCAATATTTTTGGCTTTAGTGTTCAGTTGCGAAACTCCTTTTCCATTTGTTTCTTCGTTTAAATTCCTCTTTTTATTAAGTTTAGGTTTTGCAGCTTTCATTTTTTGACTAAGCTTAACCGCTACTGTTGCTGGAACTTCTTCGCTTTCGATACTTTTAGTTTTAGTGTTCAGTTGCAAAACTCCTTTTCCATTTGTTTCTTCGTTTAATTTCCTCTTTTTATTAAGTTTAGGTTTTACAGCTTTCATTTTTTTGCTAAGCTTAACCGCTACTGTTGCTGGAACTTCTTCGCGTTCAATACTTTTAGCTTTAGTGTTCAGTTGCGAAACTCCTTTTCCATTTGTTTCTTCGTTTAATTTCCTCTTTTTATTAAGTTTAGGTTTTACAACTTTCATATTTTTACTAAGCTTAACCGCTGCTGTTGCTGGAACATCTACGCTTTCAATACTTTTAGCTTCAGTGTTCAGTTGCGAAACTTCTTCTCCAATCGTTTCTTCGTTTAATTTCATCTTTTTATTTTCCGTATTATCATCCTCATCATCAACATCTACATCATCAGCTTCTGATTTCGGTATGACATTAGAAAATTTTTTAAGTTTAGCAACGAAAAATCCATCCATATTATGCATGTGTGGGTAAAATCTTTTCGTTAATTTCAATGTGGGATGAAACTTAAGTTCTCTAAATTGTGTAAAACCATCAGCCCCAAAATCCAACCCAGTTTCCACTAATTTTACATGACGTTTTTTTAAAGCGTAATCAATAACCCACTCGTTTTCTTCAGGTAAAATTGAACATGTTGAGTAAACTATGTACCCACCCGTTGATGATTTAGCATTAACGGAATCGATAGCTGACAACAATAACTGCCGTTGCAAATTAAAACAGCGTTGTATATCCTGCTTATCTTTGCTAGTTTTAACGCTTTGATCTTTCGCAATTACACCTGTCCCAGTGCATGGTGCATCAAGTAAAACCCTATCAAAATGAAATTTGAAAATTGACGAATATTTTCGTCCATCAACCACGGAAACAACCGAATTAACAATCCCCATCCTATGAAAATTACCGACCACTGCTTTAATCCTATCAGAATTAGCATCATTAACGAATAAAACCCCTGTATTTTTCATAACCGCCGCTATATGCGAAGCTTTCCCTCCTGGTGCAGCACATAAATCTAAAATTTTTTCATTTTCTTGGGGTGCTAAAGCCATAACGGGTAATAAACTAGAAGCACCTTGAATCATATAATGCCCGGCTAAATATTCAGGTGTAGCCCCCAAAGGTACTTGCGATGAATAAACAACCAAACCCACATTAGACCATTTACCAACAGGATCTAAATTAACACCACGATTAATCAATGCTTGAGCCAAATCATGCCTGCGTGTTTTTAAACTGTTTGTACGAATAGTTAATGGACGTTGCACCTCGCTCGATTCTAAAAACTCTAATAATTCATTTAATGGAAACAAATTCATCAATTTATCCATTAAAAATTCGTTATAACTATAATAACAACAGAGATCTTTCAACAATAATTCGATATAATCGCCACGTGATTTACTTGAATCACGCAACTTCTTAAAATCACATAATACAACAATATTATCCCTAATTCGTTGTTGTATGTCTTGCAAATTAATTTCTTCTTGATCATCTTTTTCGGGGAACCTAAACTTTTCTTGATCCTTAATGTTTAATTGCATTTCTTCTTCAGCTTCTTTCGCTTGACGTTCCAGCTTCTTTTTTAATTTTATATTCTTCTTTTCAATCGGTAGTAAATCGTCATTATCGCCCTCAAATTCATCATCATCATCATCGGAATCATCGGAAAAATCATCTAAAGCACCTACTTTAGCTTCTGTTTCGTCATCACTTGACGCTTCATCATCAACCTCTTCGTCTTCATCATCACTATCGTCACTTTCTTCATCATCATCGGATTCATCATTTGCTGCTTTTAATTTCTTCTTAGGTTTTAACCATCGACTGTTATCATCGGTATACCCAGAAATTTCTTTTTGTGAACTGTCTTCTTCGGAAGCACTTTCCGATTCAGCGCTGTTTTCTGGAGCAGCCACCGCAGCAGCTTTTTTAGCCAACATTTTTTGTTTAGCAATGTTTTGTTTCTCTTGCCATAACTTCTTTTTTTCTTCACGTTTCCTAGCACGCTGCACCTGATTTCGGCTCAATTTTTTGATTTCCGGTTTATCTAATTATTGGAAGAAAAATAAAGCATGTTTTAAAAAATATATATGATTATTTCACTCTAAATCATCGTAATTTTGCATAAAATAACACATACATATTTATTTAAAAAGCGATTTAATAATTAACTTAACATAAAATGGGAAAAAACAGCAATTTATAAGGTACTAACCTTGCAATTCCTTTGAAAAAATCGGATCTTTCTGTTTTCTGGCTTTTCTTCCAGGACCTTTTTTTACAACAACTTCTTTATCGAATTTAGCTTTCCTACCCATTTTAACTTAACAAATTCCAATTATTTATTTATAAAATTACGAACACGTGCAAAATACAAGTTGTTTTGATTTTTTGAGGTTAGAATCACAGAACTAGAAAATAAAGAACTCAAATTGACATATTGTAAACTTGGTTGCCTAGTTCTAATACAAAATCTGTTTTATTATACAGGATGACTCATAAAGTACCGCACTAGACAAATTCAGTTGTAACACGATTGGCTTATTTTAAATTCCCGCTCAAAGATCGCGTTGATTTCCGAATCATTCCGATTACTTAGGGGGTCCCGATTGCCCCAATAGGCGCAAATTTTACGACCAACTTTTGAGCAGCGTTTAAATGCGCGTCGGGTATATTTTCGTTTATAGCGGATATATATAATTTTCCCTGTATTCTTTAAAAAATTTGAGGTCAAGTTCGAAATATTATTTACGTTTTGGCTAATAACTTTTATATTTATGAAAATTATTGTAAGTTTGTTTGGTTTTATAGTGTCAAATTAATTTTAAAACAAGGCCCAAAAGACAAATATAAAAATGTTAATTTTAACGAGATTTATTTATATCAAATTTTGCTTGATATTTATCATGCTACCCAGTTAACAAAATAACATCTTATAAATGTTTCCTGGAAACATGCAATGTTACCATGTATTGATATTGAGACAATAAGGTTGAAGTAACGTTTCATAAACGGTTGCAAGTCGTAGCGCAACCCGAAGAAAATCTGCCAAGAGACAAATCAGATTTAAAATGAAATTTAACAGGTACACCAACTTAGCCAGTCTAAAATCACTACAGAGTATGTTTGGTTGCATAGTTGTGGTATCAATCTTATTTGAATTCACTGTATATCTACTGTAGACAGTGGCGTAACCAGAAATTAGTACACTTTTGAGAAGTAAAAAACAAATATTTTTCTACTTTCATTTAAACAAAATTTGAATTTATTGACAAAATAATTGCACTTTATTATCTTAAAACACTTGATGTTGAAACATGTAGGTAGTTATTTTATAACAAATTTACCTAAGATAGTACATAAAATATTACAGCCGTAAAATTTAAACAGCAAACACTACTTGTGCTTAAATTTAATTTTTTGTGATGTTTACTATTATTTACCAAAAACGTAATTACCAAATTCAACTTATAAATTGTCTATCTTTCTAATAATAACAAATTAAACTATTTTAGGAATGTTTTTTTTTGTTTAAAATTTGATAAAGAACAAATAGTACAGTCACAATTATTGGTAAAGAGGACGAGACTCTTGCACACATCGTTTCGAATTTTAAAAAATAAAAAAAACATAGATGTCCGAAAATTTCAAGAAGGTGGATGAAGATCCAAAATAACGCAAGCTTTTTTGGAAATCTGACTGGAGTAAAATTGCTGTTTTTAGAATAATGAGTAACACAAATTCTGCATTTAAATTAAAAATACAATCTTAGAAATAAATAACTAATTACTAAGTATTTGTAAGAAATAAATAATAAAAGGTTAAGATTAGCTAAGAAAATTATTAGAATTAAATTTTTCAAAAAAGTTTACGATAAAATGATATGTAAAAAAACAGAATGCTTTTTTAAGTGCACTTGATAGGATCCTATAAAATATCATTGATTTAATAATTGACTAAATTAATTAGGCACTGCAATTTTGTGCTTTTGACACTTTGAATAGTTTTTACGAATAAAAGCTTTCACTTTCCCCATCGCAGATTTATTCTTTTTCGTCTCGGTGCTTTCAGAGGAGCTTAAACTACCATTTGCACTCCTACTTAAACTTTTATTACAATTTTCTTCAATTTTTATTTTCCGTATTATCATCCTCATCATCAACATCTTCATCATCAGCTTCTGATTTCGGTATGGCATTAGAAAATTTTTTAAGTTTAGCAACGAAAAATCCATCCATATTATGCATGTGTGGGTAAAATCTTTTCGTTAATTTCAATGTGGGATGAAACTTAAGTTCTCTAAATTGTGTAAAACCATCAGCCCCAAAATCCAACCCAGTTTCCACTAATTTTACATGACGTTTTTTTAAAGCGTAATCAATAACCCACTCGTTTTCTTCAGGTAAAATTGAACATGTTGAGTAAACTATGTACCCACCCGTTGATGATTTAGCATTAACGGAATCGATAGCTGACAACAATAACTGCCGTTGTAAATTAAAACAGCGTTGTATATCCTGCTTATCTTTGCTAGTTTTAACGCTTTGATCTTTCGCAATTACACCTGTCCCAGTGCATGGTGCATCAAGTAAAACCCTATCAAAATGAAATTTGAAAATTGACGAATATTTTCGTCCATCAACCACGGAAACAACCGAATTAACAATCCCCATCCTATGAAAATTACCGACCACTGCTTTAATCCTATCAGAATTAGCATCATTAACGAATAAAACCCCTGTATTTTTCATAACCGCCGCTATATGCGAAGCTTTCCCTCCTGGTGCAGCACATAAATCTAAAATTTTTTCATTTTCTTGGGGTGCTAAAGCCATAACGGGTAATAAACTAGAAGCACCTTGAATCATATAATGCCCGGCTAAATATTCAGGTGTAGCCCCCAAAGGTACTTGCGATGAATAAACAACCAAACCCACATTAGACCATTTACCAACAGGATCTAAATTAACACCACGATTAATCAATGCTTGAGCCAAATCACGCCTGCGTGTTTTTAAACTGTTTGTACGAATAGTTAATGGACGTTGCACCTCGCTCGATTCTAAAAACTCTAATAATTCATTTAATGGAAACAAATTCATCAATTTATCCATTAAAAATTCGTTATAACTATAATAACAACAGAGATCTTTCAACAATAATTCGATATAATCGCCACGTGATTTACTTGAATCACGCAACTTCTTAAAATCACATAATACAACAATATTATCCCTAATTCGTTGTTGTATGTCTTGCAAATTAATTTCTTCTTGATCATCTTTTTCGGGGAACCTAAACTTTTCTTGATCCTTAATGTTTAATTGCATTTCTTCTTCAGCTTCTTTCGCTTGACGTTCCAGCTTCTTTTTTAATTTTATATTCTTCTTTTCAATCGGTAGTAAATCGTCATTATCGCCCTCAAATTCATCATCATCATCATCGGAATCATCGGAAAAATCATCTAAAGCACCTACTTTAGCTTCTGTTTCGTCATCACTTGACGCTTCATCATCAACCTCTTCGTCTTCAACATCACTATCGTCACTTTCTTCGTCATCATCGGATTCATCATTTGCTGCTTTTACTTTCTTCTTAGGTTTTAACCATCGACTGTTATCATCGGTATACCCAGAAATTTCTTCTTGTGAACTGTCTTCTTCGGAAGCACTTTCCGATTCAGCGCTGTTTTCTGGAGCAGCCACCGCAGCAGCTTTTTTAGCCAACTTTTTTTGTTTAGCAATGTTTTGTTTCTCTTGCCATAACTTCTTTTTTTCTTCACGTTTCCTAGCACGCTGCACCTGATTTCGGCTCAATTTTTTGATTTCCGGTTTATCTAATTATTGGAAGAAAAATAAAGCATGTTTTAAAAAATATATATGATTATTTCACTCTAAATCATCGTAATTTTGCATAAAATAACACATACATATTTATTTAAAAAGCGATTTAATAATTAACTTAACATAAAATGGGAAAAAACAGCAATTTATAAGGTACTAACCTTGCAATTCCTTTGAAAAAATCGGATCTTTCTGTTTTCTGGCTTTTCTTCCAGGACCTTTTTTTACAACAACTTCTTTATCGAATTTAGCTTTCCTACCCATTTTAACTTAACAAATTCCAATTATTTATTTATAAAATTACGAACACGTGCAAAATACAAGTTGTTTTGAATTTTTGAGGTTAGAATCACAGAACTAGAAAATAAAGAACTCAAATTGACATATTGTAAACTTGGTTGCCTAGTTCTAATATAAAATTTGTTTTATTATACAGGATGACTCATAACTATAACGATGTCTTTTTCTTATGGCCGATTTCACCGACACGACTTAAAATTTAAGAACTACTTTAATGTCTAAATTGACAGGAACACAATACAAAATCTGTCAATTTAAAATTTAAGTACTACTTAGTGGCCTAAGTCTTGTCGGTGAGATCGGCCATTAGTGTTGTGAGTCGCGATCAAGGGGCAACTATCTTTTTGGCTAAACTTATGGAGAGCTTAGGGGGTATCTCTGTTTCTTCCTATTTATGTTTTTACTCTGTCGCATTCCACTGACTAGTCAGTAAAGTACCGCACTAGTCAAATTCAGTTGTAACATGATTGGCATATTTTAAATTCCCGCTCAAAGATCGCGTCGATTTCCGAATCATTCAGATTACTTAGGGGGTCCCGATTGCCCCAATAGGCGTAAATTTTACGACCAACTTTTGAGCAGCGTTTAAATGCACGTCGGGTATATTTTCGTTTATAGCGGATATATATAATTTTCCCTGTATTCTTTAAAGAATTTGAGGTTAAGTTCGAAATATTATTTACGTTTTGGCTAATAACTTTTATATTTATGAAAATTATTGTAAGTTTGTTTGGTTTTATAGTGTCAAATTAATTTTAAAACAAGGCCCAAAAGACAAATATAAAAATGTTAATTTTAACGAGATTTATTTATAGCAAATTTTGCTTGATATTTATCATGCTACCCAGTTAACAAAATAACATCTTATAAATGTTTCCTGGAAACATGCAATGTTACCTTGAATTGATATTGAGACAATAAGGTTGAAGTAACGTTTCATAAACGGTTGCAAGTCGTAGCGCAACCCGAAGAAAATCTGCCAAGAGACAAATCAGATTTAAAATGAAATTTAACAGGTATACCAACTTAGCCAGTCTAAAATCACTACAGAGTATGTTTGGTTGCATAGTTGTGGTATCAATCTTATTTGAATTCACTGTATATCTACTCTAGACAGTGGCGTAACCAGAAATTTTTTAAGGGGGAGGTACACTTTTGAGAAGTAAAAAACAAATATTTTTCTACTTTCATTTAAACAAAATTTGAATTTATTGACAAAATAATTGCACTTTATTATCTTAAAACACTTGATGTTGAAACATGTAGGTAGTTATTTTATAACAAATTTACCTAAGATAGTACATAAAATATTACAGCCGTAAAATTTAAACAGCAAACACTACTTGCGCTTAAATTTAATTTTTTGTGATGTTTACTATTATTTACCAAAAACGTAATTACCAAATTCAACTTATAAATTGTCTATCTTCCAAATAATAACAAATTAAACTATTTTAGGAATGTTTTTTTTTTGTTTAAAATTTGATAAAGCACAAATAGTACAGTCACAATTATTGGTAAAGAGGTCGAGACTCTTGCACACATCGTTTCGAATTTTAAAAAATAAAAAAAACATAGATGTCCGAAAATTTCAAGAAGGTGGATGAAGATCCAAAATAACGCAAGCTTTTTTGGAAATCTGACTGGAGTAAAATTGCTGTTTTTAGAATAATGAGTAACACAAATTCTGCATTTAAATTAAAAATACAATCTTAGAAATAAATAACTAATTACTAAGTATTTGTAAGAAATAAATAATAAAAGGTTAAGATTAGCTAAGAAAATTATTAGAATTAAATTTTTCAAAAAAGTTTACGATAAAATGATATGTAAAAAAACAGAATGCTTTTTTAAGTGCACTTGATAGGATCCTATAAAATATCATTGATTTAATAATTGACTAAATTAATTAGGCACTGCAATTTTGTGCTTTTGACACTTTGAATAGTTTTTACGAATAAAAGCTTTCACTTTCCCCATTGCAGATTTATTTTTTTTCGTCTCGGTGCTTTCAGATGAGCTTAAACTACCATTCGCACTCCTACTTAAACTTTTATTACAATTTTCTTCAATCTCCGCATTAAAAGTTACACCGGTTGAGTTTGTACACCGAACCTTTTCTTGTAGCGTCGTTTGATGTGATATGGACCTTGAAAATAAAAAGTAAATTTGCAAAAAAATTAAAAATTTAAATAAAAGTGTGTCTTACCGGGTTAAATTAGTTTTCTTGGGTGCTAGAGTAGTACTAGGCGTTCGAATCGAATTATATAATTTATCCCAGAAATTAAACAACTCGCCGGCCCTTCGAAAATCTAGAATATAATAATATTTCAACTCTAGCGGAATATCACAGTGTGTGTAAGTGCAAGGCACGATTTTCCTTGAACAATCATCTAAAATAAAACGATTAAAATTAAAATAAATAAAATTGATTGATTAATCAAACCTATTCCGATTGCTGTGGCGAAGTTAAGGAAAAATTTATTAGCAGGGCTTTGAAAAAATGCGCTTGATATAATGACGACGAGCCTATTACACCTATTTGAAATCAATTTTATAATAGCTTCGTGTTCGAAGGCTCCACCCACCAAATCCCTATCCTTCACGCAGAACTTTAAATTCTTCTGCTCTTCCATGGTTTTAATTAACTCTGTTGCAAACTCGATATCTTCATTAGCGTACAACACGAACGCATCATATTTCTGCGGCTCTAAACCTTGATCGAAGCGTTTTGAATCATCAAATGTTAAAATAACTTTATCACTAGTTAAATCGGGTCTAGTTTCGTCCGATGATAGATTTTCTTTACTTAAATTTAACCTAATATCTTCCTCTTAAAATAAATGTGTTATTTTTCGTTAATTTCATTATAATTTTCTTACCAATTAGCTCGGTGGCATCATCAATCACATCGTATCTATCAAGCTTTTCTAGAAAATTAATGAGTGTCCTAACTGAGTTTTTATCACTATTCTCAAGCCAGTGTAAAACTTTTAGTGTCGGATCTGCTTCGTTGCGTAATTGTGGCAAGTATTCACCACTTACTCCCACTAATTCGGCTAAACCCTGCCAATCTCTAGGAATTTATTTAATTGGTTTTAATTTATAAATAAATTGAGGACGCTTACCGTGGTAAACCTTCGTCGGTGGGTATAATTTTGATAGGGTTCAACAGGAGTGAAATAAGGTTTTTAGTCTTCACCCTTAAGACTGAAACTGATACTTGGTAGTGATCGGAGGGATCTTCTTCTGCACTGCTGGCCATTATCTAGAGCAGTATGTTTCATGATGCAAGGTTAACACTATTTAGAAATTTACTCACCACAATATTTTAATGCACTTCACGTGTAAACTGATTTAAATCATATTAGAGTGCTTGTTATTAATTAAATAATTTCTAAAACGTAGAGGGGAATCAAAGTTCCTTTAAAATAGTTACGAGATTGGTAAAAAACGTATGACATTATTTTGGAGGACAACAGGTAATAAAACGAATGAAGTTAGCGCGCCATATGTTGCGCTAGCAGTGCTACCAACTTACGATCATAGAGAATTGTAGAGCAATAAATTGGAGCAGCCCGGGGTTAATTGTATTTTTAAAAGTGCTGCTTGCATTTTTAATTACTATTTATTGTTAGATCGATTTGGGAAGAAGATAAAAATGTTGTGGGATGAAGGGATATGATGGTTTTGTTTTATGTCTGATAAATTCCGGTTTAGTGTGGGTTTTAATGGTGGTGTTTAGTTTAATAAATTTGAAATTTGTGCTGAAATTAATTAGGTGTTGTAGGTGGGAAGTTGAAATTTGTAATATAATACACATTTCTCACGGTGCTCACGGCCTACACACTTCATTCATCGACGACCCGGGAATCATCCCCTAGAACGCCCACGTTCTTGCGCCGTAGGGGGTTGATCCCGCTTTTCGGGGAGATTTTATATCGACGCCGGGTCGTTCGGCGCAGTGTGCGCGGCGTGGAAAACAAAGTTTTCTGCACACTCCCGCCAATTTGGATTATTTTGACCTGAAATTGGGTCGGGTCGAATTTACTATTAGGTGGTAATAATGAAATAATTAGTTGTAATTATTTTTGGGGAGGATTATTTAACGTGAGCGATGGTTCCTGAGCGATTCGAGAGCGAGTCATCCCTCGCGGTTTAGGGGGGGGGGGGTGAATCTGGAATCTGGGGCAGTAGGACGATACCTCCCCTCGAAAAGTCAACGGCCTCGTATTTACCCTGGCACTGCTGTAAATTCCTGTAGATTGCTAAAGCTGAAGGCTGAAGTAAAGCAAAAGGTGTCCTAATTTTGAGAAAAGTTGAATTAAAATTGGGATTGATGTATTAAGGGATTTTATTATTACGCCTACAAGTTTCCAGGGGGTTTATTTAGTTGTAAATGCTCGAGTGAGAGCCTGGAAATTAGTATTCGTATAAGAAATGATGTTGTGAAATTAGAAGGTGATTTATAGTTGAATAATCGTCCTTTATTTTTATATTACATGATGGCAGTGAATATTTTTTAGAACATTATACATGTTATTAGGATGGAGTAGCGCAGTCTGCAAGCGCACTTCTTCCATACCAGAGTTAACTATTGAAAGTTTATTGTATGATTTTTGTGTGCTATCTACAATCGTTTCAGGAAACGCATCAATTGCCCAACAAATTACAAAATACAAATCGATTGAGGAGATTTCTTAAAGCGATCGTAGACGGCAGTATACGAGCATTTCAAATTGGTTTCTCTTTATGTATCTAATATAGACCTACAAGTTCTTTCCATTTCTCATGAAAATTGTTTTTTTTTGCTAGCATTCGTATCACAACAAACCCCACCAAGTGAATTAATTATACAAAAAAGAAAGGACAATTGAGCAATGTACATCATTTAACCCCATTTATAAATATCTTCAATAGTCTAAACAACTTGTTTATAAATATCTCTATGACCTTGGCTAGTGTTTTTATTTATCTTAAAAATAATTAACTTTAGTTGCTAGATACTCGTACATACCACATAATTATAAAAAGTACAAAGCAATTATTTAATCCTAAATTTATTTCGGCAGTCTCGCTGACTCTCGTCCAAAACTCCGAAACCGTATAATAATAGTTTAATTTATAATGAGTGAAATTTCGTTATGATTATATCAGTCATTTGTTTATTATATTTAATAATTACTTAAATTTGGTATTGTTTTTTATTCGAGCTTTCGATCACGGCCGTAACTCAAACAACCATGAAGCCTTTTTATTTAATTTATTATAAATCATTATTATATGATACATAGGATTAACAGTATTCCTATAGAAAAAACAGTGCTGTCGAACGTTAATCCTGTTAATCGGTAGCAGTCGATCGCGATATCGATTGTCAGCTGTCTGCGTCGATCGACGATCACTATAGCGCGTACCCGCGATATGAGATAATGTGAACAAGTCACAATACTGTCTGTCCTTTGTTGTGTTTGTGCGTAAGACGCAGTGTATGGCAGTTTCTAGCTTTCACAGCCGATCCTCTTCCTCTTCCTCCTCCTCTACCTCCTCCACTCCCCCTTCGTTCTCCTCCTTGTAGCCGGGGTGTTCGGAGATGGCGTAATAGTTGCCGTTGTAGATGACGCCGAGCTCCCTGAGGACGTCCCCCCTGATGGTCGCCTTGATGGTCCAGTTGTAGCAGTCGTCGCTCTCGCTTTCCCTGTCCAACCTCTCCACGTCGAGAATCTTGGAGCTGAGCCTCTCAAGGATGATTCCGATATCCTTGATGCTCAGGTGCTTTTTCTGATCGACGCTCAGCTGATCTATGAGCAGCAAGAACTTCTCCGAGGTGACCGCTTCGTCCTCCATGACGGTGTTCTCGGTTTCGCTCTCGGAGCTTTCATGGTCCGTCTGTCCGTGGCGGCCTCCGCCGCCCTCAATGTCTAAAAAACGAACGTGACGAGATGGCGGTTGCGGCGAGGTCTGCTGCTGGGCGTCCTGGATCGGCGACGTCGCCACGCTCTTGTGCACCGCTATCTTCCTGCCCTCCTCGTGCAGCGCGCAGCAGTGGAAGTCGCACTCGATCGCCCCGTTGCTCTGAGGACTCCCGGCTCTTGGCATGTGAGCGTGATGGGCGCATTCCGGAGTGTGGATGTGAATGGTGGCACTCTCTAAGGAGCTTCCCTGTTTTATTAGGCGGTGGGGTGGTTTCACGTCGTCGTGATTTATCACAGTGATTTGAGGACTCGAGTAGCGGGGCTGCGGCGGTGGGTATATGTCGTTGATGACTGTCTCCTGCTTTTTACCTCCTGCTCCTGCAAGGGATGTCTGGATTACGAGGGAAGGTCGCTTGCTTGGTGAAAACTTGCCTGGCGCTGGGGAAGGCGCTTCCGAAGACGACGCCCGCGACGGGCCCGAGCGCTGATCCCAGTGCAGGACAACAGTGACGCGACCCTTGTTGTCCATAATTTTCCAAGATGGCGTCTCATCGTGCAATTCCAATGCGTGAATCGTTTCGCATACAATCTTCGGTATTGCCGAAATTGCTACTGAGAAATAAATTGCATCACCACACATTCAACTCCCCCCTGAGACAACACATACCTGGCTAAACAACTATTACAACAACCCATTTTAGAAAAAAACGACAATCTTTGTGAAATTCTTTCTGACTTTAACTTATTTCTAATAAATACCGAATGAACTCCGATTCAGATTTTCTGAAACATGGTAACCAAAGTAAAAACCAAAATGTTGCTATCATATAGTTGTCTGATTATCGAACACTAAAATATAACTATGGTCGGGATTATGATAAGGGATAAAACATATGGAGCAGCACAGACTCAAGCAGAAAAGTCGAGAGTCGGTGCTGCACCATGTTTTAACCCTAAGAGTAAGATAAGAAACGAACAAGTTAAAGCGATTTCGAATGGCTTTGATTCGTGTTTGGTTCTTAGATTAGTCTGTTATATTTGAACCAATTGCATTTGAATAAACCGATTCTTGATATCAAAGATCGCTCAATTTAAGAGCAATTTCCTAAACGGAAAATATAGTGGTTTAGTTCTGCAGTCATAAAAGCTAGTACGAACAACATTTTTGTATAATTTTTTTTGTAGATAATTTAGAAGTCATTTCTTTAATTTTTGACAGAAGGAAAAAAAATTGGAGAATGTACAGAAAATAATATAATGATCTAAAAGGACCTTAACTTTGGACCCCTCTAATTAATTTTGTTCTATGTTGTAAAAGGTAACTCTCTGGCAGGATCTAGCCTAATCAATTTAGATTATAAATCTGAAAAAAAATTGAAAATCTAACGAGGGAAACTTGAGTTATGACTGCAGAACTAATACTCAATTTCATGATTTTTCACAATTTGTCTTCCCAAACTCGCGCGCCCTCTATGGATTCGCATCAATTTTTAAACAAGTTCCAGAAAAGTGGGATGGATTTTCTATTCCTTGTTATTATCTCCAACGGAAAGTTGGAGTGTCTAGGAAGATGCTCTTAACTGAAATATGAACCTTGAGTTCTCAACACTAGTTATTCGTCTTATTTCTTTCTTTCGGTTCGAATGGACGGTTTTGTTAACCATTAACCAACCTAATCAGAGCCCGAATCTGAATCGGCGTTCATCGTCCATTTTTAGGAAAATAAAAATTATTTATCATGAATTATTTTAATGAACGTGTGACGTGTCCTACAAAATGTTATGAAAATTACTGAGTCCTAATCTTAACAACATATATTAAAATTTAGTGCTTTATAAGAATTTCAAAATACTTCGAATCGTTCGAAAATTAAGCAAAAGAGGTGAGTCAAAAGAAATTTAAGAGTAATCGAGTTTAAAAGAAGTTCGAGTCAAAAAGAAGATAGATTTTGAAAAATACGATTAAAAACTTGGTCGAATTCAAAGTAATAAGTTTCACTCATTTTCAAACTCAAAAAGAATTATTTTAAAATAACTATAAATTTTTGAAGTCTCCAGGAACACTATAACAACCCTCTAAATAATCATTTACTTCCTTCGTCATTTTATCGAATTCGAATATCAACAAGTTCGAACTTCAAAACAATCAAACAGTTGGCGAACAGCATCAGCTATAAAAATTGAGCATTGTTTTTTGTAATATTTATCCAGGTATGTATTTTATTTACAATTAGACTTAAACCCACAAAATACTTTTTCTAATCACATCCGATTTTAAATCAATTTAATTGTGTGTTATTAAACTACATACTTTACGTATTTGTGTGTGCATTTATAAGAAAACTAAGTGATTTATCAATAAAAATACCTGGCATTCTTCATTTTTTTAAATTGGGTCGAAATTTGAAAAAAATCTACATGTAAACAAGTTTTGTTGTACATTGCTGGAAAAAAATTACTACTCAAGTGCAGCTTTTTAACAATACCAAACACGTCCTAAGTTGCCTTTTAAAATTTCAAATAACAAGTACTTGCAGTTTTTTTACAGGAATTTCACATTTGTCGTATTTTTTTCCAGGAATATACTATGTACCACATATAACCTTTTCGAAATAAAGAGGTGATTTGGGACACCCTACATTCGTTAATAGGGTAAAGTGACCATTTGTCCCAGATTTTCCGAGACATTCCTGGATTTGGATATTGTGTCCCGCACGATAAATAACCGTCTCGGAAAATGTCTAGGATCACTAAGTTAATAGGTAGTTATTTTTTGAAATATTCTCAAATTCGACCCATTAAATGTTTGCCAAATTATCGTAGAAATTCTAATTTTTGTATGTTCAGAATCGATTCATGCATTGGAAGAAGAGTGGCTTTAGAATCGGTTACGGTTTAATCAACCATCATAGAATCAATTTTGTGAAGAGCAAACCCAAAAATTTTGACATTGTAAGGAGTAATAAAAAAAACACAATTTCTAAAAAATGCAAAAGAATTGAGGAATTTTGAAAACTTGCAAGATATTTTCAAATTTAGCAAATTAGAGTAAAGATAAGGCTTTAAAAATAGTTTGCAAAAGATGGTAAATAAGGGTTTCGTGTAAATAAAAAGAACGAAAATCTTTAGAACGACATTTGTTAAAACTGTAGAGTGTTTGAATCGAAAAATGTTAGTACTGAAATGTGTTAGAATCAAACAGTGGCGCACCCAGGAATTATTTGGGGGGGGGGGGGTGAGTCGAGATGGAGTTAAAAGGCAAAAACCGTGACAACGGGGGGGATATTGTCATTTTCTCAAAAAATAATAAAAAAAATTCATAATTTAAATTATGAAAGTAAGAATTTTCTCATTTTTATTAATTTTATTAAAAACTTCTTAATAAAATACATTCCTTTGGAGGGCCAAGGCCCCCTCGCCTCTACCCCCCCCCCCCCCCCGGGTGCTCCTCTAGAATCAAAACATTTTAGAACTGTAAAATCGAAAAACGGCAAAACAAAAGAAAATATAAAAGTAATAGAACGTAAAATGTTAGAATTAAATGCAGCAGAACGAAAATTGATAGAACGATCGCATCGCCCACTATCATTAATAATAAACATTTATTATGAATATTGTTTTAACAATCTCTGGAAAGTATTTTATTCTCGCTCTAACAATTCTCGTTCTGCTGCATTTTCTTCTATTAATTATATATACATATAACACTTTACGTTCTACTACTTTCGTTCTATCATTATTCAATTTGAATACTTTGCGGTTCTAAGAAATTTTGATTCTGACACATTTTGATTCTAACACTTTACAGTTGTAACATTTTTTGTTTTATCAAATAATATTCGTTCTAACAATCTACAGGGGAACCTCAGGGACGACCCCACCTGGGGCTACTTCGAGAATACCATAATAAAAGTTTTTAGAGAAAAAAAAATTATTTATTTTAGTTGGGGCCTAAAAACATTTTACACCTTAAAATGTCATATTTCTAACAATTTTCGTTCTGCTGGATTTCGTTTGGAAGCTTTTGGATTCTAACACTTTCAGTTTAAAACAAATTTCGTTCTGCCATTTTTCCAAATTTACAGTTCGGTTTTAATAAAATTTTTCGATTCATTTAATCGTCAGTTCTAACAACATTCATAGTATTTCATTATCGTTCTTATAATAATTTATAGGGTACCTAAATCAGAAATTTTATCATTTCACTTTACAGGGTCGACTTAAGGTGTAATAGGGTAAGGTGCGTTAGAAAGTTTTTGGGCCCTAACTAGAATAAATCCACTTTTTTATTCCAAAAACTTTTATTTTGGAAATTTTAGTACTCTTCGAGTAGCCCTAGATGGCGTCTTCCCTGGAGATGCCCTCTAGATTGTTAGAACGAATATAGTTAGAACGATAATTTAATAGAACGAAAAATATTAGAACTGGAAAGTGTTCGAATCGAAAAGCGTTATTACAACAGAAATCTGTCAGAATCGAAATTTCTTAGAACCGCAAGGTGTTCGAATTGAAAATTTACCGAACAGTGTTAGAACGAAATGTGATAGAACTAAATGCAGCAGAATGAAATGCGGTAGAATGAAAACTGTTAGAAGATCTGTAGAATTTATCACAATACTTTTACGTTTCCTTTTGAGAGTTTTCGTTTTGCCCGATTTCGTTCGAAAGCTTTTGGATTCTAATAGTTTTAATTTTTAGCAAATTTCGTTCTGCTGTTTTTTTATTAGAATATCTACAGTTCTAAAAAGTGTTGATTCTAACACAGACTATGTATATCTCATATGTAACTCGATTCGAATTGGATTGAACTCATGCCGCATTTTTTCCGACCGAATCCAATATGACGTGTTTATTTTGAAAAAAAATGTGAATTAATTCAATCGCTTTTCAATCCAATTCTGATCGAGTTATGCGAGATAAACGTCGTAGTCACATTTCGGTTCTAATACCACTTTTCCATTTGAACATTCTCCAGTTCTAACAACTTTCGTTCTATCTCATTATCGTTCTAAAGATTTTCGTTCTAACAATTTACTTCACCTCATGGACAGGATCGTCCTAAAGTGTAATAGGGCCACTAGAAACTTTTTGGACCCTAAATAGAATAAATCCACTTTTTTACTCTAAAAACCTGTATTTTGGGAATTTTTGTATTCTTCGAATTCGAATAGATTGTTAGAACGAATATAGTAAGAACGATAATTTTACAGAACGAAAAATGTTAGAGCTGGAAAGTTTTAGAATCGAAATGTGTCAAATTCGAAAGGTATTAGAACGAAAATTATTGGGACGAAATGCAGTAGAACGAAAATTGCTAGGAGCGTTTGTTTTTATTATTAATGATAGTATAGGTATCAATTTTCGCTCTGCTGCATTTCGTTCTAACAGTTTTCATTCTTATACTTTTAGATTCCAACAACTTATTTCGTTCTACCATTTTTAACACTTTAGGGTTCCAAGAAGCAAGAAGACTTTCTAATAGTAAAATTTTTCGTTCTATTCATATTTCGTTCCAACGAATTTCTTTGTAACTATTTATTCGTTTTCGTGTCTGGGTACTGACCTAGTGTGTTTTCCCTAAAACTACCCCTGGCCCTGGAAGATGGATGCATTTGGAATTATCCAAAAAATGATGGCAAGGAAAGAATTGATTTAAGTCAGCTGGGGTGGTATTCTTGAAGCATTCGATATGATGTCGGATATGATTTGGTGATATTTAAGGTAATTTGATTGAAGAAAACCAAAATAACCGATCCTAAGCCGAGAAGCGTTAAGCTGGGGGTTGATGAAGTATGTGCTTTCAAAACTTAGTTACCTGCTCTAATGACGTCAACTCCTGCAGGGAGCCAGCGCTCTCCGGGTCTGAGAAGTAGCAAGATGGTATTGGGGGGTAAGGTGCGAAAGTACTCGGAATCCTCCACCTGGGTGCCGTCGCTTTCAAGAACCAGCCGCACCGGTTCGGTTATGGACACGCCGAGTTTATCCCGGCCTCGTTGCACCAGCTCGTCAAGACTCCCCACCACCAACCCCTTGCGCACGCTACGCCGCCCGTCCCATAGCTTGAAGGGTCTCTTTCCGCGCGACTCCTGCAACAGTTCATTTTATTTAAAATTAACACCTAAAAACTAAAAAAATAAATAATAATCACAGGAAAAGGGCACACCTTCATCACTATTAAGGGTGGTTTCACTCGAAATTTGTTATATCACAGCATGACATTTAATAACCGCAGGTTCATTCTTGATCTAACTTGGACCTGGTTTACTCCAGAACTATCTGAAGATGGGTTATTATCGGTCATTCATGTGGGGAGTGTTTCCTTTTGATAACCATCCCACTCTTCACCAAACCTTGCCAGTGACAACTGACCTGACCCAATATTCCAGGAGGAGGGATAACGCGCATACTGCTTTACTGCTCCAAATATTTATAATATTTTTTAGTTTTACTTTTTAGTGTAAAACTATTTTTACCCAAAAAATTGATACAAATAAATCTATTATAGGTACATGAAATAAATAAACATTTATTTGAGGTGGTTATTCAAATTGGTGTTTTTTGGAAAATTTTGGCTTTTTTTGTTTTTTTTTTTTGTTGAGTAAGTTGTGTGTTTTGCGTGAAGGTGTGTGGTAGTAGTATTAATTAGTGATTAGTGATTGGTGAACATACATGCAGGTCTTTTTAAGTACCTCTCTTGCCATTACGGCATTTCTTCGAGGCGGCCGATAGTCCGCCGCGACGCACTTCCGTCTTTAGGACGCGAAGAGACGCACTAAACAACTGCACCACATTCTGGCAGGCAAAACCGTCTCCGTTTTTCCATTCTTGGCCAAATATGCAAACTGACTAACAACCCTGCTGTCGGCCTTAGCGCCCTCTACTCCCGGATCGATTGTGGGGAAGGCGCGGCGGTTCGGCGCCGCGGCGCATACGCGACGCTTCCTCCCGTCCATAATAATGCGGCGGCGTTGAGACTCTTTTTCGCCTCCCACGATACGAACCGACACCACCGCCGTTTCTTTTACGTGACTTTTTGTTAATACAATATCCGATAAACCACTCCTAAGACTCCCAACTTTTCCAGAAAAAAAAAACAAAAAAAAAACAACACAAAATTTTAGTTACTCCCTCAATAAGACTTTAAAAAACTTCACCAAACGCAACAAATTCTAAAATTAAACCACAGGGTGTCCCAACACTTACTCTAAAACTATTACTCCTATAATAATATAGCAGGAAAATGGAACACCCAGTATCCTTTTTGAAAACCTTAAAAGAATAAAAGTCCTTGTCGATGTAAAGGTATTGTCGATGAAATGTTTGTGTAGATGAAAAGATTGAAAAGGTTGAAAAAGTTAAAAAAGTTGAAAAAGTTGAAAAAGTCGAAAAAGTCGAAAAAGTTGAAAAAGTTGAAAAAGTTGAAAAAGTTGAAAAAGTTGAAAAAGTTGAAAAAGTTAAAAAAGTTGAAAATTTTGAAAATTTTGAAAATTTTGAAAATTTTGAAAATTTTGAAAATTTTGAAAATTTTGAAAATTTTGAAAATTTTGAAAATTTTGAAAATTTTGAAAATTTTGAAAATTTTGAAAATTTTGAAAATTTTGAAAATTTTGAAAATTTTGAAAATTTTGAAAATTTTGAAAATTTTGAAAATTTTGAAAATTTTGAAAATTTTGAAAATTTTGAAAATTTTGAAAATTTTGAAAATTTTGAAAATTTTGAAAATTTTGAAAATTTTGAAAATTTTGAAAATTTTGAAAATTTTGAAAATTTTGAAAATTTTCAAAATTTTGAAAATTTTGAAAATTTTGAAAATTTTGAAAATTTTGAAAATTTTGAAAATTTTGAAAATTTTGAAAATTTTGAAAATTTTGAAAATTTTGAAAATTTTGAAAATTTTGAAAAAGTTGAAAATGTTGAAAATGTTGAAAAAGTTGAAAAAGTTGAAAAAGTTGAAAAAGTTGAAAAAGTTGAAAAAGTTGAAAAAGTTGAAAAAGTTGAAAAAGTTGAAAAAGTTGAAAAAGTTGAAAAAGTTGAAAAAGTTGAAAAAGTTGAAAAAGTTGAAAAAGTTGAAAAAGTTGAAAAAGTTGAAAAAGTTGAAAAAGTTGAAAAAGTTGAAAAAGTTGAAAAAGTTGAAAAAGTTGAAAAAGTTGAAAAAGTTGAAAAAGTTGAAAAAGTTGAAAAAGTTGAAAAAGTTGAAAAAGTTGAAAAAGTTGAAAAAGTTGAAAAAGTTGAAAAAGTTGAAAAAGTTGAAAAAGTTGAAAAAGTTGAAAAGGTTGAAAAGGTTGAAAAGGTTGAAAAGGTTGAAAAGGTTGAAAAGGTTGAAAAGGTTGAAAAGGTTGAAAAGGTTGAAAAGGTTGAAACTGTTGAAAATGTTGAAACTGTTGAAACTGTTGAAAATGTTGAAAATGTTGAAAATGTTGAAAATGTTGAAAATGTTGAAAATGTTGAAAATGTTGAAAATGTTGAAAATGTTGAAAATGTTGAAAATGTTGAAAATGTTGAAAATGTTGAAAATGTTGAAAATGTTGAAAATGTTGAAAATGTTGAAAATGTTGAAAATGTTGAAAATGTTGAAAATGTTGAAAATGTTGAAAATGTTGAAAATGTTGAAAATGTTGAAAATGTTGAAAATGTTGAAAATGTTGAAAATGTTGAAAATGTTGAAAATGTTGAAAATGTTGAAAATGTTGAAAATGTTGAAAATGTTGAAAATGTTGAAAATGTTGAAAATGTTGAAAATGTTGAAAATGTTGAAAATGTTGAAAATGTTGAAAATGTTGAAAATGTTGAAAATGTTGAAAATGTTGAAAATGTTGAAAATGTTGAAAATGTTGAAAATGTTGAAAATGTTGAAAATGTTGAAAATGTTGAAAATGTTGAAAATGTTGAAAATGTTGAAAATGTTGAAAATGTTGAAAATGTTGAAAATGTTGAAAATGTTGAAAATGTTGAAAATGTTGAAAATGTTGAAAATGTTGAAAATGTTGAAAATGTTGAAAATGTTGAAAATGTTGAAAATGTTGAAAATGTTGAAAATGTTGAAAATGTTGAAAATGTTGAAAATGTTGAAAATGTTGAAAATGTTGAAAATGTTGAAAATGTTGAAAATGTTGAAAATGTTGAAAATGTTGAAAATGTTGAAAATGTTGAAAATGTTGAAAATGTTGAAAATGTTGAAAATGTTGAAAATGTTGAAAATGTTGAAAATGTTGAAAATGTTGAAAATGTTGAAAATGTTGAAAATGTTGAAAATGTTGAAAATGTTGAAAATGTTGAAAATGTTGAAAATGTTGAAAATGTTGAAAATGTTGAAAATGTTGAAAATGTTGAAAATGTTGAAAATGTTGAAAATGTTGAAAATGTTGAAAATGTTGAAAATGTTGAAAATGTTGAAAATGTTGAAAATGTTGAAAATGTTGAAAATGTTGAAAATGTTGAAAATGTTGAAAATGTTGAAAATGTTGAAAATGTTGAAAATGTGAAAATGTGAAAATGTGAAAATGTTGAAAATGTTGAAAATGTTGAAAATGTTGAAAATGTTGAAAATGTTGAAAATGTTGAAAAAGTTGAAAAAGTTGAAAAAGTTAAAAAGGTTGAAAAAGTTGAAAAAGTTGAAAAAGTTGAAAAAGTTGAAAAAGTTGAAAAAGTTGAAAAAGTTGAAAAAGTTGAAAAAGTTGAAAAAGTTGAAAAAGTTGAAAAAGTTGAAAAAGTTGAAAAAGTTGAAAAAGTTGAAAAAGTTGAAAAAGTTGAAAAAGTTGAAAAAGTTGAAAATTTTGAAAATTTTGAACAAGTTCACTTTGCAATCAAAAATTTCACAAAAAAATCTATATTCACCTTAATATTGATTTCATTTTTGATATTTGATTTCGTCTTTTTCATTTTTGTTATGCCACCCTGTATACTGTTTCTCCCCAAGTACTAAATCCGTTCCCGGGAAAAACTCAAATATATTTAAATTGACCGCAAAATTTATTCTAGCGTACTTAGTTATTTTTTTATAAATTTTTAAAAATCATTTTACATCTTCAAAAAGTAAAATAATGCAATTTTTACAAAATCTCAATTTTTTTAACGTTCTTCTTGAAATTTTTCAACAAACCAAGATTTATTTTTGATAGAATTCTCTAATTTATTTAAATCAACCACAAAATTATTTCTAACTCACTTGGTTATTTTTTTATAAATTTTTAAAAATCATTTTACATCTTCACCAAGTAAAATAGTACAAGTTTAACAAAATCTCATTTATTTTAATGTTCTTCTCGAAATTTTTTAACAAACTCAGATTTATTTTTTGTAGAATTTGTTTAAATTGACCACAAAATTATTTATAATTCACTTGGTTATTTTTTTATATTTTTTTTAAAAATCATCTTGCAGCTTCAACAAGTTAAATAGTGCAATTTTTAGAAAATCAAACTTGGATTTCTATCTGGCAGAACAGGGACGGATTTATATGTATACACCATCTAATATGCAACATTTTTTAAAAGAATTAAAAAATAAGTGCTAATATTTCGAGATGAAACCAGTTTTTATCCATGATAACATGTAATAGCCTCAAAATATTTTCAAAATTGACAAATTGTCAAAATATGACTCTGAACAATTTTTATGCAACGCATTTGATAAACTAAAAAATTATGGTATTTTAGCTTTGAAAATGTTCATTTTTAGAATAAAAATTCATGTCAAAACAAAAAACTCCAGTTTCTGCAAAAGAAACTAGAAACAACCCAATCACGAAAAAAATTGATATTAAGGACATAACGAATCGTTCCAAAAATGTGAAAAGTAAAGGCCGAAAACGGTATAGAAAGCCTAATTTCGAGCATGGTGATTCCACGACTTCTTGTGATGAAAATGCAACTTTCTTGTAAGTAATAAACCCCAAAAAATAGAAACCTAATATAAAATTTTAATTTTAAGCCCGAAAAGTAAAGAGAAATTTGACTATGCGACCGACTCGCAAATCTTAAAATTAAAACTACAAGAAATCGAGTTAATGAGAGCCAAAATTGAGACCTTAGAAGAAGCAATTAAAAGCGAAAAATATGAAAAAGTTAAAACCCGAAAATGTTTCTCATTTTGTGATTGTCTCAAACGTAAAGCTCAAAAACATTCGCACCCAATAATAAACTCAAGTCACGAAATTCTCTTCAAAAATCAAAAATTTGCCACATTTTCCCGGAGTAATCCAAAATTAAAGCAAGAAAGACACCCTAATATAACGAACAATAACACCATTGTACTTCCCGAAAATTTTACCCCATCTCATTTAAATAAAGCCAGCGAAGAAGTTCTTAAGGATATAATTAATACATTGGACCAACAAAGCGTGGAAATTCAACACATAAAAGTATCACTTAAGGAGTGCATAAAATTACTGAAACAAAACCAAAAAAACGACTTAAATACCGCAGATATTTTTGAAAATTACCTTAAATTAAATAATAGCATGGGCGATTATAATCAATTCTTCCCGTTTAAACAGGAAGAATTATATCGATTAATTATTGATGATCAATGTGGCGGTAACTGTTCTGTAATTGATTGTCCTAGTAAAGACACCAAAACTAAAACCTCTAAAAGTGTTTCTCCAAAAGAATCGAGAGTACGATTCACTGACACTAAATCCTCCAGATCATCCTGTTGTAGCAAAAGTACCAGGAAAAAACGTAGGAATAGTAGAAGACTCGATATTGATTGCAAGAACAGCGTTACCATGAAAGTTAGTCCTTTATCCCTTCGTAACATGCCAAAAGAAATACATATGAGTTTATCCCAAAAAAGCCTTAGTATGGTCAATTTACCTATCATACCTAAAGATTCAAGCACATGCCTTCAAATATGTAAATCAGAATCGAATGAGGTATTTAAAAAACGCCGACATTATAGGAGTTCCCAAAGTCTATTCAGAGCCAAACGCAAAGCCAAAAATTGTCAAATTATTGTTATTAGATGGTTTCGATATGTTTTTTGTAGAGGAAAAAATAATTGATATAAATTTTGTTTATACAATAAAATAATTAATTAAAATTCACTAAAATGAATAAAATGTTTATGTTATTTTTGTTAAAATGAAATTTGAAATACAGTGAATTCAAAAAAGACAAAAACCGCAACTATGCAACCAAACATACTCTATAGTGCTTTTGGACTCGTTAAGTTGGTGTACCTGTTAATTTCATTCAAATTTATATCTGATCTGCCACTTTAACCAAAGCGTCTTTCAGCAGTTTTTCTTCGGGTATTTTTTAAAGTCATTTCTTACTGTGTTGAATTGCGATGGTTTTTTCACCAGAGTACATCGCATACATTTCAGTGTAGCCAACTATCCGAAACTTAGGTTTCCTACCTCAATGATATCAATCTTATTTGAATTCACTGTACATTTATTTTTTTTACTTATCAAAAAGACACCCACTTTAAAATTTTCTGGGTACGCCACTGTCGAAATGATCGATAAAAAATTGAAACAATCTTATTAATTATGTAATGATTAGATATACAATAAATAAAACAAATATTTTTTTTAAGAAATAAGTTACAGAGGTTGTTTTGTTTCATTAAATAAAGCATTTTTTTTCCTAAAAAGTTACACCACGTTTTGTGTTTTTTTTCGAAAATATACAGTTTTCACGTGATAACTTCGAAATAAATCTATAGAAAAAATTCAAAACAGGTTTATTTATTAGATTTCATGAAAATACAACAAATTGTTTTATCGAAAAGTAAAAAAGTTACATTTTTCATTTCGCATTTTTTGAAATACATTAATTTTTTTTTCAACAAAAATAAAAAAATAATTTAAACAATCACAGTTTTTCTAAAATTAACATTGGAATTTTACTATAAAATTGACATTATTAATAAATGATAATATCATAAACAATAGTACATAATTTTGTAAACATATTTATAAAAATAAAAAAGTTATTAACAATTTTGTAACTTAAATTACAAAAATAATCACTAAAATGCAGCTATTTAAAAATGTCTAGGTACGCCACTGAATCGTGGGATTATTTTAAATTTAAAATAAAGAGCGATTAAAACAAAACGAAAGCAGCTACAACCATAGAATGTAATTTAACAAGAGTAAAAATAAGTTGGCAATCCTGGTATTAAAAGTTGTAATGACATTTGACCGAAATCATCTGATGTGCATCTGATTTTGTTGATTTATGATTGAAAAATCGACAAATAATTTACTCATTTTAAAAAATGGTGTGAAAAGGTGTTGAAGGTTGTAAATATTTACATCACGTACTAACATTTTTCGTGTTACTATTCCTGGCATGTGAATAAATGAGTAGCGCTGCAGGAATTCCCAATTTTGCAGGCCAAAAATCTCACCACAATAATAAGGTATGTTTTTTTAATAAATAATTCATTCCAACCGCTTTATTATTAAAATTATATTGGTAATTAGTTTACGTTGTCTAACACTCGTATTTTTAGTCGTGACCTTATAATTTATGCATTATAATACCACCCGCACAATGAAAAATAAACAACTTGTTGTTTGCTGTGTTATAATTAATGTGTTACTCTTTTATGAATTAATGATGATTTTCTTTGTAAGAATCTTTAATAATATGTTGGTAAATACAAACATTCTCGTGTCGTTTTATTCGGTGTACTTAATTTTTTGGAATTCAAGTTAAATGTGTTTTTAGGGTCCACCTTTATTTTTTGTGATGATGCGATTTAACTTAAAAGTGGTCTTGCTCTGCGTTTGTATCGTGGTACTTTTTACAACGCTTTCGCTGTTGAGATGTGGCGATTCTTCGAAGGAATGGTCGCATCATGTAAGGCCGTTTCAAGACAGTTCAGATAAAGAGAATGAGCTACAGGATATTGAGGAAATCGATTGTGTTATAAATGGTGAATATTCCATAAGTTGCCGTAAAGAAGGGGATGAGGTTTACTTACCGTTTTCGTTTATACATAAGTATTTTGAAATTTATGGTAAATTAGCTACTTACGATGGTTTGGAACGATTTGAATGGGCGCATAGTGTAGGTAAAATCTATCATCCGAAAGGAAAGTATGATCCGCATGGGGTTTTCATGCATTTCGAGAATTTTAATGTTGAGGCTCGGGACAGGGTAAAATGCGTTAGTGCAATCAATGGGGTTCCAATTTCAACACAATGGGAGAGTCAAGGATATCATTACCCCACGCAAATAGCTCAGTTCGGCTTGGCTCACTACAGTAAGAATTTAACTGAGCCGGAGCCACGAAGAAAAATCGTTGAAAATGCTGATGGGGAATTGGGAAAGTGGATTGTGCCGGCTGGTTCGGCTATCAACAGAAATTACGATATTAAACAAGCCACTCAAGTACTTAATTTTTCTACATTAGATGCCTATAATAGTGGGATTAAGCTTAAAATGGATCACGTTCTTGATTTTGTTATGAGTGCTAACATAATCCTTCAAGCCAATAGCAGCTTTACAGTTGTTTTGCAAAATCGGGAACGAAAGGAATTTTATAATTTACATTATATTTCTTCAGATATCTTAATAACTGCTCAGGTAATTTTTACAAAAATTATACATTATGTACTAAATAGAAGTAAACAAAAGAAAATATAGAAACCAATTCACCAATTTTAATTCATAAACATAATGTGACATTAATTAAAATTTTATTAATTTATATTTGCAAGTTGCAACGCTTTAAAGTTGAAATTTCATTCAAAATCACCCTAATCAACCATTTTTAATTTTTTTTGCATTTTCAACTTTTAATTTTATTGATAAATCAAATCTGATATTAGTTAAATGTTTGGTAATTCTTTTTTGCAAGTTACAACACTTTAAAGTTAAAGTCATGTAAATTTTTTGTCAATGAAATTTTGTGTACCATTTTCTTCTGATTAATTATTTTTGAGATGGAGTGTATTAACGTGTATAATTTTAGGATGAAAATATTTACCATGGAATTGGTACAACATTTTCGTGGTGTCGAATAACCCGTGATCTAATAATAGATCTACAAAAAGGCCTAAACTACCTCGACAAAGACAAATCGAAGCATCGCTTACCTCGCTCGAAAATAAAAATAGTAAGCTTCATCCTTCGTGGGAGAGGAGCAATCGATAATTTAACCCTATCAACATCAGAGCACATCCTCCAATTCTACGATGCTGCAGAGTGGTTTGTGAAAAATCAAGATCCTGTAACTGGAGGTTGGGCGATTCCAGTGAAACGTAAGCTGGCTCCAGGATTTCACGATTTAGAACCTGGCTGGTATTCGTCCATGGGTCAAGGTCAAGCGATTAGTGTTCTGGCCCGTGCTTATCACCATTCAGGAGGTGATGTAAGGTACTTAAATGCGTCTCTGCAGGCTTTGAAGCCTTTTAAAGTTCCCAGCTGGCAAGGAGGCGTCCTTGCGACCTTTTTAAATAAGTACCATTGGTATGAGGAATATCCTACAAAACCTGCGAGTTTTGTATTAAACGGTTTTATTTATTCCTTATTGGGGCTTTATGATTTAATTTCAATTGCGCAAGCTCAAGCTAAAGACGCTGAGATTTTGTTTGAAGAGGGGATGGTTTCACTCAAACGTATGCTCATGCTTTTCGATATGGGGAGCACTACCGCTTATGATCTTAGGCACTTTACCCTGGGAATCGCGCCTAATCTTGCACGATGGGATTATCATGTTACTCATATTAATCAATTGCTGCTTTTAAGTACTTTCGATAACGAACCCATTTTTCAACAGACTGCAGAACGTTGGATTGCTTACATGAGTGGAAAACGTGCTGCTCATAATTAATTGACTGAAATTACTTAATACAACCTTAATTTTAAATAAAACTCGGTATTTAACTATTTTTTTTTAAATTTATTAATAGATAACTAAAAATTTCTTTAAGTAAAGTGATTTGTGCCGGAATTTATTTTGTAGCAAGACAATCAGATGTTTAAAATTTCGAATATTTATTAAATAAAATAAAGGTTGCATTAAGTGCAAATTAAGGCCGAACTACTTGATAAAACTACCAGTAAACTAACGGAACAAAAAAACTTATCAGAAGCTTTTTAAACCCTGATAAAAGATTTTTGGGTAGAATTTCTAGTTTCTTAAAGTTTTGACTAATAATAAGCTTTCAATAGATAGATTTTCTTTAATAAATGAGGTTGATTTATTATTTAATTTAAAATATAGTAAAATCAGTTTCTTATTTTAAAAAAAGACAAAAAAACAATCAACCCGTTATTACATAATTTATCTATAAATAGTGCGTTAGAGGACCAAAGGCAAATAAATAGATTTGTAATATTTATAATCCTGATGTCAATAATGAATTCACCTTTTTTTTAGTAATTTTACTAAAAGAATTAAAAAATCTAGACCTATTTAATAACTTTATAAAGTTATTTGAACAAAAGTATAATTTTCTATTTTTTTTAATATTTAATTTTAAATACAGGGTGTGTTTAAATTCGTACAACCCCTTTTGTATATTTACCCCGAAATCGGACGTTTTTTGCGCGGAGGTACGAAAAGTATGTTTTTTTTGCTTCGATTTTAAAAATCGAGGGTTGTTTATTCTAAGTACGGTACAATTTTTAAATTTTTCTAAAAAACAAAACCCGGAAACGATTTTTTCGATCGTCCGCGGCGTCAATTTTAAAAAATCGCACCTGCGTCGGGTTTTAAAGGAAAACGACGAAATTTGTCCCCTTTCATTCTGACATCCTGGAGATAGACCAGAACAATTTTTCGCTTAGAATTTTTTTTTTTAAGTCTCCAGGCGCAACGGTGTAGCGTCATGGCGCCGAAACGCGAGTGTAGCTTCGATTTCAAGATCCGCCGATACAAAAAAATCGCTGTTTATTGATTTTCCATCTACATACTACGCTTTTTCAGGAAACGAGCGTTTTTTTCTGATATTTCAATTTTGTCTGTACTTTTGACGGCCTCAAAGGTGTTTGAAATTCGTGCTATTTCAATGCGGGCTTTGAAAATTCGTAACTTTTGACAGGGACCAGCTATAACAGTCGAATATTTTTTATCTTGCTGATTATATTAATATTTATGAGTAAAAAAATCAACAGTTCTAAATTTTCACCTCTGGCTACGGAAAAAAATCGAACATAAATTGCTCAAAAAATCGAACAAAATGCGGTCAAACGTTGGAACTTGTGGAGGTCACAATTTTGAAAAAATTAAACTTTTTTCTTCAAAATCTTTAAAAGGATTAATTTATACAGCGATAGGCAGGTAGCGAATTTTGATATTTGAAGGGGTTAGAAAATTATACGTAAATAAAGTAAAAACTTTAAATTTATTTAGGGGTTAGTTGCTCGCGTTCCGCCATTTGTTAACCGATTTTAAATTTTAAAATCTCAACCGAATGTATTTTTAAATTTTGAAAAAGTAACGAAAATTTTTTTTTTTAAATCGCATTTAAAAAAGTTTACCCCTCAAATTCCATTTGACCACCACGTAATGCTTTCAAGGTTTTGTTTTCGACAAAAAAAGATTCAATTCGCTATCACTTTTCGTTTTCGAGTTATCACTGAAAATGTAGCTAGAATAAGCAAAATTTGAGAAAAAAAATTTTACTTTCCGCAATATAATTAATATCTTGGTAACAATTCGACCTAGCTTCACGTTTGATAGCTTAAAACTCGCATTGTCATCTCCCCCACCAAATTCCGTTAAAATTATAATTTTCGGTTGAAGTTACCGATTTTAACCAAATCATTTTTAAAATGCGCCTATTCAATCCGTAAAATATTGTTTTCGATTTTTTCCAGACTACAACTACAAATTATTAACTTTCAATTTTTTATGTTATCCGACATTTTCGTATTAACCTAACGTAAATTAATGGGGCGAATTTATACACACCCTGTATAAAATATGTGCAATGAATTAATTTTTCGTTTATTAAAACAGCTGCAATTAGAAGAGTAGTAGGAAAAATATAATTATTATAACGAATTACACCTGAAAGAAACAGACTGTTTATTAGTAATTATTGTACAATTGCCACTATTTAAGAAAACGGAATTTATAGTCAATAAAACCTTTTCTATATATCATTAATGTAGAAAAAAAATTGATACATTATTGTAAATAAAATGCTCGATGCAAGATAACCCAATTATCTGGGTTAAGGACGTACTTTAGTTTTGTAAATAGTTTATTTTACTTCATGACATTCCATACTTTTATTAAATTGACTATTTAAGCTTATATTTCACTTGTGATAATTTTAATCCTCGATTATTAAAAACTTCCACAAAGGCAGAAATGATATAACCGAATATTTTGAGTTAATCAAATATTGTAAATATTAATTTATTGTAGATTTATTATGTAAATAAAACTAATAAGTTGTAAAAATCTTAAAGATTATTTGCATTTTACGGTGATGTATTCTAATGAAAGTGTAGGGCGTAGAAAAATATTTGAATGCAGAAGCAATGTTTAAATACTTTCTGCATTAAAATTATTTACAAAATCTCAGCATTGTAATATCTTTAAAGAGCTTAACTAGTTTTGCGCGTGTACAAATATAAATACAAAATACAAAGTTTTCCTTCGTTAAATTGGGTCACCCAATCGTTTTAAACTTATATATTTCGCTTTTCGTTTACAATAACCTCACAACTAAAAAACCATTTTTTAAAATAATCTCTATTGAATAATAAATAAATTCAGAGCTCATCTTTAAAAAATAAATGTAAGTTGTCATGTTATTGCTAAAATGCGATTTGTTAAAATTTAATTTATAACAAAAAATAATTTTGTCTTGATTGTATCGAATTTCGTATTTTTTTAAGTTTAAAAATCATAAAAATATCCTAAAAACATTCCATTTTTTAGTCATAAAAGTACTTACTTTAATTTTTAATTTTAATTGGGTTGTAATAATTTTATGAAAATCGAATCAATATGTTACTGTATTTAATTATTTTAGCCCCTCAATTTTTATTATTTTTATGGTTTATATTTAAGTCAAGTCTCTGTGATTATTGTAACTATATAAATATCAATATTGTAGTAACTATAGCAGTTGTAAAAGTAGCGTAAAATTACTGCCAAAATTAAAATTGGATGAATCTTCATAGGTTTGTAACGAGGAAAGGTTTTGATAAGTGCGAGTGTAGGCTGAACAGGGAAAGATTATGTGATTGTGACAATAAAAATAGAAATCTATTAGAAAAATAAACAATGTCTTTAAAAACTTGATTTTTATTATCCTTTAATAATCCCTAGATTTGTAAAAAAATTGAAATTGAAATTACTCGATTACCGTGAGGTATATAGGGTGTACAAAAAGTTCGGCAACGCCTATTTATTTTTGAAATGAAGCATTCTAATAAAAGTTTACGATTCTTAGTGATGCACCAGCAAGATAAAGGTCAGGCAATAATCATTTAACATTTTTAAAATAGGGTTAACCCATTTTTATTGCATATTATTATAGCCTGGTTTCAGAGGTTTACGGAACATATTTTTTTATTAAGTAAATAGTTTGAAAGTTACAAGGGTTTAAATTTTCAATACATAAAGTCTGGCAACGCTGCTTTATTTTGGAAATTAAGCAGTTTACAGAAAAATGTTTCAAATAAAAGTTGTATGATTCTTAGTGACACACTTTCTGGAAATACTGCCATGACATTGAACAGCAAGTTGAAGGTCAAGCGACTCGTATTATTTTTTTTGCGGAATTCTCTAATTTATTCAAATCAACCGAAAAATAAATTCTAGCTCACGTGGGTATTTTTTCACAAATTTTTTAAAGTCCTACATATATCTTACAACTTCAACAAGTAAAATAGTGCAATTTTTACAAAATCTTAATTTTTTTAATGTTTCCCTTGGAATTTTTCAAAAAACTTGGATATTTATTTCTACCCGTTGTATACCTCGGTCTATAAAGGGCTGCAGCCTTCTCTTGAACCCGCAAAAAGCTCAATAGTAACTTTTTTTAAATATAAAATAAATGCTAAAATTCTTGTATTATCCCGGGGCCCCAATAGTAATTTTTGCTGACCCCCCCCCCCTAGTGCGTCCCTGATTCAATGTTGTTTGTTATTACAAGTCTCATTATTGTATTATCAACATTTTAAAGGTCAAAGATCTAAAAAGCGCTCCTTTCATATGTTGTTCTACTTTTAAATTTAACAATCTTGCGTTATAAAACTACGAATTCTTAATTTATAATGAACTACTTTATTGGTGTTGATGTCGGAACAGGAAGTGCTCGATCTGCACTTGTAAGCGATAAAGGTAAAGTGTTAAAAGTTGCTGTAAAAGAAATTAAAATTTGGAATGATGGATCCGGTTTTTACGAGCAATCGTCAAATGATATCTGGGACGCATGCGTCGAATGCATCAAGGTATTCTAATTACAAAAATTAACAATTCAATTTTCGTATTTTTTTTAGAATGTTGTAGTAAATATCAAACCAAATGAAATTAAAGGAATTGGTTTTGATGCAACTTGCTCACTAGTTGCACTTGATCATGATGGAAAACCAGAAACCGTCAGTATTTCAAGTAAATTCAGAAATCTACTTGGAGTGATTATTTAAAAAAGAATTTTAGGTGAGAAAGAAAGGAATATTGTAATGTGGTTGGATCACAGGGCTTGGAAAGAAGCAGAAGAAATCTCATCAACAAACCACGATATTCTCAAATATGTCGGTGGTAAAGTTTCCTTAGAAATGCAAATCCCTAAATTATTATGGCTTAAAAGAAATTTAAAATCATATTGGTGTAAATATAGCAAGTTTTTTGATTTGCCTGATTTTTTAACATGGAAAGCGACGAACTGCGACTCGCGGTAATATACAATTTCCCACAATTTAATTTATTTAATACTCGAATTTTAGTTCACTTTGTTCCCTAATTTGTAAATGGAACTTTCAAATTCTTGAAGACTTGACAGCGAATTGGTGTAAATCATATTTTGAGGATGTAGGGTTGGAAGATTTGTTATTAAATAATAAAATTGGGAGTAATGTTAGACCACCTGGATTTCCTGTTGGGAATGGTTTAACCGAAGAAGTTGCTTTGGAGTTAGGGTTATTACCAGGGACACCCGTGGGGACTAGTCTTATTGATGCTCATTCCGGCGGGTTAGGGCTAATTGGTTGCTCAGTACCTGGGGTGGATAATGATTTTTCAACACGTTTAGGTAAAAAAATGTTATCCGAATCTCTTTAATTTTTTTTTTTAATTTTTTTGTCTTTAAATTAAAACAAAAATCGTAGCATTAATTTGTGGAACATCAACTTGCCATATGTCGGTTGCAAATGATCCAATTTTTATACCTGGAATTTGGGGACCTTACTTCTCAGCCATGGTTCCTGGAATGTGGTTAAACGAAGGCGGCCAAAGTGTATCAGGAAAATTAATTGACCATGTCATTAATACACATCCAGCTTCAAATGAAATTAAAGAAAAACTAAAGAGTGATAACATGTAGATTTTATTTTTCTAAATTTAATATTTTAATAACTTATAGTATAATTTTAGACACATTCAAGAATACTTGACTCGACTTTTGTGGAAAATAAAAGAAAGAGAAAACGTGGCCTGTATTGATGTTCTTACTAAAGAACTACATGTTTGGCCTGATTTTCATGGGAATAGATCACCCATTGCTGATCCTACACTTAAAGGAATTGTGGGTCTATATAAAAAAATCTAGAAATTTCACTAATAATTAAAGAATTTTTTAGATATCTGGATTAACTATATCTACCAGCGAAGAAAATTTAGCACTACTATTTTTAGCTACAATACAGGCATTGGCAGTAAATAAAACACTATATTATTTTTGTGTGTATTAAAATATAATTTATTTCCAGTATGGAACTCGTCATATAATTGAATCGTTAGAAAAACGTGGTTCTCCTAAGAAAAAATCAATTTTCATTTGTGGAGGTTTAAGTAAGAATCCAATTTTCGTTCAAACCCAAGCTGATGTAGTGAATTTACCAGTTGTTTGTCCTCAAGAGGCCGAATCGGTGTTGTTGGGTTCTGCAATTTTAGGAGCCTGTGCTGCTAACCATTTTATAAACATGGAAACTGCAATTATATCCATGGGTGGAACTGGAGTTGTTGTTAATCCAAATCCTCAAGTTCTCAACTACCACAATAAAAAATATTTAGTGTTTTTGGAAATGTTCAAAAATCAATTGGAATATAGAAGAATCATGCAATAAAATATTTCTTAGTAAGAATTGCAATTAATAGAAAATTTACTTTTTAAAATAATACAGATATGTTTTTTATGATATGTTTTTATTCAGTTTTACTAATGGTGCAATTCTTTGCAAAACTGGGCGGTTTCTATGATTATCTTACAGATATTTCATGTAAGGACCTACAGAACTGCACAGAATAGCACCAGAAATTTTCCTTAGTTTATTGAGAATTTGAAAAAGTTTGAAAAAACATATGCAACTTTATATGTAGTGTCCGTGGTTGCATAAAATATAATAACGCAACTGTGCAACCAAACATACTCTGTAGTGATTTTAGACTTGCTAAGTTGGTGTACCTATTAATTTTCATTTAAATTTAAATCTGATCTGTCACTTTAAAGGTTTCCTGTGCTGGTTTGGTTGCCTATGTTATATTTACCTATTTTGAAAAATAATAATTTTCAATTATTAGCCTGTTGGTTGGGTTGCATACTTAGCAAATTACAGCAAAATAAAAATAATTTCTTTTGCTTTAATTTTGTTAAACAAATAATTTAGCAGATTTAAAAAAATATCTAACCATTTTTAACATTATTGGCATTTCAAATTAATTTTTGCCTCTCAAAAAATAAATATAAAATATAACTTAGATAACTTTGATTGTAAGCCAAGAGATGGCGCTGAAAAACCTAATATATGTTGAATTTGTACTTAAATCAAATCAAAAATTATCGTTAATAATTATTATTATAAATAAGCAATTTCAAAATTTTATTATTATTATAATCGTATTCTCAAAATATGATGTCTTTCAATTTTACACTCTATGGTATCTCTGTTTACAACTGTCAAAAATTTCCAACCTTAAAAAGTGGAAAATAAAATAATATTTTTATAAACATGTCCAAAGAAGCCCTAAATACGAGTAAGCCTAATAACGATGATGTGATTAACGATTTAACTAAAGATATGGATTCGACTCATCTGGGTGCAGAGCCTTTATCTCCAGATAACGATTATATTCCGGAAAAATTTGATGAAGAAAGTTCAAAAGAACCAGAAATTCAGGACGATTATGTGGATGAAGATAAACTTAAGGAAGCCGAGGTTGGTTTAACAGAGGAAGAAAAGGTGGAGAAACAAAAGGTAGCTTTAAATTTAAAAGAACAAGGAAATAACGAGTTTAAGAGTGGTCAATATTTAGAATCAATAATTACGTATACCGAAGCTTTAAATTTATGTCCATTAACATTCCAAAATGATAGATCAATACTGTATTCAAATAGAGCTGCTTCTAAAGTTAAGTTAGATAGAGTTGAATCAGCTATAGACGATTGCACGAAGGCCGTTGAATTAAATCCAACATATCTTAAAGCTTTCGTAAGAAGAGCGAAGTTATATGAAAATAAAGAAAAACTAGATGAAAGTTTAGCAGATTGGAATAAAATTTTAGAATTAGACCCAAGTAATCATGAAGCCCGAGCCGCAGCGATTAAATTACCACCTTTAATCAACGAACGAAATGAAAAATTGAAAACGGAAATGTTCGGTAAATTAAAGGATTTAGGTAATTTGTTTTTAAAACCCTTTGGACTATCAACTGATAATTTCAAGATGCAGCAAGATCCTGCTACAGGAGGGTACTCAGTAAATTTCCAGAAGTAGCTGTTTATTTATATAAATTTATTATGTAATCAATATTTTTTTTGTAAATATAACTTAAAATGAAAACGATGTATATTATTTTTTTGCTTTCCTACATCTTGTGTTTGGGGGTTCTTCTTACAGCACCTGAAAATGCTTCTGCATCTCGGAATTCACCAGGAGCAAATTTTGATGATAATTTTTTAATCCTCCAAATTTAGAAAATAAATTTTGCTGGTATTTCCAAGTCTATTCTTCAAAAGTGTTCAATGCTGTCATAAAATAGAATATTACAGGATTATAAAAACGCAAAAAAATCAAAAATTGAGCCGTGTAATCGAAATCGCCAGCGATTTGAAAATAAAAATAACAAAATTTAAAAATACGCCAGGTTCCAAGTTTGGAAAATAATTTTTTTCGGATGTCTCCAGATCTTTTTCCCAATAATAACCCATGCTGCCTTAAAATAGAATATTTCATGAATACATAAATTCAAAAAAAATTAAAAATTAAATTGTCCAATCGAAAACAAGGGCAACTTGAATTTAAGAATTACAAATACGCCAAGTTCCAAGTTTAAAAAAAAAATTTTTTCGGGTGTTTTTAGGTATTTTTTCCAAAACTCTTCCATATTATTTTAAAAAAGAATATTTCAGAAATTAAAAAATATAAAAAAACAAAAATCGAGTGGACTAGTCGAGAACGCCAGCGTTTTGAAACTGAAAATTAAAAATGCGCTTACGCTGCAAGTTTGGAAAATAAATTTTGGAAGTATTTTCAGATTTTTTTATTAAAATGGCAAAAAATAAAAAATTTAACTGTTTAATCGAAAACAGCAGCGTTTTGAAGATGAAAATAAAAAAAATTAAAAATGCGTCAGGTTCCAAGTTTGGAAAATAATTTTTTTGAGGTGTCTCCAGATTTTTTCCCAATAATAGCCCATGCTGCCTTAAAATAGAATATTTCATGAATACACAAATTCAAAAAAATAAAAAAATAAGTTGTCCAATCAAAACGCGGGAGACTTGAATTTAAAAATTAGAAATACGCCAACTTGCAAGTTTCGAAAGCAACTTTTTTCGGGTGTTTTTAGATCTTTTTTTCAAAACTCATCCATATAATCTTAAAAAAGAATATTTCAGAAAATAAAATATATACAAAAATCGAGTGTACTTGGTCAAGATCGCGAGCGATTTGAAACTGAAAATTACAAATGTGCTCTACGCTGCAAGTTTGGAAAATAAATTTTGCAAATATTTCCAGACTTTTTCTTCAAAAGTGACCTATGTTATCATAAAGTAGAATATTACAGGATTATAAAAACGCAAAAAAAATTAAAAATTGAGCTATGTAATCGAAAACGGCAGCGTTTTGAAGATGAAAATAACAAAAATCTAAAATGCGTCAGGTTCCAAGTTTGTAAAATAATTTTTTTCAGATGTCTCCAGATCTTTTTCCCAATAATAACCCATGCTGCCTTAAAATAGAATCTTTCATGAATACACAAATTCAAAAAAATTCAAAAATAAGTTGTCCAATCGAAAACGCGGGAGACTTGAACCTAAAAATTAGAAATACGTCAAGTTCCAAGTTTCGAAAACAACTTTTTTCGGGTGTTTTTAGATCTTTTTTCCAAAACTCATCCATATAATCTTAAAAAATAATATTTCAGAAAATAAAAAATATACAAAAATCGAGTGGATTTTGTCAAGATCGCGAGGGATTTGAAATTGAAAATTACAAATGCGCTCTACGCTACAAGTTTGGAAAATAAATTTTGGAAGTATTTCCAGACTTTTTCTTCAAAAGTGACCTATGTTATCATAAATTAAAATATTACAGGATTATAAAAACGCAGAAAAATTAAAAATTGAGCTATGTAATCGAAAACGGCAGCGTTTTGAAGATGAAAATAACAAAAATTAAAAATGCGTCACGTTCCAAGTTTGTAAAATAATTTTTTTCAGATGTCTCCAGATCTTTTTGCCAATAATAACTCATGCTGCCTTAAAATAGAATCTTTCATGAGTACATAAATACAAAAAAATAAAAAAATAAGTTGTCTAATCGAAAACGCGGGAGACTTGAATTTAAAAATTAGAAATACGCCAAGTTACAAGTTTCGAAAATAACTTTTTACGGGTGTTTTTAGATCTTTTTTCCAAAACTCATCCATATAATCTTAAAAAAGAATATTTCAGAAAATAAAAAATATACAAAAATCGAGTGGACTTTGTCAAGATCGCGAGCGATTTGAAACTGAAAATTACAAATGCGCTCTACGCTACAAGTTTGGAAAATAAATTTTGGAAATATTTCCAGAATTTTTCTTCAAAATTGACCTATGCTATCATAAAGTAGAATATTACAGGATTATAAAAACGCAAAAAAATTGAAAATTGAGCTGTGTAATCGAAAATGACAGTGTTTTGTAGATGAAAATAACAAAAATTAAAAATACGCCAGGTTCGAAGTTTAGAAAATAATTGTTTCTCGTGTTTTTGCTTGTTTTCTCAAAAAATGATTCATACCATTTTAAAAAAGAATATTTCAGGAAAAAAAAAATCAAAAATCGAGTGTACTAAATCTTTTTTTTTGAAAAGTCTAATCGAAAACGCCAACGTTTTGAAAGTGAAAATAACAAAAATTAAAAATACGCCAACTCTTTTCGAGTGTTTTCAGATTTTTTTTCGAAAAATAACACATACCATAATAAAATTTACTTGAATGATAGGCAACCAAGTATACATTTAAAATTAATTAATTTAATTAGTGTACAGTATTTTTAATAATATATTTAATTGCAAATACGTTTTTTAAATATGTTCTGAGGTGTATTAATTAAGTTTAGAATATTAATAGTATTCATAAATTTGTTAAAATATTTATCCTTATAAAAGTAGCCTTGAAATACTAAACCAAACAGTGTAAAAATATTAAATAAACTGAGTCATTCAGTAAGTGTATTTAAAATGTTTTAAAACAACGCAAGATAATCAGGGTGAAGTTAGTAGTTTTGTAGGTTAAGTTTATTTGTGTAAAGGGGCGTGTGCTGTTTTATCCACCAAAAACAAATGAATTCAAAATGAAAAAAAGTGCGCACTTGAACTTAACGTTTAGAAACCTTGGTTTTTGATTAGATTGCTAAATAATATAAAATGTGCAAATTTAATTGCTTAGTTTAACCTCTAAAGCATCGATTGTAGCTAAAAAATAAGTAATACTGCGCATCATAACGGTATAAACGGTTGCAGAAAGTTCATATTTAAATAAAGACGTTAAAATGTAACTTTTAAATTAAACAGTTAAACAATAAGTACCGATAATTATAAGATAAGACTTGATCCAATTTTTATCTTAAATTTGCGCTTGTTTAGTCGAAATACCTAATTTATTGTGTTATCATATTTTTGCCACTTTATTTATCATAATTGATTAAATAAGAATTTATTATAATTTTGATTAATTTGGTGTAAATTATATTTTTTGTTGTATTTTTTATTTTGATGGGCAAAAATTTATTATTTATGTGATGTAATGCTTTATGAATTTATACAATATACATTGTTATTAATCAATAAAATAATTTGTAAAAACGATGTTATCGTAGATTAATAAATGTATGTATGGTATGAGTAACCATTTTGAAGTTGTAACACAATACGTCTAGCTTTTATGCAGGAATCAAGTTTCATCTGTTCCACTAAAAAAATTCATTAATCGTGACATGCTTAATGTGACCCAGAAGCCATCATCTTGGTTTTGCAAATCATTTAAAGTGCCACACATTGATTTTCAATTTTTTAGTTTTTGCGCGCCGCTTTATTAAGTAAAACCAAAAATTTATCGTTATAATCACCATGAACACCTTTCTATTCCTTACTTGTAAGTATTACCTTCATATTTATAGTAATATAAACAAAAAATATATAATTTAATTAAAATTTAAAAAAAAATATTTTCAGTATGCATTTGTTTGATTCAACAAGGCAGTAGTAGTTTACGATTTTCAGAGCGTGATTTGAAAATAAAATTAAATGAAGAAGAGACTGTGACGCTTATTGTTAGGTAAATAAACCGTAATTAATCTGTAATTAAAGTAATAAAATTTTTATTTTTTTAGAAATATTTTTAATCCAAATTTTGAGCTTAATTTTATACCTCAACATGATGATATTGTAAAAGTAGATCCTTCCAATCTAAAAATAGTGAATAATACATATTATTATATTCAAGTAAAAGCAGTTGGAGCAGGACATTCGGAAGTTAATACAAATATAACTAATAGTTTAATAAAGTTTGTGTTTTTTTATAATTTTTTCTTTTTTTTTAATTTTTTCTTTTTTAGTGTCAATAATTTGTTTTTGAGAGTAACCGTTTATAAAAACGCAGGATTAGATACTTTCTCTCTAGTGATTGGTTGGATTTATTTTGTGGCATGGTCAGTTTCGTTTTATCCACAAATTTACATCAATTGGAAAAGAAAAAGGTAAATTATTAACAATATTGTAACTCAAGTTTCATAAATATTAATGACTGAAATACGAAATAATTTATAAAATTATGAATTTTACCATGTTTCCTTTGGAATTTTCTGACAAAAATTTTACCATTATTAAGTTGTATCATGATTAAAAAATTTTTTTGCTCAAATCATAAAATTCGTACCTAAAATGATTTTGTTCAAAAAAAGTTATACCGTTAAATTTAATAAAGGCACCTATAATTTAACGTATATTTTTTATATTTTCAACAACATTTTCAAAATTATATTTTTTTATACCCCTTTATTTTTCATCAAAAATCGAACAAAAAATCAGGAAACTGCGTGCAAGCCAAAGCTGTGCTAAATACCTCAAAATATGTATTTAAATACAAATATAATTACTTTTAGAAAAAAAGTATTTAAGTATAAGTACAAAATACTTCAATATTAAAAGTATTTCAATACAAATATAAATACTTTGAAAATAAAAAGTATTTAAGTATAAGTATAAATACTCAAATATTAAAAGTATTTAAGCATAAAATATAAATACTTAATAATAAGAAAGAAAAATAAAAATATACTCACTCACTTTCCAGCAAAATTTTTTTTAGATAGTAAATGTTATTCTGAAAAAAAAATTCCTATGAACTATTATGTTTTTTCGACTCCTTAAAAAGTTACAGTAATTTTAAAATTTCAAAAATTTTATGAGTTTTGTGGGACACCCTGTATAAATTTATGATTTTTGTGGGAAACCCTGTATAAATTTCAATTTATTTTAATTTTTTTTATTTAAAACAAGTGTGCTTTGGATTTTGTATATCTTTAAACCAATGAGATGCTGAATTTTACCGAGAGAAATTTAACCTAACCTAACCTCGTCGTTCACTTATTTTAAATACAGCCAATAATTTCAATTTGGCAAAGAAAAAATCCAAATAATAATTGATTTAAATAAAAAAAATATAAAAAGAAAGAAAATTATACAGGGTCTTCCACAAAAATTATAAAAATTTATCATTTTTAAAATTGCTGTAACTTTTTAAGGAGTCGAAATAGGAAATTTTTTGTTCAGAATGACATTTACTAGTGAGACACCCTGTATACAGAAAAATATACAAAAAATTTCCTATGAACTATTATGTTTCTTCGACTCCTTAAAAAGTTACAGCAATTTTAAAATTTCAAAAATTTAATGATTTTTGTGGAACACCCTGTATAAATTTCATTTAGTTTTAATTTTTTTTTTAAATCAAGTATGCTTTGTATGTTATTCTGAAAAAAAAATTTTTATGAACATTTATGTTTTTTCGACTCCTTAAAAAGTTACAGAAATTTTAAAATTTCAAAAATTTTATGATTATTGTGGTACATCCTGTATAAATTCAATTTATTTAAAAAAATTTTTATTTAAAACAAGTGTGCTTTGTATGTTTGTATATCTTTAAGCCAATAAGATGCAAAATTTTACCGAGAGAAATTTTGAGAAATTTAACCTAACCTAACCTCATCGTTCACTTATTTTAAATACAGCCAATAATGTTCAAAAAAACCAATTTGGCAAAGAAAAAAATCCAAATAATAATTGATTTAAATAAAGAAATATAATAAGAAAGAATATTATACAGGGTGTTCTATAAAAATCATGAAACTTTATCAATTTTAAAATTGCTGTAACTTTTTAAGGAGTCGAAAAAACATAAGAGTTCATAGAAAAATTTTTGTTCAGAATGACATTTAATATGTATAAAAATTTGATTTTCAAATTTCTCAATTTATGAATTAAAAACTAACCTGTTTTCTCTTTCTCAAGTCACTTAGCTCAAAACTACAAATATAGTAAATTCAAAACTCACGAACTCCCAACCGACTAAAATCAAAATACAAAATACTAAAAAAATACTCCTACAAAATAGTGCTTAGTGCACGTCAGTTCCTTGGTTTGTGGTGGTTTATGGCAGGTTGGTACAACTGAAATCTTAAAAAAAAATCTCCTAGCAATCCACTGGCGTATCAAATTTTTTTTCAAAATCTCTAATTTCACAGCGATTGTCAAATATTGAAAATGTTTTTCTTCATTTTCGAGGCAGATGCTAACACAAAACAAAGATTTACGCACATTAATTTTGATAAAAACTGACGTTTATGAAATAGAAGGCACAATAACGAAATTCTAAAATCTGAAATATTGACACAACGGTAAAAATTACACCTACGCTTCTGCTTTTGTGAAGTCTAGTTACTTTGTTTTGATTTTGACATGATTTTGTGTTACTATGAACTTGAAGTAAACAAATTCCCCAGATTTTTAGGCGAGAAATTTGAATTGATCACAATCATTTTAGTTCACCCTGTACTTTCAAAATGTATTTAGATATAAATATATTATACAGGGTGTCCCATTTGACGTTGGACTGTATGAGTATCTTTGTTATTACTGGAGTTAGAAAGTCTGTTAAATGGACAAAGTAGTGGAGATTTTTTTTGAATATTAATAATTCATTTACAAAAAATTTGAATATCGCTCGTTCCAACGCTATGTTGAAAAAACAAGAAAATGCGATTTTAAAAATATGGCTATAACTTCTTTATTTTCGGTGGTACCAAAAATTTTTTTGACCTAATACAGACAATTTTTTGTGTACAATGCAGTAAAACAAATGAATATTTTTTTTCTCCAATGGATTGACCGGAAATGAACCAAACTTATTTTTTTTCTTATGGCAGCCATATTGGATTTACACATATTCGGAATTAGTGTATTTTTCTGAGTAATTTGATATATCCTATGTAATATTTTAAGAAAAATAGAAATAATTTTATTTTACTAACCAAAAATGGCCTTGAATAGATGTAAACTGTCAATACATATGTGTTAAGATTTATTTTACATTTAATATTTTAAATAGTTACATTTAAGTTATTGACAATTTACATCTCTTAAAGTCCAATGTTAGTTTGTAAAATCAAATAATTTAATTTTTTTTTTAATATGACATATGGTATACCAAATTACTCAGAAAAAAATACTGATTCCGAATATGTGTAAATCCAAAATGGCTGCTATAAGAAAAAAATAAGTTTGGTTCATTTCAGACCAATCCGTTAGAGAAAAAAAAATATTCATTTGTTTTACTACATTCTACACAAAAAATTGTCTGTATTATGTCAAAAAACTTTTTTGATACTACAGAAAATAAAGAAGTTATAACCATATTTAAAAAATCGCTTTTTCTTGTTTTTTCAAGATAGCGGTGGAACGATGCGATATTAAAATTTTTTGTAAATGAATTAATAATATTCGAAAAAATCTCTACTACTTTGTCCATTTAACCGACTTTCTATCTCCAATAATAACAAAGATACTCATACAGTCCAACGTCAAATGTCAAATGGAACACCCTGTATATTATTTTAAAACTATTTAAATATAAATATAAATCCTTTCCCAAAAATTTTAAATATAAGTATAAATACTTAAATAATGTTTTTTAAATACTGTATTTAAATACATTCCCAACTTTGGTGCAAGTCGCCATTTTTTATCATTTTTTTTTCATTACGGTGGAAAGTGGAAAACCACTAACGTACCCAAGGAGGGGGGAGCGGGGTTTTGGTACACGTGTACCCCCTTCAAGTGGAAAATACTTGAAATAAAAAAAAAGCAATAATTTAATTCACTAAAATGAATGAAGTTTCCATGTTGTTTTTGTTTAAATTGAAGTAGAAATACATTTGTTTTTTTATTTGTCAAAAGTGCAATCCCCTTTAAAAATTTCTGGGCACGCCACTGGATTAATAAAAAATAACGTGTTTTATATGTTTTATTTTTTTTAGTGTTGTTGGTTTAAATTTCGATTTTTTGTGGTTAAACATCGTGGGATTTACTTTATATGGAACTTTTAATCTTGGTTTATTTTTGATTCCTGAAATTAAGGTCAGTTGCTCTACACTTTTTGAACTAATAACATTATTTATTATCAACAACCTTGAATTAGTTTTTATTTTTTTAACGACTTTTGGCTTTTGCACCCTAAAAATGAACACGAACGCACGGATTTGCTGATAACAAAATTTTTCGAAATTTCTAATAATTATAACTACCTACGTAAAAAGGTGGTTATTATTATTATTGATAATACCTAATAGCTTTATTGCATCAACTACATACGTGTTTAATCTTTTGATAAGCATTTATTAATACAATACACGAAAAAAATCACTAATTGTTACAAAATATGAAGAAATCTTTTTGATAAAATACGATTTTATTATACAGGGTGTCTCATTGAAATCTTCAAATGTCGATTAATTGATAATTAATTTTTTTTTTCAAAAAAATAACCGATCACGTCTATTTTAGTTTTGAGGGGGACGCATTTTAAGACCAATTTAATCAGTCTCACGTCGCTCCCTTAAGGGGGTTTCAACCTTCAATATTTTTAACTGTCAAAATTTTCACGTTTTTGCTAATATTTCAAATATTTTATGGTGAATTTAAAAAAATGCTCCTATAGCACGATTAAAAAGTTCATCAAGTTTCCAGTGACTTTTAAAATAATTTTGAAAAACCTACTATTGTTGCTTAAAATTGCATGGCGCTTAAATTTATGAATAATTAAAATTACGCTCTGATCGCAAAAGTCTTTGGGTTCTTGACAATTTTACAGGAAGCTTGATGAACTTTTAAAACTGGCTATGAAAGCATTTTTTTAAATAAAACACAAAAACTAGAAATATTAGCAAAAAACGTAAAAAATTTTACATATAAAAACTTTGAAGGTTGAATTTTCCTTAAGTGGGGGTGTTAAACCCCAATTTTTTTAAAGCGCAAGAGGGGTTGAGTAATACAGGGTGTCTCAAAATTCAGTTTACAGTTACAGTTTCAATTGGGGGTTAACGCCCCCCTCAAAACAAAAATAGACGTGTTCGATTATTTTTTTTGAAAAAAATTTAGTCATCAAATAATCGAAATTTGAAGTTTTCAATGAGGCACCCTGTATAAATAGTAATATTTTTTAGGATGAGTATTCGAAAAGATATCCTCGAGGATTAAATCCTGTCCAAATAAACGATATAGTTTTTGCTGTTCATGCCGCAGTTGCGTGTGTTATCACAATTTCTCAATGTTTCATGTATGAAAGGCAGGACCAAAAAGTTTCCAAAACTGCGAAGGGAATTTTAGGAGTTTTCGCACTATTTTTAACAATCAGTTTAATATTAGCAGCTTGCGATGTGATACACTGGCTGGATTTTCTTTACTACTGTTCATACGTTAAGTTGACCATAACTTTAATCAAATATATTCCACAGGTAATTTTATTTGTGTATTAAAAACTTAAATAATTGTTAAATTTTTAGGCTTACATGAATTATAAAAGGAAAAGCACTGTGGGGTGGAGTATAGGTAATATTTTCTTAGATTTTACTGGTGGAACTTTATCCATGTTGCAAATGATACTTAATTCTTATAATTATGGTAAATTACTATCCAAAAATTTATATAACTAACAATTTATGATTATTATTTTTAGATGATTGGGTGTCAATTTTTGGTGATCCCACGAAATTTGGCTTGGGTTTATTTTCTGTAGTTTTTGATATTTTCTTTATGATACAGCATTATGTCTTGTACAGAAATACAAATTATGAAGAAAGTTAATACAAAAATAATCACTGTTATTTGGACTTAATGTGCTAGTTTATAGTTTTAAAAAAGTGCCAAGATTTATTTATTAATTTAGATATTTAAGATTAACGTACCGTCGTGTTTTATATACGTATTATTATAATCGGAATTATTTTCGAATTTCTAAATAAATTTTAGTATAATCAAAATATGTAGGATTAAAGGGGAAATATTTGGATTATTCATAAATATTGATTAATATATAAAGAATCAAAAAGTATCAATGTTTTACTGCTAAAATAAAAGAAGGAGATAAAAAAACGAAATAAAACTTGTAAGAAAAAAAGCTTCAATGGAAAAACTTTTATGACCGAATCCACCGAAGTTTGAAATTTCGAAAAATATATTTTTGATAAATTAAATTTTATGTTTTAAATTGAAAAACCACAAATGTTTCATCAGTGGCGTAGCTATCGATCTCTTTTCTTTTTAATTTCTGTATCATATTATTTTTTCCATTGGTTTAAAAGTTATAAAAAAGAACATTAAAATGTGTGAGATTTTAATGTTTTAAATAACCAAAAATATTTTAACACATTCGGATGAGAAAACATTGTAATCGACCCAAAATCCGATAGAAAACTATTTCGATAAATGAAAATTATTTCTTCTCAAATGATAAATGTAAAATATTTTATTAAAAATGATGAAAATAAAGACACGTCGATGCAAGAGTTAGGTTTTACAAATTTTATTATATAATTTTATGGAAAGTCACTATAGCAATTATTTTATTATTTAACAAATTGAATATCTTTGATTTAAGTATCATCATTGGCAATTGATAGTAAAGTTGCTGAAAAAATAATAAGAGATTTTGCCAATCAAAAGACAAGAAGGCGTGTGTTTAAATAAATATGACAAAAAATATGAGATTTTATTTTTTTTCTGTGATTTTATTTTTAAATATGATGTTTTTTTATTTATGCATATGAAGTTTATTTTTATAAAATTTTATTTTTCTACAAACGTATTAAAAGTCATCACGAAAATGCATTTTTAACACTTAGATCATAATTAACGAGTTTATTTTCTTATTTTTTTGTATTATATCATATCTTTTAAGGTGTTATGTCTTTATGAGGCCTTAGGCAATTTTGAATTTTGAGGCCCCAAAATATTGATATTTTTAAGAAATTATAATCAAATTCGGTTATAACGAGCATCAAGCGAATTTTGCTCGTTATAGCCGTGAAAACATTGTTACCTGCTATTCTATTCTAATTCAAACTATACAGGGTGTTTCAAACCAAGAGTCGGTAACTCTGGAATCTAAAATGTTTGACCAGATAACAAGAATATGTACATATACTTGTTAAAAATGTCAATTTTCGAAATAAGGATATTTACGGATTATTTTTAATTTGTACATTTTTAATGATATATATTTTGCTCATTAATCCGTAATTATACTCGTGTTTGGTCAACAAGGTTTTGGGCCTATTTTGCCTATATGGTAACGCGCCACTGCTTTGAATATGAAGTACCTAGTTTTATTATTTTTGTTGGTATACATAAATGATTTATTTCTAAAAACCAATATATTCGGAGCTTTTTTGGGTTTAGGGTTAGTGGCGCTGGTGGCATAAAATGTAGTTACGCCACTACCTACAACCTCCAAGTTTAAAAACAAAATACTTACTTTATTTTGTATAAAAAAGCCTATAAACACTTTAGTTTGTTGGAGACATATCGTGTTTGTTAAATATACGCACTTTATATGGAAATTCATTGAAATGTTTAAAATATCAGTAGTTTTTGTAAGTTTTGGAGGCCCCCTAATCTACGAGGCCACTGGCTTTCTCCAGGGTCACCACCCCTTAAATCCACCACTGTGTTTTATTTTCTAAATTTTGTGATCCTTTGTAGAGTTTAAGAATTTTTAGATTAAAATGCAATGTTTTGTTAAAAAAATCATATCTTTGTTTGTAAAAATCATAGAATTCTATATTAAACTATATTTTTTTACCAATTAAGTACAGTTTTTAAATTAATATGAAATTTTATTAGTTATTTACGTAAAATATATATTATTTGTATTTGAAAATTGGTCAAGTTTGGAGGCTAATAAAAGTTATAAAAATCGGCCAGTCCTTATATAAACTATATTTTTAGTTAAAACGAACACATTTTTATATGTTTACAAATTTTTGTGTGCGTATCTTGAAAATTATAAAAATGGTGTAACATTAACTGAAGGTCTACGTTTTACTGTGCGCGCTTATCCTGCAAGGATTTGAAATGCAGTGTTTCGTTAAAATAATTATATCTCGCTTTAAAAAAAAATCGTAGAAACATAAATTAAACTGTGTTTTATACACAATTAAGTACAGTTTCTAAAAATATATGAAACTTTATTTTCTATTCACGTAAAGTATTTATTTTTTATATTTGAAAATTGATCAAGTTTTGAAGCTAATAAAAATTACAAAAATTATTCAATCTTTATATAAACTATATTTTTAGTGACAACAGACATATTTTTATGTGCGTATAAAATTTCTTATGTGTAGCTTGAAAATGACAAAAATGGTGTAGCTTTTACTGAAGGTCTACCGTTTTACTGCGCGGTTTTTCTGCGAGGATTAAAATGCAACATTTCATTAAAAAAATCATATCTCGCTTTAAAAAAATCGTAAAAATATAAATTAAACTGCGTTTTATTCACAAATAAGTACAGTTTCTAAAAATATACGAAACTTTATTTTCTATTCACGTAAAATATTTATTTTTTATATTTGAAAATTGATCAAGTTTTAAAGCTAATAAATATTACAAAAATTGTTCAATCGTTACATAAATTATATTTTTAGTGAAAACAGACATATTTTTATGTGCGTACAAAATTTCTTATGTGTAGCTTGAAATTGACAAAAATGGTGTAGCTTTTACTGAAGGTCTACCGTTTTACTGCGCGGTTTTTCTGCGAGGATTAAAATGCAACGTTTCGTTAAAAAAATCGTATCTCGATTTAAAAACATCGTAGAAACATAAATTAAACTGTCTTTTATTTACAATTAACTACAGTTTCAATAAATATATGAAACTTAATTTTTTATTCACGTAAAATATTTATTTTTTATATTTTAAAATTGATCAAGTTTTAAAGCTAATAAAAATTACAAAAATTGTTCAATCTTTATATTAATAATATTTTTAGTGAAAACAGACATATTTTTATGTGCGTACAAAATTTCTTATGTGTAGCTTGAAAATTACAAAAATGGTGTAGCTTTTACTGAAGGTCTACCGTTTTACTGCGCGGTTTTTCTGCGAGGATTAAAATGCAACGTTTCGTTAAAAAAATCATATCTCGATTTAAAAAAATCGTAGAAACATAAATTAAAGTGTCGTTTATTCACAATTAACTACAGTTTCTAAAAATATATAAAACTTAATTTTTTATTTACGTAAAATATTTATTTTTTATATTTTAAAATTGATCAAGTTTTGAAGCTAATAAATATTACAAAAATTGTTCAATCTTTATATAAATTATATTTTTAGTGAAAACAGACATATTTTTATGTGCGTACAAAATTTCTTATGTGTAGCTTGAAAATTACAAAAATGGTGTAGCTTTTACTGAAGGTCTACGTTTTACTGCGCGCTTTTCCTGCGAGTATTAAAATGCAGCGTTTTGTAAAAAAATCATATTTTGCTTTAAAAAAATCGTAGAACCCTAAATTAAATTTTGTTTTATTCGCAATTAAGTACAGTTTTTAGAAATATATGAAATTTTATTTTTTGTTTAAGTAAAATATTTATTTTTCAAATTTGAAAATTGGTCAAGTTTGGAGACTAATAAAAATTAGTCAATATTTATAAAGATTATATTTTTAGTTCCAACGAAAATATTTTTATATGTGTACAAATTTTTGGTGTGTATCTTGAAAATTATAAAATTAGTGTAGCTTTTATTGAAGATCTACGTGCTTTTCTTACAAGGATTAAAATGCAGCGTTTCGTTAAAAAAATCATATCTCGCTTTAAAAAAATCGTAGAACCATGAATTAAAGTGTTTTTTATTCATATTTAAGTACAGTTTCTAGGCGTATAGAAAATTTTATTTTTTATGTACGTCAAATATTTATTTTTAATATTTGAAAATTGGTTATGTTAGGAGGCTAATAAAATTTATAGAAATTGATCAATCTTTATATAAATTATAAATTTTGTGAAATAGGACATATTTTTATATGTTTATAATATTGTTTGTGTGTAGCTTGAAAATTTTAAAAATATCGCAACTTTTACTGAAGGTCTAAGTTTTATCTTGTAAAGATTAAAATGCAGGGTTTCGTTAAAAAAATCATATCTTGCTTTAAAAAAATCGTATAACCCCAAATTAAACTGTGTTTTATTCACAGTTAAGTACAGTTTTTATAAATATTATAAAGATTTCTCCTAAAAAAAAAACATGAGTGAAGCATTCCTAAATTTTGTGATCCTTGTATTTTAGAGTTTAAGAATTTTTGAAATAAATTTGTAATGATTTAAATTAAACTTTTATTTATCTATTTTTTTTGTTTTTTTTATAATAGAAAGTGGTGATAAAAAGTATGTATGTATGTATATTATTTTATTAGGTAAATGTACAGATATTTATTACAACAATTGCATTTTCTGTTTTTATATAACATTTTTGTGTAATTGTTAAACAAAACATCCAAGGCACCAAACTTCCATTCTATTATAATACAGAAATTGCCTTCTTATAAACAGTCTAATCTAAGAAAAGACTATGTAAATTTATCCCAATCGTAATAACTAATATTAAAATTACTCTATGTGTGGTTTAAAACTACATTCCAACTACGTTTTGTCAATAAATTACAGAATTTACAATGACAATGATTGCAATTCGCACATTATATGTTAAGTATATAATCGTGTTTTAATTTAGCTAATGATTTATATCTTTTATTATAGATTCAGCGTCTTTTCCGAAATTACCCAACATTCAATTATACACATTTTGTACTCGTTTATTATAATACACAACCGCTTGTAAATTTAGACATTGCGAACATCGCAACAAATAACAAAGTAGGAAAAAAGGCTAAATCTACACTTATATTTTACATTATTAAGATTATTTACATGTATTATTTTCATTTATACAAAAACTCTACGAAACTACAATTTTATTGCTTTTGAACAAAAATTATTAAAAAGCAAACCGTATAACAAAATAAAGTACGTAATATTTTAACAAAATTTATTTTTAGTATATTGCTTTGGTTTACTAAAAATATCACCTTATAATATATACCTTTTTTATAAGAAGCTGTGTAAAAATACGTATTTTTATTCCCAAGCATTCGTGTGGAAATGCTGCTTTTAATTATGAGTCATGAAAACGAATTAATCACAGTTTAGCTATTTTTAACTATTTGTATATTCTTATCAATAATAAAAGCATGATTATTACTTTGAAATTTTCATTATTTTGCTGATATGTAAAATTTTAGTATAAATAATCAACAAATGAGCTTTATAAAACAATTCGTTTTTAATAATCATGCTTTTCATACAAGGGATTTAAAGTTGTAAGTTCAGAGAGCTACTAAATTATCAAAACAACACGTATTAGGAATTTAAATTAACAACAAGGAACCTTACCAAATTTATCTTATAGGATTTTTTGTTATTATAGTTTAGGGTGTCTTTAACTTACTTAAATTTTAAATATTTACACAAAAAGCAAGTAAAATTGTAAAAGTTCTACCACTATTGGAGCAAATTATGTGTTTGTGCTGTAAATAAACAAATTCTGGTTAGACACCCAAGATTTATATTAAGAAGTGAAGTGGCGGGTATTCGTTTTTTTTTTAAATTGGATTAATCACAGTTTTTATAATATATAAATATATTTATACCTATATAAAGTACTTATGCGTAAAAATGTACAGAGGTGTTTTTTTTTAAATGGGGGAGAAATAAAATGATGAAACGTCTAATTAAAAATAAATATTAAACCTATTTGATTTAATATTGTTTCCACAACCTAATTCATCAGCTGTTTAACAACTGGATTATTATTCTTTACAGTCTCATTTATAAATTTTTAAACCCCCCTTTTATGCAAAATCATCTCTGGCTTATGTACATTAGAATGTGCAGGACAATGAGGAGGAACGCCATAAAGTGGTGGGACTCCGTCGTGATTCCTCCGCTAGTTTCCAGGCATTTTCCTGAAAGTAAGAATTATTTAATTAATTATACCGTCTGTTCAAAATGGGAAATGTCAGCGGCGTAAGTTGGCCCTTAGGCCATTCTTGTATAGCTAATTTGAGTACGACTACCAACTCTGCTTTTAAATTGACTTCTCCTGTTTTTCAATAAACCACCGAACTTGTTTTCATTTCATCAATTGGCGCAGACATTTTTCATTGAATATTCATGCTACAATCAAAATCATTTATTCCAAAACGACGTTTAAAATTCTATTATTTTTCTTATAAAAGGCAGCGAGCAAATTAATTTTTCAACGAACAATTCGATTAAGTAAATAGACTAAATAATTTCACTTAAAAACTGTTTTACATTTTATAATTAATCCACTTACATCCTTGCTTGCAGTAATTAAACGAAATTCAACTCAGATTTAATTTTGTTTATTTATTTACTTTCCATCCTAATAATAATACATAATATCACTAGCCCCCCCCCCTCAAGCTGGAAAATAATGAAATGAAATTTCATTAAATTCACTAAAATGAATGAGAATTTTAACCTATTTTTGATTAAATGTAATTAGAAATACATTTATTTTTTTACTTGTCAAAAGTGCACCCCCTTTAAAATTTTTTGGGTACGCCACTGTCGGAATTAATCGATAAAAAAAATCGAAACGGTCTTATTTATTAAATTTCGTGACCATACAACAATTAAAACAGTTTTCAAATACTTTTATTAAGAAATAAAAAAAAATTGTTTTTTTTGTAAAAATATCTAACGTTTTTATGTGATAACTTCGGAATAAATTCATAGAAATATTTCAAAACAGTCTTATTCATAATTAGATTTCATGAAAATACAAAAAGTGAAACAGTTTTTTATCGAAAAATAAAAAAGTTACATTTATTATTGAAATAACATTAAATTTTTTGGATAAATTTTTTACGCCCTTAATACTTAATTTCTTGAATTTGGGATTTTTAAGTTAGTTAAATTAATTTTTACGTTAGCTAAACATAGAAGGTGTTTCATTTGCCCTATCCGAGAAAAATCCCAAATTCAAGAAATTAAATTTTTTTTCAACAAAAATAAAAAATAATTCAAAGAATCACAGTTTCTTTAAAATGAACACTGGAATTCTACTACAAAATTTTCAATATTAATAAATATAATACTATAAACAATTGTAAAAATTTTTGTAAAAATATTTATAAAAATAAAAAAAACTCAAGTTTCAAAAATATTAATAATTGAAATAATTTATAAAATCATGAATTTTCCCATATTTCTATTGGAATTTTCTGACAAAAATTTTACCATTATTAAGTAGTGGTATCATGAATATATGTACAAAATATTGTAAAAATATCTGCAACAATAAAAGATTTATTAATAATTTTGTTATTGCAGTCACTAAAAAATAGGAAACAACTCAGAAAATCCATGATTTTTCAAGTTTATGTTGGAATTTTTTAACAAAAACTTTACTGATGATAAACTGGAGTATCATAAATAAATTGACAACATTGTGCATAAATATAAATAAAAACAAAAAAGCTATTAACAATTTTATAACTAAAAACTTTTAAAAATAATGATTAAAATACGAAATTATTCAGAAATTCATGGATTTTCTCAAGTTTCCATTAGAATTTTCCTACAAAAATTTAACGATTATTAAATAAAAGCATCATGAATTCATGTATACAATTTTGTAAAATCTTAGCAAAAATAAAAAAGTTATTAACAATTTTCTAGCTCAAATCTTAAAATTTGTACTTAAAAATTGATTTTCTTCATAAAAAACACAAATTTCAAAAGTTTCATTAAAATTTTCCAGTAAAAATTTTTCAATATTTTACTAAGGTATGTTAAATCAATTGGACAAATTTTTGTTAAAATATTTATAACAATAAAAAAGGTATTAACAATTTTGTAACTCGAGTATCAAAACTGAAATGATATTAAAATATGAAATAATTTAGAAAATCATCCTAGGTTTGGAATTTTCGGATAAAAATTTTACTGATATTAAATAGTAGTATCATGAATACACTTGCAAAATTTGGTATAAATATTAATAAAAATAAAAAAGTTATTCACAATTTTATAACTCGGATCGTTAAACAATAAAAAAAAACTCAAAAAATCAACAATTTTTCAGGTTTCTATTGAAATTTTTTGACGAAAATATTACTACTGATAAATTGGAATATTGTAAATAAATATACAATATTTTATAAACTTATTTATAAAAATAAAAAAGTTATTAATAATTTTGTAAGTCAAATTCCAAAAATAGTGACCAAACTACGTAATTACTTATAAAATCATGACTTTTCACAAGTTTTCATTGGAATTTTCCAAAAAAATATAACCATTATTAAATATACAGGGTGATGATAAAGTTTGGAAGATAATTCATAACTGCCATATTTAATTTTTTTGAGAAAATCGCTCGGACAGGTCAATTTTAGTTTTTAAAATGCCATCTTTTGATATAAAAAATATTAATGACGTCACTAGTGCTTTAGCAATGACGTTATCAGCGATTTTTTTAAATGGAAGCCCCCACTTTTTTTACTCCTTTTTGATAGAAATTCAAGTCACTTTTTTTGAATAAAAAATCTTTTTAATTCAAGAAAGAAACTTTTTATTTTAATGAAAAAGGTTTTATAAATACAGGGTGTCTCACTTTTTTTTCCAGCAAAAGTGTCATTCTGAACAAAAGAATTCCTATGAACTATTATGTTTTTTCGACTCCTTAAAAAGTTAGAGCAATTTTAAAATTGATAAATTTTCATGATTTTTGTGGAACGCCCTGTATAAATTTTTTTCTTATCATATTTTTTTTAATTAAATCAATTATTATTTGGATTTTTTCTTTGCCAAATTGGTTCTTTTGAACATTATTGGCTGTTTTGAAAATAAGTAAACGACGAGGTTAAATTTCCCTCGGTAAAATTTAGCTCTTATTGGCTTAAAAATGTACAAAATCCAAAGCATACTTGATTTAAATAAAAAAAATTAAAATTAAATAAAATTTATAAAGGGTGTTCCACAAAAATCATGAAAATTTATCAATTTTAAAATTGCTGTAACTTTTTAAGGAGTCGAAAAAACATAATAGTTCATAGGAAAATTTTTGTTCAGAATGACATTTATTATCTAAAATAAAATTTTGCTGGAAAAAAAGTGAGACACCCTGTATAAATTAAAATGAATTTGAAGTTACTAATAATATTGCGAATGTAAAATGTTAAATGTATTAAACATAATTTAATTAATAGTCTTGAAAAACTAATTTTTTGATTCCATTTAAATGTAAGGAAATTTACAAAAAATTAAATTTTAAATTTACCATTTAATGAAATCAGCCAAAATAAATCTTATACAACATTCAAATTTTTCAAATTTAATAGTACAAATTAATTTTAAATTTACATTAAAAAATTTTTAAACGTATATTTGTTTACCAATCCAATCATTTTTTTATATCATCGTTTAAGTGACATAAATGTCTATCAAAAACCAGTGAAAAAGTGGGGGTTTCTATTTAAAAAAATCGATGATGACGTCATAGCTAAAACACCAGTGACGTCAATAATATTTTTATTATACCAAGAGATGGCATTTTAAAAACTAAAATTGACCTGGGCGAGCGATTTTCTCAAAAATATTAAATACGGCAGTTATGAATTATGTTCCAAACTTTATCATCACCCTGTATAAAAAATATAAGAATTATAAATTCATGTGCGAGATTTTGTAAAAATATTAGAAACAATAGAAAAGTTATCACGAATTTTCTAGTTCAAATAAGGATTTTCTTAAAAAGAAAAAAACGAATTTTCCAAGGTTTCCATTAAAATTTTTCCGTAAAATGTTTTAAATATTTTACCATGATATAAACAAAAAATGAGGAAACAGCTTGCAAGTATCCATCTTTTATTACTTTTTTTTTAATTACAGTGGAAAGCGGAAAACCATTGGCGTACCCAAGTAGAGGGGCAAATAATTGAAATAAAAGAAAAAAATCATTAAATTCACTAAAATGAATAAGATTTTTATGTTGTTTAAATGGAATTAGAAACAAATTTTTTTAACTTGTCAAAAAAAACACAAAAACTGAAATAACTCTTGAACCATCAACATTTATAAGAGAATATATGTTTATATTAATTGGAAATGGCCTCCTTTATTATATGTTTGATCGTCCACTTACAGGACACCCTATATACATACAGATGTTGAATAAAGTAGAAGCAAGAACACTGCCTTGTGGAACCCCACTCTTCTCAATTTTTCGTTTACTTTGTTTACCACCTAATTCTACTCGAAAGCGTCGATTTTTTTAATAGATAATTAATTAGTCGCGATTTTGATTACATACCTATACTAGTTACATTGAAAACTAATTCTCCGGTGATTCCGGGTATCACGGCGCGCTCACAGTTATCAACAGAAGTGGAAAAGAGGACAATATCAGGAAGAAACTCTTTATAAATAAAGCAGTAAGTCCTGGCGCCGTGTGAAGAGCGACTCAACGGCGTGGTGATGAGATAGTTGGTACCATTTTCTTCCCATCCTCCATGGCATGAATAGGCTGGAAAGAAAAAATAATTGCGATTCGTGTCCCGAAGACGCGATTGAATTACTCACTTGAAATTACATCGGAAGCCATGCAATTCGTCCTGAATTCCATTGTATCGGCTGAATTGCAGCCGATGATTAGGTTTGAAAATCCAGGATTATCACAGTCGCTCTCCTGATCCACCCTCTTAATTCTCTTTCCGAACACGCTGTCCTCGCGATTTTCTGGATCCACGTTATCCAGCCTTCGACGACTCTCGAAAAAATTGTAATGACCTCTGGGTTTTAAGGAACGTGATATACGCTCATTGCGTATTATGTTGTTTACACTGAACTTCCCCATGTAAGGACATTTACGAGGCTCAGGACTATTCGCTGAAAAAACAATTTATTTTAACCCATTTAAAATATTTACTAATAATCAAGTTAAAACCTATGTTCCGCACTGCGGATTTATGCACAAAATATTTCGCACAAATTGAAGCCCCATAATTTTTAATAATAAACCAATTTTTTATAGCCAATATTTTTTAATCGCTCACACTAAAATTAATGAACTGCGCGAAATTAATAATGCATAAACTTATGGAAGTTTATAAACACGTTCAATCTCTAAAAAATGAAAACAACGACTCCCTTTTTTCACGAGGAAACTTCCGTCATTTCCCAGCTAATAAATAATCTTTTTTTGTTTTATTAAATTAGTTGGCCAGTCACACAAACCCCAAGTTTTTAACATGTTGACGAAAGTTTTAAACTTTGAGCGTGAAGGATGCTTTTACTTTGTTATTTGCCCTAACATTTTTCATTAAATCGGCCACTTCCTTCATTATCGAGGGTGCAATCTCAATTAAACTCCTTCGAATAGAAAGCAATTACATTCTTACAGCTCGAAATGGAGGAAATTGAAACGATTTCACCGCTCAGCAAAAATCATATTTTTATTTCCACCTCTATACAAATTTTCTAATGTTTCAATACAACGACTTTTTGTAATTAATTAATTTTTTTCCTTTATTAAAAGCCCTTTAATATTTCCATAAATGCATTAATTAAAAACTTAATTACTTCCGGGAAATTCTCAGAAATTATCTCACCACAAAGTAGAGCGTATAAAAATCTCACAAATTTAAATAAACTTCATTCGCCAAGATTTTATAAGCTAACTAAGAATTACATAAGATATAACGCAATAAATTAAATACACTAGATTTTAATTATTTTAGCAGAGGAATTAATTAACATCAAACTTAAAGTGAAGCCTTTCTTAATAAAAACTATTTTATAATTGAAAAATTGGTCAACTTTGGAGGCTAATAATAATTATAAAAATTGATTAATCTTTATATAATTTATATTTTTAGTTAATACAAAGATATTTTTATATGCGTACAAAATTCCTTGTATGTATATTCAAAATTAGGAAAATGCTGTAACTTTTACTGAAGGTCTACGTTTTACTGGGCGCTTATTCTGCAAGGATTAAAAGGCAACGTTTCGTTAAAAAAATCATATTTAGCTTTAAAAAAATCGTAGAATACTAAATTAAAAATAGTTTTATTCACAATTAAGTACAGTTTTTTAAAATATATAACACCTTATTTTGTATAGACGTAAAATATTTATTTATTATATTTGAAAATTGGTCAAGTTTGAAGACTAATAAATGTTATAGAAATTGATCAATTTTTATATAAATTCTATTTTTAGTTAAATCGAACATATTTTTATATGTATTCAAAATTTATTGTATGTAGCTTGAAAATTAGAAGAATAGTGCAGTTTTTACTGAAGGTCTATGTTTTACTGCGCGCTTATCCTGTAAATATAAAAGGCAACGTTTAGTTAAAAAAATGAATTAAACTGCGTTTTATTCAAAATTAAGTACAGTTTCTAAAAATATATGAAACTTTATTTTCTATTCATGTAAAATATTTACTTTTTATATTTTAAAATTGATCAAGTTTTGAAGCTAATAAAAAATACAAAAATAGTTCAATCTTTATAAAAATAATATTTTTAGTGAAAGCAGACATATTTTCATGTGTGTACAAAATTTCTTCTTTGTACCTTGAAAATTACAAAAATGGTGTAGCTTTTACTGAAGGTCAACCGTTTTACTGCGCGGTTTTTCTGCGAGGATTAAAATGCAACGTTTCGTTAAAAAATCATATCTCGCTTTAAAAAAATCGTAGAACCCTAAATTAAACGCTTGTTTATTCACAATTAAGTACAGTTTCTAGAAATATTTCAAACTTTATTTTTATTTAGGTAAAATATTTATTTTTTATATTTGAAAATTGGTAAAGTTTGGAAGTTAATAAATGTCATAAAAATTAGTAAATTTTTATATAAATTATATTTTTAGGTAAATCAAACATATTTTTATAAGCGTATAAAATTTCTTGTGTATAGCTTAAAAATTACAATAATGGTGTAGCTTTTACTGAAGGTCTACGTTTTACTGAGCGCTTATTCTGTAAGGATTATAAAAGGTAGCGTTTCGTTAAAAAAATCATATCTTTCTTTAAAAAAATCGTAGAAACCTCAATTAAAAAGAGTTTTATTCACAATTAAGTACAGTTTCTAGAAATATATAATACCTTATTTTGTATTGACGTAAAATATTTATTTATTATATTTCAAAATTGGTCAAGTTTGGAGGTTAATAAATGTTATAAAAATCGATCAATTTGTACATAAATTATATTTTTAGTTAAATTGAACATATTTTTATGTGCATACAAAATTTCTTGTGTGAATCTTGAAAATTAGAAGAATCGTGTAGCTTTTTCTGAAGGTCTACGTTTTACTGCGCGCTTATCCTGTAAGGTTTATAAAAGGTAGCGTTTCGTTAAAAAAATCATATCTCGCTATAAAAAAATCGTAGAACCCTAAATTAAAAAGTGTCTTATTCATAATTAAGTGCAGTTTCTAGAAATCTATAGTACCTTATTTTGTATTGACGTAAAATATTTATTTATTATATTTGAAAATTGGTCAAGTTTGGAGGTTAATAAATGTTACAAAAATCGATCAATTTGTATATAAATTATATTTTTAGTTAAATTGAACATATTTTTATGTGTGCACAAAATTTCTTGTTTGTATCTTGAAAATTAGAAAAATCGTGGAGCTTTTGCTGAAGGTCTACGTTTTACTGCGCGCTTATCCTGTAAGGTTTATAAAAGATAGCGTTTCGTTAAAAAAATCATATCTCGCTTTAAAAAAATCGAAGAACCCTAAATTAAAAAATGTTTTATTCACAATTAAGTGCAGTTTCTAGAAATATATAATACCTTATTATGTATTGACGTAAAATATTTATTTATTATATTTGAAAATTGGTCAAGTTTGGAGGTTAATAAATGTTATAAAAATCGATCAATTTGTATATAAATTATATTTTTAGTTAAAATGAACATATTTTTATGAGTATACAAAATTTATTGTGTGTATCTTGAAAATTAGAAGAATCGTGTAGCTTTTACTGAAGGTCCACGTTTCACTGGGCGCTTATCCTGTAAGGTTTATAAAAGATAGCGTTTCGTTAAAAAAATCATATCTCGCTTTAAAAAAATCGTAGAAGCCTAAATTAAAAAATGTTTTATTCACAATTAAGTACAGTTTCTAGAAATATATAATACCTTATTTTGTATTGACGTAAAATATTTATTTATTATATTTAAAAATTGGTCAAGTTTGTTAGTTAATAAATGATATAAAAATCGATCAATTTGTATATAAATTATATTTTTAGTTAAATCGAACATATTTTTATATGTATACAAAATTTTTTGTGTGTATCTTGAAAATTAGAAAAATGGTGTAGCTTTTACTGAAGATCTAGGTTTCACTGCGCGCTTATCCGGTAAGGATTATAAAAAGCAGCGTTTGGTTAAAAAAATCATATCTCGCTTTAAAAAATCATAGAATCCTAAATTAAACGCTATTTTATTCACAATTAGGTACGTTTTCTAGAAATATATGAAACTTTATTGTACGTTGAAGTAAAATATTTATTTATTATATTTGAAAATCGATCAATTTTGAAAGTTAATAAATATTATAAAAATTGATCAATTTTTATATAAATTATATTTTTAGTTAAATCGAATATATTTTTATATGTATACAAAATTTTTTGTGTGTATCTTGAAAATTAGAAAAATGGTGTAGCTTTTACTGAAGGTCTAGGTTTCACTGCGCGCTTATCCGGTAAGGATTATAAAAAGCAGCGTTTGGTTAAAAAAATCATATCTCGCTTTAAAAAAATCATAGAATCCTAAATTAAACGCTATTTTATTCACAATTAGGTACGTTTTCTAGAAATATATGAAACTTTATTGTATGTTGAAGTAAAATATTTATTTATTATATTTGAAAATTGGTCAATTTTGAAGGTTAATAAATATTATAAAAATTGATTAATTTTTATATAAATTATATTTTTAGTTAAATCGAACATATTTTTAAATGTATACACAATTTCTTGTGTGTATCTTGAAAATTAGAAAAATGGTGTAGCTTTTACTGAAGGTCTAGGTTTCACTGCGCGCTTATCCGGTAAGGATTATAAAAAGCAGCGTTTGGTTAAAAAAATCATATCTCGCTTTAAAAAATCATAGAATCCCAAATTAAACGCTATTTTATTCACAATTAAGTACGTTTTCTAGAAATATATGAAACTTTATTGTATGTTGAAGTAAAATATTTATTTATTATATTCGAAAATTGGTCAATTTTGAAGGTTAATAAATATTATAAAAATTGATCAATTTTTATATAAATTATATTTTTGTTAAACCGAACATATTTTTATATGTATACAAAACTTTTTGTGTGTATCTTGAAAATTAGAAAAATGGTGTAGCTTTTACTGAAGGTCTAGGTTTCACTGCGCGCTTATCCGGTAAGGATTATAAAAAGCAGCGTTTGGTTAAAAAAATCATATCTCGCTTTAAAAAAATCATAGAATCCTAAATTAAACGCTATTTTATTCACAATTAGGTACGTTTTCTAGAAATATATGAAACTTTATTGTATGTTGAAGTATAATATTTATTTATTATATTTTAAAATTGGTCAATTTTGAAGGTTAATAAATATTATAAAAATTGATCAATTTTTATATAAATTATATTTTTAGTTAAATCGAACATATTTTTATATGTAGTCAAAATTTTTTGTGTGTATCTTGACAATTAGAAGAATGGTGTAGCTTTTACTGAAGGTCTACGTTCTATTGCGCGCTTATCCTGTAAGGATTATAAAAGGCAGCGTTTCGTTAAAAAAATCATATCTTGCTTTAGAAAAATCGTAGAACCATAAATTAAACTGTATTTTATTCACAATTAAGTACAGTTTCTAGAAATATATGAAATTTAATTTTTTATTTACGCAAAATATTTATTTTTTATATTTGAAAATTGATCAAGTTTGGAGGTTAATAAAAGCCACAAAAATTAATCAATCTTTATATATATTATATTTTTAGTTAAAACGAACATATTTTTGTATACGTACAAAATTTTTTGTGTGTAGCTTAAAAATTGTAGAAATATCGTCGCTTTTTCTGACGCTCTACATATTTATGCGTATTTATTCTGCAAGAATTAAATTTTAGGGCTTTGTTAAAAAATCACATCTTCCTTATAATAAACGGTAGAAGCTTAAATAAAAATTATTTGAATTTAGAATTGAGTACTCCTATAAAATTTTGTTAAAAAATGTTAAGAACTAAAATGTTCTGTTTAAAATGATGGATAAACCCGTTTCAAAATAATGATGCGTGAAAGCTTATGATTTATGAATAAAAGTTTTAAGACCACCAATGGATTATCCTTTAAATAAAATTGATGACGTTTGTGCGACATATGTTAACAATTAATGAAATTACAGCCGCCCACCGCAGTGCTAATGGTGATGTGTTAAGTATGCTTACTAAACAAGAATAGATCAAACCAAGACAATCTATTTGTGGCTACTTGAATTTTACTGCTGACAAGTAAATATATTCAAAACGTCACGCGTCACAAAGCATCACCAAAGCTTACAAAGTTAACAGCTTGAGGGATATTAATTAAAATAATTTTAATGCATTTTTTATTGCGTATACATAAATTATTTGGCGCTACGAAAGCCTCCAGCAGTACTCGAATTATTAAAACGTAAATTCAGCAATAAAATGCATTCTTTGTTTCCTAGCGTTGTAAGAAAAATAAGAGCGCATTTACAAAATTTCTCTTTGAGCACTTTTCTCGTAACAGTGAAGTAAACGATAAGCTCACTTCATTTTCCACACCCAACTCCGGCAATAAAAAAATCCTAGCGAAAACTTTCAAATTATTTTTTACGTGCGCACACAAATTATCAATTATCACCACCCTGCACGTAGACACTATGGTAACGGAATTTTATTTTTTAGCATAAAACGTTGTTGACAATTTTTGTGTTGTGACTGAAAAGATAAATGATTATGTAAATCATGACTAATAGTTACTCGTAAAGCTTATATAAAATAACTATATTGGTTGTCACCCTTTCAGGGTTATTTATTATGTTTTATTTTTGAATCGCAAAAATTGTTTTTTTGGCTTAAATCATCAATTTTCCTTGCGGTAACATTAGTTTTTTTTTTTCCGAAATATCTTGGGGGTGATTTGCATGTAAATAAAAATAATATTGATTATCGTTTACTCTTCATGCATGTTGCTAATTAATCGGATATAATTGACGTAGTAAAAAGAGATGTTGGACGTTGAGTAATGAGTGTTTTTGCGGGCAGTAAAAGGCTTCAACTTTAGAGAAGCCTAAAGCAACAGCGCTCCCCATTTATTTAAGCCAATAAATGCTTAAAACTTTACATGTTCACTTTTTCAACTATTTGTTAACATTACGGATTGGTTGGCTACTGTAATTACGAAAATATTTACTTAATCAAGGATCGTATTTTAGAAATACTTTTTTAATTACTTATTTTAAAGGAAACATGTATAACGGTTCAATTCTTAGCTCAAAAGATGCCAATTAACTTGATCAAAGTTCAAAGAAAATTAAGAATAACAAGAGTTAATGAGGAAAACAAAAAGTTGGATGAAGGTGTATACATTTTTCATGTAATTAGATTAATGTGATATTTAGGTGAAAATAATTATACATTTGACTTTAAAGAGAAAAAGTAATGATAAAAATTGCTTCTTGCTTCTAAGAAATCCAGCGTTTCCAATTTACTTAAAAGGCAAGAAAGACGATTCTTAAAAACATCGAAATAAAAATAAAAACAAGCGCTTTTAGAATGAGCTTAATTAAAATACACTTTTTATCATTGATATGTGCATGAATTCTATAACGGTTTGGAATAAGGGGCGTTTCATTAAAATTTATGACGACTTAGCATTATTTTAAAATTAAACTTGTATAGAATGAGTGGCTGAATTAGAGCCATTAGTAAACAATGGCAATAATTTAGACCCTACATGATGAGCTCATGCATTAAATGTTTGCTAATTATAAGGATTGACATGGATAGCATTATCCTCATTCGGGTTGTAAATTGTTATCAAGCTATGATTTATTTTTCTACATTATAATTAATTTATTATAAATTAAAACCACTATCTTACTGTCTTGAGTATTAATTATTTTTTTTGAAATAAACTTTATTCATGAAATTGTAATTAAAAATTGTAGTAATTAGTGCGAATTGTTGTTAAAAAATATGATTACGGATATGAAAGAGTTTCTATGTGTAAATATAAAAATTATAATTACATCTCGGTTGGTTTTTATTGCGTTTATAATACGTTGTAATTAATTTGAATTTAATAAAAGTACTGCAATTGCTTTAAATATGCGCCTTACTTTTTGGTTTACACATTTTTGTCGAAAGCTTATTTTTTTGGGCTAAAAATTGGTGAAAATCGCAAAATATTTTGTTAAAATTTGGGTACAAATCCGGCTCTGGAGAGTTTATTTGAAGATTTTCAAACATTTTATTAGATTTAGCAGAAAATATAATTCATTCCTTAAATTTTGAGCCCCTAAACGTTTTTGTACCCCTTATAATTTTCGAGAAATCAACTTTTTTCAGGAAAATCTAAAAATTCTGGACTAAATTTGACTTGAAAATAATAAAATTTCATCGACACCTCCTTTTCTTCGACGAGAACGTTTCATCGACATAACCTTTTCATTGACAAATACTTTCAACCATTTCATCGACAAACTTTTTCTTTGACAAGCACAAACTGCAGTCGATGAAACGCTACTGTCGAAGATAAGGTAATTTTGTTGAAACGTTCTTGTCGATGTAAAGGTTTGTTTGATTTAAGATCCTTGTCGATGAATATGACATGTTGATAAAAAGGCAGTGTGGATGTTGTGGTAAGACGCAGTTGATGGCAATTAGATGGTAAGTCATGGAAGTGAAACGAGGGAGTAAATTAAATACTTACTAACTAGCGTTACATAGGGTAGATTAGTTTTGTTGAAGTATGTGGAGGAGCAGGCATCTTCCTGCCGTTTCGTATGCAAACCCGATTGTACTTCCATAACATCGCTGTCTCTGCGATAAAAGGCCATACACGCAAATCCACTTTGACTGGAATGAATTAATACGTATCAGTTAACTATTTATGTTCGATTTCACTGTCGATTAACTCACCAGCCCATTGTGAAATGTGTCAAAAGCATAACCGAACTTTCATCCCTCGCTGTGTGCTTAACTTGGGCGCAAACTATTTTCATCTCTGGCCCCGATGAATTCGTTACGCGCAACGTTGAGTTTCTGTGGTGAAAACTGTACGTCGACGAATAGTCCAAAGTATGCCAATAATTATGATTAGCTATCCACCCAGGGAACCGACATTTATTCAAAGACGGGGCTGTAATTAAAATAAAACATTCCATTAAAAGCACAAAAGAAGAACCGCACTTCTTTCATCATAAAACACATTCATACCTAAATTACTCAACCGCTTCAATTTTCACAAAATAAATTCCACAACATCGCTCACAGCTATTAAACACCGAATATATATTTAAAACTAGCTTTCAACCCTTGTTAAAGCCTTGACCGTTCCCCGTTCCTGGATTATCACGAACTGTCTACGATGAGAGCTTACTAATTCCCATGATGAAATAGTCGTGTGCCCCATAAAATTTAGGAAAATCTATTAATCAAGAAAATTGATTTAAATATGTCACTCTAGAAGTGGTTGGAATTAGGATATTCACAAAGTAAGAGAATATCTCCCCTGGAGCCTCACACCTTAGTGTAGAGGAGTCCACTTAAGCAAATGCAAAACCCTGAATAAACTCACCTTTTTTGAGAGTCATAGTGCGACTGCCTTCTGTCGCGCTGAAAAGTCCATTACATGTAGCGTCGCCGCTTTGTGCTACTCTGTAATCAACCCCATCCAAAGCTTCTGATGCTGCAGTCGCTTTTTCGTAGACAAAACACCTGAAACGATCCTCGTTCGAAGTTGCATGGTTGTGGTGTACTTTGCCCACTAAATAGCGGGAACTGCCTTCTTTCCACGTAGCCAGGCACTGTAGTTCTTCCACTGTAAACCAAATAAGCTTTATTTATCACTGCTCTTTGGTGGAAACGAGGTTTGTTAACTAATTAATGACGCGGCTTTGTGTAATTTCGTTGATAACTTTTTAGAGGGAAATGAATCATAAATGAGCTGTTTAATCGCACGCGTAAGGGCTTTTGTGATTCAAAGCTTTAATCCAACTCACTTCAGCAATTTAATCCACAATCAATAATGTTTAGATCCACACAACCCCATAAAAGCTTATTCCTCTATTACCACTACAAGAACCTAGTACTAATTACTCCCTTCCTTCAACTCATTTTCTCACAAAACTACTCAAAATACTTTAATTTTCTATTTGATTCTATTGTTATCATTCATTTTAAGATTTTAATCCAGTATGTCATGAAATAACAAATTTCTTCTCAATCGACCTTGAAATGACTTTAAAAAATACTTAAAACAACAACCAAAAATTGACCAAACTAATGAAAAAAAAGTAGCTATGTCTATAACAACGGGCTGTCACAGAGGTGTTTTGTGGTGCTTAATGGTAGACGAACCACACTCAACAAGAAAGACTTTTTCACGCAAGGATATTTTAATACTGATATAAGGCAAACACCAAAGAATCAACCCTAGAAAAGCTATTTAGTCCGTTCAATTTAGACATGCAAGGGTGCACAAATTAGCGTAGAGCTAAAAATTGGTAAGAACGTTCGGAACACCATTATAAATGAATGCTGAAAAGTCCCCATCGATCCTGTACCTGGAAAAATTTTTCTTCCAGATCAAAGGTCTTAAAAATGGGGTTTTCGCGTTTTTCAACAAAACGGTAAGTTTTTTTATAAAATTAGGTCAGACTGAAATAGTAGATCATATAATTATCTATAAAAAATGTTCTTATACTTTTTTTCCTAGAAGCCACCGTTTCTGAGATATAACGATTATAAAAGTTGTAATCTTCATAATATGCATATAATTCGTCAGATTCATAATCGTCTAATATTCATGATAACGGATAGATTTTTTAACCAAATTTCAAAAACCTGGTTTCGAATTAAAGGGGAATGTTTGTTTTATAATACTATCGGAATGGATTTTTCTAAGCGACGGGAAAGCTTTCAAAAGCGCTCCCGAAAAAGTCAATTTTTTCACGGTTTTTTTCGAGCGTCCTCAGCGCCCACTTTGAAAAATCGTAGCTCCAACGGGCTCGGAATCGAAACGACCAAATCGGGCCTCCTTTTTTTCCACATTCTCGTTTACTATATCCAAAATTTCCGACTCTCCTAGGTTAGTCCTGTGGCGAGGGCGAATTTTTCTTTGAAAACTTCAAAATGTCGCGTTTTTTAGCGAAAAAAACAAAAAGGTAATATTGCTTAGCTTTAAACTGTAGACGGAAGTAAAAAATCGCGAATGGAGTTTTCCTAAAGAGGAAATAGACTTACATACCCATAGCAGAGCACTTTTTCGAAATTTTTGTTTGTATTTCATATTCTGACGTTTGAAAATCGGGGTACAATTTTGGACATTTTTTAACGAAATTTAAACAAACGTACCTACCAAACGACTGGACCGATTTTCACGAAATGTAGCTTATACTGTGGCTTAAAGTACCGTTAATACCCAGAAAAATAATTGGTTGTATCCGGCGCGTCCAGCGGCGTCGGGATTTTTTTTCCAAAAGCGTAGAAAAATATCGATAAATATAGAGAAAATTGGTAGAGGAAATGGCCCCAAAACGGGACAAAAAATGAAAAATCGCTACACGTGACCTGCAAGAGAATTGATCGAAAGAGGTCGGTTTGAAGTTTTGAAATCTCTATCTTTTCATTTCACCTCACATCGACCTATTAAATTCAAAATTGTGTTTTTTCAACCCTCAGCGACCAAAATAATCGCTGTAAGGTAACGACACATCCTATCGTCTAACTAAAATATGCGTTGGAATGAGAATGACTACTACACGACGCGTTGACTTTTTTCAATTTCGAAAAAAAAACTCAAAATTTTTATCGCGCAAAAAATTTTGTAAAAAAATGAGATTTTGATAATTTTTTTTACCCCCCTGCCCCTTCATCGATTTTAATAAATGATAGTTTATCTTAAAGGTACTTGCGTAGGCTCACATAAAAAAAGATTCGTTTTGATATCTTTATTGGTTTAGAAGTTATGACCGAATAACCGTTGATTGAAAATTTCACTTTTGGACGAAGAAATTGCTATGATTTTTTGATTAATCGGAAAATAATTAATTTGGACCAAACCAATTGGCTAATTAAAACGATTTATGGTTTACATTGTCCGATAGAAAAATATTTTTACTTGTATTACAGCTTCAATGATGTGTATACGTGGCGTACTTATGCATATTATGAAGATTACAACTTTTTCAACTTTTATAATCGTTATATCTCAAAAACGGTAGTTCTTAGGAGAAAAAGTATTAAGTCATTTTTTTTAGATAATTATATGGTCTACAAATTTTGTTTGACCTAATTTTATGATAAAACTCACCGTTTTGCTGAAAAACGCGAAAACCCCATTTTTAAGACCTTTGAACTTGAATAAAAAATTTTCCAGGTACGGGATCGATGGGGACTTTTCAGAATTCATTTATAATGGTGTTCCCAACATTCGTACAAATTTTTAGCTCTACTCAAATTTTTGCACCTTTACTACTAATTGACCGGACTAGTGATGAGCAGCAATTTGGTTTCAGGTCTAATAGGTCAACAGCTAATGCTATTCTTGTTTTGGCCAATGAAATACTCGAGGCATTCGTGAAAAACGAAAATGTGGAATGCATTTTCTACGACCTGTCCAAAGCGTTTGATTGTGTCTCACCAAATTTGCTTATCAAAGCTGTCCTATTCGGGCTATCTGATGGCTATGTGGAATTTATGGCATCCTATCTGAGTGACAGAAAACAAATAACATGGTTGAATGATAACAAATCCTCTCTAAGATCAGTATGTTACGAGGTACCACAGGGATCTATATTAGGCCCTGTGCCATTCCTCATATAAATTAATGATTTTCCCGCTTGTGACCTGGATACAAGATTCATACTGTATGCAGATGATACAACCTCTTCTCACTCAAATACGGACATAAAAGAGGTAGAAGACACAGCTACAGAGGCACAGTCAAACGCTGAGGCTAAAATTATAACAGTAATAAAAAAATGTAAGTAAATTTAATACTTAAAAGAAAAAAGTGAGATTAATTTTTGTGTGATGAAGTTAAAGCTGGAATTATTTGAAGTAAATATGTAACTTTACGCCAGAAATGTTAAATATTTACAAATTGCAAATAACGAACTCGTATGGAAATACTCGTAAATATGTTGCCAGAGGGTTTTTGAATTTTTCATAATGTACTAGCACCTCCAACACTGATCGAAGTGTTAAATTATATGATGAATTAAGCCTGTAAATGTTGAAAATATGCATAAATTTCGTTGAAAATAATACTCCATTAAAATTCATGTACATTTACGTTGTTTATTTAAAGATTATTCATATAAATTCACATTTTAAACGTTTAGTTAATATTTTAATTTAATTTATTACATTTACAAATATATTTTATTCATTACTCCAAATCTAATTGTTTATAAATTTAATAAAAATTTACATCGTGCTTATTTTGTAATTACACATTTTTATATTAATTATTTTTTTAAATTTTAATTAAAAATTTATGAATGTTGTGGTTTAATACCAACAAAACAATTTAAATCAAAAAACGCTATTAAACCACGCCATTTCCTGATAATTATGCAAATTTTAAAAGTGATTTAATTAAATTGGTAACAAAGGTTTTAAACTGCTAAATTCTGTTAATTAATTACGATAGTTCATATCGAATTAATTATTCAATTTGGGAGTGTAACAAAATTTGTTTATTTAATGACTAATTTTAGATACATTTCTATAATAAAGTTTCAATTATATTTGATTCACTTTAAATCAATGTTCAACAAATTTGTGACCCATCCAAACTTTTTGGAAATTAATAAACTTATAAAAATTTAAATTTTTTTTCTCCATAAGAGGTTTTTACAAAGTTTTGTTTAATGGCATTTGGGACACCCTGTATAATTGTCCATTGCCCCCTCTAGAATTTTATTCTAGATCCGCCACTGATTGTTTTTGGTGTGATAAAATAAATTTCTGTATAAATTAAATTGGTGAAGCTTGGAGAAAAAAGGTGGCTCTTAATGGTGTAAAATCAATAAGAAAGGAAAGCTTCTTAAGGTAAAACGTTTCTAAATTTTATCAAAACCACCTGCGACGTTTTAACGCCAGCTGTAGGTAAGTGTAGGTTAAAGAGTTCCCTGAAAACATTTGTGGCATAAGCAAGTCAAATCTAATACATCTCAAGAAAATCAATACGACTACAAGAGAATCAAGAGAATGGTTTAGGTTGTTTTTTTTGAGTTTTCTTTAAATTATAAAAATGGAAAAATTGGGGTGAGAAAATGTGTCCCTGGAGCGTGTGTGAGATTTCCCCGTTTTGTGATTCAAAACCTAATTAAAACGCAGCGAAGATATTTCAGAAAGGACGAGCTATATGGTAAATATTGATTACGCTGGAGATTATTCGGTTATTTATAGCCCGTTGTGGCCGTGTTACATCCTCCCTATTCAGAAAACCAAATAGCCATAGGTCCAATAATACAAAATACATATTCCATATTATCTCTTTGCATTTCTATTCGCCGGAAACGGCAGATCATCGCATTAATATATTTTTTGCACTCGCTGCTGAGTACATAAAGTTATGTCCATATTTGGTTTAATTTCAATCTCAGCTACCCAATCACCGATTTTTCGGGAATCATCAATTTCATTATATCTTTATTACTCGCGAATATGGAGGATTTTTTTAAACACTCCTGTCATTATCACTTTTTAAACGAAGCTCAATAAGTTTAAAAGTTTTAAAGGAAACCAAAAGGTATTATCCAGAAGTTTGAAAGTAAAAACTTTAAAGTAATTCTCACGTTCAATGATAAGCCAGATGTTTAAATTGAGTCGCAATTTACTTTCTCCAGATATGGAATATTAAACTAACTTATTAGTTTGAATGAGCTTAGTTTAATACATTTATAAAACCATTCCTAACGCTTCTAACTACCAAACAAACCTTTCAACAAATATTTTAACAAAAAGTCAAGTTTTGAGGCTAATAAAAGCTATAAAAAATGTCCAGTCTTTAAATAAATTGAATTTTTAGTTAAGACTAACATATTTTTATATGTGTACAAAAAAGTTTGTGTGTATCTTGAAAATTATAAAAATGGTCCATCTTTTACTGAAGGTCTACCTATTACTGCGCGCTGATCCTGCAAGAATTAAAATGGAAGCGTTTCATGAAATAAATCATAACTTGCTAATAAAAAATAATAAAAACACGAAATAAACTATGCTATAATCAGAATTAAGTATTCTTTTTGAATAAAGTTATGAATTAAATTTTGGATAAACAAAAACCAAAATCCTGATTATCAGTTTTTTAAAAAGTAAAGATGTCTCGTCTGCATTATACATTTGATCATTTTTAATAAACGAATACCAAGGTGTTTTTTGAAATTTTGATTTGATTTAATGTCGAATGTGCCTTGAGCATTTTATTTGTTATTATAACATGGTTTAAACGTTTCTCGACAAGGGTGGCTTATACAGCGGCTTCAGATTCAGGAACCACTACTTTTGGAGCCTTCTTTACTTTAATCAAAGGAATAGTAGTTTCTTAAGCAAATCTGTCAATTTTTTCTTTGTTCTTAATGATACCATAAAGAATCTTTGGAAAAACCTATGGCACTTTTGTAATTTTTAAGCTATATTCATCAAAATTTATTGTATTTATAATAAAATCGAGTTTTCATGTGGTAATGTTGAAATAATTATGTTTTTGGGATGGAAATTTGTAGATGATTAAAGTGGAGAGGACCAAAAGGTGTAGTTAAAATAAATTTCTTTGATGTAGATGTTTATTGGTTGGTGAATGAATGCTTGATTGAACCTTATTGAAAGTTAGTGTTTAGTCGGTAGTAAATTGTATAATTAATCCCTCTTAATCTGTAAAATTAGTACTCAGATCACGCGTTGAAGTTGCATAACTAAATGATAGAGCAAGGAGGAATTATAGTCTGGTAGTCAGTAATTTACCTGTACTTTCTGAGCCATGAACATCGGGGCAAGCCTGATAACTAAGAAGCAATCGGCTGTCTTCTGTGCAGCTATCTATGCTAGAAACGGGTGATTTGCATTCACCATGCCCCCTGTTGTAAGTAAAGGTGAAGGCGCCTTTAAAAGGGCAAGGTACCGAGGGGGCGTTTTCCCTGAACATGGAGTAGAGTAAAGCGTCTCCTGTGATTAAAGTGCACAGCGTCGGTAGAGCTTCTCTTCCCTGGCAAAAAGCTGGAACAAAACAAAACTTTCTAAATTGTAAATTGTAAACTGTAAACCACAAAAGAGACATTAATAAAAACTGCAATCATTCCAAACAAACCGTTTAAAATTATGCACGAAATGATAAACCTACCCCGGAATAAATATAAAATTCCATAAAATAATTCCGCTTGTTGCAATAAATACAAAACGTGTATGAATTCATCTGATACCACCACAGCTGTATAATAAGTCGAATTAGTTATACAAACATTAAACTGTCTAAAAAACACTGCATTTGTAATAAATTACAGTTAATTTTAAACGCTCTGCGTCTGAAATTGATTTTTAAATCTGTTTAACGGACTACATTTACATACCGATTTTTTTACTGCCAATAAAGTGTCCTCAAGTGACGTTGATATTATTGTAAAAAATGCGGACCCATTATTTTAATGCTTTGATATGGTGATTTACCATCAAAGTAGCTTCAGATTTAAAGACAAAAGACAAAATAATGATCGCATCACGAAATATATTTATCCCCAACGCTTCAGAAACTTTTCCCCCAACAAAGACACATAGTCTTAAACAAAAAATAATACTAATTCAAAACTGATACTGCGATCAAGCATTTTAACTCGTTTTTCTGTATTTGCAATTTAAACGATAAAAAGATCAATATTTTAAAAATCAAGGCTTAAATGACAATTTTGGGTTGAAATTTTGACAAAATTTTTTAATAGTGCCTCTGTAGTTTTTTCTAGGTCAAATTATCCAAAGCGTGTTAGGACCAAGTAGTTTAGCCTAGACCAATCTGGTGCAACTACCAAGATAAACTGATTTATCCCAGTTTAAACTGATTAGAACTAGCAATTTTAATGCTATACTGTTATTTGGGTAGTATGTCATAAAATCACACTAAAATACAACCAAGATTAATCTGGTATATTTTAGATAAAATAAAGAAAATTTATTTATTTTTACAAGAAGAAGTATGAAGGCATTTTGAATTGTATTGTATCAATTTTTGATACACTAGCATTTGAGGAAGAGTTTTTAGAACATCTGTATACGAAATCTTGACCTGTCCCAACAGTGGCTGCAGTTCTTAATGAAATATCAGTATTTTGCTTGACTTCTTCTTCTAGTCAAAAATTTTGAGCGAAGACATCAAACTAAGTAAACTTTAATGTAGTTTTGTGTGCTTGTTTTCCCAGAACAAAATAAAAAATTCCTGCAGTATTGTTCATCGTTAATCTGCAGAACAACTCCGAGGAAATTTTTGAGATCTCTGTTGAGTTTATCGGAAATTGGTATGGTTACGTTGTTTCCAATTTCTGCTGGCGGATGTGATTTATCCAATCTTGATTCTCTTGGCTTGTTTTTCAAGATTTTTTGTAGCCCCTTTTCTAGCATTCTGAATATCATGTAAATTTAAAAAAAATTTCATCATCCTCCAATGATAATTCATCTAAAATATGGAATAAGTTTTTAAAAGTCATCTTCGGCCATCTTTTAATAATTGTAAAGGCAATGATGTGATAGTACAATAGGCTCAACTCCAAACGTAGTTTTGTAAGGTGATTTTTTAAATTCCATAATGGAAGGCTTGATTTATAATAAACTGGACATATCTCAAATCTTTTGACTATTTTTTCCTTGGGAGGTTATTTTGCTTATAGCGTTCCTGCACTGTAGTCTCTTGGTCCTATTGTGCCCCTCCGGCTTATATTCTCATAGCAGTCCTGTAGCTACGATGAAGTCCAGGACTTTTTGTCACGGGATTGGTTTCAGCTCTCCTTCGGTTAGTTTCCTGAGGATGAGTGACGTATGGTTCGCATAGACTCCTGTGGAGTCTCATTTTCTTCCATGTATCCACGGTATAGTGGACTTGTCTCCAGTCCGATTCTATGCATGTGTTTATTTAACTCACAGTGTCCATTTGTTAGTCCGATTCATACCTGTGGCCAGTTTTTTGATCATTGATGTAGGCCTTGAGAGGTAGAGTTTGGTATGTCTCATCCCCGGAAGGTTGTTAAATAATTTTTTATGCTCCGTTACTAACTTGCTACGGATTGCTTTTTCCCAGTCTCGGGGGCAATCCCGAAAGCTGGTTCGGATCCGGTAAACGTTTCAGTTGTTCCTTTATAATTATCAGGTCTGCTTTTTAGTTTCCTCTTATATTTTGGTCCCTTCATACCCAGACAAGCTGAACTTTGCTATTTTTTACAGATGTTCTAAACTGTTGATCCAGTGATCAGTTTTGATAATGATGAACTGGCGCACGAAGGGCCTGCAGTGCCGCCTAGCTATCGGACATGATCCTGATTGGTTTGTTTCTACATGATCCCAACTCGATTAAATTCCTACCACAGAAATCAATAGCAACAACTTCTGCTTGGAAAATTGAGGTATGTTTACTCAGGGAATGCTTTCCTTGGTGTAGTAAATCCAGGCATTATAGTTTTTGGCTCCATCTGTGTACCAGATTAATACCTTAACCACGCCTGGGTTTCCCATTCGTCTTTTGACGGGTTTGAGGTTTCAGGATGTGATATTCTTTCAAAAAGTCTGATCTCCCTTCTAGTTTCTTTTCTTTATTACGTACTTCAGGCGTTCTCTTTGATTCCAATGCACGAAGTAAAACAATTTTTGCAAGATGGTTTGGTAAAGCATCATTAATTTGAATTTACCATCTGATTGATTCTGATGGTAGTACTACTATAGTATTATTAATCTTCGAATGTAAAATAGCCTTTAAAACTAGTCCTTTTTTCTACTTTTTTCTACTTTGTTTTCTTTTATTGACATTAGATTAGATAGGAAACCGATTGGCTACAATTGAAATTTACCGAACTGTGACCAATTTGATCTTTTGTTCAAATGAAGTCCTGGGATGTCTAAATGCTTAATAAAGCTAATTAGATTCTCAGAAGACATAGTCTTGACTTCGTCTGGAATTAATGTCGTCCAGCCAATGTGATCAAATCTGATGCGAGCTATTGCGTCGCATTTGCAAATGATGTGCTCTGAAGTTTCATCCTCCAGGCCACAGAATCTGCAAGTTTTTATTTTTGACTTGCCCGTTTTGTAGAGATGATACCTCAAAGAGCAGTGTCCAGTTAAAAGGCATGTGATGAGTCTTAGTTCGTTCCCGCTTAAGTCGAGAAACTTCGAGGCTTTCTTGGGCGAGTAAACAATGAATTTCCCGCCGTAGGATCTCCTCCCGTAAATGTGCCTTGTTTAGCCCACAGAACGGTTCTGAACCACTCGGTGTAAGATTTGAGGTCGATCTTCCTAAACCATCAGCAATATCGATTCCTATATACCATGGCACTCACATTAGGACAAGCTTGTTTCCTTTTGCTTGTTTGTCGACATTCTCAGGCCAATTTGGACTTAAGGCTGTGGGCCTTTAAAGTCCGAATCTTTGTCTGGCTGTCGATTAATAACCATATGTGTGCTCCTTTGAGTCCTTCGTAAGCAATCTTGTTTTTAATGGTTGGGGACGTTCTCAACGCTGGATCAGTAATTGCGTATACCACAAGGATGCCTTGAGTGATTTAATACGTGTCTTGAACAACCACTTCATTCGGAGTTTCAAAGTCAAATCTTCTCCGCATTATATCCGATGGTTTAATTGTGAAGTCTGGTTCCAGAGAGTCCAGAATCTTCAAGTGGCCTATTGAGAAATATCATATCCTTTGTAAAATTGGTATATGTTTGGAAGTCTCATATAACATTCTGTCACGACCACCATGTCCAAAAGCTATATTAGCCTCATCAATCACATCATAGAGTTTATCAATTGATAAATAATGTTTTATATTATCTTTACCTTCCGCAATAAGTGTTTTCACGCCCTTAATGTCCAGAATACCGAATCGTATTACTTTTCTTTGTTGTAATGGTGTCTTCTTTTCTGCTATTTTGGCTTTTCCATCTATCGAATATTTGTTCTTTGTTTTTTTTCAAAAAGCTCTCTTGGTTTTGGAAGGACTTGTAAACAAAAGATATTCATGGGCTTTCGTTACAACTTAATTAATTAAAATTCCTGTACGTTGAATACCTGTAGTATTATAACTTTTTAATTAAAATATGTAACTTTAATAATATCAAAAAGTGTAGTTTTAACTATTTATTTTTAAGAGTTGTTTAATATTTGATGGTATAAATGTGGAATGTGGGTAAAATAAAGTTGAGAACAAAACAAAAAACAACTAGTTAGGCTTATTTGGAGAACCCCTATATAGTCAATAAAAAATACATTATTTTTAAATTATGTAGGTTATATATGTATTGGAAAACTTAGCTGGAAGAAAAAAGTTTTGCTGATGGCATAGTTACATAGCCCGCAGATGCCTTGATAGCGCGATGTTTGGATGATCCAATTTTGGTGTGGATGTAATGTCGCCGATCCCCGATCGAAATAAAATTGCATAGACGCTTGTAGAAATGGTCAAAGTTTGAAGTTAACACTATTTGCATGTTTTATTAATAAATTTTGTAATCTTCTTACCTCTCAAGCGCTCTACCTCAACGTTAATGTATAAAATGGAGCTCGAAGTTAATTAAAAAGATTAGCTATTAGATAGAGTGTACGGTTTAATTTGTTGTTTTAGCTTGTTTTGCGTTGTTTTAGCAATATGCAACGTGTTATTTCCCGAGACTGCGTGCAGTATTTTGTGGTAGAGTAATCGAGTGCTTTAGAAGCTTTTAATTAAATAATTTAATTTTGGGCATGGCATTAAGCAAGATAATTGATAGGTTTAGTTACCCACCTTAAATAAACCCATAAATAAATAATTTAATTCAAATTATTCTTTTTTGTTTGCGTTTCGTACTTTTTAATCCGATAAAAAATATGCAAGGGACCTCCACCTCCGCTGTCCCTGTATAGTAAATCTCAATTACCCACACACATTGTTTTATTTCCAAGGGTCAAACGAAAACAGATATTCTGATTTATACTTGCGGTGCGGTTAAAACTTGGTTTTGTTAGGAAGATTAAATTATGCTGTATTATTTCGGGCCATTCCGGTACCAACCACGTTCTACTTGCCCACTTGCAATTATTTAATAACCCTTACTTTCCTACAATAAAATGTTTAATCCCCGACAACTTTCAACAATTTCACCAATCTCATTTAATTAATACATCCCGAATTAACCTAAAACCTTCAATCATCCCACAAACTTTAAAGGTTCACCCCGCAAATTCAAACTTAATCCCTAATATCAACAAAAAATACACTTTTTATCACTGTAACATTATTGGCCACACCACGCCTCTAAATTATTTATGTCAGAATTATTCCATTAAGTTTTTAAGTAAGAATTTTGTATCTGCGCCCAGCGAGGAAAAAAAATTGTGCACGATACACGTACAAAAATTCAGTTTTTACAAGATTTTGGAAGAACTAGCAGGCCGAAATCGCATACCGACAGAAGATGAAGAAATTTGTGGCGTGCTACCACTTCATCGACAGTCCATTTCATCAACTGTACTTTTTCATTGACAACCGTTTCATCGACACTACCTTTTAATCGAAAAATTACCAATTCTTTGACAATACAATGTCGTTTCATCGACAACAGTCAATATTGGCGACGAGAACCTTTGGCGATGAAACATGTCTTTACGATAAAATGATAGTGTAGATTGTAGATGATACTGTACTCGATGAATCGACATTGTGGCGATGAACTATTATGTCGATGAAACGGTTGTCGATGAAAAGGTAATGTTCATGAAACGTCTATGTCGATTAAAGAGTAGTTGTCGATGAATTGCCCATGTCGATGGGACGTCTGTGTCGATGAATTCATTGAAAAGGCCATGTCGAAGAAAGTCTACCAAAAATTGGAAGAAAACTTCTGTTGAAGTTGCTGCTGGCTCATCAGAAAACATTAGAAGCTCGATCAACATTTGAATAATAAAGCAACTAGTGGAGGATTTAGGAATTTTGAGGCTCCTGGCGCTAATTAAAATGAGGTCCCTTTTATAAATTTAAAATGTTTAGCTTGAAAACCTGAATACTGACCAGTGACATTATCTTAAGATTGTTCTTTGTTAATCTTCATTTCATTATCTTCTAACATTTTAATCATCCTTTCTTCCAAATATTGACTTTCTCTGGAGAAAATACCTCACAAAAAATTTGATCCACATGTGAAATATCAGGTGTTGAATTCAAAATTAATCAAAATAGTTTGCATTCCTAGTTTCAAGTGATATATTCTTCAGTATGTGATCTTGCTTAAGTAATATCAATTCATCGCAAATTTTATGAAAGTAATATTCCTCTCGTCAGGACCCCTAAATACCAAACTAGCTAAAAATTTTTTAGTCAAAATTTTGTGTTGTAATCCTCTCCAATAATTTTTTTCCATTTTTTATTTGCATAAGAAATTGTTTGTCAATTCCGTTAACTTTTCAACGCCGTTTGAATAAAATACACATAGCAGATATGTGATCGGATGGAACTTCATGATTCTCTAAAATAAAGAAGCGAAAATGGTTTTCCAATTTTTAAAACTGTTTATAAAGTGAGATATGATTGATTTAGAAAACAACTTGCATACTTAGCAGTATACAGATTTATTTGTATCCGAAAAAATATCCAGTACCTTTTTTTCCTTTTTTTCCTTTTTTTCCTTTTTTTCCTTTCTTATATTGAAATTATGTACTTTTAATTCTCTGCAATAACTTCATTCTCTGTTGATATACATTGTTTTTAAAGAAGTTATGTCCCCGATATATTTTGGCTTCTTCATTACAAAATGATCAATAATAGACAGATTAAGAGTTTTGGACCAAAGTGCAGTATCCTCTTGATTAGCACTATTTTCTCCTATAACTTGAGTTTCAACAACAACTTTGTTTGCCAAATTTTCTTGAGTAATTTCTGTTGATGTGATTGTAAAGGTAAACCTGAAGAAAAACTAGAATTTGACATGAACACAGATGAAACAAAAACTGTAACAAACTTTGACATTATCTGCAAAGTTTTGTGGCTTCTAGAAACAGACAGGAAGGAATGCATCACGAGAAAGAAAACATAGTTATCAGAGCATAAGAAAAAATCTTATCTAAAATGTACTCTTCAAAACAAACGGTGTTAGGACCAATCAAACGTAGCTTGGTCAGATGAGTTTATAAATATAACTATTGTTTTATGCACCAATACACTATAGACATCAAAATTCTTGAAGATGTTCAACATGAGGCGACATGAAGACGAAGAATTTCATAATGAGTATTAGGAATTCACAGTGAAATACGAGGAAGGCAGTATTATGATATAGTAAGGTTTCTATTAGTCCAGGATTTTCAGAAATTCTTCCGGAAAATTGACGGATCACAAAGCATCTTGTAAAATGTATCGGATTTTGCTTCATAAAGTTTTGAATTTACGTAATCGAAAAGAATGTGACTTTTAATTTAAGAAAATTTGATGTTTAGATTTTGTAGTTTCAATAAATTTTCCATATAATTTTGGCACCAGCAAAAATCGTGATTTTTATACTTCTAATTAACCCTTACCAAATAAAAATTGAACACGTACTAAATTTACTATTTTATACTCTAAAATTTTATTAGCTGGTTTTAGTATTTGACAAAATTGAATGCCTATTCAAGGCAAATAAGTGCATTTACAAAGCGAAATAAAGATAATGGGTAATAAAAATGATCGGAGGAGTATAAATACGTTCAGGATTAAAAAAGAATTCATATTGTCCGGTACATTACAAAGTAACATTCGGGTAAGATGATGTATCAAACGTTTATATTTTTGGTAGCTGCTGCTATTTCTGCAATGGTAATTATTTTTTTTTAATTTAAACTTATAAAATTTATTAAAAAACATAATTTAAAATTAAATAAATGCTTTCAAAAATACAATAAATGAAAAAAAAATCTAGTTATAAAAAATCTTTTAGCTTTACCAAAATTTAACTTGAGTGGGCGCGCTGTGTACATTTTACACAATGCAATATTTCACGATTTAAGTAATAATTAATTAATTTTTTATGTTTGACCACTAAATGGATCAATTAGTGTTTTTATGCAATAAATAAAACTTCAGATAACTATCATTAGATATCCTTCTATTTAGTAATGTGTTCTACAATATCTCCTTTTTCTAAGAATTTGTTATATTTTTATTACCGTAGCTATTTACTGTTGTCAAACTTTACTAGATTCTTGGTTCATTGAGAATAAGAAAATAACTTTCACGGTTCTAAATATTATCTTACATTCCTTAAAATTTAAATGAATTTCAATATCGATAATACAATTTATTCTTTAAATTTTAAGGCTCTGGAGTTTCTCAGTGACAAAGAAATGAATGAGGCTTCTCAAAAATGTGCGGATGAACTAAAAGTTGACATATCACCTATGGAGAAAATTATCGAGAAAAATGATTATATAGGTTGGATAAAATTGAATCAAGATAGGCATTTTAGATGTCATGGCAAATGCTCGTTAGCGAAGCTTGGAGCAATAGACGAAGAAGGTAAGAAAAGTCTATAATTAAAAAAAATATGGATTTATTTATTTCAATACAATTATATTTCAGGGGAAGTAAGCCTCGAAAAAATTAAGAAAATATTTGGAATTTCTGATGATCCCCAAACGAAGATATTAGCAGATTGTATTAAGAAGAATAGACAAGCGGACACTTGTGACAGAGTTTGGGAAATTAAACTTTGCAGTGTACTTGCCCTAAAAGTGATATAAAATGAATTTGACGAATAATTATAAAACATTATTGTTATATTAATATATTACAGCATTGAAATTTAAAACATGACTTTAATTTTTCATATACAGGGTGTCCCGTAAGTGGACGATCAAACAAAGTGTACTGATACAATGTTACTGTATATTGGGTTGCCTAAAATTCATTTCCACTCCACTCTTTTATTCCTTGCCAGTACAAAGTGACCATAGAATCATCGAACATAAAAAGTGACATTTTAAAGCTTATCAAACGTCACAGAAGACTGTACTTTAATGACATTTGAAGAAACAAATTATCAACGATTTTCTAGTTCAAACATAAAATTCCTATCTTTCTTAAAAAAAAACAAATTTTCCCAGGTTTCCATTAAAATTTTCCAGGAAAACGTTTCCATTATTTTACCATGGTATATTATAAATAAATTTGTTTCTATTGTAAAAAGCATTAGAGCCATTTACTTAATTTTATGTTTATTAGATTAAAAAATGGAGTATAAAATTACTAATGAATATTACTAATTAAAATAAGGTTTTAAGATGAAAGTTTAATATGGGAGGATGTTAAAATTGTAGAATATATAAGTTAATGTCTAAGGTTATGAAAAATTAAATTATCCTACCTGGTGTAATCTACTTTTTCGTTTTATGAAGCATTAAAAGTTTGTGAAATAGTAATTTTTTCATGAGGAATAAAAAGTTGGTAATAAATTAATGGGGCAAAAGGATCTTAATGACATTACAAGTAAATTTCTGAATCGCATCCATTCGTCATGCACAGGGGGGGCGTATAAATAGAAATTCCCAAGTTGCTTAAGATATATCATAGTTAACGATATAGCTCGAAATATCTTTCATAATTTGATAAATTAAGATAGTCGTCAAAAGTTGCTAAGACTCGGAGTGGTTACTCTAGCGGGATTTATTTTCCTAATGGATAAGTTGCACGTCAAACACATACACTTTACATTTTTAATCACTCGAGAGAGTTATAAAACAAAGCGTATTTTCATGTAAATTCTAAATTTCAATACTTACTCGATGGCGATTCTCCCTGAATCCACCGAATAATAAATTGGCGCATTTCAGTGCGACAATAAAAAACTTCGCCCGAACTTTTGTCCCACAGAAATAAAGAAACAAGATTAAATTTACATAAATATACTTATTTATTTCGTTTCACGCGGTTTTTTAATCAACATGCAGTGGTGGTAACATATGCATATACAATTACTCTTTTCTAAATGGAACACTCAGTATGTCACGAAAATTTGAAATCTAAACAAAATTTTGAGTTTAATTAAGGATTATAACGAATCCACTACTACCATTGGTACTAAAATTGATTCAGTTTATTTAAAATATATCTAGTTTTCAGAAAATACTATTTATAAAGTTTTATCATTTATATAAAGAAAGTTATGATTAAAAACTCACCTGTACGTCACGAATATATGCAATTTAATCAAAATTCTGATTTTAATTAACTATTATGACCAAACCATTAATACTACTGGCAATAAAATTGATTCATTTTGTTCAAAATTTATCTGGGTTTCAGAAAATACTAGTTGTAGAGTTTTATCATTTTTATAAATAAAGTTATGATTAAAATTTCACTCGTGTGTCACAAAAATATGCAATATAATCAAAATTTTGAGTTTAATTAGCGATTATGACTAAACCACTAATACCATTAGCACTTATATTAAATCATTTTGTTCAAAATTTATCTGTGTTTCAGAAAATACTACTTGTAGAGTTTCATCATTTAAAAAAATAAAGTTATGATTAAAAGCTCATTTGTATGTCACGAAAATATGCAATTTAATCAAAGTTTTGAGTTTAATTAATGATTATGACCAAACCACTAATACCATTGGTACTAAAATTGATTCATTTTACTTAAAATTTATCTAGTTTTCAGAAAATATTAATTTCATCGTTTTATAATTTTTAAAAATAATGTTATGATTAAAAGCTCAGTTGTATATCACAAAAATATGGAATTTAATCAAAATGTTGAGTTTAATTAACGATTATTACCAAGGCACTGATACCATTGGTACTAAAATTGATTCGTTTTACTTAAAATTATTCTGGTTTTCAAAAAATCCTAATTGTATAGTTATATCGTGTTTGTATATAAAGTTATCATTAAAAACTCACTTGTATGTCACGAAAATGTGCAATATAATCAAAAATTTTAGTTTATGAGCAAACCACTAATACCATTGGCACTAAAGTTATTTCATTTTGTTCAAAATTTATCTGGGTTTCAGAAAATACTAGTTACATAGTTTTATCGTTTCTATCAATAAAGTTATGATTGAAAATTCACTTGTGTGTCACAAATATATGCATTATACCTAATCAAAATTTTGATTTTAATTAACGATTATGACCAAACCACTAATACCATTAGCACTAAAATTGATTAATTTTGTTCAAAAATATACAGGGTGTTCCATTTGAAAATTTCATTTAATTGATCAATTTGCATTTTTCAAGGCACGAGGAAGCTGTTAAAGCAAATGATATTGAAAGTTTTTGTAAAAAATTAAAAAAACTGTATATTTTTTTGATTTTAGAGCAATATTGCTTCCTCGTAGCTCTAAGACCCTATGTTTTATAAAAAAACTTAATAATATTCAGGGAAGTATCATTGCACTTTACAAATTTAAAAGTGGCGTTTTTGGGGGAAGTAATGAACTAAATAGAGGGGTTACTTACTTTCCTTGTATTGCAGAACATTTGCGTGTTTTTCGTGAATCACAACGCAGCGGTAGCACACCCTTTTGCTGAAACAAAATTTATGTCACAATATTTGCAATTTAATAAGCTTCAATTTTTTTATTGTTTACTTTTTTTTACTCGCATGAAATACGATTGTTATCTAAAGTTTACTAAATTATTTAGTATGACGTGTTACACGCGAGTACATTATTTTAAATGAAATTGTATTTTTAAGTAATTATAAATTTGGGTTAAAATGTGACGAAACTTGAGCATCAATAATTAAAACAACCGTTTTGTTCCTCCCCTTGCGCTTTGACAGGAGAACAAAAATATGCTTTCATGTGTAATTTTGAGTATTCCGTAATCTGGTACATTATTTGAAAAAGTGGTATAAAATTCCTCTCTTTTTCGCAATTCATCACCATGCGGCAGATGAAATTTTAAACAAAGCTGCGACAGAAGCGCCAACAAAATCCCTCCACATGCACATTTTAAACTAAAACTTTTTAATTAACTTTCAATGCACATTTTAAAATTCAATTCGTGTTTTTATTAAAAAAATAAATGAAAATTGGAGCTATCAATCATTACGTACACATTTTATTGCAAAAATACAATCACATTAACTGGTTTAAATGTTTAATTCGCTCGAAACGTGAAATATTTTCTTGGAGGGCTCTAGAAGCGATCTCATAAACAACTTTGGGATGCTTGAGAAATTTTTCTAGATTAGCTTGGGATAGTTTTAAATTACCCTGTGCGTGCATTAGGATTTATTAAGGCACTTTCTAAAAGGAAGAAAAAAAAGCGATTATCCCACACGAGCGCTGCGAGAATCATAATTAATTTTATAACGAAATATTAAATATACTAAAAAGTTTATTGGTGGTAATTTGCATGGAAATAACGTCTTAATTAAACCTCCGACTTAAACTAATATCGCTGCAGCAAAAACCTTAAGTATCTCCACTATTCAAGAAAAGAAGTTGTTAAAAGTGGAGGAGGTTATTCAATTTTCCCTAAAGACCACGGTTACCGGGTAACTTGCTCTTGTTGGTAACTACACTTGAACATGTAGGACTTTGTTCTTCGAGATTAATGTTACTTTAGTTCACTTTTGATTACCGAGCTTAAAATTTAGGGAATATTTTCTACTTAAACTTTTTGATGAACATTTTAGTTACAGCACCCTGATGAATACTAGTTAGCACCTTAAATTTTATAAATATCACTGCATTATCATAAAATAAAAGCGAAAACAAAATTTTCTATGTAATCACATTCAAGGATATAAAATCATGATGAAAACCGGCCAAAACTCACTTGTATTTCACAAATATATCCAATTTAATCCAAATTATTTTGAGTTTTATGACCAAACCACTAATACTATTGGCACTGATTAATTTTGTATTAAATTTAGCTGTTTCCTGAAAATATCAGTTGTAGAGTTTTATCATTTTTATAAATAAAGTACGTCACAAAAATATGAAATTTAATCAAAATTTTGTGTTTAATTGACGATTTTGACTAAACCACTTAATACCATTGGCACTGGAATTGATTGATTTTGTTAAAAATTTATCTGGTTTTCAGAAAATATTAGTTGTAGAATTTTATCATTTTTATAAATAAAGTTATGATTAAAAACTCTCTTGTATGTTACTAAAATATGCAATTTAATCACAATTTTTATTTTAATTAACGATTATGACCAAACCACTAATGCTATTCACACTAAAACTGACTTATTTTTTTTTTAAATTATCTGGTTTTCAGAAAATTGTAGTTATAGAGTTTTGTCATTTTTATAAATAAAGTTATGGTAAGAAACTCACTTGTATGTCACAAAAATATGCAATACAGGGTGTCCCATAATATGTGGGACCCACTTCTAGGGTGGGTAGTAGATGTCAGAAGAATAAGAAAAGTTCATATAAACTTTTGTCCAATTTCGCCTGATAAGGGAGCTACAGCTCTTCAGAGGTGTTCTTAAATAGTAGGTTTTTGCTAGTTTATTTCAAAACAAATTGGAGTAGAGATTTGAAATTTGGTGTGAATCATAACACATCTAGGATACATTTTTGTGAATTTTTTCAAATTTTTTGCTTGCTTTGAAAGGGTAGATTCAGAGAGAGTTAATGTTAAAAATAGTCCTAACTTTTTTGTACTTTTACAACATTTTTCTTCAAATTAATGTTCCCCATTTAATTATTAACAAAAAAGGTGCTCCTATTTAAAGTCGGTATAATACGCCGTTTTTGAAGAAAATGCATTTTATTATTTTATTGATGGTCAACACAATTTAATTTTTAAAAAAATCATGTTAGCCATGGATTATTTTATTTTATTGAACGCAAAACTGTTTAAGAAATTGAAAAAAATCACGAAAACGTATCCTAACTGTATTATGATTCATACCAAATATCAAATCTGTTAATTTGTACTTTAATAAATAGAAATAAACAGAAGAAAAACCTACTTTTTTACAACACCTTTAAAGAGCTGTAGCTCCCTTATGAAACGAAATTGGATATAAGTTTATATGAACTTTTCTTATTCTCTTGACTTCTACTACCCACCCCAGAAGTGGGTCCCACATATTATGGGACACCCTGTATAATCAAAATTATGACCAAACCACTAATAGTATTGGTACTAATTCAATTTTTTCAAAATTTATCTGGTTTTCAAAAAATACTAGTTGTAGAATTTTTTCATTTTTAAAAATAAAGTTATGATTAAAAGCTCAGTTGTATGTTACAAAAATATGCAATTTAATCAAAATTTTAAGTATAATTAACAATTACGACGAAAGCACCAATACCATTGGCACTAAAATTGGTTTATTTTGTTAAAAATTTATCTGGATTTCAGAAAATATTAGTTGTAGTTTTTTTATCATTTTTATAAATAAAGTTATGATTAAAAACTCTCTTGTATGTCACTAAAGTGTGCAATTTTATCATAATTTTCATTTTAATTAACGATTATGACCAAACCACTAATGCTATTGGCACTAAAATTTACTCATTTTTTAAAAAAATTATCTGGTTTTCAGAAAATAGTAGTTATAGAGTTCTGTCATTTTTATAAATAAAGTTACGATAAAAAGCTTACTTGTGTGTCACAAAAATATGCAATATAATCAAAATTTTGAGTTTAATTAATGATTACGACCAAACCACTAATGGCATTGGTACTAAAACTGATTCATTTTTTTCAAAATTTATCTGGTTTTCAGAAAATATTAGTTGTAGAATTTTGACATTTTTATAAATAAAGTTATGATTAAAAGCTCAATTGTATGTCACAAAAGTATGGAATATAATCAAAATGTTGAGTTTAACCAACGATTACGACCAAAGCACTAATACCATTGGTACTAAAATTGATTTATTTTGTTCAAAATTTATCTGGTTTACAGAAATTACTAGTAGCAGTTTTCTTTCATATTTATAAATAAAGTTATAATAAAAAGCTCACTTGTATGTTACAAAAATATGCAATTTAATTACAATTTTGTTTTTACTTATCGATTATAATACTAGCTATCACGTTAAATTTTATAAATATCGAAAAAATTTTATAAATAAAAGTGTAAACTGAATTTTCGATATAATCACATTAAAGGATATGAAATGATGACACAAAAGTGGTGAAAACCGGTGTAGTTAAAATAAAATAAAAATCTGTGTAGTGTTGTTGAAAAAACATAAATAAATCTAGTGGTGTTACATAAAAGATTATCGGATTTACATATTGTCACGTTTTAGCCGTATGTGTATACACAGTGTGAGTGAAGAGAATTATGGGATTAACTTTGACCGGTCGTTTTTGAAATTATTGTTTTATTACGTAGAAAATAAAACGGCATTTAAGCGGTATTAACTCGTAAATTTGGAGTAAGCACTAAAGTGTTGTAAACTTACTCGTCAACAACGAGGAATTTGTCCCCTTCGGATCGAAGACATCGGCCTTTACTGCTAAGCCTGGGGCCTTCTATGGTGATGGGTTGTCGAACACCGGATTGAAACCAAGTGCCCTCCCATCTCTCCGGAAAAAAGCAGCCCCCTGAAACAGAAATAATAGGATCAGAATTTATCACAAAGGGAGTACAATAATTGGGCTTATTATTATGAAAAATTTCACAATCCGTTCCTGTTTTTAGGATTATTTGATATTTAAATCGGAAGTGTGGTGGCCATAATAAACTGTTAATGGAACATTAACCTCGTTTAATACCTTTTACACAATTGACAATTGTTTATATAAATGTTATTGTGAGCGAATCAATTCGAAAAATGCCTACTTCATAATAATTGCAAATAATAGATCCACAACGAACGGGTAAACATTAAATGTTTATAATTTATGGTGCTTGTTGCAATTATCAATGCTAACGCAATAAAAATTATTATTTTGCAGACCTGCACAAAATTTAGTTTCAATTAAAATCAACGAATTTAATATACTTCATTTATTTTATTTAATTAATATGAAAATTTGATGCTATTTTTCTCACAAATGTTAATATTCTCGCTGCTACAGTGATTATTAATTATGAGAAAATTTAGTATGTTGTAGTCCAAGGTTTAAAATCCAATGATTACATAGCACTTAATGGTGTTCCTCAGGGTTCCAACATCAGCTATGTAATTCAAGTAGCGCACCTTATACAGTCGATTCAAGAAAGTAATTTTATACTTAGAAGTTGGTGTAACTGTTAATTTTCATTCAAATTTAAATCTCATCTGTAACTTTAACCAAAGCGTCTCTTAGCAGTTTTTCTTCGGGTATTTTTTCTAGTAATTTCTCAGTGTGTTGCAAATTTTATAAAAAATAGCTGTTTTCAAAACTAAAATTAGTGCAGTTAAAATATTCGCGATGGTTTTTTCACTGGAGCACAACGCATCATTTCAGGGTAGCCAACGGTGGGAAACTTAGGTTTCCTACCTTGCAATGTCAATGGTTTCAATCTTATTTGAATTTACTGTATAATCCTGTAATTGAAGTATGTATGTATATTGGATAATAAATATACAGGGTGTTTCTAAATATATGCAAAGAAATTCTACAGGCGATTCCTTGACCAATTTTAAGATAAAAGTAAAGAATAAAAATTTTCTCAAAAGTGCTCTATTTTTTAGTTATGGGGTGTTAAACTTTCTATATTTTTTTCATTTTTTGAGTATAACTTCTTTATTTTTTAAGATAATTTGATAAAATTTGAAACGCACTCTAGTTATTATAGTCGTAACAAGATAAAAGTATCAAATATCGAAATAAAATACAGGGGGATGTATTTTGGGGGTATAGACCCCATTTTTTATGCCATAACTTTTTTGTGCTACCCCACATAACATTTTAAATTAGATATTCTAATTCCTTGCTTTTTTCTGAAAATTTTCGTTTTCTTTAATTTTTTCACAGCTGGTACGGTTTAGAAGTTATTTAAAAACATGTACGAAGTTGTATGCCAATTTTGCATTAAACAGACTTCCTAGAAGACTATTTGACCAATTTTAAGACGAAATCAGAGAATAAATATTTTCTCTAAAATGCTTCGTTTTTAATTTAAATTAAAATAAAATTAACAAAATAATTTAAATTAAAATCGAAACATTTTAGAGAAAATATATACAGGGTGATGATAAAGTTTGGAACCTAATTCATAACTGCCGTATTTAATTTTTTTGAGAAAATCGCTCGGAACGGTCAATTTTAGTTTTTAAAATCCCATCTCTTGGTATATTAAAAAAATTAATGACGTCACTGGTGATTTAGCAATGACGTCATCATCGATTTTTTTATATGGAAACCGTCAGTTTTTTCACTGGTTTTTGATAGAAATTTATGTCACTTAAACGATGATATAAAAAAATTGTTGCATTTGTAAACAAATTTTCGTTTAAAAATTTTTTAATATAAACTTAAAATTAATTTGTACTATTAAATTTGAAAAATTTGAATGTTGTATAAGATTTATTTTGGCCGATTTCAATAAATGGTAAATTTAAAATTTTATTTTTTGTAAGTTTCCTTACATTTAAATGTAATCAAAAAATTAGTTTTTCAAGACTATTTATTAAATTTTGTTAAATACATTTAACATTTTACATTTGCATCAGATTGCGCATTATTTAAACATTTACTTTCTTTTGTTATTATTGGTAACTTCAAATTCATTTTAATTTATTTTTATAAAAGCTTTTTCGTTAAAATAAAAATTTCCTATTTTGAATTAAAAAGATTTTTTATTCAAAAATTTGTTTAACAATTTAATTGTTTTTATATCATTGTTTAAGTGACATGAATTTCTATCGATAATGAGTAAAAAAAGTGGGGGCTTCCATTTAAAAAAATCGCTGATGACGTCATTGTTAAAGCACCATTGACGTCATTAATATTTTTTTATATCAAGAGATGTCATTTTAAAAACTAAAATTGACCTGTCCGAGCGATTTTCTCAAAACAATTAAATACGGCAGTTATGAATAAGGTTCCAAACTTTATCAACACCCTGTATTCTCTCTTTTCGTTTTAAAATTGGTCAAATAGTCTTTTGATTTTTGTAATTTTAACATTTCCCATGTTTTTAGAAAATGGGCAATAGAATTAAAATTATTGAAACCACAGACGAGATTAATAAGTCACAGTAAAAGTAATACTTATTGGTGTTAATTAATATTTTTAATGTCAAAAATTAGTTAAGAAATGGTGGAATTATAACGTTTTTTGAAAAAAAAAGATGTGAAATTATCAATTTTTAGGTTAACTCGCGATTTTTGGGCTAAAAAAGGATTAAAATTGCAAAACCTACAATTGTGCCTAAAATTACAATACACACTTTTTGATTTTAAACCATTTGTTTATAATAAAATCGACAACTTCATGTCATAAAAATCAAAATTCTTGCATCAACCAATTTTGATTATTCTTGTTTTAATATGAGTTTTAAATCTCATATGATAAATTAAAAAATTTCAATTTCAATTTGTTTGTAGTAATTTCGTTTTTTTTTTGTAATTTTTATATGTTACAGCTTCTAAAAAAACGGCGATAAAAACGAAAAAATTTAAACTTAAACAAATTTACTTTTCCATCGCAAAAGCAATAGTTTCAGGTTTTTAATGTGTTTTTAAAATAAAAATGTGTTTCGGAAGTAGGGGAGTTATTAATTTTTATTGAGAAATTTTGATTTGAAATTGACTATTTTTAAACGAATTCATAGTTTAAACTGGGTTTATACAGGGTCCCCCAAAAAAACGGAAACAGATTTTGTTGGAAATTGTTTTAAGTTCAGGAATTAACTACAACTCGGCAACAACGAGTTTTATAAAAAAATGATTTTTACAAAAGTTTACTAAAAATATACAGGGTGTTGCATTTAAAAAACGAAAGTTAGATGCCGTACACTAATAAAGCGAACACCCTGTATATTCAAAATTATGTTTAAATGGTAGCTTGTTTAAATTAAATAAACTTTTGTTTAAACTTTTTTTTTAATTCATTACGGTTCAAAAAATATTTAGGTGTTTCCGTTTTTTTGGCGGACCCTGTATAACCCAAAAATATTAAAAATATAAATTAAAAAAGAGATTTTAATTGCAGTTCGAACTTAAATTTAAGTAATTTTTTTAAATTAGATTATGATTTTAAACCACTTTTTTTGACAAAAATGAAAAAAATTCTGTTCTTAAAATAGAAATTCTTTTATAACTCTTTTGTTTATCCACTTACTTTAATAATTATTGTTTAATTTTGTGCATGAAACCATTAATTTTTTCATGTGGTAAGTCAAAAAATTTGTTTGGTTGATATTTTTATGTTTTGTGATTTTTAAATTTAATAGGTTTTTAAAAAATTGTCGATAAAATCTAAAATATTTAAGACTTAAACAAGTCTAATATTCCATTAAAAAGTCAATAAATGTAGGTTTTTAATGTGCGTTCAAAATCAAAAATTGGTTATAAAATGGCGGAGTTATTAACGTTTTTTCAAAAAGTTTTAATTAAATGAAATATCAGTTACCAGGGTACAGACTTTAAAATGGTGGTAAGGGGGCGTGCCTCTTTTCGGCGATATTTGAAGATCAAGATTTTTTTTTGAGATTCAAAATTCATAATACAGGTAAACGTCGTTTTACGTCGGGGTTCCGTTCCGAGAGACACCGGCGTAAAATGAACACACATTTTTCGTGCTTATTTCGCACAATGTTTAATCATATCTTTTTATTTTTCTTAAAAACAAAACGAAAACTAACTCGGAAAATCCCACACCGGCACCAACCGGCGTAATTGTGAATCGGCGTAAAGCGAACCGGCGCAAAACGACGTTTACCTGTACTGAGTATATTTAATGTTAGTTCAAAACTCGACATTTAATCAAACTTTGCTGGAATTTAGATAATGCCAAAAAAGGTGCATTGAACTGGATTTGGGGTCAGGGGGGTGAAAATCACCCTCTGAACTCCTCTAGGGCACGCCATTGAAATTTTTATTAATAATAATTAAAGAGTGGAATAAATATAAATAAGAGAAAATAAAGCTTGTTTATTTGAGTTTTTCAGGCGTCATAAATTACATTAGCAACCAACATTTTTACTCTAGCTTTATTTTTGTATCCAAACGTGTTTTATTTTGGAATTAATATCCTTTGTGTTTGAAAGTTCAGCTTCATGTCCGTCTAAAAAATAAATATATGTGCTGGCACTCGTTGTTTTTCTCATGTCGTATATTCTTTACAAGTAGAGTTTTCACAAGTCTCCATTTCATGTTATTTCAGAAAGTACGTAGTACGTAACGTGAATTAAATACTTAAAAATGATAATTAATAACAATTTCGTGGTGTAAATTGAGTAGTAATCGAAAATTTGGATCGCGCTTAAGTGTAAGATAACCGCAATTATGTATACACTAATTAGTCTGCATTGAAAGCACTTTCGTTGACGAGCTGGGATATAATTTGCCGCAAGGCCTATATAGTAATTTTAGACCATGCTCTGAACAATCACTCATGCTGATTAGGCTATCGTGGCATGTAAATAACAATATTACATGTAAGGGGTATCAAACATCCTATATGGTTGGATTCAAGTGAATTGGTTTGTTAAATCCGCCAATTCCCGCCCAAATCTAATAAAATTGATTTAATTGGATGCATCTCCTACATAAACTCATTTCACACGATCTATATCCACTTATTTCCAAATCCTGTTTGCATATTTCCACCCCAATTTACCTATTTCCTTATAGCACTAAAATAAATATTTTGCATTACTAAAAATTTCATTTATAAACATAAACTATACTTATTTCAGATTATTAGCGTTAGTTTTATATTTTTTTAGTACTTGCAGTTCAAGAGCTTCATAGAGCTTCGAAAAAAGCTACATAACTCTTGTAATTTTTGAACTATATCCAAGAAAATCGCTATAAAAAATATGCAGTCTTTAAATAAATTATATTTTTAGTTAAAAATAACATATTTTTATATGTGTACAAAATTTCTTGTGTGTACCTAGAAAATTACAATAATGGTCTGGCTTTTACTGCGCGCATCAGTGCAGGATAAGCAAGGATTTACTGCAGCGTTTCGTTAAAAAAATCATATCTTGCTTTAAAAAAATCGTAGAACCTTAAATTAAACGGAATTTTATTCAAAATTAATTGCAGTTTCTAGAAATATATAAAATTTAATTTTTTAGTTACGTGAAATATTTATTTTTTGTCTTTGAAAATTGTTCAAGTTTGGAGGCTAATCAAAGTTATAAAAATTAATCAGTCTTTAAATAAATTGAATTTTTAGTTAAAACTACTATATTTTTATATATTAATAAAATTTCTTGTGTGTAGCTTGAATTTTACAAAAATGGTCCAAGTTTTACTGGAGGTCTAAGCATTATTGCGCGCATATCATGTAAGGATTATAATGCAGCGTTTCGTTAAAAAAATTATATTTTATTAAAATTGTAGAACCCAAAATTTAACTGTGTTTTATTCATTATACAGTTGTTAAATTAAAAATATGATTTAATTTATTTTTATTTACGTCCAATTTTTTAATTTGAAAATTAGTCAAGTTTGGAGGCTAATAAAAGGTATAAAAAATCTCGAGTCTTTAACTAAATTGTATTTGTAGTTAAAACTAACATATTTTTATATGTATACAAAAATTTTTGTGTGTATCTTTAAAATTATAAAAATGGTCCACCTTTTACTGAAAGTCTATGTATTACTGCGCGCTGATTCTGCAAAGATCAAAATGGAAGCATATCATTAAATAAATCATAACTTGCTAATAAGAAATCGTAAATACACAAAATAAACTATGCAATAATCAGAATTAACAACAATTTCTGTTTCTATTTATCACTTGAAAATTTATTTATGATTGTTTTATTAGGTGTGTTGGTTAAATTTTATTAAGGTCAAAAATAAGTTTAATTCAATAATAATAAAATTAGTTCAATTAAAAAAATACCATACATTTTTTGTTGAAAATACTCACCTACACTAATTAGTTAATTAAAAAATTTGGAAGAATTAAGTCTGCGTGTTAGATTTTTTAAATAAACCACCACCTAGGTCTACTTATGTCCTCATTAGTGTTAAATTATTCACTTTTTCCACGTATGAAAATTTGTGTAGTAAATTAATGATGCTACTTAAGGTCTAATTGATAATATAAATAATGAAATTATTCTAAATAAAATACGATATCTTCGTGGAGTTTGATAAACAAAGTGGAAGTTCATAATTTATTACGCTTGTGTTTGTATTAATTAAACTTTTAACATATTGCAGCAACAATTTTGCTTTAAGTGTCGAGAAGCTGCAAGTGAAGATACCACACGAGCTTAATTTTAAATGTTTATCATGAAATAACTATTAGGTATATATATAAGTTTCTGCCATATCTTGCTGAGATTTTAGAACGTATGTAGTACGTTATCAAAAGCTCATTGTAGTTGAAATTTAAAGTTTCCGTAGGTAATGTGCCATGAACAAGATGCTTTACATTTTATTGCCCAAGTTTATACTACTTTCAAAAATTGGAGCATCATCGATTTTGTTTAATAAATAATATTAACGTGGTGCTTAAGATAAATTTTCAAACTTCTTCAATTTATTACTGTGAATTAATTAAATAGTTCTTGTCAAGGTTTCATATTAATTATTTACTTGGTTATAAACTATTGCGGAACTTGTTGGTTTTTAATTACAAATTTTAAATATGTTAAAGCAAACATTATTTTTGTATACCCTATACCATATTCAATTTAATTACCGCATGTTTGCGCTTCATATAATATATTCAATGTATTTATGTTTACCTATCATTGCTGGGTACACAAGCTTATTTAATATTGATTTATTTTAATTTGAGTTTTAGTAAGTCTCTAATATAGTTAGTGATTAAGTAAATAGTAATATGGTTTCCTATATTAATTTAAAATTATATGTATTGATTTTGTATTTGTTTGAATAAAAATATTTTATTGGATTTATCATTAATACACGATAAAAGGAATAGAAGGAGCTTTTCAATTAAAAAATGGAGCAGAAAAAAATTACATCTTTTCTTTATCTTTTAAAGAAGACATATTTAAAAACTGTACTTAAGTTTGAATAAAACGCAGTTTAATTTACAGTTCTACGATTTTTTTGAAGCGAGATATGATTTTTTTAACGAAACGCTGCATTTTAATCCTTGCAGAATAAGCGCGTTGTAATGCGTAGATCTTCAGTAAAAGTTACACCATTTTTGTAATTTTCAAACCACACATAAAAAAAATTGTACACATATAAAAAAGTATTCGTATTAACTAAAAATATAATTTATATAAAGATTGGTTTATTTTTATAACTTTTATTAGCCTCCAAACTTGATCAATTTTCAAATATAAAAAATAGATATTTTACATAAATATAAAACAAAGTTTCATATATTTCTAGAAAGTGTATTTAATTGTAAATAAAACATAGTTTAATTTGGGTGTCTACGATTTTTTTAAAGTGAGATATGATTTTTTTAATGAAACGCTACATTTTAATCCTCGCAGGATAAGCGCGTTGTAATGCGTAGACCTTCAGTAAAAGTTACACCATTTTTGTAATTTTCAAACTACACATATAAAAATGGTACACATATAAAAATATATCCGTTTTAATTAAAAATATAATTTACATAAAGATTGGTATATTTTTATAACTTTTATTAGCCTCCAAACTTGATCAATTTTCAAATATAAAAAATAGATATTTTACGTAAATATAAAACAAAGTTTCATATATTTCTAGAAAGTGTACTTAATTGTGAATAAAACATAGTTTAATTTAGGTCTCTACGATTTTTTTAAAGTGAGATATGATTTTTTTAACGAAACGCTACATTTTAATTTTCGCAGATAAACGTAGACTTTCAGTAAAAGCTACACAATTTTTGTAATTTTCAAACTACATGCAAAAAATATTGTACGCACATAAAAATATGTTTGTTTTTAATAAAAATATAATTTATATAAAGATTGATCAGTTTTTATAAATTTTATTAACCTCAAAACTTGATCCATTTTTAAATATTAAAAATTGATATTTTACGTAAATATAAAATAAAGTTTTATATATTTCTAGAAACTATACTTAATTGTTAATATAACGTACTTTAATTTAGGGCTCTATGATTTTTTTAAAGTGAGATATGAATTTTTTAACGAAACGCTGCATTTTAATCCTTGCAGGATAAGCGCGCAGTAAAACGTAGACCTTCAGTAAAAGCTACGCCATTTTTGTAATTTTCAAACTACGCATAAAAAAAATTGAACACATATAAAACTATGTTCGTTTTAACTAAAAATATAATTTATATAAAGATTGGTTAATTTTTATAACTTTTATTAACCTCCAAACTTGACCAATTTTCAAATATAAAAAATAAATATTTTTCTTTAATAAATAACTAAATTTCATATATTTCTAGAAATTGTACATAATTTTGAATAAAACATAGTTTAATTTTGGGCTCTGCGATGTTTTTAAACGAATAAATATGATTTTTTTAACACAGAACTCCAAAATGAAAGAATTACAAAATTTAGAAATAGAAATATTTTTGTTTTTTTTTAATTTAAAACATAAAATATATCAAAAATATATTTTTCGAGATTTCAAAACTCGGTAAATTAAGTTATAAAAATGATTTTATTGAAGCTATTTTTCTTACAAGTTTTAGTTCGTTTGTTCCCTCTTTCACTTCCATTATTTTAGCTGCAAAATATTGATACTTTTTGATTCTTTCAATATTTATGAACAATTAATAAAAAAACCCTAAATCATTGCATTTTTTGAAAACTATAAACTAGCAGATAAAATCCAAAAAAAAAACAGGTGTTTATTTTTGTATTAACTCTCTTCATAATTTGTATTTCTGTACAAAACATAATGCATATTTAAAACTACAGAAAATAAATTCAAGGCAAATTTTGTGGGATCACCAAAAATTGACATCCTTTCATCTAAAAATAATAATCATCAATTGTTAATTATATAAATTTGGGTATTAATTTACCATAATTATAAAAATTAGGTATAATTTTCCTACCTTTCATACATGAAACATTGAGAAATTGTGATAACACACGCAAATGCTACAACAGCAAAAACTATATCGTTTATTTGGATAGGATTTAATCCTCGAGGATGTCTTTTTGAATACTCCTCCCAAAAATAATACTATTTACATAATAAAATCATCGTATTATAGGAAACATTTAGTTGCTTTATTAGTATCATGGTGGAAAATGGTGGCGAAGTTGATTATTTGGTTTAAAATAAAAAAAAGGAGAAAGTAAAATAATCGCGGTTGTGAAACAAGTTTTTGTGTCAAGTAGGGTTTTTTTATGAATGCAGATACAGTGAATGTTGAGCTAAAAGCAAGTTGAGTAATATGTGATGTACTAAGAACAATCCTCTTTAAAATGGAGAGAAAATGAGAAACTACTCGTAATTTACGTCGTCTTCCACAACTTGATGACAAATCAATATTCATTCAAATGGGGCTACAATGTCTAGAACGAAGCGCCAACATTATATAATGTTATAAATCAGCAAGAAATTTTCTGAAGTTTTTAGTGTTTCTAATTACCAGGAAGTTTACCTGTTCTTGATGAATACAGATGTAATAATTATTTTTGTTCGCCGGGCATATGACAAGGCAAAAAAGCATGAATCATGGAACATGCATAAAAGTGTCCCAGAATAAGAAGTGCCATTAGTTTTTCTGTCGCGCATGGAGGAGCCATGGAAATTCTTTCTGCTTCGAGCGACATTAGAATTCCGCATAATTCTTTCGTTTAAAGTTACGGAGGTACGACAACCAGACATAAAATTAAAAGCACTTCCTGGCGCATAATTTCATTAATTTAATGAATTTTCTTACCTTGTACCGATTTTAATCGTCTCAAATGTGATTTCCATTTCGTATTAATTTTAATTAAGTTGATTACACGCCGCGTGATAAAATGATAAAGGACGCAAGTTTCCACACCGCGGTCGCTCAACTTTATAATGTAAATACGTCTCGGGAATATTTACAAAAAACCACCTAAATTTTACGGGTTAATAAATATTAATTTATTTGACTTAGTTTTCCTGCAGAAAACAACTTTCCACAACTTTTCCTCCACGAATTACCACCACGATTAATTACATCGATCCCAAATTTAATCATAAATCCCCACTGATTTTAATAAACTCTTTAAATTTATACTCCAGGGGCCTTATTCTTCAACCACTACCTTCGCACTCTCTGACCGAATGACAAGTTGAATGACAATTCGTGTGCTACATCATGTCGAATGGTTCAAGAATTACTCCCAAGAAGAAAGTAATCTTTTTTGGTACTAATTTTTCCAGTCGATAAAATTGGCAAATAGGAGAAATCATCAAAAAACACTTTACCTAAAAAGTGATTCTGTATTAAAATATAGAGAAGAAAATTACCTACAATTCATGTCTTTATCATTATTTTGTACGACATCTGGTTGAGACCTAAAAATTAGTTTTTAATGGAAGTTATTCTCGAATCACATGCGACTTTCATCATTCTATCCTTGTCATTCAAATGCAAAAATACGAGTGTGTCCTTGTCATGTCGTATTACCCCCAATATCTTTCCAAAATTATTGATTTTTCAAAGCCTCCTATAGCGAAAACCATAAGTCGTACAAAAAAATGATACCCACGTAAATTGTAGGTAATTTTCTCCTCTTTATTTTAATACTTGATCATTTTTAGCATAATAAGCCTACTTTGGAAATTATAAGCCAAAACCTGTGATTTTTAGTGTTTTTTGATGATTTCTCATATTTGCCAAAAAGTAATTTGTTGGACAACTTCAGATTCATGTTCAGCACCCCAAAAAACATTAATAAGTAAGTCACTAAAAATGAGCTTTCCATTTCCAAGCTTCTTTTGAACACCATTTTATTGGACTAGTCAAGTTAAATGGTACTTTCAAATGGAAAGTTCTGGGGCAATTACTGCACATTTTTTGAGGTTCTGTACATGAATATTAAGTTGTCCAACAAATTTTTTTTCGGAAAATAATAGAAATCATCAAAAATCACTAAAAATCCCATTTTTTTATGGTTTTTACATTATAACTAAAGTAAGCTTTTTAAGTAAAAAATAAGCCTATATTAAAATAACAAAGGAGAAAATTCATGTTCTTATAATTTTTCTGTACGACATTTGGTTTCCGCCTAAAATAATAATTTTTTACTCTGCTCCGAAAATTTCTGATTTATCAAAACATCTTTAAGAAGAAACCATATGTCGTACAAAAAATTATACATACATGAATTGTAGGTAATTTCCTTCTAGCCCAGTCAAGTTAGCGTTTCACATCAAAATGAGAGGTAATAAGCTGGAAACTCGTATATATCTTCATTTTGATGTTTCAAAAGCTGTCTCAAAAGCCTCATAAAATCTCGTGTCTGCGTCGTCAGTTATTCAAGGTCAAAGGTTACAAAAATCGGTCTTTCGCGATTATCTAGGTTTTTATAGCTCCAATGATGTTAACATCTATTATAAATTTTGTAGAGCATAAAATTTGTAACAAATTTTGTTTGAAACATTTTTTCATGCACTTATTCGTTTTTGAGATAGAGGGCGGAGAGTAATAGAGAGCAAATTGTGCATGTTCACTCTCTCACTCACAAGGAACAAGGATGTTTTATCTCTCTTTTTATATCCGTAACAAATGCGTTCCATCAATGGTGCAGCCACCTTCACAGTTTACCTTGAATTAAGGGTATGGGACACTCTAGGTATTTTTTGCCAAAGCATATATTATGAGAGACGTGTAAACCCATGACAAATTGATTGCCAGAGTGAGAAAAAGCAACTGGCATAGTGCTTTTCTCCACTCTGGTAGTCATTTTGTCATGGGTTTACATAGGTTTACACGCCTCTGGCAATTCTGGCAAAAAAGTTTAGCTTGTCCCAAGCCCTTTACAGTATGTTTTTGGCTGAGCGCTGCATGCTCTCCGCCCTCTATCTTAAAAACGGTTGAATGCATGAAAAAATGTTTGGAACAAAATTCGTCACAAATTTTATGCTCTACAATTTTTATAATAGATGTTAACATCATTGGAGCTATAGAAACTTAGATAATCGCGAAAAACAGATTTTTGTGACCATTGACCTTGAATAACTGACGACGCAGACACGAGATTTTATGAGACTTTTGAGACAACTTGTATAACGCCAAAATGAAGGTGTATACGATCTCTCATTCCGAGGTTGACTCCATTTTTTTGCTTAATTGATTGGGCTATTCTCTTTATTTTAATATCACATCATTTTTGCGTAAAAGGCTTACTTTAGAAATTATAAGCCAAAAACCAAAAAAACCTATGATTTTTAGTGTTTTTTTTTTTTTGAGAATTTCTCATATTTGCTGAAGAACATTTTGTTGGTCAACTTCAGATTCGTATTCAGCAAAAAACATAAAGTTAGCCAATAAAAATGGGCTTTCCATCTCAAGCTCGTTTTGATCATTTTATTGGACTAGTCAAGTCAAATGGTACTTTGAAGTGGATAACTCTGGGGTAATAGTTTTTAGTGGATCATATCATGTTTTTTGGGGTGCTGAACATGAATTTGAAATCACTAAAAAAATCTCAGTTTTTTGTTTTTGGCTTATAACTAGTAAAATAAGCTTTTTATGTAAAAAGTGACTCAATATTAAAATAAAGAGGAGAAAATTACCTGCAATTCATGTTTTTATAATTTTTTTGTACGACATACGGTTACGGCTAAAAAATTATATTTTTTATATTTTTCTAAAATTGATTTTGTTTTAAAGCCTCTTGGGGCGGAACCCATAAGTGGTACAAAAAAATGATAAGAAAATGAATTATAGGTAATTTTGTCTTCATTGTTTTAATTCGAGATCATTTTTTGCGTGCAAAGTTTACTTTAGAAATTATAAGACAAAAACCAAAAATACCGTGTTTTTAGTGGTTTTTTGATGATTTGCTGAAAAAAAATTGTTGGTCAACATCAGATTCGTGTTCAGCACCCCAAAAAACATAACATAATTAATTTCAGGAGAAATTTCCTTTTTAAGCTTGTTTTGAACACCATTTTACTCGACTACTATGAATTTGTTGGATACTAAAATTAAATAAAAAAAACTGGCTGATTAGTCGAGTAGTTCGTGGAGTATGAGTTTGGTGATAATTATAGATTATAGTGAAAGAGATTTGGATGATTTGATTGAATGGATGTGGGTTTAGAGAAGAGGAAATAAAAAATATGCAAATGAAATTATAGAAGCTTAAAAATGCAAAGTGCAAATACAAGTGCATTTGGAGCGTATGATATGTTTTATTGTCTCATTGAAATTTTCCGATAGGAGTTGGCTCATTCCATTAAGGTCTTTCTGTCATGCATGGTGGGGTATGGAGGCATCCTCGTCAAAAAGCAGGCGGCCATATGGCTGGATGTTCAGGATCCAGGACGAGGGAGAGATGGTTATGCCATAAAGGAGCATAATACAAGTGAAAATGCAAATACGGAGGTAATCGAGGGGCCGACTAAAAGGATTTGCGATTTTGTATTTCCCAGTCTCGTTTTCAATATTGGATTGTTCTATCTCGTTTGCATTTTTTTGTATCTTTTCGTTACATCTGTACGTCAATTATCGAATGCTACGGGGAGTAAAGATGAAAAATTTCATCTATTATTCAACCCCTGTGCGTGCAAAAATATTTATTCACTAAAATAGAAACGGAATCATTTGCGATTCAATACGCACATCCTCGGGATTTACCCAAATGATGTATGAGGATACAAAATTTAATAAAATCCCATCCTTTCTCCGCCGCATCCTCAGCTATTACCCTCTTTAGTCGCGACGAATTTAATTTAATTATTCTTGCAAACTTTTTAAGATTGGGCGTGAAGTGTTTTTGCAAGCATCAAAATCAAATAAATTGCTGCCAAAACGAAGCGAGCTTAGCGAAATTCGAAAATAATTGTTGCCGTTTCCTGCTAGATGACACAACATTCTTACAAAAACTCCTCCGATTCAAGCGAGTTTTAATGGTTACTTCGAAACAGAAGAGCTAATCTTCTTTCTACTAAAATGACTATAATAAGGAAAGAATGCTGCTGTACACTTTGTTATTCCTAATGCTTTTGTCAATAAAAAACAACTTCTTTTTATGGACTTATTTTCAATTCCATTTTCAAATTAAAAAAGATATTATGAAAATTTACTTTTATATACCTCCCTCTTCCAGTTTCATTAAAATTATACAATTCAAATTAAATAAAATTAAGTTTTCCTCAATTTTTAATTCACACATTTCGTTTAAATACAGGGTGATCATTTAAAAACTGTTTTTAAAATAATTCAAATTAATCAAATTTTAGGTTCTAATCTCTTGAAAGTATGGTTGATATTGAATGGGAAGCTAATCTGGGTCAAATTATCTTTTATTTATCGTTGGAGCGGTGGTGTGTAATGTGTAAAATGCATCATGTGCACAATAACACAATTTAGTACAAGCCGCAAAACCTGCCGGAAATGCATCCAATAAAGAATTTCAATTTCCTTCTAAAATTGCATGTGTTTAGTAATGCAGTTATTTGGTTGGTGTTTTTGGAGTTGAAGACAGCTCCGAAAAAAGAGGAGTGCATTAAATTCGAGCATGCATCACTTTAATACGACAGGTTAATGAAATAATCGAATTTATGATTTGGGAGCAAATCTTATTAAAGTATAATCGCGGGTAATGGATAATGGTTTCGTCCTAATGCGGTTAATCTAGCTTTGAAGGAGTTTTTGCTTACCTTGTTGTTTAAAAGTAGTTGTAAGTTGGAAAAGGCAGACGAAAATAAAAAGTCTAAGATGTGGCAAGTAAGAAAGAAAAGACCATCGAACATCCATCGCTGGAATTATTGCTGTGGTTACATCGTAGCTTTTTTCTGCAAAAAAAACAAAACAAATAAATACATCAATTATAAAAGATATTTTAGTTGGATTTATAAATCCATAAAAGTTTACTAGTTTTATTTTTAGAGGAGTTTTATTATAAATTAGATGTTGTAGTGTGGTTGGATTTATGTTGCTAATACGGAAAGCATTTTCCACGGTACAATAAGTAGTTTTCATCATCGATACATTGAGTGAGTATATAGATTTTACGAGCCTTTTCAAAAATTACATCGTAGCTGTCTTTTATAAGGCTATAAAATGGTCGGGAGAAACAAATCTTGCAATAAAAACTAAAGAAGCTGCATCAAAGGTAATATCGAATATAATAAATAAGTCTTTGCTGAGTAAGACTTTATCTTGGCATTCAGTCCGAGATGATTTGAGGGTGTCAAGCGACATTTCAGAAGAGATTCTTTGTCCTTGCTTTATATGCGTTATTGGGGTTAGACCCGTTCAAGGATTCAAGGGGGACTCTAAGTAGAATTTCATGCTGGCCGGAGGGATGCAAAGGGACAACCTCGACATGTTTAGTTGGGGTGATTGCTAAAGACGTTAAATTATGCGATAATGCGCGAATAATGTTCTTAGATAGTGCAGGTACGGGATGGAAATTGTTTATTAATTACACTCAGACGCGCCCTTGTTTCATGTTTCGATATGTGCACAAGGCACAGAGGTATCGATTTGCCACCCTTCACCACACCTGTGCAGCACAACATGATTTATTGCTACGTTAATGGATTATTTAGGCTATGACACGCATTATTAACACCTTATTATCCCTAGATAGATTTGGGAGCGCTCTAAATTATACAATATTGTATCCAGGCTTACTTTAATTACGTCTAAAACTATTAGTTCTCTTCACATCCTCATTTTTATCATCCATAATCCATACATTCTCATCCACAACATAAAAAAAATAATAAAACGCTTATAGTTCAGAAACTAGTAAAATGTCTGCGGCGACTCAACACAATCGCATATGCAGATGACATGACAATACACTGAAGTCCTTTGCGAATTAATGCAACCAATCATCGAGAGTATTTAGACCCAATACTCTTGATGATTGGTGCAAAGAACATAATCTGTCAGTCGACCCAACTAAGACAGAGTTAGTTCTATTCACAAAAAAGAAAAATCCTAGGAGAGGCACAAAAAGTGAACCAATCTTCGGGATAGGGACATACTATAAACCAGTAAAGTAGATCTAGCATTTGAGTCTTCTCACCTGAACTGAACCTACAATATAGTATCCTCCTCGGTGACCAGAATTGACAGGTCTACTGCACGGAGTCAGAGAAGCAGCGGAGAAAGAACTACGGAATAAAGTGATTCGCTTGTGGAAAGATGGCAGGGACACAAGAAGTCACCTCCTGGCTAGTTACAGAATACCACTAAATGCTGGAGCAATAAACAACTTTGTAGAAATCATTTGGATTAAAGGACATTCAGGGAACCAAGGAGTGCTACCAAAAAATTTGTTGCTCTGCAGGATTCAATGCCCCTAGCTAAGTCCACTATCAATGCCTGCGACGACATGCCAATAGATGGCTAAAAACAGAAGGCTGCAGACAGAGTAAGATGCTCATACAAGAACCTAACTTGAAAACAGCGAACTACTCAGGAAGCTCATAGGAATATGGACCGGGTAATCCCAGGTGAGTACACACCTACATCAGCTGGGAATAATCTAAGCTCCTATCTGACGCAGATGTGAAAGAGGATATCAGACAGTAGTCCACCTGCTCTGCTACTGCCCCCTCAACCTAAATCCAGATCCAGTAAAATGTTCTGGTACTAATAATTGTTCCAGTTTCATAGAAAATAAATCACTGAGTACAATTATACTTATGATACCAATAAGACCACAATTATCATTAAGTTAAAGAAAAAATTTGTAGCTTTTTCGGACAAACTTTATTAAAAAACAATTCTTAAATTCTTAAATGGCGTTTTAAGAATTGTTTTTTAATAAAGTTTGTCCGAAAAAGCTACAAATTTTTTCTTTAATTTAATAATTAACGGACACGAATAATCAACAATTATCATTAAGAACAAAGAAACGTTGAAGGAACTATTATACCTTTGAATAAAATAAAGAAGGCTACAAAATTAGTGATTCCTCAAATTGAAGCTGCTTTATATGATTGGTTTGTTGAAAAACGCTTAAACGATATTATATTAACAAATGAAATGCTCAAGTGTAAGGCACATGAGTTCCATTCAACATTAAATATCACTTTTACATTTGAAGCAAGTAATGGCTGGGAAATAATCTTCTAACGAATCTGCAGTTCATCCATTTCTTGCAACATTACAACAACAATTGTTACATTAAATTAAAAAATTATTCAAATGTATAATGCAAACAAGACATCTTTATTTTTTAAGAAACTAAACAGCAGAACTTTAATTATCTTGAATGAAGATTTTGCATCAGGTCGAAATAATTCAAAAGAAAGATTAACAATAATATGTCAATGCAAGTGGTAATCACCGACCTCCTTTGATGGTCATCGGAAAATAAAAAAAACACACTGTTTCAAAAATGCTGTTCTTTCTATGTCTCTTCAAAAAATGCTGCCAAAAGATCCCTTTAGTGAGTTGTTTCACAACCAATTTATATCACAAGCTAAAGCTGTATTGCTACTCGACTTCCTGCTACAATGATTCCGGTGAGCTGATGGTAATATTAAGGCATATTTTTCCCACCAAATGTTGCATCTATTATTCAACTGCTTGATCAACAAATTATAATGTATATGATTACCGAATCATTGAATGAAGATCCAACAAATGTAATTAAAAATGGTTTTAAACTCATCTTCAACCAAATAGGTTCAGAAAATAATGATGCATGGGATGAGGAGGATTTTATTCCATTAAAAGAACTTCTAGACAACGAAATAAGATTATAATTTCAAACCTATGTAGATGAGTGACCAAATGTTGGAGAAATCATGAAATGGTTTTCAGGTGTAGGCGGAAATTACAATGTGGTTACGGATGAAGAAATAATAGATAATCGTTCAGGAAACTCTGATGAATTGAACGATCCATATAATGAAGAAGTGAAGATATGACAGACAGCATTAATTGTTGGATGTGTTTCTTCTAAGATTAAAAAAAAAATTGTAGAAAAATTAAACACATTATAAACATATTGTGCTTCTGTTTTCTTGTAATGATTTATTTAATGAAACGCGTTCATTTTAATACCTGCAGGATCAGCGTGCAGTAATTCGTAGACGTTCAGTAAAAGGTGGACCATTTTTATAATTTTCAAGATACACACAAAAATGTTTGTGCACGTATAGAAATATATTAGTTTTAACTAAAAATACAATTTATTTAAAGACTGAACATTTTTTATAGCTTTTATTAGCCTTCAAACTTGACCAATTTTCAAATAAAAAAAAACTGTACCCAAATAAAGATAAATTAAATCATATTTTTAAAAACTGTATAATGAATAAAACACAGTTAAACTTAAAGTTTTGATTTTTTTAAAGCGTGATATATTTTTTATAACGAAACGCTGCATTTTAATCCTTACGGGATATGCGCGCGTAATGCTTAGACCTGCAGTAAAACTTGGACCATTTTTATAATTTTCAAGATACACACAAAAATTTTTGTGCACGTATAAAAATATGTTAGTTTTAATCAAAAATATAATTTATTTAAAGACTAGACATTTTTTATAACTTTTATTAGCCTCCAAACTTGACCAATTTTCAAAAACAAAAAATTAATATTTCATGTAAATAAAAAATAAAGTTTTATATATTACTAGAAACTGTACTTAATTGTGAATAGTATAGCGTTTAATTTAGTGTGCTGCAATTTTTCTAAAGCGTGATATGATTTTATTAACGAAACGCTGGATTTTAATCCTTACAGGTTATATGCGCGCGTAATGCTTAGACCTGCGGTAAAACTTGGACCATTTTTATAATTTTCAAGATAGACACAAAAATTTTTGTGCACGTATAAAAATATGTTAGTTTTAACCAAAAATATAATTTATTTAAAGACTGGACATTTTTTGTAACTTTTATTAGCCTCCAAACTTGACCAATTTTCAAAAACAAAAAATTAATATTTCATGTAAATAAAAAATAAAGTTTTATATATTACTAAAAACTGTACTTAATTTTGAATAGTATAGCGTTTAATTTAATGTGCTGCAATTTTTTTAAAGCGTGATATGATTGTTTTAACGAAACGCTGGATTTTAATCCTTACAGGTTATATGCGCGCGTAATGCTTAGACCTGCGGTAAAACTTGGAGCATTTTTATAATTTTCAAGATACACACAAAAATTTTTGTGCACGTATAAAAATATGTTAGTTTTAACTAAAAATATAATTTATTTAAAGACTGGACATTTTTTTATAACTTTTATTAGTCTCCAAACTTGACCAATCTTCAAAAACAAAAAATTAATATTTTACGTAAATAAAAAATAAAGTGTTATATATTTCTACAAACTGTACTTAATTGTGAATAATATAGCGTTTAATTTAGGGTGCTGCGATTTTTTTAAAGCGAGATATGATTTTTTAACGAAACGCTGCATTGAATCCTTGCAGTAATGCGCGCAGTAAAAGCCAGACCATTCTTGTAATTTTCAAGGTACACACAATAAATTTTGTACACATATAAAAATATGTTATTTTTAACTAAAAATATAATTCATTTAAAGACTGAAGATTTTTTGTAGGTTTCATTCAGGTGATTCGTTGTGATCATCAATAATCCGCGTATTCATCCATAAAACCGTTTAATCTTAATTTTTTGTGCAAAAATGTTGTCAGCAAGAGCGAGTAATTGGTTAATACGATATTATCACCTTCTCTTTGGGGATTATATGAATGATTAGGGGTAGAAATGCGAGTGGTTGTTAGAAAAAACGAGCTTAAAAGCATCTTTCTTTTTCCCAAAGGTGAAAATATACCCCCAACTAAATTACTTTAGTTTAACACACTGAAAATAAAAAAGTTTATATGTTCTGCTTTCTTAGCTAAAACTTTTAGTTGGGTTAAACTTTTTATGAGCGAGATTAATTTTCTATGCGTCCTCTGCAGGAAATTGGCAAGGAAATTTTAATACAATTTTTTTTATAATTGAAGAAGTTATTGGTGAGGAGCTCATTAAATTTCTTAAGTGCGCGTGTGAGTAATGCGTGTAATGAAATAGGTGATACATGTGGGGGTTTATTAAGCAGCAAAGCCGAAGTAAGTTAACGTTTGTCGACGACATCTGAATCCTGGAGGCATCTTCAAGTTAACACAAACACTGGAGGATTTGAATACATTTAACAAATTACGAGGGGTTGCTAGGTAAATATTAAACCGTCTTAAATATATCCCGAACGCAAACAAATTTCACGCCAAAGTTAAGAGGGCGAAGTCAGGACACAAAAAGTCGTCAAGATTTTCACTTTGATCATGAAAAAACCGCGACGGTGCTCCATATTGATTTTCAATTTAGTTGCATTAATATTTCGCTCTGCGAGTTAAGTGAAGTGTGTATTTAGAGGGAAGTCATTATTATTGATGGGGTTGGGCACCCTTGTACGCCGCCCTTCCAGAAGTCATTCCTTATTTATTTGGATAAACGTTTTATGAGCGAGAAAAATTTCGAAAAATACTCTCATTTGCTAATATCGGGGATCGTGAATCGGTGAATCGGGGGTACAGCTCTTCAACCCTTGCCACTCTCGCCCATAGGCGAGTAAATAAATATAAAAAGCTCGCGAATAAATTTAAAACTTTCAATATTTCCCCGAGCATACTTTATTTTCTGGTCTAAGAATTACCGAAAAGTTGGAATCGAGCGTTAACCCCTATAACTTTAAAAAGCACTTATAAATCACATCAAATGCATAGGATTATTTCAAGATTCGGCTCAAAAAGCCAGCAAATTCTCATTAATTTCAGATCAGTGACTGGATCGCTCCACTGTAGGGAATTTGTATTCATACTTAAAATTTGTGCTTTCTATTTGAAATTACGAAGCGTTTCCTTAATAATGAGGGGCTCAACCCCGCCGGTGGTATTTTTTTAATCAAACTTACTCATGCATCGTTGTAGATAGAATGAATATTATTAAAGACGAAACGTTAATGGCATCAACGAATATTGATTTTTTTCAAGCAAAATTCACTTTGTGGCGAATACTCAATTCTTTGTTCACTACCGAAATGATGCTTTGAAAGACTGATAACGTGTTTCTCGCTTATGCAAAATCGTAAAGGATAATTCACCTAAAAGGTTTCTTAATGCCGCAGCAAATATGCCTTTTGAAATCTACCTCTTCTCTTTCTTCCCTCGCCTTCATCATTAATGTATTATTATTTCTTTAACGAAACGAGAGCTTTCCCTATTTAACTAATTAATTAACTCCATACACTAAAAAATACTCACTAATCTCACTTTTTAAAAAACCTTCTTTTCACTTTACTTCTCCGTCAAATAATAATTTAATAAAGAAATCTCGAATTTACACTATACTTGTCCATGTCATCGACAATCCGTTTCATCGACACGACAGTTTCATCGACACGACAGTTTCATCGACACAGACTTTTCATCGAAATGACCAATTCATCGACACGGACATTTCATCGACATTACCTTCTCATCGACAACCATTTCATCGACACTATCAAACATTTTCGTCGATAAGTACCTTTCATCGACACAGACGTTTCATCAACATTACCTTTTCATCGACAACAGTTTCATTAACATTACCTTTGTATCGACAAACCATTTCTTCGACAAGGAAGTTTCATTGAAAATATTCTTCATCGACACATACGTTTCATCGACATTATCATTTCTTCTAGAATGTTGTTTCATCGACTAGAGCTTCATTGCCACTGCCTTTTTATCGTAAAGACATGTCATTAAAACATGTTCATCGCCCATATTCTTTTATCGACATAGGACACAGACGTCTAAAAGTAGTAAATATTTCATGTTAGTAATTTTTAGGTAGTGTTGAAATGGAAACATGGGAAAATGAATGATTTATAAATTACTCATTTAGCCTCAGTCTTTAATTAAATAAATGGTGTTTGGAGAAAAAATATTCGCTTAAAGCTCTTTACGATTACTTTAATGTAAAAAATTATTTAGTAAGAGTAATTATTTTGGGGTTGTGTACTTGGAGTGTTCAAAGCAGACTTGATGACAGTAGCAGGGATAAACTTAGATGACGTGATAAATAAACTGGGTTGTTTAGTAAAGTTGTCTTTTCTTATTTGTATTATTATCACTCACAAGTTTTGATGCAACGCGATTTTCTAAAGAAAAGCGTGACGCTGGTGTCTAGACATAACTTATCTAAAATTAAACATCTTTATAAGCATTTATTTGTTAAGTAAATAAAACTCTGCATACACTCGCATCGAATTGAAGAATATTACGAAACTTCTTTGAGTTTTTTTGGCAACGAAAAAGTTCCAATGGGAAAAAACTCTTTATTAAAGTGGAAGTAAATATGAAGAAGCTACTAAATTTATTATTAATTCGGTGTTTTATTAAAATATGAAGCGACTTAGTGGTAATTGAAATTCATGGAGAGTGCTTCGATCCCACAATTTTTGAATAGTGTATCCATTTCCTTTTATGACATATTTATATTTTATACAAGAACCAAAAAAATCTGTTCAAAGTGAGAACTGGGAAGTGATATAAAAGAAGCGTCCCCGCAAAAGGAACGTCATGAATTTAAATAACAATGCTTTATGATGAAGTCATTTCGCCTTTCATTATATCATACATAATAAGGCCCTAAGACCAAACATAATATTATTCAAATCATCCTGTAACATCCAACACTGAAAGCGAAAAGTGTAATTTCGCATTTCTCTGATCTTAAAAACAATAACTTTATCCGAGTATCTCCCGCAATCAGGACGTGCCACATAATATAATCATTTTTAATACAACTTCACCCCCAGGGCTTCAATAATAATGAACCAACTTCCACACGCGTAAATATTTCCAAATCCAACTTAAAATCACTTTTAAAAATCCCACTCAAAGAACATTCAACTCGACGGACACAATTTCGACTAATGACAGAAGTTACTGATTGACGATCGAGCATAAACCACCTCCAACTTTTTCAACTAAATTTTAAATTGTTTAAAGCTACTTTTAGAGTGAAGATGCTGGAAATAAATAGCTCTCGCCTACTTTATTACACAGCTGTTCCGAAATTTCAACTATTTATATATAATATTTAATAAACGCATAAAATTACCTTAAAAGTAACACATTGTGGATGAAGTATGGAGTTATTTATGTTTGAATGGGGTGAATTACTGGATGTTTTTATTTTTCCTCCTAATGTATTCGCTGAAATATTGTATTAAGCAGTGACTGAGGTTTTTGTTGCCAAAAAAAAGGCTAAATGAAATTGGCTCGAATGAATGAGTCCGATTTTAAAGTTGAATGGTTATAATTTCATAAAGCTGACCGCAACTGTCATATCAATTTGAGCAACGATATGATTCGTACTTTGAGAGTATTGATCATTATTCTAGTTGTATTAGTAACATTTTTCCGAAATTGAAATTGGCGTGGTGGTCAGTGGTTAGCAATTATGTGATTTTATGAAAGTTCAGTGGTATTTCTATGCACGTTGCATACGTACGTTAGCCGCCACTCAATGATTGTTTTGTTGCATCGAGATTTCTGAACGACATGAATACCCATGACACATGATTTGTAATTCGGTATACGGTCAACATGACATAGATTCATGATTATCTCACCGTCGGTGTTTATGCGATTTCGCGCTGGCATTATCCTATCGCGATGCAAAATGGAAACGCCCGCTTTGTTTTAAGAAGAATGAACATTTATTAATAAAGGACATTCATGCAGTTATCGCTTGATAAACGTGCTGTGAAGCCAACAACTCCAACACCAACTGTTTTGTTTAATGGAAATATAGTTTATCTAAATTAAAGCCACGTTTTGTTAACCAAAACATATTTACCCGCCATTGTTGACCCACAAATTCTATTTTATTAAATTTAATTTTAAGTTGCAAATTGACTGCGTGCTTTCCTTAAGTGCTTCATGCTCATGCATCATTTAAATTCCTCCTGCATTTTCTTCCAGCAATATTCCTAGTCACTTACGGTCACGATGAGAACTTTGACCTTACAAGCTTATTATCTCCATTTTCTACCTCTATAATTTTTCTTACTTCAAAATAAAAAACTTTTTAAAACTTTTCGCCAGTTTTTACAATAAATTAGCTTCAATATCATTAAAAGATTTATCATGCTCCTAAAGCGCGCTAGTGATTTTAATAGTACGGAAATATCGGAATTTACTGCTGTACCAGATAATTACATGTATAAGTCTTTTTGCAAAAATAACAATTCTATCAAGTTTTTTTTTATGTTATACACTTATCTTCAAACCATGCTCAGTAATAATTTTTTATTATAATTTTGAAATAATTACTAAAAAAAACTGCAATTTTTGTTACACTCGTCAAATTTTTTTATTAATATTGGGCTATTTAATGCACACTACTCACTTGAATATTACAAATATTTACAAATTTCAAACTACATTAGTTAAAAGCACATCCTAGCTACAATTTTTATCAATTTTTTAAATATTGTATGTTATAATAATAAAATGGCGATAATATTTGTGCCATTCAAAATTTTATATGTCATTTATTTAACATGGGGCCACTTAAAGCGCTGTGCTGACTTTAATTTTTAAGGTATATTAAAATTTCGTACATTACTAAATAAATTTGTTTTTAAACTATACTCTGTAATAATTTTTTATTATAAGTTTCAAATAATTACTAAAGAACTGTAATTTTTGTTACATGTAAAAAATGTGCGCTACTGACTTTAATTTAAAGGATTTATTACACTACTAAATAGACCCATAATTAAGTTAAACTTTAGTAAATTTTTGTTACAAGCTTCAAATAATTAACTAAAACACTACGATTTTTGTTACATTTGTAACGTTCTTTTACTTAACATCAGCCTACTAAATACACAAACCTGTCTTAAATATAAAAGGAAGATGAAAATTGTATACTAAATCAGTTAAAAGCTACAATTTGTACTAATTTATTACTTATTGTTTATTAAAATAACAAAATAGTAGCGATATTTGTTACTCCATAAACTTTATATGTCGTAAACTTAACAAGGGGCCACTTAAAGCGCGCTACTGACTTGAATTTTGAAGATATACTAAAATTTCTTACCCCACCGAATAAATCCATCTTTAAGCTATACTCTGTAATAAATTATTATTTTTAAATTAAAATAATTACTAACTAACCACGATTTTTGTTACACTCGTCATGGTTTGTACTTAACATTGGGTTACTTACTGCACGCTACTGACTTAAATATTACACATATTTAAAAATTTGATACTGCATTAGATAAAAGTATATCTTAGGTACAATTTTAACTAATTTTTTATATATTGTTTCTTATAATAACAAAATGGCGGCGATATTTGTTGCACTAGAAATTTTTTGTCGTTTACTTAACATGGGGTCACTTAAAGCGCGCTACTGACTTTAATTTTTAAGATATATCAAAATTTCTTGCTCTACTAAATAAATTTACTTTTAAACTATGCTTTTTAATAATTTTTTATTCCAAGTTTTAAGTATTTAAGAAAATACTGCAATTTTTGTTACACTCGTCACATTTTTTACTTAACATTGGGCTACTTAATGCACGCTACTGACTTAAATATTACATATATCTAAAAAATTTAAACTACATTAGTTAAAAACATTCCTTAGCTACAATTTTTATCAATTTTTTATATATTGTTTTGGATAATAACAAAATGGCAACGATATTTGTTGCAAGAGAAATTTTATATGTGCATTATTTAACATGGGGTCACTTAAAACGCGCTACTCACTTTAATTTTTAAGATTTATTAAAATGTCTTGCACTACTAAATAAATGCGTCTTTAAACTATGCACTGTAATAATTTTTTATTCAAAGTTTCAACTACTTACTAAAAAACTGTAATTTTTTTTACACTCGTTGTGATTTTACTTAACATTGGGCTACTTAATGCACGCTACTGACTTAAATATTACAGATATTTACAAATTTTATACTGCATTAGTTAAAAGCATAACTTAGCTACAATCTGCATCAATTTTTATATATTATTCGTTATAATAACAAAATGGCGGCGATATTTGTTCCACTAGAAATTTTATATATCCTTTAGTTAACATGAGGCTACTTAAAGCGCGCTACTGACTTTAATTTTTAAGATATATTAAAATTTCTTGCACTACCAAGCAACTCTATCTGTAGACTATGCTCTGTAATAATTTTTTATTACAAGTTTCAAATAATTACTAAAAAACTGCAACTTTTGTTGCACTCGTCACGGATTTTACTTAACATTGGGCTACTTAATGCACGCTACTGATTTAATTATTACATATATTTAAAAAATTTAAACTACATTAGTTAAAAGCATACCTTAGCTATAATTTTTATCAATTTTTTATATATTGTTTGTTATAGTAACAAAATGGCGACGATATTTGTTGCAATAGAAATTTTATATGTGCTTTATTTAACATGGGGTCACTTAAAGCACGCTACTGACTTTAATTTTTAAGGTATATTAAAATTTCTTGCTATAAATACTCTCTCTGTCCCAAATTATGGTATACATTTCCGTTTATATTTTATCCCAAATTATGGTACACAAAACACAGGAATTCATGTTCCTTTGATACATTTTATTGAAACTCACCTTTAACCTAATAATAAGTATAAATTATACTTTTGAACTAAATTTTATCTTGTAGCAAGAATTGTAAAAATGCAGGTTTAAAAGTTATTTTTTTAGTTATTCGGTCTTTTCTTATACACACTACACACAACACTATTTTCATTGATTATACCTTCCATATTTTCTTGTCAACGGGTGTGGTTTTGATTTCCTGCTTTTTTTGTATCTTTCTCAATTAAGGGTGCATACATGTCCATCATACATAAAGCAGAGCATTAAAGCAAAGCATTAAAGTAGAGCAGTCATGAAAAAACATAATAGTGAGGCAAGGTACATTTCAAGTGCCGACAATCGGAATAAAATTGATCGTTTTTAAGAATGATGTTTTCAGAGAGTTAGCATATTTTGAAAATTTTAATACTCATACGCCTCTTAAAATGAACATCCCCCTTTATGACGGAACTTGAATTTTTAAAATCGAATGTAAAAAAACACATATTTTATGGCTTCGCGTAAAAAAGTCCGAATGCCCTCGATTTAGTGCGTCTACTTTCCGGCGCCCTGACGCCATACCGTTGCTCCTGTTGACTTAAAAACTGTTTAAGTTAGTCCTTGGGATGCAAGAATAAGAGGGGCCAAATTTCGTCGTTTCCCTATGAAACCCGAGGGAGCTGCGATTATTCAAAGCGACGCCGCCGACTGTCGGAAAAAAATTAAGAAAATCAACAATTTTCGGAATTTTTTTTCAGTGTTACCAAACTTCGAAAAATTTAAAATTCAAACAGGTTTTAGAATAAACATTCCCCTTTACGATACTCTTCGAATTTTTATAATAGGACGAAAAAAAGCACTCGCTTCGTGTCTCCGAACAAAAAACGTTCGAATTGGTGGTAAAAATACAAAAGGGGTTGTATCTCTGCCCCCTTAATAGATAGGTTAATAACCACGGTATTTTATCCTCAAAATCATACTAAATTTTGATGCGATTTGGGTAACTTTTGGATATTTAGAGGGTGAAACCGAAATAAGCTTTGCGGGCGAATAGATTTTTTTGATCAGAAAGTAGCTTCAAGACTTTCGTCTTGGAATTTAATCATCCATCCACCTACAAAATTACAGCTCTCTATCCAAAAAACTCCTTTTCGCAGTTATAACGTGCTATTCATGACTTTACTCTGGCATGTGTAGCTCCATTGAAATGCATTGGTTTGCTTTTCAGTGACTGCTCTACTTTAATGCTTTGCTTTAAGGCTCTAGTTTAGGCATGATCGACATGTGGGCACCCTAACAGGAATAACATGTAAAGATAAAAGTATTACATTTTTTCAACACGAAATGATTGAAGAAATGTATACCATAATTTGGGACAGAGGCAGTACATCTTTAAGTTATGGTGTGTAAAAAATAAATACTAAATAACCGCGATATTGTTATACTGGTTATGCTTTGTACTTAACATTTAGTTACTTAATGAACGCTACTGACTTAAATATTATAGAAATAAAATTTTTTTATATTACATTACTTAAAAGTAAGTCTTAACTACGCAATTTGTACTATTCTTTTCGTATGTTATTGATTAAACTTCCATAATGGTAGCGACATTTGTATCCCATTCAACTTTTTTTATGTCATTTACTTAAGCCACTTAAAGCGCGCTAATGGCTTTCGACTTCGATTGATGGTAAAATATACAAGGCGTATTTTTTCATCTTACAATTAGAGTAATGTTGCTTTCTCGCAGAGCTGGAATACCCTGTATATTTTAATTTAATCAATAAGTGGAGTAGGTAAATCGGTCTTCCTGAATGAATTATTGAAGTAATAATAAAATGAGTATTGTTTGTGCTTGTTTTGTGGAAGTAATTAAAAGTTATTGAAGTGTGGAAATAAATGAATAATAATTTAGGAAATATGAATACAAGAGTAAAATAAAAAGACAGGAGTGGCATTAAAGAGGAGCGCAAACACGAGTAAAGTACACTCCTCCACTTTCTTATTACGCCAAGTCGCTTCCGCAATTGTTGGAATACGGCTCGAAAAGTCTAAAATGAAATTCAATTGAAAAAGGACAAGCCAGGATTTCATTTTTAACGGCAGTTTTATCTCTGCAGCTCGTTTGGCTGAGATTCTCCTGTTTTTGGTTCTATATTTCTTTTTCCAATACATATACTTGCCCAGTTCTATAATAATAACTCTTAAAAAGGATATTTATTACGCGTTACACCCAATAAAGTATCCTTCGTGCACTGGAATGACAAAAAAATATCCTCCACTCCACTTGAAGATTCTTTATTTTATTGCTTTGTACATATGTTTCTACTTCCCTGGCGATGTTCCTCCGCATACTCACGTCAAATTTTGATTATATTTAAAAAGAAATTTATGTTTTTTATTATTTTAAACGTACATTCGTTTTACATACTTCCCGACAATATATTTTCACCCACACGCCAAATTTTATTTGCGTTTATTTTAATACAAACGAAAATTCTCTTCTACTTTTATCATCCTACACTCCTTTATTTTCTTTATTATTTATATTAAGAGCATGTCTCTTAATATTCTCCGAATACTTCAAAATTTCTACCATATCCTCACTGCACTGCATTTTACGGCTATTTTTAAACCTTTTTCACTGCACAAAATTCATCGATCCACATAAAAACATAATTATGTCGTAAATAAGTGATATATAAACTTTTAAACTCATGAATCTCAAAGAAAATCTAATTTTCACATGTTACTAGCAATATCGCGGCTTTTTATGGTAATATTATTATTATTACCATTAATTTTACTGCTATAGAAAAAGTCTTTACAAGATTAAAATATGAGTGATTGAGAACATGCAGTTTTAAAAATAGGTACAAACAAATGTACTCGATGTTCTGTTATCATATCACACATTTCGCGAAAATATTATTATCACTAGCGCACTTTAAGAAACCCCATGTTAAGTAAAAAGCGCACATGGTATTTTAAAAACCGCTGGCGTTAGGTAATTACTTGGAGTTTTTTGCAAAATATTATCTCGATGTAAAGCTTGAATATGTATTTATTTAGAGCTATTTACTATTTTATGATATCTTTAAAATTATAGTCAGTAGCGCACTTTAAGTAGCCCCATGTTAAGTATTGGGACTAAATACTAGTAATGGCAACAAATATCGTCGCCATTTTGTTATTTTAATAAACATTATATAACAACATGATCACAAACTAAAGTTAAGACATGCGTTTAATTAATACACTATAACATTTTTATATATCTGCAAGATTTAAGTCAGTAGCGTGCATTAAGTAACCCAATGCTAAGTAAAAAGCACGACGACTGTAACAAATACCACAGTTATTTAATTATTATTTTAAACTTATAATAAAAATTTATTACATAGCATAAATTAAACATGGATTTATTTAGTAGAGCAAAAAATTTTAATATATCTTAAACATTAAAGTCAATACCACGCTTTATGTGACCCCATGTTAAATAAAGGACATCATATAATACATCTAGTGCAACAAATATGGCTGCCATTTTGTTATTATAACAAACAATATATAAAAAATTAATATAAATTATAGCTAAGGTATGCTTTTAACTGGTGCAGAATAAAAATTTTAAATATCTGTAATATTTAAGTTAGTAGCGGGGATTAAGTAGCCTAATGATAAGTAAAAAACGTAACAGGTGTAACAAAAATTGCAATTTTTTGGTAAGTATTTGAAACTTTTAATAAAAAATTATTACAAAGCATAGTTTAAAGATGGATTTATGTAAAAGTGCAAGAAATTTTGATATATCTTAAAAATTAAAGTCAGTAGCGCGCTTTAAGTGACCCCATGTTAAGTAAAAGACATAATATTTCTAGTGCAACAAATATCGCCGGCATTTTGTTATTATAACAAACAATATACAAAAAATGGTTATAAATTGTAGCTAAGATATGCATTTAACTAATGCAGTATAAAATTATTAAATATCTATAATATTTAAGTCAGTAGCGTGCATTAAGAAGCCCAATGTTAAGTAAAAAATGTGACGAGTGTAACAAAAATTGCAGTATTTTGTTAAATATTTAAAACTTGGATTAAAAAATTATTATAAAGCATAGTTTGAAAGTAGGTTTATTTAGTAGGGCAAGAAATTTTGATATATCTTAAAAATTGTAGTCAGTAGCGCGCTTTAAGTGACCCCATGTTAAGTAAAAGACATAAAATTTCTAGTGCAACAAATATCGCCGCCATTTTGTTATTATAAGAAACAATATATAAAAAATTAGTAAAAATTGTACCTAAGATATACTTTTATCTAATGCAGTATCAAATTTTTAAAAATGTGTAATATTTAAGTCAGTAGCGTGCATTAAGTAACCCTATGTTAAGTAAAAACCATGACGAGTGTAACAAAAATCGTGGTTAGTTAGTAATTATTTTAATTTAAAATTAAAAATTTATTACAGAGTATAGTTTAAAGTTGGATTTATTTGGTGGGGTAAGAAATTTTAGTATATCTTCAAAATTTAAGTCAGTAGCGCGCTTTAAGTGGCCCCTTGTTAAGTTTACGACATATAAAGTTTATGGGGTAACAAATATCGCTACTATTTTGTTATTTTAATAAACAATAAATAATAAATTAGTACAAATTGTAACTGATATAGTATACAATTTTCATCTTCCTCTTATATTTAAGTCAGTTTTGTGTATTTAGTAGGCTAATGTTAAGTAAAAGAACTTTACAAGTGTATCAAAAATCGTAGTGTTTTAGTTAATTATTTGTAACTTGTAACAAAAATTTACTAGAGGTTTACTTAATTATGGGTCTATTTAGTTGTGCAATAAATACTTTAAATTAAAGTCAGTAGCGCACATTTTTTACATGTAAAAAAATTAATTTTATAATAATTTTAATAAAAAAGTTATCAATGAAAATAAATTTATTGATTATAAGTTTTTAGATTTTGAGGAATGTTTGGTGCTCGTTTCAATTTTAGTGACTTTGTATGAAAAAGCGCTGTGAATAAAAATGTGTATTAATTTCTGCGCGGATGTTCAGCATTAATAGGAAATATCGTAAATAAATTTATTCACCGCGATCGTTCTGATCCGGATAAAAGTTGAATAAAGCGAAACAAACCGTTTAATATCCTGCATTTGAAGTAATATATTCGATTTCGTTTCTCAAATTCCCATTGTAACGGTATAAAAAAGCGCGGCCTTCGTTTTCGTCATTGAATTGAGAAAATAATAAGAGCTTCATGATAAATTACGCCAAATTTTATTATTTATGCAGACGCCTGATAGAAATTTCTTCGAGGGGGTTCCCGCTGTAAATACATTAATTTTGGGCCATATTGAAGCAGCGGGCTACCAATTCAAAACGTTAATTAAATTTCGACCCAGCTTACACGACATTACTCACAAAGAACTTAATAATACTGATTTCTTCAATAATTAACACCAAATTTAAAACTTTCGTTTCATCAAAATACTATTTAAATAGGTTATTGCAATTATAATTATTCATCGCATGGAGAAGCGAGTTTATTCAGCAGGAAAATACTAGAAACTTTGATCATAAAGCGATTTTAATATTTTCGGTAATAAAACTTGTATTTCATTATTATATTGTAAAATAATGATGATAAAATTGCATTGTACGTCTAGTCATTGTGCTCGTTAAACGGGAATTATAGTGCTTATTAAGTATACTAGAGGAATCACACAAAAGATATCGAGATTTGGAAAAGTTCCGGGGGTAGGTAAGACGATAATAATTTCCGGTCGAAAGAAAACAGGTGCAGTGTAAAACAATACAAATAAAGGGGAATTTCCCGGGCTTTTTCATGTCTTACTTTTATTCGCACGTTTGTCGTGTTAATTGCGAACCACTTTTAATGGAGATTTTTCAGTGGAAAACTGGAAAACCCTTAGGCTATAAACTCTTAAAGGTTAAAACTAGGGTGAAAGTAACGAGTAACAGTGATTTAATTAATTTTATTTCTCAAAGTGGGTTTTATTAAGTTTTTTGTGAGAAATGCAAATATGAAAGGGATGTATTTTTTTGAAAGGAATCCTGCGGTTTGTGGACTGTCTTACATATCAATGGCTGAAAAGTTCAAATAAAGTTAAACACAAACTTCGTCCTAAATTGCTCAAGGCTAAAAAATTTAATAAAAAGTTTGTCAATCAATACGGATGTCACATTGTGACTTAATATCATAAAGAAGTAAATTATTTTGTAGTATTGATTTGTTAAAATGTATTGATGATTGTGTCTTTTCTGCAGTACGATGAAATACCTTGAGATGGAATTGTCATTGTTTTGCATTTGTATGAGGCGAAAGATAAAAGCGAGTAATTCTAGAAATTTGAACAAATGTACAATAGTGTCTTGGAAGTGTTTGAAGACAATCCGTTCTAGTCTTGTCGCACTCCGGGAAATTGTTCTAATCAAACTAAATCGTAAAGCAGTTTTATTCGCTACTATAAAGATTTACTTCTATTAAGATTTAAGCGTGTTACGATTATATCTAGTCATTATTTTTACACTCCTACGACTCATTTCTCACTACTAAGGACTCGTAATATTATAAAAGAATATGTAAGGATATTTTACTACTGAAACGTTTTATAGTATTATACAGGGTGTCCCAGCACTGCGAGTAACATAACATAAAATGTATTAAAGATATTCAGTCATGCTTAAAGCTACAATTATTTTTGTAATTAAAGTCACCGTCAATAAAAGTTTCAAAAAATACTGTAATTACTTGGGTAACTACTTAATGCACGCCACTGACTTAAATATTATAGATATATAAAAATTTTATACTTTATCAATTTTTTTATATATTATTTTTTAAAATAACAAAATAGTAATGATATTTCTTACCCTATCAACTTTTTTATTTCATATACTTAACATGGGGTCACTTAAAGCGCGCTACTGACCTCAATATTTAAGACATATTAAAATTTCTGACACTATTAAATAAATCCATCTTTAAACTATGCTCTGTAATAAATTTTTGTTATAAGTTTCAAATAATTACTACAAAACTGCGATTTATGTTACACGCGTCACGCTGTTTACTTATCATTGGGCTACTTAATGCATGCTACTGACTTAAATATTACACATATTTAAAATTTTTATACTGCACTGGTTAGAAGCATACCATAGCTACAAATTATACCAATTTTTTATATATTCTTTATTATAATAACAAAATGGCGGCGATATTTGTTGAACTAGAAATTTTTATATGTCCTTTACTTAACATGGGGTCACTAAAAGCGCGCTACTGACTTTAATTTTTAAGATATATTAAAATTTCTTGCAATAATAAATAAATTCATCTTTATGCAATGCTCTGTAATAAATTTTTGTTAAAAGTTTCATATAACTACTACAAAACTGCGATTTTTGTTACACTCTTCACGTTATTTACTTATCATTGGGCTACTTAATGCACGCTACTGACTTAAATATTACACATATTTAAAAATTTTATACTGCACTGGTTAAAAGCATATCTTAGCTACAATTTATACCATTTTTTTATATATTGTTTGTTATAATAACAAAATGGCGGCGATATTTGTTGAACTAGAATTTTTTATATGTCCTTTACTTAACATGGGGTCACTAAAAGCGCGCTACTGACTTTAATTTTTAAGATATATTAAAATTTCTTACATTATTAAATAAATCCATTTTTAAGCTTTGATCTGTATTAAATTTTTGTTATAAATTTCAAATAATTACTACAAAACTGCGATTTTTGATACACTCGTCACGCTTTTTACTTATCATTGGGCTACTTAATGCACGCTACTGACTTAAATATTATAGATATTGAAAAACTTTACCCTGCATTAGTTACAAGCATACCTTATCTACAATTTATACTAATTTTTTTATATATTGTTTGTTATAATAACAAAATGGCGGCGATATTTGTTGAACTAGAATTTTTTATATGTACTTTACTTAGCATGGCGTCACTTATAGCGCGCTACTGACTTTAATATTTAAGATATATTGAAATTTCTTACACTATTAAATAAATACATTTTTAAGCTACGCTCTGTAATAAAGTTATGTTATAAGTTTCAAATTATTACTACAAAACTGCGATTTTTGTTACACTCGTCACGCTTTTCAATTATCATTAGGCTACTTAATGCACGCTACTGACTTAAATATTACAGATATTGAAAAACTTTATTCTGCATTAGTTACAAGCATACCTTAGCTACAATTTATACCAATTTTTTTATATATTGTTTGTTATAATAACAAAATAGCGGCGATATTTGTTGCACTAGAAATTTTATATATCCCTTACTTAACATGGGGTCACTTAAAGCGCGCTATTGACTTTAATATGTAAGATATGTTGAAATTTCTTGCACTATTAAATAAATTCATTTTTATGCTATGCCTTGTAATAAAGTTTTGTTATAAGTTTCAAATAATTTCTACAAAACTCCGATTTTTGTTACACTCGTCACGCTTTTCAATTATCATTGGGTTACTTATTGCACGCTACTGACTTAAATATTACAGATATTTAAAAACTTTATACTGCAATAGTTACAAGCATACCTTAGCTACAATTTATATATTTATATATTGTTTGTTATAATAACAAAATAGCGGCGATATTTGTTGCATTAGAAATTTTATTTGTCCTTTACTTTACATGGGGTCACTTAAAGCGGACTACTGACTTTAATTTTTAAGATATATTAAAATTTCTTACACTATTAAATAAATCCATCTTTAAGCTATGCTTTGAATTAAATTTTTATTATAAATTTCAAATAATTTCTAGAAAACTCCGATTTTTGTAACACTCGTCACGCTTTTCAATTATCATTGGTCTACTTAATGCACGCTATTGACTTTAATATTACAGATATTAAAAAAATTATACAGCACTGGTTAACAGCATACCTTAGCTACAATTTATATCAATTTTTTATATATTGTTTGTTATAATAACAAAATAGCGGCGATTTTTGTTTCTCTATAAATTTTATATATCCTTTACTTTACATGGGGTCACTTAAAGCGGGCTACTGACTTTAATATTTAAGATATATTGAAATTTCTTACACTATTAAATAAATCCATCTTTAAGCTATGTTCTGTATTAAATTTTTGTTATAAATTTCAAATAATTTCTACAAAACTTCGATTTTTGTAACACTCGTCACGCTTTTCAATTATCATTGGGCTACTTAATGCACGCTACTGACTTAAATATTACACATATTGAAAAACTTTATACTGCAGTAGTTATAAGCATACCTTAGCTACAATTTATATTAATTTTTTATTTATTGTTTGTTATAATAACAAAATGGCGGCGATATTTGTTGCACTAGAATTTTTATATGTTCTTTACTTAACATGGGGTCACTTAAAGCGTGCTACTAACTTTAATTTTTAAGATATATTAAAATTTTTTGCACTATTAAATAAATTCATTTTTAAGCTATACAATCTAATAATTTTTTGATATTAGTTTTTAATAAATACTAAAGTACTGCGATTTTTATTACACTCATCACGATTTCCAGTTAACATTGAGTTACTTAACGCACTCTACTGACTTAAATACTACAGATATATAAAAATTGTATACTACATTAGTTAATCGAACTATGGTTTTTGATATTTTTTTTTTATATTATTCGTTTTAGTTATGAAATGGCAACGATTTTTGTTGTGCTCTTCACTTTTTATGTCTTGCACTTAACATGAGGTTACTTAAAGCACGCTCCTGACTTTAATGTTTAAGGTACTTAAATTTTTTTGTTTACACTAATTTAATACACGTTTTAGCTACAATTTGCGATAATTTGTATTTTATTGTTCGAAATAATGACTTTTATATGTGTAAAAAAATTAATAAAAGAGGGTTTAAAAGGGTAAAAACAAGTGAAGTATTTTGATTTTTTGGTGAGTTTTTAATTTAGGCATTTTGTGTAATGTGTATATTTTAGTGTGCAATGTGTATGTAATATTAAAATTTTCATTAAAATTTAATTAGAAGCATAAGGCATTTCACCTGCACTTTAACGGGAAACGTGCTCGTAAACAAACGAAATTTAAGTATAAAAACCAAAAAAGTGTTCATTTTTATTCGTAGTGGGGCAACAATGGAATGTTTTTAATAGGTAATATAACATTTCAGGCGCCGTAGCCAAAACCCAGCTTTATCGACCGGTTCTATTCCCCTTTGCGCTCCCCCTGCGCGCCGTCCTTGCACCGACACCTACAAGAAGTCACGCAGGGACAAAACAAAACACTCTCTACAAGGATTAGAGATTGTCACTGTTTTCAGATGAGTGGATCCTGCGAACAATAAAGAGCTGCTCGTCAGCTCAGGAGAGAATTTAGAAACTTTGCCACTTTGAAAGACGCTTTCCCGCTTTCCCGTTTTCCATCGGAGTCCCATCCTCGAGGACGCCCCCAGAGCGCGACTCCTCAAAACTCATCGGCCCAATCAAAATTATACGAAAAACTTTATAATTACACCAATCATGCATTACTACCGCTATTAATCCGCGAAAATTAAATATTCATTAAAATTTTAAACATAACTTATTTTAAGCTCCAGGCTTTAAGGTTGTAAGCTGCACGGAATATAATCCTGAATATTTTATAGCGAAAAAGTTATTGAATTAATTGTGCAAACTCTGGCCGCGTTTAACATGACGTGCCTTTATTTTTAATGTCCGACCTGAAAGAATTAACGGCCAAGCACTAAAACATACACTTCACCCAACTTAATGCACACTAGTTTAACATGAACACATTAATTACAAATAAAAAAACTTTGCTTCAATTACTTTAAGTAAAAAGTAAATTACTACTTAACACGCTAAACACTCAAATAGATCAATCTATTTAATACTAATTAATTGATCATTTATCCTAGTCTAAACAGATTAGGACTAGAAATTTTAATGCTGCACTGATATTTGGGTAGTGTATATCCAAAAACTCTAGTAGAGATAAAATAAAGGAAATGTTTTTATTTTTACAAGATTAGGATTGAAGGCATTTGGAATTGAAAGGTATCATTTTTTCTTACACTGGCATTTGAGGAATAGAATAGTAGAACAACCTTGACCTGTCGCATCAGAATATTCAGTACCTGTTGTTCTTAATAAAATATTAGTATTTTGCTTGACTTTTTTTTGCTAGAAAAAAATTTGAGACGGCAAACTAAAATTAAATGTGGTTTTGTGTGCTTGTTTTCGTAGAACAAAATAAAAAATACCTGAAGTATAGTTTTTGAAGAACGCCTTGCCTAGTAAAGTCCTTCATCATTAATCCGCAGAATAACTCGGATAAATTTCTGAGATCTCCGTTGAGTTTATCGGAATTTGTTATGGTTACATTGATTCCAATTTCTGCTGACGGAGGTGATTTACCAAAACTCCTTTCATCCTGTTTGCTTGTTTTTCAAGATTTTTTGTAGCCCTTTTTTTAACATTCTGAATATCATATGCATCTACAGAATTTTCATCATCCTTCAATGATTATTCATATAAAATGTGGTTATTTTGTAAAGGCAATGATGTGGTAGTGGGCTCATCCACAAACATTTGTAAGGCGATTGTTTTATTCCAGAATAAAAGGCTGGATTTTTCATAAACTGGAAATATATCTTGATGACCATTTAGTTGATTCGTTATCATTTAAAAAGAAACTAATCATATTCTCAATGTCATGATTGTCACGTTCTACTAATTCTGGTTCTGTCTTTGTCTGAGCAAAGGCTATCGAGTTCATTTACTACATTGTTTTTTTCACCCCCTCACTGTCCAGAATACCAAATTGTTTGCCTCTTCTTTGTTGTAATAATGTCTTCTTTTCTGCTTTTTTAGATTCTTCCACCTGTAGAACAAGCTCTGGATAGTTGTTCTTTGTTTCCTCAGAAACGTCTCTCTCCACCGTTTATGATCACTGGTTTTGTGAATTTAGGTTGTGTTTCTAGGCTATTAGAGAAGGAAATAAGTAGGTTTTTATATAACCTTTTAAAGGCCAATTTCTGATAATTTTTGTGTCTCTTCCTAGGTTTTGCCAGAGCACATTAATACGATATCATCAGCGTATGAGCTACATTTCAATAATATAAATTTAGAATAATAGCTGATCTAGCACACAAAATGGAACATTTTTAGCAATGACTACGCAGTACCTCTAACCCCATATTTCTCTAGAAGTAATATCAAAAACATTTGACAAATCTAGAAAAACTGTAATAATATTTTTGTTTGACTGATTTGATTGGATATTTTAGTAGTGATTTGTTTTAAGGTTGTAATATCGTTAGTGTATTATAAATTCATGCTTATACACCTTCGTATTTATTTAGGCACGAGGAATGTGTTATTTTAAGGATAGTTTAACTTTTCGGCTACGTTGTGATTCTATTAATAATCCTTTGTGCGTTTCGAGCGCGAGTCTTCGACTTAATTACACACATAAATCTAATAGACCATTAACTCCTGAGGGATGAATTTTTGTTTACTTAAAATAGCTTAGTTTTGTTTAAATATTTATAAAATACAGCAGTTCTCTACTTCTGGTGAAGCTCTTGTATGTATACTCTTGTAGTCATTAGTCATGGCGCAAATTGTGTACGTATGTGCGGAATCTAGTATCTAGTATCTAGTGGGTAATAACTCAGTGGTAATTTAGTAGGAGTAGTAGAAAGTTTTAATTGAAAAAATCAATGGTATAACAAAAGTTTTTGATTGTAGTGAAATATTTTTAATTAAAAATGTTAACGTCTATTTTAGCTTTTAGCGGGATTGGAATGATTTTATAAAGTTTATTATGACAGGTCCTCATTGAAAGTGTGTAGCGTTTTAATTTTAATAATCACCCCCGCATTTTCGACGGCTGTGAGCTGGGGGTATATTAAGAAAGTTATATTGATGAACTGCCACGCCAAGAGGGTCGATGCTTTATTATTTGCCAAACTTTTTCAGGTCTAATTTGGCGAAATATTCATTCTTCTTCAAGTTCTTGGGGCAGGAAAGTTCAGGAGAATATCACAACTCACAACAGTTTTCCCTTCCATCTTTATTAGATTAACGGTGATAATTGATGGCAAGTTCTTTATGTGATTTGGTATTTATCTCGGCAGAGTTTTCCGCAATGTAACATGTGGCGGTGACTTTTGGGTTTCGGGTTTCGATTTCTTCCTCCGATTTAAGGATGGGGAAAAGATGATGATGTCACCGGCAGATGGCGGCCGCGGCATGAAATGCGATAGAGATGTGCTCTGACAGTTTAAGGGCTTATAATTTTATTATTTTTCTTTCCCCTTTTACTTTTGTATTTCTTCGCCGGCCTCGAGTAACGAGTCTAGTTTCAGCTATTTGGAAAATTCAATTTGGTACGCGTTTGATGTCGCTTATATCCAGAGGTTTTCCGATTTATTCATCCCGACTTAATTGCTTATACGTTCCTAGTCTTGTTTAATCGCTTTAATTAAAAAACTTTTAACTTCGCCATCAATGCTTTACAGCCTTATCCTTAGCCTTAACAAATAAGAATTTAAATTGACTCCAATTTAAATAACAAAAAATTTCAATCCTAATCATTCGACCCGCTTTACTTTACATCTTTGCTCAAAAAGGTAGCTTTGCCTTTACCCTTATTGAGTAATAACTTTTTCATGACATTATACGCATTTATTAGGGCTTTAAAAGAGTGCTTCGTACCGCATAAAGATCGCTTTATGCTTTTTTAAATTATTTCGAAATATTTACGTGCTTCCACCGTAAATATGCAAGTGCTAATTAGTAACAGCATATTGCATACTTCATTTAAGATTTCAGTTACGCCCTTAATCCCTCAACGCTTTAATAAGCTCGAATCATGCACAACATGTGAGTCAAATTGGGGTTAATGGCTAAATCGTTAACAACCTGCAATTTTTTAAAACAAAGCACCACACAACAACATTTTATTTTTTAAATACTTCCATTGAAGCACAAGCTTTTACAAGAAATTCAATTATAAACGGTTGATAACAATGACTACAACCCGTACAACAGATTTCCCTCACAGATTAACTATCGATTTCCACTATAAAACCACAAATGTACCAAATATAACGAGCAAAAAACTTCAATTCCATCCACACAAAAGAACCAAACGCTCAAGTAATTTTTCTAAAAATGTTTTAATTATTTAAATAATTCGATTATAAGAGTAAACAAGTTAGAGCTCGCCATTTTCGAAATGATCCGTCAATGTCGAGCGGAGTTTTTCGTGCGTGCAGGCAATGTCGAGTCCAGAAGCGGTCAAAGAAAAGCTCGTTCCGTCGTTGCGCAATCAGATAAGCCGAACAACTACTTATAATTTTCCTAGTAGAAAATTCCCCAGAAAGAAATCGCATCAATTTCACTCTGAAACGCAATTCTTTCGCCCCATTTAACCAATTAGTATCCATGCCTTAACTTTACGCCCTAAAATCTTTCCAAAACTAACGTGCAGACCAAATATTGTAAATCCGACGTGATTTAATCAAAAGCTTGTTAACATGTGAATTCACTCGAATTAAGATGTTGTTCCATGCTATTATTAAACACACATAAATCCAACCAAATCAAATATTATAATTAATTACAAGCAATTAACATCAAATGTTCAAGACTTATCTTAATTTTTTTTTAAATCGAGTACTGCGCATAATTAAAAATTGATTAAGAACATTCTATGAGTTGTTTAACTATGTTTCTTTTTTATTTTGCGATTCTCTAAGAGTGCAAATTTTTTCAAAAAAAAATTAGGTTAAAACGAATTCAAATGTACACAAATAATGTACCCAATACCTTTAGCAATTGAAACAATCAATTTACAGTAAGATAATTGCTCGAACAATCTACTATATTTTTTTCTTCGCAATACCATTTTTTCTGGTAAAAACCTCTTCTCAGGAACATGCAGAAGTGCATTATGTATACTGGTTTTGTAATAGGGATGCTCGGGTTGCTGAAAGAGTGTCCAGCAAAATACCCTGATCGTGATCGATATTCCGACTACTGGGTGTTTCAAAAGGTACATCGATGGTACATAGAAGTTAAATCCCTGGAAATCCACGTAGAGAAGGTAAGCCAATTAGCCATAACATCATCGAAGATGAAGTAGCTGAATTTTGTGACAGAGAATCCAACTACAACCGTTCGTCGTGTATCAAAAAATACGGAAAATCCTAAGAGTTTAATAGAATAGAAATATTCCAATATTCACAATTTACGTTATTGGAACGACGCAAATCCAAATTTGGTACAATATGAGCGTTTCCAACATCAATTTGGGCTTAATACGTGGATCTTTTGGCCCTTTTGAACTACCAAGAAGGCTCAATGGCTCAGTTTACTTGAATTAGCACCAGATTTTGAAAACGGAGGTTTTAACCCACCCGAACCTATCTATTAAGAGGGTGAAGATTCGACCCAGTTTGTATTTTTACCGCAAAATCGGACGTGTTTTTGCGCCAAACCGCGAAAAGGGAAGTTTGTTTCGTTAGATTTTAAAAATTCCAGCGCTTCTTTTGATATCTCAATTTTTTCTGTACTTTTGGAGCTCTCGAATTTGTAGTTTGAAATTACTACTTTTTTGACGCCGACTTTGAAAATTCGCAACTTTTGATTTAGACCTCCTAAAGACGCCGAATATTTTTTATTTGCCTCCTCGCTTTGTTCTTTATAACCAAAAAAATCGTTATATTTCAATTTTACCCCTGGATTTTGAAAAAAAATTGCGAGTAAAATGTTCAAAAAATGGGGCTAAACGCGGTGAGTTGGGTGTACTACTTTTGGCCCCCAGTTTCCAAAAATGACTACATTTTTCTACATCATCCTATAAAGGAACAACTCTTTCATGCAGTAGCGCATAGGGATTTTTGATTTTCGAAGGAGTTCGGAAGTTATGCCTAAATAAATTGAAAATTTTGAATTTAGGGGTTAGCGGCTCCAGTCGAGTTATTTTTTAACAGATTTGGTATTTTAAAAGCTCAATAGAATGTACATTTCTTTCTGAAACTACCCACGCGTAGGGTTTTTTGAATTTCGATAAAATAATGAAAAAATATTTTTTTTAGAATTTTTAAAAATCGACCCCGGAAATGAAAGATAATATGTAGAAAATGAATGAAATATAGGGGGTCATTTGCCTTCTACACCGCCTAAAAAAATTTAACTCCCCAAAAACTCAAAAAATCAATTTTTTTAGGTATCTTAAAAAATAATTAAATTTAAAAAAATTTAATATGTTAATAACAGTAATTTTTACAAACTTATCTGTATGAATTTTTATTTCTTAATTTTAGTTATTAGCGAAATATGAATTTTTCAAAAAACACCTTTACTCATTTATATTATCCATGTTTTACATAAAAAATCATACCTTTTGAACGAAACATCGTAGAGACTTGATTTTTTTTTAATTTTTTTTCTATTTTCTTTACAATTTAAACATACATTTTTAACTTTCAAATTTTTAATTTGAAACGAAACACTCTTGTTATACCTAAATACACAATTTAGGAATCACTAGATTCGATAATTTTCTCGCCACCTCGATTACCTGACTTAATCCCTTTAGATTTTTTTTCATGAGGATATTTTAAAGAACTCGTGTGCGGGACAGAAAATGAAACCAAGTAAGAGTTGCGAAGAAAAAATAGACTAGCTACGTTTAATATTAAAAATAATGAATGAGCCTTTCATTTAATCAAATCTAATTTTATACAACGATGCTGATTATGTATAAGAGCACATGGGGGCCATTTTGAGTACTTATTCTAAATTTAAGTCAACATAAATCATTATTTGACTTTAAACATCAATAATATTATAAGAGTTTGGAAGGTTATATTGATTGGAAATGGCCTCGTCTATCAAGTCATTTTGTTTGATCGTTCACTGGACACCCTGTATATATCAGGAATAAAATTGACCACACTATCGATCCTTGTCGGACATTGTTCGTATGCTTAATTTGAGCTAACGTAACAAAAATTAGTACTAAAGTGTCAAAAACCGCAAATTCGAATTTATGTAGAAAGTTAAAAGACGTAAAGGTAGTTTAGTGTAAACGTATAACAATAAATGTTGTTACAAATGAAGATTAGTTAATTGCAATTCAACCACTTCATTATAACTTTAGCAATTGTATTATGTGCTTGATTAAGACAAAATGTATTATTATAGGGTAGTTTAAAGTAACTCAACTAGTAACTACGTAAGTTTAAAACAAAATTTTAAAGTACCCCAATTGTTTTTCTTTCCATTTTATATCTTACATCCTTTTTTTCCCCCATTTCTCTCTACTAATGATGTGTAAATATTTCAATTATGACATTTATGGTGGAAGTTGGCAAGATAACAATTTAACCTTAGCTGAAATAACTGCAATGCATGTAAGGGCCTCGGCATCCTATTGTTCTCCAAGACAATAAAACGCACCGCCAGTGTTTTTGATGTAAAATCTTTTATAGACATTTAAACAGTCAGCTTTTTACGCTTTATAAAACATTCTGAACCACCCCAACCTCGGCCTGCGGCTATTTAATAAAATCCAAGCCCAATTTTGGGATTGTCAAGCCATGGCCTCTCCAGATAACGCGCTTTTCCCTCATTAACCACCCAGAAATCCTTTTTTCTAATTGGACACTTTTGATTAGTTCACTCTTTAGAGTCAATAAAGGAAATTTTAAAATTGTTCAAACTTCATTTACTGCAAGGATTTTCGCTTTAAATTTATGCTTCACCCAACACAACTTTTTCACACGACATTAATTACAAAAAAATTCGATCCAAGTAAGACCAACTTACAAAATAATTGAAAAAATCTTTAATTTATGAATATACCAGCAATTTTTTTTTACAGTTTGTTAATATATAAATAACAAATAAAATGCAGCAATTGTAGATACATGTATTTTAAAGGTAAACGGGGAATATCGGTTGTACAGATTTTTTAGAAAAGAATTGAAAAGTTTTTCCTCAAATAAAAGTTATTTGGTTTATGTTGCGGCGTCGTAAAGCCACACTATTGCGTCTGGATATATAAAAATATGTCCAAAAAATCTTCAGGATGTAAGAATGAAATAGGCCAAATTTTGTCGCTTTTCGTCAAAACCCGACGCCACTGTGATTTATCAAATTTCACGTCGTGCACGATGGGAAAAAAAAGAAAAATTGTGCGTTTTAGCGAAATTTTTTTCAAAGTGTTACCATATTCAAATAAACTTAAAATTCATACATGTGTTAGAATAAACATCCTTATTTATAATGCAACTTGATTTTTTTAAATCGGATAAAAATAACCACACTTTTTAGGGGTTTGCCCAAAAAAACGTCCAATTTTGGAGTTAAAATACAAAAATAGTTTTAAATCGATTCTATTTTGAGATAGCTACACACGATGAATTTCGGCTTTTTCAGAATTTCGTAATTTATAACATACTAAAATTTCGTCGCTTTCCTATAAAAACCGACACCGCAGCGATTTTTTTAACTTGACTTCATCGACTATGGAAAAAAAAGCATGAATAATCTTGCGTTTTAGGAATAGTTTTTTAAAGTGTAACCGTGCTCCAAAACAAATTTAAATTCATACAGGTGTTAAAAGGAAAATTCGTTATAATGCAATTTAATTTTTTAAAATTGGACAAAAACAGCCACGATTTTTAAGGTTTCGCCCAAAAAAACGTCCACTTTTGGAGTTAAAATACAAAAATAGTCGTAAGTCGACTCCATTTTAAGATAGCTACAACTGATAAAAACCATCTTTTTCAGAATTTGGTAATTTACAACATACCAAAATCTCGTCGTTTTCCTATAAAAACCAACACCGTTGCGATTTTTTAAACTTGACGTCGTCGACAATGGAAAAAAAAGTAAGAATAAGCGTGCGTTTTAGAAATTTATTTTCAAGGTGTTACCGTGCTTTAAAAAAAATTTCAATTAACACAGGTGTTAAAATAAACATATTTCGTTGTAATGCGACTTGATTTTTTAAAATCGGACAAAAATTACCGCAGTTTTAAAGGCTTCGCCCATAAAACATCCAATTTTAGAGTTAAAATACAAAAAAAGTTGTAACACGACACCATTTTGAGATAACAACTAGCAATATCAACCGTCTTTTTTAGAATTTTGTAATCTATAATTAACCAAAATTTCGTCGCTTTCCTTTAAAACCCGACGCCGCTGCGATTTTTTAAACTTGACACCGTAGACGATGAGAAAAAAATCGAAAACAATCGTGCGTTTTCCGGATTTTTTTTAAAGTGTTACTGTGTTAAAAAAAATTCAAATTCATACGGGTGTCAAAATGAAAATTCTTTGTAATGCTACGTAATTTTTTAAAATCGGACTTTAAGGTTTTGCCCAAAAAATCGTTCAATTTTGGAGTTAAAATGCAAAAATGGTTGTAAACTCGACCCCATTTTGAGATAGCTATAAACGACAAAAACCAGTTTTTTCAGAATTTCGTAACTTACAACGTACTAAAATTTCGTCGTTTTCTTATAAAAACTAACACCGCTGCGATTTTTTAAATTTGACGTCGTTGACTGATGGAAAAAAATGCAAGAATAAGCGTGCGTTTAAGGAATTTATTTTCAAAGTGTTTCCGTGCTTTATAAAGATTTCAATTCATACAGGTATTAAAATAAACATATTTCGTTGTAATGCAACTTGATTTTTTAAAATCGGACAAAAATAACCGCGGTTTTAAAGGTTTCCCCTAAAAAAACAACCAATTTCAGTGTTAAAATATAAAACTAGTTGTAACTCGTCGCCATTTTGAGATAACTACTAGCAATAAAAACCGTCTTTTTCAGAATTTTATAATCTATAACTTATTAAAGTTTCGTCGCTTTTCTTTAAAACCCGACGCCGCTGCGATTTTTTAAACTTGACACCGTAGACGATGAGAAAATATCGAAAACAATCGTGCGTTTTCAGGATTTTTTTTCATAGTGTTACTATGTTCAAACAATATTTAAATTAATACGGGTATTAAAATGAAAATCCTTGTTTATAACCCATCTTGATTTTTATAAAATCAGACGAAAACAACCACACACTTTAAGGTTTAGGCCAAAAAACGGGGTTAAAATACAAAAATAGTTGTAATTCGACCCTATTTTTAAATAGCTACAAGCGATAAAACAGTCTTTTGCAGAATTTTGTAACGTATAACATATTAAAATTTTGTCGTTTTTTCTGTAAAACCTGTCGCCGTTACAATTTTTCTAAGTTGACGATGGAAAAAAATGCAAGAAAAATCGAGCGTGAATATCCATTTTTATAAAGCAACTTGATTTTTGAAAATCGGACGAGAATAACCACACTTTTTAAGGGTTCGCCCAAAAAAGGTAAAAATAAAATAATATTAAAAAAATGCGGGTCTACATTTTCTGAAAAAAAAAAACGAATGTAAAAATAAAGCTAAAAACGAATCCGAATACAACTTGAACCTGTTTTTTTTTAAATTCGCCAGTTACTACTATCTTTTCAAAAATTTGAACTTTTATAAACTTATCCTTCAGCTTACTCCATTTTAAACGATCCTCGTGTTCATAGGTAATTTTCTTAATAGTAGAAAAAAGCTCACCTGAAACAACAAAAATAGTATAAATTTTTTTAAAATCACTTTTATATAAATAAATCACCAGGAATTAAACATATTTTATTTTCTAATAAAAAAAGTCAAATGTATTAAAAACATTATTAATATTTTTTCTTCCATTAAACTTGTTTTATTGTAAAATGATTTTATAAAATGAAAAAAAATGTTGTAATATTTTTAGACGTTAATTACTTGTTTAAAAAACATATTATTTTATTAAAAAGTTAATTATTTTTATAGAAACAAGAGTACGCGATTTGTTTGCGAAAAACAAAGCAATTTTCCGGGGGAAATTTCAGTAAAGCTTATTCAAAATGTTGACTTTTATTAAAAAAAGCTATAATTTAACTTATGCAAAATAAAGCTGATTTTGATAGATTTTTGTATGTTATAAATTTAAGAAATTTAAAATATATAAGGTATTAAACATTTAATTTATTCGTTGATAAATTTGAAATAAAATATTTATTAACAGAAAATTGAAGTATTTTAGTCTTCCCACTTTGAACATGTAGGACTAAAGGCCGCCAGGGGTTAAGGTGCAGAAACATTATGTTTTAGTAGGGTCAATAGATAGCAGATTAGAGTCAAACGATTATTGGAACGTAACAATTTCGTTTCTTTTACAAGCACATGCTTTTAAAAAACCCACAATAAAAAAATACTAAAGAAAATTGTTATATCTAAATTATAAAAAAATAGATTTAAGAGTTATTTTTGTTAGGCACGCCGCGCTTCAAAAAATATACTTACTATTAATATTTTTTAATAATTTTCTCTTATTTTGCTCATTATAAATATTTTTAAATGTTAGTAAAATTTGGTACAAAAATATGCAGTAGTTTATGAGTTATAACTGAGGGCGTAGCGCTAAATAATAAAAATGAGTCTTATTTATAAGAAAATCATTTGCTTTCAATATGTGAAGTAATTTTCCAATGGAATAATTCCTTTTGTAGTTAAAAGATATTAAAAAGGAATAAACAGGGTCTCCCCTAGGTATTAAAAAAGAACTTAAGTGGCCGTTTCGTGAGAAAAAAATAAAAATTACCTGGGTGCATTATGAAAGTGATATGATGTGATAATATTTAATAACTTAATTGGGTAGCGCAGATGATACCCTGGCCGTTAAATTTACATTGAGCGCACCTGGCAACGGGCTTCATCCCCTAAAAAAAGCTTTCAAGCGCATTCTTGTCTTTTTAAGCATTCGTGTGGTTTTTCCCCTGGTCAGGGGTCTCCATAAATTAAGCGGTCCCCACTTTAATTACTCAATTAATTACATAAACACTCCCTCGCTTTAAAGTGCATGCGACATATGTTAAAACTTAACTGCAGCTACTAAGGAACTGAAATACGACCTTAATGTTTATTCAGCGCAAATCTGTTAAGTGATTTGAATGTTTTAACTCTTAATTGCGTTTAAACTATGCGTAAGCTATTTTAATCTGTTTACTCAAACCTAATTCTATTTTTTAACAAATCCCCATTTTTAGGGTAAAATTTAATTTATGTTTGCTGTAAGCAAGATGTTTTATTTAAACATATTTTTTATCTTTTCAATTTGTGTAATTGAATTACTTCTGCTACATCAAAGAAAATCACGCGGCAACTTTTAAAAGAAACATATTCTATCTGAAAAAAAAAACGTTAAAATCAATATATTGGCTATATTTAAAATGACAAGGGGGAGCAAAGTGGGAATATGAAGCTACGTCCTGATAACCAGGGTTTAATATGCGACAGGCTGTCGATAAAACTGATTTTATTAATATTTAACGCGCAGCTTATGGTAATCCATTGTCAACTAAAATGTAGAAAATTTCATTCTGTTTTATTACACTAATTGCCCCAATCATTAATTTATTTTTCTCTGCATATTTTACTCCCCCAACTTGATTTCATTACCAACTTTCACAATCAGAACCATAAATTACACAAGGATTTCATTTTCAAATACGAAAATCCCTTTAAAACTTTTAAGAAAATAAAGGGTTTGACAAAAAAAATCAATATACTCTGTTCAAAAATCTGTCCAATTTTCTCGCGACAAAAATTATGATATTATTGAGAATATCCGGTGAGATGGATTGGTCTGATACACTAAAAATTTACCTGACGCCAAAGAAAAAATGTATCGGAGTTAAGGCCAATTTTTTTCTAATTATATCCTACAGAAAAGTTTGAAATATGAGTTACGGTGGTGTTAACCACACAACTTGTCCGTTTCGTTTTAATGATTAATTACCAAAAAAAACAATTTTTATTGATAAAAACATCAGAAATATTACTTCTTAGGTAAATATATTGTTGTGCAAACTTCCTACAGAAAAGATAATTCGATAAGAAATTTAATTGGAATTACTGTGGTATGTGTCAGTTATCTTGTCCATTTGGATTTGAAATCAACAACAAAATTCTACACACTAATTAGTATATTATGACGGAAAATATTCATTCAAGCATAGGTTTTTTTCCAGTTATTCTATAAATATATGTTCCATTTAGAAAATCGTATATTATCAAAATATTTTTAAATTGGACACCCGGTATATTACTGTATCTAGAATAATGAATTATAGTAAATATTGTAAGTTGGTGATGTTTTGTTTGAAACATCAGGTTTTATTGTTATAATTTATACCTTAGGGTTTTGGTGCATTATAATAAAAATTAATGGAACAATTTCATCGAATTCTTTCAACATTGAGCGTGCAAGTAGTAAAAAGTAAGTAAAATTCTTGCAAAGGAAACTGTTTAAATCCGAAATAATCCTGAAGTTTATAGCTGTTATATGATAACAGCCCCATAACTCTGACATAATTGCTTTATGGTAGTAATTCAAATAAAATTAGTTAGTAGCTATGCGGCTTAAAATTCCTTTGGAACCGGCCTTAGCCATAGCTAAAGCATTTACAACCCTCAAACCGGCCATATGGTAATTTATGAAGGGCTTTAATAGATAGAATGCAGCAAATTAATCGAGCTCAGAATTTCTCAACAAAAAATGCAACGTCTTATCGTTTATTAATTCAGGAGTCTACAGGATGAGGGGAAAAACACGACCCTTTCTCTAAATGGAACTTTACATTACTATTTGAAATATAGGAAATCATTTATCATTAGACAACGAACTTGGGATCATTTGTACGAAAGTTATCACCTAAAAATAAATTACACCCATTTTTAGTCGCTTTTTTGCAAGACATTTCACGAAGCTATTTGTTAAATTCCTCCGCGACAAAAGGTTTTTTTACAAGTTTTCTTAACTTACTTTCCTTATAAATTACACTGTATTATTTTTAGGTTGCAACTCATTACTAACTTCCAGTAGTTCACAGATTTTTTAGGATTTTCTTACATAAACACATCTACCATAAGCCTAAGGAATTAGTTTATAAAGTGTTTTGACAGAAAAATTTTGACCTTCAAAAATTTTATTTTTTGCTGTATTTATAGATATTATGTGATATAATTTTCAAAAAAAATATCTTATAAACAGAAAAGTACAAAAAATTATAAAATTTTCTAAGATATTTGTAAATTAACATCAAAATAATGAATTTCACTTTTTAATTTTGATCATTTTGTAAGCAAAAACATATAAAAACTACAGTTTTTTTATTTTTTTTTTTGAAATTTACATGATTCGATACCCACCTAATATCTACAAACAGGGTTAATAATAAAATTTTCATACGCCAAAATTTTCCTATCAAAACACTTCATGTACTAAAATTTTTCCGCATTTCCGGCCCATAAAACCAGCAATGAAGATTAAATGAAAACCATTAAAGTTATCAACACAAAATTTTATACCCGAAATATGTAGTACATAGATAATTTGATGAAAATCGGTTTATTCGTTTTTCCATAATAAAATATTTGCTTAAATTTTGGCACAAATCCGGCCCTGTAGTGTTTATTTGAGAACTTTCAAAAATTTTAATAGAAGGATCAGAAAATACAATTTATTTCTTAAATTTTGAGGTTTTAACCGTTCTTGTATCCCGTATAGTTTTCGAGGAATCAACTTTTTTCTGAAAAGTCTGAACTAAATTTGACTTAAATTTGGGATTTAACATGTTTGTTCATAAGTCCAAAACGAAAAGTGATAACAAAATAATTCGTTTTTAGTACTCATCTAAAGCCCTTTCCTAAATCGTATAAAACTATAATTTAATTAATAAATTTAAAGTATTTTTTTGAAGATTTTATTATTTAAATATTTTCCAAAATTTCATTAAATTCACTAAAATGAATGAAATTTTTATTTCATTTTTGTTTAACTAGAATTTGAAATACATTCATATTTTTACTTATCAAAAGTGCACCCATTTAAAATTTTCAGGGTACGCCACTGTCAGAATAAAAAAATTTCGAAAAGGTCTTATTTATTAGATTTCGTGAACATACAACAAATATTTATATTAAGAAATAAAAAAGTTACAGCTTGTTTTGTGTTATTTTTAAGAAAAAACATTTCAAAATAAATTTCAAAACATTTTATGTTATTTAGAAAGAAACGTTTTTTCGTAAAATTTCGAAACATTACATCTCATGAAAATACAAAACATGAAGTAGTTTTCATTTTTTTTTTCGAAAAATAAAAAAGTTACATTTTTCATTTCGCATTTTTTGAAAATACATATATTAACTTTTTTTTTAACAATATCAAAAAATAATTCAAATAATCACAGTTTTTCTAAAATTAACCTTAGAATTTTACTACAAATTTTGATTATTAATAAATGATAATATCATAAAAAATTGTAAAAATAAAAAAGTTACTAACAACTCAAGTTCCAAAAATATTAATGACTGAAAACATGATTTTTTCCATGTTTTCATTGAAATTTTCCGACAAAATTTTACCATAAGTAGTATCATAAATACATTTTATAAAAATATCTGCAACAATAAAATAGTTATTAACAATTTTGTTATTCCAGTCGCTAAAAAATAGGAAACAACTCACAAAAAGCACAATTTTTCAAGTTTCTGTTGGAATTTTTTAACAAAAATATTACTAATGATAAATTCAAGTATCAAAAAGAAACGTACAATATTTTGTATAAATATTAGTCAAAATAAAAAAGCTATTAATAATATAATTATAATAATATTTATTGAGCTATAAAAAACAGAATACAATATTTTTATAACATTCTTTAACGAACACAAACAGTAATTTGCTGATAACATGTTCAATGAATTAAATTAAACAATAACATAAAAAATAATAAAAAGAATAAGAAATTAAAATGATAACAATATAGTCTTCAATAAGTTTTTTAAATAGTTTCAAGTTCTTTTCATTTTGAGTTTCATTTGGCAATTGATTAAATTTATAAAATGCATTTTTATAGTACTGAAATTTTCATTATTAGACATAAATAATTTTGTATGTATTTGACTTTTGACAGTTATGTTCAAAAGTTTTTAAATGATTAATATTATTTAATTTTAAATCCAAATATAAATTATCTGTTGGATAAAATTTATCAATTCCAAATAAAGATTTTATGCATTTATTTTGCATACGTTGAATTTTATTTAAAACATTTTTATTGGTGCATTTCCATATTGTAATTAAAGCGAATGTGAGATTCAATAAATGAATAATATACTAAAAATTTTGTCCAATTCATTATCACATCTTCGTAATACACCAAATAAAGGAATAATTTTACTTTCTATTTCATAAACATGTTTCTTTCATTTTAATTTTTCATCAATCAATAGTCCTAAATATATCGTTTCTGAAACTTTTTGAAGATTTTTTCCATTTATCATTAAAATTAAATTTATACACTTTTTGTTAATATGATTATAGGTCATATTTATTTTTTCATTTAGTTTTAGCTTACTATTATTAAACCAATCATGTATAATTTTTAAATCTTTATTAACATTACAATTTAAATCAAGATTCCTAATATCTTGAACATATAAATTATATTATATTTTAATTTTTCGTTGGGGGCTTTTAAAATTTTAACTAATTTATAACTCAAAAGTTTAAAAAATAATGACTAAAATACAAAATTACTTAAAAAATCATGAATTTTCTCAAGTTACCATTGGAATTTTCCAAAAAAAATAACTATTGTTAAATAGTAGTATCATAAATTCATGTTCAAAATTTTGAAAAAAATATTAGAAACAATAAAAAAGTTTTTAGCTCAAATCATGAAATTTATACCTAAAATATGGATTTTCTTTAAAACAAAACACGAATTTTCCAAGGTTTCCATTATAATTTTCTAGTAACAAAATTCGATTAAACTAATCAAAAACTTTCCTAAAAAAATTGGGTAAACGTGCACCCCTTCAAGTAGTAAATAATTTAAATAACAGAAAATTCAATAAATTTACTTATATGATTTTTATGTTATTTTTGTTTAAATGGGGGTAGAAATACTTTTTTTTTATTTATCAAAAGTGCACCCCCTTTAAAAATTTCTGGGTACGATTTTCGAGTTTTCGAGAAATCACCTTTTTTCTAAACAAGATAAAATTTCTGAACTGGTTTTTACTTGAAAATGGGATTTTACACATTTCTCGAAAACTGCTTGTGATACCAAAACGTTTGAAAGATCGAAATTCGAGGAAAATTATATGGAGATGTGTATTGGTTATATTGACAAAGGTCAAGTTGTGGAAAGTTAAAAATTTATTAATGAATTTCATTACATATCAAAAAAATTTACCGTAATGAATCGTTTATTCAATAGTGGAAAAATATTTTTATTGCTACATTTTTAATAATACATAAGAATATGTTTTTCTGTATTATCTTTATTGACCTTATTAAATTTTAAATTTTTAGTTCAAATTCAAATTTTTTATAATTAACATCTAGTCTCCTTCATTATCTTTAGGAAAAGTATAAAAAATATTTAATTGGATTATTAAATTTAGTAGCCCTGTATATATAAGGTGAAACATTATTTAAAATTTGTAAAAAAAAACTTAAAATGAAGCCTGTTTTTTTATTAGTTTTAATTCTAGCTGCTACTACTAAAGCTGCAGGTAAATTATTTAATTTTTTATGTATTTGTGTTGACTTTTACTGCGATTACAGAACCAACCGATGGACCTGGAGGATTAATGTCAATATTCAAAGGATTAATTAATGTAGTGGTTGGTGATATTCAAAACCTCATCCCAGCCAAGGAATATGGTTTATTAATAACCGGTCTAAACGGTTTGGTTGTGAAAGTTTTCACAAACCTAGAAGGACTTTCAGGAGATGATATTAATAACACTATTAAATTATTCGGAAATTTTTTGTCAAAAATTTTTGATAGTGTTAAAAGCAAAGTTGAGGCTGTATTAGCATTAATTTTTCCTAAAAAACTAGATGCGGTAAATGCTAAAACTGCTGTGCCAAAGAAATAACTTCCTGGTAAACAATAATTGTAAATAAAATGAGCGTGTAATAAAAATTTTTAAGTAATATTGTGTCTTTTAGTCTTTGCATAAACGTGTAATTTAATTTATGAAAGTGCGTGTAGGTACACGAATAAAAAAATTCGACTAAACTAATCAAAAACTTTCCTAAAAAAATTGGGTACACGTGCACCCCCTCAACTAACAAATAATTTAAATAGCAGAAAATTCATTAAATTTACTTATATGATTTTTATATTATTTTTGTTTAAATGGGAGTAGAAATACATTTGTTTTTTACTTATCAAAAGTGCACCCCCCTTTAAAATCTTTTAGGTATGCTACTGATTTTCAAGTTTTCGAAAAATCAAGTTTTTTCTGAATAAGATAAAATTCTGAACTGGTTTTTACTTGAAAATGGGATTTTACACATTTCTCGAAAACTGCTTGTGATACCAAAACGTTTGAGAGCTCAAAATTCAACGAACTGTTATTTATAATTATATGGAAATGTGTATTGGTATAATGACAAAGGTCAAGTTGTGGAAAGTTGTTTTGAAGTAAGGAGGCTCCTTAATAGCTAGTTAATTTATTTCCTATTTCATTGCATTAATATTGTTAACTTGATCAATTAAAACTTTACTAATTAGTCTAATTAATGGAATGATACAAAGAGTACTTAACTTTGGATTTGTTTTCAATCTTGGCGAAGGAAAATTCATATTAAGTTTCAATAAATTGCTGATTTAATCGATCGGAAGTTTTGTAATTAAATAGTTTAAGCACTTGCAGAAAGTGAAACTAAAGAGAGAATCTGCCTCTAATACTCTTGTTAACCCCTTGGATAACAAATTTATACAACACCCATCGATTCAGGTCTTTCAAAGGTTTCCCAAAGTTCATTTAATTTAAAAAATTAAATCAACCGCTCAAAAATTTATTAATGAATATCATTACTTGTCAAAAAATTTAACCGTAATGAATCGTTTATAGAATAGTCGTGGAAAAATATTTTTATTGCTGCATTTGTAATTACAAATAAGAATATGTTTTTCTGTATTATCTTTATTGACCTTATTGAATTGTAAATTTTAGTTCAAATTCAAATTTTTGATAATTAATATTTAATCTCCTTCATTATCTTTAAGAAAAACATAAAAATTATTTAATTGCATTATTAAATTTAGTAGCTCTGTATATATAAGGTGAAACATTATTTAAAATTTGTAAAAAAAACTTAAAATGAAGCCAGTTTTTTTATTAGTTTTAATTCTAGCTGCTACTACTAAAGCTGCAGGTAAATTATTTAATTTTTTATGTATTTGTGTTGACTTTTACTGCGATTACAGAACCAACCGATGGACCTGGAGGATTAATGTCAATATTCAAAGGATTAATTAATGTAGTAGTTGGTGATATCCAAAACATCATCCCAGCCAAGGAATTTGGTTTATTAATGGCCGGTCTAAACAGTTTGGTTATGAAAGTTTTCACAAACCTAAAAGGACTTTCAGGAGATGATATTAATAACATTATTCAAGTTTTCGGAAATTTTTTTTCAATAATTTATGATAATATTAAAAGCAAAATTGAGGCTGTATTAGCATTAATTTTGCCCAGAAGACTAGATGATAAAACTGCTGCGCCAAAGAAAAAACTTCCTGGTAAACGATAATTATAAATAAAATGAGCGTGTAATAAAAATGTTTAAGTAATATTGTGTCTTTTAGTCTTTGCATAAACGTGTAATTTAATTTATGAAAGTGGGTGTAGGTATTTTAAGGGAATGAAAAAAAATGTAACGGGGTCGTTTTTGTAGGTACAGTGGTGAATAATAAAAATAATTTAATTAAAATCTTTTAAAATCTTCCACTGAATAAAATTGCGTCGACCCTAAGGAAGAAATTGCAATTCCTTCCCCTTTTCCACCCCAGCCACCTAATTAATTACAGTTATTAGAAAAACCACCCGGATTTCCAAGAAGCGAAGCGAGTGTTTACCAACATTTCGCAAATATGACCATCATTTTAATTAATCAATTCTTATTACTTACAGCAGTTCGTAGCATTTAAATTTTAATACTCGCTTTGATTTCTAGAATTTTTATACAAATTAACGCTGCAGTACATAAAATCAATGGATTTAATTTAGTAATTTGATTAAAAGGAAGTGAATAAAGAGTTGGCAGAACAATGCGAAGCTCAAGCAGCGTTTTTTGATTGGCGAGTGTTGACAATTTAAAGTAGCGCTTTGTATAGAGCAAGTGAATAAGTGAATACTGAATACTACAATTTTAAATCACGCCAGCCACTTTTATTTTTCCTTCAAAAATGCAACAACTCCTGTGGTTTTTCTGGAATAACCATATTCCTCAAAGAGAAACCGTACAAAGGAGTGGTTACTTGACTCTGTTTGCGTGACGGAGTGACCATAAATCGAATTTCTATGAGCGAAACACACACCCACAAATGCTTCATCCCTTATATCTGCCAATACCGTTGGGGCTCATTATTTATCATCTGCTACTCTTCGATTTTCTGCTTAAAGTAATTTTTGCTTATCAATGAGAAAACCATTAAAATTATATCAACTTTAGAGCTTGATAAAAAAGGAAGAAATAAACCAATCTTCCTAAAACTTATATAATATTATACAACGAGCATATTTTATGTGTATACCAAATTATTTGATGGTAAGTTAAAGATTGGAAAAATACTGCAACTTTTTCTGCAGCTCTAGATTATGCTGGAAGCTTATTTTGCAAGGACTACAGTGATGTGCTTCGTTAAAAAAATAGTAACATCCTTAAAAATTATCGTAAGGACAGAAATTAAAGTGTCTTATAATCAGAATTAAATATGTTTTCAAGTAACAGTAAAAACACAATTTTTGGTTGGTCAATATATTTTTTATTAACTATTACAATTTGATTTGGGTTGTAATCGAGTGACGCTGTAAAGGTAGTACCTTTTACCAAGAACGGTCGAACCTGGAGACATACTCAGCACGTGGTTGGCGTTGGCTGGTACTCCCAGGATACTCAGTTCTTAGCTATGGCTCCAAGTGCCACACCCTGGAAACTGTAGCGTCCTGCAAGCCAAACTAGCTAAGGGTAGCCGGATATGGCGTCTGACTCATAATAGGCGGCCACAAACAGCGTGTGACCCAGAGTGGACCCCTGATTAAAGTGTGCAGAAGGACTCAGGAACACTACATCATATAAAAATGTCTCTAGTAAAGTGCAGACTATAATAGTGATACGACATGTGACCCGAATTGCATCCGATATCCGGGATTAGAGGTGTCAAATGGACTACCGGCGAAGAAGAAGTATGAACCAGGCTTCACTGGGAGAATATGCAACTGGTCAATACAAGTACAAGCCTCTTAGGGTGGCAACATGATACGCCCGGACCCTGTGAAATACGATGGATCGGAAATGAACAAATCAACGATAAAACCTGCTTTACATTGGTCGAGTAAACGGTCGAGTAAAAGGTCGAGTAAACGGTTGAGTAAACGGTCGAGTAAAAGGTCGAGTAAACGGGCGAGTAAACGGTCGAGTAAACGGTCGAGTAAACGGTCGAGTAAACGGTCGAGTAAACGGTCGAGTAAACGATCGAGTAAACGGGCGAGTAAGTGGGCGAGTAGGAGGGCGAGTTCAAAAACCGAGATATTCGACTAATAAAAAGAGTAGGGTAAGTAAAAAAGGCGTTTTTTTACTCATCGTACTGTTTATCTTAGTCGAATATATCTCGGTTTTTGAACTCGCCCTCCTATTCGCCCGTTTACTTGACCAATGCAAAATAGGCTTAATGGAAAAAGGATGTAGTATCCTGGAAGCTCTGAAGATGATAGCAACCACAGGCAAGGAGTTAGCAGTTATAGTGTCACAACATCTGACTAAATATGTTACCAACTTTACACTAGTCTCCGATCAATGCAAGCTTTTCCAGACACAAGAATACCCCAAAAACATCAATTTAATCCAACTCTATACACCCACTCTGGCTAAATCGCTGAAAGAATTCGAACAGTTCTATGGATAAGTAGACGAGGTAATGAAGTCCCTGAAAGATCAAGATGTTAAAATAATCATGGGTGATCTAAATGCCAAAATAGGTCGAGGACAGGTTGATAAGTTCATAGGTTCCCACGAAAGCAAATTCTACCAAGAAAAGCAAATATGGCAATCATGAACACATGGTTCCAGCTACCTCACCGTGGATTTTATACTTGGCGATCCCCCAATGCAATAAGAAGGAACCAAATTGTCTACATTCTGATCAACAAACGTTTAATTTTCGTTCTTAATTATAAAATTCAAAATCTACCTACAGGCCCAGAACTAAACGTGAACGAAACCTAGGAAGTATTAAAGGAAACTCTGAAAGAAACGCTACTAGAACGGCTAGGCTTCCAGACGAATGAGAAGAAGGAGGAGTGGATAACCGATGAAATCCTCGATCTAATGGAAGAACGCAAAAAGAGCAAGAGCGAGCAAATTACTTATAGATGCAGGGAAATAGAAGAACTCGATGACAGACACGACCATTTCAACATGCACAAAAGAATTAATGAAATCCCGAATTGTTCCTCAAAACTACATGATAATGAAAACAAGCTCATCGTGGAAACAAATGACTAAGCGGCAATATGGAAAGCTTTTATTAAAGAGTTATTCCATGACAACCGGTCAGAATATGAAGAAAGAACAGAAGATGAACTAGAGGGACCAGATTTAATAAAACTGAACAAGGAACGGGACCAAACGAACTGAATTCGGAACTTTTACAAGCTGATTAATAACATCTACAACACTAGTAATATCCCTGCTGATTGGCTGAGAATTACTTACATTAACCTGTCAAAAACACCTAATGCATAATGCTTCTATGACTACAAGCTGATCAGCCTTATGAGCCATGCACTCAAAATATTTCTTAGAATATTAAACAGTTGTTTATGGTGAGAAATAGAAGAACACATTGGTGAAACATAGTTCGGATTCAGGAATGGGCTATGCACGAGAGACGTCTTGTTTCTATGCAAGTTCTCTTACAGAAGTGTCTCGATCAAGAGAGAAATGTTTATTATCGACTACGAAAAAGCTTTGGATGCATCATATCATCAACTTTTTTTTAATTTATCCTCAAAAGAAATATTCCAAACTGCTCCACAAGAAGTGGAGAAAGGAATTAAGATTAACGGAAACTGCCTCAACAACATCCGTTACGCATACGACACCGTGTTATTAGCTGATAATGCAGAAGATCTCCAATTCTTGATGGTTCGAATAAACGAGGCAAGCAAACAATATGGGCTCAAGATGAACATACAATACCGAACGTCGCGTCGTGCTCAGACTAAACGATAGACACATTGAGAGAGTACCAAAGTTTAAAGAGCTCAAAGAGGAATGGGACCCTGACATCGAAATAAAAAGTAAAATAGAGATGCAACCGCAGTCTTCACTTTCAAACACAATGGCGGATCGTTAAGTGCTACGTACTGTCAGTTCTGCTATATGGAAGGCTGGACCCTGAAGATAAACTGAATGAACCGTCTCGAAACGTTCGAAATGTGAATGTTTCGACGAATGCTAAGGATTCCATGGATGGATCGAGTCACTAATGAGGAGGTCCTACGAAGGATCGGGAAAACATGCAAAATCCTGACAATTGTGACAATCGGCCACATTTTCAGAAACGATAAATACAATGTCACTCAGCTTATAGAAGGAAAAATAGAAGGAAAACGTGAACTCGGGAAGAGAAAGTTTGCATTGATGCGGAATCTTTGGTAGTGGTTCAAAATCAAAGATATGGCCACTCTGATCCGGCTTGCAGATCTCTACATTAGAATGGTCGCCTACCTTCGGTAAGGAGAAGGCACTGTAAGAAGAAGAAAATTTGATCAAGTTTAGAGCTAGATAAAAAAGGAACAAATGAACCAATTTTCCTAAACATTATTTAATATTGTACAACTTGCATATTTTTATATAGTACAGTAAAACTAGCACAAAAGCAGCCTGAATAAGGAAAAAATTGGGGAGTTAATGAAACTCGGCTTATTTGTAGCTTGTACATTTAGAGTACTGAGTTGTGGGGTCCTATACATACTACAAATGAAAGAAAATAGGGTGAATCTGATCTAATTACTAAGACAAAAAGTAGTTCAAATATTTATTTACAATTTTGTACGTATATATGAGTGTCATCCCATAATCTTTTTAGGGGGTTGGTAATTTTTTATGGCAAGTTAGAGTGCCAGCAACATTAAAAAAAAGTTTTGTAATTAATATAGGGCGTAAACGTGTATTGTAAGTCGTTGATGTTGTGAGTAAATAATATAAATTATCCAGTTTGCACGTCGGTGCGTTAATAAAAATATTTCGGAAAACCCACATGATTAAAGAGTTGGAAAAATAAGGAAGTGGCACGTTTTAAATAAAATAAAGCCAAGTATTGCGTGCACGTCTGAGAAGTAAGTATTTCAAATTATAAGCTGGCGGCTTAAAATTTATTTTATCGCCGTTTTCTGGGTAAAAGCGGCAGTATATTTTTATTAAATTAATTTTAGAAAAAGCCTGGGCGTAATAATTATAAAAGAGAAGACTTAAAAAAGTTGGAGCGGTCAATTTATTTAAAATTTAACGTTTGGGGAGGTTAAAGGAAAAAAGGTATCGGGTAATGAAAAAATACTGTTTGGATTTGCGGATGGATTGTTTCTGAACGCTTTTGAAATATTTAAAAGTCCGAGGTAAATATGCAACGATCAAAAATAAAAGCGTGAAAATTCCGAAAGTGAGCATTATGCGAATTTAATATGCTGACACGAGAATGTATAATATATTTCGGGCATTATTAGAGTTTTCCCAAAAGTGCAATGAGTATATTTCATGCCCCGGCAATATTTCTGAAAGCATATTAAAAACATTTCGTTATCCCCATTTCGTAGCATCATTTCAAGGCGCCTTTCGTTTCGTTTCGCTTATTCTACATACATTAAAAGTGCCCAGTCGACGCAGCATTTTCCTAAGTAAGGAGTTGACTCGAAGGACTGAGGAGTAAGGTAAGGAGTCATAAAATCGAGGCGAGAAAAAAGATGTGTTATAGACGTTTTACGGACTTTTGCTTCCTGAATTTATTCTTCAAGGCAAAAAAATGTCTCCGGCTTTTCGGCAAGGCGGGCAAAAAAGCGGAAGCCACGTTGTCTCCTAGGAGCAGAACTTTTCTACAGCGCACTCCTATCACCCTCTCGCTTCGTCTCATTAGTATTATAAGCCGCATCTCCGTCTGCTGGGGGCACTTCAACGTTCGGGATCATTAAAATGCGAATGTTGTCCATATTTCATTTTTTTCTTGCGGAAGATTTAAAAACTTACACGCGAACATAGAATGTTTTATTTTATCTTTCTGCGGTCTCCACCCTAAAAAATGACTCCTTCATATTTTATCACAATATGTTTTAAAAAAACGCTCCATAACAAATACATTATTCAAATGATGCACGGATTGCTTCGTGAATAATGGACCTCCTTGGAAATACAATTTCATTAAAATTGACTAAAACATAAAAACTTTCGGGGACATTACTTTTTACTAACGTTACCCACGCACTTTCTTATAAAATATCACCTTTTTCACTTTACCTTACCTCTTAACATCAATCTTTTTAATAAATAGACTTATTTTCCTCAAAAAACACACACCACAATTATCAATATTTAAACACAGGGTCTTCCATATCATGAGATGTTGTGGGTTGAGTATAATATACTAAACATTTTACATGGCCCCAAAAAAAATCTATCGTGGTTGGCTAATTTACAGGCCCATTTCTGCCAATTCATTGACCAGGTAGCCAATCATTTAAATATTGTCTAACAATCCGATGAAAATGCACATCTTGCTGTAATCACATATCTCTTCTTAACACTAAAGTGTCGATTTTGTGCAAAGCCGTCCATTACAAACCATATAACAAACCTTACAGATTTTTCCTGTTAGAGTTGACGGTTTTGCACAGAATTGCATCATTTGTCAAAATTTTCGTAAAAACAAAATTTAATTTAATTCAAAGCATACATGAGACTTAGAAAACCAAAATTAATAGGCGTTGTCTAGGACCTTGAAACGAGAGAGAGGGAAGTTCTTACAATATCCATGTCTCTTTCGTCAGTGCAGCCAATCTAACCTAAGAAAATAGAAAGTTAATGTCCAATTTTAAGGATTCCAAAAATTAATTTAAATTGGAAAATATATGAACTTCTACGGATTTTGAATTGGTCTAAATATGATTTTTGTAAATAGTTGATTTATGCAAAAGTGTCAAAATCGACCAAAGAATGATATTTTGTTCTTATTTTTACTGGTATTGTCTAAAATATCTATTTCTATGATTGTCTTTGACATTAACTTGTTGCAAAATTCACACTAGATCCAATACATTTTACAAAAAATGTATTATTATTTTTTTGATTTTTTATCATCGACTTTGCTACATTTTCAAAAAAATTACTTAAATAAAATACTGTATTCATCTTATTTATTAGATATATTTTAAAATATTTTATGCGAAAAAAGTCAAAGTTTATTACTTTTGCATTTTTTATGGTTGTTTTTCTTATCGACTTTGCTACGTTTGCATGAATTTTCAAGTTTAAAGCCTTCTAACGACTAGACAAAATATAATAAAAATAAAAATCTTCATTCACCTTATTTAATGGATATAATTTAAAATATTTTATGCGAAAAAATCAAAGAATTTTATTTTTTTGATTTTTCATGATTGATTTTCTCATCGACTTTGCTACTTTGCATGAATTTTCAAGTTTAAAGCCTCCCAACGGCCAAATAAAAAATAATAAAAATAAAATTCTTTATTCATCTTGTTTATTGGATATATTTTAAAGTATTTTATGCGAAAAAAACGAAGTTTATATTTGTTTTGATTTTTAATGGTTAATTTTCTCATCGACTTCGCTGCGTTTTCATGAATTTTCAAGTTTAAAGCCTTGTATCGGCCAAATAAAAATAAAATTCTTTATTCATCTTATTTATTGGATATAATTTAAAGTATTTTATGCGAAAAAATCGAAGTTTATTATTTTTTATGGTTGATTTTCTCATCGACTTTGCTGCGTTTGCTTGAATTTTTAAGTTTAAAGCCTTCTGACGGCCAAATAGAAAATAATAAAAAAAAATTCTTTATCTATTTTGTTTATTAGATATATTTTAAAGTATTTTATGCGAAAAAATCGAAGATTATTATATTTTTGATATTTCATGATTGATTTTCTCATCGACTTTGCTAAGTTTGCATGAATTTTCAAGTTTAAAGCCTCCTAACGGGCAAATAAAAAATAAAAAAAATAAAATTCTTTATTCATCTTGTTTATTGGATATATTTTAAAGTATTTTATCGAAAAAATCGAAGTTTATTATTTTTTATTTTTTATGGTTGATTTTCTCATCGACTTTGCTGCGTTTGCATGAATTTTTAAGTTTAAAGCCTTCTGACGGCCAAATAGAAATTAATAAAAAAAAAATTCTTTATCTATTTTGTTTATTGGATATATTTTAAAGTATTTTATGCGAAAAAATCGAAGTTTATTATTTTTTTGATTTTTTATGGTTGATTTTCTCATCGACTTTGCTACGTTTGAATGAATTTTCATATTTAAAGCCTTATAACGATAAAATAAAAAATAACAGAAATGAAATTCTTAATCCATCTGTTTATTGGATATAATTTAAAATATTTTATATGAAAAAAATCAAAGCTTATTACTTTTTGATTTTTATGGTTGATTTTCTCATCGACTTTGCTGCGTTTATATGAATTTTTAAGTTTAAAGCCTTCTAACGGCCAAATAAAAAATAATAAAAACGAAATTCTTTATTTATTTTGTTTATTGGATATAATTTAAAGTATTTTATGCGAAAAAATCGAAGTATATTACTTTTTTAATTTTTTATGGTTGGTTTCCTCATTGGCCACTCTGCGTTTTCATAAAGTTTAAAGCCTTGTAACCGCAAAATAAATTTATTCATATTGTTTTTTGGAAATAATTTAAAATTTAGACCAATTAAAATTTTGTGTAATTTTATTAATAATTTTTAAAATTATATCTGGATTATATTTGGTGTTCTCTCTCGTTTCAAGATCTAGACAATGTCATTGTGAGTTTGGAATTTATTTGTGTTGTAAAATAACAAAAACTGTAATGGTGATAAAACAGCATTATTAAAAAACCAAAATAGAGATTCATTTTTTTGTCAAAATTTCTATCCAAAATTTTCTTTTGTTTTAAAGCACTAATTTTTCAAAAATTGATCTATTTTCGCTTATTTTTAGAGTAATGTTATATCTTAATAGCAATAGAACACTCTGTATAAGGTACCGAAGTTCCCAGTAAAAACAAGGAATTAAATTTTAATATTTAATTAAAACAAAAAATGTGGGTTAAAATGTTTGAAAGTTTTTAATTTTCTGTAAATATTTAATAACGAATTGCTGCATTTAAAGCATCCACGTTTTGAAGCTTTTAATTATAAACGTTGTAAAAGTGGTGGTTATATTTTAATTTAAAGTATTTAGTTTTGAGTGATCAATTCTAAAAAATTGAAGGTCTCATTCGTTTAATCAAAAAGGGATGTGGAAAGCAAACGTACTTCCTTAAGTAAATAAATAAATGAAATGAATTTATTTATCATATCCTGTGTTTTATAAAATGTAGCAAATAAGCGTTGTAAAGAAACATGGGAGATGGGAGGTTTCTCCATTTTCAGCTTCCATCCAAGTTTAGATATTCCAGCTGAAAGTTTAATTCAGCAAAAAAGGCCACCGGGGTTTTCTCGACGAAATTGTTCTCCGCTTGTAAAATATCAATCATAGCAAAAAATCAGCAGCAACTGCATTCCTTCTCGTTGTACTTGTATTGCAGCCATAATCAATATATAACACAATTTGTAACACTCAAATTTTTAAATACAGAATTTGTGGTACTAATAATAGCTTTAATGCGATTAAAATAATTGCTGCTCCGACAATGGTTACCTTCAAGCCCCATCATATTCCGCTAATTTGGATAACTTTATCCAATTTTCTCATCAGCTCAATATTGGAGGTAATGAACACTACCGACTAATACGATCAATTAATTCCATCAACTTTAAATAAAATTAACTTTCTAAGCAAAAAATTACAATCGATAAACTCAAAAATAACCAACCTTTACATAAAATTACATAAAGTAACATAAAAGTTTTATTGATTGTGTCATTGTGTATTATCGCATGCCACGCATCATTAGTATCAAACTCATCATAATTTGCAGGAAATTTCGTGTATAACTGGAAATTTTCATGCACTTTCCGCATAAATTATCTAATTTTTCTGAAGGGTAAATTATAATTATACATTTTTTGACGCAATAAAAAAGCCATTTTCTCGTTTTATTTTAAAATGGCATAAATAAATTTGGTGATAAATTGTGCAATAATCTTTGTCGTAATTTCTCGTTGATGATTGCTGATGACTGATATGAGTAATGTTTCGTTTGTTATACTGACGTGAAGAGTTTTTTTTGTAGTTATTTGCGATATAAACGCGATTATTTGCGAAACCGGTGCAAAATCAACGAATGATTAATTGAGGGAGGTGGGCGAAGTAACCACAAACCATATCAAACGGATTAACCATTATACGCAAAGCGCACATCAGGAACATAAAGCTGTTTGTATCAGCAGTTAACAATGGGCTCACCTGCTTATTGAAAAATGAGCTTTTATGGATGTAATGTACAAAAATCGAGTCCAAACTCAAATACATAAGAATTATTCAAAACCATTTTTCTTCAAGATCCTTACAATCATAATTAATAAACAAAATGAGTAAAACAACATATTTTTGATTTTTTTTGGTTGTTACAGCTCATCAAACTTAAAAATTCTTGAAAATGAATTTAACGATTTTTTTCTTTTATTTCAATTATTTGCGAGTTGAGGTGGGTACATATTGTGTTTGAGGAAGTAAAAAAATTTCAAAAATGCTTTCTCTACTTTTTCGAGAATTTGAATATATTTAGAGTAGGATGACGACCAGACAACGCATCAGTAATTAAGTTTGCTTAAGATATAGGATTTGAAAAGGATGGTAGCAGTTGAAATTGATTCAAAGTTTTTACAATTTCTAATAAAAAATTTCAAGATCAGTGGTGCACCCAGGATTTATTTGGGGGGGGGGGTTGTCTGTGGCGAACTGGAACCTCTTTATAGTTGACTTTATAAGTACGAGTGTCCGACAAAATTTTTGTGGACAAGCATTTTCTCCAAAATATAGTTTCAAAATTTATAGATTAGGATTTTTAAATTATTAAAGTAAAAATTTTCTAATTTTTATTAAAAATTTCTTAATATAATACATTTCTTTCCCATCATTTCAATTACAATTATGATTTCAAATTTGATAATTACAAAATTTTAGATTTTGAACCACATTATTTCAAAAGACTAATTAGTGAGATGTATTTTATTCAAAAAAACCATAACGCCACGGTAAATTTAAAAACAGACTGTGATAACATAAGTAAAATTTATTATTTTTTTATCACTAATAACGAATAAACACATGCAACAAATCTTACAAATAAGTAAATCAATTTTTATCAATAAAAATATTAAAATATAAAATTGTGTCACGTTGGGTGCCATAAAATATGAATTGTCCGTCATTACAAATGTGGGTTTTGAATCGATCAGTCGAAGTTAATTTAAAGAGTATTGTGAAGTCAATTAAGAATCAGAGTAATCACCAACACCAGTGACTAATGCTACGTTTTTGTGCCTATAATTTTTTGTATTTGAAAATTAGGCTAAGGAAAATCTGACGGGTAATGGGATTAATTACTCAAACACACGAGAGTAAATTTTTAAGAATAAAGAGGTGAGTTTTGTTGATTACGAATTCGAGTCATTTTTAGTATTTGTGTATTTATTTTTAAATGTATGGTTTATGTAACACTGTGTATCTAAATGTTAATTGTATTTTTTAGCCATGAATAAGACGACAATTAATCGTCGAAACGTCGGTGAATTTATTAAATAAAAATTTACAAAATAATAAAGTTCGTTTATTGCGTCAAAATCTACATTCCTAATCTAAGATACGAACGAAAACACAACAATTTATGAATATTTTTATTGTTTCTAATATTTTTACAAAATTATGCACATGAATTTATGATACTACTATTTAACAATGTTTAATTTTTGGGAAATTTCAATGAAAACTCGCGAAAATTTATGATAAGTAATTTCGTATTTTAGTCATTATTTTTGGAATTTGTAAATAAGTTTATTATTTTTATAAATATTTTTACAAAATTTTGTATGTTTTTTTATGATACCCTAATTTATTACTAGTAAAATTTTCGTCAAAAAATTTCAATACAAACCTGAAAAACCGTTGATTTTGTAAGTTATTTTTTATTTTTTAATAAGTCGAGTTATAAAATTGTGAATAACTTTTTTATTCTTATTAATATTTATATCAAATTTTGCCAGTGTATTTATGATACTATTATTTAATAACAGTAAAATTAGTGTCGTAAAATTCCAATGGAAACATGGAAAAATTCATGATTTTCTAAATTATTTCGTATTTTAATATCATTTTAGTTTTGATACTGGAGATACAAAATTGTTAATAACTTTTCTTTTTATAAATATTTTTACAATTTTTTTTTACAATTACTTATGATATTATCATTTATTAATAATGAATATTTTATAGTTAAATTTAGTTAAATTCCAATGTAAATTTTAGAAAAACTGTGATTGTTTAAATTAGTTTTTATTTTAATTAAAAAAAAATTCAATTTCAAAAAATGTGAAATGAAACATGTGACATTTTATTTTTCGATAAAAGAATTTTAAAACCGATTCATTTGTTGTATGTTCACGAAACATAATAAATAAAGGGGTGCACTTTTGACAAGTAAAAAAATAAACCTATTTCTAATTCCATTTAAACAAAAATAACATAAAAATTTTATTAATTTTGGTACGCTAGTAATAAATAATAAACAAAACGAGCAAAGAAGTATATTTTTTTGGTATCAAACTTCAAACTTAAAAATAATTAAAAATGCAGTAAAAAGATGCGAAAAAAATCATTAAAAATTAAAAGAAAATATTTATAAACTAAAAATCATATTTAGTTTGTCAAAAAGTATAATTAAACCTTTTCATCATACCTCCTAAAATATACCTTTAATTTGTTTTCAATATATTTTTTTTAATTTTGTGGCTTAATTTTATATATTAAGTATATTATATTGATTGTAATAATTTTTTTTATACTACCAGTATTCTGGAAAATGCAGGAATTTTAGTGTTTTTTTTTAATAAATTAAGGGTTTTTAATTTTTACAAAAATTCTTAAATTACCGCATTTTTTTATTTAATAAAACTACAAATTCGATAAAATAAAAATAGTAAATTTAGAGTAAAAATATTTTTACGAAAAATACGTTTATTTCGATTCAGTAACTTTAATTAAAATTTTAGCTACCTCTTATTTTTTTAAGCAGAAAAAAATTAAAATTAAAACAAAAAATTCGTCGATTACAATTTTAAAAATTCTACTTTATGATTTATTAAAATGAAATAAAAATACCACTCAAATCATTGTTGTAAACATTATGCAACTAAATCAACTTTGTAAATTTGGTTGTAGCCTAAGCAATATTTCACTACTGGGAAATTTTAAAAAATTGTTAAGGCCAAGCATTTTCCTGAGACTTAAGGAACACAATTAAAAAAATTAAAAAAGAAAACTCTTAGTACTGATTAGAAGCTCGTTACCTTCATTTTTCCGAGACACCATGCACCGCCCAAAATTTTTTTTGTAAATTAAAAATTAGGAAAAATTAGCCATTTTGTGTGACAATCAATATTTTTTTTTAAATTGGCAAGAAATGCATGTTCTTTAATTTTTGATTTTTATTGCTCAAATAAGGTGTGCAGCTTTTTTAAAATAAAATTATCCTTCAAATAAGTTCATCAAAAAATTCAATAACAGTTTTACAAATTTAATATTAAATCTCGTATTAAATAAATGAAATTTTTAAAAAAACGATGATTCAATATATCCAGCAGCAATAAAATATTTTATTACTAAGACGAAATTTTATCTTAGAAAAGTGAAAAGATAAAATTTTTTAGTATAATGCAATTTCAGGGTATATGCCAACACCATACGGACGCCTATGGATAAACCTGCATCATTTAACTCCATTATAACTAATAAGACGATTGATTTTTTTTTAAATTTATTGAACGGTCATTTAATTTTAAATGAGGTTTAATTTGACATACTGGCTAATCCAACGAAAATTTGACAAGTTTGGTTTTCGGTATTTCACTTCAATTTAGGTAAAAACATTCGGACAGGTCGATTTTTGATTTTGGAGGGATGGATATTTAGATATTTACCCTTTACCTATTTTGAATTCCTAATGATAACAGCTTTATAATTTCATATGGCAATAAGGGTTAAAATATATAAAAATAAAAAGAAACCAGCTTTACAACATTGCTTTATTTCAAAAATGGTCTAAAACCTGCTGAAAAAAAAGATTAAAATTTTAATCAATTAATGTAAATGAATAAAAGTCTGGTTTTTCAGTATTTTACTTCAATGTTTGGATAATCTCCTTGACAGATCGAATTCAGTTTCCGGTAAAGCATATTTTTGAAATCAACCATTAACGGGAAGTGGGGATGGAGGTCGATATCAACTCAATAATTTTAAATGAGAAAACAGTTAAAAATGTACAATATTGGGAGTTGAAAGTAGGTCGGGGTTGATTTCAAAAAATGTTCTTCTGGAAACTGAAATATATCTGTCAAGGAATTTATCCAAATTTGAAGTAAAATACTGAAAAACAGACTTTTAAGCTTCATTTACATTAATTAATTTAAATATTTTCTGAAGTACTAAAGTTTATAAAAATAACTCCAGTACATAAAAATGGTACTAAATTAAATATTCTGTATTGAATATAATTTCAAAAGTATTAGAAAAAATAATTAATAGAAGCCATGTGGATTTTTTTAATAAAAATAATTTATTTTATCTAAGCTTGTTTGGATTTCAAGAAAAAAACTAGAACTTTTCTATTGATTTATTAAAAGTATTTGATAGAGTGAATAATAATTTACTTCTGGAATTCTTAGATCAATCAGGTATGAATTGCTTGGAAATAATTACATCATATTATACAATTTTGCAATAATTTAAGTAATGAATTATATACAAACATGGGTATTCCTCAAGGTTCTATTCCAGGACCACTTCTTTATTAAAGTATTTAAAATGTCAGGAATTAAAGCAAACTACACGGTTTTTACTTTTTGTTGAACACTTGAAGACATCTTTATAGGTGATTTTATGTGCTGACGGAATTTTCTTCATTGTAGCTTTTGGTGATTGGAAGTGAAACGATGGAAATGCAAAAGCTGGATTATTTTAGCGTGCGTGGAATGAAATGTAATCAAAACATTCATTCGAAATTACCTTTTGTGGAAATAAATAATTTAATTGAAAATTGTTTTGGAAAATCGTAGTTTTTAATTAAAAGCTTGTGGGTGGTTTAAGGTAAAAATGTGGATATCCCCATATAATTTAATTTTAAAGTGCAAAGCTCCTTGCTAATTGCATTACCTGCTAAGATTCAAATCGGTAAAGTTATGGTTATAATTTAATTAAGGTTTGCTAGAGTACAGACAGTAATAATCCTAAGATAATCAGGATTAAGTGAATATTTCTCTATTTCCGCTCGAGCAAACCAACTAATATAAATATAATAAAAAATGGATTTGATCATTAGGATCAACGAATCTATACACATAGATTAATACATCATTAAACAGGATAATGGGTGAATTAGGTGAATAATAGGAACCTTTCTTAGAGACCTCATTATGTTTAAACGACGATAACAAAAGGAGCCATTTAAGTGACTTTTTTAATAAATTAGCCGGGTTATTTTAGAATCCTTTAGTGAATTTTTTCATCACAAAGCGATTATTTTGATGTGCTCAATTCATTCAATAAATCTTACCCCACGTTTATTTGTGTGTTATTCCAAGCTTTTCTTCATTCCCATTGCAACTAAGTCATATTTGCTTGAATAACTATTTCACATCTATATAGAGTTTTTTTTTGGAAACTAGAATTGCAGTAATTCACGTTGGTTTTATTAATGAAAGTCTTCACTAGTGATTATTTAGTGATTTTGAGAGAGGATTAGGCGCGTTCGTCGGGAAGAATAAATAAAATATTATTGCACAGTACATAAAAATGTTAGAGTCGAGTATTTGACAGTGAATGTTGTAGTATTGGAAGTCCCGGGGACTGAAAATGAACTAACGATCAAGCATAGAGCGACTGGTATAGAGCACATCGGCGCAACTGTGGCCGGCCAAAAACGAAAAGGGAAGGAACGTACGTGTATTTATAGAACACACAGCCACTATTCGTCCCTTCCTCACCCACATTCACCCCAAAGCTTCTCTTTTCACCCTGCACCGCGTTCTGCGTAGCTTTGCCCTGCGCTCTGCACCCTCTTTCATTGTCCGTTCGGGGTGGTTCAGGTAAGGACCACGATTAAACCGTAACGTTGTCTTGTTGCTCATATGATACAGGATACAAAACATAGAATACAGGATGCAATACTCCTCAGGCTGCTTAATAAATTAAAAGATACCCGGAATAATTAATCACCAACAATTTATTTCCTACGACTTTCACTTTTTAACCCACACATTTACTACCACAAAATAAAACTACTAAATTATCCAAAAATCTACGACTAAATTATTGGTCCTAATATAGAAATATTACTTCCAAGAAAAACCATTTGTTTTTAATCTTATTATGGATATGGATTCAAAACATTTACAAAGTGAGCATCAACAGTGGAGAGAGAGAGGTTTCTGAAGATTTGAAGATACAAAAAACTAATACCCAGAACTTGTTCTACAGGTGAAAGAAGCTAAAATGAAGACTATTACAACAAAGAAGAGTAAAACCATTTGGTATTCTGGGTGGTTGTATACAGTATCATCGACAGTACACTTTCGTAGACTGAGCCTTTTCATCGAATGCAATTTCATCGACAATCCGTTTCATCGTTCATCGACATAGCCAATTCATCGACAATCATTTCATCGACACTACCTTTTCATTGACAAATATTTTCTACGACGACATTACTTTTCATCGACACAGACGTTTCGTCGACATTACCTTTTTGTTGATAAGGACGTTTCATCGACACTACTCTTTCATCGACATAGACGTTTCTTCGACATTACCTTTTCCTTGACAACCATTTCATCGACAAACATTTTCTATGACAATGTCGTTTCATCGACTACAGTATTATCGACCCTACCTTTTTACAGCAAATATATTGTTCATTGCCAAAGCTTGTCATCGCCAATATTTACTGTGGTTGATAAAATGTGCTTGTCGATGAAAATATAGTGTCGATGAAATGGTTGTCGATGAAAAGGTAATTTCGATGAAACGTTGTGACCATGAAAAAGTAGTATCGATAAAACGTCCTTGTCGAAGAAAATGTTTGTCATTGAAATGGTTGTCGATGAAAAGCTAATGTCGATAAAACGTACGTGTCGATGAATTGGCCCTGTCGATGAACTTTCGACTTCCGTGTCGATGAAACGGTCGTGTCGATGAAAAGGTAATGTCCATGTAAAAAAAAAGGATTTCCTTAGCAAATTAATTGTTTTTAAAAAATCTTGCATATTTATGAGAAGAATCCCAAAATCAGTACGTCATTTAGTTGCCAAATTATGGATATCTACTTTAAACATTGTACAAACAAAAATAATTCTGACTCTTGTTTATAATTAACGACTTCCTCCTATGGGGCATTTTGTATGCCTAATTTTAATGATAAATAAAAGAATAATAATAAGTCATCTTTATCTTCAATTATGATAATTTATTATAACTTGATAATCCGTCTATGTTATCCAATAATAAAAATTATAAAAAAAATCTAAGGATTTTTTGAATACAAAATTAAACACGTTTCTAGAAAAAATTCTGATGGAAATATTAGTGGTTCAGTTAGGCTATTAACCTCAGAAGACACAATAATAAATCCTAACAGTAATATAGATGATACCTTAAAAATGGAGTATCCTGAAGGGAATCCAAACTTTAATTTTCTTCCAGACCTAATAATTGATCTTGTGACTACTTTTGAAGTTTTAGAAGACATTACATCTTTCCCAAATGACTCTGCAGAAGGTATAGACGGTTTAAAACCTCAACATTTAAAAGTTTAATTGGTAAATCTTTAGGACAAACATCAATAAAATTATGTAAATATCTTGGAACATTGATAAATATTAGGTTAATTGGTAATTTGCTGCATGATATATGTCCAATACTATATGGAACATAGTTAACTACTTAGAAAATGATGTTGGAATAAGACCTATTGCAGTTTAAGACGATTGACTGGTAAAATTGTAAGAAGAAGAGTATGTCAATATATTAGAAATATGTCAAAACCTATTCAACTAGATTATGGAATTAAGGGAGGCACAGAAGCAGCTGTCCATTCTGCAAGATATTTGAATTCGAATTCAAAAAATTCCCAAATTCTTTTAAAATTAGTTTTAAAAAATGCTTTGAATACTATATTTAAAGACGAAATATTAATTTAATTTAAAGAATATTTACCAGAATATTATAGCTTCATTTTGCAATTATACCGAAATCCATCTTAAGTTTTTTTTTGAAGAATTTACAATGGAATCTAAATCTGGTTTTCAACAAGGAGATCTATTCTTCTCTTTTGAAATGTTTGGTATTTGGATGATGGAACACTTGCAGGACCAATTGATATACTAAAACATGATTCCTTGAATACAATAAAGAATGGAAGAGAAATTAGTTTGGAATTGAACATCAATAAATGTGAAGTATTTATTTTTGGTGGCAGTTTACAAGAACGAGATGTAATTTATAACTCAGTTTTAAATTTCGCTCCAACTATAAGTTTTCCAAAATTTTAAATTTAAATGTACTTGGTTCACCTTTACTAAAAGAAACTGTTCCTACTGCTTTAAATAAAAAGAAATCTCCCATGACGTTACTTACAAATCGTTTAACCAATTTACATACTCGTCAGGTACTATAAATTTAAAAAAAAAAATTTCTTGGTGCCTCAAAAATATTACACACTCTACTATAAGCAATGCCTAAATTTAAGAATCGTTGGTCAAAGCGGGCATAAATGGCTTAAGAAATATTGGAAACACCTGTTTTAGGGATATTAATATATACTTCGCCAATACAAAGCCTCTTTTAGAATATCTCACAGAAGATTTTTATGTCAATGATATTAAAAATATTACCGGAATGAAGGGAACTTTATTTATTGCATTTGGACGAATAATTAGACTTGTGGTCAGAGGATACTTTGGGTTGCAATGTTAATACAACGTCTTTAAAATCTAAAATCCAATGTTTTGCTTCACATTTTATGGGTTACTCACAACAGGACACTCGTGAATTCTTTTGGTATTTATTCGAAGTTTTCACGAAATATTAATAGGGTTACAACCAAACTATTGCCTATTCTCACTGAAATTGGTAAAAAATTGAATGATTCAGAAAAAAAATTGTGAAGTCTTGGTACTTGGCAAAGGTATTTAAAACGAGAAAATTCCAAAATGGTAGATATTTTTGTTGGTCAGTTTAAGTCAACTCACTGTGGTTACTTTTCTGTAACATTTGAACCATTCTGGGGCTTCCAATACCTCAAAAATCAGGACCTTTTCAAATTTCTCAATGTCTCGACAGTTTTTGGAGAATGGTGATGGAAAGCCTATATGTTCAAGATGTAGAAAATGTATAAAGAACATTATTACCCAAATTCTGGTCAAATCATTTAAGTTTAAAGGTCTTTAAATTTATATTTGTTATATGTGTTGTAATGAACAATTTCCATAGTTACCTTATTTGTTTCGATTTAAAGGCCTTTAATTTTGACCAGAATCTGCCTATAAGATTCATAAATTCCCTAAAATTTTGATTATACATTTGAAGAAAACAAGAAAGTAGTCGAAAATTTAATATGACGGTTGTGTTTGATTTAGAAGACCTAGATATGACAAATTACGATACCGAACGTGCCAATCAAGACATTGAGAATATGATCAGTTCCTGAATGATCAGAGGGTTTGAGATATGTCTAGTTGAAATCGAGCCTTTCATTCCAGAATAAAAAATCGCTTTAGAATACCATTTTTTGGGTTGAACCTAATGTACTACCATAAAATAACCACATTTTATATGAATGGTCATTGGAGGATGGTAACAATTGTTTATATGGACATGATATTCAAAATGGTAGAAAAAGGGCTGCAAAAAATCTTGAAAAACAAGCCAACAGGATGAAAGGAGTTTTGGTAAATCACATCCACCAGCAGAAATTGGAAACAACGTAACCATACTAGTTTCCGATAAACTCAACGGAGATCTAAAAAATTTCATCGGAGTTGTTCTGCAGATTAACGATGAAGGATTTTACAAAATTAGTACTAAGCATGCCGTTCTTCAAAAACACAAAACCACATTTAATTTTACTTAGTTTTAGAACTGAGTTTGATGTCTGCGCTCATTTTTTTTACTAGAAAATATTTGAAATAGTCCTAATACGCTGCCTAGGAACAATTAGTTTATCCTGAAAACAGCTGTAGCATATACTCAAATTATGGTGCTCGTTGAGAAAAATCGTAGTATAAAAACTTAATTTTTTTATAAAACGGAAGAATAAAAAAGAAAGCGTTAATTAAAATACCGGCGCAAAATTATAGGATCAAATTTTTGGAGTTAAAAAATTCGCTAGTGGCTTCACTTAAAGGATAATAATACGGTGGTATAATCATCAGGAAATGCAAGAGAGCCGGTAGCAATTAAAGCGTTGGCAAGTGCAGTATTCAGTATCGAGTTTGTTAGTCAGTAATTATCTTCACACGTTTCGCAAGCCAGGATAACTGAAGATTCACTATCTGTCCAGTCCTCGAATCGCGTAGGGGTTGGCAATAAAACGCCCCCAGGATGAAATATTCAAATTATCTCACCTGTCGTACGTGTCCCACGCAAAATGGAACCACTCCATTATTCTTAAAACCGCCGCCGCCATTAAATAAATAGGATAATTAGGAAAATCGTACACGTATCCCGTTCCATATGTCTATTTTTTGCGTTTTTCCTCTGGTAATCTGTGTGATTCATGGATATCTACCCAACTTGCGCAAAGATTAAAAGTGACATTAAAATATTAATGGAGATAAATGATAAAGGTACTCGATTAAGAGGTTTATAGAGCCGTTTTAATTTTAATACCCCTTTTTTTGATTGATGAAGCATGGAGCTGTTGTTTAAAATTGGAGATCTCACCCAAACACAGAAGGGATGATTAGTATTAATGATTTCAAACGCACCATTTATTTTTCTAAAGGATTCTACTTTTATCTCCAATACCAAATATTTTACCACTATATCAGCTTTCAATACTCAACTTTTTTCCCTACTTTATGTCCAAACATTTTACACCCAATTCTTTATCAATACTCACTCAATATAAAAACTTATTAACATTTTTTAAATTAAAATTTTACTAAACATTCAACAATTATATTAAATTTTGATTTTAATGCAATTTAATTTATTATTTTAAAATTTTTTTTAAGAAAGTTACGATTTTTTTAAACGAGCGCTACATTTTCGTCCTTGCAGTTTTACAAAAATAGAAAATTCTACAGCGTTTTAGTAATTTTTGATGGTTCCTTTTAAAAATAAGTTGTCGTCACAAGAAAATGCAGTTTTTATTAAGATTAACTAATTTTTAGGATTTCTACGAATTTTCAAAATAATTAAACTATTTTAGCTTTCGCGTTCGGTAGTAAAAGTAGACTTTTAGAAAATCCTGCAGCGTCTTAATAATTTATGAGATATAAGCGGAAAATTTGTCACACTTATAAAAATATATTTATTTTATATATTTATTTTGTTTTGTAAAGAAATAAATTTGTAAATTTTTAACGTTATTATGACACTTCAAAGTAGGTAAATATATTTTTAAATATTATAAAAACATATTTTACATGCAGATAAATTTAAGTTTTATTGGTATATAAAAACTACATTATATTTCGAAAATGAGGCAGTTTCATTTATAATTCTATGATTTTTTGTAAGAAAGTTATTATTTTTTTAAACGAACGCTACATTTTCATGCTTGCAGTTTGAGCGCGCAAAACTATATATAAAAATAAAGCCTACAAAAATTCTATAGCATTTTGGTAATTTGGTATATTTTTAAAAATATGTCGTTATTATAAGAAAATTCAGTTTTCATTAAAATTGACTGATTTTTAGGATTTCTACAATTTTTTAAAGTAAATAAATTATTTTAGCTCTTACGTTGAGTACAAAAAATAGACTTTTAGAACCCCTGCAGGGTTTTAATAATTTATGGGGTATAAGCGCTAAATTCGGTACTCTTATAAAAATATATTCATTTTATAAAAAAATAAGGCTCTTATAAAAATGTATAAATTTTTAACGTTGTTATGACACTTCAAAGTAAACATATTTTTAAATATTACAGTAAAATATTTTTCATGCAGATAAATTTAAGTTTTATTCATACTGCATTCAATTTTGAAAATAAGGCAATTTAATTGATAATTCTATGATTTTTTTTTTTAAAGTTATTATTTTTTTAAACGAACGCTACATTTTCGTGCTTGCAGTTTGAGCGCGCCAAACTTTTTATTAAAATAGAGCCTACAAAAATTCTATAGTATTTTGGTAATTTGGTATATTTTTAAAAATATGTCATCATTATAAGATAATTCAGTTTTCATTAAGATTGACTGATTTTTAGGATTTCTACGATTTTTTAAAGTAAATAAATTATTTTAGCTCTTACGTTGAGTACAAAAAATAGACTTTTAGAACCCCTGCAGGGTTTTAATAATTTATGGGGTATAAGCGCTAAATTCGGTACTCTTATAAAAATATATTCATTTTATAAAAAAATAAGGCTCTTATAAAAATGTATAAATTTTTAACGTTGTTATGACACTTCAAAGTAAACATATTTTTAAATATTACAGTAAAATATTTTTCATGCAGATAAATTTAAGTTTTATTCATACTGCATTCAATTTTGAAAATAAGGCAATTTAATTGATAATTCTATGATTTTTTTTAAGAAAGTTATTATTTTTTTAAACGAACGCTACATTTTCGTGCTTGCAGTTTGAGCGCGCCAAACTTTTTATTAAAATAGAGCCTACAAAAATTCTATAGTATTTTGGTAATTTGGTATATTTTTAAAAATATGTCGTCATTATAAGAAAATACAGTTTTCATTAAGATTGACTGATTTTTAGGATTTCTACGATTTTTTAAAGTAAGTAAATTATTTTAGCTCTTGCGTTGAGTACAAAAAATAGACTTTTAGAAAATCCTGCATAGTATTAATATTTTATGGGGTATAAGCGCTAAATTCGGTACACTTATAAAAATATATTCATTTTATAAAAAAATAAGGCTCTTATAAAAATTTATACATTTTTAACGTTGTTATCACACTTCAAAATAAACATATTTTTAAATATTACAGTAAAATATTTTTCATGCAGATAAATTTAAGTTTTATTCATACTGCATTCAATTTTGAAAATAAGGCAATTTAATTTATAATTCTATGATTTTTTTTAAGAAAGTTATTATTTTTTTAAACAAACGCTACATTTTCGTGCTTGCAGTTTGAGCGCGCAAAACTTTTTAAAAAATAGAGCCTACAAAAATTCTATAGCATTTTGGTAATTTTGTATATTTTTAAAAATATGTCGTCATTATAAGAAAATACAGATTTCATTAAGATTGACTGATTTTTAGGATTTCTACGATTTTTTAAAGTAAGTAAAGTATTTTAGCTCATGCGTTGAGTACAAAAATAGACTTTTAGAAAATCCTGCAGGGTTTTAATAATTTAAGGGGTATAAGCGCTAAATTCGGTACACTTATGAAAATGTATTCATTTTATAAAAAAATAAAACTCCTATAAAAATGTATAAATTTTTAACGGTGTTATGACATTTCAAAGTAAACATATTTTTAAATATTAGAATGAATTATTTTTCATGCAGATAAATTTAAGTTTTATTCATACGCAAAAACTACATTTAATTTTGAAAATAAGGCAATTTAATTTATTAATCTATGATTTTTTTTTAAGAAAGTTATTATTTTTTTAAACAAGTGCGCTAAATTTTGCTCCTTGCATTTGAAGTGCACATGATAATTTCAGAACATTTACAATTTTTGGCGCACTACAAGAGAATTTTATACATATTTTAAAAAATGTTATTTACTTCATAAAATGCGATTTTTACAAAAATATATCTGCTCTAATTAATTTACTTCACTTGAAAACATGTGTACAACTTTTTTTAATTTTCGTCGTGTATTCAAAAAAATTTCAGCTCATATAAAAATATGTTTTATTATTAAAGAGAAAATATAATTTTTATAAAATTAATCCAATTCTTGCGCTTGTAGATTAATTTTTAAGTATTTATGTTTTTGTTTTTTAATAAAAATATGAGTACTGCTAAGTAATTTATATTTTTGATATAAATAACAGTTCCACCTGAATTGTTTAAACAGTAAATGGGATAGAAAATATAGGAAATAACATGAGTAAGCTTGTTACATGCAAATAACATCTATGAAAATACACGCTCTCGTAAAATATTCATATAAATGTAATGCAGACTCTTGTAAATTAATACCATTTATTACCCAGGATGAAACACATACGTACATGCATAAATATATAAAATACCCTGGCGATTGTTAAAAAAATTAAAGCGCTTCACTTTGGATTTAAATTTTCATCCCCTGCACTAGCTCGATGCTCTCAAAGTTGCCGGAATTTATAGCAGCGATCTTTCATGAAAAATTAAAATAACCTTAAACTTTTTCATATCGTTACATAGATCTATAAATAAGGATAAGGTTGCGAGATAACACGGCGAGACTTTGGCATTTCTGGCCATAATTCATTATTAATGGGGTTGCCTTGTGATAAGAGCAAAAACACGTATGAGGATATAAAAAAGGCATAAATAAAAAATGTTTTTAATTTCTTGAGGATTAAAAAACGCGCATCCTCTTTTCTTTTTGTTTCAACGAACGCACGGTGCGGGAAATTTGGTTAAATGAAAAGTTTGTCAGCGTGGAGGCTCATGCGCGAATCCACCCTTAGCTTTCCACTTTCCACCCCTTCAGCTTCAGTTTTTCTCGTCTGACAGAGGCTATAGTTTATCGACTGATAGAGCAAGAAAACCTGATAACGCTGGAGAGAGAAAATTCCAACTTGGCACCATACAGCCACCATCAAAGCGCAGGCGCGCCCACATATGTTTCGAAATTAAATTACTTTTTTGTTATTTTCTCGGTCTTGTTAATTAGTCAACTTTTTTTGCGGTCGTAAAACTAGAGCGAAATAAATAAATACTCTTTACTTTCGTGAGCTCCATCCTAAAAAATCACCACATTTTTTGCACACGGTTAAATGTTAATATTATGGATGCCGCGTCGTTGATTTAATGTTACATAATAAAAATGTTGATTTCGACGTGTAATTCATTTATCCCTTGAGGTTCGACCGCCTAGCACCGCCATTAACTAAAACTGCAGTAGGGGCCGCAGGATTTACAAAAAATTACAAATTCACCCCATATATCAAAGCGGAAATTTTACCAAACCCCCAAATAAACGTCTTTCCACCACCAGCTTAAAATAATACTCCTGGTTTTAAAAAAATATATAAAAACGCTCCAGAATTTTCTAAAAATCCACGACTTAAAAATGGTTTACTTATTTTGAAAAATCGTACGAACCCCAAAAATAAGTCAAATTTAATAAAAATTATATTTTCTTGTAACGATGACATATTTCTATAAGTGTACAAATTTTTTTGGAGATCCGTCAAAAATTACACAAACGCCGTAGATTTTTCCGAAGCTCTACTTTTATAGAAAGTTTAGCGCACTCAAACTGCAAGTACGAAACTGTAGCGCTACTTTATTAAAACCATAACTTACCTAAAAAAAATCATAGAATAATAAATTAAATTGCCTTATTTTTAAAATTTAAAACAGTTTTTGTGTATGAAAAAAAAAATTATATTTATCTGGGTGAAATAGATTTTATTATATTATTTAAAAATATTTTTACTTTGAAGTATCGTAAAATCGTTAAAAATTTATAAATTTTTATAAGAACATTATTATTTTATAAAATAAATATATTTTTATTAGTGGCCCGAATTTTACGCTTATACCTCATAAATTATTAAAACGCTGCAGGATTTTGTAAAACTCTAATTTTACTACTCAACGCAAGAGCTAAAATAGTTTGCTCATATTAAAAAATCGTAGAAACCCTAAAAACCAGTCAATCTGAATAAAAACTACATTTTCTTGTAAAGATGACATATTTTTATAAGCATACTAAATTTTATGGAGACAGATTAAAAATTACCAAAACGCTATAGAAATTGCTTAGGCTCTATATTCTTATAAAAAGTTTTGCGCGCTTAAACTGCAAGGACGAAAATTTCGAACTCGTTTAAAAACATCATAACTCTCTTTAAAAAAATCAAAGAATAATAAAGTAAACTGGCTTATTTTCAAAATTTAATGCAGTTTTTGTGTATGAATAAAACTTACATTCATCAGCATGAAAAATAATTTTTTATATTTTTAAAAAATATTTTTAATTTGTCGTGTCGTAAAATCGTTTTTATAAGAATTTTATTTTTTTATAAAATGAATATATTTTTATAAGTGGCCCGAATTTTACGCTTATACCTCATAAATTATTAAAACGCTGCAGGATTTTCTAAAACTCTAATTTTACTACTCAACACAACAGCTAAAATAGTTTACTAGCTTACTTTCAAAAATAGTAGAAATAACCCTAAAAATCTTAATAAAAAGTACATTTTCTTATAACGATGAAATATTTTTATAATCGTACTAAATTTTATGGAGAATAAAAATTATGAAAATGCTGTAGAATTTTTGTAGGCTCTATTATTATAAAAAGTTTTGCGCGCTCAAACTGTGCAAGGACAAACATTTAAAGCTTGTTTTAAAAAATCATAACTTTCTTAAAAAAATCATAGAATAATAAATTAAACTGCCTTATTTTCAAAATTTAATGCAGTGTATGAATAAAATTTAAATTTATCTGCTGGAAAAATATTTTATTATAATATTTAAAAATATATGTTTACTTTGAAGTGTCATAAAAACGTTAAAAATTTATAAATTTTTATAAGAACTATATTTTTTTATAAAATGAATATATTTTTATAAGTTTGCTGAATTTAGCGTTAATTGCTTATTAATTATTAAAACGCTGCAGGATTTTCTAAGAGTCTAATTTTACTACTCAGCGCAAGAGCTAAAATAGTTTACTTTAAAAATTCGTAGAAACCCTAAAAATTTGCCAATCTGAATAAAAACTACTTTTTCTTGTAAAGATGGGATATTTTTATAAGCATACTAAATTTTATTGAAATAGATTAAAAATTACCAAAACGCTATAGAATTTTCGTAGGCTCTATTATTATAAAAAGTTTTGCGCGCTCAAACTGCAAGGACGAACATTCAGAGCTTGTTTTAAAAAATCATAACTTTCTTAAAAAAAAATCATAAAATAATAAATGAAATTGCCTTATTTTCAAAATTTTATGCGGTATATGAATAAAACTTAAATTTATCTGCTTGAAAAATATTTTTTTATAATATTTTAAAATATATGTTTATTTTGAAGTGTCATAAAAACGTTAAAAATTTATAAATTTTTATAAGAACTTTATTATTTTATAAAATGAATATATTTTTATACGTTTGCTGAATTTAGTGCTTATACCTCATAAATTATTAAAACACTGCAGGATTTTCTAAGAGTCTAATTTTACTACTCAGCGCAAGAGCTAAGATAGTTTACTTTAAAAAATCGCAGAAACCCTAAAATTCTGCCAATCTGAATAAAAACTACATTTTCTTGTAGAGATGGGATATTTTTATAAGCATACTAAATTTTATGGAGATAGATTAAAAATTACCAAAACGCTATAGAATTTTCGTAGGCTCTATAATTATAAAAAGTTTTGCGCGCTCAAACTGCAAGGACCAACATTTAGAGCTTGATTTAAAAAATCATAACTTTCTTAAAAAAAATCATAGAATAATAAATTAAACTGCCTTATTTTCAAAATTTAATGCGGTATATGAATAAAACTTAAATTTATCTGCTGGAAAAATATTTTTTTATAATATTTTAAAATATATGTTTACTTTGAAGTGTCATAAAAACGTTAAAAATTTATAAATTTTTATAAGAACTTTCTTTTTTTATAAAATGAATATATTATTATAAGTTCGCCGAATTTAGCGCTTATACCTCATAAATTATTAAAACGCTGCAGGATTTTCTAAGAGTTTATTTTTTCTACTCAGCGCAAGAGCTAAGATAGTTTATTTTAAAAAATCGTAGAAACCCTAAAAATCTGCCAATCTGAATGAAAACTACATTTTCTTGGAAATATGGGATATTTTTATAAGCATACTAAATTTTATGGAGATAGATTAAAAATTACCAAAACGCTATAGAATTTTCGTAGGCTCTATTATTAGAAATAGTTTTGCGCGCTCAAACTGCAAGGAACAACATTTAGAGCTTGATTTAAAAAATCATAACTTTCTTAAAAAAATTATAGAATAATAAATTAAACTGCCTTATTTTCAAAATTTAATGCGATATATGAATAAAACTTAAATTTATCTGCTGGAAAAATATTTTATTATAATATTTTAAAATATATGTTTACTTTGAAGTGTCACAAAAACGTTAAAAATTTATAAATTTTTATAAGAACTTTATTTTTTTATAAAATGAATATATTTTTATAAGCTTGCCGAATTTAGCCCTTATACCTCATAAATTATTAAAACGATGCAGGATTTTCTAAGAGTCTAATTTTACTACTCAGCGCAAGAGCTAAGATAGTTTACTTTAAAAAATCGTAGAAACCCTAAAAATCTGCCAATTTGAATGAAATCTACATTTTCTTGTATAGATGGGATATTTTTATAAGCATACTAAATTTTATGGAGATAGATTAAAAATTACCAAAACGCTATAGAATTTTTGTATGCTCTATTTTTATAAAAAGTTTTAAGCGCTCAAACTGGAAGGACGAAAATTTAGCGCTCGTCGGAAAAATTCATAACTTCCTCAAAAAAAAATCGTAAAATTATATATTAAATTGCGTTAAACTCAGAATTATATTTTGTTTATGAAAAAAAATATTATACAGTTATTTATTTATGAGAACTATTTTTTAATTACATTTAAAATTTGATGAAGTTTGAAACCTAATAAACTCATTAAAAATTAAACGAATTTTATCAAAACTTTTTTGTTTAATCAAGAAAATATATTTTTATACTTGTACCAAATTTTATAAATATACCGCAAAAATAACAAAAAATGGCGTAGCTTTTTCGTAAGCTCTATGAATCGCTTGAACTGCTTGTTCTAATATGTAGGGTTTTGTTTAAAAAATCATAACTTTCTTAAAAACCGTTATAGAAACAAAATTTAAACTGGATAATAATAAGAATTATGTATTATTTCATGTAAAAAATAACGGAATAGTTTTAATCATTTAAAATATTTCTTTTTAATATTTAAAATTTCATGTAATGTAGAATTATAATAAAAATTTTATTTTAAAAATGAATATTTTGCAAATGTTTCAAAAATTATTTTGTGATATCTTTTAAATTTGCAATAGAATGGAGCAAACAAACAATATTTTTTGATTGTTATTTATGATGAATAATTAATGCAATTACTGAAAAATATTTTATGCGGATAAAGTATAATATAATTGAAATATAAATTTGAAACGAAATAAATATTCAGGATTGAAAATTTAGGCGCAATCATTTAGTAATGTTATTCATTATCCTAAACAATTAAAAAGCGTATTGAAAATATTTGTTGTAAAAAGTGGAGTGGAAAAAAGTAGCTCCATTATACCCCTGACATGGATAATAAAAATTTCATCCACGCATCACTGGCCGCTTTTGTTCGAAAAATACTGTTTTGTTTTGAGTTTGATTGAAATGTTAGGTTTATTAGCGGAAAATATCATTTTCATTGATAATAGCGTTGGTAGTGCGCGTTTTGTAACCAGATTTTGTGTGGAGATTAGGCTCTGGATTGAGGAGAACCTATTGTACGCTAATGTTGGGAATTGCGAAAGGGAAGCGGTAAATATCGCAGGATGCATAGTGATTTTCTAGTGGCCTGAGCGCATTTATCCTTGGTAATGGTCCTGTTTGGGTTTAATCAGGACAGTATCGTATACGGCCTTTAACTGAATTACGCAATTAACGCTGGTCAATCAGGATAAACTGATTTTGACTTGTTGTCGCTTAATAATATGTGCTACATTTAATATACCACACCTACTATTTCATCAATATTTCCACAACTATTAAACTAAACTCAATTGCTTCTACTAAATCTACTAAATCTACAAAACGTACGTTCTATTATTTTTTATATTAACTGAATAAAACTCAGTTCAGTTTAGTACAATCTAGTTAATCCTAAAATAGAAGTACGTACTACTTCGAGGAAAAACCACTTGTTTTTGGTCTTATTATGGTTGTGGCTTCCAAAAATGTACAAAGTGATCTTCAGCAGTGAAGAGAGAGGTTTCTGAAGAAACAAAGAAGAAATGTCCATAGCTTATTTTGTAGGTGGAAGAAGCTAAAAAAGTGGGAAAGAAAATATCATTACAATAAAGAAGAGTAAAACGATTTGGTATTCCGAAAATCGAGGGAGTGAAAAAACTTATTGCACAAAATAAAATATTATTTGTCAATTGATAAATAGTATGATGTGATTGATAAGGCTCATGTAGCTTTTGGAAATGCCGGTCATGACAAAATGTTACTCTAAAAAATATGCCCAGTGGCGTACCCACACATTTTTAAAGGGGAGTGCACTTTTAAAATAAGATAAAAATTTCATTCATTTTAGCAAATTTAATGATTTTTTTTTCCTTAATTTCAACTATTTGCCAGTAAAAGATGGCGGGGCTTGAGTTTCCTGATTTTTTCTTCAATTTTTGATGAAAATTAAAGAAGAATATAAAAAAATTATAATGAATCGAATGTTGTTGAAATCATAAAAAATATACGTTAAAGTGTAGGAGTCAATATTAAATTTAACGGTACATATAATTATTTTAGGAAATTTTTTGATTTAAAAAATATTATTTTAGTCGAATTTTGTGACTCGAGTAAGAAATTATAGTTAAGATTTAATTTACGTACAACACACAATATAATGTTAGTGAATATTGGGTTGCCTAAAATTCATTTCTACTCCGCCCTTTTATTTCTTGTCAGTGCAAAGTAGTAATTTCTACTCCTAGGCAGTACAAAGTTACCATAGAATCAACAAACATAAATGTGACATTTTAAAGCCTTCAAAATGTCACAGAAGACTCTACTTTAATGACAGAAAACATGCTGTCATTTTTTAATCCTCGAAAAAAAAATATTAATTTAATAATAAAAATATTTGTTCTCGAAATCTAATAAATTAGACCATTTCGAAATTTTTTGATAGATTTATTCAGCCAGTGGAGTACCCAGAAAATTCAATTTCTAGAAGAATGGTATGTAACCAATTTAACGTTACAATCAGTTGTATAAATTCAAAATCCATAATTTTAAAAATACACTGTATTATTTGTATGCAACCAAATTAACATTGGGTGACTTTTTTAAAATCCCCTATAAAAATTTAAAAAAACTTTTAAGAAAAATTTAAATAAAAGAATGAAATATTTGTTTATATTAAATTTAATTTTTAATTAAGTGAGAAATGATTAAAATTGAACAAAGTAGTACAAAATGTAAACATTGTAAATCTCGATGAGTTTGTAATTTGAGAACAGGCTCAACGTATTGCCAACAATTATGACTTATGACATAAAAAATGAAGTCCTTGATAAACAAAAAACGCAAAGTATTATCAATTAATGAATTTTATTCCCGCATAAGAACAATAGACTATTCAAATGCGAGTAATTAAATGCTCCTACGTGGTAATTTAGTTTATTGTAAAAAAGTAGTTACAATTTAATCAAAATAATTTAATTAAACGTCGAGATTATTAAATTTTTGCTTAAATTTTTGTAAATTTAATATTAATTGATATTAACGCACGTGTTGTTCCTGCTTTAATTAGAAATAATAGCGTAACGAATTTATATTACGTGTTTGATTAAATTAATAATTAATACATTCGAGTAATTGTATATCATTAATTCCGAGAAGAAAATAATTTTAAGTTCCGAATGTTTCTTAAAACTCAACGTTTATTATTCATACGAATCGAATTATTTTGAACAGAAATTATTTACTATGATTTCAATTCAATTTTATTATGTGTTGTTATTTTTCAACCTTCGTAGGGATAATCTGAGGATAAACAACGATTTTAATTAGATTTATTGGCTGATTTTATTGCTATAATTTAGGAAGTAGATGTTTTAGTAGATTATTTTTAAAATAACGTTAAATTGGTTTAATGTGCGGCAAGCTTGAAATTTTATTGTTTCGGTATTCTTTAAAAAAAAAACCAAATTTGACGTCAAGTTCCAACTGTTTCGTAGAAAACAGATTTATTTAAATTTGTTTGTAAAAAAACTAAATTATTGAAAAATTTCATGTCCCATAAAAGTTAAATATAGAGGAAAAAATGTATAAAACCAAAGTTATTTTCAAAAAAATTTTTTCGAAAACTATACGAGGTACAAAAACGGAATCAATTGTATTTTCGAATCATTCTAATAAAATGTTTAAAAGTCTTCAAATAATCTCTCCGCCGGATTTGTGCAGAAATTTTAGCAAATATTTTACGATTTTATTATGGAAAAACTAATTAACCGATTTTCACCAAATATTTTTTAAAATACATCTAGATGCTACATGTTTCTGGTATAAAATTTTGGAGTTGATAACTTCAGTAGTTTTTAAGAAATTTATTAAAATTTAAAACTTGGAAAATATTTAATAGAATCTTAAAAAAAGTTTTGTGTTTTTAAAAAGGGCTGTAAATGAGTGTTTAGTTAAAAAAATAATAATTTTGTTATCACTTTTCGTTTTTGAGTTCTGAACAAAAATGTGCAAAATCCCACTTCAAGTCAAATCTAATCCAGAAATTTTAGATTTTTTTAGAAAAAAAATTGTTTTATCAAAAACTATACGTGGTACAAAAACGTTTAAGGGCTCAAAACTTAAGGAATGAATTGTATTTTTTGATTATTCTAATAAAATGTTTGAAGGGCTTCAAATAAACTCTCCAGGGCCGGGTTTGTGCCCAAATTTTAGCAAATATTTTACGATTTTATCATGGAGAAACTAATCGACCGATTTTCACCAAATATTTTTTAAAATACATCTTCGTGCTATATGTTTCTAATATGAAATTTCGGTGTTGATAAATTTAGTAGTTTTCAAGAAAATTATTTAAATCTAAAACTTTAAAAATATTTAAATATTATCTTTGAGAAAAACTTTACATTCACTAATTAAATAAAAATTTTATAAAGGACTTTAGATGAGTTTTCTGGCAATCATTTTGTTACCACTTTTCGCTTATGAGTTCTGGACTAAAATCTTTGGGTTAGGTTAGTCTAGTAGCATAAATTATAATTTGTTGGATTTAATTAAGGTTTATATAAATTTAATAATAAATTTAAATAAAATAGTTGATATTGCAGTGAGAAAGAGTGTATCGAACTGTTAAATATTCAATGCAATCAAAGATTTTTTCCCTTCATCCAGCGGCCGTTTAATTTAACCTAAATACTTGATTATTTTGAAATAGTTTTAATTTCGCTCAAAAATAGCTTAGATTATAGCGAATCGCTTCTTGCACCAATCTCTAAGCACAATCAAAGGTCGTACTAATATTGTAATAAATGAAGCGAGCACTGAGCTCATTACCTATTTCGTAAATGTACAGAGACAAATAAAATTTCACATCGCTTTGTAATCAACCACGCGTCATTTTTAATTATATTTTAATTAGCTTTTAAGTAAATATTACAATTATTGCAATTTTAAGCAAGTAATATGAGAAAAATCACACAACTCGTGTTTTTATTATTGCGAGATCAATTTTTTGAGTAAATTTATTTCATATCTAAAAAAAATTCATGAAATAAAAAATTAAAAATGAGATATACAGTTGTGGAAAAAAGTAATGAAACTATTTGCTTATTTTATGCTGTCAATAAAAGCACAATTTATGGTATCATTAAGAACAACGAAAAATTCACAGGTTTGCTCAAAAAATTATTATACCTTTGAATAAGGTAAAGAAGGCTCCAAAACTAGTGGTTCCTGAAATTGAAGCCGAGAAACGATTAAACCATGTTATTATAACACATGAAATGCTCAAGTGTATTTTGATGAGTTTCATTCGACTTCAAATCCCTCTGTTACATTTGAAGCAAGTATAATGGCTGGATCGAAAATTTCAAAAAACGACGTTTATTAAAAATTTGTGGAGAAAAACTGCCTTCTAACGAATCTGCAGTATATCTATTTCTTGAAACATTACAACAACAATTGTTACCTTAAAATTAAAAAAAATTATCAAGTGTATAATGCAGATAAGACATCTTTACTTTTTAAGAAACCGAACAGAAGAACTTTATTTACCCTGATTGAAAAAACTGTACCAAGAAGAAAAATTTAAAAGAAACATTAATAATAATAGGGCCATGTGTCAATCTATGTAATAATCACCGCCTTCCTTTCATGGTCATCGGAAAATCAAAAAAACGCTGTTTCAAAAATATAGTTCTCCCTATCGCTCTAAAAAATGCTGTCAAAAGACCAGATAATACCACATGACACTACATATCTTCAAGAGCAAAATCTTGAACCTAAATCTGTATTTCTACTCGACTTTCTACATTAATAATTCCGGTGAGCTGTCATCAGTTGATGGTAACATTAAGGTATATGAACAAATTATTATGAAATCACATATAAGAAATTTTTTTTGATGTAATTAACTTCAATGCCTGGCGATGACACTTCATCATAATTGAAAACTATTTGTATTAAGGAATTTGTGTATATGATCACCAAATCATGGAATGAAGTTCCAACAATTAAAACTTGATTTAAGGTCAGCTTCAAGCCAACAAGTTCAGAAGATAATGATGCATGTGATGAGGATATTATTCCATTAGAAGAACTTCGAGACACCCAAATAAAATTATAATTCCAAACCTAAATAGGCGATTCTTCGATTTTGAAGCTATATAGACGAGTTGCTCCTGACGAAATGTTGCAGAAATTATGAAATGGTCTTCAGGAGTAAGCGAAAATTACAATATGATTACGGATGAAGAAATAATAGATAATCGTTCAGAAAACTCTAATGAAATGATCGATCTAGATAATGAAGAAGTGAAGACATGACAGACCACATAAATTGGGCAAAGGCTTCTCTGTCATTGGAGGATGAATTACTTCTAAGAAGATTAAGAAAAAAGCTTTTATTGAAAAATTAAAGACATTATAAACATAAAATGTTCCTACTGTTTTCTCTATTATGTATAGAATATTCGTATTAAACATTTTTTTGTAAAGTACTCTTTAAATTGTAGATTTTATTCTGTATGTTTTTTTTATTTTATCTTAATCTTTTCTAATAGTAATAACTTAGTTAGAATTATTTAAAAGATTAATTCAGAAAAAAATGCTTTGTTTATCCAAAACTTAATTCATAATTTTATTCAAAAAGAACACTTAATTCTGATTACAACATAGTTTACTATGTGTATTTATGATTTTTTGTTGGCAAGTTATGATTTATTTAATGAAACGCTTCCGTCTAAATCCTTGCAGGATCAGCGCGCAGTTATAAGTAGACCTTCAGTAAAAGGTGGACCATTTTTATAATTTTCAAGATACACCCAAACATTTTTTGTAAACATATAAAAATATGTTAGTTTTAACTAAAAATATAATTTATTTAAAGACTGAATATTTCTTATAGCTTTTATTAACTTTACTAAAACTGTTTCGTGATGTTTTTGGTTTGGATGGTTTCGGTCAAATCGGCGATTTGAAATGTTGCAAGATTATTCTGGGCGAAGAATTTTTGCGCTTTTTTGGATTGCTAGGTATAAATTTAAGGGATATACAGGGTGTTGCAAAAAAAAGTTATTTTTTCCGATTTCTCGAAAACGCGTCCACCGATTTTCCCCAATATTTTTGCGTTCTTTTCTGCTCGAGGAGCCGAAACTTTTTTGATTCTTAACGTTTTTCGCTCCGGGTCGCAATTTTTTAAAAAACGGGAACATTTTCATCGGGGGAATCTCTTAAAAATCAGGAGATTTTTTTAGAAATTTGCCATACCGCAGGTCCTATTCGCAATTGAACAAAGGGTTGCGTGACGTCGAGTTTTTTTTTCAAATTTCCCCCACCGAGCCGAGATATCAACCTCTTTTGTTTTTACCTTTTTTCGACTTTTCTCGAGAACGGGTAAACAGATTTTTACAAAATTTCATGCGGTACTGCTCCCTTAGGCCACCTTTTTGATTTAAAAAAAAAATTAGAAAAAAAATAATTTTTTTTCGCTCCGGACCGGAATTTTCAAGTTTTCAAAATGACCAAAATTCAAATTTCGACTAAAAATATGTTGCATCTGCTTTCGACATTTCGACATTTCGCCATATACCGGTGTTTTCAGCGTGAAAATCACTTTAAAACCTATATGGCTTCATCAGCGGCATTCTACTATGAAGGGGTCAAATGGAGCCACGAGTCCGACCCTGCAACCTTTTTTTTCGTTTTTCATCAATAAAATAAAAGTCTCTCAAAATGTTTCAATTTTCTCTTCAGATTTTTAAAGAGGACGCCGAGCCGCACCGAATAAATTTTTTTCGCTCAAAAATTCCTTTAGGGACAGATTCTGGGTCCAAACAAAAAAATTTCAAAATTTTTCGGACGAGTCGCGCACATAAATTAAAGAATTTTTTATTTTTCATTTTAGAAAAATAAAAATGGATGGAGCGGTTTCAGGAAAACGTTCTTGATTCAATGCGATCAAATTTTTTCAAAAATTCGCACGTTGCACTTAAAAATGAAAAATTTAAGATTCTACAAAATTCCACTAAAATGAAGAAGCCTTCCAAAACCTTTAGACCCATAAATTAAACAACTCCTCCAAAGCCGCTCAAAATCTTAAAAATCGCTACGCGTGACGACAAGGGGGCCGACTTTAGCGACGCGGTATTACTATACAGGGTGTCCCAAAAAGAATTGCTCAGAAAAAAAACCTAGAAAGTACAGAAGATTTCATCGGCAAAATACCCAATGACCAGGGTCGGAACAGCCCAGTTATTTTTGACGAGTTTTGAATTTTGTGCTTACAGAAAATGTCGATAATTTGAAATTCTCTTATTGTTCATAAACTACTTGATCAATTTAAATTAAAAAAAATTGTAAAGTAAAGCTAATTATTGCGGCTTTAACTTGAAACTAAAAAAACATCATAAAAAAATTATTTTGATAGAAAAAAATATTATTTTTTTCAAAAAAACGATGAAAATTTACTTTTTTCTTTATACTTTCGCTTATATTTTTGAAATAAGCTTCATAAAGATACCATTTTTCACGTCCGTAAAACTTTACAGTAAACTCTATCAATTAAAAAAAGATTCAGTGTTCTATCTATTTTACTTTAGGAACAGTGATGATAAGAAAAATATCCTGCGCGAGTGACTTCAAGTAGTAGGTTATTTCATTTAAATTGATCAAATAGTTTATAATAGAATTTCGATTTAACGAAATTTTCTGTGCTAACAAAATTAAAAATCCCATCAAAAAATAACTGGGCTGTTCCGAGAACTTGGCCATTGGATTTTTGTCGATGAAATCTCGTCTACTTTCTAGGATTTTCTTCTGAGCACTCTTTTTGGGACACCCTGTATACACGAGCCACATCAAAATGGTCGATTTTTGCGGTGTAAATTTTTTTTGGGGGGGGGAGGGGGGCAACCGATCCGTTTTTTATTATCTTTCATCAAAAAAAAATTTTTCAGATTGTTCACAATAATGAAAATTAAAGTAACCAGCTGCGCCACGGCACCTATTTTAATTCGAGCCACAATTTTAAAACCACACCTTACTGAAAATAAAAGTAACCTAGTTGTGCCACGTCGCCTTTTTTCCTGGGACATACTATTCCACTTACATAGAGAGTTCCTGGAATATACTATTCCACTTACATAGAGGGTTCTAGGGACTTACTATTCCATTTACATAGGGGGTTTGTGGGACTACTATTCCTGGGACATACTATTCCACATATGGTCATTTCCTAGTTAAATCATATTTTTAATTTAATAACTGTATAATGAATAAAACAGTTAAATTTAGGGTTCTACGATTTTTTTAAAACGTGATTTAATTTTTTAACGAAACGCTGCATTTTAATCCTTACAGGATATGAGCGCTGTAATGTTTAGACCTGCAATAATACCTGAATCATTTTTGTAATTTTCAAGCTACACACAACAAACTTTGTTCATATATAAAAATATATTCGTTTTAACTAAAAATTTAATTTTTTTAAAGACTGATCAATTTTTATAACTTTTATTAGCCTCCAAACTTGACCAATTTTCAAATACAAAAAATAAATATTTTACGTATATAAAAAATAAAGTTTAATATATTTCTAGAAACTGTAGTTAAGTGTGAATAAAATGTCGTTTAATTTAGAGTTTTACGATTTTTTTAAAGTGTTATATGAATTTTTTAAACGAAACGCTGCATATTAATCCTCGCAGGATAAGCGTGCAGTAATATCCATACTTTTTTCCACAACTGTATATTTTAAATCAATTAAGTAAGTTGTATCCTATTTTGGATAAATTTAGAAACTTTCACATGCCAAAAAGTAATTAATATTAAAGTTAAGAAAAGCAAAAAAAATATTTTGCATGATATAAGAAACAAATATCGTAATAAATAATTAAAATACGATTTAATGTATTAATCTTCTAGGTATTAAAAAGGCACTACTAAGTTTAGCCAAATATCGCCTTGGCATAATTTTTAATTGTGCAATTTCTTTTAAACCAATATCATTATAAAACCATTTGGACAATTACTTAACGTTTCAAGCACTTGTTAAATCAATAAAAGTGCTTTAGGAATGTGCGTTGAGAGAACATCACTTTAGTCTTAAGTGATTAGAATTGTAATTTTTTAAATCCTGAATTAATTAATATGATATTTATATTAGATGGATCTAATTTTTTAAATCCTATTTAAAAAATTTCAATATCACATAATTGTAACGAATGATATTGCAAAAATTCCTTGTAGTAAAATTATGGTAATTAATGGAAAACAAATGTTCTCACGTTGTAAAGTCCACTCGTCAACTCGTCACAAATATAAAAGTTTGATACATAAAAATAGTTACTAGGATTCCATTGAAGGACAAGGCCGAAAGGTATTATTCGAAAGTAAGCGATGTTCTTTAGCCTGAAGCAATTGGAAATAATTTTATGACCAGAAGTTGACCTTTTTTCGTTAGTATTTAACGAGAATTAATTATTATGCAATTTAAAGTTATAAATAAAAGTACTTAAAGATCAAAATAAATGATAAAAAATTCCACCTAATTTAAATTATCAAAATTGGGTACCATAATTTATTTCTAACATGATGTAATATCTGCGAGTACACTTGATTGTTAATTATCTTGCAAAGGTTCACTGTTTGTAACTCAAGTCCTTGCAATCTAGGTTATGCGATTCGTTAGATTTGAACGAGTTTTAATGGCTATTTATTATAAATAAATGTCTGGTAAGCCTGTGAGGTTTGTAGAAAGGAGCTGCTCTTGTTGGTTCTGCTGCATGCTGCAACCTTGACAGGTTACGCACTAGTTGCAACGTAAACGTATACCATATGATCATTCCTGACCTACCATAACAAATTTTGACCCCTAAAAATATTCTGGACTAATTGGAACTTCTAATAACAAGCTTATGTCTGGAATATTTCCTTTGTTTGTTAGTTTCGTTTCGAAATTTGTTTTTGGTCTTATTATGAATGTAGCTTCAATTAGTCAACAAATTGATCATCAACAGTGGAGAGAGATTTCTGAAGAAACAAAGAACAAATACCCAGAGTATATTCAACAAATAGAAGAAAGCGGAAAAGAAGACACCATTACAACAAAGAAGAGTAAAACGATTTGGTATTCTGGACATTCGGGACGTGAAAAAAGTTATTTCACAAAATAAAGATAATATAAAATATTATTTGTTAATAGATAAACTGTATGATTCATAAACTGTATGATGTAATTGATGAACTTCATGTAGCTGTTGGACATGGTGGTCGTTTTACAAAAGATTTGATATTCCTCTATGTGTGAAGTATGTCAATAAAAGAAAACAAAGTAGAGAAGAGGATTAGTTTCAAAGCCCACTTTGCACTAGAAAATTAGTAGTGCTATGGTACTACTATCAACCTCAACGGGATGGTAAATTAAAAAATATTATGGTTTTCCAAACCATCTTGCAAAATTTGTTTTACTCCGTGCATTGGAATCATCCGAAGTGACCTATCATTTAAGTGACATATTTTTAGCTAAAGGACACGCATGCATCCTCCAGTAAGACTACGGAAGAGCCAATGGCGTACCCAGAATATTTTAAAGGAATGTATTTCTACTTTCATTTTATCAAAAACAACATAAAAATTTCATTCATTTTAGTGTTTTTTATTTTATTTCAATTATTTCCAAATTGAGGGGGTACTCCCCTTCTTGGGTACGCCACTGGTTTTCCTCTCTCCACCGTAAAAAACGTAATAAAATATGGGGACTTGCTAGCAGTTTCCTGATTTTTTATTCGATTTTTGATGAAAATTAAAGAAGAGTGAGTATAAAAAAATTATAATTATGAAAATGTACGTTTAAATTATTTGGTATTAATATTATTGAAACTTGAGTTACAAAATTGTTCATAACTGTTTTATGTTTATAAATGTTTTTACAAAACCTTGAACAATTGTTTATGATATTATCTTTTATTATTAATGAATATTTTATAATAAAATTCAATCGATGATGCAGATCGATAATTATAATAAATATACAAATATGAAAGGAATTCTTTTTATTTTTAATAAAATAATTGTCATTAAAACTCCAGTTTTTAATCAAATGTATACCGGGTGGAAATGAAACTAGGGGCACCCCTGGCATTTCTTTATTTATGGAAATAAAAAATTAAAATTTTAGTATATTATATGATCTATTTTACTTCCGGTTTATCAGGAAATGGCATCCACTTTCTTATTTTAAATACAACCCCCTGATTTTTTCTACGTAAAATCAAACATTGGTTAATTTTAAGTATGTTTATGACAAAAAAATATTTTTTTTCAAATAAATTGATGTTAAATTAATTCGATAAAAAATTAATTACAGGTATAAATTTGAAATTAATACATACATATGGGATATCACAGTAACCGGAAAAAAACCCTCTATTTAATTAGGTGGTGACCTTTATATCATCCTATTTAAAAAAGTAATGATATTTCCAAAAATCGCTTCTTGAAAATTAAAAAAAATAATATCTCAAGAACGGTGAAATAAATTTTATAAATTACAATTTATTTTACGTATTTATATTATTTAAAAATAGTTTTTGTAGGTTTTACTCAAATTTTTTACCAAAAAAAAACATTTTTTCTTAAAGTTTTGAAAAAAAATTTTTTTTGTCATATACATACTTAAAACTAACCAATGTTTGATTTTACGTTGGAAAAATCAGGGGGTTACATTTAAAATAAGAAAGTGGGTGCCATTTCCTGATAAACCGGAAGTAAAATGAAAGATTTATTCGATCCATAAAATTTGTTTTCTTAGATCATATAAGATACTAAAATTCTAATTTTTTATTTTCATAAATAAAGAAATGCCAGGGGTGGCCCTAGTTTCATTTCCACCCGGTATAGGGTGTCTCACTTTTTTTGCATCAAATTTTTTTTTAGATAATAAATGTCATTCTGAACAAAAAATTTCCTATGACTAATATTTTTTTTTCGATTCCTTAAGAAGTTACAGCAATTTTAAAATTTCAAAATATTAATGATTTTTTGGTACACCCTGTATAAATTTAATTTTATTTCAATTTTTTAAATTTGAATCAAGTGGATTTTGACATTATCTGTAAGCCAATCAGATAGGTTAATTTTCTTGCCAGAAATTTTAAATGAGTCCACTTATTTTAAAAACAGCCTTTAGTGTTCAAAAAGGCAAGTTGGGAAAGACAAAATCCAAACCATAGATCTCTTAAATAAAAACATGATGATAAGGAAGAAAAATTATACAGGGTTTCACAAAAAATCGTTAAAATGTTGAAATTTTTAAATTGCTGTAACTTCTTAAGGACTCGAAAAATATATTAGTTTATAGGAATTTTTTTGTTCACAATGACATTTACTATTTAAAAAAAAATTGCTGGAAAAAAAGTGAGACACCCTGCATATGTTACAGTGAAAGTAGAAAGTGCAGTCATTGCTTACAATCACTAGTGAGTGTAAACATTCACTGATGAAATCAGTGGAAGTATAAAATCAATCCATTTAAAGTATTTAGATTCTACTATTACTATGGAATGTGAACTTTCACTAGGAATTGTGAACATTCACTTTGAGGTAGTAGTGAATGTGGCCAATAAAAAATAATAGTACTAAATAAAGGTTAGCTGCCGTAACTTTGGCTCTGTCGTGGTTTACCATGCACTATTTTCAATTCTGGCCATAAAACTGTTAAATAGTTAATAATTTTATTTACAAACTTCCTTCCATTATCAGATTGAAGGACGGACGGTGCACCAATTAAAGTAAAAATATTGATAAGGTTATTGGTTACTTTGATTTAAGTGGTTTAATGTTTAATCACACAAAATTTTGTTAAATGGTCCTAATACACAATAGTAAATTTTAATTATGCACTTAATACTTTATTAAATACATCATTATACTTGTTTTCAGACAACTACACACTATTGTCCTTTACCATAGCCCTATCATCATTAATTTTAATTTTATTAAATAAATCTTCCATTATGAATGTAAATTTGACATGGTTTTTTTGAGGTTAGGAATGTCTAAATTGTAAGTAGTTCCCTGCTTTACTTTCACTAACCACATTCAGTGATTGTTTACACTCACTAATGTAAGTGATTTAAACATGATATTTTCCACTTCCACTGACTATTTAGTGAATGTTTACATTCACTAGTGATTGTTAACAATCACTGATTATCCACTTTCACTGTAACATATACATATATTATTAGCAAACCAAATTTCATGATGGCACGATTAAAATTAAAAAAATGGAGTAGTTTTTTTTTTTAAATTTAATAGATTTTTATCAAAACTTCTGCATTTAACCAAAAAAACATATTTTTATATGTGCACAAAATTTTATAAATTTGCCACAAAATTTACAAAAATGGCGTAACTTTTTCTGGATATCTAGGAATTCTGAGCACTTGAACTGCAAGGACTTAAGTTCAGGGTTTCGTTAAAAAATGCATAACTTCCTTATAAAATAACATAAATACATAAAATAAACTATATTATAATAAAAAATAAATGTACTTTTTTACTGAAAATTAAAAAATAATTTGTGAATAGTTAAAGTATTTTTTTTCAAAAATTATTTAAATATAAAATATTTCAAAGTTTGGAGTCTAAAAAATATAATAAAAATGATCAATATTTATTAAAAAAATAGTTTTAAGTAAAAACAACAATTTTTTAAATAGTTGAGTAAAACTCTTGAGTAAACTTCTTGTATCCAAAAATAAAAAAATAAAATCTTGTATCTTTGGATACAAGAAGTTTACTCAAGAGTTTTACTCAACTATTTAACATTAATCCAGATCAGCAGTGTCACTTATTACCCAATTCAACAATTTTTTATAAAATTATAAAAAATTTTAATTTTATGTCAAAAGTTGTTAGAATTGTGTACTTTTTTCCTTCTTAAACTAGGACTAAATTTGACTCTAAGTGTGATTTTTCACGTTGTTGTCCAGAACTCAACAAAAAAATGTTTCTTTTTTGGCTGAAAACTCATCTAAAGCCCTTTCAAAAACCTTATTAAACTTTAATTAAATTAGTGAATTTAAAGCTTTTTCTAAAATTTTATTATTTAAATATTTTCCAAGTTTTAGATTTTAATAATTTTCTTAATAACTAATAAAGTTATGAACTCCAAAATTTTAAACCAGAAACATGTAGCATTTAGATGTATTCCAAAAAATATTTGGTGAAAATCGGTCGATTAGTTTTTCCATAATAAAATCGTAAAGTATTTGCTATAATTTCAGCACAAATCCGGCCCTGGAGATATTTCTTGAAGACTTTCAAGCATTTTTTTAGAACGATAGGAAAATACAATACATTCCTTAAATTTTAAGCTGTTACACGATTTCTACCCCGTATAGTTTTTAAGAAAACTACTTTTTCTGAAAGATATAAAAATTAAATTTGACTTGAAAATGAGTTTTTACACATTTTTGTCCAAAATTCAAACACGAAAGTGATAACAAAATGATTCTTTTTTTGGCTAAAAACTCACCTAAAGTCCTTTTAAAAAACACATAAAACTTTAATCTAATTAGTGAATTTATAGTTTTTTTTTAAGATTTTATTATTTAAATATTTTCCAAGTTTTATATTTTAATAATTTCCTTGAAAACTACTAAAGCTATGAACACCACAATTTTATACCTGAAACATGTAGCATATAGATGTATTTTAAAAAAATTTTGGTGAAAATCGGTCTTATAGTTTTTCCATAATAGAATCGTAAAATATTAACTAAAATTTGGGCACTAATTTGTCCCTGGGGTGTTTGTTTTAAAATGTTCAAATCTTTTATTAGTATTATCAGAAAATACAATTCATTTCCAAAATTATGAACTCTTAAACGTTTTTTTACCCCGTACAGTTTTCCACAAAACAAGTTTTTTTTTGAAAAATTTCTGTTTTAAATTTGACTTATTTATACAGGGTGAGTTTAAAATAACGCAATTTCCTTAATGTTTGTAGTTTTGAAAAGACATTTATGCGTTCTTTAAACTCACTTTGTATAATATTTATTAAATTTTATGTGTTAATAATTTTTTACTGTGGGTAAACGTAATAAAATTAAAAAAAGGCGTAACATACAAAACAATGTACAATATTATGTATGGTTTTTAAACTTTATTAAAAACTAATTAGGTTACTTTAAATTAAAATTTGCAATTAATTTTATTATCATGAACAACCTACGCGTTTTTAAATCAATAAATAAACCAGATTTTATTAATCGTTCCACATAATTTTATTTAATTTAACGATTAATTCCTAGAAACTCAAAATAAAAGGACAAAATTCGGTTTAAGTTCGTTCAAACACAATACTTGTGTTTTATTATTTCCTTATATATTTTCCAGGTAAATAAAGTATTTATCTTATTAATATTATATCGAATTTTTTTATTTTAATAGTTGCTTCCGCTATTAACACTTTAATTCACGGCCAATTTTTATATATATTTGAAAATTGTTGGAATAGTTAATACCGAATTAAAGCTTAATGAGCTGTTTATTTTATATTTCTTCATTAATTATTTATAGCACCACTTTTTGACTAAAATAATTATCTATAAAATATTTATAAATGCATTCATAAAAATATTTAAAAAATTCACAAGAATTTTAATTGAAAATTATAAAAAAATTTGGTAAAATTATTAGGAATTTTAGCTAAAAAAACTCCAACGTGCAATTTTTTAAAGTTTTGTGTAAAAAAGCTAGGAATTTAAATAACTAAAAATCTATATAATTTTAAAATCACAACCATAAATTAATATTAAGGACGACTTCTTGTCATCTCTCAACTCAACAATAATAAATTTAATTATTTTGTTTATTATTAACATATATAAATACTAGGTAAGTTGTTCATTGTTACACACATAATAGAGCTACTTTTTTAATTGGCAACCACAATTAAAGTACAATTTTTTCTTAAAAGTAAAACCAATAATTTACTATTTATTTAAATTTTATGAATTATTGGTTAGTTGTGTAAAAAATATTTTTTAAGTAAGTACAAGGTTTAAAAATATAAGAAAAGTACGAAATGAAGGTTCTTGAAACTAAAAAAAAGTTATTGCAATAAAAACAATTGCATAAATTACGCAGTGAGACTATAATTGAATAATTTATTCATTTAATTTGACAATAATTATAAAATTATTAACAATTCGAGGCGGATAATTAAAATAATGCCTCGTCCATCCATCCTTATTCATCAAAAGCTCACGAAGCACGTTGACAAGGCCGTTTTAAGAAATTAAGCGATTTTCTGTTAATTACTTTCGCCAGTAGAAATGAGTAGTAGTGTGCTCCCACTACGAAGATGACAGTCCTAAAAGTTATTGAATAATTCCGCGTTATTCCCTACCATTTTCTTAAAACTGCTGGTTTAAAAGTTATAAACAAAACACCAATCTGCAGTTGATTTCAGTGCACCTTTTCACCAATAACGTCCCCTCATGTAATGCGATGTTCAGTTGATACTGATCACTAAAAACCAAACTGAAAGTGACTTGTTTTTTTTTTTGGAGTTTTTAGAACACTTTTTTTATTTTTAGTTTTGTGATTTTTTATAATCCAGATTTTTGTTATATTTTTTTATAGTTAAGGGTGAGTATTTTTTAATAAAATAAAGTTGATTGTCACATCCGGTTGATTTTTGATTATTTTTTTAATTTTTTGATGTACCAGCCAAAAAAAAAAACAAAAAAATTTTTTGTACTACTTTGTGGAAAATGCTTAAAATATAAATTTACAATTATATTTTGTCTTATAGGAGTATATTTTTTCTAATTTTTTTCAAATTTCACTTATTTTTCAAAGCTGAATAAAAAAAAGATAAACCCAGTTAAAATAAAAAAAGTTTTTCTACAAAGTAGTACACAAAAATATATTATCAATTTTTTGTTTTGTTTTTTTTTCTAAAATAGTCCAAAGCGCGTGTTATTTTAAGAATATAATCTCTTTGTTTTCCCTCTACAATTATTTGATTTACTCTTCAAAAACAAAATTTACAAGACTTTTTAAAACACTAAAAACATAGGTGAAAAAAAATACTAGAAAATTTATTATAACCAAAAATGCAGGATTAAAAAATCCACTTATTTCAATTGCAACAAAAAAAAATTTAAAATTATTTTTTACCCAAGTTTCTTATAATTATAATTAATACACAAAATGAGCAAAGAAATATTTTTTTGTATTTGGCTATTACGGTGCTTCAAACTTAAAAATTCTTGAAACTGCAGCAAAAATTGGGAAAAAAATATAAAAATAAAAAAAATATATAAACCAAATTTTTTATCTAAGATCTTTACAATTATAACTAATAAACAAAATGAGCAAAGACATATATTTTTGGTATTTTTCGTGTGCCTGCAATAAAAGCGCTTCAAACTTAAAATACTTGAAAATGCAGCAAAAAATGAAAAAAAAAATCATAAAAACCAAAAAGAAAATATATAAACCTCATTTTTTGTCTGAGATCCTTAGAATCATAATTAATAAATAAAATGAACAAATAAACACATTTTTGATATTTTTCTTTTGGCTGTAACAGCGGTTCAAACTTAAAATTCTTGAAAATCTAGCAAAAATGCCAAAAAAAAATCATAAAAACCAAAAAAAATATATAAACTTCATTTTTTTATTTACGATCCTTAAAATCTTAATTTATAAACAAAATTAGTAAAGAAATATAAATTTGGTATTTTTCATTTGGCTGTTACAGGGCGCTTCAAGCTTAATAATTCATAAAAATGTCCCAAAAAATGCAAAAAAATTAATAAACTTCTTTTTGTACCTAAGATCCTTCAATCATATTTTATACACAAAATCAACCTTGTTCATATTTGGACCTTGCACAAGCCTCACCTGCTGCAATTGAATGTGCTAATTTTTGGTCATCTATTTTATAATATTATGTGTTTGCATTATTTTATGTATTGTTAAGATGGACACGAAATAAATAAATACACAAAATGAGCTAAGAAATATTTTTTTTAATATTCTTCGTTTTGCTGTTACAGCGTTTCAAATAAAAAAATGTAAAAAATAACGTATTTTAATTCCAACAAAAATTATTGAATTATACATTTGTATTGTTTATATTAACCTACATTTTATGACTTTATTAGAACTAAATATATTGAATTAAGAAAATTACAAAGGTTGATTATTAATTGTATGCTAAATTCACATTAATTAACATTGCTAATTTAAATTTTAAAAATATAGACGTAAAGAAAATGCTAAAAAATTTTCCAAAAATAATTAAATATCATGAAATTGTCATGAAAATAATTAAACTTAAATAAAAATTTTCTTAGAAATTTATAATGTTTGTTTAATTATCCTTGAGTGAAAATTATAAAAAACGTACTTTAATTCTCACAAAAAAAATTTAAATTTTAAATTTCTTTTGTTTATATTAACCTAATTTTATAATTTTGTTAGATTTAAATGAATGACAATGATTGTTGATTGTTATTTTAATTTTTGATATTAAAGACATAAAGCATACTTTAATATCAATGAGGTAATAAAATAATAATATTTTTCTTTTATTTTTTTGTCATGAAAATCATTAAAGTTCCTTGAAAAATCTGAAAGTGAATATATACTTAAGGATCAGGTAAATTCCTGGAAATATCATATAAAAAAATGTGAAATACTGAAAAAAAAATCTTGAAATATTCTTGGTATGAAATTCAAATTACACTAAAGAAAAATTTAAGAACGATTTGACAGTACTGCAAAAAGATAAGTACTAATCGCATGAATAACTTTAAAATATTTTGTGGAGGCAAAAGAAATGCTATAATAGGAAAATATCCTTAATTTCTAACTTAAACGCATAAATTAAATAAAAAATGCAAGAAGATTATTGAAAATTTGTATGATTATAAAAATTTAAAGAGATTTTTTGGGGTTATAATATCTAAAAAATATTGAAAAATTAAATGATTAATAATTCGCATCCAAACGCACGCTGCAATATCTAAGAAAATTCTTCTTTGTTGAAAATAGGCTTAGGCTGCAGGCACTTACTTATAATTGAATTACTAGTTGTTAATTATCCTTGCATAAATGATCACCATTTAGCATTTACAATCGTCCTTCTAAACTCACAATATATGTACATAAAATAGTTTTTCAGTGTCGATTTCTGAATTACAAATTTATTGAGAAAATCTATGTTAAATTTTTGTTGCACATAATAAGTAAATTCCTCAGTTTTTTAAACACATCGGCGGATTTATATAGAATCTTATTGCCCCCCCCCCCCCAAAAAAGCTTAATTAAAACTAAAAAAAAAATAAAAAATGAGTTTTAATATTTCGGGATAGGACCGGTTTTGTAGTATCCCGGGGCCCCATAGAAATTTTTGCCCCCAAGTGCTAAATCCGTGTCTAAGTAGATTTCTCAAATATATTTAAATCGACCGCAAAATTAGTTCTAGTGCACTTATTTTTTTTTAATTTTTCAAAATTAATTTACAGCCTCAAAAAGTGAAATTTTTACAAAGTCTCATTTTTTTCAATGATCTTGGAATTTTTCTCAAGTTTATTTTTGGCAAAATTCTCTAGTTTACTCATATTAACTACAAAATTAAACATAGCTAACTTGGTTATTTTTTTATAAGATTTTAAAAAACATTTCACAGCTTCAATGAGTAAAATAGTACAATTTCTACAAAATCACATTTTTGTTAATGTTTTCCTTGGATTTTTTCAACAGACTCGGGTAAATTTTTTGCAAAATTCTCTAATTTATTTAAATCAATCACAAAATTAATTCTAGGTTGCTTAGATACTTTTTTATAATTTTTTTAAAAATCATTTTACAACTTCAACAAATGAAATAGATTTAAAAAAATCTCAGTTTTTTTAATCGCAAAATTATTTCTAGCTCACTTAGTTAATTTTTTATAAATCTTTAAAAATCATCTTTCAGCTTCAACAGGTCTGATTTTTACAAAACCTCAATTTTTTTAATGTTCTCCTAAGAATTTTTCAACAAACTATGCTATATTTTTTGAAGAATTCTCTAATTTTTTCAAATCAATTACAAAATTAATTCTAGCTTGCTTATTTATTTTTTTATAAATTTTTAAAAGTCATTTTACAGCAATTTTTTAATATTCCAGTTGGAATTTTTGAACAAACTCGTATTAACTTTATGGTGAATTCTCAATTTTATTTAAATCGATGGCCAAAATTAATTCTAGCTCGCTTAGTTATTTTTTTCTATATTTTTTCTATATTTTTTTTAAATCATTTCACAACTCTAACAAGTAAAATAGTGCAATTTTTATCAAATCTCAAGTTTTTTTTAATATTCCCCTTGGAATTTTTTAAAATATTTAGATTTATTTTTTGCAAAATTCTCTTATTTATTTAAATCGACCGCAAATTAATTCCAGCTTACGTGGTTATTTTTGTATAAATTTTTAAAAATCATCTTCGAGCTTCAACAAGTTAAATAGTGCAATAATTTTTAGAAAATCTCAATTTTTTTAATGTTCCCCTTGGAAGTTTTCAACATATTTAGATTTATTTTTTGCAGAATTCTCTAATTTATTTAAATCGACTGCAAAATTAATTCTAGCTTACGTGGTTATTTTTCTATAAATTTTTAAAAATCATCTTGGAGCTTCAACAAGTTAAATAGTGCATTTTTTAGAAAATCTCAATTTTTTTAATGTTTCTCTTAGAATTTTTCAATAAATTTGCTTTAATTTTTTGCACAATTCTTAAATTAATTAAAATCAACCGCTAGAGCTCACATGGTTATATATTTTTAAATTTTTGAAAATCATCTCAATTTCTAGAGTTAAATAGTGCAATTTTTACAAAATCCTAATATTTCGGGATGAGACCAATCTAGTACCATAGCAATTTTTACCCAGGATGCCCTAAGTGCTAAATCCGCCCCTGCTTAAAATTCAATTTTTAATTAATCGTTTTATTTCAGATAACTCAGTGATAATAATTTTATAAACCATGTCGTCTTATTTGGAATTTTACAATAATTTTTTGGAAACTAAAGCAGGTGAGTAATTAGCATATTTTTAGATACCAAAAAACGATTTTTTTATAATTTATTAATTTTTTCGTAATTAAATTGAATTTAATACGAAAATAGATATGACTATTTTATATGAGCAAATACATTAAGACCATAAAAATTTCTTAGGAAATCCAACTCATCTTGCAATTAATAATTTTAGAATTTATTTATTTAAAAGCAAGTATTTGCTTTAAACTATGCAAATAAATTCCCTGAATTAAAATTTTTTCTAAATTAAATTGTAGTTTCATAAGACAAACAAATTATTCACTTGATTGCATTATCAATAAAAATAATATAAAGATGTGAAAAATTCTTGCATTTATGGAGCGTGAAAAGATTTTTTATTTTTCTCTTCTCGCAAGGTTGTTTTCCATTGTAGTGATTAAAGTTAAACACTTACATGTAAATTAATTGCATTTTATTACCTTTTTTGTAATTAACCAGTTTAAAAAGACTTCGCATTAATTTTTATTCATTTTTAATTTTACGCAGCAAATTATTACTGTTATTAAATTAATTTCCAAATTTAAATACTTAGAATTACTTAATTTGGTGTATTGAAAGTGTTTATTCGGTTTTAATAAACAAACATATAATTTACTATTTTTTTAGACCCAAGAACAAATGACTGGTTCTTGATGTCATCTCCAGGACCTTTATTAACAATCATAGCAACTTATGTGTACTTTTGCAACTGGGCAGGACCTGCGTATATGAAAGACAGAAAACCCTATGAACTCAAAAATCTTATCAAAATTTACAATGCTGTTCAAGTGGGGCTTAGCATATTCCTAGTGTATGAGGTAAGTACTTACTAAACTTTTACTTTTTGCTTTCTACAAGCGTGTCTTCACGAATCTTCAACGACCTTGTTGATTGAGTAAGAGATTTATTGTTAGGCCTTAGGATTAAAGCCTAATCTTGTTATGTAAAAAAAATTAAAAGAGTTTTCCTCATTTTAGGGTCTCCAGAGTGGATGGCTGCATGACTACAGCTTTAAATGTCAACCGGTTGATTATTCTGAAAATCCCACAGCTAAACGAGTAAGAAATTTTAATTACTTACGTCAAATTTAAGCTCATCAGAAAAAAATATAAAAAAATTAAAAAGAAAATATAAACCTAATTTTTTTATCTAAGATCCTTATAATCATAATTAATAAACAAAATGAGCAAAGAAATATATTTTTGGTATTTTTAGTTTGGTTGTTTCAGTATTTCAAACTTAAAATTTCATGAACATGCAGCAAAAAATATGAAAAAATGGACAAAAAATTAAAAACTTCATTTTTTATCTAAAATCCTTATGATTATAATTAATAAATGCAATAAGCAAAGAAATATAATTTTGATATTTTTCGTTTGGCTGTTACAAAGCTTCAAACTTAGAAATTCTTGAAAATGCAACAAAAATGCGATAAAAACCATAAAAAATGTAACAAAATCTTTTTTTTTTCTAATATCGTTACAATCATAATTATTAAACAAAATGAGCAAATAAATATATTTTTGGTATTTTTAGTTTGGTTGTTTCAGTATTTCAAACTTAAAATTTCATGAACATGCAGCAAAAAAATATGAAAAAATGGACAAAAAATTATTAACTTCATTTTTTTATCCAAAATCCTTATGATTATAATTAATAAATGAAATAAGCAAAGAAATATAATTTTTATATTTTTCGTTTGGCTGTTACAACGCTTCAAACTTAGAAATTCTTGAAAATGCAACAAAAATGCGATAAAAACCATAAAAAATGTAACAAAATCATTTTTTTTCTAATATCGTTACAATCATAATTAATAAAGAAAAGAAGCCAAGAAATATATTTTTGGTAGTTTTAGTTTGGTTGTTTCAGTATTTCAAACTTAAAATTTCATGAACATGCAGCAAAAAAATATGAAAAATGGACAAAAAATTATAAACTTCATTTTTTTATCTAAAATCCTTATGATTATAATTAATAATTGAAATAAGCAATGAAATATAATTTTGATATTTTTCGTTTGGCTGTTACAACGCTTCAAACTTAGAAATTCTTGAAAATGCAACAAAAATGCGATAAAAACCATAAAAAATGTAACAAAATCATTTTTTTTCTAATATCGTTACAATCATAATTAATAAAGAAAAGAAGCCAAGAAATATATTTTTGGTAGTTTTAGTTTGGTTGTTTCAGTATTTCAAACTTAAAATTTCATGAACATGCAGCAAAAAAATATGAAAAATGGACAAAAAATTATTAACTTCATTTTTTTATATAAAATCCTTATGATTATAATTAATAATTGAAATAAGCAAAGAAATATAATTTTGATATTTTTCGTTTGGCTGTTACAAAGCTTCAAACTTAAAAATTCTTGAAAATGCAACAAAAATGCGATAAAAACCATAAAAAATGTAACAAAATCATTTTTTTTCTAATATCGTTACAATCATAATTAATAAAGAAAAGAAGCCAGGAAATATATTTTTGGTAGTTTTAGTTTCGTTGTTTCAGTATTTCAAACTTAAAATTTCATGAACATGCAGCAAAAAAATATGAAAAATGGACAAAAAATTATTAACTTAATTTTTTTATCTAAAATCCTTATGATTATAATTAATAATTGAAATAAGCAAAGAAATATAATTTTGATATTTTTCGTTTGGCTGTTACAAAGCTTCAAACTTAAAAATTCTTGAAAATGCAACAAAAATGCGATAAAGCCATAAAAAATGTAAGCAAATCATTTTTTTTTCTAATATCGTTACAATCATAATTAATAAACAAAATGAGCAAAGATATATATTTTTGGTATTTTTAGTTTGGTTGTTTCAGTATTTCAAACTTAAAATTTCATGAACATGCAGCAAAAAAATATGAAAAATGGACAAAAAATTATTAACTTCATTTTTTTATCTAAAATCCTTATGATTATAATTAATAAATGAAATAAGCAAAGAAATATAATTTTGATATTTTTCGTTTGGCTGTTACAAAGCTTCAAACTTAAAAATTCTTGAAAATGCAACAAAAATGCGATAAAAACCATAAAAATCTAATCTAATATCGTTACAATCATAATTAATAAACAAAATGAGCAAATAAATATATTTTTGGTATTTTTAGTTTGGTTGTTTCAGTATTTCAAACTTAAAATTTCATGAAAATGCAGTAAAAAGATTAAAAAAAAATATAATCTTCATTTTTGATCTATCATCCGTACAATCATAATTAATAAATAAAATGAGGAAAGAAATATTTTTAGTATTCTTTGTTTGTCTGTTGCGGCTCTTTAAACTAAAAATATCTGTTTATTTCGATTTTTTTAAAGGTTTATTTAATTTTTTTATGTATCATAAATTCTTAAATATTTTTTGAGGTACGCTGAACTTTGAATAATAAATAATAAAACCGTCCTTCAAAATTTCCATTTATTAACATTTATTTTCTTTGATTAAAAACGGCATAAATAAATTACGAAAATATTTTCTGCGGTGAGCCAAAACAAGGCGTTTTATGACTTCCTTAATTTTTGTTTATTACCAAAATTAATGGTCCACTTCGTTTGATTATAAAAATCACTAAAAATTACTTTAATTTATTTATAATTTAATAGTCATAATTGAAGAATTTTCTTGTATCAAATTAGTGATTTATGGTTGGTTGTGTTTTGGTTAATTAAATTATTAATTTTTATTTTATTTTTTTAGATGGCTGCTGCTGTATGGTGGTACTTTTTTTGCAAGTTAACTGAACTATTGGACACTGTAAGTGTTTCAACCATATTTTTTATAATTTTACCAAATATTTTTTGACAGGTTTTCTTTGTGCTTCGAAAGAAAACGAACCAAGTGTCATTTCTGCATTTATACCATCACTCTTTGATGCCAATTTGTGCTTGGGTTGGTGCCAAATTTTTACCTGGTAAGTCAAAAATAAAAAAGCACACCATATATCTAATGAGGCATGAATTATTTTGAAATAACTCTAAAAATAGCCTAATGAATGTAAGCATTAGGTGCGAAGGTAAATTATTTGCGGTCAAATAAGTGAAAGGTATTTGTTGTTGAATTTGCTAAACACATTATTCTCAATTAATTTCAAACTCGCTTAAAATTTATTTGAATTTTCAGGTGGTCATGGGACGTTATTGGGTTTAATCAACTCGTTCATTCACATCATCATGTACTCTTATTACCTTTTAGCCTCAATGGGACCTCAATACCAAAAATATTTGTGGTGGAAAAGATACTTAACCGTCATGCAAATGGTAAGAATTGAAGTGGAAATTTTTGATGAGTCAATCATTGTTTTCAGGTGCAATTTTGCATAATCGCAATTCACAATCTTCAAATGTTGTTCAGACCATGTGAATACCCAAAACCGATAGCTGCTTTACTTGGAGTTCAAGCAATCTACTTCTTCTACCTTTTTGCTTCTTTCTACGTGCATTCCTACATGAAAGACAAGAAAAGCTCAATGAAAACTGAAGAACCAGTTACAAACGGGAAATTAAAAGCCAAATAAAATACGAGTTTAAGTAACACTTTAAGATTAAAATAAGTTTTATTTATTTATTTAAAAGTGCAAGTTACTTAATTACCAAAAATTAAAATTCTGATTATTATAATAATAATCGTAATTAATTTTAATTAATTTTTTTAAGAAAATATAAAATTTATTTAAGTAGTTTAGCGCGTTATAATAATAAAAAAAAATACTTAAACTACTTTAAAACAAAAAAATTGTATATATTTTTTTAATGACATATTTTTTTTCGAATTAGGGAAATTGTAAATATAATTGGTACTTAATTAAAGCAAAAATACTACTGAATAAATTGTTGAATAAAATAAATGACAAGTTATGAATTTTGTTCGTTTATTTTCACTTTTTGTTGTACTTAGATGTTAATTAGGTAAATAGAGAAACGTATTATTTAGCAGCATTGAAATTCCGTTGAAATGAGATATAAGTATGTAAAGGTTGTGTCATATTGGAATGGTTTTCATTTTTTAAGATATCCATGCTTGGAAGTAAATGTTGCTTAATGAAAACCTGTTCTATCGCCATTTTAATAAAATTGCAACATGATTTACCATCACATTTGGATGTACAATTAATCGTACTAAAGATAGGATGCAATTTTGCCAGTGCCGTACCTGGAAATTTTTTAAAGAGGGTACACTTTTGACAAGTAAAAAAACAAATGTATTCCTACTTTAAACAAAAACAACTTAAAAATCATAACCCCCCTTCTCCCTCTTTGGGTACGCCAGTGGTTTTCGACTTTCCACCGTAAATAAAAAAAAAGTGATAAAATCCCCCATCTTTTATCACTTTTTGCAAGCAGTTTCCTGATTTCTTATTCGATTTTTGATGATAATTGGAGAAGAGTGAGTACAAAAAGATTAAAATTATGAAAATGCTGTTCAAAATATAAAAAAATATATGTTAAATTATTGTAGGTGCAATTATTAAATTTAACGGTTTAATTTTTAGGACATTTTTTGATTTAAAAAATATTATTTTAGTCGAATTTTGTGACTCGAGTAAGAAAATATTGTTAATGACTTTTTTATTGTCATAAATATTTTTATAAAATTTTGCCTATACAGGGTGTCCCATTTGATGTTGGACTTTCTATCTCCAATAATAACAAAGATACCCATACAGTCCAACGTCAAATGGGACACCCTGTATATTTGATATACTACGGTAAAATAATGGAAAACGTTTTACTGGAATATCTTAATGGAAATCTTGGAAAATTCGTGTATTTTTTTGGAAGAAAATACATATTTTAGGTTAGAATTTTATGATTTTACCTATAAAATTGTTATTAACTTCTTTATTGTTTCTAATATTTTTGGAAATTTGAGTTTCAGAATTGTTAATAACTATTTTATTCTTATAAATATGTTTACAAAATCTTGTATATTTATATATGATGCTCCAATTTATAAGTAGTAAAATTTTCTTCAAAAAAATTCCAACAGAAACTTGAAAAACTGTTGATTTTCTGAGTTATTTTTTAACGACTCGAGTTATAAAATTGTGAATAACTTTGTTATTCCTGATGATATTTATACCCAATTTTGTAACAGTATTCATAATACTACTATATGTATAATGACTTTAAAATTATTGTCGGAAAATTCCAATAGAAACATTGTAAATTCATGATTTTCAAAATTATTTCGTATATTAATATCATTTCAGTTTTGATACTCGAGTTACAAAATTGTTAATAACTTTTTTATTTTAATAAATATTTTAACAAAATTATATCCAATTAATTTAACATATACTATAGTAAAATAATAAAATATGTTTTTACTGGAAAACGTTAATGAAACCTTTAAAATTTTAGTTTTTTCTGAAGGCAATCAATACTTTAGGTATGAATTTTACGATTTAAGCTAGAAAATTGTTAATAACTTTTTTATTAATGCTAATATTTTTACAAAATTTTCTATATGAATTGATAATGCCACTATTTAGTAATGATAAATTTTTTGTTGGTAAATTCTAATGGTAACCTGAGAAAATCCATGGTTTTATAAGTAATTTCGTATTTTAGTCATTATTTTTAAAAGTTTTGAGCTATAAAATTTTTTATTTTTGTTAATATTTATACAAAATGTCGTATATTTGTATATGATACTCCAATCTATCATTAGTAAAATTTTTGTTAAAAGAATCCAACAGAAACTTGAAAAATTGTGGATCTTGTGACTTGTTTCCAATTTTTAGGCAACTGGAATATCAAAATTGTTAATAACTTTTGTATTGTTGTAGATATTTTTACAAAATGTATTCGTGATGCTTCTACTTAATAATGGTAAAATTTATGTCGGAAAATTCCAATGAAGACATGGGAAAATTTACGATCTTATAAATTATTTCTTATTTCAATCATTAAAATTTTTGGAAGTTTAGTAACAAAATTGTTAATAACTTTTTTTATTTTTATAAATAGATTTAAAAAATATTAACTATAAAAATTATGTGGTAAAAGCACAATGTTAATTTTAGAGAAACTGTAATTGTTTGAATTTTTTTTTGTTGAAAAAAAAAATTTAATGTAATTTCAAAAAATGCGAATGAAAAATGTAACTTTTTTATTTTCGATAAAAAAATTTGAAAACTGTTCAATTTTTATATTTTCATGAAATCTAATGAATAAAGACTGTTTTGAAATGTTTCTATAAATTTATTCCGAAGTTATTACATAAAGACGTTATTTTTACGAAAAAAAGTTTTTTTTTTAAATAACAATAAACGTGCTGTAACTTTTTTATTCCTCGATAAAAAAATTAAATCTGTTTTATTGGTGGTATTTTCAAGGAATCTAATAAATAAGACACTTTTGAAATTTTTCTATCAATTCATTTAAATTGATTATATTAACCTACATGTTATAATTTTATTAGAACAATGGTTGATTATTAATTTAATTTAAAATTTAAATTTTAAAACAAAGACGTAAAGAAATTTGCTAAAAATTCTTTAAAATTAATAAGTTGTTAAAATAATATTTTGATAATATTATTTTTAATTTTTAATGACCTTTGCAGGCACGTTTATTATAGAATTTATTTGCAAACAAATATAGATAGTTTTATTTTTTGGTTAATTTTCAAAAAAAAATTGTTATTTTAAAGTTCCAAGTTGATCAATAAATTTATTTATTTAGTTTTTACTTTATGATTTAATAAAACAAAAATTTTAAGCAACTTACTGCAAATAATGTCTCATAATATTGGAAAATTCTATGCAACTAAATTAACTTGTAAATTTGGTTGTCGCAAATAACTATGGATGTAATGACTATTATTTCCTTTCAAAAACGCATAGATGATAAAATTATAATACTTCCATAGCCTTACCTTATTTATACATGGTGTCCCTGAATAACTGTAACAATTTTTGAGTGGTGATAGAGGAAGCGAAACTACACATTTTTGACTTATTAAGTATTGTCCGGAAATGCTTCCTTAAAAAGTTATATCACTTCAAAAATTTTCAAAAAAAATATTTTTTTGTAAATAAAATAAATATTATAATATATATTAATTTGAAATTTAGGGCATAGTTTTTTAACATAAGGATACACATTTTCGGCAAATAAAACGAAAAGATTATCCTGAAAGATACTGAATAATGGATGTAAGGGGTCAGTTGTCCCAAAAAAAAAAATTTCATCTCAAAAACTAAAAAAAATTAAAATTTTTAGAACGTGCTTAAAAAAATTGTTGAATTTAAAAAAATTTATATTATAGCTTCCATAATTTTTAGAAACTTAGAAACTAACACTGAATGTCATATTTATTTATATATTCGTTCAAAACTTATAAAAGTCGATTTTACCCAAATATTTTTTTAAATACATACGTCTCTCAGCTGTGTTTATCTTTGGTGAAAATTTGAAATCGTTGACTTTTATTGTTTTCGAGCAAAAAAAATAAAAACTGATTCCCATGAATAATTTCAAAAACAAATAATGTCCATTTTTTTCAAGATTGTCCTCGTAATTGAAAGATACTCGAAAATGGTTGACATGTAGGAGGTCAGTTGTCCTCGACACCTCAAAAAAAATTACCTAAAAAACTCAAAAAAAAATTAAAATTCATAGAATGTGCTTAAAAAAATTGTTGACTTTAAAAAAATAATATTATACCTTCAATAATTTTTAGAAACTTATCTTTACTAAACTGAATGTCATATTTATATAAAAGTTTTGAACGAATAGTCGCAAAGACTTGATTTTTTTTTCTTATTTCTTTAAACTACAACTTCAAATTATTTACTTACAAACTTTGAAAAGCACCACACTTGTTGCAACTAAATCAACTTGTAAATTTGACTTCTTCGCGTACAAAAAGTTATTGGAAAGCTGATAAATATTAATTAAAATAACGATGGATAATACAATGACTATCAGTTATTTAATTGTTAATATGCAATTTGCCTATTCGATAATATTAACATAAATTCATATTTAAGTACTATATTAATATATAAAAATAAGGTTATTAACTAGAATCAATCATTTGCAATAAATTTCCAACAAATCAACAATAATGGCTCTTCTTATAAGAGAACTTGTAACTTGTTATAAATGGCTAATGGACGACATATCAGGTGATTTTATTGTAAATTTAGGTTTAAGATAATTTTTTTTATTTTGTAGATCCTCGCTCAAAACATTTGTTTTTAATTGATTCTTTCACAAGCATGGCTACTATAGCCTTCCTTTATTTATATATCTCCTTGGATTTGGGGCCAAAATTAATGAAAAATCGAAATCCTTTCAACATTAAACCAATAATGAGGCTACATAATTTTACACAAATAATTACAAATGCCTATATTCTTTATAGGGTACGAATTGAAATATTATTTTACAAAATTTAAATTATGAAATTTTAGAGTTATCCCTTATTTTGGAAATATAAGTTGGTTTGCGCTGAAGTACCTAAATTTGGAGAAGATCTGTCTATAGAATTAGATGCCGGATTTATATATTACATGCTTAAATATGTAGATCTTCTTGATACAGTAAGTTGTTATTAAATACAATTAATATTTTTTATCAATTTTTATTTTAGTTATTTTTTATTCTAAGGAAAAAAGAGAAGCAAATTAGTTTCTTGCACGTATCCCATCATTTTGGTATGCTTGTCTGTGCTTGGATTGCATTAAAATTTGTCCCAGGAGGTCAAAATTTTTACGTAGTTTTTATTAATTCATTAGTGCATTTATTAATGTACAGTTATTATTTAATATCAACTTGGAATGAAAATTCGAATAAGCATCTTTGGTGGAAAAAGCAATTAACGCACCTACAACTGGTAAAAATTTAATACATTAATCTTGAGTAAATTATTTTTTTTTTATTTTAGCTACAATTTGGTATTTGTGGAATATTGTTTTTCTTAACTGCGATTTCGAGAGATTGTAATTTTCCCCCCATTGTTTCCATTTTCGCTTCCATAAATAATATATCCTTAATTTTGTTGTTTTCTCATTATTATTACCTCGCTTATATTAAAAAAAAGATACACTAAAATATAAATAGTTCTGAATAAAATTGTTTTTTATTTAAATCAACTTATCAGTTTTCATTTTTAATAATACTAAAACCGTAAGGAATGGGAAAGGTCTTCAAATTTTATAGGTGTACAGACGAGAAAATTTAAAAGCCCACACCCAAAAATTGTTACAATAACATGTTGATGTTATGTACATGTTATTAATATTCTTTTATCAGAACCGCTTCTAGAGCGATAGCATAATTTGTGCTACCAACAATGCTGATAACATTGTTGTCAACATGTTACTGCAAATAATAACAAATGCCGAAAACAAATGTTGGCAGCAAAAGTTGGCAACAAAAATTTTATTAACATTTTATAATAGAATTGTAAAACATGTTGATAAAAATTGTTGTTAGGAAATATTGATAACAAATGCAGTCAATATTTTTGTGTTCTAGATTTTAAATTTGTCGCTAACATTGCTAGAAACATATGTTATCAGCATCAGCAAAGTTACCTCCGGTGTGCACAGTATCGGAACGGTTACGAATAATATTCAAAAAACATTTTCCCCTTGCGATATTTTCAATAAGATTTTCTCCCATGATATTCTTAATTTATTAGTCACGTCCGTAAATATTTATGGAAAGAAACTATGTGAATCTAACAGACCTTCTACAAGAAATAGGCGTATGCTCAGGTTTAAAGGTACAGAAGATAGAAATGCGCAATTTTTTTGGACTTTGTTTACTGCAAGCACAAGTAGATGCCTTTTTTCCAATGACTGTTTATATTACCATCCCATATTTCTGTACACTATGTCATGGCGTCGGTTTGAGAAAATACTAAGGTGCCTGAGCCGCAGTGAGAACACAGAGAGAGTTTCTTATCAAAACAGATTAAAAAAAGATTTTCGAACTTGCTAGTTTAGTAATACAGAGTTTTCAGACAGCTTATGAGCCCCTTCGAGGGAGACTAGTTTTTCGTCAATACATAAAAAATAAAAAAGCTCGCTATGGTATCAAATTTTTTGAACTAATCACTTCCCATGGTTACGTATTAAATTTTGAGATTTATCAAGGAAAGACGGATTCAACTGAAGGTGGAAAAACCAAAACCATTGTCAAACGACTTATAAAACCATATCTACATCGTGGACATCACCTATATATGGATAACTTCTATAATTCTGTTGAGCTATCTGAAGAAATGTTAAATTGCAACACACATACTACCGGTACTCTTCGTGCTAATCAAAAAAGGAATCCCAAAGAAGTTGTAAATCAAAAGCTGAAGAAGGGTGAGTACATTTGGAGAAGATCTCGTGACGTATATGTGTCAAAATGGAGAGACAAACGAGAGGTACTTCTTATTTCGACAGCAAATCATCCTGACCTCATAGAAGTTCCAAATAGAAATAAAAATTAATTGCCGATTATAATGAAAATATGTCCGGTATAGATCGTTGTGATCAAATGGTAAATTATTACTCTTCACTGCGTAAGACTATACGTTGGTATAAGAAAGTTATATTTCATTTGTTAGATCTTTGTGCTTAGAATTCATATTTCCTATATATAAAGATGCATCCCAAAGTATCGTTTTTACAGTTTACAGACAGCTTAATACGTCATTTAATTCAAGTTCCAACCGATATTAAAGGTGGTATAGAATTAATTATAAAAAACAAAGGAGGTCGTTTGAAAATGAATGTTTCGGAAGTTTCTAATGAACCTGGTATATCAAACCAAATCGGCAACAAATTTGTGCCTCAGCACTTTCCAGATAAAATTCCAGCCCTCCAGACTACAAAAGAAAAACCTACTTTTTACGTTGCAGAGAGTGTCGGAAAACAGCAAGAGAAAGGAAACATCTTTTAGATGTCATGGATGTCCAGATAAACCGCCATTGTGTCCAAATTCTTTCCAAAGTTTTCATAATAATAATAATATGAATACAGAAAACAATATATAATTATTTTTACTTTATAGTTACATTAGAATTTGTATTTTTGTTATTTTTAGTATGGTTTTCTATTTTTTTCACAAAATGTATATTTTCTTAATAAGCGGCTATAACCGTCATTAGTAAAAACAAAACCTGAAAGCTCCCGAATACAAATGACTGCTATATCCGTCATTAAAAAAATTAACAAAACTATGTTTTCTTATTTCTAAGTGACCCAAGTATACTACCCTAATAGGTTTTTTTTATTTATTCTACTATAATACATAAATTTAAAAAGTGAATTTTCTAAAACACGTTACCAGCAAAAATGTTTTCAACATTTTCATTAAATAACATGCGGATAGTAACATGAATTTACATAGGCTTAATGAATGTTGATAACATATTTGCTGCTGACATGTTTTGCTGTCAATATGTTATCAACATGTTATTTCCATCATTTTATCATGAATCATGACCACTTTCAGAGCGATCGCAAAATTTGTGCTGCCAACAATGTTATCGAAAATTTTAACAAATACTGACAACAATTTATAATAGAATTGTAACAAGTTGATAAAAATTGTTTTGCAGCAAATGTTGTCAGCAAAGTTACCTCCGGTGTTCAGAGACCTTAAGACAAAGCAACTTTTCGATCGGATAACCCCAAAAAAAGTTATTCAACCCCGAACGAAAAATCGAGTTCTTCCCCGAAGTATTCGAAATTCGCCCCGGATCGCACTAGATTTTATAATGTTGTATGGGGAAATTTCTGAAATCCATCAAGGCAGCAAAGATACAACCCCGTTTGTAATTTTACTCCGAAATCGGACGTTTCTTGCGCGGAACCCCGAAGAGGAAGTTTATTCTTTTGATCCGATTTTAAAAATTCGAGTGACGTAACGGGATATGTTTATTCTAAGTAGGACAGGGACAAATTTTAAATTGTTTAGATCACCTGATCACTTTGAAGTTCCCGAAAACTGCCGATTTTTTTTGCTATTTCTCCAGTCTTCGGCGGCGTCAACTTTGAAAAATTGCTGCTCTGACTCCTTTTATTCCCACATCCTGGAGATAGACCAGAACCATTTTTAAGTCTCCAGGTGCAACGGTGCGGCGTCACGGAACCGGTACTTGTATTATTTTAACGTTTTTTTCGGTCAGCAACAATACCAAAACTATACCACCTTTTTATCAAATTCGGTCAATGGAAAAAAATCGCGGTTTTTTGATTTCCAATGTGTATACCCGTAATTCCCTTGAACGAGCGTCTTTTTTGGTATCTCCAAAAGTAGAGAAAAAAAATTTCTGTACTTTTAGCGCCCTCAAAATGGAGGTTTGAATTTCAAGCTTGTTCGACGCCGAATTTGAAAATTTGTAACTATTGAAAGGGACCGGCTATAACAGACGATTTTTTTTATTTTGCATACTGTGTTACTATTTATGAGAGAAACGAATCAACACTTCCAAAATATTACTCTAAGCTTCAGAGAAAAAAAAAACAAACGTAAAATGTACCAAAATCGCGCCAATAGCGGTCGAACGAATGTACCACTGGCGCCCACAGTTTTATTTTTTTTTAATTTTACGTTGTTTTCCTTAAGAGGAATAATTTCTTAATGCCTATATTTTTATTCTCGAAGGGGTTTGAAAGTTATGCCAAAATAAAGTCAAAGTATTGAATTTAGGGAAGGACGGCTCTTGTCGGATCAGTTTTTAACAGATTTTCAATTGTAAAAGTTCAACCGAGTAGATTCGATATCGAACCAAAACCGCCTACGTATAGCTTTTTTAAATTTCGAAAAAAATGAAAAAAATATTTTTTAAAATCGCATTTAAAAAAGTTGCAATATTTGACGTGTTTCGGTCTAATCAACCATGCAGATTCCATTTCATCCCCACGTAATGCTCCTTTCCTACAAGGTTTCTAGGTCCACTTTACTACAAACAAAGAATCACTTCGCTATCTCTTTTCGTTATCGAATTATCACTGAAAATATAGCTAAAGCAAACTTTCCGTTTGGAGCCAAAATTTGAACCATCATGTCCCTCATCAAACTCTGTGAAAATTATAATTTTCCAGGCTTGTATTTGTACCAAAATTTTGCATAAACTTTGGGAATTTTTTCAAAAAAACTGTATAGTCGATTTTACCCAAATATTTTTTTATATACATATGTCTCTCAGCTGTGTTTATCTTTGGTGAAAATTTGAAATCGTTGACTTTTATTGTTTTCGAGCAAAAAAAATAAAAACTGATTCCCATGAATAATTTCAAAAACAAATAATGTCCATTTTTTTCAAGATTGTCCTCGTAATTGAAAGATACTCGAAAATGGTTGACATGTAGGAGGTCAGTTGTCCTCGACACCTCAAAAAAAATTACCTAAAAAACTCAAAAAAAAATTAAAATTCATAGAATGTGCTTAAAAAAATTGTTGACTTTAAAAAAATAATATTATACCTTCAATAATTTTTAGAAACTTATCTTTACTAAACTGAATGTCATATTTATATAAAAGTTTTAAACGAATAGTCGCAAAGACTTCATTTTCTTTCTTTTTTCTTTACACTACAACTTCATATTAGTTACTTACCAAGTTTGAAAAGCACTATACTTGTTGCAACTAAATTTACTTGTAAATTTGACTTCTTCGAGTACAAAAAGTTATTGGAAAGCTGATAAATATTAATTACAATAACGATGGATAATACAATGACTATTAATAATTTTATTTGTAAAATGTAATATGCTTATTCGATAATATTAACATATATTAATATTGAAGTACTACATAGTAATAAATAAAAATAAATTTATTAAATAAAATCAATCATTTATAGTAAATCTTCCGACAAATCAACAATTATTTGAGAAATAATCATGGCTCTTCTTATAAAAACAGTTGCAATTTGTTATAAATGGCTAATGAACGACATATCAGGTGATTTTATTGTAAATTTAGGTTTAAGATAATTTTTTTTATTTTGTAGATCCTCGCTCAAAACATTTGTTTTTAATTGATTCTTTCACAAGCATGGCTACTATAGCCTTCCTTTATTTATATATCTCCTTGGATTTAGGGCCAAAATTAATGAAAAATCGAAAACCTTTCAATATTAAACCAATAATGAGGCTACATAATTTTACACAAATAATTGCAAATGCCTATATTCTTTATAGGGTACGAATTGAAATATTATTTTACAAAATTTATTTTAAGAAATTTTAGAGTTATCCTTTATTTTGGAAATATAGGTTGGTTTGCGCTGAAGTACCTAAATTTGGAGAAGATCTGTCTATAGAATTAGATGCCGGATTTATATATTACATGCTTAAATATGTAGATCTTCTTGATACAGTAAGTTGTTATTAAATACAATTAATATTTTTTATCAATTTTTATTTTAGTTATTTTTTATTCTAAGGAAAAAAGAGAAGCAAATTAGTTTCTTGCATGTATTCCATCATTTTGGAATGCTTGTCTGTTCTTGGATTTCATTAAAATTTGTTCCTGGAGGTCAAATTTTTTACGTACTTTTTATTAATTCATTAGTGCATTTATTAATGTACTTTTATTATTTAATATCAACTTGGCATGAAAATTCGAATAAGCATCTTTGGTGGAAAAAGCAATTAACACACCTACAATTGGTAAAAAGTGAATACATTAATCTTGAGTAAATTATTTTTTTTTATTTTAGCTACAATTTGGTATTTGTGGAATATTGTTTTTCTTAACTGCGATTTCGAGAGATTGTAATTTTCCCCCCATTGTTTCCATTTTCGCTTCCATAAATAATATATCCTTAATTTTGTTGTTTTCTCATTATTATTACCTCGCTTATATTAAAAAAAGAAACACTAAAATATAAATAGTTCTAAATAAAATTAATTTTTATTTAAATCAACTTATTAGTTTTCATTTTCAATAATACTAAAACCCTAAGGAACAGGGATTGGCAATTTTAAAAGTTCAATCCAACATTCTTATCGAACCAAAACCCCCCACATAATTTTTTTTTTTAATTTTTAAAAAACAATGAAAAATTATTTTTTTAAATCATTTTTGAAAAAGTTTTCAAGGTCCACTGTACGTCAAAAAAGTATCACTTCGCTATCTCTTTTCGTTATCTACTATTTTAAAACTCAACCGTTTCGTTTTCGTTGGCCCACCCTGTATAATATATAATAATATTATTTACAAGTTTATAAATATTACAAACAGATACTACAATATGATTGTCCTAAACAGAAATAAGCACAAACTCATTCCTTATTCAAAAGCACACCATAACTGATCATTTTTCGATCAGTATAGATTTTCTGTTCAGTGACGTAGCCAGAAATGTTGGTCAGGAGGGTACAGATTCTAAAAAGGTGCCCAAGTAGGGGTAAAGGGCGGCCTGCCCCCTTTCGTCGTTATTTGAAGTTTTCAAGAATTTTTGAGATTTTAAATATACAACACTGAGTATACAGGGTGGACCATTTAACTTTTGAGACAAATAAATATCTAACAAACTAAAAAGCTTAGAAAAGCAAAAAAATATGTCAAATAAAAATTGTTAGGTTTAAATGGGGAAAAATAAAGAACAGAATTATTTTTTCCTCAAGCGTCAAAAAAATGTTTCTATAAAAATTTGTGAAATTTAAAATGTGTCAAATAAAAAATGATTTATATAAAAGTTATTTGTTTTTTTTTGAGTAAATTTTAAAATTGCTAAAAAATTATAGGTTTTGATTTAAAAAAACTTATATTACATTGAAATTTACACAAAGATGAGCCTTCACCAAAAAATAACTAGCATCATTGTTTTCCCCCTTTAAACCAAACAACTTTTATTTGAAAGTTTTTTGTCCTAACCTTTTAGTTTTTCAATTATTGTCTCAAGTTAAATATGGTCCACCCTGTATAAAATATCCAAATTTACTACAGAAAGTAAAGTTTTTTTAAATACTAACATTTCTTAGAATTTTAAATGTAAAATACATTATTTAAAAAAATGTGGTTTTATTAAATAATTATTTTTTAAATTTTTTCAAAAAGAATAACAATGTATACAGGGTCAACCTAATATGTGTTTAGGATCCAAGGTGTTTTCCAGCATTCTGAACTAAAAAGTTGCACCATTTTTAAAATTGCAACATATTCATGATTTTTGTAGGACCTGTATAATTTTCTTTTTCATAATTTTTTAATTTAAATACAATTTCTGAAGTTTGGTAAAAGAGACTTAAGTCAGAATTTTCAGTTTTAATGAAATTTTTGTTTTATTACCTATCTTTGTTTTTTTTATTATACCATTCCAATCATCAAAGACCAAAATACTTAATTATTTAATTTTTTATTACACGATTTATGGAACAATTTCGAACTTTTGATTTCAATACTATAAAAATCGTTGATTTTGACTTAAGCCCTTTTTAACAAACTTCAGACAAATTTTTCTATGCCCAATTGCATTTTTTGAACACCAAAAAGCCTTTTAAACTAATAACAGCATTTTTAAATTTCCTTGTCACTAAAATGAATGTATCTGATGGGCTGGGAAGTAAAGAAAAATGCAAATCTTACTTGATTAAAATTAAAATATGATAATAAAATGAAATTTATACAGAGTGTCCTACTAAAATTTTAAAAGTGCTCTAACTCTAAGGAGGCGAAAAAATAGATCATATGATATTTTTGTTCAGAACCACATTTACTATCAAATTCTGCTGAAACAAAGTCAGATACTTCATTACACCTGGTAATCTGGTTGACTTCTTTATGGGACCAAAATTTACTCGGATCCTTCGAGATTTGGTGGTCACAATTTTACTTTTAGTGACTTTCTTAAAGATTCAGATTTTCTTTTATGAACTTCATTTTTACTTTTGAGGAATTGTGTTCTATTTCTATACTTTACCTTTATTTTCTTAATAATATTTTTATTGAACCAAACAGGAAATGTATATGTTTTATTTATATTTTTACTGTTAACTTTTAGGAACATATTAATCAAACAACATGAACATATAAAATATCACAACCTTCTTTGATACTAGTAGAATTATAAAGTATAAACCAATCGATACCCATTATTTCAGCATATAAACCATGTAAGTTAGGTTAGGTTAGGATGATTAGAGTGAATTCATATAAGATTGATACCCCAACCATGCAACCAAACATACTTGGTAGTGATTTTGCTTGCCAAGTTGGTGTAACTGTTAATTTTCATTCAAATTTAAATCTGATCTGTTACTTTATCCAATACTTCTCTCAGCAGTTTTTTTCGAGTATTTTTTCAAGTTATTTCTCAGTAAGTTGCAAATTTTATAAAAAAAAAAACAGGTTTTATAAAAACTAAAATTAGTACAGTTAAAATATTCGGGATGGTTTTTTCACCGGAGCACATTCATTTCAGTGTAGCCAACTATGGAAAACTTAGGTTTCCTACCATACAATGTCAACAGTATCAATTATGTTTGAAGAGAGTGTATTAGGAACTACATTAGTTTTTTTTTAATTCCCAGAAACTACAAAACTCTAATAGTCGTTCGATTTTCCATGAGATTCCAATGACAATATATAGTTTACATTAAAATGTAGTTTATGAATTTTAAATTATTATGATTATAATTAATTATAATTATAATAGTTGATTTCTAACCATCATTGTTCGTGCAAACTGTTAAGTTTATTGGAACCTACAAAATAAATCATTTATTTTAAATCACTTAAGGAATAAAAAACAACATTTTAAATAATCATGGCTGTGTTTATTAGAGAAATTGGGAATTACTACAGATGGATTATAGATGATATGTCTGGTAAATTATAATAATTTAAACGTTACAAATTTATTATTTTTATTTTCTAGATCGTCGAAGCCAACATTTCTTCCTAATTGATTCTTTTCCAGCAATTGTGGCTATTGCCACATTTTATGTCTATTTTTCATTAAAATTAGGTCCTGAGTTGATGAAAAATCGGAGACCATTTAATATGAAACCGTTGATGAGGCTATACAATTTTATACAAATTTTTGCTAACGCTTACATTATTTATAAGGCAAGACTTGAAATATAAGTAATATAATTTAGAAAAATAATCAAGAATTTTAGGGTTATCCTTTATTTTGGAGGTATAAGTTGGTTTGTGCTGAAGTTCCTGGATTTGATGAAGACATATCTATTGAATTAGAGTTAGGATTTTTATATTATATTCTTAAATATGTAGATCTTCTTGATACAGTAAGTAAAACCAAACAAAAGTACAAGGTTTAAATTTTTTGATTTTAGGTATTTTTTGTTATGAGGAAAAAGAATAAACAAATAAGTTTCTTGCACTTAATCCATCATACCGGAATGATTGTATCTGGTTGGGGGGGATTAAAATTTGTTCCAGGAGGTCAAGTTTTTTACATTGTTTTCATTAATTCGTTGGTGCATATGTTGATGTACCTGTATTATTTAATCTCGACTTGGGATGAAAATTCGAACAAGTATCTTTGGTGGAAAAGACAATTAACACATCTTCAATTAGTGAGTATTTAAGGCATTATGTTTTCAAAACAAAAAATCCTCCAGATGGTGGGTATTACTATAATTTGGTTTAAAAACATAATACCGCCGGCGGTCATTGAGACACCAGAATTAATTTATGCAATTTTTTCTAATTTTAGCTGCAATTTGGTATTTGTGGAACGTTATTTTTTTTAACAGCAATAGCAAAAGACTGCAATTTTCTACTACCAATTTCCCTCTTCGTTGCTATAAATAATGGGTCTTTTATTATATTATTTTCTCATTATTATTACATTACTTATATTAAAAAAAAAGATAACTAAAGTACATTAAATTTCTTAAAAATCCCACACCTTGTTTTATTTTTTTTTCAAGATTTATAACCCTAAATTTTGCAACATTCGGTATAATCCATTCAAAAATGTATTTCATGAAATTTAATAAAATAGTTATTTTTATACAGGGTGTCCAGAAATTAAGCGGCCAAACTTCAGGAGGCGATTCTACAACTAATTTTAAGAAAAAAACTTCCTATAAACATGTGTCTGATTTCGCTTCCTAAGGGAGCTACAGCCCTTTAATTATTGTGACTAAAACTAGGTTTTTTGTCAATTATTTGAAAACGGTTTGTAATAAAGATTTGAAATTTGGTGTGAAGACTAATACGTTTAAGATATAATTTCTCAATTTTTTTCAGATTTTTTGAAGGCTTTCAAAAAATTTCAAAAAATTTCAGAGCTTTCAAAAAATCTGAAAAAAATTGAGAAATTATATCTTAAACGTATTAGTCTTCCCACCAAATTTCAAATCTTTATTACAAACCGTTTTCAAATAAATGACAAAAACCTAGTTTTAGTCACAATAATTAAAGGGCTATAGCTCCCTTAGGAAGCGAAATCGGACACATGTTTATAGGAAGTTTTTTTCTTAAAATTAGCTGTAGAATTTATGGACACCCTGTATATTTTTCTGATGAATGAATTGAAACATTTATTTTTCCTAATAATTTTTTTTAATTTCATAAAAACCTCTAAAAATCATCATTAAGTTTGTTTGTAAAATTATTAAAATTAAAATATTAATTACCTAATTTTGGCCTCAAAAATCTTATTAATGTTTATAAATATCAATGTATTTAAAATTGTAATAATCATAAATTAAAATGCATTATTATACGGATAATGATGAATTAGAAATATCGTAAAATCATTGTTAACGTAGCTTTCATAAAACAATAGAGAAATTCATATTTTCTTTAAATTTTAATAAATTATTAATTTACTGCTTTTATATAATTTTTGAGTTAATTTATAAAACTACCAGGTGTCGCAGCACGCAATAATATCAAAATGATACAATCTTCAATTTGAAAAACCCAAACCATAAAAATTGATATAGAACGCCACTGGATGATTCTAAAAATTTGCAAGAAGCAGTTTCATTTTCCCATTGAATTGTAGATTATGGTGCAAAAATACTTTTTAAAAAATATTTTCCGTTTTAAACGTTATTACCATTTTTGTACAAATATTAGTTTTTATTTTAATTTTTATTCTGCGCCCTATAAAAAATGATTCACAGTGCCATTGGGATTTTAAAATTTAGCAAAAAGCAGTTTTATTAATGAATTATAGATTTTGGTATAAAAATTAATTGTAAAAAATATTTTCTCGTTTAAAAGTTATTACCATTTTTGAAAAAATATAAGTAGTTTTTGATTGAGCCTTATAAAAAATTATACAGGACGCTACTGGGTGATTCCAAAAATTTTCTTAAAGCAGTTTCATTTGCCCAATGAATTGTAGAAAATGGTGCAAAAATAAATTTAAAAAAAAGTATTTTCTCGTTTAAGAGCAATTGCTGTTTTTGTAAAAATATTTTTAGGTTCTAATTGAATTTTATGCTACGCCCTATAAAAAATTATCCATAACGCCACTGGGGGATTCAAAAAATCTGCAAAAGTAGTTTTATTCACCCAGCGAATTGTAGATGATGGTGCAAAAATAAATTTTTAAAAATATTTTCCCGTTTAAAAGTTATTTCTGTTTTTATAAAAATATTAGTATTTTTACTTGAGTTTTATACTACAACCTATAAACAATGATTCAGAACGCCACTGGGTGATTTTAAAAATTTAAAAAAAGATGTTTTATTTGCCCAATGAAATGTAGATTATAGTGCAAAAATAAATTTTAGAAAGTATTTTCCCGTTTAAAATTTATAAACGTTTTTTATAAAAATTTTATGGTTTCTACTTCGGCCATTTATCCTAGTCCTCGAAGGATTCGGTATTTTGGGATAGACTCAAAAAAAAATGATACAGAACGCCACTGAATAATTTTACTGATTCAACTGAAAATTGGACATTTCAAGAAAAAGACTTTTCACTCAAATTAATTTTTTATTTCATTTCAAAATTGCAAAAAAATAGTGTATACAGCTTTTTTGACTTAAGTATTGTTAAATAAAGTAAAAAGGCGTTAATTTTACTTGTTGATATTGGATTATTTACTTTAAGTGACTTTGGGACATCCTGTATAGTTTGATTAAATTATTTTCTCACCACTAATTTTTAATGAATTTTGAAAATGTTTTTAAAGTATTACTTTATACTAAAATATTTTTATAATTAGAATAAGGACTTGTTGTTGTAAATTTAGTACGTTTTTGTGCAATAATGAATTAAAATTTAAATAAATACATATAAAGTAAACAGAATAGAATAACTTAATTAAACATTGTATTTATGAAACCTTACTTCATTAGCAACTCTTCAACAATTAAGACCAAAAATGGCGGTTGCTTTACGAGAATTAAGGGATGCATGGATTTGGGCCATGAGAGACTTACCAGGTACATTTTTTTAATAATTTTTGAAAAATTTTTAAAGAATTTTCTATTAATTTATTTTATTAAATTTTTAGATCCAAGAACGAAAGATTTCTTTTTTATAAATTCTCTTCCAATCGTGGTGATGATAATAGTGTCCTATCTATATTTCGCCAAGGATATCGGCCCAAAACTCATGCAAAATGTAAAACCTTTTAATCTGAAATATTTGATGATATTTTACAACATGGTTCAAATTGTAACGTGCGGTTACATGCTAATTAAGGTAAAATTTTTGAAATATTATAAGTAAGGTGTGTTTTAAATTAGAAATTTAAAAATAGAAAAAAAAAGTATGAATTTTTGTATGAAAGATTTCGCTTACTTAATAATTAGAATTTAAAAACGAAGATACATTAGTTTTAGGATTTAAAAAATATTTTGGGGTGGTGGTAGAGAGAAACCGACCCCCCCCCCCCTACATTTCATCCATTTCTTGTTATCCTCCATAAGCAGGATCGATTTTGAAAAATCTGAAAAAATAATTTTTAAAATTTTCTTGAAATATATTTTTATTTTTTTCTGGAAAACTATAAAAGTTAGCGGTTTCAAATTTTTACCGAAGGAAAATACCGTGTACAGATATGATTTAAAAATTATTTGGTTAAAATTAGTAGTTTAGTTTTTGCGGAAAAACGGTTCATTACAGCTTCATTATAATTTTAAAACAACTAAAAAAATATTAGAAATCTGAAAAAAAATATGCCTTATCAAGTGTATTATTGCAGCTTTAATTAGGATTTTAAATTTTTGAATTATCATGTACGGTTATTGTAAGGCGGAGGTTTAAAAATTGATTATGTTCGTTTTTCGTCAAATTTTTAGAATTTCCGCCATAATTCAAAAACGAAAAAATATAGCAAAATGATTCTATTTTTTGGCGTAAAGTAGGCGATAAAAGCTTTTCGGGAAGGCTAAATAAGTGGGGGTGGAAAGGCATTTCAAAAGTTACTAAAAAAATATATTTTTTTCGAAATTCATAAAACCTCACGCTTGCGTCGTTTTGATTCGAAGAGTAGATTCGACGGAGATTTTAGAATTGAAAATGTTTTAAAAAATGTTCACCCCTAAAATCAAAGTTTTGAATTTATTTAGGCATAACTTTTCAAACCCTTCAAATATAAAAATTCTGCAAGCGCCAGTCGATGTAAAAATTAATCATTTTAAAGATAAAAAAAAACACTTTAATTTTTTCAAAATTTTAACCTCCATCGTGTTTTGTAGGATTTTTAGAGCATTTTACGTTTGATTTTTTTACTCATAAATATTAATATAATAACAAAATAAAAAACATTCGCTGGTGCCTATGAAAGGTTACGAATTTTCAAATTAAAAAATACTAATATTTTTACAAATCGAGAAAATATTTTTTTAAATTTATTTGTGCACCATAATCTAAAATTCATTGGGCAAATAAAACTGCGTTTTGCTAATTTTTAGAACCACCTAGTGACGTTCTGCATCAATTTTTATAGATCGAATTTCAGACACTTGAGAGGTGAAATCGAAAACACGTTCTGGGTTTATTGGGGAAAAGTCTACAAAAAAACTTTTCAACATGTATAATCGAAGAATTTCTCATCCATCTCTATACACAATTTCAAGACTCTAATGTTGACAAATTCGTTTTTTAGGCATTCCCTTTGTGGTTTAGATACGATTGGACTTGCGCTGAAATTCCTGGTCTTGAAGAAGATTTTAGTGTAGAAAAAGAAATGGCTTTTCTTTTCTACAGTCTTAAATACCTGGACCTTTTAGATACAGTAAGTTCTTGTATTTTAGGGGATGTGATGGAAATTACATTATTTTCTTTAGGTATTTTTTGTTTTAAGAAAAAAACAGAACCAAATTACTTTTTTGCACGTCGCTCATCACAGTGGAATGATTTTTATTGCTTGGGTTGGTGTTAAATATGTACCAGGAGGTCAATCTTTTTACATTTTATTTATCAACACTTTCGTGCATTTTGTGATGTATAGCTATTATTTAATCACTGCCCTCAACGAAAATGCCAGGAAGCAAGTTTGGTGGAAGAAATATTTAACACAACTACAATTGGTAAGTGGTATTCATAATTTTGCGCAAAACCTTACAGGAAATTTTTAATAAATAAAAAAAAATCGTCCATTTCAACATTTTTTTTTCTCATTTCAGCTACAATTTGCATCTCTAATATTTTTGTTCACATCTACGCTCATAAAACCTGGATGTAAATTCCCATGGCCAATTTCCTTTGCTATTATTGTACAAAATTTTATGATTGGAATTTTATTTTCAGATTATTACTACAGAGCGCATTACTTAAAGAAAAAATAAATTTAAAATCTACTATGAGTTAATTTAATTGGATTATTTATTAAAATGTAATTTTGATTTTGTTGATTTTTTTTAAGATTATTTTACGTAAATCATATACTGAGAGAATCATATGTTTTTGATTATAAAAACGATTCTATAAAAGATACGAATTTAAAATTACAACATTGTTTAAATACTCGCTATTTAGGAACTGAATTTTTAAAAAATTTGACGCTTGTTCATTGGGAATTTATCTGTTGATCATTTTTGCTTCAATTAAATTCAATACTAAAACACGTTTAAATTCCTAATTTTTTCAGCTTCAATTTGCGTCCATAATAGTGTTCCATTTTTCCTCGTTTATAAAACCAGGATGTAAGTTTCCATGGATAATTTCTGCCTTCGTCGTTATCCAAAATATAGGAATCGGCCTGTTATTTGGCGATTTTTACTACAAAGCTTATGTAATGAAGAAAAAAACAAATTAAAATTTTACAATACATTTTAAATAAATTAAAATTATTTAAAATGTTGTTTATTTTTCTAAATACCCAAATTTTTAAGTTATTTACAGTGATAAAAAATGAAAGAATTAAAAAGGTTTTTAAAAAATTTATTAATTAAAATTCCATAAATCTAATCCTTCTTCTTTTTGACGTAGGTTTTATAATAAAAGTCTGCGAAGAGTACCATCATGAAGAAATTTTGTGGGACAAAAATTAGTTGCGGCCAATAAGGATATTGGCAGTTTTGCCTGAAAAGAATTTGCCCATACAAAAAAGTGAAGAGTGCAAACTGGCCCTGAAAAGTAAAATTAGAAAAATCATTAAATAAATTTCGAAGATCCTTGAATATTAATAAATTCCACAAATTAGCATTTTTATCATCACAAAATTATTGATTTATTTATGAGATTTCTCAGTTTTTATTATTACTACAAGGAAATAAAACAAACACGAAACTTTGGGTAAAATAATTCTAAAAACTAAAAAATAATCATTTTTGTGCAATTAAAGGCCTCAGTGCAATAACCGGTCAAGTAAAAAGGTAAAAGTTGTGGAAAACTATAAAAAATCCTTATAAAACAACACCTATTTCGAATTTAGCCAATATAGTGTAGTATATTTTTATAAAAATGGTAATAACTAATAACTTTAAAAGAAGAAAACATTTTACCAAAATAATTTTTAGATCTTAATCTACTCATTGTGCAAATAAAAATGCTTTTTGCAAGTTTTTAGAAACACCCAGTGGCATTCTAGATCATTTTCTATAGGGCGCACCTTAATATATAATTCAATGAGGAAATAAAACTGGTTTCTGCTAATTTTTAGAATCGCCCAGTGGCGTTCCGTATCATTTTTTATAGAGCACAGCATAAAACTCAATCAAAAATAATTTTTCTTAATTTATTTTTACACCATAATCTACAATTCATTGGGCATTTGAGCAAACAGCATTTTGCAAATTTATAGAATCACCCAGTGGCGTCCTAGATTCATTTTATACAGAGGGGTGCACAAAAAACGACCAACAATGTGGCTTCATTATTTCTTATCCGATTTTAATAAATGATATGTCAAATTAAATGGTTTGAAGAAAACCTAATTTTATTTTTGAAAACATCAGAGGAGGAAGAGGAGGCAACTTTTCGATTGAAAAAAATCATTAACAAAAATATTCTAAATCAATTATACCTACCAATAATTTTTTTAAATTAATGTTTTAAAATTTTTTTTCTTATTTTTTATTATAATTATTTTTTTTTTAATTTAATTCAAATATTTTTTTTGTTTTTGTTTTTGAGTTTTCAGTTTTTTAAGTTTTGTTTTTTAGTTTATTAATAATTTTTAATTTATTGATAATTTTTTAATTTATTAATATATTAATAATAAATTAAAAAACAAAACTTAAAAAAAACAAAAAACTGAAAACTCAAATACAAAAAAAACAATTGAATTAAATTTAAAAAAATTAATAATAATAAAAAAATTTTAAAAAATTAATTTAAAAAAAAAACGTTATTGATATAATTGGTAGATTATTTTTGTTATTGATTTTTTTCAATCGAAAAAGAAAAGTTTCCACCTCCTCTCATGTTTTCTTTTATAATTAAAAACTATTTATATTTTTACAAAAACAGTAATAATTATATAACGAGAAAGTATATTTCTTAAAATTTGTTTTTGCACTATAATCTACAATTGAGCAAATAAAACTGGTTTTTGTATATTTTTTGAATCAGCATCCAGTGGCGTTGTGTATAAACTATAAATATTTTTACATAAACCCTAATAACTTTAAAACAGCTAAATATTTTTTTAAATTTATTGTTGCACCATATAATCCTCAATATATTGGTCAAATTAAACTGCTTTTTTCTAATTTTTATAACCACGTCTGCATTATTTTTTTTTATAGAGCGAAACATGAAATTCAATAAAAAAACTATTACTATTTTTACAAAAACGCTAATAACTTTTAAACGAGAAATTATTTTTTTAAATTTATATTTGCACCATAATCAACAATTCTTTACACAAATAAAACTGGTTTTTGGAAATTTTTAGAGTTATTCAGTGGCGTTCTGTATCATTTTTTATTGGGCGCAGCATAAAATTCAATTAAAAACTACTAATATTTTTATAAAAACAGTAATAACTTTTATACGGGAAAATATTTTTCAAAATTTATTTTTACACGATAATTTGCAATTCATTGGGTAAATAAAACTGCTTTTTCAATTTTTTTTAAAAAATCACCCAGTGGCGTTCTGTATGATTGTTTACAGGACGTAATATAAAACTCAAATAAAAACTACTAATATTTTTATAAAAACAGTAATAACTTTTAAACGGGAAAATACTTTTAAAATTTTATTTTTGCACTATAATCTAGAATTCATTGGGCAAATAAAATTGCTTTGCTCAAATTTTTAAAATCACCCAGTGACGTTCTGTATCCCTATTTATAGGACATACTATAAAAACTCAAATAGAAACTACTAATATTTTTATAAAAACGCTAATAACTTTTAAACGGGAAAATACTTTTCATAATTTATTTTTACACGATAATTTGCAATTCTTTGGGGAAATAAAAATGATTCTTGCAAATTTTTAGGATCACCCAGTCGCGTTCTAGATCATTTTTTATAGGACGTTGCATAAAATTCAATTAAAAACTACTAATATTTGAAGAAAAACGCTAATAACTTTTAAACGACAAAATATTTTTTTAAATTAATTTTTGCACTATAACCTACAATTCTTTGGGTAAATAAAACTGCTTTTTCAATTTTTTTTTTTAAAATCACCCAGTGGCGTTCTGTATGATTGTTTATAGGACGTAATATAAAACTCAAATAAAAACTACTAATATTTTTATAAAAACAGTAATTACTTTTAAACGGGAAAATACTTTTAAAATTTTAATTTTGCACTATAATCTAGAATTCATTGGGCAAATAAAATTGCTTTGCTCAAATTTTTAAAATCACCCAGTGACGTTCTGTATCACTTATTTATAAGACGTACTATAAAAACTCAAATAGAAACTAGAAATATTTTTATAAAAACGCTAATCATTTTTAAACGGGAAAATACTTTTAAAAAGTATTTTTGCACTATAATCTACAATTCATTGGGCAATAAAACTGCTTTGCTCAAATTTTTAAAATCACCCAGTGGCGTTCTGTATCAATGTTTACAGGACGTAGCCTAAAACTCAATTAAAAACTACTAATGTTTCTATAAAAACAGTAATAACTTTTAAACGGGAAAATACTTTTAAAAATTTATTTTTGCACTATACTCTACATTTCATTGGGCAAATAAAACTGCTTTTCTCAAATTTTTAAACTCACTCGATGGCGTTCTGTATCATTGTTTATAGGGCGTAGTATAAAACTCAAAAAAAATTTTTATAAAAATCGTAATAACTCTAAAACAGGAAAATATTTTTTAAATTTATTTTTACACTATAATCTAGAATTAATTGGTCAAATAAAACTGCTTTTTTTAAATTTTTAAAATTACCCAGTGGCGTTCTGTATCATTGTTAATAGGACGTAGCATAAAACTCACTAATATATATTTTTATAAAAAAACAGTAATAACTTTTAAACGGGAAAATATTTTTAAAAATTTATTTTGCACTATAATCTACAATTCAGTGGACATATAAAAGTGATTTTTCAAAATTTTTAAACTCACCCAGTGGCGTTCTGTATCATTGTTTATATGACGTGGTATAAAACTCAAGTAAAAATATTTTTATAAAAACAGTAATAACTCTTAAACGGGGAAATACTTTTTAAAATTTATTTTTGCATTATAATCTAAAATTAATTGGGCAAATAAAACTAATTTTTGCAATTTTTTAGAAACACCCAGTGGCGTTCGGGATCATTTTTTATATAGCGCAGCATAAAATTCAATTAAAATCTTTTTATACTAAAATTATATTTGCATCATAATCTACAATTAAATAGGTAAATATACCTGTTTTTTTTTGCAAATTTTTAGAATCACCTCGTGGTGTTCCTGGTGATAATACGATAATATAATTGGTTTTAATTCTTCCTGCTTGAGTAAAAGAGGAAGGTAGTAAATAAATAATAAATTTTCCGGTATATAATTATCCTTAACCTTTAATAATATTCGAGTTGCGTAATTTCGCGCGAAGCTATTTATTAACAAATAAATTAATAATAAAACGACCATCAAAATTAAAAACCTCTTAAGAATAAATCAACATTTTTCAGGTTAAGCAGGTAGCTATCAGAACGTAACCAATTATTAAGTTTAAATTTATTCCTCACGACATTTTAAAGATTTTTATTATACTTACTAGTTGTAGTTGAGTTAGGTGTTTTTTCCACCAAACGCTTTCTTTGTACGTTTTGTCGTAAACCGTGAGGAGGTAATAAAAGTACATCACAGCATGCACGAAACAATTCATGCATCCTAAGTACACGCTATGACCTCCAGGTATGAATTTTGTTCCAAACCAACCTAGAGCAACCATGCCTGAATGATGGTACAAATGCAGGAAAGATACTTGATTTTGTTTTTTTCGAAGTACAAAAAATACCTTAAAAAAATCTTAAAGTATTTTTTTTTTAGATTTTTTTTTATTTCTTACTGTGTCTAGTAAATCTATGACTTTAATCATGTAGTAGCTCCATGTCATACGAGCTACAAAGGTTGCTTCATCTGTAGGAGAATAATCTATTTCTGCACACCTCCAATCGTATTTAAACAATACTAGTTTACTCTAAAAAATACAAAAAAATAGCAAAAAATTGTCTTCATTTTTGCGGCACCTTTGTAATTAGGTTATTTGAAATTATTGTAAAATTCTAAAAGCATTTCTCACAATTGAAATTGCTAAAAAAAATGTTGTAAATAAAATTAAATGAAGGTTTTAATTAAGGTAATTGCATTGTTCATGACTTAATTACTTAATTTACAATTATTTTAACTTAAATTGTGCGCAGTATCAAATGCTATTACTAAATAAATATAAAATAATTTGTTGATTTAAAGTCTCGTGTCATTTTTCAAATATATGCATGTTATCTTTAAAAATAAAGATATTAATTACAAAATAGAAGGCTACAACAGAATTTTTCACAATTATTGAATATAAGTATATAGGATTATTTTTATTAAAATGGGTTTAATTTGGGTTTTTTAAATTTTACTTACACAATAAACTACGTAGGAGCAATAAATAATTTGTAACGCATTAAAAACGATTAATACTTTATCCAAATTGTATGGTTCCCTTTTTTCCATAAATTTGGGACCTGCTATTTGGACGAACCAAAGATATACCGTTATTATTATTATTGGGTACCATATTGAACTAACTAAAGGTAAATTTGCTGTTCTAGTATCTGCTAAAGCTAAAAAATAAAATTTTAAAAATATGAATTTTCTATAATTTAATTAATACCTGTGTAGTCTTCTCTTAATTTTTCGTAATAAAGGTAAAGTAATTTGGTAATATAAGCCATTTTGTCCAAAATAAATATTTAATTTAAATATTTGCTTAAATTCAGACACCGGAAAGGTTGTTAAACCATTCTTTCGAACTGTTGGCGTGTCATTATGATATTTGTAAAAAGGTTTTATAAAAATGATTTATAAAATTTAAATTTTATTCAAATTTTTTATTGTTTAACTCATGCAAACCGTTTCTTTTTGTTCTACAAGAGAATTATTGTCTACTGGAATTAAAATATGAATTATACAAAAATCTATATTTAGTACAAAACCTTCAAAATGATTTTTTTTAAATATTTTAACGACGTTGGGTATTTTTTTGAACTGGACGTACTTAACACCTATTACATGGAATATAAATATCTTTATTAAATATTGATTGAACATCAATGATTGTAATAGATTTAATGTGGTTTTTGTTTGTAAGTAATAAAAAATTTAAATAAATATTTAATCAAATATTATATTTTTTGTAATTTTTTTGAATTTCATTTTCTCTATAAGAGGTTTTTTTAATATAACTTTTTTTCAATAAAACCCATGGTTAAACAAAATATATCATTAGAAAGCTTATAGAAGTATTAATCGCTATACTTATCCGTCCCGATTAAATTTGTAATCACGGGATACACAAAAGTATATGTTAAATCACCAATCAAAAGTAGATTATTTCTTATTATCCCACAAAAAAGTTCACTTAAGAGTCATTTTTTGAGTAGTATTTTTGTACCAAATTTTGGCAGCATTTAAAAATATATATAATAATGATTTTCATATTGCGAAAAAAAAAATATTAACAGTAAGTGTATTTTTTAGAGCCCTTAAAGTACTTCCACTTTAGAGTAAAGTTCTTCAATAACCAATTAAAGCATGTTGTTGATGAAAAATCAATATCTGAAGGCATAAAATATGAATCGATTGGTACAAAAAATTGACAAAGTAGTAGAGATTTTTTCGATTATTAATAATTCATTTACAAAAAATTTGAATATCGCATCGTTCCAACGCTATCTTGAAAAAACAAGAAAATGCGATTTTCAAAATATGGCTATAACTTCGTTATTTTCGGAGGTACCAAAAAAATTTGTTGACTTAATAGAGACAATTTTTTGTGTACAATGCAGTAAAACAAATGAATATTTTTTTTCGCCAACGGATTGACCGGAAATGAACCAAACTAATTTTTTTCTTATGACAGCCATATTGGATTTACACATATTCGGAATTAGTGTATTTTTCTGAGTAATTTGATATATCATATGTAATATTTTAAGAAAAATAGAAATAATTTTATTTTACTAACCAAAAATGGCCTTGAATAAATGTAAACTGTCAATACATATGTGTTAAGATTTATTTTACATTTAATATTTTAAATAGTTACATTTATGTTATAGACAATTTACATCTCTTAAAGTCCAATGTTTGTTTGTAAAATCAAATAATTTTATTTTTTTTTAAAATATGACATATGGTATACCAAATTACTCAGAAAAAAATACTGATTCCGAATATGTGTAAATCCAATATGGCTGCCATAAGAAAAAAATAAGTTTGGTTCATTTCCGGTCAATCCGTTAGCGAAAAAAAATATTCATTTGTTTTACTGCATTGTACACAAAAAATTATCTGTATTATGTAAAAAAACTTTTTTGGTACCACAGAATGCGATATTCAAATTTTTTGTAAATGAATTGTTAATACTCGAAAAAATCTCTACTACTTTGTCCATTTAACCGACTTTCTATCTCCAATAATAACAAAGATATTCATACAGTCCAACGTCAAATGGGACACCCTGTATACAAGGTGTTAAATTATAATTAATCTATTTCCTTAAAAAATGGGAACGCTTTTATGGAGTTTTATTGAACATTGGACATTTCTTGAAAATGGAGAAACCCCTCTTTAAGTATTAATCCATAATTTTTATAACTTTACATAGTAACAATGGTTTATAAAAAAGTCTTTAAAATATGATCTTCGTGAGCCAAAAATAAACCTTTAAGAATTTTTGTTTTCGCTCCTTTAAAAATATAATTCCAAGTTTTAAATTTAAAAAATGCACTGAAGGTGAAATTTTTTTAAATTATCCATTATCGGTCATTTTTCGAAAATCAGGAAAAATATTTCTCTAATGCAGAATTTGGATAATGCACTTAAAAAGCCTAAATTTATCATATCACTAAATTTTAACATATTGAATTTTTTCCGAAATAATTTACGATTGAAATCGATTTTTTATGAATTTCGGTGCAAGAAACGACATGGTACGCCACTGAGTAACTACAAAATATTGAAAACTATGAGTTTAATTACCTATTGAATTGCAGTTCATGATGCATACAGAATTTTTGAAAAATCTTGCACCGTTCTAAAGTTATTAAAGTTCTTTTCCGAAATAATTTAAGATTAAAATTGATTTTTTATGAATTTCGGTGCAAGAAACGAGATACTACTCCAATAAATAACTACAAAGTATTAAAAACTGTGATTTTAATTACATATTGAATTCCAGCTCATGATGCATAAAGAATTTTTGAAAAATCTTACACCGTTCAAAAGTTATTATAGTTTTTTCAAAATAATTTAAGATAAATTGATTTTTTATGAGTTTCGGTGCAAAAAACGATATAGTACACCAGTGAATAACTACAAAAAATTGATACACATGATTTTGATTAAATTACATTACTGCTATTATGGGATACTTTTGTTACACCCTGTATATTTTTTAATAAGTTTGATGGGTAATACATTATTTTTTGATTTTTAATTGAAAAGCTTAAATTGTCCTATTTTTTTTAAATATGTGCCAGCATTTGTATTTAATTTAAAAAATTAAGAAAAAATTCAAATAGACAATAAAACCAAAATTCAAACATCTCTGTTATACATTGCAAAATTTTAAATTCATAACAAATGATCTTTATGTTCGTTTAAAGTTGATTAAGATGACGAAGGAATAAAAACAGCAAAACACGAACCATAAGTTCATGTAAAATTAATCATTAATATCCTATTGTAGCCCTGATTAAGGCAGAGATTCTGTCGAAACGTCGGCAATAAGTGTAGAATAAACTCATCCTACAAAATTGGTTCGTGTTTTGCTATTTTTATTCCTTCATCATCTTAAAAAAAATTTAAATGTAAAATCTTCATTAGACTAAAAGAATTATTAAATTCAAGAAGAATAAGATTTTTTTAGAGTCACTGACAGGCAAATATTAAGGGCCACCACAAGAAATTGGGAAAGGACTCCGGGCATTTGTCCGGTTGCTCGGTGGGCCAGTCCGACACTGTCTCGACGGATAATAATAGTGAGATATACCAGGTTTATCACAATTAAATATCTGATCTTTCAGTATAATTATTATTTTTGTGAGATGTTTGCGCAAAATGAAATTCACCTGTAAACTTCAATTTTTTTTATTAATAACAAGAAAAAGTGGTTTTTTGCTAATCAGTGTCGAACTGGCCCACCGGGCAACAGAGCAAATGCCTCGTGGCCCCTAATACTTGTCTCTCAGTGACTCCAAAAAAAATCTTCTTGAACGTAATAATTCTTTTACTCTAATAGAGATTTTACATTTAAAATTTTGCAATGTATAACAGACATATTTGAATTTTAGTTTTATTTTCTATTTCAATTTTTTAAATTATATATTCGACTTTATAAATGCTTCTAAAAAATAGGACGATTTAACCAAAAGTATTTCCATTAAAAATCAAAAATTAATGCATTAAGGCGCGATTAGCCATCAAAGTTCCCAAAAAATATACAGGGTGTAACAAAAGTAACGCATAATATTAAAATACAAATCATATACAGGGTCCGCCAAAAAAATGGAAACACGTAAATATTTTTTGAACCATAATGAATTTTAAAAAAAGTTTAAACAAAAGTTTATTCAATTGAAACAAGTTACTTACCATATAAACTTGCTTTTAATATACAGGGTGTTCGTTTTATTAGTGATACGGCACCTAACTTTAGTTTTTCAAATGCAACACCCTGCATCTTTTTATATTTTAAGATTCTACGTTTCATTTGAGTAAACTTTTGTAGAAATCATTTTTCCATAAAACTCGTTGTTCTTGAGTTATAAGCAGTTGTTTAATGTTAAGTTCACCAAAAAGAATAAGGTATTATTAACTTTTTATAAACATTAAAGAGTTCTAAAAAAAAGCCAATCCCTTTTTTTAACTTTGAGTAACATAAACTTAAAATTTAGTCACTCATACTTTTGTTTAAACAATTTTTTTTAATTTAACAAATTAACCTAACATAACCTATTTTTTTAAATTAAAAAATAGTTTAAACAAAAGTATAAGTTAATTAATTTTTAATGTATGTTACTTTAAGTAACATAAAAAAAAACTTTTCGCTTTGAAATAAAAAAAAACTGTTTGGTTTTTGTTAGAACTCCTAAATATTTATAAAAAGTTAATACACAATGCCTTATCTTTTTAGCCGAACTTAACATTAAAGAATTTCTTGTGCCTCGGTACTAATGAGTTTTATAAAAAAATGATTTCTACAAAAGTTTACTCAAATTTAACGTGGAATCCAGAAATATAAAAATATACAGGGTGTTGCATATAAAAAACTAAAGTTAGGAGCCGTATTACTAATAAAACGAACACTCTGTATATTAAAAACATGTTTAAATGATAGCTTGTTTAAATTGAATACACTTTTGTTTAAACTTTTTTTTTAAATTCATTATGGTTTAAAAAATAGATAGGTGTTTCCATTTTTTTGGCGGACCCAGTATATTAATTTTATGTAGTTACTCAGTGGCGTACTATGTCGTTTTTTGCACTGAAACTGATGAAAATTCAATTTTAATCTTAAATTATTTTGGAAAATTTTTATAATAATAACTTTTAAACATAGTAAATTTTTTTAAAAATTCTTTATGCATCATGAATTGCAATTCAACAGGTAATTAAAATTACATTTTTTAATATTTTGTAGTTACTCAGTGACATTTTTCAAAAATTCCTTTTCCATCATGAACTGCAAATCAATAGGTAAATAAAATCAAATTTTTCAATATTTTGTAGTTACTCAGTGGCGTACCATGTCGTTTCTTGCACCGATATTCATAAAAAATCAATTTTAATCTTAAATTATTTTGGAAAAACTTTAATAACTTTAGAACGGTGCAAGATTTTTCAAAAATTCTTTATGCATCATAAAATGCAATTCAAAAGGTAATTAAAATTACATTTTATAATATTTTGTGGTTACTCAGTGGCCAACTATGTCGTTTTTATTTGCACCGAAACTCATAAGGGATCAATTTTAATTGTACGTTATTTTGGAAAAACTTTAGTAACTTTAGAACGCTGCAAGATTTTGAAAAATTCTTTATGTATCATGAACTGCAATTCAAGAGGTATGTAATTAAAATCACATTTTTTTATATTTTGTAGTTATTCAGTGGCGTACTATGTTGTTTTTATTTGCATCGAAACTCATAAACGATCAATTTTAATCTTACATTATTTTGGAAAAACTTTAATAACTTTAGAACGGTGCATGATTTTCAAAAATTCTTCATGCATCATGAACTGCAATTCAATAGGCAATTAAAATTACATTTTTCAATTTTTTGTAGTTACTCAGTGGGGTACCATGTCGTGCCGAAAATCATAAAAAAATCAATTTTAATCTTAAATTATTTTGGAAAAATTTCAACTATGTTAAAGTTAGGTTTTCTAAGTGCATTATCCAGATTTTGCATTAGACCGAAGAAATATTTTTCTAGATTTTCGAAAAATGAACGATAATGAATAATTTAAAAAAAAAATTTGCCTGCGCCGCACTATTTTCATTTAAAACTTGGAATTACTTTTTCAAAAGAACGAAAAGAAAATTTCTTACAGCTCTATTTTTGGCCCACGTAGATCATATCGTAAAGACTTTTTTTACAAACCATGTCACTACGTAAAGTTATAAAAATTATGGAGTAAAAAAGGGTTTCCCCATTTTCCAGAAATGCCCAATAAAACCACATAAAAAGTTTACCACTTTTAAGGAAATCACTTAGTTTTCACGATATTCATCAGCTGGATTAATTAAAAGGGAACAACGTGTATATTATAAATAATAAGTCCAGTCCGACACTGTTGCTAATTATTCATTAAAATAAAACGGACAAGCATTGTGAGTAACATCTTCGTAATTTACACAAAGTATGTGATCTATTGAACTATGAAACGTATTTGTAGAATAACCTATGCTTGAATGTTGAATGAATATTTTCCGTTACAATACATAAATTAGTGTGTAGACTTTTGTTGTTGACCTATGGCGTCACAAATCCAAACGGACAAGATAATTGACATATACCACCTCAATCCCAATTAAATTTCCTATCAAACAGACTAATTATTTTTTCGATAGGAAATATGCACAAAAATATATTTACCTGAAAAGTTAAATTTCCCATGTTTTTATCAATAAAAAATTGTTTAATTTTTCGTAATTTATCATTAAAACGAAACGGACAAGCGTTTTTATTAACACCACTGTAATCCGTATGAAAAATGCAATCTATTGAGTAGTCAAACTTTTTTGTGGGATAATTAGAAAAAATCTACATTTGATTGGTAATTTATTGTAGACTTTTGTTTATGGCGTGATTGAAATTTAATCGGGACGGACAAGTATAGTGATTAATTCTGTTATAATTGTCTTGAATTAAGCTTTATAATCATATGTTTTGTTTAATTTTAGGTTGTGTATAAAAACCTTATATCGAAAAAACCTCTTATGGAGAAATACATATTAAATTTTTGTTTTTGGAAATTTTATTGCTAAAGTATCACCCTGTATAGTATTAATAATTATTTAATAAATTATGAAGTTGTTAATCAAAATGGAAAAGCTATTTAAGGTTTTATCAGTTACCATAAATTAAATTTATATCATTTCCTGAATTCCTAATTTTATTATAGCAATGTTAATTACTCTAATCATTAAAGTTTTATTTTCTAGGCAAATGTTCATTTTCTCCAAAGAATCAAGATCATATACATCCTGGCTAAATAAGCGAGTGTTTAATGAAGTTTCAACGGCAACTGCTTCACAGTCTGCAAAAAAATTGTAGGTTGACCTAGAAACACGAATTCGGTGTGTACGGTGAGACTTTTGCACGATTAGTAATGGAAAGCACTGCAACGTGTCTTTTATTGTATAATAATTAATGTTAATGCATTTTCTATCCTCATTTTTGAACCATAATTTTGTGACTATGAAATTTGTTTAACAAAGAAACACGGTTAAATGCATAATAAAAATAAATAAATATTTTCTAACTAATTTTAAATCCAAATCAGCAAAATTTTATAAATAAATTTGCAGCATATTTTTTTTATAAAAATCATTAGAGTATACAAGTGTGGTGCGTTTCAAATTAAAAATTTGAAAGTTGATAATTTGAAGTTGTAATGTAAAAAATAAGAAAAAAATATTCAAGTCAAAAAATTTTAAATTTTTTTGAGTTTTTGGGGTGTACATTTTTTTTGGGGGATGTAGAGAACAACTCCCTACATTTCATGCATTTTCCAATATCTTTCAATTGCGAGGTCAAACTTGAAAAAATTACAAAAAAAATTTTATGAGATTTTTTTAAGGCTTGATAAGACCGAAACAAAATTGCAACTTTTTTAAATGCGATCTTTAAAAAAATATTTTTTTCGTTGTTTTTCCGAAATTTAAAAAAGAGTTATTTGTGGGATTGAACTTTTAAAATTGAGAATCCGTTAAAAACTGGCCCGACAAATGGCTGCCCACTCCTAAATTCGAAATTTTGAATTTATTTTGGCATAACTTCCAAGCCAAAAGAATAAAATAATAGCCTATATCACATACAGAAATTAATCCTCTTAAGGCAAATAAAGTAAAATTTTAAAATTTTAAAAACTTGGTGCAAATGAACGCAATTGGCACGATTTTTGATGATTTTAGTTTTGATTTTTTTCTGAAGCTTGGAATAAAAATTAGGAAGTGTTGATTTTTTTACTAATAACTAGTAATGTAGTAAGCAAATTAAAAAATAGTCCACTATTATAGATGGTTCCTATCAAAAGTTAAAAATATTCAAAGTCGGCGTCGAAACAGCTCGAAAATCAAACCTCCACTTTGAGGGCGCCAAAAAGGGCATTACTGGTACGCAGATTGAGAATCAAAAAAATACGATATTTTTTCATTATTTGAGAAAAAGTGGTATCGTTTTGGTACTTTTGATGCCCGAAAACACGTTAAAATGTGTACTTAAAAATGGTTCTGGTATATCTACAGGATATGAGAATAAAAGGGGCAAAAGTTCGTCGTTTTCCTTTAAAACGCAGCAATTTTTCAAAATTGACGCCGTCGAAAACCGGAAAATAGCCGTTTTTGGTATTTTTTTTCAAAGTGTTCTGGTGGTCCAACAATTTTAAAATTCGTACCCTGATTAGAATGAACATTCCCTTTTACAACGCAACTCGATTTTTTAAAATCGGAGCAAAAGAAACCCTTTTTCGGGGCTCCGCGCAAAAAACGTCTGATTTCGGGGTAAAAATACAAAAGGGTCTCTTAATAGATAGGTCCAAGCAAGTCAAAACCATTGTTTTCAGAATCTGCCCCACAATACATGCCAAAATTTGGTGCGATTCGTGCGATTGGGGGATGAACTCGATTTTTCGTTCGGGATTAAATAACTTTTTTCGGGGTCATCTGATCGAAAAGTCGTTTCAACAATTTTTTCTTGAAATTTTCTCGTCCGCACACCCAAAAAATTACAACTCTCTGCGAAAAAAATATCCCATTCTTTACGATTGATGAAAATGTTTTAAAGGATTTTTGTATCTTTGATTGTTTTGACCTTACCTGGTTCTATTACTGTAAATTCTGCATTGGACCTTTAGGTCATGGTCAAGTATAGGCAGATGATTAAGGAAAGTAATAAACGTGATGCACTTTCTTTGATGCAAAACAGGTTAACGCAACTTGTTACCTAGTATTTAGTGCCTAAGGCCGATTTTACTTAAGTGCTTAATTACGAATTTCTTTTCAAATTCAATGAAAGTTTTGAATATTTTCTGTTAACAACATAATTTAGTTTTAATTATGTTAATTTGGTATGTAATTGTAATATGTAAGCAAAAATTTCGAAGTGCTTATTAATAGTTTCCTTGCAATCAGACCTCGAAATTGTCTGTTTTAAAAGCGTGCGCCATGAAACAATTCATGAAAATAATAGGCCATTAGACAATTTTCGGCAACGCAATACCAAACGACCTTTTATCTCAGAATTGTCGTTGGTATCCGTGTCCAGGGGGGACATCCTCGTCGGGAGAGAATCTCAGACAAGTGAAAGGGTTAAGCCGCCTGCAATTTTCATTTAGTTTTGCACCAAAAGCCAAGCACAACGTCTTCACCACATTTCCACATATCAGTTTAGTTAGTGGGATTTTTTTTCTAGTTGGAAATTTATTTTTCTCTACACCACATAAAAAGGTAAGTCAATTTTACATTTTATATTTTTCAAAAATTTTGGCCGATTTTCCAAAAAAAAAATATTTTTATATATTAAGAAAGTGCTGGAAAACTCATAAATGATTACAAAGGCTGTATTTAAAAATCGTTTAATTATGCAAAGATAAAAAATGCATTAACTCAATTTAAAATAAAATGTTTTTAAGCTATAATTGATCAGGTAATTGTAGAGTAGAGTTGTTTAGCTTATCAATTACCAATTAATTATTAAAAAATAAAAGGAAAAGCTCATAATACTTTTCAACATTTCTAGATGTGTTGTTAGTTTATTCTTTGTTTTTACCAAGATGATTTTTTATTTATGTAAGTCGTATCATTTTTTATATTAAGTAATTACCTAAAGCTTATTATTTTCATTGCAATGCAAATATTCACATATAAACTACTTTAAAGTATCATCACGGAAACGAATTTCTGGAAATCTATAATTAACTATTTCTAAAAAAATGTTATAACATCCTATTAATTTTACATAAAATAATTTTCATGAATTTGCGTGAATACTTTTTTTTAATTTTTTTAATTGCTAAAAATATTGATTGTAATTCGGTTAATTCATCATTATTTAACTCATTGAGTGCCAATGAACCTGAAAATGCTGATTTGTGAAAATGAAACTTAACGAGTTGCTTTACAAGTAATTCAATATTTAAATAAATTTTAATAAATAATCAAAAAGTAAAAGTTTTATTACTTAATTTCCTTCAATTTATTTATTGATGTTAAAATATACAGGGTGTCCATTTGAAAATTACGGTAAATTGATTAATTCGCGTTTTATGATTGAAAGATTGCCAGACGATTTTCAAATTTTTTGAGAAAATTTCAACTCAAAATTGGCATTTGTTTTAGTGAAGTTATTTTTCATAAATAGATCTTTTTTTCGCTTAAATAATAAATATCAGCAAATTGAGTGAAAAACGTTAAACAAAATATGGTTATTTTTCATAAGGAATACAATAATTTTACCAGTGACGTACTTAAAAAGTTTTAAAGGGGGTGCACTTTTTCCAAGTAAAAAAACAAATTTTTTATGACTTAATTTCTTTAAATTTATTTATTGATGTTAAAATATACAAGGTGACAATTTGAAAATTTCGGTACATTGATTAATTTACGTTTTATAGGGCACTCTGATAAAAGATTACCAAACGATTTTCAAATTTTTTGTCAAAATTTCAACTCAAAATTGGCATTTGTTTTAGTGCAGTGATTTTTCAAAAATTTGATCTTTTTTTCGCTTAAATAATAAATATCAGCAAATTGTGTGAAAAACGTAAAACAAATTATGGTTATTTTTCATAAGAAATCCAATAATTTTACCAGTGGCGTACTTCGAAATTTTTAAAGGGGGGTGCACTTTTTCCAAGTAAAAAAACCAATTTTTTACGACTTAATTTCTTTAAATTTATTTATTGATGTTAAAATATACAGGGTGACAATTTGTAAATTTCGGTACATTGATTAATTTACGTTTTTTGAGGCACTCTGATAAAAGATTACCAAACGATTTTCAAATTTTTTGTCAAAATTTCAACTCAAAATTGGCATTTGTTTTAGTGCAGTGATTTTTCAAAAATTTGATCTTTTTTTCGCTTAAATAATAAATATCAGCAAATTGTGTGAAAAACGTAAAACAAATTATGGTTATTTTTCATAAGAAATCCAATAATTTTACCAGTGGCGTACTTCGAAATTTTTAAAGGGGGGTGCACTTTTTCCAAGTAAAAAAAACAATTTTTTACGACTAAATTTCTTTAAATTTATTTATTGATGTTAAAATATACAGGGTGACAATTTGTAAATTTCGGTACATTGATTAATTTACGTTTTTTGAGGCACTCTGATAAAAGATTACCAAACGATTTTCAAATTTTTTGTCAAAATTTCAACTCAAAATTGTCATTTGTTTTAGTGCAGTGATTTTTCAAAAATTGATGTTTTTTTCGCTTAAATAATAAATATCAGCAAATTGAGTGAAAAATTTTTCATAAGGAATCCAATAATTTCACCAATGGCGTACTTAGAAATTTTTTAAGGGGGATGCACTTTTTTCAAGTAAAAAAAACCAAATGTATTTCGACTTCCATTTTAATAAAAACAACATAAAAATTTCATTAATTTTAGTGAATTAAATGATTTTTGTAGTAAAATTCCAATGTTAATTTTAGACAAACTGTGATTGTTTGAATTATTTTTTTATTTTTGTTGAAAAAAAAATTAATGAAATTTCAAAAAATGCTAAATGAAAAATGTAACTTTTTTATTTTTCGATACAAAAATTTGAAAACCACTTCAATTTAGTTAATAGGAATTAATTTCTGAATGACATTTACATTTACGCTATTTAAAAAAGTGCTGATAGAAGTGGGACACCCTGTATAATGGCCCATTGCATCCACCCTTCTATAATTTGACTCAAGATCCGCCACTGCATATGCATCAATTGTATAGTACTTATTTCCTTAGAAGGAACAGTTCTATAGTACTAATTTCTCCAGAAGCATCAGTTATAGTACAACAATTTTTGGACTTATTTCTTCAAAAACAACAATTGTAATTATTTCTCTAGAAGCATCAATTGCCATTTATATTTATTAATTTTAAATTAAAACAAACAATAGTTGTTTTTCCCTAGGATGACCAAGTGAGGTCATTTGTGACCCCAGTTCTCTCATTTTTTTTAAATATAAGTGAAAATATTAAAGTTTTTTGGCTGGATTTTTTTGTATCTGACTTTTTTTATGTATTTTATCATATGAAATAATTAAAATATTGGAATAAGGAACTCCAAATGAAGGTAGTAAATCTGAATCCCAAGAAAATCCACGAAAACGTGGACGCTGTCAAATGTGTTCACGTGCTTCGTACACAAAATTTACAAAAAAATATTTTGTTTGTAAGTAACATTCATCTATCAAAAAAACGTATCAATAAATAATGTTAAAAAGTTATTGCCAGTTTGGTTAATCACAAAAAAATAAATGGGGTCATTTTTGACCCCACTTGGTCATCCATGTAATACAAAATACCTTGGTCATCCTAGGGTAATCAAAATACTTTTATTTCAGAGCCAGCACTTTTTCATTTTTTGTAGAGCATTGTAATTAAATGTAAAATGTTTCCAACAAAATAATTATTCCACATAAATAAGTTTCAAATAAAAACAATGGCCCATTTTCCTGCCCAATTAAATAATGCACTTTACATTTTATAGCTGCTGGTGATTAAAGCTTGAAGTTGAAATTAATTAAAATAAATCCAAGAGGAAACTTTTCATATCGAACATAACGGTTTAAAATAATTTCTCTTTTAATACCCACTAAAAAGTGCATCTTATTCACCATATTGATCTACTTTCTTCTTCATTTCAGACTCGAAAATGGCATCGCTGATGCATCTAGTGGTTGATAATTATAACGAGCTCATTGAATCGAAAAAAGGTAAATTGTCTAAAAGTATTTAAAAAAAATCATAGTTTTATTTTTTAGATCCTATTGTTGATTCATGGCCTTTGATGAGCAGTCCACTTCCAGTGCTAATGTTGCTAGGTGGTTACTTATATTTCGTGTTAAAATTAGGGCCGCAATTAATGGAGAAAAGGAAACCGTTTGAGATGAAAAATGTTTTAATAGTGTACAATTTGTATCAAGTGCTCTTTAGTTTTTGGCTGTGCAGTAAAGTTTTTATAATCAAAGGAGGGTTTGAGTATATTTTCACGACGAGTTGTGCCCAAGCTAACGCAACAAGCCCAATAAGACACATTGTAAGTAAATATTATTATACAAAAAATATATATTAATTTTTATGTCATAGGTGGTTGATTCAGCTTGGTGGTATTTTATATCAAAAGTGGTTGAACTTTTAGATACAGTATTTTTCGTGTTGAGGAAAAAACAAAATCAAGTCACCTTCTTACATGTTTATCATCACTCAATCATGATGACCTTCACATGGGCTTACCTCAAATTTTTACCAGGTATTTTTCATCATTCACCAGGAGAAGAGAAAGAATTAGATATAATTTTTTTTATGTTTTAGGTGAGCAAGGATTGCTTATAGGATTTTTAAATTCCCTAGTTCATGTCATCATGTATTTTTATTACTTTATCGCTGCATTAGGACCTAAATACCAAAAATATTTATGGTGGAAGAAGTACATGACTTGGATTCAATTGGTAAAATAACGATAAATAATAATAAATAAATTTGTTTGATTTTTATATTTTCAGGGTCAATTTTGTATAATGTTGGCTTATTTGGTGATGATAATCGTAATGGATTGCAAGTTACCTAAAGCGCTGACCTTCTTCTTCTTTGGAAACGTGGTAATATTCCTCTACCTATTTCTGAGATTCTACCAAACTGCCTACATCAAAAAACGTAACGGTTCTGAAAAAAGTCAGGCCCAAATAGTCAAAACTGCTCTTAAGCTCAACTAGCAAGGAAGATTTTTAAGAAAGTGTGAATTGGTTTGGTACATTTTTTGTTGGAATAATTTCCTGAACTAGTCTTTACTAAAGTCGAATGAAGATGTTGATTTGAAAAAAATAAATGGAATGATTTATTTTAAATCAGATCAATATCTTCGAAATAATCGTTAATATGTTTTAAGAAATTACTAATTTTTAAAATATAGTTTTATTTTACGAATATTTATGTTTTGAAAGAAAGTACAATAGAGGTGAATTTTGCATAAACCTGTAAATATTTTAAATAAAAACTTACAGTTTTGCATAAAGTCGACCAATAAATTTTTTTGGAGCATTACTGATGTTAATTGTTGTTGCTATAAACTAATCAAAATTCGCCAAATTTTTAATTTCGCTAATATTTCGGAAATTGCTAAAAAAATTGTAATCAAAACCAATAAAGATTGACTGTAGGTTACCTTATTATACAGGGCGTCCCACTTTTTTCCATCAAAAAAATTGTTTAGATAGGAAATGTCATTCTGAACAAAAAATGATTTATTATTTTTTTTTGACTCCTTAAAAAGTTACAGCAATTTTAAATGTTCTAAAATTTAATGATTTTTGTGGAACACCCTGTATAATTTTTTTTTATTTTTATATAAATCAAGTACGCTTTGGATTTTGTATATCTTTAAGCCAATAATAATTGATTTAAATAAAAAATTATAATAAGAAATAATATTATACAGGGTGTTCCACAAAAATCATAAAATTTTTGAACATTTAAAATTGCTGTTACTTTTTAAGGAGTCGAAAAAACATTATAGTTCATAGGAAAATTTTTGTTCAGAATGACATAAACTATCTAAAAAATTTGCTGGAAAAAAAGTGGGACACCCTGTATAAAAAATGTGTTGCAACTAAAAAATGTTTTGTATTATTTCTAAGCAATGAAAGTTTTTATATTATTTAAAGTTAGTAGTTGGAACGTTTTAGTTAATATGTAGTTATTTATTTGATATGATAAGTGATAAGGCTCCTTTTAGTATTGGAAAATTATTAGGGTGATACTTTTTGTAAATATTAAGATGTTGTAAATAAAATAGTAGTAGGTTTTCTTGAATAAATATTTATAAAAAAAAATACTGTGATAGTTCTTCTCGTTTATTGTCTAAAATAAATCTCATGCTTGACTTAAACTTAATGCAATGCCAAGTGTCATCTTTGAGTACTTTATTGTTTTCAACCACATGGTCTTCAAAAATTATTGATATTGTTGACATTGCATTGTAGGAAACCTAAGTTTTTCACAGTTGGCTACGCTGAAATGAAAACGTTGTGCTCCGGTGAAAAAACCATACCGAATATTTTAACTGCACTAATTTTAATATTGAAAAAACCCGTTTTTTTATAAAATTTGCAACACACTGAGAAATAACTTGAAAAAATCCCGAAGAAAAACTGCTGAGAGATGCTTTGGTTAAAGAGACGGATCAGATTTAAATTTAAATGAAAATTAACAGGTACGCCAACTAAGCAAGTGTAAAATTACTACGGAGTATGTTTGGTTGCATAGTTGTGGTATCAATCTTATTTGAATACACTGTACTTGTTATTGCGGTTCTTTAGTCAATAATACATACAATAATTGAAAATTTTCAAAATTTTGAAAACGTAACAAAAAATCAATATTCACCTTAAAATTTATTTCATTTTTGATATTTGATACACAATATTTTGATTTCAAATTCAGTTATATGTGTGAGCGTGCTATAGAAAAATTATAAAAACACATATTTTCAAAACTACAATTGAACATACACGAAATACAAAAAATGTTATATGAAAAATGAATTAAATTTTAAGGTTGATAAATTTTCGATTGCAAATGCCCAAACATCAATTTGTACTTTTTCATGTATAGCATTGTACAATTATTGACATGATCTTCTCGAGGGTGTTTCAAAAATCTGTGTTAACTAAATGAAAATTCGACCTTTTCATTTTCGTTGGACCACCCTGTATAAGACTATAAGGTGAAGTTATTTTAATGACAAAGGAACAAACGAAATTTCTGGATACACGCCACTGTTTGTCCCCAAGTGCTAAATCCGTCCCCAGGAAAAATTCTCAAATATATTTAAATCTACCGCAAAATTTATTTTAGCGTACTTATTTTTTTATAAATTTTTAAAAATCATTTTACATCTTCAAAAAGTAAAATAGTGCAATTTTTACAAAATCTCAATTTTCTCAACGTTCTTCTTGAAATTTTTCAGCAAACCGAGATTTATTTTTTATATAATTCTCTAATTTATTTAAAACAACCACAAAATTATTTCTAACTCACTTGGTTATTTTTTTGTAAATTTTTAAAAATCATCTTACAGCTTCACTAAGTAAAATAATACAAATTTTACAAAATCTCAATTATTTTAATTATTTTAATGTTCTCCTAGGAATTTTTCCGGCTTCAACCAGTAAAATAGTGCAATTTTTATAAAATCTCAATTTTTTAATGTTCTTCTGAGAATTTTTTAACAAACTCAGATTTATTTTTTGTAGAATTCTCTAATTTGTTAAAATCGACCACAAAATTATTTCTAATTCACTTGGGTATTTTTTAATATTTTTTTAAAAATTATCTTGCAGCTTTAACAAGTTAAATAGTGCAATTTTTAGAAAATCAAACATGGATTTATTTTTGGCAGAACAGGAACATTTTAAAAGAATTAAAAAGTAAGTGCTAATATTTCGAGATAAGACCATTTTTTTATCCATGATTACATGTAATAGTCTCAAAATATTTTCAAAATAGACATATTGTCAAAATATGACTCTGAACAATTTTTATGCAACGCATTTAATAAACTAAAAAATTATGGTATATTAGCTTTGAAAATGTTCTTTTTTAGAATAGAAATTCATGTCAAAACAAAAAACTCCAGAAACCCTAGAAACTCCAGAAACCCTAGAAACTCCAGAAACTAGAAACAACCCAATCACGAAAAAATTTGATATAAACTTTTGATACGGACTTAGGATGGGTAGGCGACACCTTTCATACTTCTGCAACCAACATTACAGTCTAATATGTTGCCTATCATTTACTTGTTCATACCACTTTTAAAATTATTTTGCTTTAAATTTTTATAAAATAGTTGAATAGAAAAGTGTAGAAAAGACTTTTTTATGTGCTGAATCTTGACCGAATTATTAAAAGATGACTACATCTGGTACCTGGTACCTCTTTTTGAACTGATTCTCCATCATAAAATATAACTTCACGTTTATGCCAGACGATGAAGAGTGTTAAGCAAATTATTAAAAATTTGTCCTGCGACCCCCAAACCTGACAGGAACCGAGGCAGCAACCCGGTAGAAGGAATCATTTTCAAAAATATGCAATTACTCAGTAAAAAAAAGGTCACCTCATCGTAAAAGTAGTTGCCTATTTTTTTGCAGGATAAATGGTAATAACGGGCACGCAGACTCAGCAAACTCGCCTTCAAATTTTCTAGTTTTCAACAGCTGCAACTAACGCCATCTACCCATTCCAACCCAGAACTATTTGGTGATTTTCAGGAGTTTTATACAGATTCCTTCTTTTAAATTCACCTTGATTCACATAATATAGACCTCTTTTATGACGTCATCGTAAAAGTGGTTGCCTATTGTTTTTGCAGGATATGTGGTAATCATATGGTAATATGTTTATCAATTATCACTGTTTATTACTTTGTAGTAAGGTGGTGGCAGGCACGTTATTCTTGTTTCTCCAACTTATCACTTATCATAAGAACCATGCCTATTCCAATTTTAATTTCATCGGTTCATCGCATGAATTATAAAATTTTATTATTATGGATACTAATTTTATTATTATTATTACCCATTATGATTTAATTAATGCATTTTAAATAACAACATCAATTAAATATATATTTATAGTAGCGACATCTATTATTACAAAAAGCAAATTTATTTCAAGCTAATTTGGTTGCCTAAATGTTTAAATATAACCTAAAAAATAGCTAACCTAATTTGCGTCATTTTATAACTTTATTAGTATTAAGGCTCTCTTTCCAGTGTATATGCAGTTGTCTTACCGACTATTTACATTTGAGATCATTTGGGCAACCAAATATATTTCAAATCGATCATTTTTGTTTATATTTTCTTATTGTAATACAAGTCTTCAGTAATTTTATTGCATTAAAGAAATTAACACCCTAATATAAATAGCAACTTTACATACACTGAAAAGAGAGCCTTAATTAAAAATGTTGGCATTAACTAAGAAACTATTTAATCAAGTAATGATATTAAGAAATTCCTTAAAATTTACCTTAAGAAGATACTCGGCGAAATGTTTGAAAAGCGTACTTTTCGCTAGTAAACATTGTTTTTGGGGCATTTGTAATCAAAAATTTAACAAAAACGATGCCTAGTGCCAATCAATTTGAATTTGGTTTTCATATAGAATTTTTGTTTTTCAGGTAGAGTGTATTAACAATGATAAAAAAATGCGTTTTTATAATTGTTCAAACGTACTTTTACTATTTTATGAGCTAGATTCGTCAATTAACATGGAGAAGGTAATTTTCACTTCAAATTTTTTTAAATTTTTATAAAATAATTTGTAGTACGTTCGGCAAAAGGGCGATCAAACAATTAAGCCTGGCCCTAAAGGATCTAAGGATTATTTCTAAATTGTTAATAAGTACAGGTACGGGGTGAGCTTAAATGATTGTGGTTTGATATGAATATGTAGGCAACCAAATACGCAGGTTGGTACAACTGAAATCTTAAAAAGAAAATCTCCTAGTAATCCAATGGCGTAGCAAAATTATTTTTTCAAAATCTCTAATTTCACAGCAAATATCAAATATTGAAAATGTTTTTCTTCATTTTCGAGGCAAAACAAAGATTTACGCAAATTAATTTTGATAAAAACTGACGTTTATGAAATAGAAAGCACAATAACGAAATTATAAAATCTGAAGATTTGACACAACGGTAAAAATTACACCTACGAGGCTGCTTTTGTGAAGTCTAGTTACTTTGTTTTCATTTTGACATGATTTTGTTTTACTATGAACTTGAAGCAAACAAATTCCCTAGATTTTTGGACGGGAAATTTGAATTGACCACAATCATTTTAGCTCACCCTGTATTTTAAAATCCAGTCGAAATATGTGTTGTATTTCCGTGCAATTATAAAAATAAATTGCATTTATAAATATTATCAACCACAACCTTTTACGGTTATAAAAAAATAACAAAAATTGCAAAAAAAAGATACCTATTTAAAAAATAAAAAAGTTACATTTTTTTTAGGGATTTTTTGAAATTACACAACATTTTTTTTTCAACAAGAAAAAATAAAAAAAAACAGTTTTTTAAGATTAACATTGGAATTTTACTACAAAATTTTCAGTATTAATGAATGATAATATCTTAATCAATTGTACAAAATTTTGTAAAAATATTTATAAAAATCAAAAAGTTAAGACTTTTGTTCTCAAGTTCCAAAAATATTCCCATGTTTCTGTTCGAATTTTCCGACAATAGTATATTACTATTACGCAACGAGCTGTAGGGTGAGCTAAAATGTTTGTGGTTTGATATGTAACCAAATATACAGGTTGGAGCAACTACAAATTTTAAAAGAAAACCCCCAATGGCACGGCAAATATTTTTTTCAAAATAAATATAATGATCATAACAAATCAAGAATTCTAAACAAATATACAAATTTAAGTTATTTATTAAGGTTTTGTGTTTTTGAAAAAAAAAATAGCTCTAGAATTTTATGACAAATGTCAAATGTTGAAAATTATAACCTTCATTTTCGAGGTAGATGCTAACACAAAACAAAGATTTACGCAAATTGGTCTTAATAAAAATGTTTATGAAACAGAAGAGCCAATAATTCTTACAAAAATCCGAAGTATCTGCTTTTGTGTTGTCTACTTACTTTGTTACAATGTTGACATGATTTTGTGTTACTATGAACTTGAAGCGAACAAATTCCCCAGATTTTTAGGCGGGGAATTTTAATAGACCACAATCTTATTTTAGCTCACCCTGTAGAAAGTGACGAATTTTATTTAATCCTAAAATTTACACAAAAGTTAATTATATAATGATTTTAATTATAAAATAAATAATATTAGCGGGGTTAAATATAAATTTTTATTTGAACTGTCCTTTTTTTGCAAGATCAGAAAAATCCAAGAGAGGGCTTTCGGAATTCCTTCGCAGCGCCTCTATCGAAAATTACAAGAAGTACAAAACAGAAACCCAAACACACTAGTGTTGAAATGATAGATTTTGTAAACTATACTAATATGAATGATATACATATACGATTTTCTCATATTATGATCGGGGGAAAAAATATGAAATACTTATTTACAAAGTCATCGGTTTTTTAGGTTTCTGTTAGAATTTTTTGACGAAAATTTAACTACTGATAAATTGGATTATCATAAACATATAGACAAAATTTTGTAAAAATATTTATAAAAATAAAAAGGTTATTAACAATTTTGTAATTCCAAAAATAATGACTAAAATATGAAATTACTTATAAAATCATGAATTTTCTCAAGTTTCCATTGGAATTTTCCAAAAAAATTATTTATTATTAAATAGTAGTATCGCAAATTCATGTGAAAATTTTTGTAAAATCATTAAAAACAATAAAAAAGTTATTAACAATTTTCTAGTTCAAATCATAAAATTCGAACTTAAAATATGGTTTTTCTTCAATAAAAAAACAAGAAGTTTCCAAGGTTTCAATTAAAAATTTCCAGATAAAAGTTTTCCATTATTTTACCTTGATATATTAAACAAAATTTTGTAAGAATATTTATAACAATAAAAAAGTTATTAATTATATTTTTTTATTCGAGTCACAAAATTCGACTAAAATAATATTTTTTAAATCAAAAAATTTCTTAAAAAAATTATACCGTTAAATTTAATAATGGCGCCTATAATTTAACGTATAAATTTTCAAAATTAGGATACTGCTTGTGAGTCCCCATCTTTTACAAGTTTTTTTTTAAATTACAGTGGAAGGTGATCAACCACTGGCGTACCCAAGAAGGGTGGTTTAGGTACACGTGCACCCCCCCCCCCAAACTCCCAACTGGCAAATAATTGAAAAAAAAGAAACATACTCATTAAATTGAAGTAGAAATACAAATATTTTTTACTTGTCAAAAGTGCTTCCCCCTTTAAAAATTTCTGAGTACGCCACTGATTTTGTAGGTAATTATATTATAATGGGGTTGTTTATAAAAGTAATATGAGCTGTAAAATAATGAATGTGTTTAAATTTACAATTAAAGTAGTGAAGTAAATAGTTTGGTGTAATCTACTGGGCGATAAATAAGATAATTTCGAACATAATGCATTACAAGTCGTTTATCACGTCGTTGACCACCAGATGTCGTTATTTTAATAGAGGTATTTATTTTAAAACGAGTCGGAAGTAGCGAAAAACGGAGGAGCGTGCTTTAGGTGGTAATGGTATCAAAAGAGACGTGCAACTTCCGGCTCTGCACGTGGTTGCGTTTAACACTCATTTATATTATCTGATGGTCCCATTATCCTCCCCAATCTACACGCACGCATGTTTATATATTCCCCATTCCTTGTTTATTTATCTTCATGCCTTTAAAATTTAGATACTTAGAACCACCAGCACCACCGACCATCCTCAGGTGCATCACGAAATTTTTGATTTCCTTTTATTAATTAAAACGCATGTATGCTTAGTGGAACGTTAAAAATAATTGGATTAATTGCGAAAATTACAATCCACCCTTAAATCTCGCTGACTGAAAGGTGGAAGGCCTTGGAGCTTACAGCAGCGAGAGTTTAATTTGCAGAGAGAATTTTAACGCTGCCTACAATGGAGTTCTTTTTACTTTGTAAAAAGCATATGCGGCGCTTGCCCCCAAAGGAGTCTTATACGATGAAACTTACTCTGTTTAAATTCAAACCTTGTCCTGTTTCAGGTTTCAGTTCCTAGCTTATCATTTCAACGCTTTGTTATTGTTCAAATGGCGTACACAGCATATCTACACTCACTTTTTTCAATCCACTTTCAGATACATTTACTCCTACAAAAAATCGCTTTTTATAATTAGTTAAGTAAAATCAACACATTTTATAACAAAACTTGCGTATTTACCGCCTTCAATTCTAAGCATTTTTATTAAATTTATATTTTTTTGTATAACTTGACATTAAACAGCTCAAGTTGTTTTAAAATTCGTTAAAACAATGGGTCATTCAATATCTAAATAAGTTATTAATAAAGTTATATGGTTGTTGAATTTAAATAATAACATATTTCTTCAAACAGTCTTCTGTGACGTTTGACAGGCTTTAAAATGTCACTTTCTATATTCGTTGATTCTATGGTCACTTTGTACTGCCTACGAGTAGAAATTACTACTTTGCACTGACAAAGAATAAATGGGCGGAGTAGAAATGAATTTTAGGCTACCCAATATACACTAACATTGTATTGTGTGTTGTATGTAAACTAATGTAAAATTTTAAAATTATTTATTACATTACTATATTACAAATATTTCAACGTTTGATGAAAAAATAGCATGTTTTATTCGGAGTAAAAGAACTTTTTGTGGCTCGCATGTTTCAGCAGAGCTCGTCCCGCAAACCTACATGCTCTCCACAAAAAGTACATCTTTTACTCCTAATGAAACATTATACTATTTTTTGTTTGTACGGTACAATACTTTAAGCTAAATTGTTTTTTCAATTTCTAATCTTTATTCTTTGTTTTCTTGAGTAATTAAACTCTCTAAAATGATTACACTATAAACCAAGTGTCCATTTGTAGCTAAATAAGTTTCGGATAACACGGTGTGATTGTTAAATTTAGACATTCCTCAATTTGGTTGTGGAACTGCGTCAAACTAAAAATTTTGATAAATCTTCATAAAATAACAGTTCTTGCAGTGAGCTTTTTTGAATATCTCAACTGTGGATTGTGATAAGATACTAGAACCAATTTCTTATTATAGCTAAATAAGTTCTTAATAAAGTGGTGTACTTCTTAAATTTTAATATTTTCTAATTTAATCGTAGCAGGATATCAAAATGAAAATTTGTTAAATTTAAAGTTCTTGCAATGAGCTTTTTTGAATAAGTCGATTTTTAATAGTGCTAAAACAATAAAACGAGATTCTTTTAGTACCTTAATATGTACTAAATAAGTAGAAATTGTTGCTAAATTAAAATATCCCAAAATTTATTCGGTGCAGTAGGTCAAAGTGAAAATTTCGGTTTTTTTATGAAATTAAAAATTCTTGCCCTTAGTTTTTGTCAATAATTCAAGTTTAAATAGTGATAGAACAATGAAACAAAACTCTTTTTGTAGCTAAATAAGTCCTTCGTAGGGTGCAATATTTGTAAAGTTGTAAAACGTTCCAATTTTGCAGACCAGTAGGTTAAAGTGAAAATTTAGGTATTTTTTGTCAAACTCAAATCTTTACTCATCAATTTTTGGAATAATTCAACTTTGGATAAAGATAAGAAGATTGAATAAATTTCTTTTTATAACCAAATACAGGTGAACGTTGTTTTAGGCCAGGGTTCTGTTCCGAGATACATCGGCGTAAAATGAACACACATTTATCGTGCTTTTTTCCCAGAATGTTTGGGATTCTGAATCATTCTTTAGTCGGCCATAATGAAACTACAAATTGGATATTCTTTTAATTTTATAAAAAAATAAAAAATATAGTTAATTTTTCTTGAAAACAAAACGAAAACTAAAAATCTCAAGCCGGGACCAACCGGCGTAATTGTGAATCGGCGTAAATCCAACCGGCGCAAAACGACGTTTACCTGTACCTCTATAATAAAATGAAAAAAATAAAATGGACATCAAAGTAAAATGTGTTCAAACTCCGATGCAAAGGGATGAGTTCAAGCAGGTATTACCGGACCTAAGAGTCAGAGAACGTCAAGGAGAATCTAATCTAAGAATCCTGTTTATAAATAATGTCCCTAAGATTGTTAAAGATTCTAGACCTAATTCATCACAAAAAAACTAAATATTACCCAGCAGCCTCTCACCAATTGCAATTTAATATCAACTACCAAAATGTTCGAGGTTTAAATTCTAAAACGTATCACTTCTTGGGGAACGTACAACCCTCTGCAAGCCTCTCACTTCGTCATTGTAGCAATTTCTGAGACATGGATACAGGATGCCTTGTACAGTTCTATAGTATTCCCTAACCATTACAAAGTTTTCCGTGATGACAGATAAGTGGTCAAAGAGGAGGTGGTGTTCTTATTGGTGTTAAAAATAACTACTCAGTGCATAAACTTAATTTAGTATCAACAGTTTCCAAAGTTGACTTGGTTGGGATCAAAATAGGTTTAAGTGTCACTTGGAGCTTAAGCTTGAACTGTGCAACCGGACTTAAGGAAGGTTTACTTCCGAAATAAATCATGTTTAAATCGACTCCGTCTAAGTGAGATACCGAAGCAGGTGAAAGCTAATATTAAGATATACCAAATTAATCAAAAAGTGGTATAGTTTTGGTACTTTTACCGTCCAAAAAAAAACGTTAAAACTGTATACGTACCGACGTCGTGGCGCCGCACCGTTACGCCTGGATCGGTATTATTGATGAAAACCGCATTTCATTAAAAAAAAATTTTGGAGTACCATCTGGGTCATACTTAAAGTGGACAGTTGTGCGTAGTAAGGATTTTTTGTAAAAATTTAATGAAATAAAGTTTGTTTTGGTAATTGAAAGTGTTGTTGATGAGATAGAGTGGTTGTCAAATTAAAACAGTGGCGTAGAAGTAAATTTAACATAAAAGTTTTAGTTGATGTGTTTTTTTGTAAAGAGTTTAAAATGGGTGGAAGAGATAAAAAAGAATTAATTTAAAAAAGTGTTTTTGAAAAGTACATGGAAACAATAAAAGTGCATTTGCTCTTATTAAAAGAAAAATAATAAGTTTTATTGTTGCGCCAATGACCTTAAAGTAATGGCGAAACGCTGCCAGGGAGAAAAGTTATTAAAGGTAAAACGTTGGTGCAAACTGAACCGCGAAATAATATGGCGGAGTTTATCCCTCGATCTCACGGGAGCCATTCCGACCGCGAAATCGTAATGCATTTTCCTTATATAGTGTTTTTTATTATCGTCTATCGCGCGGGTTTCACATCGGAGAACGACTACAATCTCGCATATTGTACGTAAGGGAGGCCTTTCTCATAATATTGCTTTTCTTATAAACGGTTGCCTTCCACCATCCGAGCGCGAAATTTAAAAAACCCACAAAATAACACTTGAATATCCCAAACATTCACCCATAAAATATTTAATGATCGTTCCACCATTTCCTACTGGTAATACATTATAAATTTCACTTTTTAACCATCAAAGTGCGAGGAGAAATCGCTTCATCCCACCTCAGGACCCCAGTGACCAATAAATTAATCAATCCTGCCAGTTGTTCCTGGCTTTGCGGGGAGAAATCCACTCGTTTATATCTATACTTCACATAGTTACACTTTCACACAATATTAAAACTACTCTTCCAATACAGTCTATATTTAAATAATCTACTACACTAATCTACTTTAAAGACAGTTCAGCAATTTGGAATAAATAGGCTGCCATAAGCTTGGTCCCTTCATACAAATTCTTGAGCGAAATGTGTTCATTCTCCTTTCCAGGATTACCACCTTTAGCTCCGAGTGGGAACAGCAGAATACTCCTCTCAAGCATCTGCAGCACATTCACCGACTTAATAGCTCTATCCTCCCTGATCATATTAGGATCCTCCTTGTAAATCTGTATCGTCGCTCTTCTAGCAGCTTCATAATTCAACGTGGAGCAATCTTCAATCCAAGGCCTGGTATCGCAATTAGCCTCGACTTCAACATCATTCTCAACACCCAAATCCTTCACGGTGCTTTTAATAAAATTCGTGGTTAAAACGACGATATCTTCAGAACATTGATTCGGCACAATTTTCAAAATGAAATCCCTTTTAATTTTCGTACGATCATTTTTTTCGCAAGTGCACTCCTTGATTTCATCAACAAAAATCGTTGGTTTCCTCCAGAAATGCATGAGGAGCTTAGATTTGCTCCAGGATTGTTTTTCGGAAGGTAAATTCTTCTTAAATTCTTTTAAAGGTAAATCTATTGCTTCATAAAGCTGCTCTTCATCAGGCGTTATTTGAGAAACGAATTTCTCGAATTTCGGTATCAAAACCACATCACCATCCGCGATTTTTTCGAATATTCTTCCTGCATCTTCTTTTGGATCGCTCTTGGAGTTTTCAGTTTTCGTTATGGTCACCGTAAAATAAATGACGCCTAAAATATCGTGTTATTAAATTGTAATAATTTGTGTGGAGATATTTACCTACGCTGGCGAAGGAAATACACGGATATCTCTCTGTGAGCCATTCAGAATCGGAAACGACTACGTAATCGAGACCATTTAAAAAAGTTAATTTTTGGGTCATGAGAAAATCGTGCAAGCCTTGGCTTCTTTGGTGATTCATGCACTCGATAATAAATTTAACGTTTACAGGAAGATCCACGCCAGTTTCCTTGAAGGCTAAAATTGCATGCATCCAACAAATTAGCGGGCCTTTTCCATGAATCACCCCATTTCCATATAAAATTTTGTCGACCTCGATTAAGGACCATGGATCGCTTTTCCAATTTTCCACAACCGGCTTTTTTACATCAATATTACCATAAATACAAACCGTTTTCGTAGCCTTTTTTCCGGTAACTGTTCCTAAAATAACTGGAGGCAACCTAACTTTTTTTCCATCCAAAACGTGGTAACCCACGTAGAAACACTCGTACTTGGCTCCAATTTTCACCATCCATTTCTCGCAAAATTTGACCATTTTAATGAGCTCCTCTTTGTATTGGAGTTCTCCCGAGATTGATTTCAAATTAACTGCTTCCTGGAGGTCTTGGACGAATTTGATTTGATTGGAGTCTATGTACTGAAGTAGTTTTAGTAAAGGAGGTTGAATTGCTATCTTGCTGCTCTTAAGAGCCCTGTAATAATCCCCGTAGTTTCCATTCGTAGTTTGGGTTTCGGTATGTTCTGTTCGGTACGAGTGAGGGGTCACCATTGTGGTTATTTATGGAGATAAGGAAAGCGAATTAAATAATCTGTATAAAAATATGCAAAAACGTACAACCAAGCGACAAAAACGTATTCAATCATTATAAAGTTGCACTGACATTAAAAGTCGCGATCATCGATAACTTTGATCCTAAAATTTTTCCAAAAAAATCAAAATCATTTAATTTTCATTTCAAAATAATACCAAACGATTTATCATAGGTTTATTTAACTACAAAACGAAATTTATTTATTTATTGCCTTTTTAAACGCTACTCTTTAGAAAAAAGCACACGACTAAAATGTTAAATTTACTCCAACACCATTGTTTCAATTTAACAACTGCTCTAACTCATCAGAAACACTTTCAACTACCAAAACAAATTTTATTTCATCAATTGTTTTTAAAAAATCCTTACTTCGCAAAAATGTCCTGTTTAACTTTGAGTCAGACGGTATTCCAAAATAATTTTATGGAAATGCGGTTTTACTCTTATTAAGCCGTTACATTTAATATTCGAATTAATAATCAGAAACACTACTTTTCCTAGAAACTGCAAACAAAGTTACATTATACCAATTCACGAGAGTGGTGGCTTTAAAGATATCTCTAAATGTATATGTATTTACAATAAATCCTCCATACATAAATTAATAGATGAAATAATCTCAAAGCAACTTAAATAGATGTTTACTTTGAGAAAATCAGTATGCCTTTGTTCAATATCTCAATCTTTTTCTCTATCAATCGTACGTTTTGGATGGTGTTGAATCCAGCAAGCAAGTTGTTGACTTATATACGACTTTGCTACGGTATTCGATAGGTTGGAGCATGATATAAATAAAAAAGCTTCCATTCCTTGGATTTAATGATTCGGTTCTATAATTCGTGGAGACAAGACACAATCTGTGAAGATCAACTACTGCTTTTCCAAAAAAATTCATTCAACTTCTGGTGTTCCTCAAGGTTCCCATTGCGGGCCAAATTTGTTTAACATATTTATTAACGACTTACCTGATTCTTTTTCTTTCTGTGAAAGCTTACTACATTATGCTGATGATTTGATGCTTTATTCTGTTGTCAACTCTAATGAAGACCAAGTCAGGTTTCAAATCATGGGATTGGACTTTGTAATCGCGATTGAATAAAAATTTGTAAGACATAAACGCAATTGACTTTAAAAAAGTTGATAGTAAATTATGTTATCGAAGTTGGCACAGCTGATTGCTGTCAGCTGGTACTCTGCTGCATACATAACCATTAACAATGAACCAACACTCAAGACTTCTAGGTTATGTGTTGAGTGTTAATATTGAATCCAGGCCAAATGAACTCTGTTGAGATAAACGCGTTGTTTACATGATTGACTGAATCCTGTCATAATCCTATTTTTAGTCAAATTCGGATAGAGTTACACGAGATAAACGAAGTCATTGTTAGTTAGAAAAGATTAAAGAATTACCTTCGATCACAAATTATTATTTCAATATCACATAGAATGCATCTGCTCAAAACGAAGAAAAATTTTGGGTATTATTTTTTTAAGATCTGCTAAGGACTATTGTACGTTTATGTAAATTTTTTATTGCCTCTCAACTTAAATATGCATCAACGTTGTCGAATCCATACGAAAGTTGTTGAATCACATTTCTTGAAAATATACAATACAATTTCTTTAAGAATATCTAGATGTAGTTATCAGTTCTAAGTTTTGTGTCTGATAATAACTTAAAAAACCTCCACCTGCATAGAGTTTATGTAGACTTATGTTTCATCTACAAGCTACTAAATTGAATAGTTCCTGAACTCAATTTTTGTCAGGAAAAGTATACCACATTCAAGTTTATTCTGGAATTGAAGAAGTGAATCAAACTATTCTTTGAATTGTCCTCTTAATAGGTTGATGAAAAATCCAACACTATTCAACACGATTTTTGAAACTTGTTTTTGAATTTTTAAATTCATGTTACTCAAGATATGATTTTTAGATTTTGTTTTAAAATATGTTCTGCGTTTTTTGTCATTCAACCTTTTTTCTTTCGGCCTTTTGTCTATGGCGGCCTTTTGTTTATGACAGCCTTTTGCCTCGCTTCCATTTGAAGCAAAATTAAGCACTAAATTTATGCATAAAATAAATCAAGTTGTTTAATATTTTGGCAAATTTCGGCACTCGTTTCAGAAGGGTTAATTTTATGGCACAAAACTCGGGACTTGTCGAAAGCAGGTAAATTAATCAGGGTGGTTTTGAGGGGATTTGAGATGTTTGTTGTAAATTACTAGTAAGTAGTTTTTATTGATCTTTTCTCAAAATTGTTGATATAGTTTAAATATTTTGTAAAAGTTGGTTAAAATGAGTGAAAACATTGTGAAAAGTTCCCGTGGAAAAGACAATTTTAAGTTTTCCAAAACAAAAATTTTAAAATCAGGAGATATTTTTTGGCATTGCATAAATAGAACATGCAAAGCTAAAATTTTTTCAATAGGACAAGAGTATGAAATAACACGACGCGATGGTAAACATATACATCCTTCAAATGAGACAATTATAAATCGATGCAGAGTGTAAAAAAACTGCACTGGAAAATCTACACACCAAACCATTGAACATTATACGAAATGTTTTAAACAAGAATCTACCAGAATCGTTTACCACGAAGAATGTTTATAATGTAAGAAAAAATATATACAAAGCAAAAAAAAACTGTTTATTTATTCACAAAATTCCTAAATCCATGGATGAAGTTCAAGAAGTTTTAGACCAGATATTTGTAAAAACAAGCAAAGACGAGAGCTTTTTGTTTTTAAATGATAATCTTAATTATTTATTCGTGGTCAATAATATTAACTTTTTGGGTGAAATTAGTAGGATTTAGCTAGATGGAACATTTTCCTATTGTACAAAATATGTTTACCAAATGTTGACAATATATGGAATAAAAAATTGTCACTACATACCATTGATGTTTTGTTTGTTGCCAAATAAACAAACCAACACGTAAATCTTATTGTTTCAAAAAATAAGGCAGCTTTCTAGGGATTAATTGCAAGTAAAAATCAATCCCAAAGAAATCGTCGTGAACTTTGAAATGGGTATTCATCAAGTGTGGCCAGAGTCAACAATTATTGGATGCAGCTTTCATTTACACCAGGCGTGGTTTAGGAAGCTGCAATCACTAAAGTTAGATAAGAAATATGCAATTGGTACAAGCGATGTTTGTAAATGGACCAAATTGATTTTTGGACTAACATATTTATTTCCAAATGATGTAATGCTAACATAATGTAAGAAATGTCAAAAAAATTTTATAACAATTAAGATATCTATTTTTTTATTATCAAATTTGTTTTATTTTAAAATATTATATTTTTGTAATTACATCTTTATTTTTATATATTTATTAAAACATTTAATTATCTCTAAAATAAAACTTGTTTTAACGTCTTATTATCAATCAAAGTTGAATTATAAAAATAATCTAAAAAAATACATATTTTTTACTTTCGACGTGCAGCACTGGTTAAATTGGAAAACTTAAAAATTTAACAACCATTGTATCTTATTATGACCTTATTTACGCACAAAAGGTAACTTATTTTGTAGTGTTATTAGCATCCAGAGTTGAATTAATCAAGAAAACGAAGAGTAAAGACGATAAATTAAACAAAAATACCCAAATCTTCGCTTTGAAGTATTCTAACGTACAAATAAGAAAATATTAATCGTCTGCAACTATTTCATCTTATCATAGAGGTATTTGGTTATAAATAGAAATTTATTTAATCTTCTTATCTTTATCCAAAGTTGAATTATTCCAAAATTGATGAGTAAAGATTTGAGTTTGACAAAAAATACCTAAATTTTCATTTTAACGTACTGGTCTGCAAAAATTGGAACGTTTTACAACTTTACAAATATTGCATCCTACGAAGGGCTTATTTAGCTACAAAAAGAGTTTTTTTTTAATTGTTCTATCACTATTTAAACTTGAATTATTGACAAAAAACTAAGGGAAAAATTTTTGATTTCATAAAAATACCCAAATTTTCAGTTTCGCCTACTGTACTGAACAAATTGGGGGATATATTAATTTAGCAATACTTTCAACTTATTTAGTACTTATTAAGCTACCAAAAGAAGCTTGTTTTATTGTTTTATCTGAATTAAATCTCGAATTATTCAAAAAAGCTCATTGCAAGAACTTTGAATTTGACAACTTTTCACTTTGATATGCTTCTACGACCAAATGAAAAGATATTACATTTTAACAACCTCACCACCTTATTTAGCTATAAAAATGAATTAGCTTTATTAACTTTTCACAATCCAAACTTGAGATATTCAAAAAAGCTCACTGAAAGAACTGTTATTTTATTAAGATTCACCAAGATTCAACAACCAAATTAAGGAATATTTAAATTTAACAATCACACCATGTTATCATAAACTTATTTAATTAGAAAAGGAAACTTGGTTTATGGTGTTATCACTATCCAGTGTTTAATAATTCAAGAAAACGAAGAATAAAGATTATAAATTGAAAAAAAAAACAAATAAGAAAATATTATTATTTCCCAATAATTTCATCTTATCAAAGACTTAATTTGATACAATTACCGAAATTTTCTCTTTGGCGTACTGCACTTAACAAATTCGGGGATATTTTAATTCATCAACACTTTCAACTTATTTAGTACTTATTAAAGTACCAAAAGAAGCTCGTTTTATTTTTTTTTATTATTTAAACCCGATTTATTCAAAAAAGTTCATTGCAAATTTTTACTATGACCAAATTAGAAAAAAGCTCACCGTAAGGATAATGTAGTAAGTTTTAATTTTGGTAAGAAATTGGGTCCTGAGAAAATTAGGTAAAATCGTTTATCACACCAAGGGGTTTTGAGGCTCTCGAGGAGTAATTGAATTATATTACTCGAATATAATATTATGGGGGCTGTAAAGTGAATTGTTCGTGAGGTGGTAACCAGTGGTTAACAAATCGGCACCTTGTAATTATCTCGCTTAGCACTAGGCACACAATTCTGCACAATTCAAGGTGTGAAATTGTTCGCATACAAGAGATACAATGCTTTTATTGTACGGTTAGTTTTTAAGGGCGTGGGCATTGCGTTTCATAAATAATATTTAATCCGATAAGTAGAGGTTACGAGGAAGCTTTTATGAAAAAAAGTAGGTATTCAATTTTGCAAGTTGAGAGGGAGGGGGTAAAAAACGGGCTTTTCGGGATCGAATGATTAATTTACGTTAGTTTAATTGGGGGTAAAGGTATTAAATTATTTGAAAATTATTTGGAAACACGCGAAGCCTTTTGAAGTAACACAAAAATACAGCGCTTCCGGCTAGAAACACGCTTCTAATTAAATAGATGATTTTTGTTTGCTTAGATAATCATTTAATATGCCCCTCTTATATTAGCTAACATGCTTACTTACCCTCCCCGATTCTGATAACATCTCGGTGAAAGATGGTATCTTTGAGTCAGCACGCGCTCGCCTATAACCGAACACTTTTATATAGCTATTAGTTTATTTCTATAATTCCAGCAGGGTGCAGGGTGCCTTTTTATTACTTTTAATGTTCTGATCGTAGATTATTGACCGTCGCTAATTATTTCACAAGGGCTTTCCGACCATTTTCTTAATTGCTTTTCGGTTAGATTAACCTTCCACTTATCTTGCTCGCTCCATCAATTTTTTTTCTCATCAATAATACTAAAACCGAAAGGAATGGGGAAGGTGTATTTTTTTCGTGTACCTATTTTGTAGGTGTACCGACCAGAAAAGGATAACCCTGAAAAAAACCATATTTAAGTCTCCAGGCGCAACGGCGCGGCGTCACAGCGCTGAGATGCGAATTGTACAATTTTAACGTTTTTTCGGGCGCCAAAAGTACCACAACTATACCACTTTTTCGCGGTTTTTGGATTATCAATACTACGCATTTTATAAAATTTTGGACGTTTCCGCCAATAGATTAAGCAAAAATGAGCCTTAATGAAATTTGATTAAATAACAAGGATGTTGATTTGGTGATTATGGTGGAATAAAGGGTCTATTGAAGAGTGTAGTTATGAAATGTATAAAAGAAAGATCAGTAAAGGTCCAACGGATTGATCTGTGTGCATTTCTATTAAAGTCCTCAATAGGCACCCTCTTTTTTCGATTAACTCCCCAGAAGATTAAACATGCGCGGGGTGGTCTCATCACTTTTATTATGAGCACGACACAGATTATGATACCATACATCACACAAACTCGGCTATTCGCTTTTCATTCAAACATGATGACTTTATACGACTTCTAATTTATACATGAGAATGTGTTTATTGGGAAATGTTGGCTTTTTAATTAATCAAGCGACGAGGGTGGTCTAAAATACTCTCCAAATAGCTGATCTGATAGTGATCAAATTGATCGATCAGGGTGGGGTGGTTGGAATTTGTTTATTTTGTAATTCAATGCGGTGCAACACCTCAAGACGTAAATTACGTCGGAGTGGTTGGAGGTAATTTAGTGCTTATATCCTTTATTATAATGAGCATTTATTAAAGGAAATCCCCGAGGGGCATAATAAACCATCGTGTCCCATATGCACTTAGTAATCCATAACAATAGTGCAGTGCACCCCAAAATAATCAGAGCATTTTCTAAATACTACAAAGAGCAGCCTCTGGAGCGCTGCAAGTGATCAAGGAGGGCTCTTCTTTTAGCTCTTCGCTCCCATTTGGTTTCAACAATGAATTGACCTTTCCAGAATGAAAGATCAGCGTTCATTCCGCTATAAATTTTAATTGAAATACTTTCAAATGTACTCTACTTTCATATTGCATTTTAAATGAATTTAAACACGCTCTTTTAATATTTAGCTTAAAACGCGGATCGGATTGGCCGCTGCGCTTCGCTTTTTTCACTAAAAAGCATTTATTAATTAATTTTTGACGTCCTATTAAAAGGTATTGAAATTAAATGCAAAAATGTTATTCGTTTTGATTTAATATTTTTAATTAAATGCGCGCACCGAATTATTTCATCGCATTTATTTTTAATCACATAAATATTGTAATGTTTAAGGCATTTTATCACCTGCTAATTTATGCAAATAATACAACATCCATTTATTAGAGCAGGCGCGTTTATTCACGCCATTACCATTAAAAAATGGACTGGAAATTAATAAAAATATAGCTGCTCACTGCTCACTCGCGTATTTTTTCCATTTTATTATGATGGAGGATGATCTGGCTTTAATATGACCAGAGTAAAAATGTATGTACCCATTATATACAGCTGTATGTATATTTTTTCCCTGATGGAGACCCACAGATTTACCACAAGGGGCTAAAGTGCTCCTAATTTATTATTGTAAATAAAAATCGCCCAACCTCATTTATCATCGCACTTTTTAATTATTTATATTTTTATTTCACACATCACTCATTATTTCATCAACTAACATGAGATAATGACTCGAATTTCTTTTTATACCTAAATATAGTCTTAAAAAAGTGGTGCGGTTATTAAACCTTAATATCTTCTAATTTGGTCGTAGAAGCATATAAAAATGAAAATTTGTCAAGTTCTTGCATTGAGCTTTTTTGAATAATTCTACTTTTAGTAGTGATAAAACAAAAAAACGAGCTTTCTTTAGAAGCTTAATAAGTACTTAATAAGTTCAAAGTGTTGCTAAATTAAAATATCCCACAATTTGTTCAGTGCAGTACGTCAAAGTGAAAATTTCGGGATTTTTATTAAATTAAAAATTCTTGCCCTTAGTTTTTTGTCAATAATTCAAGTTTGTATAGTAATAAAAAAAATGAAACAAAATTCCTTTTGTAGCTAAATAAGCCCTTCGTAAGATGCAATATTTGTAAAATTCTAAAACTTACCAATTTTTGTAGTGCAGTCCACCAAAGTCATAATTTGTGTATGTTTTTTCTTAAATTCAAATATTTACACATCAATTTTTTAAATAATTCTTTGGCTATAAATTTGAAGTCTATTTATATTTCTATATTTGTAACAAAGTAAGTCTTTGATACGATGAAATAGTTGGGAAATAATAATATTTTATTATTTGTGCGGTACAATACTTTAAAGTAAATTGTTTTTTTTTCAATTTATAATCTTTATTCTTCGTTTTCTTGAATAATTAAACTTTGGATAGTGATTACACCATAAACCAAATTTCCTTTTCTAGTTAAATAAGTTTATGATAACAAGCTGTGATTGTTAAATTTAAATATTCTTTAATTTGTTGAATCTTTATAAAATGACAGTTCTTGCAGAGAGCTTTTTTGTATATCTCAACTTTGGATTATGATAAAATAATGAAACTAATTCCTTTTTTTAGCTAAGATCTTTCTTAATAAAGTGGTGAGGTTGTTAAAATTTTATATCTTCTCATTTGGTCGTAGAAGCATATCAAAGTGAAAATTTGTCGAATTCAAATTTCTTGCAAAGAGCTTTTTTGAATAAATCGAGTTTTAATAGAGATAAAACAACAAAACGAGCTTCTTTTGGTAGCTTAATAAGTACTAAATAAGTTGAAAGTGCTGCTAAATTAAAACATCCCCCAATTTGTCCAGTGCAGTACGCCAAAGTGAAAATTTCGGTATTTTAATGTTTAAGTTTGTATACTGATAAAACTATGAAAGAAAATTTATTTTGTAGCTAAATATGTCCTTCGCAAGATGTAAAACACTTTCAAATTTTACAATGCTGTACGTCAATGTGATAATTTGAGTTTTTTTGTCAAATTAAAATTCATCAATTTTTCGAAAAATTCCACTTTGGATAAAGATTTGAAGAATAAATTAATTGCTTTTTATAACCAAATACTTCTGTGATAACATGAAATAGTTGCAGATTATTAATATTTTCCAGCCTTCTAATCAATTTAGGAATATTAACCACTCCATTTAGTAGCTTCTTAATGCAACATAAGTCTGCATATACTTAATGGAGCGGGAGGCTTTTAAGTTATTATCGGAGACAAAACTTAAAACTGATAACTATCGCTAGGTATTCATAAATTATATGCTAAGTACTTAAGGAAGTTGTACTGTACAAGGTGTCTCACTTTTTTTCCAGCAAAATTTTTTTAGATAGTAAATGTCATTCTGAACAAAAAATGTCCTATGAACTATTATGTTTTTTCAACTCCTTAAAAAGTTACAGCAATTTTAAAATTGATAAATTTTTATGATTTTTGTGGAACACTCTGTATAATATTTTTTCTTATTATATTTTTTTTATTTAAATCAATTATTATTTGAATTTTTTCTTTGCCAAATTGGGTTTTTTGAATATTATTGGGTTTTTTAAAATAAGTAAACGACGACGACGAGGTAAAATTTAGTATTTTATTGGCTTAAAGATATACAAAATCCAAAGCATACTTGATATAAATAAAAAAAATTTAAATTAAATAAAATTTATACAGGGTGTCCCACAAAAATCATAAAATTTATGAAATTTTAAAATTACTGTAACTTTTTAAGGAGTCGAAAAAACATAATAGTTTATAGGAAATTTTTTGTTTAGAATGACATTTACTATCTAAAAAAAAATTTCTGGAAAAAAGTGAGACACCCTGTATATTTCCAATACATATTGATACATATTTAAATTGAGAGACAACCAAAGATTTACATACAAGTACAAACATCCTAGCTAAACAGTCTTTCACAGATCTTAAAATAAAACCCAATATTTTTCTTCCTTTCGAACAAATGCATTCTATATGATCTTGAAATAATAATTTGTGATCGAAGGAAATTCCACAGTTTTTGGGAATCGTAAAAATAGCAATAACCTAAGATATTCGAATTTCCAGCGTGGAACTAAAACAATTATTCCAAAATATAAAAACTAGTAATGAAATAGGTACATTTAAAGTTTATCAACTTGAGAAAAAAAGACATAAAAAATTTATACATACAAGATACAAAAAAGAATTACAACAACCGATTAATACTTGAAGCCAAAAATATAGAAATTTGGAAATTTGTAAATCAAGAATTAGGTCAAACTGGTAAAAGGTAGAAGGAAATAAAATTTTAAGTTAACAACACAATTTTGAAATCACACAAAGAAATTACTAACGCACTAGCTTCTGAATTTGGTCATAGTGCCGAACGTTTGTCTAAAAACAACAATACAGGTGCAACGAACATAGGTAGATATTCTGGCAGATGATATTTTGACAGCAATAAAAAGTTTCAACTAAACAGTTCACCGGGTCCTGATGATATTTCAGTTGAAATAATTTATAAAATCCAAAGTAGTTTAATTGAACCTGTAATGTATTTGACAAACTTGTTTCTTAGACATAGACAATTTCCAAAAAGTTTAAAAGTCTCGCGAGTGTGTTCGATATTAAAAAAAGGTGACAACAGTGATATAGTGTTATATCCAAATTATTTGTAGTTATCATCTGCGAAAAAATCAGCAACTATCTAGAAAAGTTATTATCGACAAGATTACCGAAAGCAAAAGTCCACTGAATCTGCTACATCAAAATTTTTAACATATATTAATGAAGAATGAGACAAAATAAACTTATAGCTGCTGTTTTTTACGATATCTTCAAAACCTTCGATATGGTTGATGGAGCGATCGTGAAAAGGATGCTATATATGCCATGGATAACTTAATATTATACAGTCTATTATGGAAGGTAGGAATCTATTTGTTAAAATTAATAATGAAAATTCAGATGTATACCTATAATATTAACTTAGGTGTTCCACAGGGATCTCTGTTAGGGCCCTTATTGTTATTATGTTATATTAATGACTTTAGAAATTTTGCTGATGACACATGTATTGTGGTTGAAGCTTCAAGATAAAGTTAATTTTTGCAATCATGAGTTTAGAGTCTGGTGTGCAAAAAACAAATTAATTTTAAACGAACATGAGACTATTACTATGCAATTTCATAAAAATAAAAACCGGATTTATTGAATTCAGTATCTAATACTACAAAAATTTTTGGAATATATATTGATTCTAGACTGTCATGGCAAAATCACATTGACCACGTAGCAACGAAACTAAATTCTACCTACTACGCGATTCTTAAATTAAAAACTTATCTACCAACTAAGTGCTAGTTGGATGTTTACTACAGTCTAGCATATTCTTACATGAGTTATAATGTTATTATAGGGGGACAATCTCTCTATAATAATAGAATCTTCTTAGCACAAAAAAAAATATCAGGCTATAATCTATAACTTGGTATACACTGAAACTTGCAGAAATGCTTTTGTGACAAACAATATTTAAACTTTTATGTCAATTTATATTTTTAAATAAGCTGTATTTTGTTTTCAAAATATTGAAGAATTTGTAATAAACGCTGATACACATAATTACCCTACAAGAAGTAACTGACTATACCCAAACATAAAACCAGTCAGTATGAAAAATTACCTAATTATGCCGCAATTAAAATATTTAACAGAATTCCAACTAGTATTAGAGAAAACAAAAATGAGTACCAATTTAATTTATTACAACCTGAGTGAATTTTTTAATGAATAGGGTGTATGTATCGTTTATAATTATAAGTAAATCGTGTATTTTGTTGTATACAACTATTTTGACTAAACTTATATCATGTTTATTGTGATCAATTGGTTTAATAACTTTCCGTTAATGCTGTAATTACTATTAAGAATTGCTGCTTTGATAGTAAATGAGATGTACTTATTAGGCATTTGAAATATCCAAATACAGTTTGTTCATATTGCACCAATCGAATAATGCGTCACGATCCTTTTGAAATCTGCCTTGGGCTTCATGAGAGTTTACAATGGGATAAAGTTTAAAATCATCAACATATAGTAAGTCGTTAATAAACATGTTAAACCAAATTGGTCTACAGTGGGAATCTTGGCGAACACCAGAAGTCGCATGAATTTCTTTGGAAATGTAGTAGTTGATCTTTACAGATTGTGTCTTGTCTGTAAGATAACTAGACACGAATTGTACAACTAAATTATTAAATCTAAGGGATGAAAGCTTTTTTTATTAATATACCATGCTCCAACCTATCGAATGCCATAAAAAAATCGGTATATATGGCACTGACTTGCTTGTCCGATTCAACAGCATCCAAAATTTACGATTGATAGAGTAGAAAATTAGGAAATTGAACAAAACCGTGCTGATTTTAAGAAAGTAAACTTTTACATATCCATTTAAGTAGTATTGAGATCATTTTATCCATTAATTTATGTACTGAGGATTGATTATAAATACAACTATATTTATACAACTATATCTTTCCAGTCAGCACTCTTCTGGATTGTTTTAATGTAACTCCAGTTTCTAAGAAAAGTAGTGTTTTTGATTGAAGATTCGAATATTAATTGTATCGGCTTAATAAGAGTAAAACTGCATTTCTTTAAAAAAAATATTTAGGAATACCATGTTGCCCAAAGTTACATGGACATTTTTACGAAGTAAGGATTTGTTTGAAAAATTTGATGAAATAAAGTTCGTTTTGGTAGTTGATAGTGTTTTTGAGGAGATGAGTGGTTGTCAAATTGAAACTATTAATTAATTTAAAAAAGTGGATAAAATAAATGTCCTTTTGTACTTAAATAAACCTATGATAAACTCGTTTGGTATTTCGAGATGAAAATAAAATAGTTTTGATTTTTTTGAAAAATTTTAGGATCAAAATTATCGAAGATCGCGACTCTTAATGTCACTGTAACTTTATAATGATTGAATACGTTTTTGTCGCTTGGTTGTACGTTTTTGCATATTTTTATACCGATTATTTAATTCGCTTTCCTTATCTCCATAAATAACCACAATGGTGACCCCTCACTCGTACCGAACAGAACATACCGAAACCCAAACTACGAATGGAAACTACGGGGATTATTACAGGGCTCTTAAGAGCAGCAAGATAGCAATTCAACCTCCTTTACTAAAACTACTTCAGTACATAGACTCCAATCAAATCAAATTCGTCCAAGACCTTCAGGAAGCAGTTAATTTGAAATCAATCTCGGGAGAACTCCAATACAAAGAGGAGCTCATTAAAATGGTCAAATTTTGCGAGAAGTGGATGGTGAAAATCGGAGCCAAGTACGAGTGTTTCTACGTGGGTTACCACGTTTTGGATGGAAAGAAAGTTAGGCTGCCTCCAGTTATTTTAGGAACAGTTACAGGAAAAAAGGCTACGAAAACTGTTTGTATTTATGGCAATATTGATATAAAAAAACCGGTTGTGGAAAATTGGAAAAGCGATTCTTGGTCCTTAATCGAGGTCGACAAAATTTTATATGGAAATGGGGTGATTCATGGAAAAGGCCCGCTAATTTGTTGGATGCATGCAATTTTAGCCTTCAAGGAAACTGGCGTGGATCTTCCTGTAAACGTTAAATTTATTATCGAGTGCATGAATCATCAAAGAAGCCAAGGCTTGCACGATTTTCTCATGACCCAAAAATTAACTTTTTTAAATGGTCTCGATTACGTAGTCGTTTCCGATTCTGAATGGCTCACAGAGAGATATCCGTGTATTTCCTTCGCCAGCGTAGGTAAATTTCTCCACACAAATTATTACAATTTAATAACACGATATTTTAGGCGTGATTTATTTTACGGTGACCATAACGAAAACTGAAAACTCCATGAACGATCCAAAAGAAAATGTAGGAAGAATATTCGAAAAAATCGCGGATGGTGATGTGGTTTTGATACCGAAATTCGAGAAATTCGTTTCTCAAATAACGCCTGATGAAGAGCAGCTTTATGAAGCAATAGATTTACCTTTAAAAGAATTTATGAAGAATTTACCTTCCGAAAAACAATCCTGGAGCAAATCAAAGCTCCTCATGCATTTCTGGAGGAAACCAACGATTTTTGTTGATGAAATCAAGGAGTGCACTTGCGAAAAAAATGATCGCACTAAAATTAAAAGGGATTTCATTTTGAAGATTGTGCCGAATCAATGTTCTGAAGATATCGTCGTTTTAACCACGAATTTTATTAAAAGCACTGTGAAGGATTTGGGTGTTGAGAATGATGTTGAAGTCGAGGTTAATTGCGATACCAAGCCTTGGATTGAAGATTGCTCCACGTTGAATAAACTGCTAGAAGAGCGACGATACAGATTTATAAAGAGGATCCTAATATGATCAGGAAGGATAGACCTATTAAGTCCGGGAATGTGTTGAATATACTTGAGACGAGTATGTGTTATTCTTGGAAAGGAGAAATTTACTATTACTATTTATCCAAATCTTCCAACACCAGTATGTCTTCTAATGAAAAGTATTAAGAATATAGTTTTTCAAGATGAATTGATTGAACTTTTTTAAATTTCAATAATTAAAGGGTTTTGAAGAAAGGTATACTATAATTTAGGAGATTAAGTTTATAGATTTATTGTGATTGAAGGTGTTTGAGTTTTTTGGGTATGAATAAAAGCACTTAATTTGGGAGTAATCTGTGTCATTGAAGTGAATAAAAATGGTTTTTCGTCTGCGTGTGTGGTGAAGTGTATAAAACGGGGTCGAAAAGAGCTGGTAATATGTAATTTGAGTGAACTATGTGTATACAACCCCTATTAGAATAATGCTGCCTGGGATCAAAAACGCCCATCTTGCCATTCTTGTCATTGTACTTTGCTTGTACCAGATGTTCTAAAGGGCTGCAGCGATGATTAAAGTTAAACTTGCAATCAGTTAAAAAGAGTTGCGATAGTGACAGATAAGAGATAAGTTCAATTGCTCGGCAGACTTTAATCCGCATTTTCATAAAAACAAACAACGCATTTTTAGAGCTAATTTAACTAATCTAATTACTACAGCGTGTTGATTAATTACGTACTAATGCTTTAAACTAAATTATCATCCCGCCCAGATTGAATTAATTATCATTTATTAAACACCAGAATTTCTGCGTTACAAAATCATAAATCACGCTTATGCTATTTCTAATTTAATAACTCGACCGTGTAATATTCCAGCATATACGATAATGTGTTATTCGTTATTCGTTATTCGATGTTAACATCCACGTTTTGTTTTCATTTCTACTTTTTCCAATAACTTTTTTATGTTACCAAAATTTTAAGGGCGTTTATAATTAATGTCCTGGACTCGTGCACTCAATTATCTGATACAACCAAATGTTTGCCCTAATCTACTTTAGGACCTACGCCATATGTTGAAAAAAAACATAAAATTCGTGTGGTTTTAGGTGTAACATTTACGGGGTATAAACTCTAAATTTATTTATCACCGACGAACGAAGCTTTTTAATTAGATTATAGCTTAAGCCGATTGTCTCAGTGCTTGGATAGTTTTATAAGTAACCAAATTTTGGATTCAATAAGTTTCCTGAAATGTTGGGTATTCATATGAAGAGGTTTTCATTTAATGCAAAAGGTGCAATTAGTTTTGATGTGTATGTATTTTTATGTGGTGAAGATAAAATTGTCACAAGAGTAATTAAAAAAAAAACTAAAAAATGATCAAGTATTGAGGTATAATTAAAGCATATGATGTCTAGACGAGTCCCATTAGGAAGTGGAAAAAGCAAATTAATTAAAAACGTTGAGAAAAGTAAATAAAACGCAATGTAACCGGTAATTTTGGCGTTGTTAAGGGCGTCCATAATGATGACTCTAACATGAATTCATGATTTATTTCCCTTTGCACCTTGGGCCTTCATTGAATATTTAAGCAGGCCCAAAAATATCCGCAGCTGATCTCTAATTTTATGCTTATCTTGGCAAAAATGTTAATTATTCAATTTGTGTGTATGTTTTTAAAAACTTATCTGGCGTAAATTATTTAAAAAAATAATAACCAGGGACAATGGGGATTAAACTGACCGTTTATTACTGGCGTACTTTACTCCTTATGAAAACGTCTATTGTGGTATTGTGGAGGAAAAACAATACATAACGAAGTGCTTTGTTTTATAATTTTAATTGCTCTTTTTGCCAGGCTCGCGATTGTGCAAAAATCGCGACAGTTTAATTTAAATGAGGATCAAATTATAATTTAATGACTTTAATGTCACACGACTCCGATTGTCTAATCTCTGTATTTATGGGACGTGTATTTTTTATTGGGCAAAACTATTAAAGAACGAAATGGAAACACGATTCTTTTTAGGGTGGCGCTCACAAAGGAAAGGTCTCTCATTTTAAGGGCTTTTTTAACCTAACCCCGTCTACTATTACAGAGTGGCAATTCATTGTTGAATTACAGCGCCCGGCCACTTTATAAACTTCTTATTACAACAATGCTTAAAGTTTACTTTCCTCCGTTGTGGCAGCTTTTTTAATTCAATTTCCTGCCTCTGCCATAGAAAATTTGGTTTGCTACAAACATAGGTGTTAAATTTAATACAAAAAATAAAAATAGGAGACCATAAAAGTGTCTCGAGTTACTCAAAAATGTTAATTCTCTTATCTTTTAATTAGTTTCAGTCATTTACGGCCTGCAATTGAATAAAATACGGCCATTAATGTAACACGAGTTCACCCCAAAAACTGTTATGGTAATTAATTACTTAAATGTCTTCATAAAACTTGCAAGAATTAAATTTTTTATTACACTTGAAGAAATACGAGAAACGTTTCTAGGTAATTTTAAGCTTATAAAAACCTTCAACTGCTTCCATACCCGGGTTATCTATTGAATTGAATAAATTTAATCGAAAATTTTAGTGAATTGAACGCTTTTCATGGCGCACTCAATTTTCTTGAGAATCTCTTCCACCTTCTTCTACACAAGTTTTTAATATCAAATCGAATCTAACTTGCACACATCTTGACACTCGATTGAAATGTACGAAATTAAATTCATAAAATTTCAATATTTAATCGGTTTCAGTGCCGGATACACCCGAAAATATCCAATTTTTCTTTTCTTGATTTCTATACCTTTTCAACTTCAAATTGGGAATAATCAATTTAAAATTGACATTTATTATTAGTTTCACCTAAAAAGAACATTTTAAGTTGAGGATCGAACAAATTTTTGAAAAGTAGCTATGAACGCAAATAAATGAAAATGTATGTATGTCTATAAAGTGGCGCTTTACCATATAGACAAAAAAGGCAATTGTCTAAGGTCTCAAGCAAGCTAATTTTAATACTTGGCAAAAATAGGGCAAACATTGCACAAACCGAGTATTATATTGGGAATTTTAACTACGTATAGAGGGCACTATAAATGGAGGATATTCGGTACTTGTCAGTCTCAAAAATTGTGTTTAAAATGTATTCTTGTACCTTATATTCACACAATAAATAAAACAGAAACAAATTTATTGTTTAAAGCTTCAGTAAAGCTCAAAAAACATGTACCGATGCGTTAAATCAAAAAAGTAGGTATTAAATATCGAAGTTCATATTTTGCCATCAGAGGGCGAGCGGAATCTAAAAATTCCCAATAGGCAACCGATAGAAATATCATACAGGAAAATACTAAAGGTGTGTTTTGCTGGCGAAGGAAATTTTGCTTGATTTATTAAATGTGGTAAAAAACTAGTCTTTAATTCATTGGAATTTATCATTCATAGACTTTGTATGCTAATGTGGCAATTGTTTTTTCTTTCTTCGAATTAAATTATTATTTTTAGGTGAAACTTATAAATCTCATTTTGAAATTGATTATTCTCAAGTTGAAAAGGTAACACTTGTAACTGTCATAATTGTCACGTTTTTGCTAATATTTTTAGTTTTTATGGTTTATTTAAAAAAGTTCTTCCATAACCTGATTAAAGAGTTCATCCAGCTTACAGTAAAATTTTCAAGAACATAAAGACTTTTTGGATCAGCGCGTAATTTCAATTATTCACAAATTTGGGCGCATTTTTAAGCAACCACACTAGGTTTTTCAAAATTATTATGAAAGTTTTATGAAATTTTTAATCAACTATGAGAGCGTTTCATTTTAAATAAACCATAAAAACTAGAAATATTAGAATAAACGTAAACATTTTAACAGTTAGAAACTTCGAAGGTTAAAACCTCCTTAAATATACTAATTTTATAAACAGTGCTGGGAATTTGGCTTTTTTGAACAAGGGAGCAATAATTAAATCAGCATATTGTGATTTAATTATTGCTCCCTTGTCCAAAAAAGCCGAATTCCCAGCACTGTTTATAATATTAATTGGACGTATCATTTAATTATACTAATTTTATATTCTACAAAGGACGGAGGATTACACAAAATAAAATATAATCTGATTCAGTTTTTCCAAAATGTATCCGAAAAATGAAATGCAACTTTTGTTTTTCAAGTGGCAACATGCAAAATAAGTACAAAAAATAAATACCAAGAACAATACCAGCCAATTATACAAATAAATCTTTTTTTTTATTTTTAGGTTAAATATAATATTATATAGAGAGTGGCGTAACCATATGTCAAAGTGGGGCGGTGGACCCTTAGGGAAAATATCTTCAAAATGAAGTTTTTCAAAATAAAGTAGATGTACAGCAAGTTTATAATTCTAATGAATTTTCTGGAACACTCCATATAATTTTCCATATTTTTTTTAATTTAACCCAAGTATATTTTAAATTTTCTTTTCGTCTGATTGTTTTTTTGATTGTTTTTAAAACTGAGACCAGGCATTCAAATTAACGTATTTGAATGAAATTTAAAGACAAAATCGAAAACGTACTTGTTTCTAATAAAAATATTGGAAAAAAAATTATTTTGGCATCTCAAAAAATTAGTAAAATTTTGAAATTTCAAAGTATCTGTAACTTTTTCAAAAACGAAAAAAAATTAACTGATAGGAATTTTTTTTCTGAATGACATTATTTAAAACAGTTCTGAAAAAAGTGGAACACCCAGTATAATTGGTATTTTACTCTAGATCCGCCACTGGTTTTATTACCAATAAAAAATTTTGATTTTTAAACTATTTGATCGTATAAGACTTTTTCTTCGTCTAAATTATTTTGTGAATTACAAAAAAATTTACTTTGAACAAGTTTCGAGTTTATAGCACTCTTTCAGCCATAACTGTTAAACCAAAAATAACATGATTTTTTTTTAAATTAAAAAAAAATTAAAGCATCTTTTCAATAAGATGATAATGTAAATTGGTAATAAAAAGAATAGATACTATAAATTTTTAAATTTCAAAATTTTGACGATGAAATCGGTTCCAGTGTATATATTTTTTGCCATTAATTATTTGTAAATAATTTTCCATAAGAAATACCTTCCTGCGAAATTTTTAAGCTCTCAAACACTTCAATCGGCCAAGTAGTTTTTTTTTAATTATTTATTTTGTAACTTTTAGAAAATGTTTGTAATTTTCTAGTTTGTAGCACGTTTCGGGCATAACATTGAAACTAAAAATAACATCAAGATAATTTCTGTTTTAAATGAAAGAACTTTAAAGCAGGCTTCGAATAAGCTATGATATGTTAACAAGAAGAGTAAAAACTGTATCAATGGATGACATTTAAAATTTGATAATGATCAAATTTTAAATTTTTTTACGATAAAATCATATTTTTTAGAATCATTCTTTTTAAACAATTTTCCATATTCCTGCGAAATTTACGGTCTTAAATGTTTCAATCCTCCAAATGGTTTTTTTTAATTAATTATTTGGTGAATTACCGAAATTTTTTTTTTTTGCAATTTTAAAGTTTGAAGTACATTTTAAGCCATAACTTAGAAACTAAAAATAATATTAAGATGATTTTTTTTTTAAATTAAAGAAATTTAAAGCAGCTTTTGAATAAGCTACGAGATTTTAATATCAATTAATAGTAAAAAGGGTAAAAATTCAATGAATTATCAAATTTTTAAATTTTTGACAATAAAAATGGCTCTGGAGGATGTAATTTTTTTTGCAATTAATAATTTTGAAGAATTTGAATTAAAAATGCACTTTTGTAAACTTTAATCTTTGAAGCGTTTCGATCGACCAAAAAGTTTTCTTAAAATTAATTAATTTGTAAATTAGAAAAAATTTAGTTTTTGGAATTTTTAAGTTTGTAGCACTTTTTTGATCATAACCTTAAAGCTAAAAAAATATTAATGATTTATTTTTTAAATTAAATAATGATAATATAAATTGATAGAATGCAATATAAAAACTCTATACCGGGTGTCCACGAAACTAGTGATACCTATGTAATTTATTTATTTATGGTAATAAAAATTTGAAATTTTAGTATGTTATATGGCATAAAAAATTGCATTTATTGAATTAAAAAAATATATCCAATTTCACTTCCGGTTTCACCGGAAATGACTTTCTTATTTTAAATGTAACACCTTATTTTTTGTATTTTTTATAAAACATTGGTAGGTAAGTTCTAAGTATGTTTGTGACAAACAAAAATTGTTTTTCTGAAATTTCATAAAAAATTTGGATTCTTTTTTTTTAGTAGTAACTACTCTTAAATAAAATAAATAGGTGAAATTAATTGTAAATTATGACATTCATTCAGCAGTTATTGAATAATTAATTTTTATTATTTTTAAAATGCGTTTTTTGCAAATATCTTTATTTTTTCAAATGACATGATAGTGGGACCACCCCCTATTTCTATAGAGAATTTTTTTTCGGTTACACTAATACCTTACATGTACGTACATTTAAAACTTAAGCGAATTTATTTTTTTTTTTTTAATCTTTTTATTTTATCAATTTATCAACAGCTGTTTATAAATAAGTAAACTTAAGTTTTCTACTTAAATCTTGGGTATCACTATAATCGGCAAAAATCCTCTATTTAAATAGGGGATGGCCCCACTAGCATGCTACTTGAAAAAATAAAGATATTTGCAAATAAAACATTTTAAAAATTATAAATATTAATTTTTCAAAAACGGATCAATGAATTTTATAATTTACAATTTATTTTAGCTATTTAAATTATTTAAGAGTAGTTTTAATAGATTTTATGCAAAAACTTAACTAATATAAAAATACAAAAAATTTTTTGAAAGTTTAGAAGAAAAAAATTATTTTGACACAAACATGCTTGGAACTTACCAATGATTAATAATAAGTACAAAAATTAGAATGTTATATTTAAAATAAGAAATGTGAAGTAATTTTTTTAGTTCAATAAATGTGTTTTCTTATGCCATATAACAAATTAAAATTTAAAATTCTTATTTTCATAAATACATAATAAATTACAGGGGTGGCCCTAGTTTCGTGGACACGCGGTATAAGGTGTTTTTAAGTAAAGATAACTAGGCATTTGATTTTTAGAGCAATTTCAAAAAAAAAATAAGATTACATATATTTGATAAAAAAACTATTTCTGTAATATATGATGTAGTTTATTCAATTTTTAATATAAAATCTATACTTTTATTATTAATAATTTGCTCAAATTTTGAAAAAAGCTTTCTCTTAGCAGAAGTCTTTTCAATCAACCAATTTTTTGGTCGACTCCAGTATCATTAATAAAATTCACTATTTTTGCTTTGATATTGCAAAATCGGATAATCTATCTCTCTACCTAATTCAAGGGTCGAGAGGTAGTAATTAACATTATCAAATTCCGTGGGTGGCAATATAAATTTTATATAGGAAATAATAAAAGAAAAAAATCGCCGAAATTTTTTTTATTCGGTATATCCGTGAAAAAGTTCTTAATAACCGTGAAATTTTTAATTGAAATACATAGGAGCCAAAATATGTATTTGGATTTGCTTGTTATATACGTGAATTCGTTATACCAAGGGTCGTTATAACCAAGTTCGACTGTAGGTATTTACTTATTCAGCCATACTCTGTGCAGTGTCTTCAAACTGGTAAATGGGGTCCTTCGACAATCCGGAATCCTAGGCACTAGCCTAGGTTCCTATATGCTTAATCCGCCACTAACCACCCTGTATTTTATAAGCAAACTCAAATTTATAAAATATATGATTTTAGTACTTGAATTTTTGAGGTTAAATTTTGATTTATTTAGCGCAAATTAACAGTATGAATATTATCTAGATGCACGTAGATAGATCCTGATATATCATCATCATCATCATCATCGCCCCCACATACAACTCGGATGTTCTGGATTCTACACACCGTGAAAGTGGACTAATGAGTGTGTTAAAATCACATCAATCAATGGTCACATGGCAACGGCTACTTTGAGCCGCAATCTCCTCCAGCAATTCTCTCCTCCTCTTCATCTAAACATTACGTTTCAACTCGCCCGTCTGATATTATTACGTTTATTTAAGCTTAAAATAAGCTTCCAATTAATCAACAGCATTGGTGTAAATGCAGATGTAAAGGTGAACTTACCCATTTCCTCGATAAATTGGATGAAAATAAATAAAAACACGTTGGTAATATTTCTAATCCATTTAATCACTGTAACAACGATGGCTACACAATTAGTATTGACATTGTAAATTTGGTATGGTAGGTAACTTTGGTAGCTGCTTACAAATCCATTTTATTTACAGTTAGCTACACGAATGAATAAATACAATAATAAATATACAAAGCTAGCACTAATTCTAATTATTTTGCACATTTTTCCTTAATGATAAACGAATGGGTACTTAAATAAAATGATGATTTAGTAATAAAAATAAAGAGAACCAACGAACGAACGCTTGGCTAATGAATGCAATAACAACGATATAAAATAATTTGTACTTGGTACGTTAGTGGTCGTCCCGTATTAAATTAAGATCGTGATGACTTAGATTTGATTAGAGAATTGTTGGGTTTTGCTTTCAGACTAGTCCCGACATTGGAGGTCTGCTGACGGGGCTGGAGGGTAAATTGTGAACAGCCGCCGCGACGCTCGCCTGATGGTGATAGTACAAAGAACTGGGATATCCAGCTCCTGAAGTTACCACCGAGCTACCGCCTGACGTCACGTTGTCCCGCGAATCTAAAGGATGGTGCAGACTAAGCGCGTGGTTTTGATCGAACGGGTGCCTGTTGGCCGACTCGTGGTACAAAATCGGCACTCGCACCAACCTCTGAGCCGCGTGCGCCATATTCGCGGCCTCCAACTCGGCGGCCAACTGCCTCTTCCACTTGTTCCTCCTGTTTTGGAACCAAATTTTCACCTGAGTTTCAGTCAAATGCAAGCTCGCCGCCAATCCGGCACGCTCCGAGCTCGACAGGTACCTCTTCATATCAAAAGTCGACTCCAACTGGAACACCTGAGACCTCGAGAACACCGTCCGCGTCTTCTTCTTCCTCTTGTTCGCCAGCGAACTCCCCGGGCTCAGACTCGAGCCCTGCACCTTCTTCTCCTTATCGTTATCGTAATCACTCTCGTCCTCGTCAATGTCTTCGTCTATCACCATGTTGTCGGATTCACGGTAGGGACTTTTTGAGCGCGAGATTGACAAGTAACCTTGATCCAGGAACGCCGGGTGTGACGGGGGCAGGCTGGAACGGTGCGGTGACGTCGTCGGCGACCTTTGATGAGATTCCAATGGAGGAGAACCCCGAGGACTTCGATGACCCTCGGAATTTGTTAGGTTCGTCGAGTATTCCCGCGGCGACGTCGGGGGCGAGGTATCGTCATTTGTTGAACCACCTGAAAAACAGAAAATTATTTTGAATAAGTCGACAATTTTATCAATGTCTACTTCCTATTGTATATTCTCACCAAAAATAACAGTCTAAGAGGTAATGAATTTTTTGGTAAGGTAAAAGAACATATTTTATAATGTTGTATGAACAACACATGCCACGAAGTTGGAATTCTGCTTCATTGTCTAGGTGAGCAACACTTAAAGTTGTAAGAAGAAGTACAAATTTGTTTATTATACCTTTTCAAGATTGTATCCAAAAAGGCAGAACAAAAATCCAGTTGAAATCCAACGTAATAAATACAAGAAACTCGACTTACTCTATAGTTGCAAATCTACTTGTTATTCTTTAAAAATTCAATTTTTAGAATTAATGTGGATATCTGTTTGCATATTATACTATCGGCACTTTTCAAGGGTTTTTGAAGTTTCATCCATTTAATGAAAGTGTTGAGGTTCCAAATTGGAGAACGCATTTTGATATGTGAGTTATATTGATGTATTAATATTATTTGAAACTCTGGAAGAAGCTGAGTGCTCTACCTAGATAGGATGGTTTTGCTGGATGTGATTACAATTTATCGAAATGGAAACCATTTAAATTCTTAATAAAAATTTCAAATTTCAAGTCTGAAAAAAATACAAAATTTTGATGCTACATCAACAATTACTTATCTCAAAGATCCAGCTATTTTATTGCTTCAGGAAAATGGCTGAGTTCGTTCGAGATTCAACTGATTTCGAACTGAAGAAGGTAAGTTGCAAATATGTCAACTACATTGAATAAATATAAATTAGACTCTATCTATATTATTTTATATCTCATAAAGTCGAGAAGTCTCGATGAAGAAAACGTCAATAGCGATGATGGTGATGATGACGAAGATGAAGATAACGATGATAATGATAGTGACAATACAAATTAAATTCATGTTATTAAATATTTTTTCCAATTATTAAAAATTTTTTAATTTATTAGTATTAATATTTATAAATATATTTATTAAAAATTAAATCATTCAAATGTCCAAATTAATCTTAAAAATTATGTTTTCTAAGGAAACTAAAAATTAGGTCGAATTTCTTGCATTTTGGTTTGGGTTTCGACTGGAATTTTGTTTTGCCTTTTTGGATATAATCTTGAAATGGTGTAATAGACAATTTATCAAAATTTCAACTCTGCTAAAATGACTTGAATTTGTACTTCTTTTTACAACTTTAAGTGCTGATCCTTAGTAACGACTGGAGACGGCGAGGCAGAATTGCAAGAGTTCATTAGCTCTTTGTCTATAACGTCAGAACTAGGTCACGGTAATTAACCTAACCTAACCTCGGTAACTACTGAAAGTTATGTGGCAGCCATGATGAGAAAGTTGCATGTGAAAATAAACAAAAAATACGAAATTTTAATTTTGACGCACGATTACGATTTTATCATGAAAGATTTTGTAATCTCAAATATTGATATGGGTTTTCAAAATAGGTTAATTTTATTTTGTTACCATTTATAATTTTTGAGATATCGAAGAAAGTTGTGAAAAAGTTGGGCAAGGAAATATGCAAAAATTACGAAATTTTGATTTTCACACATGATTGTGGCTTTACCATAAAGGTCTTTATCGAAAATAAGTTTGTATAACCTGGAGCAGTTCCCTAAGTTTGAAAATAACTTATTTTAATTTTTTTCATTATTCAAAAAAATACAGTGTTTTTCATAAATAAGAGTAGAAATAATTTTTGATACGTGATTGTGATATTATCAAAAATAAGATTTTATAATTTCAAACACTTATTTAAGTTTCGAAAAATGTATATTTTATGTTTTTATCATTTATCATTTTTGAGTTATTAAAAAAGGTTTAAAGCATTGTACAACCACGCGCAAAGATATCGGGGATATCAAAGAAATATTCTAATCCAATAGTAAGCCATCTCCAACACGAGGTCTCACGAAATTTGAAAGGACTCTGCCCGCATCTTAAGTTCTATTCATTTCTTTAAAATTTCGTGTAATCTTGTGTCTGGTAATGATTAGTATCATTTGCAAAATTAACGAAATTTTGATTTTGGCACTTATGTGCGAATGTGATTTTAATATTAAAGTTTCGTTCAAAAATGTGGTTAATTAATCTCAAGTTATTATTTAAGTTACAAAAAACGATTATTTTGATTTATCTAAAAAAATTAAAAAGATGATATAAAATAATATACAGGGTGTTTCAGTTTTTTTTCAGCAAAAATTTTTTTAGGTAGTAAATGTCATTCTGAACAAAAAGTTTCCTATGAACTATTATGTTTTTTCGACTCGTTAAAAAATTACAGCAATTTTAAAATTGATAAATTTTCATGATTTTTGTGGAACACCTTATATAATATTTTTTCTTATTATATTTTTTTTATTTAAATCAATTATTTTTTGGATTTTTTCTTTACCAAATTGTTTTTTAACATTATTGGCTGTTTTTAAAATAAGTAAACGACGAGGTTAAATTGTCCTTGGTAAAAGTTAGCATCATATTGGCTTAAAGATATACAAAATCGAAAGCATACTTGATTTAAATAAAAAAAATTAAATAAAATTTATATAGGGTGTCCCACAAAAATTATTAAATTTATTAAATTTTAAAATTGCTGTAACTTTTTAAGGAGTCGAAGAAACATAATAGTTGATAGGAAAATTTTTGTTCAGAATGACATTTATTATATAAAAAAAATTTTTGTTGGAAAAAAAATGAGATACCCTGTATTTTATTACCAATTATAATTTTTGAGTTATCGAAGAAAGTTGTGGCTTTATCATAAGATAAATTCTTGTAACCTCAAGCAACTATGTAATTTTTAAAAGAGCTAATTTCTTATCATTAATTATTCAAAAAAACACAAAATGTTTATCATAAATGAGAGTAGAAATAATTATTAACGCCTGACTGTGGTATTATCAAAAAAGTTGTAATCTAAAATGAAATTTTATAATTTCAAACACTTATTTAGGTTTCATAAAATGTTTATTTTATTATCATTTCTCATTTTTGAGTTATTAAAAAAAGGGTTAGAGTGTTGTATATGAAAATATGCAAAATTAACGAAATTTTGATTTTGGCGCAACATTGTCGTTTTATCATAAAAGTTTTAACTAAAACTGATATTTTATAATTTCGAGTACTTATTTATATTTAAAAAAATGTTTATTTTATTTTTATATTTCTTATAATTTTTGAGTTATTTAAAAAAGTTCAATAAGTCAATCAAAAATGTTTATTTTGATATATTTAAAAAAATTAAAACGTTGATGTAAAAATAACCTCGATCAAAAATATGGTTTCATAACATCGGGCATTTACTCTAGTTTCAAAAAATGTTTAGTTTATTTTTCTATCATTCATGAATGTTGAGTTATTAAAAAAAGTTTAGAGCGTTGTACATGAAAATATGAAGAAAAAACGAAAATTCGATTTTGACACTTGGTTGTTATTTTTTCACTAACGTCTTAAATAAAATTAAAATTCTATAATCTCGAATACCTATTTAGATTTTAAGAAATGTTAATTTTACTTGTCTATTTCTTATATTTTTTGATTTATCTAAAAAAGCTAAATGCGTCGATTTGAAAATAAGCGAAGATAACGAATTTTCTATTTTGATGCATGATTGTGATTTTATCGTTAAAGATTTAACTAAAACTAAACTCCTATAATTTGAGCTACTTATTAATGTTTCAAAAAATGTCTATTGTGTTTTTATATTTTTTGTAATTTTTGACTTAAAAATGCAAGATGTCTCAATTTGTTATTAATAAAGTTACAGATTCGATTAAATAGGCAATGTTTTGCTGTTTTTATACTTATGCAGATGTCGTTTAAAAAAAATCATAAATTCCGAGCTGTTTCGATGATAAACGGAAAAAATCGAAAAATGCAATTTTTGAAAAAGTTCATTATTTCATTAACTAGAGAAGTTGCAAAAAATGTTTCGGATAAAAGTTATTTGTTTCGTTTATGTTAATCTAAATATGTTTTTAACAAACATAAAACAAGCTCGGTTTTGAAGATATCAATAGCAACTTTCCTATTTTAAATGGACCCCATATTGAATTTTTCAACAGTTAAATTGTTTTTTTTTTCTGATTATAACGATGTATTACAATCCATGTTTAAAGTAATACATTTCGGAATATTTGATATTATTTGAATTAAATTAAGTAATCTATGACTTTTTGACAGGACTTCGTTAAACAAATGACATTTTAGTTGTCATTTTAGATTATTGTATAGGATATAAGTCCAAAACATATCATATTGTTCATTTTATTAGTGGAAAGGTTGCCATTTATAAATTATTAATCAATCACTAAAAATTATTAATTTTAACTTAATGTACAATAAACCGATATAATAATCTAAAGTGACAGCTTGAATCATTTGTTTAAAGAAGAGTTGTCAAAAAGTGATGGCTTACTTAAATTAATTCAAATAATATCAAATATTTCATAACCTTTTACTTGAAACATAGATTTTAATATATCTTTAAAAGCATAAAAGAAAATTCAATTTATTTGTGGAAAAATCCAATATGATTCCTATTTAAAAAAGAAATTTGCTATCGATATCCTGAAAACCGAGTATGTTATATGTTTGTAAAAAATATATTTAAATTTGTCTTTACAAAACAAATAACTTTTATCTGAAACATTTTTTTGTAACTTTTTTAGTTAATGAAACAATGGACTTTTTCAAAAATTGAATTTTTCGGATATATCCGTTTACCTTCGGAATGGCTCTTTGATATTTTTAAATGGTATCTGAATAAGTATAAAAACTGTAAAACATTTTCCATTTAACCGAATCTGTAACTTTATTAGAAACAAAGATACTCATGTAATAAAATGATAACCGAAACTATATGTGATCAAACTCCTTAAAGCCAAAATTCTAATATTAATACCCATGTAATGCAACTTTTGAGTTGGGGCATTGTGTATATTATTTTTTGGGATCCCTTTTTAGATCACATAATGCTTTCAAAATTTCTAACTTAATTCATCCCCTCTTATAAATCAAATTCCTTTATTTTGGGCAATCGTTTATTTATAAATTTTCGATTGTTGAAAATTTGAGCTACTGTAAGGTTTAAGGTTTTAAGATTTGAGGAAGTATTTGTTTTATCAGACGAATTTAAAGTTGTTTTAAAAGATTAAAGAATGTTGTTAAAACTTTATTATAAAGACTAATTAGTGTAAAATTGTTCAGGATTTGAATCTGTGACATTCAAATCTACACTAGTCAAGAGACATGGATTTTGGATAGTGTAGTGGTTATCATATCAAACATGATTTTTATAAAGGAATAACAATGTTTTGTTGTTTTGTATTGTTTTGGTTTTGAATGTTTAAAGTGATTTATGTTTGAAAAAGGTGTTGTAATAATTATTTGTTGAAACTGTTGGCAAGTGTCTTAGGACGATTATACTGGAACATTGCACACAAGTATTTAACAGCAGTGAGGTGGTTTCTGAAACCTTAGTTGTACGTTTAGGTCTAATCGACTGCAACCCTACAAGAACGGATCGCGTTCCAACCCCTCTAAAATTTACGTTGCAGAAATCGTTGGAAACAATAAAAATACTTTTACAATAATCTTCTTTGCTTAGGTTTAACTTAATTATTTTTATGCGCTGGATTAGACATTTACACGCCACGCAAACTCATTGAATGCACTTGATTTCTACACTAATTATTTTAATCAGATAGAAATGGAATTTAAAATAAGTAATTTGATCGGATATATCGTAGACAGTTATTAGGGAAAGTTAATCCGAAAATCAGAGCCGCAATTGGAACGTGCGTTATGCGTTCGTTCCTTCTGCTTTGTAGTTTTTGGGCTTCTCGTGTCCCATATTTTTTAAAAGATTAATTTTGTTATGCAATCGCTTCCGTTCAAAATTAAACGCGTTCGCTCGAAAGTTACAAGGATGATTGAAACTTGTAGGGGATTAATCCAATATTAAACTAGCGGCGTGTCTTACCATTTGGACTGGATTTTTCTTGTAGTTGCGGATGCAGTCTGCCCCAATACCAAGGAATGGTTCTGGGATCTGCTGGGGCACAAAGAGCGGCGTATCTGCTGCTCGCCGCCGCCAAAGCGCCAAAATGAGACATGAGGCCGAGCCTGCAAAATAAAAAAATAGAAATTGCAGGTTAAATCGATAAAATGGCGGGAAGCGGTCCCAAAAGGCGAACGGGGCTCCTCCTCATCCCGTCTCACATTAAATTTGCATCAAGTTAAGTGTTTGTCGAGAAAGAGTATTCCTGGTAGATTCGATGAGTTTGGAGAGCGGAAGAAGAAGAAACATCCTCTCTTCGCTCGTTTCATCTGCAACGGCTCCGCCATCAGTTCAAGACTTTGAATTCCCTAAGAGGCTTTGCACGGTCTTTAAGTGCTTCGATATCGTGACATGATCGATAAACAACGTCTTCCTAAAGCTTATTTCATGTCGGAATTTTACTAAATAAAATACTTTATTTTCAAATCCAAAGCGCAAAACTCGCACAAACGAAAACGGATTGCTTTTTCATTAATCGTGAATCATGAATCGTGAAATACCCAATTCTAAATATACCTTCAAAATATTTGCGCTACTCAAATGCGTGCAAACAACAAGATTATCCTCCTTTCTTTTCTTTAAGCCGGGATTATGCCGAATACCTCCGAAACCTATCTTATCTTAATAATCGTCTTTTACTTTACAACTTTTTACCTTTCTTTCTCTTTTTCAAACCAACTAAATTTCAATCCTAAACTGCCAATTTCATTCAAAATTGATTAATGCTTCTGATTTTTTATTAAACAAAAGTAATTAAATGATTAAGTTTTTAAGTAAATTGACTAAATTTAGATAAAGTAGTTAATATTGTACAGCAATCAATTGGATTTGAAAATACTTAATTTTTAGTTGGTAGATTTTTTTTTAATTTGAATTATTTTAGAAATCTCTGGCTGTCAAGTATTGATTTGGTTTACCAAAATGATTTATTATATAGGGTGTCCCATTTGTGGTTTACCAAATGTTAAGGTTAGAAAGTAGAGCAAATTTTATAAAGAAAAAACCAAAAAGGTAGGGGTTTATCTTTTATGGTTCGAAAGTTACAGGGGTTTAAATATGCCATCGCCCGTTTTTGCCAGAAATTAGTAAATGATCAATAGCTGCTTAAAAACTTAGTAAAGAGATTTAAAAACTATATAATTTTAAAGCTGAAAGTATCCTTTTTCCATTAGTAACAATGATAAAACATAAATCGTTTATCAAGTAATAAAAAAAAATTGAAAAGGAAAAAAAATCTAGAAAAAATTGTTTTTTTTTGTAGTTTTTGAAGATTTTTTCCAAGATAAGATTTATTAGGAGCGTGTTTTTTTTAATTTTCTAAAAATTCGTTAAATTCTCTAGAAATTACGAAAAATTTTGAAACCCTAACTCTTTTTATGCACTCATTAGAGTCTTCTAAACTTACTCTTATGAGAATTGATTCTAAGCATAGTTAGTTACAATTGAGTTGTTATTATTTAATAATACAACTGTTTCAAAAGTCACCAATATTTAACTTTTGCTTATAAAAATTGATTATTAAGCAGCTATTGATCACTTACTAATTTCTTGCAAAAATAGGCGATACCAAATTCAAACTCCTGTAACTTTCAAATCATAAAAGATAGACCTCTACTTTTTTGGTTTTTGATTTCTTGATAAAATTTGCTCTACTTTCTAACCTTAACGTTTGGTGAATCACGAACGGGACACCCAGTATATTTTTGTCATTTCTAATTTTCGAGTTTTTACGGCTTTATCAAAAATATGATTTTATAATTTCAAATATTGATATGGCTTCTCTAAATAGTTTATTTTATTTTATTATCATGGTATGGAAGAAGGTTATGAAAAACTTGGGCATGAAAATATGCAAAAAATATAAAATTTTGATTTTGACAGACGATTATAGCATTTTCGAAAAACACAAAGTGTTTATTATAAATGAAGTTAAAAATAATTTTTAATCAAATATAAAACTAGGTTTTAAAAAATGTTTATTTTATTTTTGTAATATTAATCATTGTTGAATTATTAAAAAAAATTCAGTGTTATTTATGAAAATGTGGAAAAGCAACGAAATTTCGATTTTGGTGCTTGATTTTTGTTTTATTTCAAAAGCTTTAACTAAAATTTAAATCCGATAAATTCGAATTTTTATTTATATTTAAGAAAACGTTTATTTTAGTTTTCGATTTCTTATAATTTTGGAGTTACTTAAAAAAATGTGTCGACTTGAAAATAAACGAAAATAAAGAAATTTTTATTTTCATGATTATGATGTTATCGTTAAAGCCTTAACTAAAATTTAGGTCCTATAATTCGAGTACATATTAAAGTTTCAAAAAATGTTAATTTTGATTTTTTACCTCTTTTGATTTTTTTAAAAAAATTTTAAACAAAAATAACGAAATTTCGAATTTAATCTAAGATCGTGATTTAATCGTTAAAGTCTTGATCAAAAGTATAGTCCCATAATGTCAAGTACTTATCTAGGTTTTTAAAAATGTTTACTTTATTTTTCAATTAGTAATCGTTGTTGAATCATTAAGAAAAGTTTAGAGCGTTGTACGTGAAAAATGTACAAAATAAAAAAAAAATTGATTTCAATATATGATTGTAATTTTATCACTGAAGCTTTAATTAAAATTAAAGTCCTATAATTTCGAGTACTTATTTAGATTTATAGAAATGTTTATTTCTATTGTTTATTGTTTATAATTTTTGATTTTTGTAAAAAATTTTAACGTGTCGACTTGAAAATAACCAAAAATAATAAATATTTTTAAATTTGATGAATAATTGCGATTTTATCGTTAAAGCCTTAACTAAAGGTTAGGTCCTATAATCTTGGGTACTTATTTGGATTTCAAAAAATATTTATCTTGATTTTGTATCTTTTTTAGATTTTGAGTTATCTAAATAAATGTAAAACGTCGACATGGAAATAAACAAAAATATCGAAATTTTGATTTTTACGCTAGATTGTTAGTTTATACTTAAAACCTTAACTAAACTGATGGTCCTATAAACTAGAGTACTTATTTAGGTTTTAAAAAATATTAATTTTGGTTGTCTATCTTTTATAATGTTGGAATTATCTAAAAAAGCTCAACGCATCGACTTAAAAATAAACGAAAACAACAAATATTTTTTTATTTTGATGGTCAATTGTGATTTTATTGTTAAAGACTTAACTAAATTTTAGGTCCTATAATCTCGGATACTTATTTGGGTTTCAAAAAATGTTTATCTTAATTTCGTATCTCTTGTAGATTTTGAGTTATCTAAAACAACTTAAAATGTTGACATGGAAATAAACGAAAATATTGAAATTTCGATTTTGACGCTTTATTGTTGTTTTATCGTTAAAGCCTTAATTAAACTGATGGTCCTATAAACTAGAGTACTTCTTTAAATATAAAAAAATGTAAATTTTTCTTGTCTATCTTTTATAATTTTTGAGTTATTTAAAAAAGCTCAACGCATCGACTTGAAAATAACAAATTCTCGATTTTGATGCACAATTGTAAGTTTATTATGAAAATCTTACCTAAAATTAAACTTTTATAATTTCGAGTACTTATTTAGTTTTCAAAAAATATTTGTTTTATTTTTCTATCTGTTATAATTTTTGGGATACCTAAAAAAGCTCATTGCGCTGAAGTAAAAGAAAATGTGGGTTTATAATAATTAAGTTGTTTGATTTTGGTCAATAAAAGGTGTAACCAAAAGTGACATTTGAAAAGTTTGTGAAAGAAAAAATGTAAAAATTACCTTGATAGCATGGCGTTATCAGCAGCGTCGAGGGGATTTTGCGCACTTGGGTTTGGTAAAAAGCCGTTTTTCTTGGCCGCCGGTTCCGATCGGCTCAAGATGCTGGAGATGGAGAAATTGGTGGAGGAGCCCGAGTTTTTCGTGTTGGATTTGGAACTGTCTTTGGAATCGTTTTTATCCTCATCGCCGGTTTTAATCACTGGATAACACGTGATGGTATTGGGGACGTGGTTGATGAGACGAAATTCCGGTTCCGGAGAATTGTTCCTGCTGTTGGATTCGGGACTCGACACCACGTTCACTTCAATGTCTTTAATCGGGGAGGAGGCCATAATAATTTTTTGAATTGGAAAGAATGAAACTTAGCACTTGATGGAATGGAATAACATGTTGATGAAAGAGATGGTCGCGTTTTTTTTTTTTGTTTGGTTTTGTTTGTGAGACGGGAGTGAGTATTAATAAATATATAAAGACAACTACCGTTTGTCCGAAAAGCGACTGATGCTTGCGGTAAATGTTTACACCGTAGTTGACGATAGGGGCGGTTATTTTAAGGACACACCCCTAAAGTTGAATAGAAACACCCCTCGTTTCAAGTTGTGCGAGCACTTTTCACTTGCACAAATGTCATTACCGATATTTCCCTCTCTATTATTCCCTTACCGTCTGTTAAACCGTTAAGGGCCTGAGTGGATTTTATGCTACCCTTGTTTGCGTCCTTGTTTTTATGTTCCACACGCTCCTCTATTATCTTTGTCTCCTTACTGCTAATGCTACTTAGTTAGCCGACTTACCAGCTCCTCAATACGTGCAAACATCTCGGGGAATGTTGTAAATAACTTTACTTCATTCTCCTCTTCTTCCCATAAACTCCTTTTATCCCATTTCATTTTGCTATTTTTTACTTGTAAATTTTACCAATTTGTGGCTGATTTAATTTTTTATATCAATGACCGGTGCTCTCGTCTCGTCTGGAAGAGGAATTTTTGAAAAATTGATGAAAAATAGAGGTGCGAGTGGGTGGAGGTGGGATGAATTAGCGTTCGAGTTGTAAATGATTGAGGAGGGTGTTGTAGAGATGAGCTGTAAAAACAAGCAAAGCAGAGCAGAGGGTAAAGAGGGTGAAATGAAATGATGATATTTAGGCGAGTGGAGGTACTTTCGTTTTCTCTCTTTCTCTCTTTGGCAGCCAATCGGAACGCCACTAAACTACCCCTGACAAATTCCAATTGCCGCTCTCCAATCGCGTCCCTTTGCACACAGCTCTTCTCTTCTAGTCGATAATATTTCTTCACTTTCCAAACTTTCCATTTATTGTCCATCTAATACCTACACTACAAATCATCCCATCAAAAACTTGACCCACAACTAACTACTAACCATCAACTAATCAACACATCATCATCATCATCATCGATTTTTACTACATACCTACATTAATATAATTAAATGGCCTTTCTTGTTCGGCACCATTAATTAGTGGCTGACTTAATTTCAGATAAATTTGATTAAACGATAAAGCGCCTGCTTTTATTAGCTGCCCTTCTGAGACCACTCCCGCTAAACTTTTTCACTTTTCCCCGCTTTTATTAATCACTTTAACCCAATTACCTCCAAATCATCTTCATTAATTTCATATTTTACATCCAACTACTACAATCATCAACTTAAAGCTTTTATCTCCCAACAAGGAGCCTTGCGGAACACCATACTCAATTTATAAAAAAAACTATATGTATTTCTCCATAACAGATTTTTATCATATAACTTTTTTCTATACAATCCATTGTTAAATAAAGTATTTCATTAAAAAGCTCGTTCATCATTGATCACTACTCAAACCATAACTGCCAATATCTCATCTGATCTTCTGTAGACTCTATTTCACCTATCATTAAAGTAAAGAAAAACCTAGACTCATCTAAGAACAAAACTCTTGCCCAATCCTCATTTTCCCAACTAACGTGTTCACGATTCAACTGTAATCTTGTCTTAGTACTCTGCTTATAGTAAATTGGTTTAAATTTTGTCGAAACGTATGTTATGATATTCGAAATTGTGCTGAATAGCAAAATAACATGCAAAACTTGACACTGAGATTTACACGAATTCACGTAACTTTATCTTAATAAAACAACATATGCCTTGGATTTTTAACAATAAATAATAACATAGCATGTAAAACAAAAAAATATAAATAAAACAAGCAACTATGAAAATAATTTCTCCTTACTTTAAATCTTACCAGAATTACTGTAAAATGTTCCTTTCAATTTAACACAAGGTATGTTTTTTCAACAAGATAATGCACCACCACAGTAATTTTAAAAATAGATAAATAGGTCATGGAGAACTCATCCATTGGCCATCCAGATCACCTCACTTAACTCCTCTAAACATTTTCTTATGTGGTTATGTAAAAGAGAGGTTATAAAAACCACGAGAACCTCATTTTAAGAATCCAGCAATCTTTTAAAGAAATAAGAGCTGCAACAGGCTTGTTACGATAATTAATATTTCAATATTAATATATCAAGTAAAGGTTTGAAGTTATAAAAAATACAGTACAGTTACATAAAAAATACTAGGAGGCGATTCTAATATACTTAAAGTTCAAAAAACAATTCTTCGAAAAGCGCGAGCTTGTGGATTAGCTAGAGGCGAGCATTTTCAAAACTTGTTATCGTTACCTACATTAATTATAAACAATTTTTTGAAATAACAAGTTCGTTTTATTAGAATTATTTTTTTATAAAAATTAAAAGTACATATACAAGATCCGCCAAAAGTCCCGGAACACCACTGTAACTTTTGATTATGTGAATATTTTAATATACTATACTACATTCTAAGATGGTTTAGAAATTCCCCATTATTTAAGGAAGTCAAGTGGAGAGAACCCCGTTTTTTTTAAATTGCAACCCCTATCGAGTTTTAGCTACAAACCAGATGCCATTATGTTGATTTGTTAAAAAGTTATTAAAGACTAAACTTATCAAAACAGTGTGGAAGAAAATCTAGTTTGCATTCATATTTTGCAGTGAAAAATTTTTGAATATTGTCTTAAAAAGCTTTTCCACGATAGCAAGTGCTATCAGGGATGACAACGTAAATAATTATTAATTGGCATCAACTAGTACCCCAATTTGAAGCTAATGAAAATTTGAAATAATTTGGCTCTATCCAGAAGTCATTACAATAAATTAATGAAATTAAATACCAAACTTTCTTATTTTTTATTTTTTTTCTTCACTGCACAACTTTCTAAATATCTAATATTTATTTTCTAAATTTTATAGCAAATGCTTAAATTGTCAACCTTCTTCAATTAACGTTGATAAATCGAATTTTGCACTTTTGGAGCACATCTCTATTAATTTGGTTGATCTCGTCACGGATTCGATTTTTCAATTCATTTAATGTTTCAAGCTATGTTGTATATACTCGATTTTTCCAAAAAGAAAAAATTAAGAGGGGTTAAATCAGGTAATCTTGGAGGCCTTTCGGTTTCGCGCTTAATGCCAATCCACCTATTTGGAAAATTTCGTACTTTATGACTAAACAATGGAGGTGCACCATCCAGTTGAAACCAAATCATATTAAATAGGTAACTAGCATATAAAATACAAAGGAATTATACGGTTGTTTAATAATTTGAGGTACCCTTCTAAATCCAAGTTTCCTTCAATCACAAAAGGTCCAATTATGTTCAATCCAATAAAAAACCCATACATTCACTTTTTGAGAACGTTGAGTGTGATGCTCCTGAATCCATCTTGGATTTTCATCACTCCAATATCGAAAATTATGTCGATTAACTTAACCATTTAGATATAACTGGCTTCTTCCAAAAAAACTACTCATTGAAGAACATTTGGAACCCTGTCCAATTTTACCCGCATTTGCTCACAGAATTCTTGCCTTCTATTATAATCATCCTCTGACAATTCTTCTACTAAATGGCAAAGAATATATTGACTGGTTTTGAAAATTTTGAACTACCTTTATTAAAGTGATGTGAGGATCCTCAATAAAGGACAAAAGTACTTCTTCCGAATTTTCTTCACTAGTTGCTGACTTCAGTCTACCACTTCTTGGTCTGTCTTTTACAGTGCCTTCTTTTTCAAACCTTTTTAAAATTCTTTCAACAGTTGACTTTATAATTGGAGGGCGATCGTCGAAAAAAGCGTTAAAAACCTGAAAAAGTTCAGTATACGACCTAACTCTGTCTCCAAAACTACGAATCATTAACAGTGTAATTCTTCTTGTTCACTTAACTTTTGCGCCATTTTTATCTAATGACTTAAAATTCAGTAAAAATTTACTCAAAAGAAATTATTACCTAATAACTACGTTAATTAAAAAATCTAAATGTCCATTTTGAATTCATTTATTTGTCTTTAGAATTTATACTGTTTTGTGTAAAGTGTGAAACATAATGATTTTCATCTAGTTACCTTTGCAAAATTTCAATGCTAACTAGATGAAAATCAATTTAATTCTTAATAACTTTTTAACAAATCAACATAATGGCATCTGATTTGAAGAAATTAGTTTCTTGTTTTTGTACCCTTTAAAATAATTAAGACACGATAGGAGTTGTAATTTAAAAAAGTTGGGTAGTTGTTACCTTCAAAAAATAGGGAAATTCTAATCCATCTCAGAATGTAGTTTTTATGATACTATATAAGTATTAAATATACAAATTTTTGAGAAAATATATTCACACCATTAAAAAATACAGCGCTGTCCCGGAACTTTTGACGGACCCTGTATAAGAATTAACCTTAATTTGATTGCAGTTATCTAAATAATAAATTAACTATATTTTATTAAGTAATTTAGTCCACTATTGGCGATAAAAAGTATCTAAATAATTGTAATGTAGAATAGCATTTTTAACTGCAAATGAATTATTACGACTAATTTTCTCGAAAATGATGCCCTCTACCGAGTTGGTACAAAACTATCTTTTTTTATTAAAAATTAAACAATATTATGAGAAAAAAAAATCATCAAGTGATACCTCAAATGCACAAAGATTTGTACCAAAAAATAACCAAACAATAATCACTTTTTTGTTATCATAGTTACCATTTTGCCATTTAATGTCTAGGCATCCTGTATAAAATAATTATTTTTCTAACATAACATTTACACAAAAAAATACTCACCAATGAAATCAAATTTCCATTTTTTTTTCCATAAAAACCGTATCATTTCTTAATTCTCATTAAAACTAGACGGAAAAAAAATTAATACCCTCGTAATGTACATAAAAATTGTGATCCATTAGTAATCCAACTTCTTAATATATCAAATAAAAAAAAATATAATTGATAATTTTATTCGCGTATTTTTATGATAATTAATTGATAGAATTTTGTTACTGTTTTGATAAAGAATTAAATCTCGACCGACAAAAATAGTAATCACAATTCAATTACCGATCATTCAATATAATTATAATTATTATGAAACTTCAAATTTTTATTATAATTAACAAGAAAAAGTGAGTTTTTCGCCAATTAATTATTATAACAAAACGGACAAAAATTGTGATTAATATACAGAATGTCCCAATTTAAGTTGCATTGCCTGAGCATCTTTGTTATTAATAAAGTTGCAGATTCAGTTAAATGTGCAATATTTTGCAATTTTTAATTCTCATTTAAATGACATATAAAATTATCAAAAAATCGAATCATACCGGAGATCGAAAAAAAACCGAAAAATGCAATTTTTGAAAAAATCAAAATATTACAAAAAAAAATGTTTCTGATAAAAGTTATTTGTTTTGGTTTTTTCCACGAATAAATTGATTTTTTTTTGTTTCAACAATGTGTTACGATCCATGTTTGATGTTACAACTTATAAAATAATTTGACATTATTTGAATTAAATTAAGAAAACTATGACTTTTTGACAAGTCTTCTTTAAACAAATGACAATTCATTTTAGATTATTATATCGGTTTATTGTACATCAAGTTAGAATTAATAAGTTTTAGCGACTGATTAATCATTTACAAATGACAACCTTTTCACTAACTAAATTAACAATATGACAAGTTTTGGACTTGTATCCTATACAATAATCTATAATAACAGCTCGAGTTGTAATTTGTTTGAAGAATCCTGTCAAAAAGTCATAGCTTACTTAATTTAGTTCAAATAATATCAAATATTCCATAATGTATTACTTTAAACATGGATTGTAATACATTGTTGCAATTAGGAAAAAAATGCAATTTAACTGATGAAAAATTCAATATGGCTTCCATTTAAAATAAGAAAATTGCTATTGATATCTTGAAGTGTGTAATATTTTTATAATAAACATATTTGCATTCAGCTTTACGAAAAGAATAACTTTTATCCAAAACATTTTTTTGTAGTTTACGAAATAATCGACTTATTAAAAAATTCCATTTTTCGGTTTTTTCCGTTTACCTTCGGAATGGGTCGTAATTTTGTATCTTTTTTAAACATCTGAATAGTATAAAAAACTATAAAACTTTGCCGATTTAACCAAATCTGTAAGTTTATTAATAACAAAGATATCCATGTAATGCAACTCAAATTGGGACACCCTGTATACAGAGGGGTACACAAAAAAGAGCCAACGATGTAAATTCGTTATTTATTATCCGATTTTAATAAGTGTAACGTCAATATAAATGGTTTGAAGAATACTATTATCAGATAGTAAATGATTAATTTTATTTTTGAAAACAACAGAAGAGGAGAAGCAACTTCTCTTTTTCAAATGGTAACATATTTTTTTCGATTGAAAAAAATCATTACCAAAAATAATATAAACCAAATGTACCAATAATTTTTTTCTTAAATTAATTTTTAAATTTTTTTTTTGTTATTTTTTTTTAATATTTTTATTTTTAATTTTTTTATTATTAATTTTTTTTAATATAATTAAATTGTTTTTTTTTGTTTTTGTTTTCAATTTTTTATTTTTTTAAGTTTTGTAAGTAATTAAGAATAAATTAAAAAACAAAACTAAAAAAAATAAAAAACTCAAAACTCAAAAACAAAAAAACATTTGAACTAAATTTAAAAAAATTAATAATAATAAAAAAAAATAAAAAAAAATACGAAAAATAAAATTCAAAAAAATATTGGTATAATTGGTTTAGATTATTTTTGTTTATGATTTTTTTTATTTAACGATTGTATAGAAAAAAGTTATATCGAAAAAACTTCTTATGAAGAAATGTAAAATTTTTGTTATTGGAAAATCTCGTCGGTTACATACTTGATTTTATAATTTAAAATAAAAGGTGTTGCATAAAAACAATTTTTCCTCGGAGCTTATTATAATTTTATCGATCAAGCGGCATTAAAAGTTTATTGTTAAAAGTGCTCTTAAAAGAGAAACGAAGGTGTATAAATAATGCAGGATAAAAAGTATGAAAGGGCACTTTATTTATTAAAAATGAATAATTCATTCTGTAGGAAAAAGTTTTTAATTTAATTTGATGATTTTTTGGAGAGTTTTTAATTAGATTTTGTGCGTGTTGGTTGAATGTTTGTGTTGCTTTGAGCTTGAATGGGAAGCGATTTTGCTTAATTTTACTTTTGATGTCACCATGTTAGAAAGTTGTCGTAAAGCTGAAAAGATATCCTGAAAATCAAGGCGAGCCGTTGGCTAGGGCTATTCAAGTATTTAGTCCTTGGTAGTTGCTTGCTGGAGCTGAAAAGATGAGAATTCAGCCTCACTTAGCTGCCCTGGGCTAATTCCTCATTCGGCGGCACGGCGCCCTTTTACAAACATTTTAATAACTTGAAGCATAATTATCAATTATTTTTACAAATCTCGTCCACTTTCATTATCTCTTTCTTCTTTTACCAATATCTTCAATTAATCTATTCCTGTCAAGTACCAACAAAAGTTACAATTCCAAAAACATTTCATTTCCTCACATGATTATAGAATTACCATCAGATTTAAAAAAAAATAGAATATTGAACATGAAAATGTGAAAAAACAACGAAATGTTGATTTTGACGCGTACTTGTTATATTACCAAGAAAGCCTTAACTAAAATTGAGATCCTATAATCTCAAGTACTTATTTAGGTTTCAAAATATGTTTATTTTACTTTTCTATCGTTTGTAATTTTTGATTTTTCTAAAAAAATTCAACGCTTCGAATTAAATATTATGAGTTTTCCATTTTCATGCACCATAGTGATTTTTTTGTTAAAGCCCTAACTAAAATTTAGGACCCATAATCTCGAATTCTTATGTAGGTTTCAAAAAAATATTATTTTGATTTTCAATCTCTTTTCATTTCTGATTTATTTAAAAAAAAAAACCTAAAACGTCGACTTGAAAATAAACGAAAATAACGCAACTTCGATTTTGACGCTAAATTGTAGTTTTGTAGCTAAAGCCTTGACCAAAAATATGATCTCATATCCTCAATTATTTATCTAGGTTTCAAGAAATGTTTCATTTATTTTTTTATCATTTATCATTGTTGAGTTATTAACAAAATTAAAGCATTCTATATGAAAATGTGGAAAAATAAGAAATTTGTATTTTGACGCTTGATTGTGATTTTATCACGAAAGCCTTAACTATAACTTAGGTCCTATAATCTGGAGTATTTATTTAGATTTTAAATAATGGTAACTTTACTTATCTATCTTTTATAATTTTTGATTTATCTAATAAAGTTCCACTTGAAAATAAGCGAAAATAACGAACTTTCGATTTTGATGCACGATTGCGATTTTTTGTTAAAGTGATAACTAAAATTTAGCTCCTAGAATTTCAAATACTAATTTGAGTTTCAAAAAATGTTTATTATACTTCTCTATCTTTTGTAATTTTTGAGTTACCCAAAAAAGCTCACTGCGCCGACGTTAAAATAAGCGAAAATACCGAAATTTCTATTTTGACGCACTATTGTGATTTTATTGCTAAAGCCTTAACTAAAATTATGCTCCTATAATCTTAAGAATTTATCTGAGTTTCAAAAAAATTTTATTTTATTTTTCTATCTTTTAAAATTTTTGAGTTATTTAAAAAATGTTAGAGCGCTGGCGTTGAGGTGAAAATAAGCTAATGCACAAATATGACTTTATCACTAAAATCTTGTTCAAAAATATGGTTCCATAATTTCAAGTAGCTATATATTTTCCCAAAAAAACTTAGTTTGCTTTCTTATCACTGATAACTAATAAATTATTTAGAAAAGCTTAAAACGTTAGACTTAAAAAATTAGAAAATTTCGTTTTAGCTGAATGATTTAAAACAGAAATTTTATGAAAACTAGGATTTTCATCCAATTCAATTTTGGATTTAAGGATTTGGAAGGAATAATGGAAAATTTGAGAAAAAAAAGGTCATTGAGCTTGGTTTAAAATAGGTGTTAATGATAAGTAATTGACGTGTATGAAAATTGTGTGGTTAATTGATGACGTGAAGATTTATTTGGTCCATAAATCAGTAAATCAGGATGGAAGTGTCTCATGTCTGGTGTCTGGCGGAAGGGTTTGAATGAAGGGTTTTGCGCAGAAATGTTGTTCGGTGGTGAGGAAAGGGGAGGGAAGGGGGGAAAGAGCGAGATGGTAGGTGATAACGGTAACTCGGTCTAATTAGCAGAGAACAAAGAGGGACGGGGCTTAATTGCGGAATCATGTCGCATCATTTCGTCATGTGACCACTTCGTTAGATTTTACGGTCGATGTTTGCAACAAACCTCTGTCCTCTGCTCACTTGACTATATTATTCCAAAATAATTGATTTATGGACAGTTTTTGCTGCGCTCCGCCGCTAATTTTGTTTATTTTTATATCACAGAGCTTTTATCTTTTCCACTGAATGCAGCAGCTACTACATTTAAATGTTGAGCCGGTTTAAATGTAAATTAGAGCTCATTGCGACATTACTAAAGTTAAAAGCTTCTTTAAACGTGTTAATTCGAATTAGTGACGGTTGAAGGAGCTCTAAAACGAGATCATCTTTTAACTAAACGATAAAACTTGCGCATTACTAAAATTAGAGGAGAAGAGAAACGAGTTGCTTAAAATATAAAAAAGAAATTGACAAATTAAGGAATTGGGGTAATAAAGTTGGGAATAATAAAGAAAACATGTGTCGTGTTGAGGCTATCAAAGATGGCCGCTGGGGCCCGAAGGCGCAGCGTGTTGTTACAACAAAGCCAGGCTTTCTGTTTATGTGGAACATAACTTTATTATGACATTAGATTTGCTCTGCCACTGCCCAAGTTAATAAAGTGGATAATAGACCCTAAACCCCTCTCCCTTGATCCCTCGTTAAAAGCTGAAACTACCCCTCAAACACATTCAAACACACACAAAAATCACCTTCGTGAATTATTAACTCGAAAAATATGCGATTCGTCTTTGTTATCTTGATGATGCACATTTTTCTCTCGTCTGATGCGTTTTTTTTTCTCAGTTTTTCCAGCTAAAATTATTGATCACCCCTCGAAGAAGAAATCTGCAAACGTTTCAATTTGGTCGGTTTCGAGCGAGTTTCTAGTTGATTAATTAATTGAGGAGCTTGATGAAGGAAATGCGGTCTTTATCAATTACTCCTGATTGAATACGTTTACGATAGGTCAGCTTACGGTTGAATATAACCTTTCCTAATCACCGCCCGCAATTACTACTCACTACTATAGATATAGATACTCCTCGAATCGATTTCAAATACATCTGCACTTCCTCTCTCCGAATCCCAAAATGGGGATTATAAAAATTGTCTCTCGAAAACGACAAACATATCATAGGACGTCGGCCAAATTTTGAGTGACAGGGGCAGATGTTTCCAGATTCCATTTCCATATTTTCATCAAAAAGCTCTCGAAGCGAATAAACGGCCGCATTATAAAAATTAACAAAAGAATGCCGAAAACAAAACCTAATCGACGAAGAAACGAGGTTAAATCAAGCGTGTTGGATCTCTCTGTTTCTTTTTCACCGACACAAATGAGATCTGCAACGTTTATTTCACTCAAATGCACAGAAATTATCGAAATCCCAGGTAAAATTACTTACTACGGTAAGTGCTTAACTGCTTAACTCTTTGGCGCCACCAGTACTTTTACAAATTTTACAGTCTACTCGTTGATTATTAAAATTAATTGGTTCGCTAGTTCGCAACGTGATTTCGTAGTGATGGGAGAGGAGATCATTAATGATGGGATTTTCTCATCGCACAATGGATAAAGTATAACAATTATATTATTAGGTGAGCGTCCATTATTACAGTTTGCTCACACATTAGCAAACAACTAACAATGTAACAAAGAGAGACCGTGTATCGGTAGCATCGGTATCATAATACCACTTACAAATAGAACACAATACACCCTTATAAACGAAATGAAGAGCATCATGAACACACGCTCCGTTAATCTACCACCCATGGTTTCTGACAAGAACGACCTTCACATCAAACGAGCCAACCACTTTTCCCCAAAAAAAATCATGTAATCCACTCATCAAATGGAAAAATCGGTAAACAATATATCAAAAAGTATGTTAATAATCGAATAGGAAAAAGATTCGTTTGGACCATTTTTTATTTCTACGTTTGAGCTTTTTTAAATAATTCAAAAATTATAAGCGATAAGAAAGTACAATAAGCTTTTATAAAAACTTAAACAACTGCTTGAGATCATGGAACTATATTTTGGGTCGAGACTGTGGTAATAAAATCACAATCGTGCAAAAAAACGAAATTTTGTTGTTTTCGTTTATTTTCACGTCCACTCGTTGAGCTTTTTTAGATATCTCAAAAATTACAAGAGATAGAGAAGTATAATAAACCTTTCCTAAAACCAAAATGAATACTCGAAATTATAGGACTTTAATTTTAGTTAAGACTTTAACGATAAATTTACAATCGTCTATCAAAATCGATAATTCGTTATTTTCTCTAATTTTCAAGTCGATGGGTTGAGCTTTTTTAAATAAATCAAACATTAAAAGTGATAGAAGAAAAAAATAAACACTTTTTAAAATCTAAATAAGTACTCGAGATTATAGGACTGTAATTTTTGTTTAGGCTTTAAGGATAAAATCACAATCGTGCATCAAAATCGAAAATTTGTTATTTTCGTTGATTTTCAAGTCGACGCGTTGAGGTTTTTTAAATAAATCAAAAATTATAAGCGATAGAAAAGTAAAATAAATATTTTTGAAAAGTACACCAGTTTAAAAGACCTTAATTTTAGTTAAGGCTTTCTCGTAAAACAACAATCCAACGTCAAAATCGAAATTTCGTTATTTTTCCTCTATTTCATGTACAATACTTAAAACTTTTTTTAATAACTCAGCAATAATAAATGATAAGAAAATAAATCAAACATTTTTTGAAACATAGATAAATACTTAAAATTACGCGACCATATATTTGGTCAAGGCTTTAACAATAAAATCACAATCATACATCAAAATCGGAATTTTGTTATTTTCGTTTATTTTTACGACGACTTTCTAAGTTTTTTAAATAACTCAAAAATTACAAGAGATAGAAAATCAAAATGAACATTTTTTAAAACCTAAATTAGTACTTGAGGTTATAGGACCTTAATTTTAGTTAAGGCTTTCATAACCGTGCATCAAAATCCAGAGTTCTTTATTTTCAAGTCGATGCGTTGAGCGTTTTTAGAAAAATCAAAAATTATAAAAGTAAAATTACCATTTTTTAAAATCAAAATAAGTATTCGAAATTATTGGACCTTCATTTTAGTTAGGGTTTTCTTGGTAAAACTACAATCAGCAACAAATCGAAATTTTAATATTTTTCCTTATTTTCATGTACAATACTTTATACTTTTTTAATAACTCAACAATGTTAAACGATAAGAAAATAAACTAAACATTTTTTGAAACCTAAATAAATGCCTTAAATTATGAGACCATATCTTTATTTAAGGCTTTAGCGATAAAATAACAATCTTACATCAAAATCGAAATTTTGTTATTTTCGTTTATTTTCAAGTCGACATTGTAAGTTTTTTTAGATAACTTGAAAATTACAAGGGATAGAAAATCAAAATAAACATTTTTTGAAATCTAAATGAGTAGTCGAGATTATTGAACCTAAAATTTAGTTAAGACTTTAACAAAAAAAGTCACAATCTTGGATCAAAATTCATTATTTTCGCTAATTTTCAAGTCAACGCGTTGAGATTTATTAGATAAACTAAAAATTATAAGCGATAGAAAAGAAACATAAACATTTCATAAAACTTAAGTAAATACTCTAGTTGATTGAACCTTAATTTTAGTTAAGGTTATCTTAGTAAAATAACAATCAAGCGTTAAATTCAAAATTTCGTTATATTTCTTAATCTTCATGTACAATATTTTCAACTTTTTTTAATAACTCAACAATTCTAAATGATAAGAAAATAAATTGAACAATTTTTGAAACCTAGATGAATTCCTAAAATTATCCGACAATAATTTTGGTCAATGTTTTAACCATAAAATCAAAATCGGAATCTTCTTATTTTGTTTATTTTAACGTCGACGTTTTTTAGATAACTCAAAAATTATATAAGATAAAAAATCAAAATGAACATTTTTTTAAACCTAAATAACTAGTCGAGATTATGGGACCTAAATTTTACTTAAGGTCTTAACGAAAAAATCACAATCATGCATCAAAAAACGAAAATTCGTTGTTTTCCATTTTTAAGTCGACGTGTTAAGGTTTATTAGAAAAATTAAAAATTATAAGCGATAAGAAAGAATAATTATTATTTTTTTAAACCTAAGTAAATACTTTAGTTTAAAGGACCTTAATTTTAGTTAAGGCAACAGAAGCATCAAAATCAAAATTTCGTTATTTTTACACATTTTCATGTACATACAACGCTCTAAACTTTTTTTTAATACTTAACAATGATGAATAATTAAAACACAAAATAAACATTTTTTGAAACCTAAATAATTATTTGAGATTATAAAACATTATTTTATATTACAACTTTTTTGAAAATACCAAAATCAAGAATTGTTTTTACACTCATTTAGGATTAACTCTTTGTATTTTTTTAAATAATTAATTAATGGTAAAAAATTAAAATAAGCTCTTTTGAAACTTTTATAATTGCTTGGGGTTACAAGAATTTATTTTCGAAAAAGACTTTTATGATAAAGCCACAATCGTGTGTAAAAATCAAAATTTCATAATTTTTGCATATTTTCATGTCCAACTTTTTCATAATTTTCTTCAATAACCAAAAAATTATAAATATAGCCATGTCAATATTCGAGTTCATAAAATCATATTTTTTATTAAGCCTATCGTGATATAGTCGTAATCGTGCGTCAAAATAAAAATTTCGAATATTTTGTGTATTTTCATACGCAACGTTTTCCACTTTCTTTGATAACTCAAAAATATATAATAAATCGTTTTAGTAAGCCAAATCAATACTTGACCGCAAGAGAATTTTAAAATAAATCAAATTTAAAAAAAAAACCTACCAACTCAAAATTAAATATTTTGAAATCCAATAATTTGTTAAAAAAAATGGTTTAATAAAAAATAACAAGCAAATGTAAGTTTAAGGTTGAAGAAATTTGTTTTAATCTGAAGTTATTATTAAATTTTAAAAGAAGATAAAAAATTAAGTATTAAAAAAATACCGAAATTAAGAAGAATTAATTTTTTTTAATTATGAATGTAAAAATGTGTTTTTTTCAAATATTTAAATAATAAAAATTAAGTCAAATTTTAAGAAGGATTTGAAGCGTTGATAAAAGTTTAAAAATATACTTAGAACAAATAACTTTTCTAGTCAATGCTAATTCACTTTTTCACAAATTGCATTTTTCGATTTGTTTTTTTTTTCGATTATTCCGGAATGAGTATAAATTATGCTCGTATGACACCTGCGCTATTTAACTTGCCAGAGCCACATACACATTTTACAGTTCGTAAAATTACAAGTAACATAGAGGATATTGTTGTACTTTTAACTTTTAGCGCGCGAAATAGCGCAAGTGTCAAACGGGTATTAGAGTAGAACATGATGTTTATTTTGTATTTTAATGAAAGTTAAAAAAGATTGATTTTATAAATTATAATATGTTTTGTATTAAGTTGTTGAAGATATTTGAAGTGGATCGTGGCAAAGTGTTGGTACTTGAGTGAAAGTGGAGTTTAGAGAAGATTATGCAATTGTTGAGTGAGTAAATAAATAAATAGGAGTGTATTTAAAGGAAAGGTGGTTGTAAATCGTTTGAAAAGGTGGATGAAGTAGGTAGGTAGGTAAGTAGTGCATTTTATAAGGGAAAGGGCACTTTTGAATTCACGCTTAAACAGCGCTTAACTCCTAATACCTTTAATCCTTAACGTGTAATCCCTCTTATGGCACCTTAAGTGCCTCTCAATTATTACCGAGATGCGGCTTTAAATACCATGCAACTGCCTCCACCGCATAAAAGCTTCCTAGTAAATATTTGCAAAGGATAAATTAAAGCAAGTTTTTCCATTTGGAGTTGGCATGTGAACATGTGAAGGAAGAAGATCAAGAATGTCAGTCGGCGTTTCTTTGTCCGAGTGGCCAGTAATATCGTTGTCTTTTGTTATTGGATCATGAATTGGGTTTCAACGCGCCGGTAAAAGCTCGGAAAAGCTCTATTAGCAGTCTTTCTTCCCTAACCCTCCAGCTTAAAGAAGCTTTGCCCTGTCATGGCCGTTCCCGCTAAAGGTTTTTACATTGAAATGTGCTTATTTTCTTTGTACGCTCTTATTCCCGATTTATTTCATTTCAGATACATTTCCCATAAGATTTTCGATTGAATGCAGTCATAAAAGTCAGCCATCATTACAAACCAATATAAAAGAGAAACAAAAAAATAAAAGTGCACCCTTTTAACCGAAAAGGAGCGGGCCAGAAGAAGAGGAGGTGATTTCTAGAGTTTTTCCGGGAGCTTCGTCCTCAGCTTTCCGCTGAGCCGCTCCACGCCGAAACACTAGTAGCAAATGAAACTGGAAAAATAAGAATGAATATCGATTGAAAAAAGACAACAATGGGGATAAATCGGGAGACGATTGTTGACGGTGATTGTCGTTCTACCCTCGTGTAGTGGTGAATGGTGACGCTTTGAAGTCGCTTTTTTAATCAGTCTTAGATATTTATTATTGAGTCGCTTCTTTGACTTTTGACCGGATAATCTGTCTTTTATATTGCAACCATCCAGTAGCATAATGTGAATTTTCCATTGACTGCGTGTATTATCACATGTGCAGACGCATTTTTCATCATCATCATCATCATCACTAATACACAACTACCCAACCGGAACTTGATCTTACAGTCTTATCAATCAATCGAGGTGTAAAAAATATTTCGTTAAATGCGATTGGGATTTTCATTTGAAACGAACTGCAGTGTTTGGTAATTGATTAAAAGCTGCATTTATCTTTTATTAATATTTTTTGCGCTCGCATCATTTATTAAAATAGGTAAAATAGAGCGTTTGATGGGAAAATTCTTGTAGGTAAAAATGATGAAAATTTAGTATTTGAGGAGGAGATGCTCAAAATTATTTTCCAAAGGGTGATCAGAAGCAGAGGCAGAGGCAGAGGGGTAGTTGGAGTTAATAGGGCCCGACTGTATTTACTACCTTGAGCCTAATAGCTGCGGCGCACTGGAATCCTGCAGAGAGCCAGCAATTTCGTCGTGAGGCCACCTTTAAAATAGAAGCAACAATTTGCAGCACCGCTGCACATAAAAACCCTAATAGACTTTTGATGTGTGCGTTTACCAACTAAATCACTGCAAGTTTACAAGTTGATGAAATGAATTAAGGGTGACTCCGCGTTTACGACGCGGTTTCCAAATTACTTATTTCCTCCCGATAATTAACACTCTTTCCTCGCACCTACGATTTCTACGAATTGGACGAATTTCACGTCCACCGCTCAACTTTTCACCTCTTTAAAGACAGATTCCAAATTAACGCCGCCGCTCGAATATAAATTCGATTCTTCAGGGAAATTACAACTTTGGATTATATCTCGGACTCAATTTGAATACTAAAACATATCGGGGGAATACAGATTTTAACACTTCACTAATTCGATATTTAGACAGACTTATTTTACACTCCACGACCTTTATTTACCTACTACACCACTTCATACATACTAAATCACCACCTCCAACTGCCATTATCACTATTTTTCATCATTTTACTACACCTCTTCCAATTGCATTTCAGAAAAGATCAATTCAATTTCAGAAATCATCGAGAGCTGTATCCTCATTTCCTATAGGAATAAAGGAGTGGTCAAGTAAAATACTCGTTACTTATTGGTTGTTCTGGAAAATTTCCATAGAAATGTACTGTTTTTCCTATAGGATATTTTATCCCTGAAAATGAGGATAGAGGTCCAGTTATATTTCAGAAAGCATGAATTGAATTTTAGAATAATCAATTTATTTTCAAAAACTACCAATGGCATTTCAGAATCATCAATTGTATTTCAGAGTTGTATACCGTTTCATCGACAATACACTTTTCATCGAATGCAATTTCATCGACATAGCCAATTCATCGACACGGACGTTTCATCCACATTGCCTTTTCCGAAATGGTTGTCGATACAACCATTTCATGGACACTACCTTTTCATCGAAAAACCTTATCTTCGACAAGGACATTTCATCGACATTATTTTTTCATCCATACAGACGTTTCATCGATATGGCATTTTCATTTACAACCGTTTCATCCACACAGACGTCTCATCGACATTACCTTTTTGTCGAAAACTGTTTGATCAATACTAGTTTTTCATCGACAAACTTTTTTTCGACAAGAACCTTCATCGACACTAAAGTAGTTTCAGCGACACAGATGTTTCATTGACTTTATCTTTTCATTAACACTACCTTTTTATCACAAATACATGTTTCATCACCAATATCGTTTTCTCGACACAGAATACATACGTTTAAAAGTAGTACATATTTATATGTTAATTATTTTCAATGATGTAAAATATACTTGATAAAATTTCTCAAAATAGAGACAAAAATAAAACAAGATTTTAAAATTGTTTTATAATGTTCTAAAGAATAGTAGAAGTAGTGCTGGAAATGTGGAAAAAGATTTTTTATTTAACCATGACTGAAAAATCTGTATAAACCTCCATCAGTTAACAATATAACTGTTTTCAGTTTTACCATAAAATAATAAATAAATTAAAATAATATATATTTTTTTAAAATCAGATTCCCAAAATGTGCTGGTATTGTGGAAACATATACATTTTATATATATATATATTTCTTTTGGTTGAATAACTTTTAAACTAAGAAATAAAATATCAAAGCATGTATTTATAATATATTACTAAAATATATAAATGCTTAATACCCAGATTCTGGCCAAATCATTTAAGTTTAAAGACCTTTTAATTTAAATTTGTTATATAGGGAGTAATGGACAATTTTCATGGCTACCTTAATGTTTCTAACAGAAGGCCTTTAAATTTTACCAGAAATTCCTTATAAAACTATAAAAAATTTACATTCTCTAATCTACCGAATGATTCATTTAACCTGGAATATGGAATATCTCGAAAAATACGCATCATATTGAAAAAATTGCCAAATCAAAACTTTAATATCTTCGAGGGAGGCATATGTTAGTACTAAATTACCACCACCCTCCAACCACCCACTGGGGGCAGAGTCGGCGGCAAATTTGAATCTTAAGAGGATACTCGATGAAATGTTTAACTCTGCATTTCGCCCGCAAAAGTATTGAAAAATGGCTTACTTCTAAGCAATAATTTGGTGACATCTTTATAAATATTAATTATTTTCAAACTAAATCATTGAAATGATATATAGAACTAGTCTGGTAGATCGGTAAAAATTTGAAAAAAAAATATTGACTTCACTAAAAAGGTTTAAAAAATAGCATATTTTTGCACATTTCAGGATTTTTTTTCTACAATTTTGAGTAAAAAAATAGAAAAAAGCGTCTTTTATCGTACACAATAAACGTTCTTTCTAATGCAATAAAAAAAATTATATTGCTCAATTAGTAATCTCACCAAATGATTTGAAAAATCACTATTTTTCAATACTTTTGCAGGCGAAATGCGGAATTACACATTCCACTGAGTATCCTTTTAAATACGAATACCTATTTTTTATCGCAGATTTGGATTCAACGTCACAAGCTACGTACGATTTGTCCGAAAAAATATTTTCTATTCGCGACAAATGGCGCTGCAATCACAAAAAATTGAACAGAAATCATCGAGAAATACTAAATACATGTTTATCTGATTTTTGATTCTTTTGATTTCTGAATCACCCGGTATACACAATACATTACTCCTAGTTTTATGTTTTCACATTACCAATATCGTCATAGAACACGTTATCTGATAAAACCGAATTTGAAAACTTTTCTTAAAATAAAGACAAGTTAAGAAAAATTTTGAGAGAACACTCCACTGACAGGACCATGCGGACCCACTGCCGGCAATCCTAGGAACTAAAAAATTGAACTTGGCAATAGGCTTAAGCGATTGTAACACAATGTGGTGTCAAGCTCTACTGGCAGCGTTTCCACATAACCACCGCGCTTCCACTTTTGCAATACTCCCCTATTTTTTAGTATATTTGAAAAAAAAATATGGATAATTAAATAACATGTGAGTAATTTAAAAAAAAATATATTCATCATGTGCCCTTTCTACATTTTCCCAAACATTCTAAAATACTTTAAACATCTCTGTCGATAAAACGATATTGGCGATGAGAAGCGTTCGCGATGAAACATGTCTTTCTCGATGAAACGGAAACTGTAGTCGATGAAACGACATTTTGGAAAAATTGGTAATGTTAATGAAATTTTTTGTCGATGAAATGACAGTGTCGATGAAAAGGTCATGTCGAAGAAATAGTAATGTCGATGAAACGTCCTTGTCGAAGAAAATATTTGTCGATGAGAAAGTAGTGTCGATGAAAAGGTAATGTCAATGAAATATTTGTGTCTATGAAAAGGTAGTGTCGATGAATGGCTGTCGATGAAAACATAACGTCCATGAAACGTCTGTATCGATGAAACGTCCGTGTCTATGAAACGATCGGTTATGTCGATGTAATAGGTCATATCGATGAGACAGTTGTCGATGAAATGCATTGTCGATGAAGTGGTATTACAGAAAGCATCAATTGTATTTTATATTATGTAATTCGCCATAAGAGGTTTTTCTTAAATAACTTTTTTTCTATTTGAACTATAACAAAACAAAGAACATCATTTGAAAGCTTCATGCAAGAGGATCGCCTCGGAATAATTGACTTTACTTTTTCTTTCCGATTTACCTGTTAATCAGAGTAAAAACCAAAACCTCGTCAAAAAAATCAATGAAAATCAAAATAATCCTTTAGTAAAATTTGACCACTTGAAAGAAATCATTTTTTATATAAATTAACGTAGTGTAGGTCATTTTTTTATTAGCTTCGACTTATTTAAAAAAACGTAAAAAACTTACTTTTTATTGCAATTTTCGTTGAAAACTTGTGTTTAAAGGTTTAATAGATTTTTCTACACTCCTTGCATAAAAGAGTTGTTTACACAAAAAGATAGATATTTTAATTCTGAATACAGCTGTAATTATCACTTTGTTTCTGTGAATTTAATTGGTAATCAAGTCGGCAATAAAACTCTACGCTGCCTATGAGTAGAATAGAGGACCTAAGACGGATCCCTGCGGTACCACTGTCTCCACTATCATTTCATCACTTATTGTAATTTGTTTTCGTTTCTTTGCAATATTTTTAACTAGTTTGTTTGCGCTTTATCCCCATATTTTCTAGTATACAGGGTGTTTCTAAAGAAGTGTCGAATAATCTAGGAATTTTAAGACAAAAAGTAAGAATATTTTTTTGCGCTAAAAATGTTCCATTTCGGAAATGCAGGGCATTGATGTTTGCTCATTTTTTTTCAATTTTTAAAATGGAAGAATTTACATACATAATTTTATTTTCAGACTCTTCATTAAACTTTGTATTCTGGTAAACATTCCTAATTTTATCTTATTTTGTACAGGATATAATTTTAATTAATTTTGTAGTTATCAAAAACGTTAACGAAAGAAAAAAGTTAAAAAAACGTGTAAAAAAGTGAATACCCAATTTTTTTCATTACTATGATGTTGTAAAAAAAGTTAAAAAGGGTTCAAAGGGTTAATTCACTCGAAAAACTTCACTCTAACTTATTATTGGAAAATTTGCTCATTCATCTCAAGGCGGCTGCCAATTGTAAGATATGTGCAAAATTTGAGCCAATTATTATTAAAAATGTAGATTTTATGTTAAAAAATTGAAAAAAATGAGTAAACTTCAATGCCCTGTATTTCCGAAATGTATTATTTTAGCGAAAAACATTATTCTTACTTTTTGTCTTAAAATAAGTCCAAAAACCAATTCCTAGATTATTCGACACTTGTTCAGAAACACCCTATATTTATCATAACTTTAAATAACAAGGAGACTTTGCCTACTTCATGGAAGAAAAGTTATATAATCGAAAACTTATAGAGGAGTTTGTATCCAACCAGCAATTTCCAAAATTATGGATAAAGTAATTTTTTCTCAACTTTTTTGGGCTTATAAGAATATTACGGTTGAGGAACAGCACGGATTTCGAAAGCCACAAACTTTGTCCATTATTATGGATTCTTGTCTGCTGCCTTGGAGGAATCTTTTGAGTTAGATTCCATGTATGAGGATTTTTCCAACGTGTTTGTTGGTGTTGACTTTTTTAGACTCTTGGAGAAGGTAAAATTGGCGTTCAAGTTTTCTTTTGAACAAGACTCATTATGTTAGTATTGAGGACAGTACTTCTAAAATTATTAATTCCACTCTATTACGATATTACAGACTACATTAAGCTTTTTAAATTGTATACTTTTTGTTGATACCACAATATTTTTTTTCAAAAAGATATGTAATGATTCCGTTTGTGGTTATTATATTTTGTGATAGATATATTTGAAAGGTTCCTGGTATTGGCATGCGTAGATAAGTAAAATAGTTGTATGTCGGTGTGTGGAAAAGGAGGCCGAAGGTAATCCCATAAGCTTAGCACAATGGGCGCTTGTTATCAAGCCATGCGTAGCTAAGAGATCGTTAGTTAGCAAAACACCACCATTGTCACCTTTTGTGTCGACAATACGGTCTTAAGTACACCTCTAGACTCCGGCTAGCAACACTTGGTACGCGATAAAATCCAACCGATAAATTTCAATGCGAAACACTTTTTGAATTGGGTTGTGCAAAGCTTCTTACCTTCCTTTCAGAGATTCTAAAAGCGCATTAAATTTGAGGGACGCATCGCAAAATGTAATTTTTGAGGAGAGAGAAAAATTGGGTTTTCATGAAGATGTGTAAACAATTAGCTTGAAAAGGAGTGTCGAGACAAAGGTGCATTTTAAATAGTGGTAGATTAAAAAGAAGAGGCCGTCGGCGAAATGATGAGAGAAAATTGTGGTGTCTGTAAACGAACGGAGCAGCCGTTGATAATTAGCAGCGTAGCCGGAATCGTTGAATGTGTATGTATTACTTTGTTTCATTTTGTGTTGTCAGGTTTCAGAGACTTAGCTCACAGCATTTTAATTAATGAATTAATGTAGCTCTCGTCTCTTAAACACTGTTTATGTCGCGGTAATTAAGGGAGTTGCCGCCGCTAGATTACCTCCCTCCCTCCTAACAACCAAACTGCTCTGCCACTCTTGCACTCTGGCTCTGCGCTATGCTCTATGCTATCATCACTCTCTCTCACTGGATCCTCGAGAATGCTCTGCAGATATTAATGTACATAAACAGTAATACGCCTCTTGGATCTCGGATGGTATCGTGGGGTGCAGGCTTTAAAGGGTGGCTCTAATTCGAGCCTAAGGAGAAGTTAAAGTGAAGGGAGGTTTTACACTGGCATCATTTAATTTATTAGCTCTTATAACAGCAAACAGCGGGGATTTATTCGGACTTAATCACCCAAATAAACACATTTTTTTCCCTAAATATTTCCCTAATGAAAGCTCCAAATTACCCGAATTCTTTTAAACCCCAAAGCTGATTAACGGATAAAAAAATACACAAAGAAGAGATCTCCTCGTTTTGTTTATACCTCCAACAAAACTAAACACACAAAAAGATTATCCCCGGCCATTATTTTCACCCCGACAATGCCCATCGATAAACAAAATAAACAACACCTTCATTGACAATATTCTCTACTTTACAGCTACCATGTCAAAATTAAATTTGTGAAAAACTGTCTCACGCAAATTGTTGACAGATTAAACGAAATTTTCAAATGGATCACCCGTATATTTTCGCATTACATTTTTTTTTTCAAAATTTCAATCCAAAATTGTCATGATGAATCAGCAAAATGAATGAAAAGATCCAGGAAAAAATATAAAAAGTATGATCATTTTTTGATAAGGAATCGTAAAATATTACACAGTAATGAACACCCAGTATATTATTAAAATATTTTTAGACTATTGTATACAGGATGTCCCAATTTAAGTTGCATTACATGGGTATCTTTGTTATTTTGTTACAGATTCGGTTAAATGGGCAATGTTGTACAGTGGCGTATCCAAAAATTTTTAAACGAGCGTGCACTTTTGACAAGAAAAAAATCAATGTATTTCTACTTCTATTTTAATTTTTCTTTTATTTCAATTTGCCAGTTGAGAGGGGGGGGGGGTACACGTGTAACCAAACCCCCCTCCCCCCCCCCGCCATGGGTACGCCAGTGATTTTTTTCTTTGATTTTTGATAAAAATTAAAGAAGAGTGAGTATAAAAAAAATAATTTCAACATTTTGTCTACATATTTAATATACCATGGTAAAATGATGGAAAACTATTTATTGGAAAATTTTAATGAAAACCTAGAAAACTTGTGTTTTTTTGAATAAAATCAATATTTTAGGTACGATTCGAACTAGAAAATTGTTAATACTTATTTTATTGTTGCTAATATTTTTACAAAATTTAATACATGAATTCATGATACCACTATTTATAATGGTAAAATTTTTGTTGGAAAATTCCAATGGAAACTTGAAAAAATCCATGATTTTATAAGTAATTTCGTATTTTTGTCATTATTTTAAAAAGTTTTTACTTATAAGAATGTTAATAACTTTTTTATTAATATTTATAAAAAATGTTGTATATTTATTTATGATACTCCAATTTATCTTTAGTAAATTTTTTGTTAAAAAAATCCATTTTGTGAGTTTTGTTTCCTATTTTTTAGCGACTGGAATAACAAAATTGTTAATAACTTTTTTATTGTTGCTGATATTTTTACAAAATTTTATACATATATTCATGCTTAATGATGGTAAAATTTTTGTCGGAAAATTCCAATGGAAACATGGGAAAATTCATGATTATAAATTATTATGTACTTCAGTCATTAATATTTTTAGAACTTGAATTACAAAATTGTTATTAACTTTTCTATTTTTGTAAATATTGTTACAAAATTTTGGGTAATTGTTTATGATATTATCATTTGTTAATAATGAAAATTTTGTAGTAAAATTCTAATGTTAATTTTAGGAAAATTGTGATTTTTGATGAGAAAAAAATTAATGTATTTTCGAAAAATACGAAATGAATTTCGATAATGAAAATTGAAAACTGCTTCATTTGTAGTATTTTCATGAAATCTAATAAATAAGACTGTTTTGGTTTTCGGAAATCTTAAGTTATCCGATTTCTGTAATATGTGTTACTGTAGTTTGATGTGGTATTTTAGAAGATTATCATTGATTGATAAGGTAAAACCAATTATTTTGATGCGTTTATGCTTTTTTACAACAAATTTATAAATTTTATGAGCTAAGATTAAGACCACATGGTTTTATAAATTACTTAACTCATGGTTAATTGATATTTAGAAACCTAAATTTAGTTAAATATTAGTTGCCTCACATAGATTATAGATTATAGTAAAGATTCTCCAGAAGGTTTCTTCATAAATTTACTTAGCCCTACAATAATAATTTTAATTGTACTTTGTACTTTGTACCTTGATTGTAGCTCTGAAGAGGGAAATAAAATTATTACTAAAACCAGTTAGCAGTTAGAGAAATATAAATTTGTTTTGTTAAGTCCTCTACTCGATCACCTCTTTACATTTTTATCTTGAGCATGTTGAAACTTTTTCCAAACTGTTTTGAAATTTTTCTTTAGATTTATTCCGAAGTTATCACATAAAAACCTAGTATGGTTGCTTAAAAATCATGTAGCCTAAATTTATGAATAATTGAAATTACCCACTGATCCAAAACGTCTTTGAGTTCTTTAAAATTTTACTGGGAGCTGGATAAACTCCTTAATCAGGCTATGGAACGTAATAATTTAGTCAAAAACTAGAATATTGTAAAGGATTTCAATTTTTAGATCATTTCTAATTCCGAGATTAAAGTGCTTTCAACTTTACATAATGAAACTTAAACCGGCAGACTAACAAGTTTATAAGTTTACAACTAAGGAGTAATTTGAAATCATCCCGGCATGGAAAATTAATGAAAATTGTTTAATTAATAAGAGTTGCTTAAATATTCCATCAATCAAAATGTTGATGTTTTGTTATTTTAGAGGTCTTCCTCTTGTCAAAACAGAGTGGACAGGGTTTTTTAATTCGTACCACTTTGGTGGAGAATTTTAGTCGGGGGGTAATAAATAGGAGTGCATTTACTAGTGATTATGGTAGAGTGGTGGTCTGAATCGGAGGGTGCAAAAATTAACAGATGTGCCTAACAGACGGTGTTAATGCTCGTAATAGCTTCCTATCTCTTGGGAGGACCCAACATTGGTTTGATGCTTCGCTGACCACTTTATTAGCGTTTTCTAACTTGCCAATTTATTTTCATTTAGGTATGAAAAAATTGAAGGATGGATTTGATTGGAATTTGAAGCTTAATTTATTTAAATGTAAATGTGTAGAGGAAAGTAGATTAAAGGCTTGAAAGGAAAGATAGAGATGAAAAGGTGGAAAGTAAAGTAAGAGGTTCCTTAGGGCTGGTAAACTTCAGTGATCTCGTTACGACACAACATTACTTTTTCCGGCAACTGGTTACTTTGTTGCTCCAACATAGGAAACTTAATAAAATCCTCGAGTGTTGAAATATTTATTTCGTAAAAGCACTCTTTCAGGACTTTTCTCGAATCCACATACATTTTAGGAAACAATTAGTGGCGGGAGTTATAATTATGTTATGGACGTTTCTCCCAGGCACGCTCTAACTGGAGTATCAATTTCCTAGGCTCAACAATCTGGGATTTATAAAGCGTACTTAAAACTTGAAATAAACTAAGCGTGCCACGTGCCTTTTACATACGTATAATCAAAATAATTAATCCCTCCTGTATCAAATTATATGATCATTATTTAACTCTAAACGCATTCCCCTTTCAATTAACACTCCCTGTTTTATTGATTTTCACAAACATTTCTTTCAAAACTTTATACAATTCACATAAAACGAAACAAAATTGCATTTTTTTCAAAAAAAAAACTCTAATTTACGTATAAGTTACATCGTCAGAGTAATTTTTTATATATAATCCTTCCAGAGGAAAATTTTGAACAGAGCCTACCTCATCAAATCCAAAGTTTCCTCACTTGTAAAATCAAGGTTTTGAGAAACTACTAAGCGTCCTATTTTCGATTTAAAGTGATAAATTCCACGGAGCTTCAAATCGTATTGAGTTACCACAGTGGATGCATTTAATAATTGATTTTAATCAACCAACAAAAATTTTGAATTTAAATATTTATCCAAATCCTCAAGAACAAGAATTTTACTTTATTTTAAAAATTTTGAATTTTTGTTATTAAGAGGATAGCCGGTGTAATTTGGGTATAGGCGATTTAAATGTAAAAGTAAAAAAAGTACAGCCATACAACAAAAAAAGCAAAATCGGTTTCCAGATATCTTTTCTACACATTTAAGAGAATGTCGAGATTCCCTTTTTTTCGTAAGTTTTTGTTTTATATTTATTTAGAGTGATTTTTAAAAGTGCAATAACTTTTCTAAATTTCCACAGCCTATAACGTTGTTATAATACATTATTTATGTTTTAAATTTAATACAAAATATGCCTTGAAGTATCCTTTTCTAAATAAACTTTTAAAAAATCGAAAATAAGTTGTAGTTTTCCTGGGGTTTGTTTAAAAAAAATATTAAAATATGCGCAAAATACTTCACAACGACAAAAATTGCAAAAAATTATAGCCTGAAGATTAAAAAGAAAATTAAAAAAATCTTTCGAAAAAAACTTTTTATGATGAAAAACACAAAACTCTACCGAATATAATATCCTCTTAAGAGCATCTTCCTAGACAAGTGCGATAAATTTTCCGATGGAGATAATAACTAGGTATAGAAAATCCATTCCACTTTTCTGGAGCTTCTTTACAAATTATTACCAAATAACTGATAATTAATGCGAATCCCTAGAGGGCGCGCGAGTTTGGGAGGAAAAATTGTGAAAAATCTTCTAACTCAAGTTTCCTTCGTTAGATTTTTAATTTTTTTTCAGATTTATAATCTAAATTGATTAGGCTTGATCCTACCAGAGAGTTACCTTTTACAACCTAGCACAAAATTAATTAGAGGGGTTCAAAGTTAAGGTACTTTTAGATCAGTATATTTTGCTTTTTACATTCTTCATTTTTTTTTCCTTCTGGCAAAAATTAATGAAATGACTTCTAAATCATCTACAAAAAAAAATTATTCAAAAATGTTGTTCGTACTAGCTTTTATGACTAGAACTAAACCACTATATTTTCTATTTAGAAAATTACTCTTAAAATACTTTTCAAAAACGCCCCTAATTTATCATACATTTCCATGTGATAGGCAAAATTCTCTTCAATTTTTCATAAAAAACAAAATCTAAGCCTCCAATCGTATTATTAGGTCCAGTATTTTTTTTTCCAAAATTATTTATTTAATGAATTAGTACTTTTTTTACAAGATACTAACGCGATTATTTTTTTTAACTAATAATATTAAAATGGTTTTTAAATAAGTCATGAAATGTTCAAATCGGTTGATAGTAAAGCAGGTAGATAATTGAAAACATCTATAAATTTCAAAAATTTAGCACATTTTTGCTTTTAAGATCATAATTTTGTGTGTTATATAATATCTTGACGTTTTTCATTGAAAGAAATCTCCTTATAAATTGTAAGCCCTTAAAAATTTCTATCAATCAAATAACTTTTTTAAAATTAATTATTTTGTAAATTACAAATAAATTAATTTTTTTAATTTTCAAGTTTATGGCACTTTTTTGGAAATTGTACCTTCGCAACATAAAGTGAAAAAAAATTTAAAACCTGAATGTAAAATTTTTGGGCGCTTCTTTTCCAAAGTTAATCTACACATTTCCAAATCTCATTCAAACCATACTGAAAATGAAAAGGTTTTAAATTCAAAAATTGAAAGTGATGAGTATCAACAGCTTATTTAAAAGGTCATCTTAAAATAATAAAACGTATTCCAAAAGGTGCTAGGTTGTTATCTGCAACTGCTCTTTCTACAAACATAGATCAATGTATTAAAGACAATTCGGAAACTTCCTGAGATAATGTTCTCATCCACAGATTCTACATAGAATGTTGGTTCTTGGCTATTGGACACTGGGTAATAAAACTGTGTTGCACACTTAACTTTTTTGTGTCTTCTTCAGACTTACTCATAAAATGAACAGTATGCAACACATGTCAATGCAGATAACCTACTATAGTTGATTGTCGTATGAACTTGTACCATCAATTTACACCTAGGTTGAGTTAATAAAATAACATGAGGGTTTCATCCAAATTACAAAAATTCCTAGGATAATCTTTTTATGTTTTCTTACAATGCTTTTAATGTTCCCCAAAAAAATTAGTTAAAAGTGGTTCCTTAACCAATATAATATTAAAAAATTTAAACAAAGAAGGAATTATAAATACTGCTGATTATATGGTTGGATCTGGTAAGAAGAAAAGAGAATACAATGTGAATTAAATTATAGAAAAGATAATGGGAAATGTTTCAGATGATGACCTTTCTGGTGCTGTAAGAATTGTTTGTTCTGACGATTCCTTTTCTGGATATGACTCTTCAATTTTATAACCTCTTAAAAGTAAGAATGAATCAATTAACATTATATCTGATTTTAATAATATTGTTCATGTACGACAAGTACAAGTCTCCACAATAGAAGTTTTTCTGCTATAAAGTCCTTTAGTGAGACCATCACACATTGTTGATTTACTTAATTACAGCTCAGGTGCTGCAGGAGAAAAGATTTTGACATCAAGTACCAATCTTTACAATTTGATGCTTTCTGGAAAAGAAAATCCGTATATTTACCCTATTTTGTATGGTGCTTTTTAAGCGCTTTACAAAAAAAAAGATGGAGGAATATGGCCTATTGCAGTTGGAATTTTTTTTCGTCTATTAGTTACTAAGATATGTTGCTACAAAATTAATGATGAACTTGGTATTATGTTTAGGTAATACAATTTGGATTTGGAAATAAATGCTTTTAATATGAAACAGTGTTCTCAACACAATTCCACAAATAGCACCTTTTGTATTTCAATGTTATGAAAGTTACGTTACCTTTGGTAAAAAATATATTTTATCAGAAAAATGTGTCCAACAAAGAGATCATCTTGGCCCTGCTATATTTTGTTTGGGTATTTTGATAAATTACCAAAATCAACTACTACCGAATATAATGGTTGGTATCTGAACCATGACCTGGTGGGAGATAATTCTCAAGTGGTTCTTGAAAATTTGAAAAAAATAATTTCCGGTTCTCATGAAATTGATTTGGTATTAAATTTTAAGAAATGCCATTTTTTGATAAAATAGAACAAAAAATAATTTATGATTTTAATTGTCTTGCGGCAGGCATTAGGATTTTTAGAAAAATCAGATTGGTTTTTACTTGGTACTCCTTTAACTGATAGTGCTCTTTCACATTCTATAAAAAAAAACAAATAATTTGGATCTAATGAGTTTCCGTCTGTTGAAACTTCATATATTGCCTTTTTTCCTTTTTAAAAATTGCTTAGCTATATCAAAATTAATTTATGTATTAAGATGTAGCCCTACTTGGCATAATCCAAATGGAATGAATTTGATTTTTGATGAAATTTAAAAATTTCTTTGGAAAAAAATTACAAATAATAATTTTTCCGAAGATATTTGACTTCAAGCAACACTTCCCGTGAAAAAAAGTGGTTTAAGAATTCGCTTGGCTTGGTCGTTATCATAGCAACTTTTCTGTCTTCGTTTTATGGATCTTTTAAGAAAATTGAAGAAATTTTGCTTGCAAGTTAGTCTCTTTAGTCCTCCCAAACAATTATAACTTGAAATCCTTCTGAAAAAGGTATTCAAAGAGCATGGGATCTTCCTCTTGTGGAAATGAAGATTATAGAATTTATTTTTTTCATCGAAAGACTCTTGTGTATGGCTTCATGCTTTACCAGTGTCATCTTTGAATACATTACTAGTTGATAACTTTTGTAGAATTTAAGTCTTAGACTGGGAAATTCTGTTTAGGCTCAACATTCTTGTTCTTCTGTTTTTTTGGTTGATGAAGATGGTTTAAGCTGCAAATTCAATGCAGGAAGATTTTGTAGACATCATGAAGCTAATGATTTAATTAAAGGAGCTCTAAGTTCTTTTGGTATACCTTCTATTTTGGAACCATTAGGAACCAGTAGTGATGATGGGAAAAGACCTGACGGTATGAAAATGTGAAATATGGGCAAATCTTTGATATGGGATTTTACTTGTGTTGACACAATGGCTCCTTCATATTCAAAATCTTTATCTAGTTCCACTGGAGCAGTTGCTTTAATTGAAGAAGAAATAAAATACATATTATCTAAATATAGAAAACTTTCAAGGAATTTAATTTTTTAGCAAATTACTATTGAAACTTTTGGCGTATAGGAATCACTTCGATTACAATTTATTAAAGATTTGGGAAGAAAAATAAAAAATGTTACCAAAAATTCAAGATACTTCCTTTTTAATTCGACGTATTAACATAGCAATACAAAGAGGCAATGCTGCTTCCGTTTTTAAAACATTTCCTAAAGAAAATTCTCTAGAAGACATTTACTTGGTTCCCACTTCCCACATAATTACCTACCCAGAGTATCTTCTGTTCTCATTGATTTGACCACTTGATCAAGTTTAAATTGTTCACTAATGGCTCAAAATGCAACTAGAACTAGAAAATCTTTAAATAAAGAACCTTTCATTTATTTCGTCAAAAATTATGAAAGAATATGAAAAATTTCTTAATAAATCTTCTAGTCTCTTAAAAGAGATGGAACTAAGGGGTTTAAAAAATATCGGAAACACCTGCTTCATGTAATTCAGTCCCCTCCAAATAATCTCCATATTAGAATATCTTTAAAATCCTTATGTAAGTTACACTCCCACCTCTGGAATGGAAAGAGCTATAATAAAAGCATTTACCCAAATGATAAAAGAGTTTTATAGTCTGAAGATTCTTCAGAATTTTATTTATTAATATAACTTCTTTAAAATCTCAAATTCGACATTTTGCATCACGTTTCAAGGATAGTTCACAACAGGATGCTCAAGAATTTCTCAGATATTTATTGGAAGGTTTATGGGAAGATGTAAATAAGATTACTACCAAACCAAAGCCTATTAATGACGAAATTAATTCAGTAATTGATTTTTGGGATAGGGAATTAATAAGAGAAATTTAAAAAAAATTCTTAACTCTATATATACCGGGTGTCTTTATTTATAAAAATAAACATTTGAAATTTTACTATGTTATATGGCATTTATTGAATAAAAAAAGTTCAATTTCACTTACGGTAACACCCTATTTTTTGTATTTATTATTAAACAAGGGTAAGTATGTTTGTGACAAAATTTTTTTTGGGAATTTTCAAAAAAACTTTGGATTTTCTTGGTATTTTTTTTTAATAAAATCTATTAAATTTCGAATTTTTCGTCATTTCTAATAGTTCTTAATGGTTCAATCACATCAATAAATATGTTGAATATAAACGGGAAAATAACGAAAAAGCTAAATAAGGAATTGAGCAATAAAATGGCGTTTAAATGTATAAATTTTTGGGTTTTGGCATTTGTTTGTATGAATTTGTAATTTGTTGATATAAAATGTAGGGTATTGAAAAAAGTATGGTATTAAAAGAAGATAATTTATAATTGTCCACAATTGGATGTGAGAGTAAATAGGCGAACATAACGAAACACAAACGAATCGATCGGGTGTAGAGTGTATACAAATTGTAGCTCTCATGTGAAAACGAGTCAGCTACAAAATTACAACACTGATTTTAATGTAACGCTGCTTATTTTGAAAACCGATTGATAATTGCAGCCGACTAGATACTCAACACTAAAAAGCAATTGTGCCTTTCAATAAAGCTACGTTATTCAAAAAAACCCATTTCAACCCACGCAATAAATAAAGCACCTAAACACAAAGGGCGTAATTGTAATAATGTTTTTATACAAATTTCAACAATTTTCTCCTAATGAAATCGCCATGCGGGGATTTGTTTTACTTTATTTTATACTTTATTTAATTTCGCTTTTCGAATTGTACTTGAACACGCCATGTGTTAATTTTTTCTCTTGTCTGACAAAACGCTAATTTAAGCCAGGCTTTCTATCTAATAGAATCATTATACTCCAACACGAACCAATCTTCAAATGCTTTAGATATCGAACATCGACTGACTCAAATATATTACAAGTCGATTTTCCAAGTGCTCTGCAGTTAAAACGAACACGCCAAATAAAAATTTTAATTTCAACTATTAGGTAATTAATTTATTTATACTACTTTTGGGTTAGAGTGAAGCTCAAATCTGAAATATAAATACGAGTTAACATATTAATGCTTTTACTTAAGCGAAGATCAGAAGGAAAGCATAAATTGTATAAGAAGGGAAGATACTCAAGGGTGTACTCTTACCTCTAATAGGGTGAATTACTGTATAAGATTGGGGAACTACCCTAATCTCACCGTCCTTTCTATTCCCTAATACTTCCATTAAAAACGCCCCGATTCAGATTTCTTTCCTTAATTGTCACGAAAATCCAACAACCCCAATCAGATTTCATAAATTCACTAATTAAACACCACTTTTATTGACACTAATCGAACATTTAATAAATTAAAATAACCCCTTTCATTCTTTTCAGAATATACCGGCTCTATATTCCAACATGGCCGAATGAATTTTTCATAATTTACAATTTATCTTACGTTTTTAAATTATTTAAGAGTAGTTTTAATAAATTTTATTTAAAAAAAATACCAAAAAAAATTCATTTTTTTTTTAAATTTCAAAAAAAAAATATTTTTTTTACTTCATTAATCATATTTTCATATGCCATATAACATAGTAAAAATTTCAAAAAAAAATTATTTTCATAAATAAAGAAATTACAGGGGTGGCCCTAGTTTCGTGGACACCCGGTATATAGAATTTTCATCTTGCGTACTATCAATTTATATTATCATATCTCACAGCTTATTTAAAATTTGTTGTAAGTTGCTTTAATTTAATAAATAAATTATATTAATATATTTTTTTCGTTTCAAAGATATCACAGAAAAAGTTAAAACTTAAAAATTTGGTCGATTGAAACGTTTGAGTGCTGAAATTTTGCAGGAGTGCACGTTTATTGAAAATTGTTAAAAAATTATTAATTGCAAAAAAATACATCATCCAAAGCCATTTTTATTGTAAAAAATTTTGAAATTTGATAATTTATCAAATTTTTGCCTTTTTGAATATTAATTTATATTAAAATATCGTAGCTTATTCAAAACCTGCTTTAAATTTCTTTAATTTAAAAAATAAATCAGGTTAATATCTTTTTTCGTTTCAAAGATATGACCGAAAAAGTTGAAACTAAAAAATTACAAAAACTATTTTTTTTTGTAATTTACAAAATAATTAATTTTAAGAAAAATATTTGGTCGATTGAATCGTTTGAGAGCTTAAATTTTACAGGAGTGCACGTTTATTGAAAATTGTTAAAAAATAATTATTTGGAAAAAAAATACATCCTCCAAATCCATTTTTATTGTAAAAAGTTTTTAAATTTGATGATTTATTGAATTTTTGCCTTTTTGGATATTAATTGATATTAAAATATCGTAGCTTATTCAAAAGCTGCTTTAAATTTCTTTAATTTAAAAAATAAATCGGGTTAATATCTTTTTTCGTTTCAAAGATGTGACCGAAAAAGTTGAAACTAAAAAATTATAAAAACTATTTTTTTTTGTAATTTACAAAATAATTAATTTTAAGAAAAATATTTGGTCGATTGAATCGTTTGAGAGCTTAAATTTTACAGAAGTGCACGTTTATTGAAAATTGTTAAAAAATAATTATTTGGAAGAAAAATACATCCTCCAAAGCCATTTTTATTGTACAAAATTTTTAAATTTGATAATTTATTGAATTTTTGAATATTAATTGATATTAAAATATCGTAGCTTATTCAAAAGCTGCTTTAAATTTCTTTAATTTTAAAAATAAATCATGTTAATATCTTTTTTTTTTAAGTTATGACCGAAAAGGTTAAAACTTAAAAATTCCAAAAATGATTTTTTTTTGTAATTTACAAAATAATTAGTTTTAAGAAAACTATTTGTTCGATTGAAACGTTTGAGAGCTTGAATTTTTGCAGGAATGCTCGTTTATTGAAAATTGTTAAAAAAATAAGTAATTGCAAAAAAATTACATCCTCCAAAGCCTTTTTTATTGTCAAAAATTTGATAATTTATTGAATTTTTGCCCTTTTTAATATTTATTGATATTAAAATCTCGTAGCCTATTTAAAAGCTGCTTTAAATTTCTTTAATTTAAAAAATAAATCATGTTGAGATCTTTTTACGTTTCAAAGTTATGACCGAAAACGTTAAAACTTAAAATATGCAAAAATTATTTTTTCTTAATTTACAAAGTTATTTGGTCGATTGAAACGTTTGAGAGCTTAAATTTTGCAGGAAAGTATATTTGATGGAATTTTATTTAAAAAAAAAAATAATAGCAAAAAAATCCGATTTTAACGTTAAAAATTTTAAAATTTGATAATGGGTAGAGTTTTTACTCTTCTTGCTACCAATTTATAAACATATCATAGTTTATTCGAAGCCTGCTTTAAATTTCTTTAATTTAAAATAGAAATCATGTTGATGTTATTTTTAGTTTCAAAGTTATGCCTGAAAATGTGCTACAAACTAGAAAATTAGAAAAATTGTCTATAAGTTATAATATAAATAATTAAAAAAAACTACTTGGCCAAATGAAACGTTTGAGAGCTAAAATTTCGCAGGATTGTCTTTTTTATGGAAAATTATTTACAAATAATTAATTGTAAAACAATTATACAGGGTGGTGATAAAGGTTGAAACAAAATTCGTAACTACAATATATACTTTTTTTGAGAAAATCGCTCGGATAGGTCAATTTTTGTTTTTAAAATGCCATCTTTTGATATAAAAAATATTAATGACGTCACCGGTGATTTAACATCGATTTTTTTAAATGAAAACCCACACTTGTTCAATCGTTTTTGATAGCCATTTAAGACACTTTACAATGATATAAAAAAATAATTAAATTTATAAACAAATTTTTAAATAAAAAATTTTTTTCTTCAAAAAACTTGAAAAAAATTTCATTTAAATATAAGAAAATTTACAAAGAATAATATTATAAACTGAGCTAAAATAATTGTGGTTTCAGATGTAGGCAACCAAATACGCAGGTTGGTACAACAGAAATCTTAAAAAGAAAATCTCCTAGTAATTCAATGGCGTAGCAAAAAATTTTCCCAAAATCTCTAGTTTCACAGCAAATGTCAAATATTGAAAATGTTTTTCTTCATTTTCGACGCAGATGCTAACACAAAACAAAGATATACACAAATTAATTTTGATAAAAACTGACGTTTATAAAATAGAAGGCACAATAACGAAATTCAAAAATCTAAAGTTTTGACACATCGCTAAAAATTACACCTACGCCTCTGCTTTTGTGAAGTCTAGTTACTTTGTTTTGATTTTGTCATGATTTTGTATTATTATAAACTTAAAGCATACAAATTCCCCAGATTTTTAGGCGGGCAATTTGAATTGACCACTATCATTTTAGCTCACCCTGTACAACATTGAAATCTTTTAATTTTAATAGCAAATTAATTTTAAGTTGACATTAACAATTTTTTATTAAAATATTTGTTTACAAATGTAATCATTTTTTTATTTCATCGTTTAAGTGACATGAATGTCTACGTTTAAAAAAAGTGGGCGTTTTCATGTAATAAAATCGATGCTGACATCATTGCTAAATCAGCAGTGACGTCATTAATATTTTTTATATCAACAGATGGCATTGTAAAAACGAAAATTGACCTGTCTGAGCGATTTTCTCAAAAAAAATTAAATACGGCAGTTACGAATTTTGTTCAAAACTTTATTACCTTCCTGTATGTATACAGGGTGTCCCATTTGACGTTGGACTGTATGGGTATCTTTGTTATTATTGGAGATAAAAAGTCGGTTAAATGGACAAAGTAGAAGAGATTTTTTCAAATATTAACAATTCATTTACAAAAAATTTGAATATCACATCGTTCCAACGCTATCTTGAAAAAACAAGAAAATGCCATTTTCAAAATATGGCTATAACTTCGTTATTTTCGGTGGTACCAAAAAATTTTTTTGACTTAATAGAGACAATTTTTTGTGTACAATACAGTAAAACAAATGAATAATTTTTTTCGCCAACGGATTGACCGGAAATGAACCAAACTTATTTTTTTCTTATAGCAGCCATATTGGATTTACACATATTCGGAATTAGTGTATTTTTCTGAGTAATTTGATATATCATATGTAATATTTTAAGAAAAATAGAAATAATTTTATTTTACTAACCAAAAATGGCCTTGAATAGATGTAAACTGTCAATACATATGTGTTAAGATTTATTTTACATTTAATATTTTAAATAGTTACATTTATGTTATTGACAATTTACATCTCTTAAATTTGTAAAATCAAATAATTTTATTTTTTTTTAAATATGACATATGGTATACCAAATTACTCAGAAAAAAATACTGCTATAAGAAAAAAATAAGTTTGGTTCATTTCCGGTCAATCCGTTGGCGAAAAAAAATATTCATTTGTTTTACTGCATTGTACACAAAAAATTGTCTCTATTAAGTCAAAAAAATTTTTTGGTACCACCGAAAATAAGGCAGTTATAGCCATATTTTGAAAATCGCATTTTCTTGTTTTTTCAAGATAGCGTTGGAACGATGCGATATTCAAATTTTTTGTAAATGAATTATTAATATTCGAAAAAATCTCTACTAGTTTGTCCATTTAACCGACTTTCTATCTTCAATAATAACTGTATACCAGCGCCGATTTTATTGTAAAAATTTTTGAAAATTTTGAGTTTCTACTCTTTATATTACAAATTTGTTTTGTCACAAACATACGTAGAATTTACCAATATTTGATAATAACTACAAAAAATAGGGTGTGACATTAAAAACAAGAAAGATGCCATTTCAGGTAAAACCGGAAGTAATTTTTTTTTAGTTTAATAAATACGTTATCACATGTATATCATTTCAAAATTTCAAATGATTATTTTCATAAATAAAGAAATGACGGGGGTGGCTCTAGTTTCGTGGACACCCAGTATTTCTTGTTAGTTCCTCGCTACGCTGGGACACCCTGTATATATAGTGTTTTTAATTGTTTAATTTTATGAGTGGATAAATATTTTTAAATGGAAAAATGTTTTTTTTTAAATAAATTTAAAGCCATGCCAACACATTAGTGGGAAAGGAGGGAATTAGAAATTAAACATGGCTGTATATAATATACGTGTACGCGAAATTCATGTAAAGCTCGCACATACAAAGTTGTGCGCTTAATTAAACATTTGGTAAAATTAATAACCTACATGTAACGTATTAGGGGGAATAAAAAGAGAAAAAAGTTAGCGCGCGCGGATTCATAAAAATAATTAACGAAAGATAAAAGGCGGGAATAATGCAGCGCCAGCTTTGCAAAGCGTAATTTATAAAAAATGCCATGGCTTTTATATCAGTCACGCGAAAACCTACTAAACATGTACAGATGAACAAATTACATTAGCTTTAGCTACCCTGGCTAATCCAGCCCATTTCCCATTAACCAAAAAGCTTTTTTTAAACTTGTATCGCTTAAGGAATGCCCAAAGGTCTCGCGTTTTTTTTTATCAGCACACTCTTTTTATTTTTTATTACTTGCGAGGAAAATTGAATAAATTTATTTGAGTCGCATGCGACTCGAGCGGTCGCATGTGGTCGCTCGTCACTTTTAATAAGTGATTGTTGGTAGTTTTAGTCGATAATTGTGAATGTGGTGGTGTTTTTAGGTATTCGAGATAAAATTGCGGTCGGAAATATTTGTAGAAGCCCTTAAAGTTGGAGTAATAGTAATATTTTAAGAAAAGCCTGTTAGGTGGCGGCCACGAAAGTCGACCTAATAAAAAGTCGCGGCGTCGTAATAAAAATTGAAATTGGATTTGGTTCGATTTGGCGGTTGTCATTTTTTGTCGGCGCACTAAAATGAAGTCACGAATTGCAGGGCCGGAGTAAAAATGTTGGAGGAGCGCGATGGCTGTCAGGAGGCGGCGAAGGCGCCGGGTTTTTTGCCCTCAGGGGAAATATAAGCGCGGAGGTGAGAAGACTTGCCGCTGAAATATTAGCCAACTTTTCGTATGGACGACTTCAGTCATTTATTTTATGTAAATACATATCAAAAGTTTATCATTTGTTATCTCAAACCACCTCCGGCACGTCACTTTCCACCCGTGCGACGCATCTAAAGATTCATAGCTTTTTCAAAATTAATATTTATCACCTTTTTCACCCTCACAATCCCAACACAAAAATTACATGCTATACTCAATTTACCCAATTTATAATTTAAATATAGCGTGAATCTCTCAGACGTGCAGTGGCGTACCTAGAAAGTTTTAAAGAGGGGTGCACTTACATTTAAACAAAAACAACATAAAAATCTCATTCATTTAAGTGAATTTAATGATTTTTTTTTCTTTTATTTCAATTACTTGCTAGTTATATCAAAAAAAACCCTCTTCCCTCTTAGGGTACGCCAGTGGTTTTTCACTTTCCACCGTAATTTAAAAAAAGTGATAAAAAATAGGGACTTGCAAGCAATTTCTTGATTTATTTGTTCGATTTATGCTGAAAATTAATGTTGATCAAAATATAAAAAAACTGCCATTATTAAATTTAACACTGTAATTATTTTGACGAAATTTTTTGATTTAAAAAACATAATTTTTGTCGATTTTTGGAGTAAGAAAGTATACATGGTGGTGATTATTTCGATGCTCACCATTGGTATCTTTTAAAGTGGAGGAGATACGAGGTTAATTAAATTTGATAAAAGTTGCTTAATTTTATAGCCATTAAAAATCTGAAAAAAAATTTAGGATATTTAAACTCGTTGTAAAATTATGGCCAAAAAATCAAAAAATGTGGTTTTGGAAAATAATTTATATTTGCCAAACCATTACTGCTACATCAATGAAATTTTGTACCTTTAAATTGTTGACTATTCTGAGTTAAATGACGTTAAAAATTTTTTTTTGCCTCCTAGTTTTATTTGTTATGGCCGCCATGTTGGATTTTTACATCATCCGATAATAAATAATAATACATTTTCAAATTACTAATTAACTTTAATATGTTCCTTTGGAAAATGTGTCAAACGTAAGAATTTGTATAAAAAACAAATGAAAGCAACGCGTTATGGACAGTTTCCATGGTTGCCATAAAAATATCTCCTCAAAATTGATGTAATAATAATAAACAAATGACCTGCAATAAAAGCATTTTATGTGAATAACAGGTGTCTATAATATTAAACAAATAAAATGATTAAAGCATTTGCTTTTTTATTATAAAAATTTTGATCAAATTTAAAGTGTATAGCGATTAACTTTTTTATTGTTATAAATATCTTTACAAAATTTTGTCTACAGGTTTAGTACACCATGGTAAAATAATGGAAAACGATTAACTGGAAAATTTTAATGGAAACCTTTGAAAATTCATGTTTTTTTTTTAAGAAAAACCATATTTTACGAATGAATTTTAAGGTTTAAGGTAGAAAATTGTTAATAATTTTTTTATTCTTTTTAATATTTAAAAAAAATTTTGCACATAAATTTATGATACTACTATTTAGTAATGGTTACATTTTTTTTGGAAAATTCCAATGGCAACTTTAGAAAATTCATGATCTTATAAGTAATTTCGTATTTTAGTCATTATTTTTGGAATTTGAGTTATAAAATTGTTAATAGCTTTTTTATTATTATTAATATTTATACAAAATGTTGTATATTTATTTATGATACTCCAATTAATCATTAGTAATATTTTTGTTAAAAAATTCCAACAGAAACTTAAAAAATTATAGATTTTGCAGGTTGTTTCCTAATTTTTTGCGACTAGAATAATAAATTTGTTAATAACTTTTTTATTGTAGCAGATATTATTACAAAACTTTATACATGTATTCATGATACTACTACTTAACAATGGTAAAATTTTTGTCGGAAAATTCTAATAAAAACATGGGAATATTCATGTTTTTATAAATTATTTCGTATTTCAATCATTAATATTTTTAGAACTTTCTTATTTTTATAAATAGTATTATAAACTTCTGTCAAATGTTTATGATATTATCATTTACAAATAATGAAAATTTTGTAGTAAAATTTCAAGGGTACTTTTAGAAAAATTGTGATTGTTTGATCCATTTTTTATTTTATGTTTTGAAATTTGTCTACATATTTAATCCGACAGTGGCGTACCCAGAAATTTTTAAAGGGAGTACACTTTTGACAAGTAAAAATAAATGTATTTCTAATTCAATTTAAACAAAAATAACAAAAAAATCATTTATTTTAGGGAATTTAATTCTGCTGGAAAGTTTGTTCATATTTCAAAAACTACTAAAGGCTTACATTTTCAAAAATCTATAAGAATAATATACAGAGTGTTTCTAAAATGATGATCACAGGCTCGTGTGCTTATACTACAAGTAAAAGACAAAAAGTACGTACAAACATTTTTTCCAAAACGCTACTGTTACCGAGATACAGGGTGTTGTAATTTCTTTTAATTTTCACTTTTTATTTATTTTCTCTTGATTGGCTGGATGAATAATAATAAAAATTTTAGGGCGAGTACTTCTCATAGGTAGTCATCATTGGCTTGAACTTTTGTCTTCATTTTAAATTCCAGTGGCGTAGAAACAGGATAAGGTGTCCCCTTTTTTTAATTTATTTGGAACGCCACTTCAAAATTTTAGAATTTTCTTTGGATTTTTTAAACCTTCATTCAATTTACTAAGTAAAAGTATACATGTTAAATTTTGATGGGAGTAGTGGTATTTCAGTAATTTCAAATTTTATGGTCTAGTGACCTTGCTAAAACCAAACAAATTTTCAAAATTTTAAACAAATTTAAATTAAATAAATAAAATTTAAATTGATATCTCCTAGTAAGGTTTTAGTTGGTGTTTTAAATAAATAAATAAGTGAGAAACACTTTATTTAAATTTAATAAAAAATGAAATTGGGCTGCCATTTTCAACATTTTTCTAAAATTTAAAATTAGGTGTTTCTGACATGTTTTTTTTTATTGAATACACCAACAAAATGTCATACTAAGAGTTTTTAATTTTAATTTTCCTAATTTGAATTTTAATTTTTACAAATTTTGCAAATTGATTTGATTTTAAAAAAGGTACTGGATCACCAAATTACTGGAATACCACTAACGCTATCAAAATTTAATAGGTATACTTTTCTGTGGTAAATTGAATGAAGATTTTAAAAATTTAAAGAAAATTCTAGAATTTTGCAGTGGCGTATCAATAAAATCAAAAAAGGGGACTCTTTAATCCGTTTCTACGTTCTACGCCACTGGAGTATTAAATTAAGACAAAAGTTATAGCTAAAGATGGGAAGTACTCACCCTATAATTTTTATTAATTTCATTCACCCGATCCAGAGAAATTAAATAAAAATAAAAAGAAATTTCAACACCCTGTATCTCGGTAACAGTTGAGTTTTGGATGACCATCATTTTAGAAACACCCTGTATTGTTTTATTAGGAGTAAAAGAAGTAGATACATGCTCGCCACAAAAAGTTCTTTTACTCCGAATAAAACATGCTATTTTTTCTTCAAACATAGAAATTTTTAAAATAGTAATATAAAAAATAATTTTAAAATTTGACATTTGATTTACATGCAATACACAATACAATGTCAATGTATATAGGGTTGCCTAAACTGCATTTCTACTCCGCCTTTCTAATCCTTGTCAATGAAAAGTATACCCGATTGTTACCGATTTACTTCGGAAATGCACGAATATGACCATAGAGTCAAGCGTCATATAAGATTTTACTTTAGTGACGTTTGAAGAAAAAATAGTTTTCATGGCTAAGCGATAAAATATTCGAATATTGTGCTTCGTTAAAAAATTTAAGGTTATTTTCTGGATTCGAGCGGTTGATTACGATACTCGCCTGGCGGCTCATGTCGTAAATGGGTGGTGGGAGTGATTTTTTGGGTGTGAAGTAGTGGTGTCGTTGATTAAGTGGTGATATTTGAATAAAAAAATGTATATAGATGAAATAGATGAGGAATTGTATTAATTTTAGGTTAGCATTGTGGTGATGGAAAAGCGTAACATTGATGAACCGACGCCGATTGTTAAAATTGAGTAACAGCGAGGATGAAATATTCCTTTTCACGAGGATAAAACGTCGGAATAAAATATATAATTGGCCATTTTATGCCGCTGGCTAGAAGCCACGATAATAATAACTTCAATACTGAAACACTAAACAACGAAGCATCGTTTACCCGAACGCTCTATTGTGGCTGAACAAAAGACAACGCCAGACGATACTTTGTTCAAACTCCACTCACTCTCGACTCGCTCTGATTGGACCGCATCTTTTGTTCTATTTATTAGCAAATTACTCGCCCGTTCGAGTTTTCCTTTTCACTAATTCCCCTGCGTTTAAATGAAAAACTGATAAAACTGATCACCTAGTCAACACAAATTGCCAATTAGAACTTACTACAACATTTACAACCACCCAAAACTTACTCATACAACATACACAACATCCACAATATTAACACACACTAATCACCTCATACTACCACAATTTAACCCTTTACTTCATCAACAATTTTAACCCATTTTTTTAAATTCAATTTCCTCACAATTTCTCATCATTACTAACCAATAATTAGTTTAATCAATTTGAAAATATCAAATTTATATTTATTAGTGTAAGCGGAATTAAATTTAGTTGCTGAAATAAATCAGGGATTACACTAAATAATTATGTTTAAACAATTGCATATAATTTAATAGTTGATTTAGCCAACTTTTGAAACAAATGCACGATTTAATTTTATTTCGTTAAATCAAATAACATAATGAGTTGATGCTTTTATCAATTAACATTTCTCAAATCATAATATTTCAAAATTAATAATAATTATTAATGCATGCATCCGTATTCAATAAATTAACTAGAATCTATTAATTACAATCCAAAAACAACAACGATTTTTTCATTTGATATTTTCTACAATATTTAAAAGTTCAAGTGGGTAAGGTACTTTTGTGACACCCTGTATAATAATTAATCTAATTTATTTTTATTTATATTGATCAAACTTTTAAAAATTACTATTATTATTTTATTATTATAAAAATAGTTTTTTGTAATAAAAAAAAATTGACAGCGGTGGGATTCGAACCCACGCCCTTTCGGACTGGTGCCTAAAACCAGCGCCTTAGACCGCTCGGCCACGCTGCCTTCGAGTTAATAATTGAAATACGTCCACTATTTAAAAAATTAAATGTAATTATTAACAAAATTTCTTTATTAAAAACTGCAATTCATTATAATTGCTTTAAATATTATAAAATTAATTATAATATCATTACAGTATATTTTTTTATCTACGACTATTGAATAACATGTTAATTACGTACCCATTTCTTATTAATTAATGACAATCATTACAATTTAGCCGTGTGTTATATCTCCATTTAAATCAAATGTCTCTCCATAACACACTAGCTGGAACCAATCACGAGACAGCATTTTCAAAACATTTATCATAACAAACGGGCTGAAGTTGGCTAAAAGCCGACCGGTAACGAGGTTACACGAGTAGAATGTGACGGCGCCATCTTCACTTGCGTGCGCCGCTGTCAAAATAATTTCAATTTGAAATATAAATTTTTAAAGAAAGTGAATGAAAGTGAATTTACAATTATATTATATTACCAAAAGTAATTATTTATTGCAAATTAAAAACATATTTCTTAAAAAATATAATTACAAAAATAATAAAAAGCGTGAGTACATAATATATAAAATGGATTCAGAAAGTGAAAGTTGCACACCCCCAGAAATACTAGAAACTGCGCTAACAACAACCCAAAATTTATTACCAAATAAATCAAAAGACAGGTATAATATGGCATACAGAGCCTTTATGGATTGGAGAAACAATAAAAATATAATTAGGTGTCAGGTGATTTTAGAGGTTAAATTGGGCTGTCAATTTTACGCCATAGAACAAAAATCTAGAGTAAACTTTGGTGTTTAATGAAAATAACGTCCAGCAAAATGACAATAATAGATAGGAGAATCTAAAAGTGAAAAATCGTCGTAGATAAAGTATAGTATTCTACTCGCGATTAAATAGCCATTACTCACTCAGACCTTTTACGACACTCGCCTGCCGGCTCGTGTCGCAATTTCGGTCTTCGTGAGTAATGGCTATCATTACTCGCTCGTTGAATAATATACTATTAAACTTGATGGTTTTTACTTTATGCAACCAAACCAACAGAACTAAAAAGAAATAAAAGCAACTAACATCTAGTATTTAACAATTACTTAAACCAAAATTCTATTAATTATTTTAACTTTCATATTATTAATTAAATTATTTATTATTTAAAATTTTATCATGTGCAACCAAATAAATATTTTAGAAGTAACTTAAGTTGCCTATCTTAAAAACCTCCAAGGGCAAGCTTTTTTTTTAGAGTTTTGTATACATTTTGGTTTTGATCTGTAGATTTCGGTATGCCGATATGCAGTTTGCAAGATATATTGCTATTTTTATAAACAAATTATTACCTAAGTTTTTAGGCAACCAAACTTACTGAATTTTAAGTTGCCTGTACTCTACAGAATAAAAGATATCATAAATGCATATCTGCATTTAATTTTGTATCATATCATTAAAATACAGAATATTCTTTATAATTAAATAAAGCTGTATATAAAAGTCTATTTTATTTAGCTACAGTTGGTAGTAATGGCTGCAGGATTAGCATTTGCAGTAGTGTGAGTCATATTCAAGGTTATGTTGTGTGTTGTGTATTTTTCATTATTTTTGTTTGCTTAAATCGATCTCAGTCGCTGCAGTGGCAAGTTCGCGAGTCGCGAAAGTTTAAAAATGGCAAAGCAATCGCAGGTAAAGGCGCGAAGAAAAATTATAAATCCCATGTTTCATAGACAAACGAAAAAAGAAGATGATGATCAACTTACCCCGGGAATGATAAAAGTTGTGCGAAAAACTGGGCAGTTAAATTTATCTGGACGAAGTTTAGTTACTGGTTTGATATTTTCTTTATTTTTTATCACTAATGTAAATTAATTTAATTTAAATGCACTTTAAATCATATTTAATTAATTACTTGGGATCTGCACAAAAAATTTAACTTTTTCAGATTTTGGTTTTTTATTCGAAAACAAAAAAAATTAAGGGCGCAATTTATAAATATTTTTTTATACAGTGAATTCAAATAAGAATGATACCGCAACTATGCAACTAAACATACTTAGTGATTTTAGACTTTCTAAGTTGGTGTACCTGCTAATTTTCATTCATATTTAAATCTGATCTGTCACTGAGCAGTTTTTCTTCAGGTATTTTTTTAAGTTATTTCTCAGTATGTTACAAATTTTATAAAAAACAGGTTTTTTCAAAAATAAAATTAATGCAGTTAAAATATTCGGTGTGGTTTTTTCACCAGAGCACAATGTATTCATTTCAGTGTAGCCAACTGTGAAAAACTTAGGTTTCCTACCATGCAATGTCAACAGTATCAATCATTTTTGAAGATCGTGTATTTTTTGTTACACATACTGTAGTAAAAAATATTTTCAATTTTTTTTATATTTTGTTACACACACACTCCTCAGTAAAATTGCTTTTAAAAATTTTTTCAAAATCAGACCCGGTAGTCAAAAAATTTTAAAAAATCAGTCACTTTATCTGATTTTATTTTTTAAATCGAAAACAAAAAAATCAAGGGCTCAATTTTTTATATTTTGTTACACAAACAGTCCTTAGTAAAACTGCATAAAATCAAAATTGGTCCAAAAAATAAAAAAAAATTCAAAAAAGATCAGTCCCTTTTTCAGATTTTATTTTTTTAATCTAAAATAAAAAAATGTGAGGGCTTAATTTTTTTATATTTTGTTACACATGCAGTCCTTAGTAAAATTGCTTTAAAATTTTTTTTTTAAATCACTACTGGGTCAATAAAAAAATTAAACCAATCAGTTACTATGTCTGATTTTATTTTTTAAACGAAAACAAAAAACTGTAAGGGCTCAATTTTTTATATTTTTTTACACATACAATCCTTAGTAAAATTGCTTTAAATTTTTTTTTTTCAAAATCAGACCCAGTAGTTAAAAAATTTAAAAAATCAGTTACTTTTTCTGATTTTATTTTTTAATCGAAAACTGTAAAGGCGCATTTTTCTTATATTTTGTTACACATATAGTCCTTAGTAAAGCTGCATAAAATCAAAATCGGAGCAAGTCTCAAAAACATAAAAAAAGTCAAAAAAACGGTTTCTTTTTCAGATTTTATTTTTTTAATCTAATTGTAAAATAAAAAAATGTAAGGGCTCAATTTTTTTATATTTTGTTACACATGCAGTCCTTAGTAAAATTGCTTAAAATTTTTTTTTCAAAATCAGACCCAGTAGTCAAAAAATTAAAATAAAATTAAAAAATCAGTTTCTTTCAGATTTTTTTTTAATCGAAAACAAAAAAATGTAAGGGCTCAATTATTTTATATACTGTTACTCATACAGTCCTTAGTAAAATTGCTTAAAAAGTTTTTTTAAGAATCAGACCCATTAGTCAAAAAATTTAAAAAAATTAGTCTCTTTTTAAAATTTTATTTTTTTAATCGAAAAAAAAATATATAAAGGCTCAATTTTTTATATTTTGTTACACTTACAGTCCTTAGTAAAACTACATAAAATCGGACTAGGACCCAAAAAAATAAAAAAAATCAGTCTCCTACTTTTCAGATTTAATTTTTTTAATCGAAAACAAAAAATGTAAGGGCTCAATTTTTTTATATTTTGTTACACATACAGTCGCTAGTAAAATTGCTTAAAAAGTTTTTTCAAAATCAGAGCCAGTAGCTAAAAAAATTTTAAAAATCAGTCTCTTTTTCAGATTTTATTTTTTTTAATCTAAAATAAAAAAATGTATTGGCTCATTTTTTTTATATGTTGTTACACGTGCAGTCCTTAGTAAAATAGTTTTAAATGTTTTTTTCAAAATCAGACCCATTGGTCAAAAAATTAAAAAAAATCAGTCACTTTTTCTAATTTTATTTTTTTAATAGAAAACAAAAAACTGTAAGGGCGCATTTTTTTATATTTTATTATACATACACTCCTTAGTAAAACTGTAGTAGTAAAAAATTAAAAAATCGGTCACTTTTTAAAATTGAAATCTGAAAAGATTTTATTTTTTTAATCGAAAACAAAAAAATGTAAGGGTTCAATTTTTTATAGTTTGTTACACATACAGTCCTTATTAAAATTGCTTAAAAAGTTTTTTCAAAATCAGAGCCAGTAGACAAAAAAATTAAAAAAATCAGTCTCTTTCAAATTTTATTTTTTTAATCTAAAAAAAAAAAATGTATGGGCTCAATTTTTTTATATGTTGTTACACATGCAGTCCTTAGTAAAATTGCTTTAAAAGTTTTTTTTCAAAATCAGACCCAGTAGTCAAAAAATTAAAAAAAATCAGTCACTTTTTCTAATTTTATTTTTTTATCGAAAACAGAAAAATGTAAGGGCTCAATTTTTTTTGTTTTGTTGCACATACAGTCCTTAGTAAAACTGCATAAAATCAAAGACCCAAAACCAAGACACAAAAAATTAAAAAAAAAAATCAGTGTCCTCCTTTTTAATTTTATTTTTTTTTAATCGAAAACAAAAAAATGTCAGGGCTCGATTTTTTTATATTTTATCACACATACAATCCTTAATAAAATTGCTTAAAAAGTTTTTTCAAAATCAGGCCCAGAAGTCAAAAATTTTAAAAAATCAGTTTTTCAGATTTTACTTTTTTAATCGAAAAACAAATATGATCAAAAATAATCTTGCACAATTAATTGTGTTTTGCATTTTATTTTTATTTCAGTTCCTGCCGGAGTTTTTACAATGTACGAAACAAAACAAGATGAAATGAATTTTGATATGAAAAACAATTTAGAAGATCCCTGGTGGAGTTTTAAGCCCTTGACTTACATCGACTTAAGCTCAAATGTTTTAACATCAATCCCGCCAGATATAAGAAAATTTGAAGACGTCTCCGTTCTAAATGTGGGTATTTTTAAACCATTCTTTTAGTTTTTAATTTAATTCCACAATAAATGAATTATTTCGATTCGATTTTTTCAATAATAAAGAGTCAGCCCCCGGATTCTTATAAATAGAAAAACCTTTTTCGAACCGAACATTAAAAAAGGATGAGGAGATGTCATTGATACAGTGTATGAGAGCGACAGCATCATTTCGTTTCGCTTCATTTCTTGATTTCTATTTATCAGAGTCCGGGGGCAGGTCAATTATTGTGGGAAAGCTTGGTTTTGAGTTGTAAATATATATTTATCTTTTATTTTATAGTTGCAAGATAATAATTTAATTGAGGTGCCTGCCGAGCTGGGGACACTAACCAAGTTAACAAAATTAAATTTAAGTCGTAACAAAATTAACACCTTACCTAAAGAATTTTGTAAATTAGTTGCATTGCAGCAGCTAAATTTATCTCATAATTGCCTTGAAGTCTTGGAGGAGTCTTTTGTAGATGTAGTTATGTTGCAAGCCCTGGTAATTACTAAAAAGTCAAATTCTAATGGTTCCAAATTATGCTTTTTTAATATTTCAGGACCTTTCTTATAATAAGCTAACACAATTGCCAACAGGCATGGGTTATTTAGTTCGACTTTCTGATTTAAACTTGTCTTATAATCAGCTTGTTGAATTACCACTTGATATTGTCAATATTAGAGGTAATTTATTTTTATTTATTTCATTTCATACTTGTTACATCATCAATTTTTATCAAAAAATGTCACTTTTACAGAGAATAGAAACTAACTATAAAATCACTTGGTACACAAATTTTCCACATTAGTCTAGTTAAATTGTGCTTAAAAGAGACCCTGTGGTGGAAAAGTTGTGTGGTACTTTTCTTTTAAAAACTGGGGACTCTTAGAAAAAAAAATCCTCTTTATAAAATGCAACTCGATTTTTTAAAGTAGGACCAAAAAATCGGCCTTTTCGTGGTTTCGTGTTAAAATCGTTCCATTTCGGGTCAAAAATACAAAATGGGTTGTATCTTCGCCCCCTTAACTCCAAAAAATCAAAACTACCCCACAACTTTCCTGTATTTTTACACAATTTGACCGGACTAACGTTCCGCAATGTTAATCATAAAAATGTCAAGGTAAATGAATGCTTTATTTGTAAAGTCGTGACTTGTGAGAGCGGAAAATTAGATGTATTAAACAGTTACATTTTATTTAAAAAAAACTACTTAATTTAATAAAAAAAACGATTAAACATTGAACAAACTACAATTTCTGGTCTCTGTGCTGCTAAATTAGTAATATAATTGATTTTTCCTGCAATTATAATCGCGTGGAAATGCTAATTTGTAACAACGAAGCTAAAACCAGCATTGTTTAATTAAAACTACCTTGATTGACACAAAAGTGCATTTAAATACAAATAAAATCTGCTTACAGTGGCACTAAATGATGATTATAAACCAACCTTTCACCTTTCCATTTTATAATTGCAGGAAATAAAACATTTGCCAGAGGTGCCACTGATGAAACTGTCCTAGTTTCTCTTTAAATTAGAATTATTGTTCATAATTATTTGATAAACAAAACTCAGGAAAAAATATATTGAATAGGAAAGTTAATAATTTTGGGTTGCAGTTTAAAGAAATTAGAAAAAAAAATTCAAAGCTCTTTAAGTTTGTAATAATAAAAATTATCGATATTATCTTATTAATTTTTTTTAGGTACATTTACCTAAAAAAATGATAGGTAAATGTACCTAAAAAAAATTATTTTTTTTGAGTTTTTGGGGTGTAAGATTTTTTTGAGGGGGCTTAGAGGGCAAGTGAACCCCTAAATTTCATTCGTTTTCTATTATCTTTCATTTTTGGGGTCGATTTTGAAAAAATTCAAAAAAATTTTTTTATTTTTTCTCGAAAACTATAAAAGTTATCGGTTTCAAATTTTTACCAAAGGTAAACACCGTGGATAGACACTTCTTAAAAAATATTTGGTTAAAATCTGTTGAATATTTTTTTTGGAAAAAAAACGCAAAGTTTTGGCAAAATTTTGGTACAAATAAGGCGCAATGTTAAACCGAAAATTAAAATTTTCACGGACTTTAGTGGGGGAGATGACGGTGCGAATTTTAAGCTAGTATACTCGTCCAGGTGGTGCTAATATTTTCGAAGATATTATTTTGTGAAAAGTGAAAAATTTTTGACCGCAATTTTGACTCCAAACGGAGATTTTGCTTATTTTAGATATATTTTCGGTGATAACTCGAAAACGAAAAGAGATAGCGAAGTGATTCTTTTTTTGTCGTAAAGTGGACCTTGAAAGCTTTCAGAGAAGGTATATAACATGGGGGTAAAATAGAATTTGAGGGGTTGATTAGACCAAAACGCAATAAAAATTGCGACATTTTTAAATGCGTTCTTAAAAAAAATATTTTTTCGAAATTCAAGAAACCCTATGCGTAAGCGGTTTTGATTCCAATAGTAGATTCAGCAGAGTTTTTAAAAATGAAAATCCGTTAAAAAATAAGCCGACGGGAGCCGCCCACCCCTAAATTCAAAATTTCGACTTTGTTACGCCTTAACTTTTTAACCACGCAAAATTTAAAAATTTCCTATGCGCTACGCACTGTAGAAATTATTCCTTTTAAGGGAAATTAAGCGAATTGTAAAAATTTTTAAAAACTGTGACCTCCACAGAGACCCCTACCTGACCGCGTTATGCGCGTTTTTTTGACCAGTTTACGTTTGATTTTTTTTCTGAAGCTTATAGTGAAAATTTTCATGTGTTGGTTTTTTTGCTGATAAAAATTAATGTATTAAGCAAAATAAAAAATAATCGGATGTTATAGCCGGCCCCCAGTAAAAGTTACGATTTTTCAAAATCGGAGTGGAAAAAACACGAAATTCAAGCCGCGACTTTAAAGGCTCCAAAAGAAAATTGGAATATCAAAAAAGTGCTAGTTTCGGGGGTAAACATTGAATTGAGATTAGGAATAAAAAACCGTATTTTTTTCATTAGCCGAAGCTGAGAATTAAGTCGAACCGTTTTGGTACTTTGGCACCCGAAAAAAGCTAAACTTGCACACTTTAAGTCTCGGCGCCGTGACGTCACACCGTTGCGGAAGACTTAAAAATTGTACCTGAGGATTCCCTCAGAATGTGTTATAAAACATACATTCCCCTTTAATTCGAGATCGTACTTTTAAAATTCTGATAAAAACTGTACCCGCTGTCGTGAAAAAAACCCAAATTTGACGTTTAAAAAAAAGTTTCGACGACGTCCTAAATTTTTTTCGAAATACAGATACCTACCAAATTTCAACTTTTTCCTAGTAAAGCTACTACCATCAATTGTTGTGGCTTTAGTTTTGCGAAATAGAAGACAAATAATGTGTAAAATCCCACTTTCAAGTCAAATTTAGTCCAGAAATTTTAGATTTTTCATAAAAAAGTTGATTTCTCAAAAACTATACGGGGTAGAAAAACGTTTAAGGGCTAAAAATTTAAGGATTGAATTGTATTTCAGATCATTGTAATAAAATGTTTGAAAGTTTTGTTTTGAAATAAACCCTCCACAGCCGGATTTGCGCCCAAATTTTAGGAAATATTTTGTGATTTTATTACGGAAAAACTAATCGACCGATTTTCCCAAAATATTTTTTAAAATACATCTAGTTGCTACATGTTTCTGTTATAAAATTTTTGTGTTGATAACTTTAGTAGTTTTCAAGAAATTCATTAAAATCTAAAACCTAGAACATTTTTAAATAATAAAATCTTAAAAAAACTTTAAATTCACTAATTAAATTAAAGTTTTATGTTTCTGCAAAGGGCATTAGATGAGTTTTTAATAAAAAAAAATAATTTTGTTATCACTTTTCGTTTTTGTGTTCTGAACAAAAATGTGTGAAAGAATTAGAACTAGAGAAAGTGTTCATTGCACAATTTTTATAATAATTGATATCTTAATAACATTTAATACCGTGGTATAATTTGCGTAATATCTTTTAGTTTTTAGTGTAGATTGTAGGTGATGTCATAAAAATGACCTTCAATTATTTTTTGGCACATATTTCACGTGATTATTACAACCGTTTATTTTTAGCCTAATTTCTTATTTATAAAAAGTAACTTAAATTAAAATTAACAAAATAACTTTGGATTTAACAATCGAATTAGTTAAATTTATTTTAATATGCTTGAATACGCGACTAACAACTATTGTTTAATTTACTTAAAGCTTTTTGATTATTTATTAAAAAAACTAATGATGAAAAGTACAAATATCAATTTTTAATGGTCGATAATAATTTGTATTGAAACGCTTGAAAAATTTCTATTTATATAATTTATTCAATTATTTACATCACAGCTCATCACTTTTAAATTTCATCTATCACACCTTATCATGATATCATCCTCTCTGTCCTTCATCATTCATCATTACACGATCATACTAAAATTAATTTGTTGATTTTATAATTGTAGCCCTGTTGAAGCTTGATGTAACGCACAATAATTTAAAAAGTTTACCACTTAGCATGGGCGAATTACGAAAATTACAAACTTTATTTGCTCAACATAATGATATTGAAGAAATACCAACATTTGAAGGTTGCGAACATCTACAAGAAATTCATCTTGGAAATAACTTCATAAAAGTAAGAAAAATTGATTAAAAAATATGAACTCGAAATTATTCATATTTCCAGACGATTCCTCCTGCATTCTGTGAAAATATGAGCTTATTAAAAGTACTAGATTTGCGAGATAACAAAGTTGACAAGATTCCTGATGAAATAGCAATGCTTCAACACATAATTCGTCTTGATTTAACCAACAATGAATTATCAAGGTAAAAGCAAAGTTGTTTAAAAAAATAAATGAACATTTGTTTTTTAGCCTGCCTAACTCATTAGGACTTCTGTCTCACTTGCAAAACCTCCAAATCGAAGGAAATAAACTAAAATCCATTCGCCAGGACATTATTAAAGCTGGAACCTGCAAAATTTTGAAGCATTTGAGAGATAAATTGGATTCAGAAGAACATGATAAATTACAGCCTAAACAAAATCACTTGGTGTATCCGGAAATTAAAGTTTTTCCTGATAAGTAAGTTTTTGTTTAAGTAAATTCTTAAACCTAAATAACTTAATAATTTTTCAGATATATGATGAGAAATTCAAAAGCGCTAAATTTAGGTATGAAGGACCTTCAAGCAGTCCCGGAAAATGTTTTTCAAGAGGCGTTAGAAGCTGAAGTTCATATCGTTGATTTAAGCAAAAATAAATTAAACACTATTCCAAATGGGTATGTTTTTTCTAAATTATTTGGTCATAAATTTTTTTCCAGTGGAGCTTTTTTTAAAAAGAGTTTGACACTTTAAAATTTTGGGAAGCGTCGTTTTTGTCAAACGTTTTACTAGTGCCGTATGAATATTTGTAGCCACAAAACTCATCTGTGTACCAAAAAATGAAATGTTAAAAAAAGGTTCACTGGGAAAAAAATTTTGACCAAAACCGCAAATATCAAGCGCTCAAATTTTCTGACTATCCTCTTAATATTAAATGTTATATAAAATATTTTGCAGATTGGAAGTCTTAGCTGTTAATCTAACAGAATTAAATTTAAGCACGAATAAAATTAAAGAAATTTCAGCTGATTTACTGGTGGATTTTGTTCGATTACAGTATTTGGATTTAGGAAGAAATTTATTAACTGATTTACCAAAAAATCTTGCAAACTTAATTAACCTACGGGAACTTGTTTTATCCAACAACTGGTAATTCACTTATTACATAAAATGCAGTAATTAGTTTGTATTTTGTATGTTGTTTTAGTTTCACTTCTGTACCTGAGTGTATTTATGAACTAAAGAGATTAGAAATTCTCCTTGCTTCTGATAATCAAATTAATAAAATTGATGTAAACGGTTTAAAAAAATTGTCAAGGCTAGCTACTTTACATCTGGGCAATAATAATATTGATAATGTTCCTTTAGAACTTGGAAATATGACGCAATTACGGTAAGTTTAATATCTAAAGTTTTGAAGGTAAGAATTTTTAAATTGTGTTTTAGGTGCCTTGAAATAAAAGGCAATAGTTTTCGCCTACCAAGGTATGCAGTGTTGGAGCAAGGCACCGAGTCAATTTTATCGTACCTAAGGGATAGAATTCCAAAATAATTTCAGTATTAAGGAAAAAATTACGCTTTCTATTTTTATATAAACCTGACTTTAAATACCATCAATCAGTGTGCAGTAACGCCTTAATGACCAAACTCAACAAATTAAAGTTTTACTGTACACTAATTTATTATAAATCGCCAAATTGATGGATTCTTGAATTTTGAAATAGAAACGATTCAGTAGTTTCTAGAGTTAAGTACAGAATTAATTTTATTGAAATTTTAACTGCCTCCATAACATGATTATATATTCCTAGTCATAAATTTAAAATTTGTTGTTGCCTGTTTTTTATTGTTAATGTCTACGATGAAATAAATAACATTATTTTATTTTTTTTTTTACTTCTAAAAATAGCAGATTCGAAATCAGCTACACAAATCTATAAGCAGTGAATGTGAATTTTTGAAAATATAAAAATATAAATTAACAAAACTAATTATTTTCAACACCCTCTAGTGGTAAAACGCTGAACTAAAAGCGCCCCTAGTAATCGGAAAAAAACCTCTTATCGAAATAACGCGCTTTAAAAATTAATTTCTCATAAACTATCAAATGAATTTCATAATTTATTTTAGCTATTTAAATTGTTTAAGAGTAGTTTTAATAGATTTTATTAAAAAAAATTACCAAAATATTTTTTTGAAAATTCAGAATAAAATTTTTTTTTTGTCACTAAAACATACTTGGAATTGTTGGGGTCATTTCCGGTGAAAAGGGAAGTGAAATTGAATTTTTTTTTAGTTCAACAAATCTTATGCCAACACTAAAATTTCAAATTTTTATTTTCAAAAATTATAGTGGTCCTAGTTTCGTGGACACACGGTATATAAAAAACCACCAAAATGGGTTTTAAAAAAAAAAATCAATAAATTAAATATTTTTTAATTTTATTGCACAGGCAATAAATTGACAAAAATGTGTTCGACAAGATGGAAATATACAAAATAAACAATAAAAATAATCTTAATGACGTTATTTAAACAATTCACCCACACACAAACATCATATTCATAAATATCTCACATATGAATTTTTTACAAAGTTTTTTGAATATTTTATTAGAAAATAATGAGCATCAGAGAAACATGCTCACTTCTGTTGGCTTAAAATATTGATTACCTCGAAGCGAATGATTAAAAATTTATTACAGTTTTTATAATGTAGCAATCAATATTTTAATTTCAATCACAATATCAGTCAAGCTTCAAAATTGCTTTCATAATATTAAGATTTCTTAAATTTACTTTTATAAAAAACGATAAATAATTAACAAAATTGAACTTAAAATAGTAGCGCTCCCATACTTCCCATTTCATTCTGTTCTTTAACAAATATTTCGAAGTACTGATAAATAATTGTTACGGCTAAAAGAATACCAGTTCCAGAACCAATGGCTCCCATAAAGTCAGCCATAACAGATAAAGCTCCTATGCAGAGACCTCCGAAGGCAGCGGCCGTCGGGATGTACCTGTTTAACTCATGAATCATTGAATGATCTCTGTGGCCACGCATAACCATTTGCTGCTCTTTCAATTGCTTCGCGACATCCTTTGCTGAACTTCCAGAAACTTCAATCCATGTTTTCGAGAAGAAAGCGCAAGATCCCAGCATAAACACAATGTATAAGAATGCGTGAACTGGATCTTCAACAATGTGACCGACACTTTCAGGCGGGCTTAAATAGTAACATAAGCCACCGATGGGGTAAGATCTGGCTGGGCCGCCACCACCAACATCAGCCCACACGCCAAGAAGATTAATCAAAAAGTTTCCATTGAATTTAACTGCTAACATTTGAGAAATTACGTACAAGTTAGAAACCAAAGCAGATTGTAAGATAATTGGAATGTTTGAAGTGTAGAAGAGTTTAATGGGGTAGCTGGAGTATTGTCCACGATATCTAGCGCTCTTGATGGGTAGATCCACACGAAAACCTTGGAAGTATATTACTATAGCAAAAACGAAAATTGTAGCCAACAAATTCATCAAATTTGGCAAGTTCTGTCTGTAGAAAGCTTCTCTTAAAGCGCGTACTTTGTCTTGGCGTGTCGTCACTAAATGGAATAAGGCAATAACGGCACCTTCAAACTCTGTTCCTCTTCCGGTGTTAACAGTCGCTGGAGAGAATGCTTTCCAGATGATCGTTTCACAGATGTTAGTCGCAATGAAGAGGGAAATACCAGAACCCAAACCATAGCCTTTTTGTAATAATTCGTCAAGGAGGAGAACAATTAAGCCTGCTACGAAGAGTTGGATGATGATCAGTAAGCACACACCAGCTCCAATTTCTGCTGGGTCTCCATACATTCCTGTCATTACATAAACGATCGCTTGCCCGACTGTTATAACCATTCCAAATACTAAAATTGAGTTAATTTTTTAATGATAAAAAGTCGAGTTTTTTAGTAAAAATTCAACTCACGTTTTTGTGCACCATTAAACAAGGCTCTGTCTTTCGGCGTATCACCGACTTCGATGATCTTAGCACCGGCCAGCAGTTGCATGATTAGTCCTGAGGTTACGATTGGTGAAATACCCAATTCCATGAGCGTACCTCTGTTTGAAGCTAAGATTACACGGATCCAGTAGAAAGGATCGGCAGAGTCTGAACTCATTATACCAAATAATGGGATCTTAAGGAAAAATGAATGTTACTTAAAGTTTCTTCTACTTGATTTATTTTTATACTTACTTGACAACATACTAAAAAGATGAATAGTGTTATAGCTGTCCATAGCACCTTTTCTCTGAATTGAATCTGTAAGGAGATCACAATTTTTAAGTGAAAGTTTAAGACATTTTTGGAGCGCTGTAAATAGTTTTAAAATATACTTAAAACAAAAAATAAAGTGTCAAACACTTCGTTCATACCTTAACTTATTGCTTGCATTAGAAAAGAATATTGTTTCAATTAGTTTTACTGCTGCCGTATGAGTATTTGGTTTGACTTACAAAAACAAAGAAAGAAGAAATTGGTAGCCACAAAACTCATATGTGTACCAAAAAAAAGAAATTTTAAAAAAGCTCCACTGGAAAAAAACTTATCACCAAAACTGATGATGCCAAGCGAATTTCAAAATAAAGCACTCAAATTTGCCAACTATCCTAGTATCCTATAAGCAATTTTAATAATTGTACTGTAGGTTTGCAAGTTTAAAAAATGGTGAAGTTATTACATTTTAAAAAGTTTTCATTAAAATTATCAATTTTTATGTTGGATCTTAATATATTCCAAAATTAAGTGGCCAAGATTGTAAAAAAACATGATTGAAGCTTAAATAACAGTTCCAACTTTAATTTGAATAATTTTTACAATTTTCTTAAATTACATTTTGGTTTTAAACCATTTTTTAGATGAAATTGAACTCTTAGTGTGCTGAAAAAGGAAATTTTTACATAACTTTTTTATTTATTCTCGGAATTTAATGATTCTTTTTTTATTTTGTACCTAAAAGTATTTACTACCTCGTGATGTAAATGTAAAAAAATAAAATTTAATACTTTAGTGAATCTTGAGTTTTTGTAACTTAAATGTTTCTTTGAAAATTGCAAACGACTATTAAAGTTAAAAGCCACTTAATGATTGACATTGGGATTATCTCCAATCTCATTAAGGAATAATATTAGTTATTTTTATCATGTTATCACTTTCCAGTTAGCATATTTGATATTTGCGGTTTTGGTCCTTTTTTAAAATTTCATTTTTTGGTACACAGAAGAGTCTTGTGGCTACCAATTAATTTCTTCTTTTCTTATTTTTGTAAGTCAAACCAAAAGGTATCAATAAAATAGGCTTTTTAAAAAAAATTTTCGCTTAGCGTCCATTTAGATATTTATAAAAAAACTAATTGAAATAATATTTTTTTTTTCAACTCGAGCAATAATTTAAGGTATAAACGAAGAGTTTATACTTTCGGTTTTTAGGTACATTATTAAACGTTTTTTGTAAAGCTTGTTTTACTGCTGCCGTACAAGTATTAGGTTTGACTTGCAAAAACAAAAAAAAAAGAAGAAATTGGTAGCCACAAAACTCATCTGTGTACTAAAAAAATAAATTTTAAAAAAGCTCCACTGGAAATAAAATTACGACCAAAACCAATGTAAACGAAGGCGATTATAAAACTAGGCATATGTTGGTTAATAAAAGTAATTAATGAAAGATTTTTATCGATATTAATTCAGCTTTCTCTAAACATTGTTTTAAATGCTGCAGCGGACTAACTTCAATTCATTTAAAGCGAAAAGTTGTAGATAATGTTGCCACATGTTCATGACAGCTGTTGACGAAACATGAATGAAAATACGATTGTTTTAGCCAAAAATTAATTGCAACTTGGCTTAAATGAAATTATAAAGCATTTTTCGTTGAAATCGCAGTTGCAACCCCTATAAAATTAAAGAATTTAATTAAATTAACCTCACCTTTCGTTCTGGCTTCGCGATTTCGGGCAGTATGCTGCAAAACGGCTTTATAACTTCCAAAAATTTAACTGAAACAAAAATAAACTTTAAAAAGTGTCGCACGTTTAGCTTACGTAGACAAGTAAAAATAGTAATCTCAAGATATACTAAATAACGAGCTATTTTCTTCTAGGTTATAAGCAAAATAATAAGTATACTTACTACCCATTTTAGGAGATTATTTTTATGGGTATATTTACACTAAATCACAGATATTTTACCCAAAACCCCCTCGTACTGTTAGCGTGAACTCAAATGTGGGGCTGTAGACGGCGAACTTTACGGTACTTTCGAATATTTGGCTTGCTTGTCTGACACGACGTGTACACGTAGCAGATTCACTGTCACGTGACCGGTGATGTTGGATCTTGTTTATTTTTATCACCGCTAGAGTAGAATTTAAAAAAAATTTACATTTTATCTGAAATATTCTTAAATTACCCAAAAAAATTGGGAATGATAATGACGTCACAATTTTACTACAGAAATTAATAACAACTAAACTTAGTTGTGTAGATTTGGTTGCTGCTATTTAATAATTGACATACGGCGCCCATTGCGAAAAAGGCGTGGTGCGTGGTTGTTATTTAAAACTTATATCTGGATCATCATTTTCCCTGTTTTCTTCTTCATGTTTATCATGAAATTTATAATCATCCAGATTTACTCTACGAAGAGACTTTTTCAAAAAAAGCGCTATGTCATTTTATGCAACCCAACAAACAGCATATACAGTTGCCTATTTTAAAATTAGTCCCGTCATTGTTGAATAATAAATTAATTATTAAAAAAGCATAAATTTGTAAGCAAATCACAACTGTATTTCAAAAAATATTAATAATGATTATTTTAATATTATCTGAAATCCAGGCAACTTTATATTAAGTATGTTGGGTTGCATAAAATAATATTAGTTATTATTTTTTTAATTAAATAGCTGTATTTACTTATCGCAGGGTTAATTCACTTAGCAATTTGTAAATACCATACTCCTTTCTATATAATGAAACCAAATTTTTTGCAAAATTCCTCTTCCTTTTAAAAGTTTTGAGTTATCGAAATTGCAATTTTCAAACGAATTTATCTCGAAAACTACTCATCCGATCAGAACGATTCTTGATGTTTTGAAATTAAGATCTTCAAAATGCAGATATAAAATCAGAAGAAAGTTTTCAAATACGCGTTTTCAAATCGAAAGAGTGGCTATTTGACTTTTGACATACGGAGGCCATCGCGAAAAAGGCGTGGTTTATTATTTAAAACCATAGAGTCGTACAGAGTTGCCAAATGTGGAATATTGCAGGTGTTTTGTGTGTTGCATAAATGTCAAGCTGATGGATATAAACGAATTGAACATTGTGAAGCGGCAATCTGATTCAAATGTAGTGGTGGAAAATTTAAATATAGAAGATAGAATATCAACAATTTCGATTGTGTGCCGAATATGTTTTGACGATAATAAAGACGAAACAATAATAACACCATGTCGGTGCAAGGTGAGATTAAACATTATTGATTTTACAAGAGGGTAGTTCTAAAATTGTCACAGTAAATAAAATGCGTCGTGACCTATCTAATAAATAAAATTGTAAAAATTTTCAAATTTTATTGGAAGTAATTAGGCAATATTTCTCACGTATTTTACTTAATTTTTCCTAATTTTATGTTCTAGGGTACTGTAGCGTTTGTTCACAAGTCATGTTTGGAGAAATGGTTGTCAGAATCAAACACAACTGCTTGCGAGTTGTGCCATCACATTTATGAAACTGAAAGGGTGCCAAAGTACACAGCCAAGGAGTCAATTTTACGATGGTTAAGACACCAGCCGACAAACTTGGGATTTCGTGTACGTCAAATTCGCTGTGATCTTATAGCTTGCGCTGTACTTACACCTTTAGCCATAGTAATTACATACATTTGCCTTTTTTCGGCCGATTATTATAATCAACAGCGTTTTGCTAGCATCCCAACTGCAAGATGGACGTCAGTATCGCTCCTGATAATGATAGCGATTATGTTATTCGGTTATTACATATGGGTTTACGTGGTTGTCGGTTATCACGGAAGGATGTGGTACTACTGGTGGCAGAGGGAATGCATCGTACGGTATATTCCGCCTACAGATTTAACCCTTGAAGCTCCTCCTGAGGAAAATAACAGCATTGTCGCTTCTGAAACCGTTATTCGCAACTGTTCCCTTTCCAGCTCCAATTCCACCAATTCCAGCAATAAAAATATAAATCAAGAAAGTAATGTTTAAAAAAATGCTACCCGTTGGTGATATTTCATGTTTGCACAAAAAAATACTAATTAAATTGAACTTGATGTGATTTTATATAAATATATGAATGTGTTGATTTTATTTTAGGAAAAATTTATTGAGAGTTTTAATTAAAATGCTCATAACATATCTGAATTAAATAAATTTATTATGTGCTACATTACCTTATATTTATGTTTTTTCCTAACTAAAATTCATAAAACAAAATTCAATCACGTTTAGTATTAATTAGGATGCTCTTCGTTTAATGGAGACCTTTCCTCTTGCTAAATTGGCAATATAAATTTTCATTTTACTATTATCTTGTTTCTTAACACATATCTAAAAATTAAGAAAGTGTCTTCAAAATTCCAAAAGTTATTTTAAATCTTACCGCATCATTGGCAATTGCGGATATACTTGCAGGGAATTTGGGTAAATCTCTTCCTTCTACATAAACGGACTGTCCTCTATGAAACCACCGCCTCTCGTACAACAACTTTCCATCTTCGACCCTCGTTTCAACCAAAGGCCCATCATTTCCACTTGATAATTGCACTGGATGATTACAATTTAATGAAAAACCGCTCAACTAATTTAGTTCAATTAAATTAAAAATATGCACTAATCAGTGGCGTGCACATGCAATTTCAAAAATATCGGCATTTTTAGATTTCAGTGAGACAACCTAATATAAATATGATTGATAGACCCACCTGGTTTACGAAAAGGTATCATAATCTTCTTTAGATCGGCCTCGATCTCCTTTTCATCCAATATGTAAACGATCTGTGCAGCGGGTGGCTTTCTTCGTTTTTCAGGAACCGGCATGGGATCATTGGGTCGTCTCCTCAATTTTCTTGTCATCACTGGCTTCACTTCCATAGAATCACCTGTAAGTTCCATCGTATACCTTTCCGCTTCCGTAGTCTTGCGTTTATCTTCAAAATCTGATAAAAGATTTTCTTTGAGATCGATTTTTTTCTCCTCAAACTCCTTTATTGCGGCTTTCTTCTCCAAAATATATTCACGTTCCACACAATCAATCATGTAATCCCTGTAAATTGCATTTAATCGGGTTCTTTCTCTAAAAGCACTTTCCAATTTTCTCACTTTACGATTGTACTCATGATGCGTTCCATCTTTTAACTGCGCCAATTTCTTCTTTAAACCTGCCAATTTATCTTGATACATCTGTTCTTTAATTTCCATGTGCTCTTCATGTCGCCCCGTATCCGTTTCACTTGCATCTTCCGTATCTTACAAAACAAATCACTTAAGTAAATACCATTATTCAGTTGTTTCAATTTAATGTTAACAACAAATTAATCGTGTATCTTATAATTGTAGGTATAAATTATAAAGTATTTTATTTTTGTTTATCAATCACAAAACTAACCTTCATCACTTTCATTATCTGGATCATCATTTTCCCTGTCGTCTTCTTCTTCATATTTATCATCAAATTCATAATCATCGTGATTAAAATTAGAAAAAGGAGACCCCATATACGACATTTTAATAAAATTATTACAATAATAAACAAAATTATACACAAAAACCATAGAACAAATGTCAAGTTTAAGTATTAGTAGACTTACAAGTTTTCTTAAAATTTAGGCAACTTTATAATTAGTATGTTTGCTTGCATAAAATAAAATAACTTTATATTCTAACTTTATGTTTTCAAAAAAATGCACTTTTTATCTACTCATCCGATCTTCCACCTTCTGATAACAGAACAGTAGTTTTAATCTGTATATCGGATGAATGATTCTTAAGGTACAGGTTTTTTTTATGTAACCAAACGTAGTGCTTATAAAATTGCCTGTAAAATATAATCGAAGTTCTTCTACCTCTTACTACTAGATGGCGAAACCAAAACAAATTTTTATATTATTTTTTTAAATATAGGTTTATATTCTAAAATATTAATTTAAAAGAAATAAATCTTTCGGAATTTCCAAAATATAAAGCAGATTTTTGCGTTTATAAGGTTGCCTAGCGTGGTTTTGATTTTCCTGCCATCCTGCCATTCCTGCCCCTCATTCCTGCTATTTGACAGTTAAAATTTATTGGAATCCTGCTTCTGGTTGCTAAAAAAAGGTTTCTAAAGTAAATAAACAACTATTAAAGAAACTTGGAGAATGGCCGGGGTGTTGCCGACGAAAAGAAGCAATTCAGGTAGAAAACAATGGACTTTACATGGTAAGAATGATGAAAATTACAAAATAAACAAAATTTTGTAGGTTATATTTATGAAATCGTTTATAGAGACCCACGGTTCTTCTTTAAAGCGATTAAGAAGTCAGTTAGCTAATGATGGTTGCCCCGAGTCACAAGTTGTATTGGCAAAGCAATTGTTGGAAGAAAAATCAGGTAAGTAAATATCTCAATTAATTATAAGATGTTTAATTAATTTATTTACAGATGAGAGGGGTGAAAATGCGAGATTGGGTGTATACTGGTTAATAAAGGCGTCTGAGCAGGGAAACGTTGAAGCAACAGAGCTTTTAAAGCAATGTTTTAAAACTGGTAAAGGAATTTCCGAGCATAATTACTTGGATGTTAAGTCTTGTATTAACATGACACAGGATGAAAAATTGGCAAGGAGAGCCGCAAGAGAAATGTTTGCTAGTCTTTCAAACGGGGCAGAGTACATCACATCTGAGCAACTGCAGCGAAAAATGTTAGCGATAGATAAAGAAGATGAAAAGCCTGCACTTAAGGAATTACAAAACGGTTACAGCGAATCGTGCAACGGGTCACTTAATAATTATGAAGAATTGAGCGAGTCAGATGAGGATGTTGATTGGTCACAACGTTCAGATAATAATGAGAAATTGACTGAAGATAATCTAGTCCAAGCGGCAGTAAATTATTCACACGGGGAGCTACCTGCTGTAAATCAGGTCCTGTGTTTGAACGAGCCTAATTTGCAAGCGCTTGATCATATTCCTTTAATTCAAAGGCCCGTACTTCACCCGTTTTTAGCATTAAAAATATTATACTACAAAATAATTCGATTTTTAGGAAAACATTCGTTGAAATTCTCTTCGACGTATCTATCAGATTATCATCTTTTCTTGTTATTGATTATTTACACGGTAGTGAGTTCAGAGAATCTCGTTTATTTAATACCTACTATTTTATATTATCTGACGATAATAATTATGGTTTGTAGTACTTTTCAAATGTTGCAAACTAAGAGGGAGTTTTATGATTTTAGGATTTGGTCAGGTTTGTTTATTTCTTATTCTGGTGGTTCTTTGAACGCGGATCAAGCTGAATTTCAGTACATAAGAAATAATATGAAGCCCTTCGGGCATTTTTTTATTGCATTATTGATTAATTTATTGATGTATTCGTTGATTGCAGAGCAGTATTTGGCGCAATCCGAGTTAACATTGCTTTCATTCTGTTTAACTTTCATGACATTGTTTGGGTTTATGTATAAGAAACGTTCGAAAACAATTTTTGATGTTTTGGTATTGTTTAGTTTCGCAATTAATGTTTTGGCAAAATATCCATATGAGACTGATCCTGTTGTGACGCAAGGGTGGAGGTTTTTGGATTTGAAAATACCTAGTTTTGCTAGTTACATTGTTGGGAATGGAATTGAGTTTTGTATTAATTTTCGATTACTTTTGTATTTGTTGATTCCGGTTATTTTTGTTAAAATCGCTAAAAGGGACGATTGGAGGGGGATTTATAAATATCTTATTCCGCATTGTGTTACATTGAGTTGGTATCAGATTGTGATTATTAGTTCCCAAGGTGCCACCATGTTTGGCTTAATTCGAGGAACTCTTGCTTTAGTTGGGTTTGTTTTATTTTTACCGCTCGTTGGATTAACAACCATATTTTTACCAGCAGCTGCAGCAGCTAAATGGCTGGTTCATAATGATTACGTTTACACCATATCAATGTTTATTCTCCTCGCGTTTTTTGGAATAAGTCTGTGCTTTCTTTTATCACAAAGCAGGTTTAAAAACTACACCAGCATTTTGCAATTAATTTTTGCCACAACTTCTTTATATTTCTTGATTATGTCAGTTGTTACCGATGTGAATGTTAGTAAACATTTCGTTGCTACAAGTCCTACACCAAAAACTATATCATACGAGCAGTATCACAAATTTTGTCATGCCCACGCTTGGGAGCAAACGAATGTGGCAAAAACACAATTGCGGTGTCTGCAGTTGGAAAACGTGCAGGTTGGTTGGGAAGGGTACGTTTCTAGCGTGCGAATAAAATCAATTAAAAATCACTACAAAAATATATTCGATAGACTCCCCAAAACCATTACTGATATTTTTTACTGCTTATACGGGGATAAAAATGAACCCAACTGTAATTTCGAAGGGTGCAACGAATTTACAAATGTGGTAATGTCAAACACAAAATGTAATTTGGAAAAGTATAATACCTACGAGTTTGAAATAATTGTGAGGATGCAATCTGGATTATGGGGAAAAGGAGCAGAGATTATTTTAGAAGGTGCTCATGATTTTAAAAATTTCACTCTTAATTTACATGCAGAGGATCATATTTGGTTCAAAGGGGTTTTAAAGCAGGCCGGGGATGATACTTTAGGAGGGCCTAAACCACATGTAAGACTGAACGAAATCGGTTGCTTGGCTTGCCAGGATAATTCGCTTACCAATATTAAAGCCAGCTACACCGGAAACTTTAACTATAAGAGATTACTTGACGATAGTACTAATTGCATTAAAAAAGTTTTAAATTTCGTCTTCTATCCTATAGTTAATTTTAGTTGAGAGAAATAATTTTTTACCATTTTTGTACGTTTTAAGTTAAATCGATTTATATTATTTATTACTGTAAAAAACTAACAACCGAAATGTGTATATTATTACCAATTATATGATTTGTTATTTTAAGTTTGGTTTGAATCGATTAATACTTTGTTTTTTTTTATTTTTGCACAAGTAATATAAAATTTTGTATAAATGGAAAGTCTTCTGATTATGAAAAGACTTTCAATCATTAAATGGTTTTTAAAAATGAAATAGAAAAAACGTATTTGTTTAAATAATCGTTGGTTGCGCCATCTTGATGCCAAGGGTCAAGAATGAAACAACTGCAGTGGCGCCCTCTATAGTTAAAGGTAGAAGTACCGCGGTTATAAATTATAGGCAACTTTATAAGCAGTACGTTTGGTTGCATAAAATAAATTCACGAATTAATTAGTCTATACAATGATTATATTTTGCAAAATACTCATCTTAGATTACATCTGGATACTTTTTTGCAATCAGCATACCGAAATTTATCAGTCAAAACCAAAATGTTCTGTTATAGGGGTAGGGAAATCTATAAGAAGCCTTGTTGAGAATAAACCAAAATCCACCGATTTCCTTATCAAAACCAGAAGAGAGGTTTTGAAAATTTTCGTTTTAAATATTCCCTAATTCCAAAACGACAAGAGTCATTACGATCGGATCAGTACTTTTCGAGATAAGATCGTTTGAAAATTGTAATTTTTATAACTCAACATTTAAAAAGAAAAGGAATCTTGAAAAATTTTGCTCATATAGCTATTTAATTAAAAAAACAAGTACTTTTATTTTATACAACCAAACATACAGAAAATAAAGTTGCCTGGATTTTAAACTTGGAATAATAATATTAAAATTATCAATAATTTCTTAAGTATACATCGCAGCATTAATTTGCTTATAAATTCTGAAAAACTGTACTGTACAATTTTAATCAATCATCGTCAGGTAGCGGTATTTAATTAAAGATTAGCGTCTATAACTTTAGTTAAGCATAGGCAACTCTATATGCTGTTTGTTGGGTTGCAGATAATAATATTAAGTATTTATTTATATGAAAAACATCTCCCCTTAGAGTAAATCTGGTTACTTTGTTCCTTTTTTTGTAGAATTTTGGGGAAACTGAAACCGTGGCTGTGGAAGTCGTTGACCCTCAGCGCTTTAGACGACCTTGACCTAGAAAGCGCTCCATGAAAGTGGCTAATCCCAACTTGGCCATTTTCAGAATTTTGAAATAAAAAAAATATCATTAAATGTCTTTTTTTTGTCAAAACGAAGTTGCACATAAAATTTTTTGAAAAAAATTGAAAAAACATGAAAAAAACTGAAAAAAATCGTTTTTTGGAGCTGATTTTTCGCTCCAAGTGGGGGTAAAACTTGTTATTTTTGGATGAACTTACGGCAAATAGAGATTTTCGATTTACATACGACGAGGTAGTTTTTTTTCAAAATTTTTCTTAATAATCCTCAAATTTTGGGGAAACTAAAATCGCGGATAATCCCAACTTGGTCATTTTTAAAATTTTGAAATAAAAAAAAATATCATTAAATGTATTTTTTTGTCAAAAAGAAATTTGCATATAATTTTTTTTGAAAAAAATCGAAAAAAACTGAAAAAAAACGTTAATTGGGGCTGATTTTTCGCACCTAGTGGGGGTAAAACTTAATATTTTTGGAAATTTCGAACTTACGGCAAATAGAGATTTACGATTTACATACGACAGTCTAATTTTTTTCTTTCAAAATTTTTCTTAATAATCCTCAAATTTTGGGGAAACTGAAACCGGGGATAATCCCAACTTGGCCGTTAGAAATCTTTGATTGTGACAAATAGATCTATACTTCAGAGGCTAAACTCTTTTGGATTTAGGCAACCAAATTAACATCTTTGTTCAACGCAGTTCTGCACTCAAAAAATAGATGGCGCTATTATACATACAACAATATAATTTATAAATGTTTATAACCTATAAATTAAATTTTGAAATAATTTATTCTTACTTTTAAAAATAATTAAAACATGGAAGGTAATCCTGAAAAAACGGGGACTAAAAATGTGGTGAAAGTGAAATTCGAAGATTTTTCGAATATATGCAGAACTTGCCTTCGAACATCGACATCAAAAAAAATAATATGGGAAAAACTTGATAATACAAGTATTGCGGTTTTATTACAACCTTTCGTCACTTCAGAAATAAGCCTGGAAGACAACAAACCTCAAAGCATATGCACGTTATGCCTCGAGACAATTCGAAGCTTCCACAAGTTTAGTGAAAAAACCAAAAAAAACGAGGAAATTCTTAATGAAGCACTCGAATATTATAACAGAACAAATTTAGGTAAGTTTCGTATTTTACTTGTTTCTCATTAAATTATTGGTGTAAATTTTGAAGGGACAAAATTTGAATTTCTTGATGTTTTTGATCAAAATGATGACGTGCATTTTGATATTGAAGATAGGAAAGAAATAGATGATGATATTAATGATGAAATTAAAGAATTTATAGATAACGATGAGAGTATTGAAAATTTTGAGGAAATTGAATCGATTGAATTAACTGAAGATAATGGAGAAATTGAGGAAAATGATTTAATTGAAGATAATGAAGAAATTGAGGAAAATGAATTAATTGAAGATAATGAAGAAATTGATGAAAATGAATTAATTGAAGAAATTAACGAAAATGAATTAATTGAAGATAATGAAGAAATTGATGAAAATGAATTAGCTGATGTTATAAATGTGAGTGACGATAATATGAGTAATAGTTCGGATGATGAATTTATAAAAAAGTTACTAAAGGCCGTAAAAACGTACAAATTTAAATGTTTAATATGCTCTTTGGAATTTGATAATGAAAAGTTGTTGTTGAAGCATAAAAAAGATGCGAATCATAATTTAAATAATAGAAAAGTACAGTGTGAAAAATGTGGAAAAGTTATATATTCGAGGAATATAGATATTCATATGAAATCGCACGAAAGGACCTATCCATGTAGTATTTGCGGTAAAAAATTTAATGCGAATTCAACCTTGTGGAAACACAAGAAACTTCATAGTTTAGAAAAACGATTTACTTGCACATGTTGTAAAAGAGGTAAAAATAATTTATTTTAACAACACCAAATTTATGATTAATTTTATAGGATTTTACAGTCAGCATTCTTTAGATAGACATTGGATCATGCATAACCCCAAGGAGCGGAAGTTAAAAGTGCAAACAAGTTACAGCTGTGATGTTTGTGCCAAAACTTTTACGCGATACGATTTTTATCAAAGTCATAAAAAAAGGCACTTTGAAAAACCCCAAGATTTCAATACTCAAGATTGTGATGTGGAAATGGAAACGCATAAATACTTATGTTCTTTCTGCCCTAATACGTACAATTCTTATTCGGGTTTGAAAGTACATTTAGCTAAACATGGTGATAAAAAGTTTAAATGCCAATTTTGTCAGCAAGCTTTCTACCACAGAAACAACTTGACATCACATTTACGGGTAAGATTTATTTTTTTTCTAGAAAATCAATTTTGTACGTCGTTTTTCAGAAACATACAGGAGAAAAACCGTTCGCCTGTGAAATATGTGGTAAAATGTTTGCGCATAAAACCACGTTTCAGGTACATTTAAATCAGCACCTCGGATTAAAACCATACCAGTGCAATGTTTGTGGCAAATGTTTTGTGCAATTGTCACATTTAAAACAACATCAACTTATTCATACGGGAGAAAAACCCCACACTTGTGAATATTGTGCTAAAAAGTTTTCAACTCGTGCAAATTGTTTAGCTCACATGCGAGCGCATCAAGGTATTAAACCTTACGAGTGCGATCTTTGTGAGAAATGCTTTTACGATGCCGGCAGTAGATCTAAACATAAGAAAAAGTTTCATCAAGAGAAGTAGTTGAATTAAAATGAGAGCAAGATTTAAGTTTTTAGTTGGATATAAAATTGTTACTTTTTTAAATTCGAAATGTTTCTACTAAAAAAATAAAGTATTTTTTTTATAAAACTTTAATATTTACACTAAATCGGATGATTTAAATTTTTTACTAGGATAAATTACGAATAAACTTAATTGTATTGCAGATAGGGCTACACCTAAAAAATTTGTTACCTGAAAATGATAAGTCATTAATATTAATGGGCTTGACAACAATAATTAATTACTACCTGTAAAAAGTAATCATTAATTAAAACTCCATAAACGAACCATTGCAAGGAGACGAAAAAATTTGATGAAATCATTGCAAACGGTAAGGAATCTGTATTTTTCATTTTAACAACGTGCAATAGAGAAATGAGGGGTGCGGCAAAAAATATCACCGTCATTAAACAACATAGTGTTCCGACCCGATTCTTAACTTGCTTTAGAATTTCAGTGTCGTCACCATCAACAATTGACAAGTATAAAATTCCAATTAACACCAACAGGCATAAAAATAATTGTTTAAGTACCAACGACTGCAATTAAAAGTATGGTAATACAAAATTATCTGCAATTAAATTATTTTTATAAATTACCTTTTTAATACTGAAGAGATAAAACGTTATCACATATGAAAAAAATAATGTAGCACCGATCGTATTGACCAATATTACTGTGCTATCGTTAATCAAAAAACCATAACGCAGCCATAAAGCAGTTGATAAACAACCGCTTATAAAAGGAAACGATGACGCATCACCTGTACTTCCAGCTTTTACAAATTTTTGACATTCTAATCTAAAAATCATGAACCGTTTTTAAAATTTTACACCAGTTTTTTGGGGATAATTAACGAAATGGGGCATGATGATATTAAGATGTAATTACCTGGGATTTTAAAATTACTTACGTTCCTGATAAAAATTGTACAATCGTGCAAATTGATGCTGTAAATGATAGAATATTCTTAAATAATTCAACGTCCATAATTATTTTTTATCAAAATACCAAATTTACACATCACCAAAAATTATGTACAAACATAACCTTCAACAAAATCAAAACAACCAAAAATTTTTATTTATTTTGCGGAAAATATATGAACTAAAACATGACGAGCGCCATCTATATGCGACAAATCTTAACCAAAAAATTACTTGTTTATTTAAATTTGTGTAATTGTTATTAATTAAATATTTATTTTAAATCATAATGAATATTGCGTATTTTAATTTATTGTTTTAAAAAGTATTAAAATGTTGAATTTATTAGAAGGGTGCTAGTTTGGTTGCGTCATTGGCAATTTAAGGTTTTTCTGGCACTAAGAGTTGTTTTAATTTTGTTAAATAAATAATATAAACAATTTACTACTAGTTACTTTTAACATTATTGGAGATTCAAATTAATTTTTATCTCTCGAAAAAAACATAAAAAATAACTTAATCTACTTTGATTGCAAGACAAAAGGTGGCGCTGTAAATTTATTTTATTACATAAATAATCATATTTAATAGTTATTTTCATTATAAATTATTAATAATAAATTTAATGTAAGAAGGTTCAGGTGTGGTTCAGGGTGCTACCCGAGTTGAACATTATTAAAGTAAGCTCCTACGTGATTGTTTAGTTGCCTATATTATAAATTAATTTAAATTTAATTTATTTAAATAAGTAAATAATTAATTAATTATTGATTTTATTTTTAAGTCTATTTAATGGTTTAAGTTATTTGTTTAATAATTTATTTTATGTTAAAATAAGCGCCATCTGTTGTTAGTTGTTGAAAAAATGATGTGATTGTTTGGTTGTCTATATTATAAAATAATTAAAATTAAATTTATAAAAATAAATAATTTATTTAGTTTTACGTTTATTTAATGATTTATTAGTTTATTTGTTTCATAATTTATTTAATTTTAAAATAAGCGCCATTTGTGAGTTGTATAGTTATAATTGTTTGTGTTTGATTTTGGGAATTTAATATAAAAAATACAAAGATTAAGTTTAAAAATGCAATTATTGAATGAAATTGAATTTTGTTGAAGAAATATTTTAATTAAAAAGTCGGTGTAGAGGTTTCATGTTTCAGTGGGTTGGAAATGAATTAGTAAAAATAAATGAGGTACATATTTTCGGGTGTAAAAGTGGATTCTTGTTGTCTCACTTTTGTCGTAAGAGAGATTTATCTGTTATTTTAGTGTCCGTTAGGCGTTAGTCGCTTTCCTCTTCCTCGCAAACATTAATTTACGTTTGTTTATCCAGCTAGAGATTACTAATCCGTGTTTAAAAATAAACAAATGCCAAATTAATAAAAACATCAACACTTGAATCCTCTACAAATTACAAGATGAGCTTCTCAAAGTGGGACCGCATTTTTTATTTTTAGCGGGTTTCCACCGTCACCATTCAACACGATTCGCGTTTATTTTAGGGAATTTTTTGTTACTTTCACTACTCATAATTTAATACCAACATCAGTCGTTAATATGATACTCGGCAAATTTGAGAACTTGATTTTGAATTTCGCTTGATATTTGCGGTTTACTTTTTTCCTTACAATTTTAGTTAATTTTTGGTTTTGGGACGCTGTAAAAGTTCACTTGATGCTTGCAAAAAAAAATATTATTTCAATTAGTTTTTTAGAATTTTTCGAAATGTTGCTGAGCAAATGGTTTTTGTAAAAAACTCATTTTACTGCTGTCGTTTGACTGAAAAACAAAAAGAGAAGAAGTTGGTAGCCACAAAACTCATCTGTATGCCACAAAAGTAATTTTAAGAAAGCTAAACTGGAAAAAAACTTATGACTAAAACCGGATATCAAAATGAAGCGCTAAAATTTGAAGACAATTTGGGCGAAATTTTGTTGTTGTGTGGTGATTAGCAAGGCAAATCAGTTTATGGAGGGATCTCATTAAAAATCGACAAGCAATCAATCAAAAGTGATCTCGTGTGTATATGGGGAAGTGTCGAGGGGCGGTTGGATACGGTTTGGTGCTAGGGGGAAGTGATTATTTAACTAATTAGCCGGTGGCCGTGTTGCCGAATTTCCCGGTGTCGGTACAGCTTTGTTCGAGATTCGGATTCGGACACCCTGTTTTTTTTTCGCCACAGCTACGCCCCAAATTGAAACCTTCACACCATTTAATAAGTTGCATCTGATTGTCGGGTCCCTCAAAAGAACGCCGCTCGATTTAAGGAAATTGTTGACGCTTCAACGTGTCAACGATTATCTTGCCTTAATTCATTACACGTGTTTACTTTTACTATTATTGTACACATTTCACTTTGTGTCTTGAATTTGGTGTTGAAAAAACGAGTAAAAAAGGCTTGACGTTGAGTTTTTAAGAAAACGTATAGAAATACAGGGTGTGGGAAAAGTCTTGCAAAATGGCTATAACTTTTTTATTATTAGTTTAATCAAAAAATTTTATATGAAAATTGTAAGGTTTAAAAAATGGGATTTTTCTGTGGTCTTGATTTTGAGTTTTCACATCATATAATAACTGACCTAAGACTATCAACTTTGAAATTTTATAAATGGAACATGCCAACTTTTTTTATTTATTGGAGTCTACGTAAATTTCTGAATTCAACGGTACCTTATAAGTAATATTTTTCTTTTATTAAAGGTGAAACCAAAATTTCTAAAACATTTTAGAAATTTCAAATTTACTTAATTTAACGTACTATTTGTTTATTTTATTTTTAATAATCTTTTGTTTTTACATTTTTCTATCGTTTAATTACCATGTTTTTTTTAATGAGAAAAAAAGGAATAGAAATTTTGATGATGGTCGGATGGGAACAGAACTCCAGTAACTTAGTCTTCTCTTAGTCGTATCCTTGAAAAGTCTTTTTTACAAGGAAGTAGGAAATGTTCACGATGCTCCTCGAACCGGAAGACCAAAGACAGCAACTCTTGGGAATAAAGCAATTGATATTTTATTGTCCGTCGAAGAAAATCTACGAATTTTTGCACACCAATTTGGTAGAAATTTTGAAGTTAATGAAAGTTCCATCAGAAAATTTAAAATATAAAATTTGTATTCTTATAAGGTTCATTTAGTGTACGAATTGAATAAAGAGGACTGAGTTTTGCGAGCTAATGATGGTAAAGTATGTACAACACTAATGGAGAGTTTACTGGTAAAATTGTTTTTTCGAACGAAGCAACATTTTTTTAAATGGAACTCTAAATCGACACAATTCCTGGTATTGGTTTAGAAATAATTCGCATTGGACAGAACAAATTCAAACTCAAAAATCCTCGTCGAAATTTTGTAGGACCATTTTTTATTGACGACAATATCACTTCAGTGGAAGTTAGAAGATACCTTAACCAAATTATTCCAAATAAATAGCTGGACAGGCCAGGTGCAATTAAATGGTTCGCTAGATCCCCAGATTTGTCGCCATTAGATTTTTTTGTGTGTGGAGATCTTAAATCTGACGTATATCAAAATAGACCTAATACTGTGGACCATTTAAAAACTTGAATACAAACAGAAGTTGCAAGAATTGAAGACCTTGCATCAAGAAGGAGGTAAGTCCATTTTTGGGACTAAATGAGTTATTTACGTCAACACTAACAATTTGAAAAGCCCAATCGAATGGTTCAAGGAGGTTGTGTGTATGATCAATTTCATTTCATTTAAATATTGACTCATCCTTAGCAGCCGTTTTGAGAAAGAATGAACTAAGATGAAAATGTGATAACGGGGTAAGATGAAAAAACTGAATGGAATACTTCGTAACTTAAAATTTGAAGGTTAAGAAACTAATGAGACAGATTACACTGATGATGATAGCAGATCTGATGATTAATATTGATATTATCAAAGTCATATTTTGATGATTCTGATTATAATAATATATTCAAATTTTTAAAAGAAAAACGTTTTTTTTTTCAATTTTCTCAGAACTATGAAAAGTGGAGTTACCTCCTTCTTGACCCAAAGTCTTCAATTACTCCTGAAACAATGGACAATGGACAATGCTCTGAGTAGTTTTCAAAAACGACTCGGTCACTGTCTAGCAAAAAATGGAGGTCTTTTTGAGCAACTACTAAATTGATTCATCATCTTTTGTCTTTGTTTTTATTTTATTTTGTTTTTGTTTAAATGAATAAATTTAATTTTTATGTTATAATTCAAGAAAAAAATGTCTAAAAAACAAAGATAATAAAAAATCAAATAAACAAGAGTCCAATGTTGGTTAAATTAAGTACCTAAATTTGAACACTGTATGTTTTTTAAACGTTTCAATTTTGTTTCATTTGGGTTTCACGGAAACAGTTTGCAAGTTGCAAGAACTGTTTCTTATAAGTTTTTGTTATGTTACAAGAAACCATCTAACACGCTCATTTGTGATTCAAGGAAACATTTGGCTAGGAATGTTTTAGCAATGTTTCTGTTACGTTTCGAAGCCACACTAATGTATTTATTTGGGATTCACGCAAATGTTTCTGCGATGTTACCAATCTTTGTTTTCTTTACATTGCTATTTAGTAACGATAAATGTGCATGCGCAATAGAACAAATATACCAAATCGCCATTTTATCCCTTGGTTTGATGTCAGTTATCATTCAACGCCGTTTGAGCCTTTTATTTTTTATCAAGTAAAACGTGACAAGTGCTTTAATATTTTTATCTTCAAAGATTTTTTACCACGTCAGTAAGTATATTACGAAACTTATCTTTTAGCTGGGTAAGGTGAAATTATTAAAAATATATACTCCAGAAACGGTGAAACATAATCCCACACACCAAGAGATGGATGAAATTAAAGATACACTTCGAAACCAACAAAGAGTTTAGGCTTTAGTATTGGTATACCATTACATTATTAATAATCTGTTTTATAAGATAAACCATCAAAGAAAAATTACCCAAACATAAAAAATGAAGTTTTTAATGGTTCTATAAAAGGCGGTTTTTTTGATAATACAATTTTTTTTAATTTATAAAACTGATGTATTTATAGGTATATAAACATAATATTTATTTTAAGAAAATATTTTGTTTTAATTAATACCTTCCAGATGCGAAACTGTCATGTAACTGTTATGTAGCAAGTTGTGTATCCTCTATGTTTCTGATATGTAAGCATGCTTATGTAAAAAAGCTGGAAATTTTTATGTTTCGGAAACGTAACCGCGCTGCTTCTGATATAATGGTTTCTGAAACGTTTCATGAAACGTATAGGAAGCATAACAGAAACGTAACATTGTCTGCTTGGAAGTATTTTCGAATTTTTTTTTAATCTTTAATGAAAGAAAAATATTACTTATGAGAGGACCTCTAACTGTCTAAATTTGAGTATGAAGTATATTATACCAGGTATAGTTCATTTCATTAATATATCACCTTTTCAGCAAGGACTTCCGACACAAATTTAGACAGTTCTTTCCATTGTGTCTTCGTCTAACATCATTAAACGCATTTACTGAGTGATTTTAATATTGTTAGACAAACTCGCAATTCAAAAAATTGTCTATACAGGGTGTCTCACTTTTTTCAAGCAAAATTTTTTTTTAGATAATACACGTCATTTTGAACAAAACATTTCTTATGATCTATTATATAGTGCGGACAAAAAGAAAATCCCCCCCTGCTAACTTTTGAACGGTTATGTTTTCGATTCTTAAAATTTGTCCACTAAAGTATTTAATTGCGAACTTTCTAATAAAGGTATTTTTGATTTTGTGGAACTTCCGGTTATACCGGAAGTGAATGGTAACTTTCTTATTTTAAATGGAACACCCAGTATATTTTTGCATTTTCGTATTCTCCATAAAAATACCATTAAATTGACCTAGCATAGTGTGGTCTACGATTAATACTTTCGGAATTACGCCCATTTGAAAATCACATTTTTATGCAACTTCATTTACACCGGAAGTTGGAGCCAACTGCCCCAACTTCCTTATTTTAAATGATTTTCTTTTGCAATTAAGTTAATAACATTAAATTTAAACAAAATTATGTTTCGTTAATTTTCCACTTTCGGTGTAAATGAAGTTGCATAAAAATGCGATTTTTCGAATGGGCGTAATTCCGAAAGTATTAATCGTAGAGCACACTATGCTAGGTCAATTTAATGGTATTTTTATGGAGAACACGAAAATGCAAAAATATACTGGGTGTTCCATTTAAAATAAGAAAATTGCCATCCACTTCTGGTATAACCGGAAGTTCCACAAAATCAAAAAAACCTTTGTTAGAAAGTTCGCGATTTGAGTTCTCCGTAGAAAAATTTTCAGAATCAAAAACATAACCGTTCAAAAGTTAGCAGGGGGGATTTACTTTATGTCCGCACTGTATTTTTCGACTCTTTAAAAATTTATAGCAATTTTAAAATTGATAAATTTTCATGATTTTTGTGGAACACCCTGTATAATATTTTTTCTTATTATATTTTTTTATTATTTGGATCTTTTCTTTACCAAATTGTTTTTTTTAACATTATTGGCCGCTTTTAAAATAATTGAACGATGAGGTTAAATTTCCCTCGATAAAATATAACATCATTTTTTTGGCTTAAAGATATACAAAATCCAAAGCATAATTGATTTAAATAAAAAAAATTATACAGGGTGTCCCACAAAAATCATTAAATTTTTTAAATTTTAAAATTGCTGTAACTTTTTAAGGAGTCGAAAAAACATAATAGTTCATAGGAACATTTTTGTTCAGAATGACATTTACTATCCACAAAAAAGATTTGCTGGAAAAAGAGTGGGACACCCTGTATATGAGTTGGAATTCCTCTCTAAGAGGTGATATATTAATGAAATGGACTATATCGTTTAAAATTGGCATGTTCCATTTGAAATTTTTTTAGCCATTTTACAAGACTTTTCGCGCGTGCTGTATATGAAGTACAAGTTGATATGAAGTATGAAAGTCGTTGGTGGATGATACTCTTCAAGTATGTAATCTATTTCTAGTAATTGCACGTATGTTTTGTGGAAAGATGTCTTATTTATATTTAGAGACATGTGTTTGCGGCCGACTTGTGAACCAGCCGACCGGCAAATGACAGATTTAGACAGCTGGGAATTTTAACGACTAACAAATTGCCAAATTACTCCGCAGCGACTCTAACAAGTGATGGTAATTGGACGTGGATATATATCGAAAGATAACTTTAACGACAATAAATCAGCCCAACACTCATTTTACTACCCTTGCGCATTTTTACAAGTAAAAAAATAATTTAGTGATGCTTTTCCGCTTTTCAGGTTAATTAAAGTAGCACATAGAAATGTGAGGAGATTTGCGTGTTCTGCCAAAAATATTAATATCTAATAATTTTCATTAATATCCTGCCGGAGCGAAACTTGAGCCACACAAGAAGGAAGCTAATTATAATCCCGAATAGCTATTTGTTAGCAATATTTTAGAAACGTCACCTTTTAACCGGGGATAATAAATGATGCAGGCCTAAATTTAAATAAGCAATTAACATTTTTCGCGTCGCCGAGCTGATTGTGGCCCATCTTCTTATATTTAGACACGAAATAACAAATTGGTCAGAATATTTTCCACAACTTTATTACCAATTAAAATGGACTATTTATAAGAGGTTTTGGCAAAAGAGCGCCGACATGCAACGAGTACGTCGCTTTATTACGCGTGTCAGCCTTTAATTTGTGAAAACATTTAAATAAACAATTTCGCGATTAACTCCACAACATTTTGGCAAACTACACGACTAGAGCTTTATTTTTTTAATTAGAGGAGCGCACATGGTGACTAATCAAAAATTGCTAAGATCGGAAATGAACATGTGGGATGTGGGATTATTTGTCGATTCATTTCGCTTGAATTGAAATGCAGGATTGAATTGTAAGCGTGACGAAAGATGAATTGTTGGTGGCTTTCTTGTATTTGTGAGAATTTGTAGTAAATTTTGATTGGGAATGAGAATGGTTTTGGTTTAAATGAGAACATTAAGCCGGGAGGAAATTTAAGAGGCATCTCTATTCAAATATAAATATTTAAGTGGCTCATAACAGTTGGCGGTGAGAGGTTGAGGCGGCGCCATGTTGGTGATGGCCGAATGATGATTGTTTTATAAATATTTAAGCGGCAACTGTGCCGCCGGCTCAAATCAGAGTTTATGGGACATGATAATATCACCGAATCTTTTATTGATGAAGGCAGTTATCTTCGAAATGTGTTCGCTAAGGCAATTTGCTGAATTTCAGAGTGCAAAAATCGCCCTTTTCATGCACGATTCTGATCTTATATCGTCTGAATAAAAATTGCCTTATATAAACTCACAAACATTACCGCCGACTTTCCTCTTCCGACAATATCAAAACCAATTTTTAACATTCTTTTCATATTTCATTTAAATTATTTATCACCGACTACTTTTATTCACCAACAAACACCAAATTTACACAAACAAAATTTATTCATCATTCACTCCAATTTATAATTTTCAAAAAATCCTTTTGCAAAAATCAGATGGTTCACTAAAAGTCGGGAATGGAAACACTAGAGTAAATTTAATCGAAACAAAACAAAAAAGGGGGGATTTTATTTTTTGTAGTTTTATTATACCGAGATTCTGGTCAAATCATTTACGTTTAAAGGCCTCTAAATTTAAATTTAATATATGGGTTTTGTAATGGACAATTTCCATGGTTACCTTATTTATTTCTAATTAATAGGCAGATTCTGGTCAAAGTTAAAGGCCTTTAATTACAAAAATTTTTGGTAACCATGGAAATCGTCCATTACAACCAATATAACAAATTTAAATTTAAAGGCCTTTAAACTTAAATGATTTGACCAGAATCTGGATATAAAGGCCTTTAATTTCGACCAGAATCAGCCTATTAAGCCTATTAAAGCTACAGTACTTCGATATTTACATCACCGATTTTTGTCAAACATTTGCAAAACGCTAATTACATTTTAAGTAAAGTGCGTAGAGAGTAAAAAAAACTACCATTAGCAAGTTAAAACTATCCTTTTTCAATTGATAATAACACTAACACAAAAGTAGTTATTAAAGTGTTGAACGAAATTCAGTTTTTGATTTTTTTCGAAGAGCCATTGCGGTTGTTTTTTTTAATTTTCTTAAACTTGTTCATATTCCCAACAAACCAGGTAAAATTTTGAAACCGTAGCTCTTTTACTTTACTTACTAAAGCCTTCTGAAGTTACTTTTATGAAAAGTAGTACTGACTACGTTTATCTCGATCCGGATTGGGTTGAAAATAGGATTATGACAGGATTCAGTCAATCACGTAAACAACGCCTTTATCTCATTTGGCCTGGATTGAATTTTTCAATACATTATTAATCCTATAGTTACCAACTAAAAAGAAAGGAAATTCCTAAAATAATTTTTGCGTCCACTTTAAATGGTCTGTTCACTTTAATTTTATTTCTATTCTTTCGTATTTTATTGAAGATGTTATGTTAATTAAAAATTTCTAAAACAAGAAAAATTGAAGAAAAGTACGTGTATTTTTCAATTGTTACCCAGCCGTCATATGTTCCAACTTGGATAACATAATTTACTAGTAACTTTTGTAAAGTCAATCACGTTTATGTCGTTACAAAGTTCAATCCCATGATTTTCTCGTATTGGATTATTAACCTGAATCCTGAAAATGAATGCAATCCTACGTATTTATATCGCAAAAAATCACTTTTCAATTCAATTCGAGTTACACGAAATAAACGTAGTCCATGTCGTATTGGATTCATCAAGCCAGTCCAATCCAACATGTTTATTTCGGAAAAAAATGTGGAATCACTCCAATCCGGATCGAGTTACATGAGATAAACGCAATAATAATTTGTAAATTAGATTTAATGGCTGATTAAGAGATTTTGGGCCCTAGACACTAATTAAATTTTGTGCCCCCTCCTATTTTTAGGCATATTTTCTCTGAATTCTATTAAATTGAAAAAAATTAATTTTATTTTTAGTAAAAAAATATGCTAATACTTCAAATTAAAAATGAAAAAAAACGAAAACTTAAAGGTATTTCAGTAGTTTATAAAACTGTAGATAGACAATTAATTAATAATTAATTCTATTTTGCTAAATTTCTGTAGGAAGCTAAAACTCTGATAAAATTAAAATAGACTCAGTTAAACTTGGTTATAACGAGCCGAACTTTGCTCATTATAACCGTTAATCGTTATAACCGTGAAAAAGTATTTACCTGCTATTATTCTAATTGGAAACATACAGGGTGTTTCTAAACAAGTACTTGTAACTTTGGGAGTTGATTTTATGAGCAATTTCAAAACAAAAAAAATAATACAATTATTTGCTAAAAAACTATTCTTAAAATATACGATGTAAAAATGTACTCAAAATTTTAACATAATATCTAACATTTTTATTGACTATTCAACTCACAAGTGATTATTTTTTGTGACAAGTAAAACGTCAAAAATATCAGCGATTATTTTATAACGTTAATGTCAAATTCCAAAAAGTTTGAAGTTGGCTGTCAAATTTTGCATAAGAAAGTGAAAAATGTTCGTTAAATAGTCCCCTAAATATGCACTCTTGTTCAAATTATAAGTCGAATATTTTTCATACATTACCATTCATGTCATTTGGGGTTAAAAATTAAAACTTAATACCAAATGACATTCGTGGTAATGACAGTGAAAAATATTCGACTCAAATTTGACCACTCGTGATATTACATAAGATTATTTTGTGACGTTTATGTCAAATTTCCATAAGTGTAAAGTTAGCTGTCAAATTTTGAATTTGATTTTTTGCTTTTATATTACAAAATAGGATAATCTACCTCCTAAAGGTCGATTGTATTTTAAATTTAAAGTAGTATAATATGCAATCGACCCTTAATAATTTAATAACTAAAAATGACGCAGGTAATAATTAATATTTTCAAATCTTACAGGTGCCAATATAAATTTTATAAATGGAAACACTGATAAATAAATTGCTTCAAACAGGTAAATGGGACCCTCCAATAATTCGGGGTCCTAGGTACGAGCCTAGGTTACCATAAGCTTAATCCGCCACTGATTAAACTATAAGTGAAAAGTGACATTTCATCTACGAGTAACTTCAAAAGGCAAGTTAAGTAAATAAAAACAGAAGTACGATTTCAATTTTTTTCTTGATTTGTTAGTTAAAACTATACAGAGTGTCCCGAAATTAAGCGGTCTAACTTTAGAAGGCGATTCTACAATTAATTTTAAGAAAAAGTCTTCCTATAAACATGTATCCGATTTCGCTTCCTAAGGGAGCTACAGCCCTTTAAATATTGTGACTAAAACTAGGTTTTTTGTCATTTATTTGAAAACGGTTGGTAATAAAAATTTGAAATTTGATGTGAAGACTAATACGTTTAAAATATAATTTCTCAATTTTTTTCAGATTTTTTGAAAGCTCTGAAATTTTTTGAAAGCTTTCAAAAAATCTGAAAAAAATTGAGAAATTATATCTTAAACGTATTAGTCTTCACACCAAATTTCAAATCTATATTACAAACCGTTTTCAAATAAATGACAAAAAACCTAGTTTTAGTCACAATATTTAAAGGACTGTAGCTCTCTTAGGAAGCGAAATCGGACACATGTTTATAGGAAGTTTTTTTCTTAAAATTAGTTGTAGAATCGCCTCCTAAAGTTTGGCCGCTTAATTTCGGGACACCCTATATAGAACTTTAAGAAAACTAAAAAAAAAATACAACCTTGGTGTTTCTTATTTTGGAAAAAATATTAAAAATCAGGAAAAAAAAATTTTATACTTTTTTTTTTAACATTTTAACAATTATTTTTGTATTACTGTTATCACCAATTGAAAGAGGACGGTTTTAGGTTACTAATGATAATTTTTGTAATTTTTATCAAAAATCAGTGATGTAAAATTTGAAATGCTGTAGTTCTAAAATTGAAAAAGATAGATCTTCACTTTTTTCTTTGTTCTCGATTAAATTTGCTCTAGATTTTAGAATCGAGGTTAGCCTCGATGTTTGGCGAACCACGAATGGAACACCCTGTATACAAGGTGTCTCAATTTAAGTTGCATTATGCTGGCTATCTTTGTTATTGATAAAGATACAAATTCGGTTAAATAGGCAATGTTTTACAGTTTTTTTATATTTATTTAGATGTTATCTAAAATAATCAAAAATTCTAAGACATTCAGAAAATAAGTGGAAAAAACGGAAAAATTCAACTTATTTTATTAACTAGACAAATTACAAAAAAATATTTCATATAATGGTTATTTGCTTCGTAAAGACTAATCTAAATATATTTTTACAAATTTGGTTTTCAAGATATCAATGTATCTTATTTTAAACAGACAATTAAATTGCATTTTTTTTCTGTTTTCAACGATGTATTACAATTCATATTTGAAGTAACAGACTATGATGCATTTGACATTATTTGAATTTATTTAAGTAAGTCATGATTTTTTGACAAGTCTTCTTAAAACAAATGACGACTCAAGCTGTCACTTTAGATTTTTATATCGGTTTATTGTACATCAAGTTAAAATTAATAAGTTTTAGCGACTGATTAATCATTTACAAATGGCAACCTTTTCACTAACTGAATAAACAATGTGACAAGTTTTGGATCTTATGTAATATTCTAAAATGACAGCTCGAATCATCATTTGTTTAAAGAAGTCTTGTCAAAAAGTCATAACTTACTTAACTTAAAATAATATCAAATGTTCCGTAGTGCATTACTTCAAATATGGATTGTAATACATCGTTGTAATGAGAAAAAAATTTAACTGTTGAAAAATTCAATCCTGTGTCCATTTAATATAAGAAAGTTGCCATTGATAAATTGAAAATCGAGTTTGTGATACGTTTGTAAAATACTGTTACTGTTAATAAAACATTATTTTTTCTTCAAATGTTGAAATTTTTGAAATAGTAATATAATAAATAATTTTAAAATCATACATTTAATTTACATACAACACACAATACAATGTTAGTGTATATTGTTTTGCCTAAAATTCATTTCTACTCCGCCTTTCTAATCCTTGTCAATACAAAGTTTACCCGATTGTAACCGATTTATTTTGGAAATACACGAACATGATCATAGAGTCAAAGAACATAAAAATGACTTGTTAAAGCCAGTCAAGCGTCACATAAGGCAGTACTTTAATGACGTTTGAAGAAAAAATATTTTTAAATTCATTTTTACGCAACAAGTAACTTTTATTCGAAACACTTTTTTGTAACTTTTCTAATTAATGAAATAATCGACTTTTTCAAAAATTGCATTTTTCGTTTATCCTCGGAGTAGCTTGGAATTTTAGATTTTTTGAGATACCACTTAAATTAGTATAAAAAAATGTCTATATTTAACAGAATTTGTAACTTTAACACCCATGTAATGCAACTGAAATTGGAACACGCTGTATAACAGTAAAATTTCAAATTTTAGTTTGGTCCTAGTTTTCATAGATTCGGGAAGGCTTTTTTTTGGCGTCTGAGCGTGGTATTGTTAGCGTTGTGTTTCCAACGTGATATATTGTGAAAGCGGTATTATCATATCGTAGTATTATCAGCGTGGTATTATCAGCATGATGATTTTTTGTTATACATGTGTTGTAGGTGGTTACAGTATAAATATTGGTTTGTAGGTAAGAAATAGTTTTGTTGTAGATGTTTGGTTGTAGTGTGATGAATAGGGGTGAAAGGAAAGTTGGTTGGGAAAAGCTCTTACCACTGAGCACTCACCACTCTCACCGCCAATAACGCCTTTGGAATGTAGTGAGATGTGCTAGGGTTTTTTGGGGTTTGGGGGTGAAAAAGGAAAGCGAGGTGGTGTTTTTTATTAAGGTGTGTGCATAATATGTGAAGTAATTGGATAGAACATGTCGTGGGTGAATGGTGAATCCCTGCGGCTCTCTGGAAGAGGACGAAGGACGAATTTAAAAGGGATCCTTTTCGTTCAAGTGTTGGTAAATAGAGCAAGAACTGATTCCATTACGACGTCTATTATCCGCTGATTGAAATGAAATTGACACATCTGCTACTTACCCTCTCCGAACTTAACCGAACCGAACCATCAAAGTGCTTTTGCCCACATTTCAACATTTCAACGCAATTTTATTCAAAATAATCTAATTAATAATTAACAACCTAATAATAACATTATGAAAAACAACCAACGCCAACAGTTAATTAAAACTCGAGCCTCGATATTTTTATTATTAATTTCCACCGACGACCTTATCAAAAATTCAAAACAAACAAATAAAATATTACAAAAAATGACTCGTTAATAATTCATTAATAATACGTGTTTACCGAAAACAAATTAAATCAAATTTCATTAAAATTCATTATTCATTTCACATATTTTTAAAAGTGATGATAAAAATACGCTCGCAATTAATGAGCTCGTTAAAAGTTGCGAATTACGAAACGTTATTGTTTTTAACGAATTTTTTATCGAAAACTCCAATTAAAAACGCTTTGCTACTTTTTCTTTAAATGCAACGAACGTTTTATTTTACTTTTTACATATAGGCAGTTATAATTAATTAGTTTAAAATAATATTTTTCATTTGTTGGAATGAAAGGAAGCTATTAAGGATGTATTTTCAAAATTAAATTCTATTTATCCCGCCTTCCATCAGATTGTCATCGCTGCTTAGTTTCGTGCTCCGGAAACTGGATAATTTTTAGGCGAGGACAACTAAATGGTCTCTAGTTAGTCGCCTTATTATTAGCCGATAACGTATTTATGCGACCATCCCAAAATTTATATTCACTCATTAAATTACGTTTTTTAAGAGATTATGATGCTTAAAAATAAGGCAGTCACGCCTTAATTGCTACTTAACAGCTATTTTAATACTTTACTTAAGAAAAATTCGAGTATTCAAGTCGAAAAATTGGATTATTCAAGTCGTTTTGTATAATTTGGATTACTCAATCTGTTTCTAAAACATCGGATTACTCAAAAAAAAAAGAATTACTTAATTAGTTTGGTGAAAATCGGATTACTCAAGCCGTTTAAAAAAAAATCATGTTACTTTGAATGTCTTGACATTTTTTATTATTTTAGATAGCATCTGAAGAACCATAAAAAATTGGAAAATATTGCTCATTTAACCGAATTTGTAACTTTATTAATAACAAGATGTCCATCTTATGCAATTCAAATTGGGACACTTTGTAGATATGTAGCGTATATACAGGGTGATAAAAAACTTAATTACCAAAGTGAACTTAAAGAATCCATTGGTGAACTTATTTTTTTCCGGAACTATCCGGAACCGAAGGTAACTTTGATTTTTTAAATGGCAACATAGGTCGAGTTTGGTATGGTTTGATAGATCTTTCAAATAACATTTATTAAAATATTTTTTTAATATTTTTCATAATTTAGAATTTATTCCAAAAACAAAAAAAAAATGTTAAAAAAAGTAAATAAAAATTATTGAATATTTTGAAGAATTTTATAAATTTATAAACTCTTTTTATAAATTCTAATATTTTACCAACTTTAAATATCATACTTGTCCATTTTTAAACAAAATTCTTCAAAATATTCAATAATTTTTATTTACTTTTTTTAACATTTTTTTTGTTTTTGGAATAAATTCTAAACTTTGGAAAATATTAAAAAAATATTTTAATAAAAGTTATTTGTTTTTGAAAGACCTATCAAACCTTATCAAACTCGACCTATGTTGCCATTTAAAAAATCAAAGTTACCTCCGGTTCCGGATAGTTCCGGGTTGTTCCGGAAAAAAGTAAGTTCACCAATGGATTCTTTAAGTTCACTTTGGTAATTATGTTTTTTATTTTAGTGATGTGCGATAACGCATTCTCGAGATAAATTGGTGGCACGGGTGGTCTGAATCACCCTGTATATACGCTACATATCTACAAAGTGTCCCAATTTGAATTACATAACATGGACATCTTGTTATTAATAAAGTTACAGATTCGGCTTGTTGGGGTTCACTTTAGTAATAATTATTTTTATTTCGGCCATGTATGATAACACGTTCTCGAGATAAATGGGTGGCACCGGTGGTCTGAATCACCCTGTATATGTATACCGGGTCATTAAAAAAGGATGATACAAGTGATTTACATGTTAGGAAATCTAAATTTGTCGCAGTTGATTACAAATAAATAAAAAATACTTTAGTGACTTAAAAAAATAAAATGGGATGAATTTTAATATTGTCGTGTGCATGCATTAGTGAGGAAGAGTGGGGAGTGACGGTGCGGTGCAGACAATCAGAGTTCAGAGTCATTCTACAAAAAGGTGTTGGAGTGTGAGGATGTTTTTTTTTGCCTCTGTCGGTTATCTAAAAGTATGCTGAATGTAATAAAGTGTGCGGACGTATTTCTCTCAGTTACCAAGAAGGTAAACTAAAACGTAATGAGATTTTGTCGGTTATCTTGTAAATAATTGCGACTAATAATAGCTCTTAAAAAACCTAATTTAATGGGTTGGTTTGTTTTTTAATTAAGGCACCAAAAAATTTAAATTAAGTTATTTTGAAATTGTGTTGAAAAAAGCGGCAACGTTGGTGGTATTCCCGTCGTGTGTCTTCGTGTGCAGTCGTCTCTATCAACTCTACCAGCTCTAGAGTTTGTGATCGGTGATGACCAAAGGCTTCTATGTTTACTATTGTTATACATACACCGGACACACTTGACATTCCCATAATTTAGGTTTTTTTTTATTTCCCACATTTACCTGCTAATGAGCTAACTTTGGACATTTAACTTTTATCATTATATCCATTAATAACAGAAGTTATCGTAATTCATCGCAAAAGTTGTTTGTTGTATCTGGTAATTTGTAAAATAAAGAAAAACGCAGCTATTTTAAAATAGACACCAGCGCCTCCAAAGTGTATCAGTGTGAACTACGGCGGCCATTTTAAAAGTGTTCATTAGCTATATTCATCTCGGTTTTTTTTTTATTTTTTGGTGTTCTCTGATCAAATATAAATCGAATTTTACAAGTTTTTATGAATTTTATAGGTTATGTTATCCATTATTTCAAATTTACCGCCAAAATAGACATTTTTACAATGGGTGCCAATGATTCATAAAAAATTGACACGTGTCCGGTCTATGTATAACAATAGAAAACATACAAGTCTTTGGTGATGACTGATTGCAAATGTCCAATTTATTTCCTTGTTGGTTAGCTTGTGTAACCGTCATCTGTCAAAACAGAATTTATAGAGCTTTGCGGTGGACGAGACGATAGGGTTTAACAACAACGTTGCCGGACTAGAACTTTTGAACATTATGACGTCACAGATTCATAAATTCAAATTTTTAGCTCTTACACAAAAGATATAAAAAAATTGATTGGATATTATTTTTTATCTTAACTTTATCTTTAAGACTAAATAAAAAATAAAAAATCGTGGGAAGGCCCATTTTTAATAATTGTAATTTTCGTATTATATTAAACTCCTGATTGATCCAGTAATTTGTTACCACTATTATTAACTTAATAAGGTTTAATTTTATGTTATTGAATCGTCCTAGTAATAATTTTGAATTTGAGAATAAAGGCTGATTTATAACTTTACATGAAAACATAAACATAAGAAAATGCATTCTAACCTAGAAAAATATTTAGCTTATTCTGTAAATATTTTAATAAAAATATTTATCATAAATAGAATTAAAAATAAAACTACATTTCATGAAGAAATGTGCGTATCTGTATACATTTTCATTAAATTAAATGTTAAACAATGACAAGTGAAACAAAAATTGGTGGTTATGCTTATGTTTAAGTTTTATGCAAAGTAATAAACTAACCTTAAATAAAGAAGTATACGTGATTTTCCAAAATGATTGATGCTTAATTGACAGTTGGCTACACTGAAATGAATGTGTTGTGTTTCGATAAAAAAACCATCGTTAATATTTCTGCACTAATTTTAATTTTGAAAAAAAAACTGTTTTTTTTATAAAATTTTCAACACACTGAGAAATAAATAACTTGGAAAAATACCCAAAGAAAAATTGCTTAGAGACGCTTATTTGATTAAATTTAAAAGTGAATGAAAATTAGCAGGTACACCAACTTAGCAAGCCTAAAATCACTATAGAGTATGTTTGGTTGCATAGTTGCGGTATCAATCTTATTTGAATTCAATTTTTTTTATTTTTGAAGGTCAATTGTCGGTCATTACAAGTGGTTTCTGCCCACCCCACCCCTATTCTAAAAAACGTATTTTACAATATCAGTTTTTGTTTTTAATTATTTAAGTAATTCCAAAAAATAATGAACTTCTCAGCGTGGGGGTGGAGCAAAGACTTGTATGTTTTCTATTGTTATAAATAGACCGGACAACCTGTCATTTTTTTGTGTATCAGTGGCGGCCATTTTAAAGTTGAATTGTGTTTTTCTTTATTTTACAAATTATCAGATATAACAAAGAACTGATGTGATGGACTACGATACTATCGGTTATTACTTAATTTTATTGTAAAAGTTATATGTCCAAAGTTAGCTCATTAACAGGTAAAATTTTCAAATAAAATCACCAATTTTAAGGTTATGTCAAGTGTATCCGGTCTATGTATAACAATAGAAAACATAGAAGTCTTTAGGGTGGAGCTATCAAAATGTGGAATGTGTTATCGAGAACCGGCTAATTCCTTCTACTGATATGCAAATGTAGTAATAATAAAATACATAAATATTAGTAGAAAATATACAATACAATGCAATGGGACATGTTGTATATTTTTATATTTGATGCAATAATTTTATAAGAATGTTACAGACTATGTAGTTGTAAGGCATGAGTATAAAGCATAACTATACAGAGTGTTCCAATTTTTTTTAGGAAAAAAAAATATTTAAGGTTGGAAATTTGCGACTCCTTAAAAAGCAATTTTAAAATTGATAAATTTTCATGATTTTTGTGGAACATCCTGTATAATATTCTTATTTATTTTATATTTTTTTATTAAAATCATTATTATTTCGATTTTAGCTTTGCAAAATTGTTTTTTTTTATATTTTTGTTGTTTTTAAAATAGGTGAATCCCTCTTGATAAAATTAATAATTTTTGATTTAAATAAGAAATTCAAATAAATTGAGATTTATACAGGGTGTCCCACAAAAATCATTAAATTTTTGTAATTTTAAAGTTGATGTAAGTTTTTAAGGAATCGAAAAAACATAATAGTTGATAGAAACATTTTTGTTCACAATGACATATCGAGGGGTGCACAAAAAACGGCCAACGATGTAGTTTCGTTATTTTTTATTCGATTTTAATAAATGATATGTTAAATTAAATGGTTTGACGAATACTATTATCAGATAACAAAAGATTAATTTGTTTTTGAAAACATCAGAGGAGGAGGAGGCAACTTTTCTTTTTCAAATGGCAACATATTTTTTTTGATTGAAAAAAATCATTAACAAAAATAATCTAAACCAATTATACCAATAATTTTTTTTTAATTAATTTTTGTAAATTTTTTTTTTCTTATTTTTTTTTTGTTTTTATAATTAGGAATTAATTTTTTTTAAATTTAATTCAATTGTTTTTTTTTGTTTTTCAGTTTCCAGTTTCTTATTTTTTTAAATTTTGTTTAAAAAATTGAAAACTTAAAAACAAAAAAAAAACAATTAAATTAAATTAAAAAAAAATTAATAATAATAAAAAAATTAAAAAAAAAGAAAAAAAAATTTAAAAAATTAATTTAAAAAAAATTATTGGTATAATTGGTTCACATTTTTTTTTGTTAATGATTTTCTTCAATCGAAAAAATATGTTGCCATTTAAAAAAGAAAAGTTGCCTTCTCCTCAGATGTATTCAAAAATAAAATTATTCTTTTATTATCTGATAGTGGTATTCTTTAAACCATTTAATTTGACATATCACTTATTAAAATCGGATAAGAAATAACGAAGCTACATCATTGGACGTTTTTTGTGCACCACTCTGTATACTACCTATATAAAAAAAAAATTTGGACACCCTGTATAGTTTGATTATAATCTTCCATTTTCCAAAGTACCGTTGTACTACGTTGATCGTAACGAACCGTGTTCAATTGTCTTTTTGGTTCATTATCAGTAGTGTACTGGTTATCATACCAAATATAAAATTTGGTAGTTCCATATTCGAAATACGAATTTGTCTTTTTTTTTAAAGACTCACACATGATACACGTCCATTGGCTTTTCAAGTTAAGTGATCTCCCATACTGTGACTGAATACGTAACTAATCGGATGATGTCAAAAGTAGGTTAGTTGTCAATGCGTTGTCTAACGTTATTATTGAGAGGAACAATTAATTTATCTAATTTTTTTCATTTCCAATGTTAAAATCTCTAATCCTATTCTTGATTCTCATTGGCTTACTAAATAAATCTTATAATAAGAATTAAACTTAGCGTTTTCAATATTACATGTAATCATATAAAATGGGTCCCAATTTTTTTTTTGAAGAATAAGATTTTAAAACTTATATTTTTACAAGTTACCTGCTTAATTACGTTGAAAATGAATGAAAAAAAAATGAAAAATGAATTGGTCAAATGTATAGTTGATAATAATAAGTAATTGTCATTTTGATACATATTAAGTAGTTTTGAGCATTAAAATTTGCAAGGCAATTATTTATAAATTTGATGACAGTTTGTAATTGAGATTAACAAAGCCGTTTCAATTATTAAAAACAAAAGCTAATTACAGTTTACAATAGGCAATGATAAAAATAATGCGTTTTAGGGTAATTAAAGCGTAGCAGGCAATATAGCACGTCCATAACGTTTTCAGCGGTACTAAATTTAAATTGTTTCATCAGCGTTGTCTAAATAACACCTATTGTCCAGAATATGACCGACAATCAAGCCCGGTTAATTCCCCGCGCTTCTTTTGTTATTACAGCATATCAAATCATATTCATAATTACAAAGCAAACATACCCGCTCTGCACATTTAGACAAGCGCCGCCTTTTTGGAAAAGAGTGCCAATAGGACGCAGGCGTTCCGTCAACCCCGACCAATGGCGACGCGCGTCCCGACGTCCCTTCCCTTCCAGCGTCGCCATCTCACAACTCTATCCCTGCACCCACACCACAAATTCCCTCAACAAATTCAGTTAGTCTAAACTCTAATCTCCTGCGATGCGATGATTGTCAAAGGTGCTCCTCGTTAGTTTACTACTCTTACAACACACAACTCACATGTTTTCCTTACACACGTGCGTGCTCCAAATGTGTCGCTCCTAAGGTTCTTCTCACAATGACAATGATGATGATGCAGAGAATAATCGAGTCCTCGCACAAGAGCCAGGAGACGATCGTTCAGGAAATGTCCCATAAAGACAAGTTCGACAAGAGAACTCTGCAAGATTCCCATCTCTTCCTTCAACAGAAGCGGATATCCGACGACTCCAGAGACGCGGAGATGTGCGAAAAAGACTCGGAAGACGAGGAAGACTTGAACGTGGAGGTTGACGTGGAAAACGACGAGGCTCTGTGTCCCGTGGATTTGACCAGAAGACACGAGACTTTCCGCCCCTTCGAACTCAGCCACACCGAGGACGCTTTTAAGACTTTTTCGAGTGTTAAAGACGACGATAAGGTTAATGTTTGTGTTAAAAGGGCCGAGAGTGTTTGTAGTGATGTCAGCAGGTCTTCGAGTCCGAGAGACGTCGTCAGTCCGTCGCTCGTTCCTCACCAAAACAGACGCTTAGCCTTTTCCGTCGAAAACATTTTAGACCCCAACAAGTTCACCGGAAGACAGGCGGTTTTTAGTAGTGACGGCATTTGTTGCTGGAAACCCCATCAAGAGTCGATCGGCTCTTCAGATTTTGACGGTAGCGATGCAGGTAATTTACTTTTTTTTTATTGACTTTGAGTTTGAGCGTCGCGACGCGACGTTCAAATTATCCATTAGTTGGTCGTCATGTTTTCCTTTGAACTTTGAACCATTTGTAAGTGAAGCTTTTGGATGGTAGTTAAAGCCGAGTCAACGTGCACCTAAATGTCAACATCAAAGAGATTTATTCACCCTTATGTCACTACAAATAAAATAATTGCACAAGATTAAGAAATTTTATTACTTTGTACTATCTACTTTTAAACAGTTTACTAAAAAATTCTTTGAGTGCTTAAGACCATCTTCCTAGACACCTTTTGGAGATAATAACAAGGAATAGAAAATCCATCTCACTTTTCTGGAGGTTCTTTGCAAATTATGACCAAATGATAATTAATGCGAATCCTAGAGGGCGTACGAGTTTGGGAACTTTAGTTTTGCAGTCATAACTCAAGTTTCCTTCGATAGATTTTCAATTTGTTTTCAGCTTTATAATATAAATTGATTAGGCTACATCGTACCAGAGACCTAGCACAATATTAATTACAGGGGTCCAAACTTAGGGTACTTTTAGATCATTATATTATTTTTTGTCCATTCTCCATTTGACTTGTAAATCATTTACAAAAAATGTTGTTCAAACTAGCTTTTATAACTGCAGAACTAAACCACTATATTTTACATTTAGGAAATTGCTCTTAAATGTTTTTGTGATACGAGTTGTTAAACGTTTTTTTTGGTTGTTGTAGTTTAAAAAAATTGGAGATGCCGGGGATCGAACCCGGGGCCTTTCACATGCAAAGCGAACGCTCTACCACTGAGCTACATCCCCTTTTTGTTGTTGATGAAAATTAAAGATTTTTGATGGTTCGGGGTAAAATTGTAGAATTTTAGTTGTAGAAGAGAAAGAAAGAGAGGGCGGCGTGTAATAAAAGCAAATTACAATGGTTATCCTTGACAAATAATTTTCCAACTTTCGAGCGTCTTAACATTCCGGCAACGTTTCCCCGGAATCTTAACGCTGGCGCACAACTCCGGGACATGTAATTAACAGCCTTAGCGTAATTGCCGGCGGGCTCGTTAGCAAGCCGTGAACTTTGTAATTAATCCTTTGGTTTTGCATTAAGCAGACATATTAATTATGAAGCCATTGCCGGCAGTTTACTTTGTAGAATTACGAATTCATCAGCGCAGCTCGCTTTTATTTCAAAAACCAAACTAATTAAGAGTAATTTCCTGAACGGAAAATATAGTGGTTTAGTTCTGCAGTCATAAAAGCTAGTACCAACATTTTTGTATAATTTTTTTTGTAGATGATTTACAAGTCATTTCTTTAATTTTTGCCAGAAGGAAAAAAATTGGAGAATGTAGAAAAAATATAAAATGATCTAAAAGTACCTTAACTTTGAACCACTCTAATTAATTTTGTTCTAGGTTGGCAGGATGTAGCCTAATCAATTTAGATTATAAATCTGAAAAAATATAAAAATCTAACGAGTGAAACTTGACTTATGACTGCAGAATTAATCCTCGATTTCATGATTCGCATTAATTATCAGTTATTTGGTCATAATTTGCAAAGCAGCTCCAGAAAAGTGGGATGGATTTTCTATTCCTTGTTATTATCTCTAGGAAGATGTTCTTAACTACATTTAATTCGAGGTCGAGACTAATTTTCCCTTCTAGTTAATGTCGTTTTTTAATATCAAAATTAATATTTGTTTTTGGATTGATTCGTCGATTGTTTCAGTGGTCGACGCACAAATGAATGTGGTTAACACGTTTGTCGGTTGTTAAGTATTGATTTCAGCAGCCAACGTGTAATGTTTTCCAATTACCGCCGATTAATCATAGCCTTGTTGATTCGACCACCGCTTAAATCCGTTTTATAGACTTGTCATTTCCAGATTTTCACAGTGGTTTTTTTATTTTTTTTGCAGGAAAAGATCACCAACATTCTGATGACGATGATGATCTGCAAAGCGATACCAGTGACGATTTAAAGGATCCCAATTCGAAGAAGAAAAAATCCGATTCTAAATCGCAAAATAGTGGAAAACCTCGTCGAGCGAGGACGGCGTTCACGTACGAGCAGCTCGTGGCTTTGGAGAACAAGTTCAAGACGACTAGGTATTTGAGCGTGTGCGAACGCTTGAACCTGGCGTTGAGTCTGAGTCTGACGGAAACCCAGGTGAAGATCTGGTTCCAGAATCGGCGGACCAAATGGAAGAAGCAGAATCCTGGGATGGATGTAAATTCGCCGACAGTGCCGCCTCCGAATATCGGAGCTTCCGGGAGCTTTCCGGGATTTCCAGGCCACCACACGCATTCCGGACTCCTCTATTCCCATCACGTACCTTACGGAGGTGTTTACCCTTTACAAGCCGCCGGATCGGCTTCTTACACGCCGTACTTTCAATTAGCCAATCACGCCCACAATCTCGGCTCCTGAAAGTAACGCACTCTACTCTCATTTATGTAACATACATTTTTTCTATTTATTTTGTAAATATCATTCTCTCAATAGACCACTCAAATAAGCTTCAAAACATGATCTACTTCCAAAAAATTAGAAGAAAACTGGAAATCGTTTTAATCACTTTACTTTCCATAACTTTTCGTGCAATGCTCTATGTGCTGTGTAAAAAAAACTAAAAATTTTTAGGTAATTTTGCAGTTTTTTCAAATTATGCGTCTGCAGGAAAATACTATTCCTTGCAATTTTAAATAACGTTAAATTCTGCGTCGATTGAGTATCCAACTTTTGAATTTAAGCTTCAACAAGTTGGAGAAAACCAGAGTCAAAAATTGCCTCCTTGGAGAAACAAAATTTTTCTTTCGGATATACCGAAATTTAGCTCCGGATAACTTTATAATGAATATAACCACTTAAAAATGGCTATAATATAAGTTTAATAGAGTTAAATCAATTGAGTACCTAACTTTTAAATTTAAACCTCAAGATGTTACAGAAAACTAAAGTCAAAAATTGTCTAAGTAAATTTTTTATTCTGTATACAGGATGGTCACTCTTATGGTGCACACCATTGAGATTTTGTGAACCTAAAGATTTACAAAATCGTTTAAATTAGAAAATAGTTGCCCCTTTTTAAACTCCTTTAGAATCTATTTAGAAATCCGAGATATCTTGCTCTAGTTCTGTAAAATAATAAAAAATCTGAAATTTCGCATTTTCGTTTTCCTTCCATATTTTTGTATTCGCTTAACTTTTTCGATTGCAATTTGGCAGTTATACATCATTTGATATTCTCTATCGATTGACCTTAAGAAGAAAATTTTAAGTTGACTAGATTTCATTTATTTTAAACAAACTTTTAATTTTCTTATGGGCGCCATATTTGATTTTTACATCATTAGATAGAGAAAAAAAAATACAATTTAAATGATGTAACACACATTATTCTTTTACTTTAATTTAATAAAAAAATAAAAAAAATACTAAATTTTTATTTACAAAATCAAGTTGGCATAAAATAAACATGTGTTTATTTTTAAATAAAATAAAATTATTCTTTTGTTATTTTATGTCAACTTGATTTTGTAAATAAAAATTTAATATTTTTTTTATTTTTTTTAAATTAAAATAAAAGAACAATGTGTGTTACATCATTTAAATTGTATTTTTTTTTTCTATCTAATGATATAAAAATCAAAATCTAGTTAATCTAAGATTCTCTTCTTAAAGCCAATCATTACAGAATATCAAATTATGTAAAACTGCCAAATTGCAATCGAAAAAGTTAAGCAATAACAAAAATATGGAAGGAAAACGAAAATGCGAAATTTTAAATTTTTCATGATATTGCAGGACTAGAGCAAGATATCTCGGATTTCTAAATAGATTCTAAAGAAGTTTGAAAAGGAGCAACTTTTTTCTAAATTAAGCAACTTTGTAACTCTTTAGATTCACAAGATACTAATGGTGTGCACCGTAAGAGTGACCACTCTGTATACGAAAGAAAATTTTTGTTTCTCCAAGGAGCTAATTTTTGACTCTAGTTTTCTTCAACTTCTTGACGCTTAAATTTAAAAGTTGTATACTTAATCGATACAGAATTTAACGCAACTTAAAATTGTAAAAAATAGTATTTTCCTACAGATGCATAATTTCGACTGTATTTTAAAAAAACTACAAAATAACTGAAAATTTCTTGGTTTTTTCTACACAGCACAAACATTGGGACAAACTCAATATATTTTTTTTTATGAAAAATAAAGTGATTAAAACGATTTCCAGCTTTACTCTAATTTTTTCCAAGTAGAATGCTAATTTGACTGGCCTACAAGTTGTACTCGTTTTAGGCTTTATTCAATAAAATACATGTTTTATTATTATACGTTTTTATGCACAACCGACCCTTCCGAATTTTCCGCGCAAGACGTTCAAATTTTGTAGCTAGACACACGATAAAAATACAAGTTAAAAATGGTCGAAAAATTTTTTCGTACCTGCACCTCGAAAAAAGTTATTTCATAATAATTAATAATCTTTTAACGAACGACCCCTCGAGTTTTGCGCGCAAATTGTTGAAATTTTGTAGATAGAGGGATCACAAAAATACAAGGTAAAAGTAGTTGAAAAGTTTTCTAGTAGCTGCCCCCCAAAAAAATTTATTCACCGTTTAATTTTGTACATAATACATGGTGATTCACATTTATGTAAAAATCTCTCAAATGGTAATTCCTTAAATAAAAATAAGAAAAAATAAGTTCATATAAACATATGTCCAATTCCCTTTCCTGGGCGAGTTGATGCTCTTCACAAGTTCTGACAGAGAAGAGGTTTTTGGCCATTTACTTCAGAAAGGATACTAAAATAGCATTTAAATTTGACATAACTCTTAATATGCATTGGACTCACGTCCATGATTTTTTTGAATTTTTTTTATTGGTTCCAAGTGGTATTTTAAGAGATCGTTGGTGGTAAAAACAATAGCAACTTTTTTAGTACTGCATTTTTATAAGATTTTTTTTCAGAATATCATTCTGTAATCAAAATTATATAAAAAAGGTGCTCTTATACAAATTCGATAGAATGAGTCGTTTAAGAGAAAAGTGCATCTAAAGATGTGCTTTTCAGGACAGTTGTCATGGTTACCATACTTAACATTTTTGTAGGCCTATTATTTTACCAAAATTATTCCATAATATGAAAACGGATTCCTATATAACGTTTCGAATAATTTTGATAAAACAATAGGTCTACAAAAAAAAATTTAGTATAGTAACCATAACAACAATCCTGGCAAGCACATCTTTAGACGCACTTTTCTCTTAAACGGCTCATTCTATCGAATTTATATAAGAGCACGTTTTTTGTGTAAATTTGATTACAGAATGATATTCTAAAAAAAAATCTCATAAAAATGCAGTACTAAAAAAGTTATCATTGTTTTTACCACAAACGATTCCTTAAAATACCACTTAGAACTAATAAAAAAATTTCAAAAAATTCTAGGACGTGAGTCTAATACAGATTAAGAGTTATGCCAAATTTGAATGCTTTACTATTAATATTCAGTCTGAAATAAATGACCAAAAACCTCTTCTCTGTCAGCACCTTTGAAGAGAACTAATTAACTCAGGAATGGGAATTGGTCATATGTTTATATCCGAGAGATATTAACATAAATGTAAATCACCCTGTTTAATTTTGTCAAGTTGTACTCGGTTTAGGCTTTTTATTCAATAAAATAGGTGTTTTATTATTACATTTTTATGCACAAGCTTTTAGATGTAATTTGGTGGCTGTGCTCCGTGAAAAGCCTCTTGTTGTAATAAGCAATAAATAATGCAAATAAAGTGAGTTTGCCTGCTCTAAAATGGCACCTAGGAGGATAACGCAATAAATAATTCAAGGTTAAAGCAGTAACCTAACCTAACTCCATTTAATATGAATAGACTTGCATGCTCTTGTGTGTATATACAATGTTCCCGTCGCAGCGCCACGGTCGTCTCAAAAAGTGCCATAAAAACTCTTTACAAGTTGATAGGATTCGCTTAAATATTTAACCAGCAGCGCCCCTTGCCCCTTCCCTTTCGACCAATTACTTTACTTCCAAATTAAAGGATTTTTGCGCAAAATTAAAAACGCCGCTCGTTAAAAATTTAAGCAGTCCTCACAAATTCAGCTACAAAGAAGCAATTAAAAACTTTCAACATGTGAAGATAAAAGACGAGGGCGTTTCGGCGGCATCTCTTGCTCTTGCTGGACCTCCACAGATGTCTTAAATATTCCTGAGCCATGAGCCTCTTCTTCCATTCCCACAAGTTACACTCAATTTCAAAAGAAACAGATTCATCGGCTTGCTTACTTAGTTAATATCGCGTTATTTAGTTTAATTAACATCCAATTAAATTTAATCATTTATTCGCTCTATTTTAAATCAACCGCTAATTATTTTAATTAACACATTGTTGTTTCAGCAACAATTCAAAGTAATTGCTTTAAAACGTCGGTGTATTAATAAATTTAGTGCAGCTTTTGTTGGTGTGGTGTATATTTTGTGTGTATGTAGTGGAAGTGAAACGGGGCTCTTCGGAATAATTCAATTTCATGGTTGGATCCCTTCAGCTCGGTTCTGCCGATCATTTTATGCAGAGACCAACCAGCCAACCCCTAAACACGCGCCATGTTCATTAATAACCCCGCTTATATTTAATAGGCTTATATTATATAATCTACCGGAAAATTGTTTAAAAATTACGGCCGACTCCGTCGCTCTCAAATTTATTATCCGACAAAATCCACCCAAAGCTACCTAATTGCAACATAACAGTTTCGCCAACACTTTTTATTACATTTTATTAACCAAATCAAATTTTAAATAAAAATAATATTATTTTTTGTTATTGTGATTTTATACAATTCCTGATAATACCAAATACCACGCCAACGATAATAATTGTTATAGAAAAAAAAATTGGAAAATGCAATTTTCCAAGCCATAAACTGTAGTGGCATTTGAAATTGTGCAATTATAATATAAATAGATGTGATTAGGCGGCGTTAATAAGAAAATAGGATCGTTTAGTGGCGCGGCAATGTCCCAAGGGTGCAGTGGATGTAATTTATTAATAGATGGCATTAGAATCAGCATGCGTGTGTCATTTATTTCTTCCATTGTTGTGAAGCGGTGACGGGGACAAAAGAAAAGGCCCAAAAGGGGGACCAGCTTATTAACGACATGTATCGAATTATTACGTGATCCCAGAATAATGACTCTTATTCCTCATCATCCCTTTCTGTCAAGCAACTTGCCTCTGCGCTACGAAACCAACAACACGATCAACAAATTTATTGCTACTTTATTTCTGCGCTAAAAGATGGAGATTAAGTTACCTAAGGGATGGAATTATAAATTATCAAAGTGCTAGATTAAGTTTCGAAATAAATTGGATTTGCCCGATGATATAAAATTACATATTACCTTGCAAGAATCCAATTATTATTTATTTTTCGCGTCGCGTCGTTTGGCTTTTTTTGGAGTTTTGCATCGGGCATAAATATTTAAGTCGTTGAGAGATGAAACAGGAAACTAATCTGGTATTAAGTAGATTAGAGCAGTGGGTCGACTCGATTGTTTTTACCCTTGTTGGAAGATTAGTGGCTCATCCTTCTCAGAGTGATGTGTGAACCAACACGCGTCTCTTCCAAAAACGCGTCAACCCCTCAGCGACTCCTACACTTTCCAACTCCTCTCTACTTTCTCCATTAAACTTTTCTATAAACCCACACTAAACTGTCTATTTTTTATTCGCACTCTCACAATAACAAAACCATGCTGACAATACCACGCTGACAATACCACAACGATAATACTACAAACATGTTGACAATATCAATCAAATTTTATACATTTTCTTCCATTCCTCAAAAATGAAAAGTGATTCTTTTCTAAATAACCACAACAATTATTCGTCCCTCTTCTATTTTTAAATATCAAATACTTTAATTCTAGCATTAAGAAGATATCATAAAAATTCTTATGCATCTTCTTTTTCTGACTATATAATCCAAAAGATGATTTTTACAACATATTTCCAGTTGACTCAAAATGTTTAGTACAATTAACCGATATATAAAGTCAATCAGGATAATTAGAAACGAATTTTAAAATGTTAACTTTATGTTGACTTAGTATGAGTATTGAAAATATCTGAAATCTCTACAGTGCCTATATAGCTTGTTTTGTCCCACCATAATTAATGCATCAAAAAATATCCTTTTTTATAGTGGTTCGCAGAAAAAAAATAAATTTTGTATTCCCAATTACCTCTCACATGTTTCCATTTTTCTAATCATATGATTAGAGTAATTGAAAATTACGACTGTTTTTGGTTTTCGTATTTGATGTACATCCACAAGACAGAAGAATAGATGAAAACATTCCACCAACTATTTTTGAAAACTACTTTATCTAATGCATCTCATTTTTAACAATGCGATCAACCAGGTGTTACTGTTGCTTAGATACAACATAATCTTTAATTTCAATTTAAAATAAACAATAAAGTAGCCTAACAGCTAACAACAATTATAATGGGTATCCCGTATAATTATGTGAACAGACATAGTAGAACAGGCTTATCACCTCAAAATAAGGTAACAAATTCCTCTAATGCCCAAAAATGCTTCCCTGTAAAGTTATAATCAGTTCAAGTTTACTTTTCAAAAAACAAAAACCGACCTTCTTATGAAGCTATCTTGATAAAAACCACCATGGGATACAAATTTTTCTCATTCATTTAATACCAGTTTTCCTAAATTTAGAATTTAAATTTTATCAATAATTTTTCAATTGTCAATTTTTTTACAATTTTAACTGGTTTTCTTAAAAAATAAATAATTTATACATTTTTCATAGTAAATTTTCTGTCTTATCAGAAAATAAGTTGAAATTGCAAAAATATTAATACCAAAAAAATTATGGTAAAACTTAAATTCTAATTACGTAACACCCTGTAATCTAGTGCAGTCGAGAAGAAATCTAATCCTTGATAAATCCTTGATGGTGTAAATGTAGTTACAATTTGGTTAGGGATAAGCACTTGAATATATTCCACCATAGGAAATATGTAGGCATTTATAATCTTCAGTCACTTCCTTAAAAATTTGGCGGAAATTTCGTCGTACACGCTGACCACTTCCTCTAAAAAATTTTTTTAGGTGGATTTCTTGGTCTCAAGGTTGTAAACAAACTTCGCGAAAATGAAATCTCCAACATTATTTTTGAATTTCGTTGTAATTAGGAAAGTGGCACATCCATTTCTTCATTATCTGAACTCACAAGTTTAAAATCATCAGAGTCATCATGAAACAATATCAAAACGTTCAAGCTCTCCTCTGAAAAACTTATATTAGGCTTCTTCTTCTTTGATACGTTTTTTGTTAGCTTTTCTGTTCTGTTCAACTTCTTTCGTTATCAAGACATCTCCATATTTATTGTTTTAAACGAGGAATTGGTCTTCTTACAATTTCGTCTTCTTTTATAGATATTCTCTTCTCAATTGGGCAAATCTTAAAACTGTAAAAAAGCCAATGATTCATTGGGTTCACGTAACATGGACAACACCATACAAATCCCAGGAGGTGATTGTTCTGAAATTTCTAATTCAGAAGTAGAAGACAGTGTAGTTAATTGTTCAAGTTTAATTATGGAGATTACGACGTTTTAGTATATTTACTAAACAACTTACCATTTGATAAAACAGCCTTCTTCACTTTCAATAATTAAAATAAAAAATCCTCAACACCAAAATTTAAAAAATATGCAAATCAAACAAAATGTTGATTTTCACTAAAAAAAATTCGAAACAATTCATAAATGTAAAATCTATTGTGGTTCTCTGTACTTTCTCAGAAAACAAAAAATTGACATTTGATGAAGCAAAAGACAAAACAAAAGACCGAATTTCTCAATTTCTATTTATAAAATCTCCTATAATTCCGAAAAATTATTTATTTGATTTTGATATCTAACCAACTATAGTAAAAAAAAACCGTTAAATTGTAATAACTTTTTTAAAGAAATCTGAGCAACTTCAAATTTTGAAATAATCTTGGAATAAATTTCTATTAAATAAATTCAAATTCTCGTTAATTCAAAGGTGCCTGATAAAGAAGAGTATTTAAATCTATTAGTTTAGAAACGTCTTCCAATGATACAAAAAAATCATAATTTATTCTTGAAATTAAATCAAGAAATTTATGTCAAAAAGTTGACAAAATAAGAAACTCAATGCATCTTACCTCCAAAATCAAGATAAGACAAGACAAGAAATGCCTTTCAAGACATCATTTCTTGTCTTGGTGAATATTAAATTCGCATGTTTCTTCTTTACAAATATTCTATTGGCGATTTTTCCCTCCGTCCAGAATATCACATTAATCAATATTTTTCGTTTTTCTGATAAAAATGCACCATTTTGAAGTTTCCGAATAAAAATTCGACCTCGCCTCAGGACTGATCTGGAATCTCGCGGAAAAAGAGATCTTCCGTTGTTTTGATTCCAAAATCGACGGAAGTACGATTTTTCAAAGTTGACGCGTCGTACTCCTGCAAAAAAACTGCGAAATAATCGACTTTTTCGAAAACGTTTTTGTAAACTTTCCTATGGGTAAAAAAAATTAAAATTCGATCCAATTATAAAATAAACATTCCTCTTTAATTCGATACTGGGTTTTTGAAGTTTGGTTAAGAAATGTACCTGCTGTCATGATTAAACCCAACTCGCACCTATTTGAAGTCTAAAAAATGTTCGTTTAAGAGGTCGATATGGACAAATCAATCTTAAAATTTTCGATTTTACTCTACACCCTGAAAGTTGAAATAAATTTAATAAATTTTTTAGGGGGATTCTAGAAAAACATGTATCGACCATGTTTAAAATTTTTTTTTTCACGATCCGTTCATGTACCAAATTTCAACTCTCTAAGACCAAAACAGGAACTTACTTTAGTTTATCGATTAATATACAGGGTGTTCCGTTAGTGGTTCGCCAAACATTAAGGTTAGAAACCAGAGCAAATTTAATCCACAAAAAACGAAAAAAAGTAGAGGTCTATCTTTTTTATCTATCGAGCTACAGCGTTTTGAATTTTAAGTCACTAATTTTTGCCAAAAATCGCTAATAACCTCCACCTTCTTTTAATTAATTACAAAACTAATACAAAAAATAGTTGAAATAATGTTGAATAAGAAATCGCAAAAAAAGAAGAAAAAATAAATATTTTTTTTTCAGTTGTTGGAATTTTTTCCAAGGCAAGACCTATTAAGGTTGTATATTTTTTAAATTTTCTGAAAATTCTTCATATTTAGGGAAAATTTTAAAACCATAGCTCTATTCCATCTATTGCTACAGCCTTTTGAAATTACTCCTAGAAGATTATGCATTCCTTATGATTTAACGTACAGCCTAAATGACAAACTATGCTCAGGAGTAAGAGTAATTTTAGTAGGCTGTACTAAGTGAAGGAAAAGAGGTACGTACGGTTTTAAAAATTTCCCTGGCACAACTTTCATAAAATTAAAGAAGAACACAACCGTAGTTGGCCTTATCTAGGAAAAAATAAAAAAAAAAAACTAAAAAAAATTAAGTTATTTTTTAATTTTTTCTCTTTTTGATATTTTTTTTTAACATTTTAACAATTGTTTTTATATTATTGTTATTACCTATTAAAAGAGGACGATTTTACCTTTTTAATGATAGCTTTTATCTCCCTACACACATTGGTTTAGATGTACTTAGCGATTTTGTGATTTGTGATATATATCGGTAACCTAAAATGGAAAAGGCTACAGCTCTAAAACTAAAAAAAGCTGGACTCCCATTTTTTGTTTTTTTATCGATTGAATTTGATCTAGTTTTTAACCCCAACGTTTGGTGAACCATGAATGGAACACCCTGTAGAAGAAGAATTCCGATTTAAATTCTTTGGTGAAGACATTCTTTTCAAGTTCTCTTTAAAATTAAATTTTCTATTTTAGAAAATGTTGAAGAATGACCGAAAGTTGGAAATCTTAGATGATAAATTTGCCTTTAAAATATTTTTTAACAAATAAGAAATTGATAACACTAAACAGGATTTTTCAATTTGATTTACATTACATATGGGTATCTTTGTTATTAATATTTAAAAGTTTTTTTTTTGAAAATGATTGGTTAATTTTGTGTAGTCAAGTAAGGAGTGGTGGTAGAAACATTTGTTAAAATGGCTTATCGATTGAGGATGAATAATGAATGGGACGCGGTAAATTGTTTATGATTGTAACAATAAAATTGAATAATAAAGCGTGCTCTATTAGGTTTATAAATTTTGTTTAAACATTGGTATCAAGTGGAGAATGATTAGGCATGCATGGTTAATGAGGTTAAAATTGGCGAGTTATAATAAATAAGGCGAGGAAAATGGGAGCTTGTTAAATATGAATGCAAGTAAAGTGGAGTGTAAGAATGAGAGTGGAAGATCAGGAGGTAATGGTTTCCCAAACCGCCGGAAACTGTCGCATGATTTCACCATGGTTACGAATACAATGGTGTTTATTTGTCCTGTGGGATCGCTAACAACGTGCCAGCAAGCTTGATAAGGAAGCGATGATATTCCGCACAAAACGTTCCGCTATTCGCCGCCGCCGCCGCCGCCGCTATACTAAAGCGGAAGCGGGAAAAGCGGAGGGGAAAACGGTTTTTCCAACTTTACACAATGGCTTTTCGCCTTACTCCAGCAAAGAAACTCAAAAATTCACCAAAATTAAATGAAAATCAATTCAAATCCTTGCGCATAAATGTGTGTGAAGGAGCATGTGCGCCATCGCCATCGCCACCCCAGCAGCCCACCGATTAAAACGGATTCTAAATCAAATAACAAAGGAGCCAGTCAGACGTTTGACAAGTTTAAATTGGTTTCGCCGATCGCCATTTAAATGTAAATCTCTAAGTAGCAGTCAAAATATTAAGCAATTACCAACTAATTTGCATAAAATGTGAGGAAATTTTTACAATTTTAGTGAAATGAAATGAAACGAGCACTTAGACAAATCGAAGGCAAATGGGTATAAAAGGGATATTAGATTTAAACTTGAGTATGTTAATTTTCACATGAGGGCATTAGGAGAAATCCTTGCCTGCAGTGTGAATGTTTAATGGATCCAGGAGCGATGCGGTGAAGGTCTCTTAAAGCACGCTCTGCTTGCGGTCGTCATCAGATTTAGAAACTCCTTTCATTATACATTACACACACACACACACACACTTCTATACGACATTACCTGAATATTTGACCGAGACACAATAAATTCGTCTCGATAATAAAAAGTTTTGATGAAGCGAGTTGTGGTTTGCGGAAAGCGGAAAGAATAAGACAAACAACAATAAAACGCGACAATTTCAAATTCGGTCTTATTAAAAGAGAGCGGAGAGTAGCGAGGACATAATCAAGTGCTCCCGGGGTAATATAAACTTTTCTTATTTGAGCCGGCGTTCAAAATATAAAATTTTAACACCTAATTCGGTGTAGCAATTTGCTTTAAAGCGGGGAAAATCATAATTAGATCTGCGTGGAAATGTTTCGGGCAATAAAAATCTCGCAAACACGGTTATAAAACGTCTCTGCGAAAACATTAAAAGATAGCCGGGAGTTGATCAGGAAATAATGGAGATTGATAGAGGGGTGCATCTAAAAAAAAAGTACAAACGAGGGGCGCTGAAATGGAGAAATAATTACTAGACGCATGCACCGCTGTTTGCACAAAGCGCACCCAAAAATGGATTAATTTATTTTTAATGCCCGACTTGGGTAAATATTCGGTTTGATTAAAAAAATTCATTCGTTTTTTGCAAACAATTATTATTTCATCGAAAGGCTGCGCCACCATTTTTTATGTTATTTGCTTAATGCATTGGAAAATCAAAATTTCGCCTCTCTATGCTGACGCTTTTCATTTATTGATGACACTTTTTATTTATTATTGCTATCTCTAATGCACTCTCAATTGCACGTTTTAACAATCATTTTAATTTTTAACTTATAATAACCGACTGAATTTTATATTTGTTTGCCTTTTTTTTTGTTGTTGTTACGCTTTCCATTATCTCCACGCCGCATTTGTGAGCTTTTTATTACCATTTTTTTTGTCAATTTTTTTTATTATTTACACGCATATCCGAATATAGTTTTCGTTAAGAGTAATTTCCAAAACGGAAAATATAGTGGTTTAATTTTTGTTTAATTTTTTTTTTGTAAATGATTTAGAAGTCATTTCTTTAATTCCTGCCAGAAGGAAAAAAAATGGACAATGTAGAAAAAACATATAATAATCTAAAAGTACCTTAACTTTGGACACCTCTAATTAATTTTGTGCTAAGTTGCAGAAGGTAACTCTCTCGCAGGATGTAGCCTAATCAATTTAGATTATAAATCTGAAAAAAAAATTGAAAATCTAACGAGAGAAACTTAAGTTATGACTGCAGAACTCATGCTCGATTTCATGATTTTTCACGCGCGCCCTCTAGGGATTCGCATTAATTATCAGTTATTTGGTCATAATTTGCAAAGAAGCTCCAGAAAAGTGGGATGGATTTTCTATTCCATTTGTAAATTTTTCTCTAAAAAAAAAGACAATTTAGGCAAAAAATCGGAGGTATTAAATGGTGAATGCGCCGGGTGAGCGTTGAGCGAAAGAGCAATTTATCGAGTGACACTGGAAACGTCGTCTCTGGCGTCGCCACCTCCGCATCCGTCGCCTTCTGAAATATGACGTGCCGACAATATTACTCCAGGGACTTCATTAATGCCCAGTAAAATGTCGCCGAAATAAAATTAATAGTGATCTACCCTCTCGGCTCCGTTACTAAACCGCGATAATATCCTCCCATTGTGTTGTTGTTTCGTTCGAGCCACACTCCGATCACTTCACTTTCGAGGGGTTACGTTTAATGAATACACCATTACTGCTAATCTCTGATAACCACCGATATTGTTATTGTTGCAGCCAACCGTTCACGCCGCCAAATTCTGATAACTTTAATTAAAATAATAAATTTACACTCCTACACCTTTCCAATAACTACAATCTCTACAATACCATCAACTATTCAAAAAAATACTATACATTTCAGTCTTTTCATTACGATAAAACAAAAATTCTTACTCCGGAATGAGCAGTATAAAAGTTATAATCATTTTGCAGCAATTACTTTTTAAGATACAGTGGTATTGTCAACGTACAAGCGTCAACGTGGTATTATCAGCGTTAGTTTTACTGTTTAGTATTAATTTACCTTTGGGCTGCTCCGACTTATATCGACTGGGTTGTGGATTAAGAACAATAATATTAAACGCCAGGCTTATTAGGCTAAACCTAATATAAAGTTAGTTTATTAAAGGTAATTTGATTATATTTAGAAACAAGCTAAATAATTTAGTTACTTAACAAAACTTGCCGACTTCAAAGAAGTTGAACTTGTTACTCCTAGTTAATCATGGACACAGACAGCCATCAAACTAAACCATAACTGCTATTGAAGGATTTATTACCTATACAGGGTGTACAAAATTTTCTGCCACGCCCGTTTATTCTTGAAAGGAAACATTTTTGAGAAAAATGTTTCAAATAAAAATTGTACGATTCTTAGTGACGCACTATTTAGAAATGTTTTAATGACCTTGAACAGCAAGTTGAAGATCACCCGATAATTACTAAGTTTTTTTTTAAACAGCAACCATCCACTTTTATTGTATATTGTTATAGCTTGCATCCACAGATTAATGGAACATATTTTTTTATTTTTTGAAACTACAAAGTTTAACCCCTAGTATTATCAACAGATATTTAATTTTAAATTTGACATATATAGTATTTTTATGAAGTTTGCATATAGTTTAAATGACATTTAGCTGCAAAATATATTATACATGTCAAATTAAACCTCATTTAAAATTAAATGTCTGTTGATAGTACTGGGGGTTAAAGTTACAAGGGTTTAAATTTTCTATACTTAAAGTTCGGCAACACTGCTTTATTTTTGAAATTAGGCATTTTAGAGAAAAATGTTTCAATTAAAAGTTGTACGATTCTTTGTGACGAATTAACTACGAATGTTGTCATGACCTTTACCAGCAGGTTGAAGGTCACCCGATAACTACTTAACTTTTTTTAAATTGCAATCATCCATTTTTATTGCGTATTATTAAAGCTTTCCCTCAGAGGTTTATGGAGCATATTTTTTTACAGTACTTGAATAAGAATTAGAAGTTACAAACCGTACAACTTTTATTTAAAACATTTTTCTCAAGAATGCAGAATGCTTACTTTCAAAATAAATCGGTGCGGCGTTGCCAGACTTATGTAATAAAAATTTAAACTCTTCTAATTTCTAAACTATTTATTTAAGAAAAATAAAGAAATATGCTCTATAAACCTCTGAAGGCGAGCTGTAATAACACGCAATAAAAATGGGTGATTGCTTTTAAAAAAATTTAAGTTATTATCGCCTGACCCAGGGCCGGATTAACTTCTTTTGGGGCCCTAGACATTTTTCTCTCCGGGCCCTTTCTCGTAAGAGGAGGGAGGGGGGTGGAGGTTGTATGAAATAAAAACTTTCACCAATTTTTTTTCTTAAGAGAATCGGCAATTTTCCGGGCCTCCTGTAATATGCAGGCCAAAGACATGCATATGTCTATTTTGTCTATGCGTCAATCCGGCCCTGGGCCTGACCTTCAACCTACTGATCAAGGTCATGGAAACATTCGTATATAATTCATCACAAAGAATCATACAACTTTTATTTGAAACATTTTTATGCAAAATGCATAATTAAGAAACAAAGCTGCGTTGCCGAACTTTGGGTACAGTAAGGACCTTATCGTTTTCCTATGTGTTTTTGGGCAAACATGAAAAATAAGTTAAACCTACAAAAATTAACTAAAATACCCCCAATATTAATTATATTTCCAATTTCTTCAATAAATATGAATTATAAATACATTTATGAGATTTTACATTATTTAAAAAATATTTATTAACACGACAACAGCGGATTTTAAAATTCAAATTTTGATAAGTACTGTCAGATAAATTTTAATTACCTTTCATTTACGTTTAAATTGAAAGCAAATGACAGTTAAAACTAATAGGGTGTTTTCCTTGTGGAACCTATGTTAATAATCTAATACAATCGCCAAAAGGATTAACCTGATGGTAGATACAAATGACCTTTATTATAAGGCACTTTAGAACAATGGTTACTGTTACAAACAAGAAGTAATGCCCGGGCTAACAAATTCGTATGCGCTTTACAAAGGTATCTGGCGACTGACTCACTGTGACTCACACTGGATTGAAATGTTTCCCACATTGGGTGTTATTGTCATGCGCACACATTGCTTGCGTTTGTACGTTTATTTATAAAAACAGCTAAAACCGGCGCGTACACATAAAAAGAAATGACGTACGCGCTCATGTAACATACTGGAATGAAACATTCTAGCAAAGGAGAAATAACTTGCCGAATGTCGTAAATAGTACCTTGCCTACTTGATAGGAGGTGCTTAGAAGTGCCAGAGGGTGTGTCCTACAAAAATAGATGGAATTTACAAGCCCTTTTGCCGCCACCGAGGTCCCTTATCGGTTCTACTTTTTACTAATAATTATTGTGCATTTAATTTGGACGTTTCGTTTGAGAGGTAATAATTTCAATGTTGCCTGATTGTGCAATAAAGTCTTACGATAACCTGTAAAAGATATTTTATTTTTAATTGATGCCGTAATATTACAAATCTTATTACAACTATTAAAACTATAGCCATTGAATTTACAGTAAAAGTTTCAGAGCTCCAGGGAACTGGAAAAGTCATTTTTTACCAAATATTTTAAAAATTGCAAAAAAACGACAACTGTGTAAAAATTTTTTAATTGTAAAAAATATATTCTTAAATTATAAGTTTATTTGAATAAAATAAATACTTAAAAATTAATTTCTAATCAAGTCATAACAAATATGTACTTAATTGTATAATTTTTATACTATTAAAGTCAATAAATCATAGTAAATAAATGGCATAGGCAACCAAACTACTTTGTATGTTAGAAACATCGAGGAAAACACCAGCATCGTTGTCTAATTGTGCAAAAATTAATTAATTTCAATTGCGTTTTTTGTCGGAAGCGGTCTCCTAAAGAGCGAAATATTTTACACTATTGTATATTTATTTCTTATTTATATGTGGCATAAGTTTCATTCTTGTACAAAATGCTCCCAAAACCCGATAAGGTCCTTTATTTGTTATTCAAGTTATTCAAAAAATAATAACAAATTGCTCCATTTTCATGAAGTTTCATTTAAACCAAAAAAACAGATAAAAAACAACACTATCAGCAAAAAACAAACCAAATTTGACAAATAATAGACAAAAAAATAAAGAAAAATGTTCAAGACAAAAGTTTTATATAAATAATGATTTTAAATAAAAATTAGAAGAATACTTATTAAAAACTTTGCAAAAAACAATTGAGATGAATTTGATCAGTATTCGCAAATAGAAACATGTAGGTTCAATACTGGCTTCGATAGTTCATCAATTTGCCACAGAGGGCCAACAGCGCCATCTGTTGGTAGTTAAAATTCCTGATTACAATAAACGATGAACAAATATCTCACCGTATAATTCCAATAAGAGTTGATGGAAATTGCGTATTCTACTCTCTTTTTAATTTTATGTATTTATAATTTGGTAAGTCGAGCTAAAGAGGTTCGTACTTAAATTGTTTAGTATGTTGTCGCTAATTGGAAGTGGTTTCAAATATTGACGCATAATGAAGAAAGAGATAACTATATTATTGAATCTATTTATTTTCTGCAAATGTTAAAATCCAGTACGTATGGAACAAGTTGTGAATTAGTGGATGCAGGAGAGATATTCGTATTTAATTTTCAAGTTTTTCAAAACAGTATTTTGTATGCACAGTTTGGTGTACAGGGTCAGCCTATTCGTAAACTTCAGTTCACAGGAAATCAGTATAATGTAATTATATAGTTCTATTGGATGGAAAATTCTTGTAGAATCTCAAACTAAAAAAAAATACCTACCATACCTACCATGAGAACTCAACTCAAAAAATCTCAAACAAAATGTGTTTGTCAAAACATCCAGAGCATCTTAGATGAGCAGCTGTTAAAAAGTATACAATACTTGAGCGAACGAAGGGCACTTTCTTGGTTAAAGAAAGAATTTTAGGTTTTGCTATAATAAAATAATAAATTTATGAAATTTTTTTTTTCAAAAAATCAATATTATTTTTTTAAAGAAGACCATGTACATTTCGAAGCCAAAATTTGAGGAAACCTAATGTTAGTTAATAAGGCATCTCTGAAAAAAAATTAGCAAAATCGGTGCATAGGCACATTGCCCATGCTTACCCGGCTCTACAGCCTTCGCAAAAATTCATTTTAGGCCCGAAATACTAGATGTTCCTTTTAATATGTTAGATATTGTTTATCGAGTGTTTTATAAAATTGCGTGTTTTCCGATGTGCAGGAGATTATTAAAAGGTTGGTATGAAAATGTGTTGGGGTTGAAGAGTTTCCATTGAAGCGGGGGCGGAAAATAATTAGCAGAGGCGCAACCGGAGCCATTATAGGACCGAAAGGCAGTCTCTAAAAGATAATTAATTAGAGAAGCAAAAAAGGCAACAAGCAGCCATCCATGGCCAGCCAAAAAATCTATAAAACGCGGACGAATCAAGTGCTACAAGGTTCAGTTTAGCAAGGGTCTCCTAGCAACCGCGAGTATCGGTGACAAAACAGCATCCTGCGGTGGCGACACCAGCGCTCTACTAATTACAGCGGTAATTAGGATAAGCCTGATACGGTTAGTTAACTTCCGGGCCCCGACTCTCAGCAGCCATTGTCCGGGCCGCGAGTTGGGAATCGAACCGAGGGCTTATAATTAGTTACCAGTACACGACGTTTATATTGTCATCGTCAAGACGATAATTACCAACTTTATCACCTGTACATCTTCATTCATCCCTTGCACAAAACTTGCCAACTAATTAATTTCATAAAAACATTTTTTGTGGCAATTTGAGCGCGCGAGATATAAAAAGTCGCAGCAAAAAAAAAACGAAATAAAAAGAAGGAAGCGTTGGGTTATTTAACGACGTTTACACTGTACTGTCGTTAAAGGGCCGTAAGGTGTCGTTAAGGCAAGGCCACTGCATAACGTTTATCTGCTAAATGACCCAAAACAAGTAACAAACTACTCGAGAGTAGCGCCACTTTCGGGCTCTATCCCAGCGCCTTCGCCATTCCAACTCCTCTTTTTTTTTATCGGCGACTAATCCAACCGGAAAATGAACGCTCCTGTGGTGACAAAAGAACATTCCATCATTTCCGGTAAGATGGCCACCATTAGGAATGCATAAACGAGGATTGTTTGGCCGTATTTCACGATAACCGACTCGCCGATCTCGGCCCGCTTTACGCCACGGATTTTAAATGAATCGGAAAATTGAACTATCTTACGTTTAGATTTTTTACCAGATTCTTTTATATTATACTCTTACAACGGATCTAATCGAAATTGATTTTGATACAGACAAATATAAATTGGACTTTGCCATTTAGACTACTAAATATGACGTCATTTGTTTTTCTTCCTTCGTGGCTTCTTAATATGCTCTAAAACTCTGCAAGTACCTACAATTTTATTTCAGGTAAAACAATTTGACTTTAAAAATCACATTAATTACAAAAATATGAATTGTAGGTAATTGTCTCGACTTTTTTATATTATTTTTTGCTTAAAAAGCTTACTTATGCAAATATAAACCAAAAAACCAAAAGATTTTTAGTGTTTTTCTGTGATGATTTCTCAAATTTTTCGAAAAAAAATTACCAAATTCGTTTTCAGCACTTTAGAAAATATAGGCTTATCCACTAAAAACAATTACAGCAATACTATCCACTTTAAACTCCTTTTGAGCTCCATTTTACTGGACTAGAATTGTATTTCAAAAAACATAGAAACAATTATAGAAACATGAGGATGCCCAGAGTATTTGGCGGTGATTAGGCACGTGAAGCACAATAGACGAACATAGACATACAATTCATGAAAAATGTGTTTTGGCAATTTAATAATACAAAAGTTGTAGCAAAAAAATTTTTATCACTGTTTATTTTTAAGGTTGGATCACCCTGTATATCAGTTTTATGAATTCCTCTGCCTAAATAGGGAGTGGCCATTTAAAAAAATAAAAATATTTGCAAAAAACGCATTTTGAAAATTAAAAAAAATAATTTTTCAAAAACTGCCGAATGAATTACATAATTTACAATTTATTCTACATATTTAAATTATTTAAGAGTAGTTTTAAAAGATTTTATTTAAAAAATCCCAAAAAATCCATTTTTTTTTAAAGTTCCGAAAAAAAAATTTTTTTGTCACAAAAATACCTGAAACTTACCAATGTTTAATAATAAGTACAAAAAATTTTCGATTACATCACAACTTTTAGCTATTGTTGCAATTGGGGTTTCTTCTCAAGAATTCCTTCTCGAGATTTTCTCGAGAAATTCGTATATTTATGACTTCTCATTTCTCGAGAAGTTTAACTAAATTTCTCGAGAAATTCATTTCATTTGAAAGGGTACTTTGAAGTAAATGCTTCGTCTGTAATCGCTAATCGTAAGTGAAATATTTTTTTAAGGACTAATACAATCTTTTTACATTTATTTACATAATTATGCATTCTTTACATAGTATTTAATCATGAATAAATCATATAAAAATTATTTGGACTATTTTCGAAGGATGAATGTAATAAGTCAGCAAGTTGTAAATTATGTCCTCAAAAACTGTTTTGCAAATTCAAATAATCCTAATTTTGCTGAGGAATCTAAACTTTATTAAAAATGTTTAGCAAACCAAAATGATCAAGCGAGCAAAATTTGTCATGACAAGATTATTTTCCAAAAACGAAGTTTCGCATACTGAATTAAATCAAGAGGAAGAAATAATCAACAAGTCTGGAAAAACACTCGACGACCAATTAAAAAGTTCAAAATCTGAGTATTTGGTTAAATGGGAGCCTCAGCAAACTAAGGAAAACTTTTAAAAGAATTGAGAATTTATGAATCGACTGGTAGTATCATTACCAAATATTTAGAACCACTTTTAACAAGTAGACCAACTTCCACTCAAAAACTTTTCAACTTCTGGAAAATTCATATCAAAACTCAAAACTTGTTTATCAGATGAATCTGTACAAATATTATGTTTCTTAAAATTTTATTTTAAAAGCAAAACTGAATAACTGAAGAAATGATGAGTTTAGTTATAAAAGTTTAAAATTTGTTTATGTAAGTTGTTTGCAAATATTGTTTACAAAAAATGAAGTTATTTTAATTGATTATACAGGGTGATTCAGACCACCCGTGCCACGCATTTATCCCGAGAACGCGTTATCGTACATGGCTGAAATAAAAAAATTTATTACCAAAGTGAACCTAAAGAATCCATTGGTGAACTTATATTTTTTCGGAACAACCCGGAACTATCCGGAATCAGAGGTAATTTTTTAAATGGCAACATAGGTCGAGTTTGGTATGGTTTGATAGGTCTTTTAAAAACAAATAACTTTTATTAAAATATTTTTTTAATATTTTCCATAGTTTATAATTTATTCGAAAAACAAAAAAAAATTGTTAGAAAAAGTAAATAAAAATTATTGCATATTTTGAAGAATTAAAAAATTACCTCTGATTCCGGATAGTTCCGGGTTGTTCCGGAAAAAAATAAGTTCACCAATGGATTCTTTAGGTTCACTTTGGTAATAAAATTTTTTGTTTCGGCCATGTACGATAACGCGTTCTCGAGATAAATGGGTGCCACGGGTGGTCTAAATCACCCTGTATAGTATTATTACAAAATATAATCATATTTTTAAATTTCTCGAAATTCTCGAGAAATCTCGAGAAATTTAAAAAATATTTCTCGATTCTCGAGAACTAAAAAACCGCGAGAAACGATTAACCCTAGTTACAATACTTACTACCTTTTAAATTTCATATTAGATTCACTGTAATGCGATTTTCCTTGAAATAGATACTAAAATTTTGTTTTTGTATCGTAACCATTATCCGGTAAGTTGGTGAAGTTAATCATCGGACAGTTTCTGCTCATGCTATTGGTGTTGTTGTGCTGATCTCTGATGGTGCATTCCAAATTTGGGATTTGATGTAACAATGCTGTTGTGGATAAACTAGCAAGCGAATAGCACCCAGAATAAGTTCATCAGTTGTAGTTATTGTTTAGTTTGATAACTGTTTTTGTCCATGATTAACTAGGAGCAATAAGTCCAACCCTTCCAAAGTTGAGACATTTTGTAAAGTATCTAAATTTTTTAGCTTATTTCTAAATTTAATCAAAGAACGGCCAATTAACGGTTACAAAGTATATTGTGGATCTGTGAGTAGTCCAGTGGAAATTCTGAATTGTATACTGTTTAACAGAGTGTAAGGTTTTTTATTATAATTTTGTCTACCTCTTCCTTCCTGAGATGGTTGTTCCACTATGGAACTTTTTTATGGGAACTCTTCACATTTAGTAAATATTAAAGTTGACTCATCTTTTTCATTAGTGTTTGTGCTCTCACACTAAAGATGATCATAGAATCAAAATTTGGTTATAGTAGTAGTTAATTGCTACTGCACAAAAGCCATGAACTGTCAAAGCACATGGATGAAGGATTTTTTCCATCTGTAATTATGAGAAATAATATTTGGCAAGTATCGTTTTCGCTATCAATCGTGGACAGACATAGAAGTAGAGGAGATGGAAGTGAACAATGCATGTATTCGCGAACGTTTGCCTTCTTTTGTCCTCCCCATTCTGACGCGGCGATGATAAATTGCTTTTCAATTGAACCAGCGCACCGCCGTTTTGGTTTCTCCACAAAAGTTGTTCGCTCCCGAAACAATGCGGAATTTATAAAATATTTATTAAAAAAATCGATGCAAGAGAAAAATAGTTGTTGTCTTGTTTTAAATATTTGTAGGTGTCGGATGTGAGAGTGGGGTGAATTGAAATAGGGAGAGGTTCAGTTGAAAAAGCTATTACAAGTGTGTAAATTCCGGTGACCATCTGTGAGTAACCGGTTTACAATACATTGCACTAATTGATCGTAATTCTGGTCGAGCAGTTTTGCTTGTATAGGAGTAATCTGGAGCAATTAATTCATTTTGATGGGATGTTATCGCGCCGCTTAAAGTAACGCGAAAAAAATTTAATTAATTTGCAAATTCGGTTATGCGAATTGGGATTCAATAAGAAGAAGGAGCAATGGAAATCGAATCGGAGGAAAATGAGAATCCTCATCCCAAACACAAACAGAAAATAGTAGAGAAATCCGGGAACGGAACGTCTAAAATGCTAATTCGAACGCCTCTCTTCGGGAAGTGGTTAAACAGCACAAACAGCGTCTATTATATGCGCAATAAGACCTCTCTCCGGCTCTAATACGATCTCAATTTAGTTTAGTTCCGCTCTGTTAGACGGGTCGCGTGGCAATCGTCCCACCCCTCGATCCTTTCACACACACAGGAACAGGAACCTTCTCTTCTTCATGCACCATCCTCTGGGATGAGTGCAAAAGCCTCCTTCCTCTTCCTCATTCCCATCCTCGCACTTCTCACTTGCACAATGCCCATTTTCTCTGCATTATGTCTCATCATCTCATTGACTCATCAATTCCATCCTAACCCAAGTCCCACTTTTCTCTTACCTACATCTCTTTCATAACCTACAATACACTTTTAGATTGCTCATCAATTAATCCCTCTTCAATCTTTTTCACAAAAAAGAAAAACTAATAGGTATACAGATAACAGAATTTGATTAGATTTTAGTCCAAATTCCAAGTCATGAACTTGCTTTAAAAAAAGGTAGTAAAATGTAAATGAAAGGAAAGGAAAGAGTAGTTTGCGTGGGTTGCTGGTAGAAAGACACGTTGTCGCAGTTGAATGTGGCGGGATAACAATTAGTGTAAAGTGGGGAAAGTAGAGGAGAGAAAAATAGGTAAAAAGGGCAATTGAAACCGCGACGGAGGGTTTAGAATGAGAGCTAATTAAAATAAAAAGTGAAATAGTGGAAGGCAGGACCGCAGCAGCGACCGCAGTTTGTTCTGAACAGATTGCAGGGCTTCGCTGAAAATTTCCCTCCGCCGCCCCCATCTCGGTTACAAACCGGCACAAATATTTGCTCAACTCCGCTCACAAAATTAAGTGGAATTGAAATGGACTCCAAAGGTAAACTGACGGGGGCCTCTACCTCCTCCTCTTCCTCCTCTTCTGACTCTCACTCTGAATACACGATTCTACTCGACTTCAATTCGTTACCTTCCCATTCACTCCTATACACAATTTTAAAATATTGACATGTATCGCACACAATATTTTTCAAAAAAAAAAACAAAAAAATTGCAAGAATAAAATCAGATATCAAAATGACTTTTGTATTACCCTTTCAACGGGTGCGCCCTAAAATTTTACATGACCGGGCGCGCTGTGTAAATTTTGCACAATACAATATTCAACGATTTAAGTATTTTTAATATGGTAGATAAATTGGTGTTCTTATATAATAAATCAATCTTTAGTCACTATTATTAGAAATTTAAAAGTCATCAACGCTCTCCTAGTATACAGGGTGTCCCATTTGACGTTGGACTGTATGGGTATCTTTGTTATTATTGGAGATAGAAATTCGGTTAAATGGACAAAGTAGTGCATTTTTGTATCTTCAATAATAATTCGTTGACAAAACAGTTGAATTTTGCATCTTTTGGGCGCCACCAAAAAGTGGCATTTTCAAAATATGACTGTAACTTTTTTATTGTAGGTCATACCAAAAAACTTTGTAAAGAACATAGAAGCAGGTTTTTATCTAAAATTCAATAAGCTAATCAGATTTTTTCTTAAGTCACTGGATTGTCAGGAAATAATTCAAATTTTGTTTTTTCTTATGGCAGCCATATTGGAATTATACATATTTGGAATCAGTATATTTTTCTGAGAATTTTAATATACCACATGTCACATTTAATAAATATTTCACGGAAAATTGGACAATTAATAAGACGCATAAAGGATTTCATGGAGTGCTCGAAAGTTATTAACATAGCAAAGCATAAAACAATGAAGAGTTGGAAACTGTCAATACCTTGGTGTTAACTTTGTACTTTTGTTTTTGTTATTGTTGACTTTTGTATAAGTTTATTAATTTTGGATTTTGAAAATAAAATAAATTATGTATTGTCATAAATACATAATATGTATTGTCAGTTTAGAACTGTTCATTTTTTATGGTTTGCTATATTACTAAATTTCGAGCACTTCACGAAATCTTTTATGCATCTTATTAACTGTCCCATTTTCCGTAAAATATTTATTAAATGTGACATGTGGTATATCAAAATTCTCAGAAAAATACACTGATACGTGCAATTCCAATATAGCCGCTGTAAGAAAAAACAAAGTTTGTATTATTTCCTGGCAATCCAGTGACTTAAGAAAAAATCTTATTGGCTTATTGAATTTAAGATAAAAAAACTGCCTCTATGTTGTTAACAAAGTTTTTTGGTATGTGTCGAGAGATTATCAGAAATGTTTAATATCGGGTAAGATAGGACAATTTTTTACCGTTTTTTGGTATGGATTATAATAAAGAAGTTACAATCATATTTTGAAATTGGCACTTTTTAGTTTCTTCAAGATGGCGCCGAAACAATGCAAAATTCAACTATTTTGTCAATGAATTATTATTGAACATACAAATATGCACTACTTTGTCCGTTTAACCGACTTTCTATCTCCAACGTCAAACGGGACACCCTGTATATTCAGTAAAGGATTTTATAAATTTTCCTCTTCCTTTGTCCTAAGAAGACCTCTTAGAAAACATTGTTTTACAAATTCTAAGATAAAATAAAATTATACATACTTATAAAGAATATACAGGATCTGCCAAAAAAAAAACGAAAACACGTAAATATTTTTTGAACCGTATTGAATTAAATAAAAGTTTAGACAATCAGTTTATTTAATTTATACAAGCGAACATTTAAACATATGTTTAATATACCGGGTGTTCGTTCTATTAGACATATTACGACACAAAACTTTTGTTTTTTAAATGCAACAACTTTTTATAAATATTTTAAAGAGTTCTACCAAAAGCCAGTCCTTTTTTTAAGTTAAAGTAACATAAATTTAAAATTAATTCACTTATACTTTTGCTTAAACATTTTTTTGAATTCAATAAACTAACCTATCCTATTTTTTTTATTAAAAACAAAGTTTAAACAAAAGTAATGAATTAATTTTAAATGTATGTTACTTAAACTTTGAAAATGGATTAGCTTATGTTACAACTCTTAAATATTTATAAAAAGTTAATAAACTTTATGACCGAAGTTAATATAAAAAATTGCTTATAACTCAATAACAACGACTTTTATAAAAAAATTAATTCTACAAAAGTTTATTGAAATTAAACGTAGAATCTTAAAATACGTAAGTATACAGGGTGTTGCATTTATAAAACGAAAGTTAGATGCCGTATTACTAATAAAACGAACACCTTGTATATTAAAAATATGTTTAAATGGTAACTTATTTAAATTGAATTAACTCATGTATAAACTTTTTTTTTACATTCAATATGGTTCAAAAAATATTTAGTTGTTTCCATTTTTTGGCGGACCCTGTATAAAAATATGAAATCCAAACTACGCAAAGACGTTATTGTCACAAATAAATCTTTCTAGAAAAAGAAAAATTAAAACTAAAGTGTCAACTGAATCATTCAAATTATGAGGTATAATGTATAGATACAGATTTAAGGATAATTGGTTTTGTTAAAACGATTTTATTAAGAAAATTTTGATTTCAGTGTAAATTTTACATGGGCGCGCCTGCCAGAAGATTAAAGTTCGTTTTCATATGAGATATAAAATTCGATTAGTTAGTTTTTGGAATACAAAATCGGACCTGAAGGACCTATTTTTTCCTCGAAAATGTACAATTTTTTTCGGACGCCAAAAGTACCTCAACTTTATACCATTCATCTCAAGATCCGTTTTCTGAGGAAACGGTTTTTTGATATCTCAATTTTTTCTACACTTTTTCGTGGTTTGATTTTTAAGTTATTCCGACAACGATTTTGAAAATTCATAACTTTTGATAGGAACTGGCAATGACAGTCTCATATTTTTTATTTTGTTTGTCATATTAATACTTGTACAAGGATTGAATGATAAAAGTCGTGTCATGTGTAATTCGAGAATAGCCCCCTATTGAGTTTTATCAAGCTTGATAAATATCAAGATAGAAACAAAATCCCACCTCAGGTTCTGAAAACGGTGGTTTTGTATTTTTACAATGTAATCGGACTTTTTTTTGCGATGAGCCACGAAAAAAGGTTTTTTTGGTCCGATTTTATAAATACCGATTGCATCGTAAAAAGGAATGTAGATTCTAAGCGGAGTTTGAATTTTACATTTTTCTGGACCACTTAAAAAAAATTCTGAAAATGGTCGATTTTTCTCGTTTTTTTATTAGGCGTCGGCAGCACCAACTTTGAAAAATCGTAGCTCCGTGGGGTTTTAAGAGGAAGAAAAGAAATTTGGTCCTTTTTATTCTCATATCCCGAGGATTAAGTAGATCAACTTTTAAGTTTCCAGGTGCAACGGTGTGGCGTCACGGCGTCGAGATGCGAATTGTACAATTTTAACGTTTTTTGGGCGACAAAAGTACCAAAACTATACCATTTTTTTCTCAAGTTCGAATAATTGAAAAAAATCGCGGTTTTTTGATTCCTAATCTTCATATCCGTAATTCCCTTAAAACGAGCGCTTTTTTTGATAAGTCAATTTTTTCTGTACTTTTGGCGCCTTCAAAATTACAGTTCGATATTCGTGCATTTTCGATGCCGACTTTAAAAATTTGTAATTTATAACTTCTACCATGTATAATTATCGAATATTTTTTATTTGCCTTCTTGCTTTATTATTTATGTAACAATCAGCATGATTAAATTTTACTTCTGGACTTGAAAAAAAGACTCCCAAGTAGAATTTTCAAAAAATAGCAGAAACCCGCACAGTGTTTTGTACCTCTGGAAGCCGTAGTTTTTAAAATTTTCTCAACTTTACATCAGATTATCAAATAAGAATAATTTCTTTAGTGCTTAACGCATAGGGAATTTTTTAATTTTGCGGAGTTAAAAAGTTGTGGTGTAACGAAGTCGAAATTTTGAATTTTAGAGTGGAGCAGTCAGCCAATTTTTTAACGGATCTTCATTTTTAAAAACTTTGCTGAATTTCCTTTTGGAACCAAAACCGACCACGCATAGGGTTCTTTTTTTAATTGTGAAAAAATATCGAAAAAAATTTATTTTAAGATTGCTTTTGAAAAAGTCGCATTTTTTGACGCGTTTCGGTCTAATATTAACGCCTCAATTTCCATTTTATCTCCATGTAAACCACATTTTCTTAAAGTTTTCAATATCCACCTCACGGCAAAAAAGAATCACTTCACAATCTCTTTTCGTTTTTGAGTTATGACTGAAAATAAAGCTAAAATAAACAAAATTACCGTTCTGAGCCAAAATTATTAGTATCTTCGAAATTATTAACACCACCTTTATGTTTTATAGCTGAAATTCTCCCCGTAACTCTTTTTACAAATATTTTCAAAAAACTAAAAAATTGCATGAAAATTGTATTTGTTCCAAAATTTTGCCCAAATTGCATTTTTTTTTTCAAAAAAAAACTATATAACTGATTTTAATGAAATATTTTTTAAAATGCTTCTATACACGTTGTTTATCTTTGGTGAAAATTTGATAACGGTAACTTTCATAGTTTTTGTAAAAAAAGTTGGAGATGCCGGGGATCGAACCCGGGGCCTTTCACATGCAAAGCGAACGCTCTACCACTGAGCTACATCCCCATTGTTGCTGTCAACTGAAAAAAAATGGAAAGCTATGTAAAATTGTGTTAAGTAGAATGAATGATGTCGAGTTGTTAATTCGTGGGAATTTTAAGGAAGAAGTTTGGGTATATGTAGTTTGAAGTTTGGTCGTGGCAAATAAATAGCGCAATAGTGTAGTAATAGGCAAAGTTGGCCGCAATTGCTTAATCTTGTACCGTAATCAATCCCCCACATGCTTAAAACGTACAGCACGGTTAGTTTCCACGAAACATTTTAATTAAGGTGATTACTCCATCCGAGTTGTGTACACAAATAAATTAACTTTAAAACTGAATTAATTGCTTCTTGCGTTTAGAAAGGCGGACGGAACTGAATTAACTCCTTCTAAATAGTCACTGCTCGCTACTTAAACCCAACCCGGTGCTTTCCACATTATTTACCCAAACTGGCTCAATCTGTATTCCTTTATTTCCAGAGCGGACGAAAAATTTTGATAAAATTTTAAAGTTTTAGTTTTTTTTTTAGTGGAGTAATTGAATTGATTAAGGCTTAGGGCGAGCGAATAAACGATGAAATGAAGGCTTAATAATTGCGCAAAGCGAAACCGTTATTTGCTTTCATAAGGCTCTCGGCTTATATTAATAATGGCTGAAACAATTAGTTAAATATTGGGCTACATTTACAGAACGGCGCTCGTAATTAAGCATTGAATTAATAATGGAGTATAGAATTAGGTATAATACATAGCAGTGGGCTTTTGTTAAGCAAGCGTGACAGCAGTAAAGAATGGCGGACATTGGGCAAAAGTCTTGTTGTAGAAAATTAAGACCATTTGACTTGATACTAGAGGAGATTACTTATTTAGAGGTGATTTTTGTGGGGAAAGCTGTTGACGTAAATCCGGCATTATCATAAAGCTATTTTTAAAGCAAGATGGGGAACATTTAAAGTAATTTGTTTCCGTGACGTAATGGAGCATCTAATGAGGAGTTGGCCGTCGCTGGTGGCTGCTGGTGGCCAAGGGACCGGCAAATTGAATCGGTCTTGGCTCAGGCACTTATTTTTTCTCGCATTCCCCTTTATCGATACGAAAGCTCCGATTCGATTCACCTTATATATTTTTATCACCTCCAAAACAGTATTAAATTGTTGATGAATCAAGGAGAAGGAGAGGAGAGGAGGAAGGAGGTGGAAGGGAAGAAAAAAAGTCAAGCTGTGGGAATTAAAAAATCTGGTGTTTTCCCGCAAGGAGGCGGCCGCATTAAGTCCAAGATATCTTTAAATTCTTTTACGTAAAATCTTGAGAGTGGCACTTAAAGTGAGCGGATCGAGTCGGATATATGAAATGGCATTTTAAGTTGGATTAGGTTCAAATTTAAAACACCAGCCATAATACGCGGCTGCTCTCAATGAAAACCGCCCCCAAAGTTTTCCATTCCCAAATTTTCCATTCCCGACTCCAAAATCAAAATGTATTAATTAGTGTTAAATTATTTTATATGAATGGCGCTTTGTTGCTTTCTAAATGATTTCAATCAAGTTGAATTGAATTAATTTTGGAAACGTTGTAATCCATGATGTAATGATAAAAAGTAATTCACTTGTGCTAATAAATATGATTATAATGGGTAATTAATAAATCGCAGTTCCAATTAAGTAAGAGCACTTAATTAACTTACTAATCGGATCTGGGCGACGCTCGAGTGAGGCGGCGTAGCGATGGAAGAAAGGAACTCCGGGACTCCGGGAGGAAACGGGAGAAAACGGGAGAAAACCCGGAACGTCATTGGCGGTTGTGACTCTCGCCCAGGGGATCAACAAAACACTATCGCCGCGTTCAAACTTTTTTAAAAGCTTATTATCGGATCCCCCTCGGCGAACCTTTTATTTTTTCTCCTCTTCTTAACACTTTTTAAAACTGTATTATACTTTTTTATCTTCGCAAACGCCGAGAGATTCTTAAAACGCTACCCCCCTCCACCCCCCCCTTTTACCCCAAATTTCCGCGCCGGATTTCACCATTATCTAAATAAATTTATCCAAAACGCTGCTTTTATCACCAATCAAAATTACTCAATACCTCTATTACCTCATTTTTATTCAAATTTTAAAATGTTTGATGTTTTAAATCTTGCAAAAGAACTGAAAAAAAACTGTGAACATTTGAAAAATAGGTATTTTTAATATCTCTTCGTTTCCTACTTATATTGTTCACAAAGTGTGTAAAATGTAGACGAATTTTAAGTAACAATGCTGCAATCGGCCCTAATGGTCTGATTATAATGTTTGATGACTAATACCCGTTTGACACCTGCGCGATTTCGCGCGAACCGCTTGTACGCGGAAAATAGCATACACATTTTACAGCTCGCAAGACGTAGTTTCTAGCAACTTGATATTTAGCGAGTTGTTAAATGTGTATGCTATTTGCAATTTTCAGTGTGCGAACGGGTCGCACTAAATAGTTCAAGTGTCATACGGGTATTATAATCTTCACTATGAAAAAAAAACTTAGAAAAATTTAGATTTGTTAAATTTTCCCGTTTCCAAAAATCTAAAAGAAATATTAGAATATATCTATAAGATGGAACTAACATTTGATTTTTTTAGTGTTACAAGGTGGCTGTGACTTCAAAACTACTAATATTATTAAGGTAAGTGCCGACCAAAATTATTGAATTTCAAGTTTGTGTTATTTTAAAATATTTGCTATTAAAGCTGGAATAATAAAATATTTACTAGTGCTTCTGATTGAACCCGAACTTTTTCATGTTCGAACTTGTTGCGTTTATTGCACTGAATTAGTGCGTCGTATTCTACTTACTTCTTCGGTGCAAACTTTTCCAGTGTTGCTGTTTGCTTCTTGAACTTAAACCGTACTCAGTGCGCACTGAGTGCAATAATATAAATATGGCGCACAAATGGAGCTGTCTTTTTTGGTTTTGGTGATTGCAATCCTTGAAAGTGTTGTACTCGTTGAGCACTTACACTACTGAAAGAGAAAACGCTATTAGTTTGAACCTAGAAAAATTTCGAATCCACTATGATTGATGAACTTGAGAATTGACGATGAATTCATAGTTTGGTTTCCAATAAGACTCTAATTATTAACACATTTTAAAACGTCATTAAACCAAACTACAGGAGCTTCTTATACATCTTAATATACATATTCAATTATGGAAGTAGAAATATATTTGTGTTTTTACTTTACCCCGTTTAAAAATTTTTGGGTACGCCATTGGATTTTTGATTTCAAGAAATTTTTTCTCTGTTACTGAGCAATTATTTCCTTACGGGAATTGAAATCAACATCTTTTTTACAATTTCTACTATGATTAACCTCATTATTTTTTAAAAAGCTCCTCCAAAATAACAGAAAAATCGACTAATTCATATCAAAAACCGTATGCAAAGTACGCCACTTACAGCAAGTTGTTGATATTATTTTTAGAGATTCTACATATTTTCCAATTATTCTATTCCAGAAATTATCAATTTCTGAAAAGATCAATTTAGACTCGTACACCTATGGAATAAACACCTATACAGGGTGTCCCATTTGACGTTAGACTGATGTATTGGTATCTTTGTTATTATTGGAGATAGAAAGTTGGTTAAATGAACAAACTAGTAGAGATTTTTTCGAATATTAATAATTCATTTAGAAATAATTTGAATATCGCATCGTTCCCGCGCAATCTTTAAAAAATAAGAAAATGCGATTTCCAAAATATGGCTATAACTTCTTTATTTTCGGTAATACCAAAAACGTTTCTTGACATTATACAAGCACTTTTTTGTGTATAACACAGTAAGACAAATAAATATTTTTTTTCGCAAACGAAAATGAACCAAACTTAGTTTTTTCTTACGGCGGCCATATTGGTTTTACACATATTCAGAATCAGTGCATTTTTCTGAGTAATTTGATATATCATATGTAATATTTTACGAAAAATAGAAATTATTTTATTTTACTAACCAAAAATGACCTTGAATAAATGTCAATACCTATGTTTTAAGATTTATTTAAATTTAATATTTTAAATAATTACACTTATTTGTTATTGGCAATTTGGGCAGGGCCGAGTTCTCTCCCAAAATCTTAATTTTTACCTAAGCCGAAAAAGGTCACAACCGAATTCTCTCCCATGAGCTCCTCTGATGGTAAAAATAGAATAAATAAAATAGATAAAAATAACTAAATTTTTCTAACACTATAACTTCAACAAATTACAATCTATATTTTAAAAACCTTTTCCGCATCAAAACGTATCAAACTCCATCCAAACCTAACCTAATTTAATTTGACATATATAGTATTTTTATGAAGTCTGAATATAGTTTGAATGACATTTAACAGCAAAATAAACTATCCCCCAGTATTTTCAACAGATATTTAATTTTAAATGAGGTTTAATTTGACATATATAGTCTATTTTGCAGCTAAATGTCATTTAAACTATATTCAAACTTCATAAATATTTAATTTTTTTTAAATATGACATACATATATTTACTCAGAAAAAATCACTAAATTCAATATGGCCCCATAAGAAATAACAAAGTTTAGGTAATTTTCGATCAACCCGTTGGCGAAAAAAAATATTCATTTATCTTACTGTATTGTACACAAAAAATAGCGTATATAATGACAGATAACTTTTTTGGTACCACTGAAAATAAAAAAGTTACAGCCATATGTATTTTAAAAATCGCATTTTCTTGTTCTTTTAAGATAGCGCTGGAACGATACCATATTCAAATCATTTGTCAACGAATTATTATTATTCGAACAAATCTCTACTATTTTGTTCATTTAACATTCTTTCTATCTTCAATAATAACAAAGATACTCATACAGTCCAACGTAAAATGGAACACCCTGTATACAGAGGAATCCACAAAAATCAGCCAACGATGTAGCTTCGTTATTTCTTATCCGATTTTAATAAGTGATATATCAAATTAAATGGCTTGAAGAATACTACTATCAAATAATAAAAGATTAATTTTATTTTTGAAAACATGAAAGGGGGAGGAGGCAACTTTTCTTTTTCAAATGGCAACATATTTTTTTCGAATGAAAAAAATCATTTACAAAAATAATCTTAAGCAATTATACCAATATTTTTTGTAATTTAATTCAATTGTTTTTTTTTGTTTTTGAGTTTGAAAACTGAAAATTTTAATTTAATACAATTGTTTTTTTTTTGTTTTTGAGTTTTCAGTTTTCAAACTCAAAAACAAAAAAAAAACAATTGAATTAAATTACAAAAAATATTGGTATAATTACTTAAGATTATTTTTGTAAATGATTTTTTTCCTTCGAAAAAAATATGTTGCCATTTGAAAAAGAAAAGTTGCCTCCTCCCCCTTTCATGTTTTCAAAAATAAAATTAATCTTTTATTATTTGATAGTAGTATTCTTCAAGCCATTTAATTTGATATATCACTAAATAAATTAAAAAAATTAAAAAAAAATTAAAAAATTATTGGTATAATTGGTTTAGATTATTTTTGTGAATGATTTTTTTCAATCGAAAAAAATATGTTGTCATTTGAAAAAGAAAAGTTGCCTTCTCCTCTGAAATTTTCAAAAATAAAATTAATCTTTTATTATTTGATTTTTCTCAAATTACAAGAATATGATAAACATGAATAATTATATTTTCATGAACACCAATTATCTTCATAATAAGTTTTTTAAATATTTCTAGAGCACTTGAAATTCCAAATGGCAGTTTTACCAAAATTAAATCTAATTTTGTAGTATATTTGCAATCTTCAATTTTGAAAAATTTTCATCTACTGAAAGTACATGTGTCTGTTCATCTGTTGCTCCACTTATTATTTTGTAAAATTTAAACGCGAGCGGTTGTTGGTAAAAGTTACATACACAGTTTTTAAGATTTTCCCAATTTTACATTATAGGTTGTTAAAAAATAATAATTTCTTTAGTGCTTATATTAAATTTTATAGTTTTACTTTCAGGGCTAAAATATTTAAAACACTATTGAAATATATTTCTAAATTCCCATACTTATGGTTTCGTAAATTTTGCAAAAACAATTTAAAAAAATAATGATTTTTTGACGCTTTCTGCTTAAATCAATCCCTTAAATTTAATTTTACCCCCACAAGTCGCACCTTTCCAAGGGCATATTAAGCGTTTTTTTTTTAACAAAGAAAGTATCACTTTGATATCTCTTTTTGTTTGCTAAATAAACCAAAATCCCATTTTGAGTCAAAATTTCGGTATGAAATTTTTCACATAATAATTGATTTCTTTGAAATTGTTAGTAGTATTCTTCAAGCCATTTAATTTGACATATCACTTATTGAAATCGGATAAGAAATAACGGAGCTACATCGTTGGCCGATTTTTGTGCACCCCTCTGTATACAAGGTGTCCCTGAATAACTGTGATAAATTTTTTGTGGAGATAGAGAAATTGAATTAAGCATTTTTGACTTATAAATTATTGTCTGGAAATGCTTCCTTAATACGTTATACCACTTAAAAAAATTCAAAAAAATATAGTTGTGTAAATAAAATAAATATTATAAGAGATATTAATTTGAAATTTTACCTACAGTTTTTTCTCCTAAGGATACTCATTTTCGGCCAATAAGAGTTTAAAAAATATTTTCAGGGGCCTTATATGTGGGGGGGGTCATCAACTTTTTTTGATCATATTTTTTGTTTCTTTACGTTTTTGATAATTTTAAAAGTACTAAAATAATCCTTGATCAATGTTCTACAGAAAAAGTACTCTTATTGTATGTTGTTCAGGTGCTTCATTTCGGAGTAAAAGTAGATTTTATAATTTTTAGCTAATAGTATATTGTTTTTTTAGGAGTAAAAGAAGTACATTTTGTGGCGAGCATGTAGGTTTGCGGGACGAGCTTTGCGAGCCATTAAAAGTTCTTTTACTCTGAATAAAACATGCTATTTTTTCTTCAAACGTCGAAATTTTTAAAATAGTAATATAATAAATAATTTTAAAATCCTACATTTAATTTACATACAATATACAATACAATGTTAGTGTATATTGGGTTGCTTAAAATTAATTTCTACTCCGCCCTTTTATTCCTTGACAGTGCAAAGTAGTAATTTCTTCTCCTAGGTACTACAAAGTGACCCTAGAACCAACGAACATAAAAAGTGACATTTTAAAGCCTGTCAAACGTCAAAGAAGACTGTACTTTAATGACGTTTGAAGAAAAAAATATGAATTAAAAAACAACAAATATTTAAGCTAGGATGGATTGATTTTTCGGAAATGCATAAATTAGCGTCCAAATCTACTCCAACGGCTGTGCACGTGAAGTCACAACAGACTCATAAAATTCGTTAAAAAAACTCCTGGCTCCTACAATTTCTCCTTTCTGAAAATTAAATTAATTTTTCTGAAATGCAATTGCTGATTTGCCAGCTTGGTATTTTTTGTTTTGAAAAATTGAAGCGAGATGCGCGTTATAATTAGAAGCGAGTAATTATGTAGTTTTTTGTCAAAGTAGGAGCAGTAAATTGGTGTAAAGGTCCACATGTGTGTGGCATTTAGTAGTTTCGTTCCAGTACGTCATCAGGATGTTTCGTTGGGTTTCGTTTCGGATTTCGTATTTGGAAGAGACCTCACAGAGTCAGAAATAATCCTAGCAAATTAGACGCCGCGAGCGTCGATTATTAAAACAATGGCCGCCTTTAACGTCACATGTTTCGCTTTAGTTCCGCCAGCGCTTCAAAGACGCAGCCACACTCACATAATGAATCGGGCCTTTTATTTAAACGCTTCCTGTCTTAAAATAACTATATTTCAGTGGCTAATTAGTTCCCTTTGATGGTGTGAAGATAATTCGAGTATTCGCCATTTAATTATTACACTTTTCTTTGAAGCCGTCAACTGAGTAGGTACCTATTTTTAGCCAAATTCCATTTCATTCAGTGGCGGTTGCGGTTTGGAAATTAATACGATATTTATAATTACTAAATTAAAAGTTAAACAAGTACAATGAAAATATAAACACGAGTAGGTCGTGTGTGTTAGGGCACACGCGCCACGAGGAATAAGGGTGAAGTTTCCACTAATGCCGGGGGTTGTTAAACAATCGGCAATCGCTCGTAATGACGTAATTTGATGATATGTGAACAGCTGTTAGACAAATGACGGTGCTGCAAGCGGGCAAGGCAAGAAGCCGTCGGGATTTCGAAACCAGTACCTCATCCCCAGGGACTCAACTACAACTGCGGGCCACGGGACCAAAAGGCCGCACGAAATTAAATATATATCACTTATATCGCCGTCTGCTTTATTTTAAAACGAATGTTTGTCCACCACTCTCCCCAATCTCAAAAACCTTTTCACTTCCCTGTCCTGTCAACAAAATTAAACTAATCTAACCATTAAATGACGATACATTTTGAGCAATTTTTTGTATACCTATACCTAAACTAACGAGCTCATCGTTATCTCTTATTGTAGCTGAGTCTATTTTGAAAATGTGCGACAGGGATATATTTAGTAGAGTTGTAATAGTTGGGTGAAGATTGGTGTGCGACATTCGCAAAAAAAGAACATGTAGCTTAAAATGCGAGGTGAGCAAGCATGACTGGAGAATAATTGCTGAGCGGTTGGTTACGTGTCTGTTGAACTGAAAGAAAATAACGACGGCGGGCAGGTGCCACCTGAAATTTCAGCCTGATAAACACGGGGAGGGACTCTTTACAACCCCAATAATCAGATGAAATTTGATTAAATTGAGAATTGTTTGTTGAATAATTTTGTTGGTAACAAGTGCGCGTTTGTGCCTGTGGGGAATGAATGGGGGACAGGAGGAATAAGAGAGGAGAGGAGAGGAAACCACCCTGTCCATCTAAAAGACGGTCCCTTGTGGTCGTCGTACCCCAAGCTTGTTCCGAGCTTTCGCAATCATTTCCAACACGTTATTACACCACCACCCATCATTTTATTCCAGATATAAATTGCTTGTTAAATGATGGTGAACGATATTTACGCCCCGAGCTCCGAGCTCTGCATTTTAAACTAACTAAAATGCACAACGCCAAACTTATTTCATTAACATTAAACATTTATAAAAGCTCCTCGTCCATAATTCATCCCTGCTGTTGCAGTTTTTAATTATGCCCTCCTTAAAATTGTTTAATAGGTGTTAATAATTGGGGAATAAAAAGGGATTTGGTGGTGGACTGACGGGGTGAAGGTTCGCTGCTAAGAATGATGGACTTTTAGTGAGGACTAAAAGCGGACGAACTGTGAGATGCAGGACTCAACTTTAATTGAAAATGACAAATCCCTCTATTGAAATGGTAATCAACTACTAGGAAATCCTATTAGGATAAACTCTGCTCCTGATCGATACGGGATGGCAGTGAGTTGGACGAGGAGGCAATCATCCGATGGAATGAATCCAACTTGAAGACCGAATCAGATTTAACTCGAGCCCTCACATAAACACCATGTATAATTGTGTCGCTCTAATTCCAAACAATTTATTAACATTTCACTTAATAAACAACCTCTCATACGCAATTTTTCACATTTTCATTTTCTATTCCAAAAATCAAGTTACCTATGACCATATTTTAAAAAATTCTTTAACTATTACTCCTACACAAAAATTACTCCAACCTTTTTTAAAGCTGACAAAATTTCCTACTTTTTCTATTCTAGCAAAAAGTTTCCATCTTCAACCGTTCTTGAGTTATCCGCTGCTGAAAATCGACCATTTCCGCAAAACCATCACATTTTTCGTCAAACTGGATGGAAGTTATTGTGGGATTTCTTATTCACAATTCACAAGGTCGTTTAGCAAAAGAGGCTAATAAAAAGTTGTACTGTGATTTTTGATAGCTGCACCAACATATCAAAAAGTAAAAAAGTTGCAGAAAGTTCTTATATCTACAGTTCACCGTGAAAACTTAAATTATAGTAAAATACGATAACTTTCTCTCGAATGCCAACAATAAGAGCCTTCTAATCAAGCTGTTGGTAAAAAACTTGAGGAAAACAAAATAAATCCACTCCAGTAGTGAATTTCGAAGATGTAAAAATCTTCCGTGGTTGTGACAAGCGAAGATGTGGACTCTTATTATTGGCGAAAATCCCTTCCCAGTATTGCATATTCCTCGTGAAACCTGACCGATGAAAAGTCTGTACAACAACAAGAGTTGGACCACACAATTTCTTTGCAAGAGAAGCAAAGTGAACTTTACAAAATTATACAAAAAGGGCAGATGCATAAAAGAACCAACGGAGATGTTTACCACCCCTTCATCGACAACTTCTGGAGGCTTATTCTTGAGTCGATCGAGATTGTGTCATCAACGAGACTACTTATTCTTTCATGTGAATGAAAAGAACAGAATGATGAAAGTCGTCGACGCGACGACACGATCTCGACTGGTCCAAGAATAAGCCAATTTAGACATGCAAGGGTGCACAAATTAATATAGAGCTAAACATTGGTATGAATGTTTGGAACACCATTATAAATGAATGCTGAAAAGTCCCCATCGATCCCATACCTGGAAATAAAATTATTCAACGTCAAAGGTCTTAAAAATGGGGTTTTCGCAGTTTTCATCAAAACGGTAAGTTTTATCATAAAATTAGTTTAGACAAAAGTTGTAGATCATATAATTATCTATAAAAAATGTCTTAATACTTTTTTTCCTAAGAGGCACCGTTTCTGAGATATGACGATTATTAAAGTTGTAATCTTCATAACACGCACATTATTCGTCAGATTCATAATCGTCTAATATTCACGATTACGACTAAATTTCTTAACCAAATTTCAAAAACCTAGTATCGAATTAAAGGGGAATGTTTGTTTATAACCCTATCGGTATGCATTTTTTTAAGCGACGCGACGGGAAAGCTTTCAAAAGCGCTCCCGAAAAAGTCAATTCGTTTCGAGCGTGCTTTGAAAAATCGTAACTCCGCCGGGTTCGTAATCGAAACGACCAAATCGGGCCCCTTTTTTTCCCACATCCTCATTTACTATATACAAAATTTCCGACCCTCCTAGGTTAATCACAGGGCCAGGACGAATTTTTCTTTGAAACGTCAAAATGTCGCGTTTTTTTAGCAAAAGGTAATATTGCTTAGCTTTTGACTGTAGCCGGAGGGAAAAAATCACAAATGACATTTTCGTAAAGAGTTCTGAAGTTGGAAAATCGGGGTACAATTTTGGACATTTTTTAACGAAATTTAAAAAATCGTATCTACCAAACGACTGGACCGATTTTAACGAAACGTGGCTAAAAGTACCGTTAATACCCTAAAAAATAATCGGTTTTATCCGGCGCCTTCAGCGGCGTCGGAATTTATTTTTCCAAAAGCGTAGAGAAAATTGGTAGAGGAAATTGGGCCAAAACGGCACAAAAAATAAAAAATCGCTACACGTGACCTGGAAGAAGATTGATTGAACGATGTAGGTTGGCAGTTTTGAAATCTCTTACTTTTCATTTCACCTCACACCGACCTGTTAAAATCAAAATTGTGTTTTTTCAACCCCCAGCGACCAAAATAATCGCTGTAAGGTAAAAACACATCCAATCGTCTAACTAAAATATGCAATGGAATGAGATTTTCAAGTACTACTATGCGACGCGTTGACTTTTTTCAATTTCCAAAAAAAACTCAAAATTTTAATCGCGCAAAAAACTTAGTATAAAATGAAATTTTGACCATTTTTTTACCCCCCTGCCCTTTCATCGATTTTAACGAATGATGGCTTATCTTAAAGGTTTTTGCGTAGGTCTTCACACAAAAAAAGATTCGTTTTGATATCTTTATTCCTTTAGAAATTATGACCGAATAACCGTTGAAAATTTGAAAATTTCACTTTTGGACGAAGAAATTGCTATGAAATTTTTGATTAATCGGAAAATAATTAATTTTGACCGAACCAGTTGGTCGATTAGAACGATTTATGGCTTACATTGACCAATAGAAAAATATTTTTACTTGTATTACAGCTTCAGTGATCTGTATACGTGGCGTGTACTTATGCCTATTATGAAAATTACAACTTTTTTTAACTTTTATAATCGTTATATCTCAGAAACGGTGGCTCTTAGGAGAAAAAGTATAAAGTCATTTTTTATAGATAATTATATGATCTACAATTTTTGTCTGATCTAATTTTATGATATAACTTACCGTTTTGCCGAAAAACGTGAAAACCCCATTTTTAAGACCTTTGACCTTGAATAAAGTTTTTTCCAGGAATGAGATCGATGGGGACTTTTCAGAATTCATTTATAATGGTGTTCCGAACATTCATACCAATTTTTAGCTCTACGCTAATTTTTGCACCTTTACTACTACTTTTAGAGCTAAATTGACCGGACTAATCTTTGGACGAGTACATGTACCGATCCTTCATAAAATCCATTTTTTTTAAAGTAACTCTATATTGTTAAAACTGTCGAGGTTTGAAAAGTTAAAACTAGCAATTTCTTCTTTGTTTAATAACATAAAAAAATATTGGGATTATTTAGATTTTTTAAATATTTTTTGGGAAATTTATTAATTTATTTGGAGTGTATTCTGCACTTGTCAGTGTCAAAAATTGTGTTTAAAATTCATTACTGTACCTTATTCACTAATATACTACATATTCAACAAACCACAAATAGATTTATTATTTAAAGCTTCAGTAAAGCTCAAATAACATGTACAAATGCGTTAAATCAAAAAAGTATGTACCGAATATAAAAGTTCATGTTTTTGCCACCAGGGGTATTTTAAATTTACTAATCATCTTATGCGCCAGTTTTAGGACGCCCTGTATTAAATATTAAGTTAAGTAATGTTATGTAATTATTTAAGAATGAAAGAATTTAACCTTGGGCTTATAAATTATCATAACGCGCTGTTTGTTTAAAGCAATTAAAGGTGATTGTTTGAATTATAATCACTTGAGTAAATAAAACGCGCTTATTCGTTTATAATTTACAATCATAATTTACAGCTACCAGTAATAAATTACCTAAAAAGTCGCACTTACAAACTAGCTTTAATAAAAAATGGACGTAATAAACGTAGAAGATGTCAAAGAAATAATTAAAAAACACAAGAAATCGAATATCAATATCACCAATTATGACATTCAACCGCTTGTGGGCATCAACGGTTGATGCGAGTGGGTCTTTACACCGTAGTATAGGTCAAAAACACTCTTTAAAAAATTACTGATGGATTATAGGATAAAGATTATTTTGTAAAAGAAAATAATTGTTATTTTCTAAAATAAGTGTATTTTGTACAAACTATTGAGTTATTATGACATTTTATATATCTTTTTTTTTAAGATAACTAGATTATTATAACAAACAACAAAACTTATCGCAAATTACCAACAAACAATAAAATAACCATTTTCGGCGGAAACATACTCCCGGCCTTGAAAATGAAAGTTTTCAAAAAATTATTCACAGTTCTGAGATGTAGGCAACGGACAAATCTTGGTGGCCGCACGTTTTATAACACCAGTGTTGATTTTGATGGAAACTACTCTAACAACTTCATCTTTTCCTTTAAAAACCTCGATGATTCGTCCCAATTTCCAAAATAGAGGAGGGAGATTATCATCCTTTATTAAAACCAAATCCCCGATTTTGATGATCTTGCTGGACCTGTTCCACTTTTTTCTTTGTTGAAGTTCACATAAATATTCCTTTGACCATCTTATCCAAAAATCTTGACGAAGTTTTTGCAAATGCTGGTATGTACTTAACCGATTCTCAGGAATTGAAGATAAATTCATTTCCGGTAATGCATTTTGATGACGCCCAAGAAGAAAATGCGAAGGAGTTAAAGGATTCAAATCTGAAGGATCCATAGAAAGTGGACCAATGGGTCTAGAATTTAATATTGCCTCTATTTGCACCAGAACAGAATTTAAATCTTCATAAGTAAGTAAACAATTACCTATTACGCGTTTCATATGAAATTTCATTGAACGTACTCCTGCTTCCCAAAGACCTCCAAAATGAGGTGCTTGAGGAGGTATATAATGCCATTTAATATCTAACTTTGATATTTCGTTTTGAAAATTTAACTGGTTAGTTTTTAAAAATGTTATTAATTCGCGCATTTCGTTATTTGCCCCTACAAATGTGGTACCATTATCAGAAAATATTTCAGCAGGGAGACCCCTTCTTGAGATAAATCTTTTTAATGCAGATATGAAACAATCTGTGGTTAAATTTGAAACAAGTTCAATATGAATTGCACGAGTATTAAAACAGACAATTAAACAAGCATATGCCTTGCTAAGTTTACACCCACGTCCCTTTCTATCTTTGACTTGAAATGGGCCTGCATAATCTATTCCGCAAATAGTAAAAGGTAAATTTGGAATTAACCTCTTTTTTGGTAAATTACCCATAAATTGATCAATTGAAATTGGCTTGGCCTTAAAACATTTAATACATTCATGACATGTTCTTCTAGCAAGATCTCTTCCGCCAATAGGCCAAAATAATTCACGAATATTTGAAAGAAGCAACTGAGGACCAGCGTGCATATATTTCTTATGATAATAATTAAAAAGTATTTTGATAAACCCTTGTTTAGCATCAATTACTATTGGATGCTTTTTATTAAAAGGCAAATCGGCATTTTCTAGCCTACCACCTACGCGAATTAAACCAAGATCGTCAATAAAAGGATTTAATTTGGCAATTTTACTCGAATGATGTACTATTTTCCTTCTTTTGAGAAATTTGTATTCCGCATTAAAAGAAATTTTTTGATGCATTTTAAATAATTGATTAGTAGCATCTCTAAGTTCAATTACCGATATTGGCCCTAAAATGCGATTCTGCTTTGGGATTTTACAATTATGTAAGAATCTCTTCATAAAAGAGAATACCCTTTGCAATTTAATAAAAGAGGAATATTTATTGAGAAGACTGATTTCGAAAGTATAACTGATGGATGCGATCAATACTGTATTTGTTTTCATCTCAGGTAAATCATTTGGAATCTGAGATCTGAGAAAAGTTGGCCATTTTGATGTATCTGACATTAACCACGATGGACCATTCCACCATAAGAGGCTATCAACTAACACCTTAGCAGTCACACCCCTGGAAATTAAATCCCCAGGATTATCGTTGGACCTGACGTGTCCCCATTTGCAATTGGTTGTCAAGTTTTGAATTTCCGCTATTCTATTACCCACAAATTGTTTTAAGCTAGAAGGATTTGACCTTAACCAATATAAAACGATTGATGAATCTGTCCATAAATAACAATTATTAATTAAATTATTCAAACTTAAAGATTTAATTACTTTATTTACCAATCTTGAAAGGACTAAAGATGCACACAATTCAAGGCGAGGAATACTTGTGGATTTTATTGGTGCCACCCTAGATTTTGCACATAAAAGCTTTATGTTTGATTTACCCTGATCATTAATGCTCTGTATATAAATACAGGCTCCATAAGCTGTAGTGGAGGCATCAGAAAAACCGTGAATATTTATTGCAACAGTATTTTTTAACAAGACATGCCTAGGAATCTGGAAAGAATTTAATGACATGAGATTGGAAATAAAATCTACCCAATTTTTCCTTATATTACAAGAAACAGGTTCATCCCAAGACAATTTCTCCAACCAAAGTTGTTGCAATAAAACCTTACTCACAATTATAACAGGACCAAGTAACCCTAATGGATCAAATATTTGTGAAATTGTAGATAATATAGTTCTTTTGCAAATTTCTGTTGGTAAATTTATTTCAGGTATTTTGTATTGTATAACGTCTTCACCGGGATTCCAATATACCCCAAGAGTTTTAGCGCATTCACCAAAATTTATGGGCATTATTTTTATACTATCATTGCTATTTGAAAATATTTTAATTACTTCGGGATCATTAGAAATCCATTTGCGTAAATCAAAACAACCTTGACTTAAAACATCAGAAATTTGTTGAATTAAAAAAATAGCATGAGATGATGATTCCGATCCAGAAAGTAAATCATCCACATAAAAATCTCTTTTTATTATTTCCGAAACTTCAGGAAATTTATCTTGATTCTCCTTAGCCAATTGATGAAGACATCTAATTGCTAGAAATGAAGCTGAAGCCGTACCATAAGTAACTGTATTTAATTCGTACGTTTCGAGAGGATGTGATTGATCTGCACGCCAAAGAATGCACTGCATATGACGTTGCTCTGGATTAATTAATACCTGTCTATACATTTTTCCAATGTCAGCTGAAAACGCTATTAAATGACGTCTAAATCGTAACAAAATTGAAAAAATATCTTCTTGAATGATAGGACCAACTGATTGAATATCATTCAAAGAAACTCCAGTTGAAGTGATGCATGATGCATCAAAAACTACACGTAATTTGGTAGTGATACTACATTCTTTTAAGACACCATGATGAGGCAAATAATAAATATCTTTTATGAATTCTGGATTTTTTAATTTAGTCATATGATTTAGATTTTTATATTCCTCCATAAATTCAATATACATATGCTTTAATCTTGAATTTGAATGAAATCTTCTTTCCATGGAATAAAATCTATTAATTGCTTGAGTTTTGGAATGACCTAACTTAGATACATCGTCCTTTAATGGAATTGAAACGATGAATCTACCTGAAATGTCCCTTCTTGTGCTAGCAATAAAATGTTGCTCACAATCATCAAAAAGAATTGTCTGAGGTGACACTTCCTCTATTTCCCAAAATTTCATTAATTGATCTTGAACAGTATCAGTAGAAAAATTACAAATAGTCATATGGATTCGAGTAGAAGGTATTGAACCAGATATCACCCAACCAAGCTTAGTTTTTTGTAAAATTGGTAAACTGCAACCCAATTCGATTTTACCAGAGATTATAAGATGCCAAAATATTTCAACACCTATTAACATGTCAATTTGTGAAGGTTTGTAAAATTCAGGATCTGCTAAAGCAACATGATTTGGAATATTTAATCTTGTAGAATTAAATATGACATTTGGAAGATCATCAGATATTTTAGGAATAACTATACAAGACATATTAAACGAAAAATCATCTTGAAGCGACGTAACTTCGACTTCACATTTTGTTTTGAAATTAGTTCTAATTTGATTAATTCCAACAACATTGATGTTAACGGGATCTTGTTTTAAACCTAATTTAGTAACAAATTCCGCAGTAATAAAATTGGATTGTGATCCAGAATCCAAGAGAACCCTACACGATTCAAGATATCCATTTTTATTCGCCACAAGAACTATTGCAGTTGATAATAGCATTTGATTTTGAATATTAGAAGTCGAATTTGATAAAACCCTTTGTATGCCTTCTTTATCATTTGTAGATACCTCATTAATTGAAGTTTCAGAAATACGTTTTGGCTTGGGTTTATCAAAATGTAACAATGTATGATGCCTTTGGTTACAAAATTTACATAATTTTGATTTACAATCGCGATTAGAATGATTTTGATAAAGACAATTCGTACAGAGCTTAAGTACCTTTACTCTATTGTACCTTTGTTTTGAATTTAATTTAAGAAACTCAGGACAAATATAAATTTTATGTGCACCATTGCAATTCAAACAATTTTCAGATGTCGATATGAATGTATTAGATGTTTGGAATTTCTTATTTTTAAATGATTGGTGCTTTTCAGAAGTAGAGGAACCATCAGAAAAATTATTTTTTGGTAAGGATTGTATTTTAAGAAGCATATTAGCCTTATCCTTTAAAAAATTAATAAATTCATCTAAGGTCGGATATTCCCCTGTTTTTTTAAAGCTCTCCCATTCACGAAGAGTTATTGCATCTAACTTGGACTTAGTAAGATGTATGATCATAAAATCCCAACTCTCTATAGGCAATTTTAATATTTTTAATGATTTTAAATTATTTTGAATAATTCGTACCAATGCACGAATTTCAAAAGACGATTCTTGTGTAATTGTTTTTACATTAAGTATTTTATCAAAATGATTTTGTGCTAAAATTTCCTTATTTTCAAAATTTTCGCACAATGTATTCCATGCTTCCTCATAATTATCTGAACTTGTTTCAATATTATCCAGCAATTCTAAAGCGATTCCCGTTAAAGAAGTTTTTAGATAATGTAATTTTTGAAGATTTGTCATACGCTCGTTGTTATGAACTAAACTCGAAAAAAGATCACGAAATGATAAAAAATTATCAAAATCCCCATTAAATTGAGGTAAACGTATCTCAGGAAATTTGACTGATTGGGAAGCATTAATGTCAAACTCCTTCGAAATGGTATCACTTTTGTTAACAACTTCCAAAATACTAGAATTTAAAATTGTAGTTTTGGAAGCATTTTTTATTAATACATCTGCTTGAGCAATAGCTTCATAATATTGATTTTCAAATAATTCCCTTTCGGAATTTTCAATATCATAATTTTCATTTGAATCTATTAGAAGATCAATTTCTTCTTGAATACTGTTAAATTGTTCAAAAACGACATTTAAATTTAAAAGTCGCGTTTTTAGTTGTGATAAATCATTTTCTGACAATTCGATTGTGTCAATTTCAGAAGCATTAAATTTTATTAAAAAATTTATGAATCGCGTTAATTCACCTTTTTTAACTCCACGTTTTCCCTTTAATACCTTTAATTTTTCGGCATTACTCATATTTAATTTAATTTAATGTAAGTGGTACAAATAATAAGCAATATCAAATTAAAAACTATTTTGGTGCTCACATGGAAAATATTCGATGAACTGACGACTGTTGAATCTTGAAGAATTGTTTTCTGGACTAGCAGTAACAAATCCTCTTCTGGACATGCAGATTGGCTTGTTTATTGATGATGAACCATATAATCTTTATCCAAATCCGGTTCGAAGGACCAAATGATGCGAGTGGGTCTTTACACCGTAGTATAGGTCAAAAACACTCTTTAAAAAATTACTGATGGATTATAGGATAAAGATTATTTTGTAAAAGAAAATAATTGTTATTTTCTAAAATAAGTGTATTTTGTACAAACTATTGAGTTATTATGACATTTTATATATCTTTTTTTTTAAGATAACTAGATTATTATAACAAACAACAAAACTTATCGCAAATTACCAACAAACAATAAAATAACCATTTTCGGCGGAAACAACGGTTTTTTTGGTGAGCATAAAATTTTAACAGTGCAACTTGAAAGTGGTGAAAAATGCACTTTTTTCATAAAATTATTCCCCGAAATGGAGCCGCAAAAGTCAGTAGGTGAGAAATTTGGAGTTTTCACAAAAGAAATCAACAATTACAAACTTTTTGAAAAAATAAAAGAAACTTGTCCAATATTGGGAACAGTACTCCCCAATTGTTACTTGACCAAAGAAAATTTGCTGCTGGTGTTTAACAATTTAAAAGAGGAACAATTCCAGTTGCTTGATAAATATGAGTATTTAAACTATGAGTTGATTACGTTCGTTTTGAAGCAATTGGCGGTGATGCACGGTGCAAGTTTGGTTTACGAGGAGCAAAGAAGGCGCGATCAAAACGACTACACGCTATTACTCGAACATTCCAACGATTTAAAGGAGTTATTTTTTAATGATGATTATCACGAGTGTATTGAACGAATGGAAGGAGTTTATAAAGCCGTAGAAAAGTCGTGCGAAATATATAATCTTAAAAAAATCAGGCTAGAGTTGTACAAAAAAGTTGGCAGTGACGTTTTCCGTTTATCAAAACCCTCGCAAAAATTTAGAAATGTGATATCCCACGGCGATTTATGGTGCACAAATTTCATGTTGCGTTTAGAAAACGATAAACCCACAGGTTGCAAATTCGTCGATTTCCAGTTTTCAAGATACGCTCCACCTGCCAATGATGTCATATCACTAATTTACTTAACGACGCATAAAGATTTTAGGAAGGAACATTTGTACGAGTTGCTTGGAATTTATTATTCGCAACTGGAAAAGATTGTTGGTTTACACGGTTTTAATTTGCAAGGGATCGTAGGTTTTGAAGATTTTTTGAATAGTTGCGAAGAGCAGAAAACTTTTGGTATAGTACAAGCGGTCATGTATTTTCCGTTGATTCTATTGGAGGAGGAGGAAATGCAAAAGCTTTTTAAACAAAAACAGCTCGCTCAAGAAGCTTTAACCACCGATAGAAGTATTTTATTGACGTTTACTGAACGCAGTCAAAAATTTCACCAACGAAATAAAAATGCTATCATTGATTTAATTGATTTATGCCAAAATTACGATTAATAAAATTGTTTTTAAATAAATATTCCATGTTAATATGTGTATTATAATTAAAGTGATGATGAGGGGATGGAGTAGAGAGAGATGAAACACTGTTTACGGTGGTTTTATCGGTGGTCACCAGATAATCTAAGCGTTTGCACAACGCACAACACCGATAATAAAGTAATTATTTTCAAATTACCACAACCGTTGTCTACTTTGTATGGAAGCTACGGTAATTTGCTTTATATTGAGTCCCTCAAACAACCTCCTCCTCATTTTAAAGTATAATTCACCCTTTAACATTAATTCCTTCCTAAAAAATTAAAAAAAAAATATTTTTCACACGAGAAAATAAGCGCACACTAAATAGATTAGGTACAAGAACGCAGGAACAAGTATCGATTATCCTTCACTTTTAGCGACCTGTATTTAAAAGAAAAAATCAATTTTTAATTATTACTGTAACGAAATTATAACATGTAAGCTCTATCATGCAAAATTATGTTATAAACAATCCATACGTAATTGTAAAACCATCTGAAAATTTAATTGAAATAATTAAATTATTATTACAATTATTTTTTCTTTGCATCATACTGTATATTATTTTTTTCGTTGCCAAGCGTAAGGTTGGCAACGTGTATCGCGCAATCCTGTGATGACAGCTGTCATACTCTATACTCTTACAGTTCTATGGTATAACCTAAAAATTATTATAAATAAATAATTTATGTTTAAAAGAAAATCAGTTCCTCCGTTAAAATGCAGGCCAGAACCGAAAAGACCAACAAAACCCACGTGCATGAGCTCGCTATCAGATTTGGGGAAAGCTACAAAGCGAGGTGTAAAAAAGTGTCCGAACTGTGGTTTTATAAACGGCAGCAGGGGTTTCATGTGCAAAAACACGTTTTGTGGTAAAATTTTTAGGGCTGATAAACGCAAATTGCAACCAGATTCCGTTAAAATAGTGACAGGCACGACACGACAAATTTTCTCAGTGCGCATTAAAGATTTGCCTGACGAAAGAGGGTTCGTTCAGCTCCCCATTTTAGAGGAAGGCCAAAAAAATCAGTTGCTAAAAGTGGCGTTGTGTTTTATTGAATCGTGTCAGAGGTTATTTGATGATTCAATTTTAAAGTGTCACGAAAATGAGTTTCAAAATCCTGCAGCGGTGATTTGTAATCACATAGAGGTGGCGTTGAAGAGTGTATCAAATGCTAGTCCGTTATATTTTAAGCACGAATTAATAAATGGGTTGAAAGTGGAAGACGAGGTTAAAAAGAAGCTTTGTTTATTAGCAAAATCGACTGACGGACCTTTGGTGCAGAGAGTTAGTTCCAACGTTTTTGTTATTAAATGTTTGGTTAGTCCGAATTTTCCTTTGGGTTATTTACATTTTAAAGTAATTTCAAGCAAGGAAGGAGGGGATGATTTTCACTGCTTCGCCTGCGGATGCTCGGATCTCGTCATCATCAACTGTAAACTAATTACTTTAATACAACTCGAATAATTAAAATAATTGTTTCAGGTAACGACAATAACAAAAACGTAAAGTGCGAGCATTATTATGCAGCTATTTGTGCTTTTGCAAGCGATGATCGTTTTAATTACTGGTGCAGTAACGTAATTCACTCCGAATTTAGTAAGAGGAATTATAAACGACTGTTATAATTTATGTAGTAAATATTTTTAGACGAAATGTATTTACCGAGTTTCGAGCTTAACTTGGTGAAAATGTTGGAGCAAGAGAATAATCAAATTCTACAACAGGCTAATGTGGAAATAAAAATTTTAGCACCCGATTATGTAGTGAATAATCAAAAAGTGGTGCAGAAGAAGGGTTTAAATGAAAGAAATAAACAAACGAATGCAAAATTGCTACAAAAACCTGTGCTAGATTTTAATTTATGGCTTTCTTCAGTCACTGAAAGTATAAATAATTCGTTTACGACACCAAACATCGCATTAACTTTTTTTATACCAAACGTAAGTATTCGTATAGCGGGTATTAAATTCCTAACTTGATTTTATTTTAGAGCTTTTTTATTGCGCTACGAAATATTCTATCGAAATCTTCAGCGAAGACTAAATTGACTACTTTTTCCAATGAAGGTGGAGAAAAATATGTTTTAGAATCCTGGCATGTTACGCAATTTACTGATTTGTGCACCGTTTTTAATACAAACCTTATTAAATTAAATATTTTTAATAACGACAATTTGTTGGCCAAAAAAGTACCTCTAGTCACAATCGAATGGATTGATAGTGTTTATAAAATTACAAAATTTGGTGAATTAAAAATTTTAATTAATACCGAGTTGTAATAAAAAAATGTTTTGAAAATTCTTAATTTTTTTGTTACCAAACAAAATTTTAGGCTGCAATTTTTTATGTAGTTTTACTTTTGAATGTATTTGTAATAAAATATAAAAAAATTGCGCTCTTATTACATTTCTTTGTTTAATATTAAAAACATTAAATCTTAAAAAAGTGACTGATTTTTTTCATACTTTTTTAAATTTTTTAACTCCTAGCCCGATTTTGAAAAAACTTTTTATATAAAGACTAACAAAATACAGTGAATTCAAAAAAGACTGAAACCGCAACTATGCAACCAAACATACTCTGTAGTGATTTTAGACTTGCTAAGTTGGTGTACCCGTTAATTTTCATTCAAATTTGAATCTGATCTGTCACTTTAATCAAAGCGTCTCTCAGCAGTTTTTCTTCGAGTATTTTTCTCATGTCATTTATCAGTGTGTTGCAAATTTTAATAAAAAACAGCTTTTCAAAACTAAAAATTAGTGCAGTTAACCTATTCGCGATGTTTTTTTTTCACCGGAGCACAACGCATTAATTTCAGTGTAGCCAACTGTGGGAAACTTTGGTTTCGTACCTTGCAATTTCAATGGTTTCAATCTTATTTGAATTCACTGTATAAAAAATTGTGCTCATACAGTTTTTTTTTATTCTGTCTTTCTCATTAACATGAAAAAATAAAAGTCTGTCCTTCTAATGTCGAATTCAACATCATTGGTCATGTGGGTTATTTTTCAAGTAAATCAGTTACAATCTGGTATACTTTGCAGTAGATATGCATTATAGGCAACCCAAGATACACTTACATGCATTGTAAGTTGAAGGTAAATTAAATATCAAAATAAGTTTTATGTTATTATTTTAAAAAATTTGATGTTTAAAGAAAAGATAGCATGCGAGCTTTTACCCCTTATAAAACAATATAATATTGTTTGCGATTAAAAAAATAAAATCTGAAAAAGTGACGATTTTCACTTTTTTCTTAATTTTTTGATTCGATGTTTCATTTTGAATAAAAATTGATTTAGTTTTACTTAGGATTGTATGTGTAACAAAATATAAAAAAAATTGCGACCTTACATTTTTTTGTTTTCTATTAATAAAATAAAATCTGAAAAAAATAACTGTTTATTTTCACTTTTTTCTTAATTTTTTGACTCACGGTCCGATTTTAAAACAACTTTTTATGTACTTTTATTTAGGACTGTATGTGTAACATGATATAAAAAAATTGCGCCTATACATTTTTTTGATTGTAATTAATAAAATAAAATCTGAAAAAGTGACTATTTTCACTTTTTTCTTAATTTTTTGACTCAGGGTATGATTTTGAAAGAACCTTTTATGTACTTTCATTTAGGACAGTATGTGTAACAAAATATAAAAAAATTGAGCCGTTACATTTTTTTTGTTTTCAATTTCTCAAAAATAAATTCTGAAAAAGTGTTTATTTTTATTTTCGCTTTTTTCTTAATGTTTTGACTCAGGGTCTGATTTTGAAAATACATTTCATGTAGTTTTACTTAGGATTGTATGTGTATTAAAATATAACAGAAAATTGCGCCCTTAAATTTTATGTTTTCGATTAAAAGAATAAAATCTGAATAAGTGTTTCTATTTATTTTCAATTATTTCTTAATTTTTTGATTTTGAAAAAAAACTTTTCATGTTGTTTTACTTAGGATTATATGTGTAACAAAATATAAAAAAATTGCACCCTTACATTTTTTGTTTTGGATTAAAAAAATAAAATTTGAAAAAGTGACTGTTTATTTTCACTTTTTTCTTAATGCTTTGACTCACGGTTTGATTTTGAAAAAACTTTTCATCTTGTTTTAGTTAGGATTGTATGTGTAACAAGATGTGTAACAAAATTGGGTCCTTAGATTTTTTGTTTTCGATTAAAAAAATAAAATCTGAAAAGTGACTGTTTATTTTCACTTTTTTTCTTAATTGTTTGACTCGGGGTCTGATTTTGAAAAAAAAACTTCTTATGTCCTTTTATTTAGAACTGTATGTGTAACAAAATCTAAAAAAAATTGCATCCTTACATTTTTTGTTATCGAACAAAAAACAAAATCTGAAAAGTGCGTCTGTTTATTTTCACTTTTTTTCTAAATTTTTTGACTTGCGGTCTGATTTTTAAAAAACTTTTTATGTACTTTTCTTTAGGACTGTATGTGTATCAAAATATAAGAAAATTGCGCCTTTACACTTTTTGTTTTCGATTAAAAAAAAATAAAATCTAAAAAGGTGACTGTTTATTTTCACTTTTTTCTTAATGTTTTGACTCAAGGTTTGATTTTGAAGAAAACTTTTTATCTAGTTTTACTTAAGATTGTATGTGTAACAAAATGTGTAACAAAATTGCCCCCTTAGATTTTTGTTTTCGATTAAAAAAAAAATAAAATCTGAAAAGTGACTGTTTATTATCACTTTTTTTCTTATTTTTTTCTGATTTTGGAAAAAAAACTTTTTATGTAGTTTTATTTGGGACTGTATGTGTAACAGAATCCAAAAAAATTGCACCCTTACATTTTTTGTTTTCGATTAAAAAAGAAAATCTGAAAAGTGCGACTGTTTATTTTTACTTTTTTTTTTGAATTGGGGTCCGACTTTCGAAAAAAAAATTTTATGTAGTTTTATTTGGGACTGTAATATGTGTATCAAAATTTAAAAAAATTGCGACCTTATAATTTTTGTTTTCGATTAAAAAAATAAAATCTAAAAAAGTTATTCTGTGTATTTTCACTTTTTTTTTAATTTTTTGACTCAGGGTTTGATTTAAAAAAAAAAACTTTTTATCTAGTTTTACTATGCGCCGTTAAATTTTTTGTTTTCGATTAAAAAAATAAAATCTGAAAAGTGCGACTGTTTATTTTTTGTTTCTTAATTTTTGACTCGGAGTCTGATTTTGAGAAAACTTTTCATTTGAGACTGTATGTGTAACAAAATATATAAAAATGCGGCCATACATTTTTTTTGTTTTCGATTAATAAAATAAAATCTGAAAAGAGTTTATTTTCACTTTTTTTCTAAATTTTTTCACTTTTTGACTCATGGAATTATTTTAATATGCATTTAAATATTATTCAGTCCGCTACAAAATTCGGATTAATTTTGAAAAAAAAATACTATTGGTTTCAATTATTCATAATAATAATAATTATTATTGTTTGCAGCTATAAAATGTATAATTATCAACATGCGTTTGCAATTAAACAATAAAAACGCCAAGGTAAACTAAGAATGAAAGATGTTGCAAAAAATAATTTGTAGAATTTGTTTGATTTTATTTCTGCCGCAGTTCATTAAATTATTATCAATCTGACCGAGATTGGAGTTTAATTTAAAAATAAAACCTCATTGCATCATTCCACGTTTTAGAATATTATAATTTCTTTGTTTTATTTCGTTGTAATTATGCTTATCTCTGCAAATGGGAACTTTAATGTTTACAAACATTTGGTTTAAAATAAAGTTTAAAAAAACGTGATTATAATACTTTAATTGCTTAGTTTATTGCGTTGAATTTATTATCGACGTGATTATGCATACAGGGTGTAATTTCGTACTGGCTGTGACGTCATAACACTAAAAACTACAAGTGGAGGTAAACAAAGTAAAACTAATATAATTTTATAAAAATATATAATTTCCCCTAAAATACGATAAATAAAATTGCAGTTTTAAGAAAAAAAAGTTCAAAATTAAATAAAAATTCGATGTAATAATAAGAGGAGCTTAAATTTTCAAAAAAATGAACAAATTTATATTAAAACTGGTTGATATAATTCTGGTTTGATCACTTTTTTGCCTTGAATTGTTCGTCATGTAAAAACCAGTCCTTGTGTCTTACAAGCTCATCGGCCCAATAATCCACTTGTTCTTGAAAAGCCCCGTCCTCACCTCCATACTCGAATGGCAAAACTTTCCGACTTACAACTTTATGCAAGCCCCTGATACCCCTAAAATGCACGTTAACGCGATTCCTCAACTTCTCACTCATGAAACTTTTGAAGACATTAAGGACGACGTTGATGTAAATTGGAGCGTGGATGAATTCTAGTTGTTTGGGCCTGCAATGGTAATTCTGCCAGGAGTGGACTGCTTTCTTGATGATGTTAGGTGTTAATAGGGAAGCATGGTGGATGGAAATTCCAGTCATATCAAAAATAGTGGTCACCCCATAAATCTGCACGATTTCATTCTGTTTAGCAGCAATATCCAAAATCATGTTTCCTACTTTAAAAACATCATCTTGCGAGTGTTTTTTGGGGTCGTGTGCTGCTGTACGAATAATGATCACTAGCCGATTTTCGTGGAGTTTCCTCAACGGGACGAAAACCCCCAATCGGGCGAGTTCTTGTATCACAGGAAGACTTGGATTTCTGTTCGAAAACCATTCGGGAACTTGGAGGCGTAGAGTGTAGTAACTCAAAAGTTTCAATTTAACTCGTTCCAAATTGAACTTGCATCCTCGCAAAAACGCGAGGATTGTGAGATCATCGCTCGAAAAACCCAAATTTGGATGGGCCAACACCCATTCTCTCACTTCGGTTATGTCATCATCTCTCCTCTCGTCGCTTTCGTTTATATTTAATTTCGCGAACTGTTTCACGGATTCGTCGAATGGAAACACGTATTTAATGCAAGACATTTCATACGCGACTAAAGTATACGTTTAAGCCAGAATTTAGCGACAATTATTTATAGCACTACGTCATCACAACGTTTTGTATTGAACAAAGGTGAAATATTAATCGCTTAAATTCAGTACACCGCGATTAGAGCTTCCTATATATAAATCAATTATTATTTATTGACATTTTTTTTACAACTCGTTTTGATAAGATTTTATGAGCCAGGTTATTTTCATTATCCATTATTATTAGTGTTTACACTGATTTATTCAAACTGTTATCGTTTCAAAATTAGCGTTATGTGCTTATTTAAAACATGAATGTTTTTTTTTTAAATAACCTCTTTTGCACCCAGTAACTACCTAAAGTTAATTAATCTCTTCCACTTAAAATTATTATCATGTTCTTATGTTTTAATTATAATAATTTGAGTACTGATAAAATATTTAAGAAAAAAAAAATAGGAATGATTTTATATTATTTTGATTCCCCAAAGGACATTTTAAAATAGAGAATTTTATAAAATTTAAGTTTACCTTGGAGTTTGGTTAATTGCAAACACATGTAACTAATTAAGTTTTATGGCCGTAAAAAGTAATTATCAAAACTTATTACTATAATAATTTACATTAATTATTATAATTTCAATTTTTTTCGATTTCGAGTTATGACTGAAAATGTAGTTTAAATAAGAAAAATCAAAGTTTAGCTGGGAAATTTTTCACAAAATAATTAAATTTTTGAAACTATTCAACCCAGGAAGACGTTTAATAGTTTAAGATTTTCCCCGCCACCTCCCCCACCAAAGTACATTAAAATTAAAATTTTTTCTTGAGAATTGCGTTGTCCTCAAATTTATACCAACATTTTGCGAATTTTTCCAAAAAAACTAATGAACCGATTTTAACCAAATATTTTTTAAATTGTGTCTATCCACGGTGTTTACCTTTGGTAAAATTTTTAAACCGCCAAGTTTCATAGTTTTTGAAAAAAAAAATAAAAACAAATTTTAATGAAAAAAATTTTTTTTTCGAATTGTTTCAAGATCGATTCAGAATTTGTAAAAAGTGTCATTTTTTACTTTTACAAACTGCAACATGATTTTAAAGACCTAGTATTTTATTATAGACAACTTATTAAACGTGTGTATGTGGTTGAGGTGATCTGTAATGGAGATAAGCTAAAAAATAGGACGAAGGTTCCAAAATTGCTCCTTTAAAACCCTTAAACTAATTACAGGTGTCGGAGTTCGTTCATATTTTATGTAATCGTTCATATTTTTTATTTTATTCCATAAAAATTGATATTTTGATTATTTTATTTATACAGGGTGATCCAGTCATTTGTAAACGATTTATAGCTTCTTTGCTATTAAACATGTCGTTTTCTCCAACATCTAGATACTTGTATGCCCCACAATTTAAAAATACAGGGAATTCAAATGAGACTATGCAACCAAACATACTCTGTAGTGATTTTAGACTTGCTAAGTTTGTGTACCTGTTAATTTTCATTCAAATTTAAATCTGAGTCACTTCAACCAAAGCGTCTCTCAGCAGTTTTTCTTCGGGTATTTTTCGAAGTTATTTCTCATTGTGTTGCAAATTTTATAAAAAACAGTTTTTTTTTCAAAACGGTAATTAGTGCTGTTAAAATATACAGGGTGTCCCAACGTGGGCGACTGAAACAAAGTTATATTTTTTTAAATGGAATGCCCTGTATATTTTCACGCTATTATTAAATATTTCATATTTTGTATAAATCACTAAGGGACTAAATCATTTTGTTTTGGAATTATTCAGCTTTTAGTGAAGAAAAGAGGTTACTTACTATGAAAAAAGCTATCGATGCTTTTCATAAAACAGTCTACCAAAAAATTAAAAAAAAACTATTTGTTTCAGAAAACGTGGAACTTTCATCCACAGCATGCAGAAAATACACAGGGTGAGGCAGAACGCGAGAAGTTAAATAGTTACGTTTTTTCAAATTAAACATCCTATTTTTTTCTCACCATTCGATAGCATTTTAGATAAGCTTTTCAACGATACCAGGTTTATATGGTGAATTATGAACAGTTTCCAATATCGCGTGATAAAAAATAAGAAAATTTGTGCCATAAAAACAAAACTTTCATAAAAATATCATACATTAAATAGATTTATTTTTATTTTTATATTTAACCATTATAAATTGCCTTTCTACGTTCTGGATCTTTGAAAAGGCCAAAACAAAATATAGACCCCAAAATCACAGAAATAAAAAAAACCGATGTGGAAAATAGTGGAATGGAAAAAAACTAACTATAAAAGGCCGACTTGGACAAATGGCCAAGACGGCCAATAAGCCGAAAGATAAGTAGCCGAATAGAACAAAATGCCGACTGAAAAATGGCCGAATTTGACAAAAGAGATAAATGATAGTACAAAATAATTCAAGAAATCGCCGATTTTATGAAGTATTCCTTGGAATTATCCAGCGAAAATTGTACCATTGATAAGTGATAGTATTATATACGATTGCGCAAAATTTTGTAAAAATATTTATAAAAATAAAAAAGTTATTTAGATTTTTCCAACTAATGTCCCAAAAAATGTAAATAAAATACAAAATAATTCAAGAAATCGACGATTTTCTTGGGGTTTTCTTGGAATTTTCCGGTAAAAATTATACCAGTGATAAATAATAGTAAAACACACGATTATACAAAATTTTAACAAATTATTTATAAAAGTAAAAAAGTAATTAAGTTTTTTTCAACCAAAGTCCCAAAAAAGGTGAATAAAATACAAAATAATTCAAGAAATCGACGATTTTCTCAAGTTTTTCTTGGAATTTTCCGGCGAAAATTACACTAGTAATAAATAATAGTGCCACAGACGATTGTACAAAATTTTGTAAGAATATTTGTAAAAATAAAAAAAGGAATTACGATTTTTTCAACTAAGCTCCAAAAAACGTGATTAAAATACAAAATAATCGGCAAATTTCTGAAGTTTTCCTTCGAATTTTCCAGCGAAAATTGTACCACTGATAAGTGATAGTACCATACACAATTGCCCGTGGCTTTTGTGTTCATTGCTCACGGGGTGAAGTTAGCTAACTACATTCCTAAACAATAAACTTATTGGTATTATTCAATAGTCGATAAAAAGTTTTTTCCTACTTTATAGTCCCAAAAAATGTAAATTAAATATAAAATACAAAATAATTCAAGAAATCGACGATTTTCTCAAGTTTTTCTTGGAATTTTGCGGCAAAAATTATACCAGTGATAAATAATAGTACACAACACGATTATACAAAATTTTAGCAAAATATTTATAAAAATAAAAAAGTAATTAAGTTTTCTTCATCTAAAGCCCCAAAAAAGATGACAAAAATAAAAAAAAAACCTCCAATAATTTGCTCTTTTGTCTTTCCTCTCTCTCTCTCCAGTTCGTCCATTTATCGCTCGCCCTCGTTTCTTTGGTTCTTTTGTCAATATCGGTCATTTGGTTGGAATATACAGTGCGGACATAAAGAAATACCCCCCCCCCCCCCTGCTAACTTTTGAACGGTTATGTTTTCGATTCTTAAAATTTGTCCACTAAAGTTTTTAATTGCGAACTTTCTAATAAAGGTATTTTTGATTTTGTGGAACTTCCGGTTATACCGAAAGTGGATAGCAACTTTCTTATTTTAAATGGAACACCCAGTATATTTTTGCATTTTTGTGTTCTCTATAAAAATACCATTAAATTGACCTAGCATAGTGTGGTCCACAATTAATACTTTCGGAATTACGCCCATTTGAAAATCACATTTTTATGCAACTTCATTTTCACCGGAAGTTGGAGCCAACTGCCCCAACTTCCTTATTTTAAATGATTTTCTTTTGCAATTAAGTTAATAACATTAAATTTAAACAAAATTATGTTTAACCTTAAGTTCGTTAATTTTTCACTTCTGGTGTAAATGAAGTTGCATAAAAATGCGATTTTTCGAATGGGGGTAATTGCGAAAGAATTAATCGTAGACCACACTATGCTAGGTCAATTTAATGGTATTTTTATGGAGAACACGAAAATGCAAAAATGTACTAGGTGTTCCATTTAAAATAAGAAAGTTGCCAACCACTTCCGGTATAACCGGAAGTTTCACAAAATTAAAAATACCTTTGTTAGAAAGTTCGCGATTTGAGTCCTCCGTAGACAAATTTTCAGAATCAAAAACATAACTGTTCAAAAGTTAGCAGGGGGGATTTACTTTATGTCCGCACTGTATAGACCTTTATTATTTTTGGTTACGATTTTGTCCTCAAAAACATAGTTTATTATTAAAAAGTTTTTTTTCTGTTTTAAATTTCGACCATTTGATTCAAATTATTTTACAGAGAATGTTTGTCTCAAATTCAATTAATTTGGAGGAAGTAATTTTATAAACTTGCTTAAGGGTGAAAAATTACTAGGTACGCCTCTGATTGAGATCCAAGTAGGATGCTGTCATTAAGATTGATATGAACAATTATAGTGGAATTATTAGCTGTATTGTAATTTTGCTTATCAATAATTAATAAGCGAACACATTAGTAATATGCATGAATAAATTTATACATATTTGATAGTCATTGTAAAGAATTATAAAAGAAGCAGCCTTTATTGAATTTTTAGCTCTGTTAAATTCAGTAAAATCGTAAATAATTATAATATAATGTAGTTAATATACAAAATATATTCATGGTGGCCAGATACTCTTGGAAAAAAATGAAAGAGGTTGTAGAGGACATCAAAAAAGCAACTTTTATCAATAAACCCATGTCCATTTAGTGATTATAGGGACCAATGGGCAGATTCTGGTCAGAATTAAAGGCCTTTAATTTAAAACAAATAGTGTATCCATGGAAATTGTCCATTACAACCCATATAACAAATTTAAATTTAAAGGCCTTTAAACTTAAATGATTTGACCAGAATCTGGGTATAAGGTGAATAAAAAATACTTCAACCATTTATTTATGTCTATAATATTTACAAAAACCACTCAAATTCCATGAACCAGCTTGTGTATCGAACACAATGGGAAAATTTTTGATCAATTTTTGTAAATTTTATAAATACAGGTAAACGTCGTTTTGCCCCGCTTTACGCCGATTCACAATTACGCCGGTTGGTACCAGAGTGGGATTTTCCGACTTTCAAAGTTAGTTTGCATTTTGTTTTTAAGAAAAAGAAAAAAGCACGAAAAATGTGTGTTCATTTTACGCCGATTTTTTTTACGCCGGTGTCTCTCGAAACGGAACTCCAGCGTAAAACGACGTTTACCTGTTAATAAATAATAAATGGCTTAAGTTTTTTTATTCACCAAAGTGACTAAACATCTAATTTGCGGTCTATTGACAAAAGTTGCTTGTTTTGATGTTTTTTACAATGTCTTCCATTTATATGATAGGATTTCTGGACACCCTGTATATTTAGTTCAGATAGATACTTTCAGCGTTTTACAGTACTGAAATTTTGCTTAGTGGATGAGATTCGAAATAATTTTAAAAATTGGTTAGGTTGAGTTCGATTTTATTCTTTAGTTTATTGGTCTAGAAAAAATGGAAATCTTTTTGTCGTGGAGAAATCTCTGAAGAATTTTTTTGAAAATGGTTCAAATTTCATTTTAAATTTTTTTCATATTTTTTAATTTTTATTTAGTTTTGTTCATATTTCATCATTTTTATACATACATATATCGTGTGAATTGAGGTTGGTAAAAAAGTGCGTTTTTTATTATTATTGTTTATTTATTAAAAACATACATCACAATACCTTTAAATTATAATAACAAATTAATGTAATGCTAAAATCTAAAATAGTTTGAGCACTCCAAATGATAACATTAATTAAATAAATACTACGAATAATAAAGTTGTTAATTTTCTGTCATGAACGAAAAAACCCTAAAATTTGGAAATAAAAACTAGCACTCGCGTATCAAAGAAAATAATATACAAAAATATATTCTAATCTATATAAGTATAACTGATTTAAAAAAATTATAAAAAGTGCTCTCCTTTGTCATAAAATTGTGCTTTTCTAAATTTTTGATCAGCACGGTTTAATTTTAATATCCTGTCTTTTTATAGTACATAATTTTAAACTAAATTATCAACCTCGTTTGACTCTTAAAACAATCATGCTTATCGTCAAGAATAAAACGATCCAAATAATCGTCGAGACGAAACCCATGTAGACGTCTCTTTCAACGATGGCCCAACCCCTCGTGAGCATGGCTCGAAGTGACGTGGTGGCCAGTGTCAACGGAAGGAAAGTACTTATATACCTTAAGACAGTAGGCATTCCTTCAATCGGCCAAATTACCCCGCTCAGAAGTAACGTGGGGTAAAAACTACCAAGCGCCAATTGAATCGCATTTCGCTCCAATTCGCACACCGCTGAAATAACGAAACCGAAACACATCCCGCAAAGACCTTGCAGAATTGTTAGAATCACCACCCAACCGATATCACCTTTACATTGCACTCCAAAAACGAGGATCATGAAGATCAAGACTAAAGCGGTTTGACCACACATTACCACGAATTGAGTGACCACGTGGGAAAATAAGATTTCACCGGGGGATACACCTAAAAGAAAAATAAAGCTCAAGTTAAATTACATTGAAAAAAGGTTAACCACGTACCAGCAACCCATGAGCGATCGAGTAATCCCTCAGTTCTTTCCACGATTAAAGCTGATGACGTTAGAGCCACTGCCAGGAAGAAAACAATTCTGCAAATAAGAGATTATTTTTTTTTATAGATTTAATTAGATTATTCTTACGTTAAAATTACTCCTGGGGCAACAAAATCGGTGAATGATGGTTTGCTTGAACCATAAATTGGTTCTTTAAAGCTAATGGGGACATCAGCAATGGCTTCGTTTTGTTCGCAAGCGTGTAGCAGATCCTTGGCGAAATTTTGATACGTCAATTGCAAATCCCTTTGAAGTATTATCCCTATCTGTTGATCTTAAATTTGATTTTTTTATACAATTCGTTTAATTAAGAAGGTAGCTACTTACTCGACATATCAAGCCACACTCTGACCTCGCTTTGATCCAAAGTTTCTTCATCAGAATCCTTCCCCAGAGCCATCCTGGCGACTAAAGCATCAGTGAAATTTTCGGTAAAGTACAACGCGCCCCAAGCATCCCCGTTTCGAACCGCCTGCACCGCCAGTTCGGGCGTTGCGTAGTAATGTTTAACCAGCGTACTATTCCCGAGATTATCCAGATATCGACAACTGAGATTGCTGAATTTGCAGCCCTGTTCGAACGGACAATCTTGATAGGTTTCGTTGACGTATTGCATTTCGTGGTTGACGATGGCGATTTTCAACCCGGTGGGATCGCGCCCTATGGCCAAACAAAAGAGGATGACCTGCATCACGGGTAAGGCGAAAATAAAAAGCATAACCCCGACATTTCGCCACATCCGGAGGAAATTTTTCTGAAGTAGCGCTTTGATTTTACCCACTGAAGTTATATCTGAACAGCTGCAATCATCGCAAGGATTACTTATACTTTTCCTCGAAGATCCCGCACGACCGTTCCTCTGAAATTATAAAATTATTACATGGATTAGGTGGAAAGAAAATATTTACATCGAGATGTCCATTGACGCCTTCGTGAATCAAAATTTCTTTACTCTGATGAAAGTTCAGGCCCACCACACCGCTTTCCTCTGTAACATAAATTGAATCTCCTTTTTTGTCCCAATTTAACGTAGCTAAACTAATGTTGTTAGAAATATTTTGGTTTTCCACTGGGGCGATTACATTGGACTGACCCTGTTTTCTGGATAGTTTCAGGAACACCTCTTCTAAGGACGTGCAGTTATAAAGCGTCAATAAACGTTGAGGAGATTCTTCCGCCAAAAGTTTTCCACTGCGCATCAGACCAATCTTTAAATAAACAAAAATATAATAATTGATTGATTAAAATATTCAAGTATGTTACAGTGTGTGCTTGTCTTGCTTCCTCAATGTAATGCGTTGTAATTATGACGGTTTTATTTCCATCTTTCGTGATTTGCACCAAATGGTTCCAAATGCTTTGACGTAAAAGCGGGTCCACACCTACAGTGGGTTCGTCGAGAATTAAAAGTTCAGGATCGTGCATTAAAGCCACCGCGAATGATACACGTCTTTGTTGTCCGCCACTGGAATTTTTCCCAATTAAATTAATTCATTTTTATTGCGAGATTTTTACCTGAGGTTTTTGACCATGCGATTTTGGCTTGGTAAGTCGAGAAAGTTGAGGAGGAACTGGAGTCTTTCGTTAATTTCGGGGGTCTTCATCCCAAAGATCCAACCGAAATACATCATCGTTTCTTTGATGGTGAATTCACCATAAAGAGCTATTTCTTGCGGCATGTATCCCACTCGTTTTCCGGGTACTCCGGAACCTTTAGTACCCGGTTTACCACCTAGGACCCATATTTCGCCCTCGTTTAATCTCCTCCTCCCCACAATGCAACTGAGAAGTGTCGTTTTTCCGCAACCGGAAGCACCCAATAAACCATATCTGAAATTTCATCAATTCTACAAGCACAATCTAAATGGTTGATTTTAAAATTCGTTTTTGGTCATAATTTTTTTCGCGTTATCTTTCTTTGTCTGTACTAAAAGATTACTTATGACTATTACTTTTACTATTACTTATGACTTTAAGCTTCAAGATTTTGGAGAAAACTAGAGTCAAAAATTGCCCCCCTAGACAAAACGATTTGGCACGTGATAACTTAAAAATGGTACGGGGGTAATTGGAGATAACAAATATCAACTACCACCTTTGCTTATGAAGTAGGAAGCTTCAGTGTTTCCAAAGTGATTGGAACTCACAAAATCAAATTGAAATAAACAGATCGAGTAATGCCTCTCTCTGAGGTGTAAAATCTATAGTCAAAATCCATGAGAAGAAATACCTGTCAATCCGGATACTATTTTTTGCTGAATTGGGTTGCATAAAAAATCTAAGGCAGAAATATTTTGAGTACTAACTAGCTCCATACCCCCTATCATTATTTGACGAAGTGGAAAAGCGTTATACACTTAAGGCTGTATTTTACTATTTGTAATTCTGTAAATGTAAATTCATATAATTTAAAGGAAGGACGTTATTGATGGTGGTTTCCTGGTACACCGCTTCGTATGGAAAACCAAAGAAAAGTTTTCTTTCCTTATTGACAAGTACGTAAACTATGTAGAATGTCATTATGGAAAGGAGAGTGCAATTGTCTTTGATGCATGTCCTAAAAGAGCAAATGAAAAGAGCATAAAATCAGCTTAGCGTGACTGTAGAAATAGAAATTGTTCATCAATAGATATTATATTCGATGAAACAATACTACTATGACTAAGATATAGACCTTCTGGTGCCTTTGATAGAAGCAGCTCCAGATTCATTCAATTTATACTTACTATAGCCTAGAAATGGCAAACAAGCAGATACACACTTTACAACCCGATTGGAATCAAATACTCTGAACCTGTAAAAGACCACATCTTATTTCTACACGTCTTCAGCGACTCTGATTCAACTTTAGCAATATTCAGACAAGGAAAGCTGAAATTTGTCAAGATCTTAGAAAGACATGCAAGAAGCTGCTGGTGTATTTAGCAAACCCAATGCAACTCCAGATCAAATCGATACAGCAGTTTATTTTAACTTTAACTTGCCGTACTGATAAGTCGCTGAATGAAATACGCCATGAGCTTTTCATCAGAGCTCTTCTAAAAGATAATTTAATCTTCCCAGTCTATTACCTTCCACTAATGTAAAAGCGCGGAGGTATTCCCTTCTTTCCTATCTTTGGGTTAGAAGATATCAATACATGGGCTTTTTCCATTGACGACTTAAAGAGCCAACTTCTCAATTCAATTTCCTGCAAGTGCACCAAAGGAAGCCGTGGTGGTTGTAGGTTGTAGTTGCAAGAAGAATGGTATAAAATGCACAAATATTTGTAAAGCGTGTAAAGACCAGTATGAAGAGTATGGAGAGTATGGAGAGTTCACCATCCGATGAGGACGAACTGGTTATGAACTCAGGTTCAATGGAGAATCATGTAAATCTTGCCACCATCAATTCTGAAGAAAAAGATCAATCCATGTCCACTCATAATGAAAATGAAGAAGCTGGAGAGGAAGTGCATTTTCCTCCAGACGCATAACTTTAGCTGTATTTTGAAAAAACACATCATATAGAGCATTTCACGAACATTGGAGAAAACTCAATATATTTGTATTAATCGTAAACTAAATCGATTAAAACAATTTCCAGCTTTCCTCTAATTTTTTTCGAAATAGACATGTTTTTGAGCTTATTTGATTGCCCTTTTATTATATTTGTAAACCCATAAAAATGTAATAAAATCCCTAAAATATTGCTTGATTTCATGTTTATATAAAACAATAAATATACATTAATTGGCTTTCGTGAGCAAGGACTCCAAGGATAACTACTTTACGCATTTAAATAAATTAAGTATGTAAAATTACAGAAGTATCAGCTGCAAGGAGACTTAATTGGTTCGATAAGATTAATTAGCTGAAAGCACACCACTTGCTGGTTTGTTTGTAAAAAAAATAATCGCATTTGCCATGATTTAAAAAAGCCAATTTTTGTAAAACTTACATGGTACCCTTTTGTACAGTCATGTTAAGGTCACTAAGGACATGGTTGGGGTTCTTTTTTGATCCAAAATGTTTGTAAGCATGTCGTACACATACAGCCTGTTGGCGGCGGGCCCAAATTGTGGATTGTTGTGAGTTCAAAGGTGGAGGATGAGGTCTTTCCACGCCAACGCCAACGCCAACCAGGTCAGGACCTGGTGTCACAGGATCTGCGTTCATTGCTGAATTTTCACTGAAATTAAACGAGAAATTAACACTAGAATTTATTAACGCTTAAATTATTTATAATTTTAAAGAAAACTCGCGTTACATAACCAAAAATTTTGACAATTTTGACATTTAAACTTGATTTCCTGGAAAACTAAGCAATAACTCGAGGTTTCCTAAATTTTTTTTAGTAACCATTTAGTTATAAATAATCATCATTAGCAGATTTTAAAAGGTTTCAGTAATCAATTTTTGAAAATTATTAACTTTTATTGCGTTTTTATTGTAAACTCAAAGTCTAGACCAGAATTACGTTTTTATTGAAATAATTGATTAGTAATGCATGAAAATTACATTAATAAATCACCTTATTCCGTAATTATTATTGATCGATGTACATTATTTAATTATTAATTTTGTAATAAACAAATTTGTCATATTTTAGTTTTTAAAAACATGATTATTTAAAAGAAGCTAAATAATATTTTTTAGATTTATTTTAAATTTTTTTAGTGTTTAAGGCAAGGGATATAAAAAGTATCGTTAATTTGCAATTAAAAAAACCTGAAATGTTTTTATTAATTATAAAAAAATTAAATGTTGCATAGGAATAAAAGCAATTAAACTTTTATTTTGTCCCCGTCCTTGATTATTCACTTCAACATATATTTTTTAAACATTTTTTATTTCTTGGAAACAGTGAAACTAAACAACAATATAAATTAATATGTTATTGTAAATATTATTAATTTAATAAAAGTAATTAAACGAACATTTAATTTAACGCTAATATGATTTTTTTTAGTAAAATACTATTTTTTAAGTTAAAAAATTCTTTTTAATGCACTTCCTATTTAATAAATCATTTTAAATAATAACTTTTTTGCATATTTTATACTTCTTAGAAAGTAAGCGGGTTTATTAAAAATAATTAATTACATGCTACTTTAATCGTTTATTACAATAATTATTCTAGCGTGTTAATTAAATTTTAAATAAAATTATTTATACCTTGATTCTTGAGTGGATTCTCTAATTCTTGATTGTGAAATTTTGTTGATAATTACTGTTTTACTCATACAAAAAATTTAACAAAAGATTTTTTTAAATGCCATTTTTTGCTGAATTGCTAAATCTTGTGTAATTTCATAGGGTTAACCAAATAAACACAAGGGCACAGGAAAAAGTTTAATTAATAAAATTACGAATTTTATCAATATTTTCTAAAATTTTATCACTTTAGCAATTTCATATTTTTTAATTTTCCCCTCGGATTTTTTCAACAGACTGGAGTTAATTTTTTGCAGAATTCTCAAATTTACTCAAATCAACCACAAACTTAATTATAACACATTTGGTTAGTTTTTTATAAATTTTTGAAAAACATTTCATAGCTTCAACAACTAAAATAGTGCAATTTTTACAAAATCTCAGTTTTTTTATGTTTTCCTTGGAATTTTTCAACAAACTAGGATTTAGTTTTTATAGAATTTACTAATTTATTCAAATCAACTGGAAAATAAATTCTAGCGTACGTGGTTATTTTTTTACAAATCTTTGAAAATCATCTTACAACTTTAATAACTAAAATAGAGCAATTTTTATATAATCTCAGTTTTATTAATATTCCCCTTAAAATTTTTCAACAAACTCAGATTTAGTTTTTGTAAAACTTTCTAAATTATTCAAATCAACCGAAAAATAAATTCTAGCTTACGTGGTTAATTTTTTATAAATTTTTAAAAATCATCAAGTAGCTTCAACAAGTAAAATTGTGCAATTTTTACAAAATCTCAATTTTTATTATGTTCCACTTGGAATTTTTCAACAAACTCGGATTTAGTTTTTGTAGAATTTTCTAATTTATTCAAATCAACAGGAAAATAAATTCTAACCTACGTGGTTAATTTTTTACAAATTTTTAAAAATCATCATGTAGATTCAACAAGTAAAATAGTGCAATTTTTACAAAATCTCAGTTTTTTTAAATGTTCTCCTTGGAATTTTTCAACAAAATTGGGTTTATTTTTTACAGTATTCTCCAATTTATTAAAATCTGTAGGAAAATTAGTTCAAGCTCGCTTAGTTATTTTTTTTTATAATTTTTAAAAATCATTTTACAACTTCAACAAGTAAAATAGAGCAATTTTTATAAAATGTCAGTTTTATTAATGTTTCCCTTGGAATTTTTGAACAAACTCGAATTTAGTTTTTGTTGAATTTTCTAGTTTATTTAAATCAACCAAAAAATAAATTCTAGCTTACGTGGTTAATTTTTTATAAAATTTGAAAAATCATTATGTAGCTTCAACAAGTAAAATAATGCATTTTTTATAAAATCTTAGTTTTTTTCATGTTCTCCTTGAAATTTTTCAATAAACTCGGATTTAGTTTTTGTAGAACTTTCTAGTTTATTCAAATCAACCGGAAAATAAATTTTAGATTACGTGGTTAATTTTTTATAAATTTTTAAAAATCATCACGTAGCTTCAACAAGTAAAATAGTGCAATTTTTACAAAATCTCAGTTTTATTAATGTTCCCCTTGGAATTTTTCAACAAACTTGGATTTAGTTTTTGTAGAGTTTCCTAATTTATTGAAATTAACTGAAAAATAAATTCTAGCTTACGTGGCTAATATTTTATAAATTTTTAAAAATCATCATGTAGCTTCAATAAGTAAAATAGTGCAATTTTTACAAAATCTGAGTTTTATTAATGTTTCCCTTGGAATTTTTCAACAAACTCAGATTTAGATTTTGAGGAATTTTCTAATTTATTCAAATCAATCGAAAAATAAATTCTAGCTTACGTGGTTAATTTTTTATAAATTTTTAAAAATCATCATGTAGCTTCAACAAGTAAAATAGTGCAATTTTTACAAAACCTCAGTTGTTTTAATAACAGTAGATTTTGGTGTCCGTATTATTAATTAATAGGGTAGAAAAAGACTAAGTCGGCAGTTCGGACGAAAGTTTTTATTGTTATTAATTAACTCATTCGCTTATGCGTTAATTAATGAGTTAATTAATAACAATAAAAACTTTCGTCCAAACTGCCGACTTAGTCTTTTTCCACCCTATCAGTTTTCTTAAGGTTAGCCTTGGAATTTTTCAACAAACTCGGATTTTGTTTTTGTAGAATTTTCTAATTTATTCGAATCAACCGGAAAATAAATTCTAGCTTGAGAGGTTAATTTTTTATAAATTTTTAAAAATCAACACGTAGCTTCAACAAGTAAAATAGAACAATTTTTACAAAATGTTATTTTAATTAATGTTTCCCTTTGAATTTTTCAACAAACTCGAATTTAGTTTTTGTAGAATTTTCTAGTTTATTTAAATCAACCGAAAAATAAATTCTAGCTTACGTGGTTAATTTTTTATAAAATTTGAAAAATCATTATGTAGCTTCAACAAGTAAAATAGTGCATTTTTTTTAAATCTCAGTTTCTTTCATGTTCTCCTTGGAATTTTTCAACAAACTCTATTTAGATTTTTTCAAAATTCTTCAATTTATTCATATCAACTGCAAAATAAATTCTAGCACACGTGGTTATTTTTTTACAAATCTTTGAAAATCATCTTCAACTTTAATAACTAAAATAGACCAATTTTTACAAAATCTCAGTTTTATTAATGTTCCCCTTAAATTTTTTTAACAAACTCGGATTTAGTTTTTGTAGAATTTTCCACTTTATTCAAATCAATCGGAAAATAAATTCTAGATTACGTGGTTAATTTTTTATAAATTTTTAAAAATCATCATGTAGTTTCAACAAGTAAAATAGTGCAATTTTTACAAAATCTCAGTTTTTTTAATGTTCTCCTTGGAATTTTTCAACAAACTTAGTTTTAATTTTTATAGAATTTTCTAGTTTATTTAAATCAACTGGAAAATAAATTCTAGCTTACGTGATTAATTTTTTATAAATTTTTAAAAATCATCAAGTAGCTTCAACAAAGTAAATTGTGCAATTTTTACAAAATCTCAATTTTATTAATTTTCCCCTTGGAATTTTTCAACAAACTCGGATATAGTTTTTGTAGAATTTACTAATTTATTTAAATAAACTGAAAAATAAATTCTAGCTTACGTGGTTATTTTTTTATAAATTTTTAAAAACCATCATGTAGCTACAACAAGTTAAATTGTGCAATTTTTACAATATCTCATTTTGTTAATTTTCCCTTAAAATTTTTCAATAAACTCGATTTCGTTTTTTGCAAAATTCTTTAATTTATTCAAATCAACCGAAAAATGAATTCTAGCACACGTGGTTATTTTTTTATAAATTTTTGAAAGTCATCTTACAACTTCATAAAGTAAAATAGTGCAATTTTTACAAAATTTTAATTTTTTTAATGTTCCTTGGAATTTTACAATAAACTCGGATTTATTTCGGGCATAACAGAGACGTATTTATACATATAAGGTCTAATAGCGGTGCAGCCCAGGGCCTCTGATTTTGGTGCCCTCAAAAAGCTAAATTGCAATTTAAAAAAAAATTAAAAAATAATATTTCGGGATGAGACCAATTTTGTAGTATGTCGGTATCCCCATAAAAATTTTAAGCAGTTACCCCCCCCCCCAAGTGCTAAATCCGTCCCTGATGAAATGTAAGAGTGAAGTGGTGAGATGAATTTGTAACTTAAAGTGCGGAAGAATGTAACTTTTGTACTTTTGTACTTTTGTAATTAAAATGTATCTTGAGCTTTGGTTTTAAACGAGCTTTGGTTACATAAACGTTATGTGTCCGTTCTTAAACAATCTTGTCCTACTTCCTTCGAATATTGAGTGCACTTGCTTCACCTAGGACGTAAGTCTTATATGACTAAATGGACTTTCCATTTCGACTGTTTTATTAGTTGTTGTTATTCGAGATTTAAAAAACCTCAATCAATTTAGTGAAGAATTAACAAAAAAAATTGAAATTAAATCATTTCTTACCCTTCTTCTGAAGTCATCGTAACTATTTTTGTGTTATTAATTTATTAGCACCTTTTAATTTGTGCTTTAAAAAATTCTGCCTTTAAGTTGTGCGATTAATAAACTTATGCAATTTAAAAAACTTGAAATTTTGGTGATTAGATACAATAAACGTGTGAAAGTAATTTAATTTTTGTTTTAACAAAAATTTAAGCGATAGTAATTGTTGAACAAATTACACTTATTTGTTACAAAACTTGGAAAATTGCATGTTTTGTGGAGAACAGAAGCAGGCTACTAATAATAAAAAAATAAAAGCGTGCCATGTGCTACAACACAGGACATAAAATATTGATTATTTAATAATTGTGTTTAGTTAAAAGTCGAAAGTATGTCATCAACTATGATGACAAATTTCTTATTTTTAAAACACTTTTTTACAAGAATTTTACTAAAATATGGCTTGATTTTCAGTGGGTACAGGAATAATATTAAATTTTAAATTAGAAAAAAGAACTCGAGGGGAAATAATTGGGTATTGTTTGTTGTACACCTAAGCTTTTAATTTTTTTTGTTGCATCTCGTAAGTATTTTTTAATATCTAAAAACGTACATCACGATTTTATTATTACGAATTATAAATACCATATTAAAAGTAGATACTTTTTTTTAAACCCAATTATTATAAAAAATGCAAATTTTAAACTAATGACAATAAATAAAAAAAATAATGTTTTAAAATCAGCAAATTTATTGCAATAATAGTGTAATCATTTCAATTAGGCACATTATTTTTTTCGAATTATTTGCATGACTCATTTTTACATTAATTACAAATTTTAAATCAATAATGATTGCATTAGAAGTGATTCAATCGTGAGTTGCATTGATAGAATGGAAGTAATTAAAATAAAAAAAAGTGACAAGCCAAGTTAACAAAATCAAGGACGTTACATATTTTCTTGCAAATATGTGCTTATTTAAAATAAATTTAAAAATAACCAAAATTATTTAAATTTTGAAACAATAATTACAATAATTTAAATTAATATAATTATGATTGATGTGAGAAATATGATTAAATTGTATAAATAGTATAAATTATTTATCATTTACCTCTCCATCATAAAAATTCCGCTAATTATATTTTTAAGGCTCAAAGTACCTGTAATTGTTATTCGTGCGAATATAAAACAATAATTTTTATTAACCACAAAATTAATAATCATTTACGAATAACAAAACTTTTAGTGTCGAGATAATTTTTTTTATCAAATGAATTTAACAACTTAGGTGTATTTTCTTCAAGAAATAAAAAAGGGGCATATTTAAAATTAAAACTCACAAGTTCTTAGGACAATTTAAAAAATATTTGGCGAAAATCGGAGTTTTGGTTTTTTTCACAAAAATTTCTCCAATAAAACTGGCAATGCCCTTAAATGTTTTGGCAGCTCAAACAATTTTTTTTTCTGAAAAATTATGATAGAAAATTTACATTTTTGTTAATAATGTACAACTAAAAAATATATAAAAATTTTAATTTGGTAAATTTGTAAAAAAATGTGTTTATTAAAAAAATATTAGAGCGTTGCGTGTTAAAAACGTCTGTGTTATGTAAAAATATTTATTTATCAACGTATTAACAATAAGCTGAAAATAGTTATTTTTATTATCAGTTACATAATTTAATAATTCGAATATCTTTGCACATATTTTAATGGCTGCACTTAAAATTTAACGAGGCGAAAAGCTCTTTTTGGGATAATTTAAAAACAATCAAGTAACAATAAATATTATTGCAATAAAATACATTGTAAATATTTTTGAAATTCGTCATGACTAATTTAATTATTTTTTGAAAAAAATATAACTATAGAATTGCTAAATAGTGTGAAATACTTGTCTTCGAACAAATGAAAGTCTTAATTAGAATAAACCATTAATTAATAATAATAATAATAAAAGCTCGAAGCAACAAATAATAACAAACGCACCGTTTGCAATAATTACACACGCGCATGAATAAAATTAGAGTATAAAGAAAGCGAATTTAAAATTATAAAATGAGAAATTTTCTTTTGGCTCATATTTTTTAAAATTTTTGTTTTTTTTTTGTAGGGTTTGCCAAATATTTTGTGTTTACGAGTATTTAAAAAATTGTTAATGTTTCAATAAAAAGCAAGAATAAATATCAAAACAATATTTTTTTTTGATTTATTAATTGTAAAAGGGAAATTTTTGCACGCTAATTAACAAACGCATTTATTTAAATCCGAATTGAATGACTTTTACTTTTATGATTATTTATGGTTAAGTGGTTAATTTTCAAAGGAAATCGTTGTTATCAACATTTACAGCTTTTAAATTAGGTGCATTTACTTTTAATTCAAGGCAAGATTTTGATTAGAATACGAATTATACTATAATAGTATAATAATAATAAACCATCAGCCATTTAAAACAAAAATTTGGAAAAACCCCATCGTTTTTTTTATAAAAATTAAAAAAAATATACACAGAGATATAATTTATTTGTAAATTTTAAGAATATAAAAAAAATAATTTAACTTTATTTTTTTATTTTTTTTTAATTGGCTGTGGGATTAAAAATTTATTGTTTATTAAAAATTTAATTAGAGAATTATAAAAGGTACAATTAAATTAAATGCCTATAAATTATCAAAAAAAAATAATTAAAGGTCATTACATGATTTCATAAAAAAATAAAAATTTCAGTCAATGTAAAAAAGAATAAATTACTTGTAAATTATAAGAGTAATAATTATGTGTTTTATAATTTTGCATATATCTATTAAAAATAAATAAAAATTGCATGTTTTAATAAATAAAAAGAAAAATCTGCGTCGAAGAACAAACAAATTGTTTACATTGGAATTAGAAAATTTGCTTGAAAATACAAAGCCTGGCGCAAATCAAACAAAAATAAAAAAATTGAACAGGTTCCCTGCGTCATCGTCATGAGAGGAGTTCACGAGCACCTTGAAAGAAGGTCTGTTTATTATTATTATTTTTTTAATTTTATTGCTATAATTATAATGAAATTATCTTTTCTGGCCATTGGGCGTGAAGCGTCTAAATTTACAACGGATCATAAATTTCGTGCTTTATTCTTTTTAACAAAAATTCCAAAAAAATAAAAGAAATTTTTTGCTTAAAAAATAATTGACCATGTTTTAATTTATTTATTTTTTAAAATAATTTTTATAAGGCTTCACTAGCGTGCCCAGGGGGGGGGGGGGTTTGTCTGCATTTACAACTGAAAAATAATGGAAATGAAAGAAAAAAATCATTAAATTCACTAAAAAGAATGAATTTTTGATGTTGTTTTTGTTTAAATTGTCGTAGGAATATATTTGTTTTTTTACTTGTCAAAAATGCCCCTTTAAAAATTTCTGGGTACGCCACTGATGGTCCTTCCAAACCAAAAATTTACTATTACAAGGATTAAAGAGCATTAAATTCAATTTTTACTATTTTTGCCAACAAATCCAATATGGTAAGTCTTTCTCTTTTAGTTTAGGAGTTTCAGAATTTTGAATTTTAGGTCACTGATTTTTGTCGAAAGTCAGTAGGTATATCGCTAATAATAATTTATCCAATATTTCTACAGATTAAAAAGAATTATCACTAGGTAACTAAAATCATCCTCTTACAATAGGTAATGACAGTAATACACAAATCGTTAATAAAGTATTGAAAAAAAAATCGCTAAGAAAAAAGAGATTGTATTTATGGTAAATTTTATGAAACTCCATCATATTTCCAATAAATCAGCAAAGATTTTGAAGTTTCTTTCACTTCTAAAGCCTTCTAAAGTTACTCTTATAAGAAGTATCCGGAGTACAGTTTGTTACGATCGGTAAGTGGACACGCATGAAAAGTAAGTGAAATTCATTATGTAGAAATTCTAAATATTTTTTAACATATTTAATGTAAAAATAAAACTAGGTAAATGATTAATATGTTTTTATTTTCGAAAAATGTGAGGTGAAACCTTTTTTAATTAAGAAAGTTTTCAAAGCGACCACCTTGATTTTGTAAGCAAGCTCACTGATTGTGTAGCATGTCGTAGTGTTTGTGGATTTTCCCGAATTTCATTGACGACAATACGAATTCGTTGCAGAAGTACATCCCTGTTGTTCACGACTTCCGAGTACACCTTTTGTTTCATCATGACCCATTAAACAAAACCCAGTGGACTAAAAACAGGAGATCTAGGTGGATAATGATGGTCTAAATAATGTCTTACCTCCCTAGCAAAATGTGCAGGACAACCATCTAGTTGCAGCCACATATCTCTTCTGGTAGTTAGTGGCAGATCATCCAAGGAATCACGGTATTCAATTTGGATGAATTATAGAAATCTTGGACTGCTTTAACTATCTGGTAGCTCAATTAGACCAATAAGTTGGTTGTCAATGATGGCGGCCCAAACATTCACTGAGAATTCTCTTTGAAATCCAGCAGGCCGGATGTTGTGTGGATTTTCTGCGCTCCATGTTTGAGGATTTATTAAATTGCAACGTCAGTCCACATGATATTTTTTAAAAAATCTGGAGTATGTCGGATCTTCTTCAGAATCCATGTACAAAAGATAGAATGGCTACGAACATTTGGTTCGTGTAGATCCTGTACTCGAGGGAAATGATAGGGATGCAGTCCTTCCTTCTGCAGAATCCGACAAACCGAGGTCATCTACATTCCCAACCGTAAGGAAATTCATCGAATGATGATGGAGGGATCACAAAAAATTGTTCCAATCTTCGACTCGTGGTCCAATAAGCCTCAAAGGTTGTTCAAATCTTCTAAAGATCCCGTACTCACTAAGTCTGAGGTGAATATTGGTAATTGTCCGGTAGTGGAATTCGCAAACAGCAGCATGGGAATTTCCATTACTGAATTCATATACAAAACGAATATCAGCGATGTGAGTAATGTTATCTTGGAATTGTTGATTCATTATGACACATAAACTAAGAGTATAACGGAAACTATAAGGCTTGTAATAGTACGGGCAAACCAGGAAACTGTTAAAAAATCCTAGTTTTTTATCAGGTGTCAACCACATCATACTTGACAAACTGTTCAGCGTAATTTCCAAATAGAAAACAGCCTTTCTCCCGTACTTAGTGGATAGATTCGAGGCTAACCTTTTCAATTCGGTTAATAATCACACCAAAAACATAATTTTCTGGAAGAGGTATGTCGACGATATTTTCGCTACTTGGATTGGTTCGAGGGAAGATCTTTCGAATTTCTTAGTTTTCCTCAACTCAATCCACCCGAACATCGATTTCACAGTTGAGGTCGAAGTTAATAGGAAACTTAATTTCTTAGATGTCACAGTCTCAAAAAGTATGGATAACTCCTTTAACTTTGATGTTAATCGAAAACCAACCCAAACCTCGAACCTAATCCATTCCACCATAGCACCCAAAAAGCTTCAAGTTTTAATAGATTGGATCACAGAGTATTAAATTTGCCACTTTCTAAGCAATGTAGAGAAATATCCACAATTATTGAATGGATACCCACAATCAGCCTGATAGATAAAATTCATAAAAAATTCACATATAGAATGGCAAGGGACTTAGCTTATCCGGTAGTGGAAGACTTATCCGAGAAACATTACTTCGGAATATCTTACTTAGGCCCTATATCTTCAAAAATATCCAACATTTTTAACAAACACAACTAAAAGATTAAAATTGGGTATAAGAGTAATTATAAGACCCAAAACTTTTTAGTACAAAACAATCAAAAGACAGAACTTTTGAACCAGACTGGGATATACCATTTAATATGTAATGATTGTAAATGTTTTTATATAGGCCAAACTTGCAGGAAACTTTGCATTAGAATAAACGAACATATAAAAAACAAAGATGGTGTATCCCACTTTGGCGAACACCTTTCAAATAACAAGCATAATGCAAAACTGTTGCACAAATACTCTTTCAGAGGGCTAAAAATGGACTTGTTAGAATTCCTCGAAATACAAAGGCAAGTTCGTAATAAGAATAACGGTTTGTTAAATGCACAGACCGACATGAATATCCCTATTCTTAATAGAGTTTGTTGGGGCTTTGAACCTTGATCTTGTTAATTCTTGATTTTTCTGTGTTCTTTTTCTTTTCAACCGTGGATTCACAAGCGTAAATTAAATAATCAATGTGTATAAATGAAATAACTATATAAAGTATTTTTTAGGTTAGACCATCTAACACCTAATTTTAAATTAGTTTTAAGGAATCTTCTGGTAACCGTTATAAGTCGAAGAGTGGATGTTGAATTTCTGTTATGTTAAAAAATTATATGTTAATGGACATTTTTTTCCTCAAATATTTGATTTGAAACTGACAAGTAAGCGTTTTAACAACTTTTTTCATAAAATACTATATTTGTGATTACTTTCATTTGATTATATGCAATAATAAAGCACCACTTTTCGTCATTTACCTAATCTTCATTGCATACGGAGGCACATCTAATTATTATGAAAATATGTTATTACTTCTCATAAAAGCAACTCCAAAAGGCTTTAGTAAGTGAAAGAAAATAACTATGATTTCAAAATCTTCCTTGATTTGTAGGGAACGTGATGAAGTTTCAGAAAACCTACAATAAATAATAAATATAACCTTAATGGAACTTATCTTAGATAAATTTTGAAAAACCTGAAAAAATATATATTTTTTAAATTTTCTTTTCTTTGCGTTTTCTTTTTTCATTACTTTATTAACGTTTTCTGCATTTCTGTTATTATCAATTGAAAGAGGATGGTTTTAGCTATCTAGTGGTAATTTTTTTAAATCTCTACACACATTGGATAAATTGTTATTAGCGATCGATGTACTGACTTCCGATAAAAATCGGTGACCGAAAATTCAAAACGGTGTAACTTCTAAACTAAAAGATATAAAGCGTACTTTTTTGTCGATGAAATTTGCTCTATACTATATTCAGTTTTAAGATAGAGTGACTGACAACAAAGTGTCATATGGAGAAACGATTTTGATTGGTCGTTGTATTTTCCAGAAGCGTTTTCAGAAATTTTGTACTCTCAGTTTGACAGAACATTAAATCCATAATAGGAGAAATATTAATTGTTTAATTTTCTTAAATGTCGAGCACCGATATCGAAAATAAAATTGAAAATTTAGCATTTAGCCGCTCTAAGAAAAAACTTAAAAGAAATCATCTTATTGTTGGCGTCTATGGAGGGGAATATCACTTGGTAGCTAAATACGGTCCTGTAGAAGGTGATGTTGACATAAATTTGTTGTCAGTCACTCTATTTTGAAACTGAATGGAGTATAGTTTGAACGGAACACCCTGTATAATAAAAGTTGTAGAGCATCAAATTTTGATTTTAGCAAGTGTCGAATATTTCAAATTGGGTCAAATATATACAGGGTGTTCCGAAATTAAGCAGCCAAATTATAGGAAGCGATTCTACGACAAATTTTAAGAATAAAGCTTCCTCTGAACATATGTCGGATTCGCTTCGTAAGGTAGCTAGAGCCCTTTCCTACCCTTTCCAGTCTTCATTACAAGGATGTGAGACGAGGATGGTGCCAGGAGGCTTATTCTTGGGCCGGTCGAGATCGTGAGGTCGACGACATTTATCATTCTGTCCTTTTCATTTACATGAAAACATAAGAGTCTGTACTTCTAGTCTCGTTGAGAATAAGGCTGCAATGCTGTGAGTAAGATACGCAGGTCTGTATCGAACAATTTTAAAATATTCTGACGTATGTATGCAATGTCAATAGCAGTTGTAACAATTATATTATAACCCTTCACTCTCCAGTTTTCCAAGAAGCATAGAAATGAGGCGTTCTTTGTTGGGGTCGTTGGACAGAAAATGCTCTTTCGACAGGTAGCTGTCATCGTTTCGTTACGTTTGTTGCAGATTATATGAGATAATTTAATTTTCCGTCAAAGGCGCTCTTTTGTTTTTCTGCCCTTCATGGATACATCATATGGGATTCATCGAAAACAATGGCGGTCCCTGGTTTATGGTAAAATTTTTCACATAATCAACATACTTTGATAGGACGGGTGAAAATGTTTCTTTGACTGCCAGAACACTCGGTGCGTAATAAATCAACCATCAATGACGTAAACAGGATTAACCATGTGCATATTCCCATCTTCATTGGTCAAAGGTTCAAATAATTTATAAAAAATAGATTTACGCGTTTTTCGCATTACAGTGTCATCAAAAATCGAAAGTGGATAGGGTGCCAGCTCATATTCAAACTATGTCTTTAGGTCTTTGTTAGACCTCTTGAAAAATGATGTGTCTGAAAATAGTAACAGGTACTACATCCTCATCATGGATACATTTAAGGGGTGTCACTCGACTTTTTCTTTGGTATTTTATGTCTTTAAAGTTGCTCCCAATTTTGTTTGGAATCCTTTGCATCCAATCTCATAAGCTACAACTCCAGTGTTTATATTGACATGATAAATTCTCCAGCAGGAAAAGAATCGTGTGAAGAAATCCAGTGTACATACTTCAAGACATCCGAGTCGTCTCTTCTAATCCTAGACAATCTAACATCTACATGTTGCTCCGATGAAGCGAAAGTGATGCCACAAAATTGTTCTATTTGTAGAGATATTTCAACGATAGTGGGCATAGAAGGAAACCATTTCATGAGTATCCTATTCCTCTTCCACGACTCACACCCCCTTCAGCTTTCATTGACTAAATTAGAATTTGCTTTATGGTCATATCTGACCAGCGACCGGCATATGCACACACACTTCGTAACAATACGAGGGTTTTCCAATTTTAAATTTCGATTACCAAGAGATGGCGCTGTTTGGCCCTCTATGCCAGTTTTTGAACTAAAAGATACAGTAATTGACAAATTTTATCAGGATATGATTGGTTAGAATTACTGTATCTTTTAGTTCAGAAATTCGCACCAGAGGGCGTATCGGATCTTAGAAATCGCCAGTAATATTAATAAAATTTATGAAAGTATTAGTAGTTGTTTACATAGTAACCATAGTTTTGCAACGTACTTTTAACACTAGTGTAGAGAGTAGTTTACTTTCTACACTTGTTAAAAAAATTACGTTTGTAATCATATTTTTAACGTTTTACGTTTGTAGAAAAATATGTTTATAATTCAGAATGCCAGATTTATATAAATGGCTGGAAATCGAGAGTTTAAACTGCCCCGAACCTTTTTTGATTAGGTGTAGAAAATTCAAATTTCTATAAATACACTTGATCGAAATGGAAATATTAGGAACTTTCTAAACTCAAAATTTGATGCTCTACAACTTTTATTGTACAATTTTTTTTATTTAGAGTAGCCGTTTTCGGGTAACAGACGTTTGAAAGTCACTATATTCTACATATATTGGATTTGTTGAAAAAAATAGTAAAAATTGTCGTTTTTTGACTGTCGATTTCTACCATACCAATGGACTTAATTTCAAGTGTTTAGTACTCATTCGACGTAGAATTTAATGCTCTTTATTTCATGTAGTTGTAAAGTTTTCGTTTGGAAGAACCGTTTCAGTTTTATAAGCGAAAAAGTAGAAAAAAGTCCGAAAATTTCGGGTTTTTTTGGTGCCCTCCACCAACTATTTAACTGGTAAGGTTTTCATAATTTATTGAACAATTTTCTTGTCATTTCTTTCTCTTGTTTATGTCTTACATTCTTTAATTTTTAAATACAATATCTGGTGTGGCCAATATAGTAATTAATTTACATAAGCTGCCCATTTATGCCTACGTAAAATGGTGAAAATGGTAAAATGGAAAGGCAAGGTCTTATTGAGCGTAATAAAGTGCCGAGTCTAATACTCATAAGTCCAAAGTGCAAAATTAATATTTAATTTAACTATTTACTTTACATGATCCTGCATTGCAAATAATCAATTTGTATTCGTGTTTAAATAAAAAAAAACTCAGTATTTACTTGAAAGTATAATAATTTTGTGTTTTCAAAATAAATTCTATCCCAAGACAAAATCTCGAGGAGGAAGGAGGGTATACTGTTTTAATTTCGTTAATTGTAAAACATCAAGCCTATAAATAAAATAATTAATTTTAATTCAAAACATTATTTTAATTAGAATTATTGCTATTGGGAATTAAAGTAATTACATTTTTCCATCGTAAAATTCTCCACGAACGCTCGTCACTATTTTTAATTCCAACAAGTTTATATTTTTTAAATAAATAAAATCAACAACATGAACGACACAAGTAAATAAATTGTTATTTTTTCTTGCATTAAAATTTAAGCTCGAAGCTTTAGTTAATCACTATTTAAATATGATAATTATTAGAACCTTATAAAAAAAGTTATGCCAAAAAAAATGATATAAATAAATAAACAACACCTGAGAACGCGTTATGGTAATAATAACATTTTATAACGACATTTTAATAATTTTTATCCTTAAATTATAAAAATTAGGAAATTAATCTTATTTTTAAGTATTAATTTATTTAAATTCGTATAAATAATTTTTTAACATTTTTTTAGTTAATTTAAATTTGATTTATTTTATTTCTGGTGTTTACGTTATGTTGTTGTAAAATATCCTGATTTCTTATGTTTATGACCATGGCGTGGATATGATAATAATAAGCACTTTATTTTAAAAGTTTTTGTTTGTCTAGAAGCACATGCGATTGATTTAAAAAATTCCAAAACTACTTGTTCTAAACTGGTTCATTACTCAGGCCACTTAAAAGAGTATAATTTGTTGTTATTCCTCTAGTAAAAATTTAATTAGAAATTAAAATATCCAAAAACAAAATAATAAATTACCATAATTATTATGATTATTACCACTATTATTATCACATCGAAACCAATCAAGGAAATGTTATTATTATTATTTTAATAATTTCCGCCAAATCCTTCAAGGACCATTAAGAGTGGCTTCTTATTTTTCGATTCTGGTTATTATTAACATACCTGTAATTGACGTAAGGAGTGTCGTAAAATTTTAATTTTAGTATTCATAAAATGTTTTTTTCTAATTTGTAATGTAAGAAGTAAAAAGTGATTGCGTTTGTAATGCGACCTTACGAGCATCTGTTGAAACAATTTGTTGCAAAAGTGAAAATCGACCTTCTTTCTTTATTTTCTTCACTTTTAATAAAATATTTAAACAAACATTACTTTTCTTAATTAAATTACTCATCATTAATTAATTTTTCAGATGCAATATTATCTATTTTTAAGTAGTTATAGCGTTTTCAAAAATAAAAAAAAAATAAATAAAAAAGAACTCATTAGTTTTATTTTTTTTGAAATTTTTGTTATGATATGAATGTGTCTGTTCACCCTGGATCAAAGACCGCGTTAAAAAGTGGTTCTCCTGATTCTAGAATACTGAGTTATTTCGAAACTGGTTTATTCATCGATGTTAGTCCTCTCTTCTTATTCTTGAGCTTGGTGAAGGTCGTCTTCACGGTTTGTTTTTTTGTTAATTTTACGATGAGAGCGGCGAGGAGCACAATTTGGAGTCAACCAATCGTGTATAATTATTGCTTTGAGCTCGGAATCTTGGAGAAAGAAATTATCAATGGGCAATAAAATGAAATTTGTAGTTGATAAAAAAAAGGCCATAAAACGGAAATCAATCGTTAAAATTCCGTTATCGGGTGATTTGTGTGTTTCTGGGTGATACTTGTGATACTTTTTTTTTAAGAAAAATTGGGTTCAACAAATTATAATTTTCAATAATTTCCACGATTTTTTAATGTTATAAAAATCAACGTTTTCAATAATTCGAATAATAAATTCTAGAAATGGTTTTTTTTTCAAAAAGGGTAAGCTCGACCCCTCCGAGATTTTAATTTAGGTTGATGAAATTTTGTACCAAGATAGAAGACAAAATTCCAAAATTAAAGTCGTCGAAAGTTTCTTTTATAGCTCTAACTCGAAAAAAGTTATTTTCGATTTCACCCTCTAAATATCCGAAATTCACCACGAATCGCACCAAATTTTAGTATGTTGTAGGGGACCAAATTCTATAAACGGGGGTTTTGTATTTTTACTCTGAAATCGGATGTTTTTTGCGAGGACCTACGAAAAGACGTTTCTTTTGGTCCGATTTTAAAAATTCCGATTGCATCGTCAAAGGGGATGTAGGTTCTAAGCGTGGTTCAAATTTTTCATTTTTTGGACGGAAAGAACACTTTGAAAAAAATGGTCGATTTTTATTGCTTTTCTTGCGTTCGTCGCCGGCGTCAACTTTGAAAATTCGCATCTACGTTGGGTTTTAAAGGAAAGCGACGAAATTTGGTCCATTTTATTCTCATATCCCGAGAATTAACCAGACCATTTTTTAAGCCTCCAGGCGCAATAGTGTGGCGTCACGGCGCTGAGATGCGAATTGTACCATTTTAACGTTTTTTCGGGCGACAAAGTATCAAAATTATACCGCTTTTATCTCAGGTTGGGCCAATGGAAAAAAATCGAGGTTTTTTGATTCTCAATATGCATACCCAAAATTCCGATTTTTTGATATCTCAATTTTTTCAATACTTTTGGCGCCCTGAAAATTACTATTCGATTTTTGTGATTTTTCAACGCCGAAATTTGTAACGTATGATCCTGACCATGTATAATCATCTAATATTTTTTATTCGCCCTCTTACTTTATTATTTATATAAAAATGTCCTTGATTCATTTACCAAAGTTATTGGTTATTATATTAACTATACACATATTTAATATTTATGCAAGAAAAAATCAACATAATTACATTTTGCTGAATCTATTATTGGAACCAAAACCACCCACGCATAGGGTTTTTTGAATTTCGAAATGACAAACTTTTTAAGATCGCATTTAAAAAAAGTCGCATTTTTTTGACGCGTTTTGGTCTAATTAATCTTAGAGCTTTTACGACAAAAAAAGAATCACTTCACTATCTCTTTTCGTTTTTAAGTTACGACTGAAAATAAAGATAAAATAAGCAAAATCGCCATTCTGAGGCAAATTTTGCAGTGAAATTTTTCACTTCTCACAAAATAATTAACATCTTCGAAACTATTAACACTACCTTGACGTTTCGCAAAAATTAATTTTTTTTTGAAAATTGTGCTATCCAGGGCACTTTGCGATTTTTTTCCCGAAAAACTATTTGACCGATTTTAACCAAATATTTTTTAAAATGCGTCTATTCACGGTGTTTACCTTTGGTAAAATTTTTAAATCGATTACTTTTATAGTTTTTAAGAAATAAAATAAAAACCCATTCCCAAAAAAAATTAGAACCTTAAAAATATGTCAAAATTTTCTTTTTGAAATTTTTTAAGATCGATACCGTAAATGAAAGATAATAGAATGAAATCTGGGAGGTCAGTTGACCACAACCCCCCCAAAAAAAATTTTACACCCCAAGAACTCAAAAAAAAAATCAAAAGTTTTTAGGTAATGTATTCTCAATTTTTGTTATTTAGTCAAATATGAATTTTTCAAAATACAACTTTACTCATTTATTAGAATGTCATATTTTATTTATTCATAACTTTTGAACGAAACATCGTAGAGACTTGATTATTTTTTTTATATTTTTTTAATTTCTTTACTCTACAACTTCAAATTATTAACTTTAAAATTAAAAATTCTCCAAATGATGACACTTATGATTTAGCCTGACTAATACGTGGTTTGAAGTGAACAATTTGTAAATTCTAAAAAATATGATACCAAACATTTTTTACCTTTTTGCTCGCTTTTTTGGGCTTAGCCTAATAAGCCTCATCTTATCACTTTTTTGTCTGTTTTTCATTTTCATAAGAAATCAACTCAAAAAAAGATGCAAAAATACACTATTATTTCAAAGTCAATTGAAGTCTACAAATGTTACTAACAAATAAAAAACATTGACCCTAATAAATCGTAATATTAATAATTTTATGGCAAGTGTTTGAATGTTTTATCATAAACTTAAAAAACGATAAAAAAATACGGGATTTTTTTCTTTAAATCAAAGTATATAAATAATGTAAGTACATAAACAATTTTTTCTTCAAACGTCATTAAAGTACAGTTTTCTGTGACATTTGACAGGCTTTAAAATGTCACTTTTATGTTGATTCTACTTTGTACTGCCTAGGAGTAGAAATTACTACTTTGCACTGACAAGGAATAAAAGGGCGGAGTAGAAATGAATTTTAGGCAACCCAATATACACTGACATTGTATTGTGTGTTGTATGTAAATTAAATGTCAAATTTTAAAATTATTTATTATACAGGGTGTCCAGAAATTAAGCGGCCAAACTTTAGGAGGCGATTTTACAACTAATTTTAAGAAAATACTTGCTATAAACATGTGTCCGATTTCGCTTCCTAAGGGAGCTACAGCCCTTTAACTATTGTGACTAAAACTAGGTTTTTTGTCATTTATTTGAAAACGGTTTGTAATAAAGATTTGAAATTTGGTGTAAAGACTAATACGTTTAAGATATAATTTCTCAATTTTTTTTAGATTTTTTGAAAGCTCTGTATGGGTAGTTTTAAGGAGAGTTGGGGTTATAAACAGTGGCAACTTTTTTATGGTTAACATAAAATCATTTTTGTTTTTATACTAATTTTCCTTATTCAATTCTAGACAAAAAAAAATCCTATGAACTAAGCCCGATTTCGCTTCCTAATGGAGCTACAGTCCAATAAAGATGGTGATAAAAAATAGGTTTTAGCATTTTCATTTAAATGCGGCTTTGAAACAAAAGACGAATAGCATTTAAAAAACATACGATTGAGAAATTATATCTGAAACGTATTAGTCATCACACCAAATTTAAAATCTTTATTACAAACCGTTTTCAAATAAATGACAAAAAACCTAGTTTAGTCACAATAGTTAAAGGGCTGTTTATAGGAAGTTTTTTTCTTAAAATTAGTTATAGAATCGCCTCCTAAAGTTTGGCCGCTTAATTTCTGGACACCCTGTATAAATTAAAAATAGCATGTTTAATTCGGAGTAAAAGAACTTTTTGTAGTACTTCTTTTACTCCTAATAAAACAATATACTATGTATTATTAATTTTATTAAAAAAATAATTTTGGGCAAAAATAAATTACATACTAAATCTGAGATGTGCCGGTTTTAAATTTGTAAAAATTTAGTTTCTAAGAAATTTCTTTGCTTTCTAAAGAATTTTGATAAAAGCGAAAAATTGTAGAAAATTATGTTGTGCATAAGCTTTCCTTTCTCTTAAAAAAGTAAGTACCAAGTGGAGTACGCTAGTATTAAAATGATTATTTGCAATTAAACCAAAAAAAGAGAAAATACAAAAATATTGACTTTTCTTAAAAAATGTTTAACGTTAAATTAATCATGTTTGGAAACGTTTCTCAGTTCTGAATGACGTATTAAAGTTTGTTTAAATAATAATTGTTGGTGTTAATGAATCGATTACTTTCGTAAAATCACCTTCTTGTAGCATTTTTGCGAAAAAAATCTTTTCACTTTAATGGCATAAACGTTCCACTTTTAGAAAGCGAAAATAAATGTAACGAATAAAATTCTGCACAATTTGCAAAAATATTCTAAAGCGCGCGTAGTCAACCTTGAAACTAGAGCTTTCAATTGATTCAAAAAAAACAAACCTTTGTTAGTCTGCAAGAATGTGCATATATTATTACATTTTTTAATCTCGATTAATTAATGATTAATAAAACTTACGTTATCAGCATAATTGTTGCTTATAATAATCTCGTTTCGTTGGACACTTTCACTGCAACTTGCACATAACAGTTCAACAGTTCCGACTTAAGCTATCTTTGGCTGACTAAGAAAAAGAAACTATTAACAAGTTAATAACATGAAGCATTTTTAAGACATTAAATCGTTTTTTAATCGAATCCATTGCGTCCCTCTTAATGCACTTTCACAATTCTAAAATTTCATTTTCAAGGGCACAAATTTATTTTCAAAAAATTTTCGTGGAGCTAAGCCAAGGAATATTCGACAATTACTAAAATTATATAATAAAAACATGTTGCAAGGTTTTGGGTTTTGTGACCTTTATATTTCTGTTATATTCATTCTTGTTTTATATAATTAGCCAATAAGGAAGAGGTGAGAAAGGTTTCACGCACAATTTATTAGGAGTATATTTTACTTCCTAAATAATATTTCAAATTGCACATTATAAAATATGAAATAACCACATAATAATTTAAAGTAGCTTGTTTATTTTCCGAAAATTTGACATTCCTTTGTTGTGTCGAAAGACCTCAATTAGGTTTAATTACTTTATAATAGTGACAAAATTTTAAAAATTCATTTTTGTGTGAAAAAAAGAGGTCATATAAAATTTTGCGTACTTCACACAAGCATAAATAATTAATAAAAGTGTGTCATGTAAATTTTTGCACATTCATCCGCTCCAAACAAATTGCTTATTTCACATAATTTAAATATGGCAATTAAATAACGAAATTCCTGGCGTACATATAAATTGTCCAAAAAAAATGGGATATGAAGAAGGACGCAATGGTTTAATTAATCAAAAAGCGTTAATTCATTAAATACACACACTTGAGCACAAGAAATTTCACTTTCGTCCGAAATAAGTTGAATACCTTTCGTTTTTAAAGTTGAGCTAGAGTCGCGCGCGCAGGTAAAACAAAGAAGAGGTTGCGCGGTGCGCCGCAAGACTGTCGAGACTTGAAACCGAGACCAAGTTCCGAGCCGCCCCCCTCGACCATAGACCAACGCTCCTTCCTGTTTCTCGCCTCTTTCAAAATTTGTTCGTTAATTGCGTGTGCGCGCGAGAAATGGAGACGAGTTTTGCAGAAAGTTGAAGAAAATGGAGCCGTTATGTAAGAAAATTGTAACGCGACCTTCGAAAACTTGCGCACGATGAATTGGAAATTTTTTCATCTAAATGGTGGTGTAACGAAATATTGCGAATTTACGCCGATTGCGCGAGGTTTGAGGTGAATAGCAAGAAAGTGGAGATATTTGCGAACCTTGGGGCACACCCGACACTCTTATACCAAAATACCTCAAATTTAATCGAATCTTAAATTCACACACTTCCGAATAATTAAAACATCTACAAAACAAATCACAAATTTTTTCAAAGCCAAATAAATCCAACAAATAATCATTTTAAGGTTTGATTAATATCAGTAAAAATTGGTAAACAAGAAATTTTATTTTGTGCAGTTTTAATTAAGTCCAAATTTAATTACAGTTTGTATCAATAAATTAAAATCTGTGTTAATTTAGTAAAATATTTTAACGATATTTACGATTTTAATTAGTATCTTAGTCAAAAACATAATCCTTAAACAGAAAATTATTTTAATAATAATAAAATATCAAGGTTCTTCTTAAAATAATAATGATTTAGTTGATTTATGTTAATTTATTACATTTTTATAAGTTTAGAAACACCAATCCTCAAGGATCCTTATCTTTTTGATCCTAAACAATAATAAATCAATAAATATTTTATATGGTAATTAATATTTGAGGAGAAGGCCTTCTTTAATTAAAAATTCAAAGTCAAAAATGTTGATTACCTACATGGCATCATTTAAAAATGCCTTAGTTTCTCATAATCTAATAATTAAAATTTAATTACGCCTCATTTGCAATTTTCAAAAGGTCTAATGTATTGGTAAGAAATTTTTTGAGAAAAATTGTTCAAGTGTTGAAGCGAAAATCTTCTGAGCTTTTAGGGGATTTTTTATGATGCAATTGGTAGGTGAAATAAAGTGGGTTAGGTTAGGTTAGAAGAGAATGTTTAAAATTAATTTAATTCTGAATTGATTTATAATAACTATAAAATTGCTAGAAAAAATTTGAAATTTGCAATTAAAGATTCTAAAAGACTCATGTAGGAAAATAGCTATAAAATTGTTATGGGTATATTAGGATTAAGATCTCCTGTTTCTCTTTGTGATCAAGAACAAATAATTATATGTAAATAATGCAAAATTGGCTTTGTTACATTAATTATCCAATTGGCATTATTTTTATCCCAGATGTGACCATACTTGTCTAGTTTGTGTTTATTGAATATTTGTTTAAGAATTAAGTAAAGGTTTATTTTTATGGCTAGTGTGCATGTTTTCTAGGGAGAATATTTTGGCCTGTGTATCATAAAAGGGAGAAACTTCATAACAAATAATATTTTTTTTGTAACATTCGGGTTGCTTCAAATTACGGATAGATACGATTTCACTGGTTATTTATTTATTTCCTAAGAGGTCTTATGTAGTTTTTGCTTATTTAATTTGTTGAATTTCAGTTTTCACACCATATGTTGGAATGGTCGAATAGACCACCAGCGACAGTATGGGAAATGAATTTATTTTATTGTACAATTAAATAAGAAAAATTCATTTATTCAAAGTAAAATTTTAATAAGTATATTTCAAAATTTCATTCATAAATAATTAGATTTGATTAAAATTTCCCCAACTTCGATTAAATAGAGATAAGTGCCAAAGTATTCTCGACAGAATCGTTTTAGTCTTAAGTCCATGAAGAGGAAATTTGTTATAATTTCATTATGGTAAAATCTATTGTTTTTAGAGAAACAGTTTGTAAAAAGTAAGATTATATTAATTTTGATTAGTAGTTTAGCGTAGACAACCAAATTCACCCTGAGCGTAGGGATGAAGTTGGTTTGTCCTACTTAAGTCATAAGGGCGCAACGAACCAATCCTAGGCTTTGCTTGGGCGACTTAGTTTAAAGAATGACGTAAGAAGGAGGCTAAGCAAAGTCTATATATTGTAAAGAAACCTTAAAAATCTTGGAATTCCATAATGTTCTGATCTAGAGTAATGTTTGTTCTTAACTATGATCAGTCAAGTTCATTTTAGTTTGTCCGCGACGCGTTTGATAATTTTATTGTAATTGAAAGTTAGTTTTTTTTTCAAGTTTCTACGTTAATTGTTTTCTTTTCGTATAAAGTGAATTTCTGGATTATTAAGGTTTCTATTGGTTCTGATTAATTAAGATTATGTATTTCATTAGTTTGGAACAATTTTTCATTCCTAGAAAATTTAGATTACTCTTTAAAAATATTTTAAAATTAAAATATATTTTTTTTTATTTATTATAATTTGTATACTGTATTTGTCTGGAAAATATTAACCGTGTTAATTTCTCTTCAGTTAATTCAGATTTAGTTTTGATAAATTTCAACTCGATTATCTCAATTTTATTCCTTTTCGTATTTCTTGATTTGTAATTTTTTTTTATTATTCTTAATCATTATTCTTTATTTCTAATACCTTTTGTTTTTTTTTAAATATATTTAATATTAATTGAATTTTGGTTTTAATACTTTTTTATTATAAGTTCCCAATAGAACCTTAAATAATTACTTAAATAAGTTTAAATAAAGTGAACTTGGCTCGATCAGGATTTTGGAAAGACTAGTTAAGAACAAGTAAGTAAATTTTGTTAATTTTGAACTTAGTATTTTAAACCAACAAAGAAGAAAATAATAACTCAGCTTGTGTTGATTTAAGATCAAGTTGGTCACTATTAAGTTTCATGTAAACGTCGGCTTAACCCTATTTAAAGAACCCAATAATAATTATTAAGTTAATTAATGTGCGATCGGACGACTTTCTGTTTTTTTTGTCTTAAATATTATTTTAAATAACATCAATAAAATAATATAGACCAACAGGGGTTAATAAGCTGAGGGTCGACGTGAGATTTACATATAGTTAGAGGTATGTTTCCAGGTTAATCATATTTGATATTACTAAATGGGTGCTCATGGATTTTGACATTAAGATTGTTCCAAAATGCACTGAAATTGAAATTATAAATGCAGGTAGCAAGATTTATAGGCAGATTCTGGCCAAAGCTAAAGGCCTTTAATTAGAAGCAAATAATGTAGGAAATTGTCCATTACAACCCATATAACAAATTTAAATTTAAAGGCCTTTAAACTTAAATGATTTCACCAGAATTACAACTAGGAATAATCAAACTCATTTCTAGAAAATCACCAAATATATTAATAAAAACACAGTGGCGGATACAGAGAGGGGGCGATAGGTGGGTTCTAATCACCCGAAAAAATATGCAATTTTTCTTTTCTTGAGTACTAGAATTTTTATGAGGGTTACAAACTGTAAAGTTTTTAACTGTCAAAATTTTTACGTTTTTGCTAATATTTCTAGTTTTTATGATTTATTAAAAAAACGCTCCAATAATATGATTCAAAAATTCATCAAGCTTTCAGTAAAATTTTCAAAAATCTAAAGACTTTTTGGATGAGCGCGTAATTTTAATTATTCATAAAATTTAGACACCATTCAATTTTAAGCCTTTGATTTTTCAAAATTATTAGGTTACAGAGGAGTTAAATTCAGTTTTTCCAAAATATATCCGAGAAATGATAAGCAACTTTTGTTTTTCAAGTGGTAACATATGAGAACAAAAAATTAATACCAAGAATAATACCAAGGGTCCCATTTTAATTTCAAAATGAAGTTTTTTAAAAAAGTAGATATCATACTGAACAAAATATAAAGCATACTTGTTTCTAAATCATAAAATCATTGATATTAAAAAAATATACAGGAATCCCAAAAATCACTAAAATTTTGAACATTTAAAACATTGTAACACGCCAAAAATTAGTATTTTTTAAAATAAATTTTCAAAAAAATTCCTATAAGGAAAAAAACTTTAATAAATCTATTCTATAGAAAATTGTTTAAATTTTTTATTAGAACTAATTTTGTAAGTCTAGCTTTAGTGGAATTTTTAATTTTTTGGCGTTCAAAGTGCACACAAAGTTTTCATCAGAAACGTCAGTTTGAATAAAAGCTTTAAAAAATTTTAAATTGGATTTAAAAGAAGTCCGCATTGCGAATTTTATTTTTTAAATACTCCATTTTATAAAAAATTAACCAAATTTTATAATGAAACTTATTTTATAATTATATCTCCAAAAAAATAACTTTAATTTCAATTGGTTATATTAAATTTATTTTTTGGCCCATGATTGATTTTAGACTTTCGTGTTATAGATTATACCCTAATCTTTAATTTAAACTCCAAAATTTTGTTATAGCTTTTTCGAAACTTTAAGCTTTAAGTTTTTAATCAAGTTTTTAGAATTTTTTTATACACCAAAAAATGAGTATTTTTATAATGAATTTTCAAAAAAGTTCCTATGAGAAAAGTATTATTTAAATAAGTCTAGTTTATAGAAAATTTTGTAAATTTGTTAATGAAATTGATTTTGTAAGTCTAACTTCAGTGGAAAGGTCATTTTTTGGCGTTCAAAGTGCTGTAATGTTTTTATAAAAACAAAATAATTTTAAATAATTTAACTTAATTTATCATTCATTAAAAAACATTATTTGCTACCCACTTTTCATAAATAAATTTTATACAAAAAATTATATAAAAATTTTTATTTAAGGTTAATTAAAATAAAATAAGAATTTTTTTTTGAATAACATTTACTATTTAAAACAATTGCTGAAAAACTTGGGACACCCTGTAAAATTTTTCACAATTTCTAGAGAATTTAACGAATTTTTAGAAAATTAAAAAAACACGCCCTAAATTGGTCATATCTTGGAGAAAATCTCCAAAAACAGCTAAAAACCATTTTTTCTGATTTTTTTTTCTTTTCGATTTTTTTAATGCTTGATAAACGATTTATGTTTTATCATTGTTACCAATGGATAGAGGATACTATCAGCTTTAAAATTATATTTTTTTTAAATCTTTTTACTAAGTTTTTAAGCAGCTATTGATCATTTAGTGATTTCTGGCAAAAACGGGCGATGCCAAATTCAAACCCCTGTGACTTTCAAACCATAAAATATAAACCCGTACTTTTTTGGTTTTTTCTTGATAAAACTTGCTCTACTTTCTTACCTTGACGTTTGGTGAACTACGAACGGGACACCCTATATATTTGATTAATGACTGGATGAAAGATAATGGTTTATGCTTGATCCTTGATGTAATTATTGAAAACAAGAATTATGTAAAATATCTTGGAATATGGTTAGGTCACAATCAAAATTTGAGTAATCATATTTTCCTAAGTATTAAAAAGGCTCAGAAGACGGTTGCTCCTCTTAATTCAATTTTAACTTTTTAAAAATTAAAAATTGTAGGAGGCAGTTGGAAATAAGTACTCAAAGGAAAATAGCACTTGGGATTTCAGTGCATATAAAACGACTGGTACTCAGCCAATGCAAGTAATTACTGGAATAATCCATGTCCACCTTTTAATTTTAGAAAGAGTATATGTTAGTAATTTAAATAATAAAGACCTTAGAGTTTTAACTGTTCAAAATTGGCAGAACGAGTGGTTAGATGATAATCGAAAGGGGATATGAACAAAACGTCTAATCAAAAATATAAATGGATGGATATCTAGAAAGCATGGTGTCTTCAATTTTCATTTGACACAGTTTTTATCTGGCCATGGCTGCTTCCAATATTAAACAAGAATAAAAATAATAAACTGCGACTTATGTGTGTACTGTGGGGAGGTTGGCACTGCAGAACATACAATTTTACATTGCCCAAAATGGCACCTTTTAAGATTTGAGTTAGAGTGGATAATGGCAAACATAGTGGTTTAGTTCTGCAGTTATAAAAGCTAGTACGAACAACATTTTTGTATAATTTTTTTGTAGATGATTTAGAAGTCATTTCTTTAATTCCTGCCAGAAGGAAAAAAAATAGAGAATGTACAAAAAAAATATAATGATCTAAAACTACCTTAAATTTGGACCGCTTTAATTAATTTTGTGCTAGGTAACTCTCTGGCAGGATGTAGCCTAATCAATTTAGATTATAAATCTGAAAAAAAAATTGAAAATCTAACTAGGGAAACTTGAGTTATGACTGCAGAACTAATGCTCGATTTCATGATTCGCGCGCCCTTTAGGAATTCGCATTAATTATCAGTTATTTCGTCATAATTTGCAAAGAAGCTCCAGAAAAGTAGGATTTTCTATTCCTTGTTATTATCTCCAACGGAAAATTGATCGCGGGTGTCTAGGAAGATGTTCTTAAATGAGAATAATTGTTCTCTCATCAATAATTTTATTTGTAGGATTCTGAGAATTAAGAAATCTGATTAGAGAAAGAGGCAATCAATGAGGAACTTGAGTTTTTTGTAATTTATGGTTTATTAATTTATATTGCGTTATTTTTGTGTTAATTATTTCAATTTTGTTTTAGTTTTTAATGTCATTTTGTTGTTGTGATTGATGTTACCATTATTTATTGTTATTAAAGGAGAGGAGATGTGACTATCATTAAGAGCATCTTCCTAGACGCCCGCGATAAATTTTCCGTTGGAGATAATAACAAGGAATAGAAAATCCATCCCACTTTTCTGGAGCTTCTTTGCAAATTATTCACAAATAACTGACAATTAATGCGAATCCATAGAGGGCGCGCGAGTTTGGGAGGAATAATTGTGATAAATCATGAAATCGAGCATTAGTAGCCCAGAAAAAACTCAAGTTTGCTTCGTTAGATTTTCAATTTTTTTTCAGATTTATAATCTTAATTAATTAGGCTACAACTTAACCGATAGTCACCTTCTGCAACCTAACACAAAATTAATTAGAGGGGTCCAAAGTTAAGGTACTTTTAGGTCAATATATTTTTTTTTGTAGATTCTCCAATTTTTTTTCCTTCCCCTGGGAGGTATAGAAATGACTTCTAAATCGTCTACAAAAAAAATTATACAAAAATCTTTTTCGTACTAGCCTATTTTTCTGGGGTACTAAACCACTATATTTTCTGTTTAGGAAGATGCTCTTAATGAAGTAATGACGAAAGCTAGTTCTGTTAGTGATAGGAAATATTAGTTAGTCTTAGTATTTAGTGGATTGAAGTCCTACAGACTACTTGATACATTAGAACCAATTATTAAGTATGCATGATGCATTTTCCCTCACCAAAAAAATGGTTAGGTTAGAATAGGTTTTTAAAAATTCCTTAGTTTTTCATTATCTAATAATTAAAATTTAATTAGGCCTTATTTGGAATTTTCAAAAAGTTAAAATTGGCAAGGAAGTTTTTTTGAAAAATTGTTGAAGTGTTGAAGCGAAAAGATTGAAATCTTCTGAGCTTTTAGTGGATTTTTTATGATGCAATTGGTAGGTGTTGAGCCTTGGTATGACAGTGAAGGAGAAGAAACACGCGAGATGAAATAAAGTGGGTTAGGTTATGCAACGTCTGGTCGGTTGATGCTGATCAGGAAAGAGATAAAACTTTCTCTCACCCTCGGGCACATCCTATATATGAAAGTAGACGCCGATCGATTACATACACAACATTTTTCCACTTTATACCAACACATTTTGAAAAATGTCCAGGAAGTTCATCTCAAATTTTTGAGCAACTCCAAAATTTTTCGATGTTGATCATCAAATTTTCTAAAATTATGATGCAAATTCTGTGCAAAATCGTAAGTCCTTACAGGAAAATTAGTTAAAATCTAATTCGATATAAATTCTAAATCATCGAGAATAAGTAAATAAATAAAATAAATTGATAGTCAAGTGGCATAATATTGTAGAACTTTCTCTACATAGTTATATAATATTTACAGAGTGGCACTTTTAAAATAGCTGCGAAAATTGGGCAACCTTTTAAAACTAATAATCGTATTATTTATTTGCATTTTAATTGCACCGAAAAAATAAATGAAAAAATCGCGCCACGCTCGACTTGCTAAAATGAGCTACTTTTGCGCCATCCACATTTTTAATTAATGATTCAAAACATTTTGTAACACTTTAAATTAAGAAATTTAAAAATTATTTACTACTTGCGCCAATCCAATGAAATGTGATGAAATTTTACATAACGAGCCGAATCAATTATTTGCATTAAAGAAAGCTTTATTACCGCGTTTTTACAGATAAAGACATAAGTGCCTTTAGTTTAATTTGCATCGTAACTAAAAACAACATGCGATTGCTTGCTTCTATTGTTGCTTATGTAAAAATATTTCCAATCATTTACAACTCATTTTTTCTTAAGAAAGTGATTTCACCACTACTTGTTTTTTAACTTCCTAATTTAACATTCATTTTAAACCTAAATTAATTCTTAAACAAATGAAATAATTTGGCCGTTATTCTGGATTAAAATAAATAATGTGGTTTTTTTATGACATTTACCTGTGGTTTTTGTTAAAAACGTCATAAAAAAATTTAAAAACTTACTATAGCCAAAAAAAAAATTCAAAATCATCATCATACATCACACAATACAATGTTAGTGTATATTGGGTTGCCTAAAATTCATTTCTACTCCGCCCTTTTATTCCTTGTCAGTGCAAAGTAGTAATTTCTACTCCTTGGCAGTACAAAGTGAGCATAGAATCAACAAACATAAAAACTGACATTTTAAAGCCTGTCAAACGTCACAGAAGACTTGAGTTTGAAGAAAAAATAAATGATTTCGATTTTATCGTTTTTGTGATGCGAAATGGGGATAAAACTATTTAAAAACCAATTAAATTCTATATATATTTCCAAGTGCATTACTAAAAAAACGTATTTTATTAAAACATTTTTAACCGTTTAAAAAATTGAAATTAATCTAGAGTCGAGAACGAAAAAATGAAAATTAGGTAATAGAAATTCAAGTCGCAAGTCTTGTTACATATTATGCATTATTGATGATTTAACAGCAATAATAAGCGGCGATTGCAGACTAAATTCAAATTACGTCATATAAATTAAAAAACTTTTTAAAGAAACACGTTTTGTAAAAAGTGATCAAGTTTTACTTTTTATTTAATATTTTAATAGCTCTGGTTTAATTAGTGCGTTTCGGTAAAAAGTAGAAACGAAAGATGAAGTCGTACTTGACTTCTTTACTCACTCCATGGACGGAATATATTAAAAAAATCAACCAAGTGGAATGATAATCAAAGACAAAATGGTCAAGGTTATTTTCCATAAATGAAAAAAATGTTTACAAACTTTACTAAAAATTAATTTAGTTAGGAAATGCAATATTTTTATGAAAACTAATTTTCAACTTACTTTGAGTTGTTATCCCATGCCATTCTACTTGCAACTCTTCCACTCAAACTTATTCCAGCTCGGCTTCCAGGGCTGGAAATAATATTAACTTGATGAATCGTATCCATTTTATAATAATATTACAATTAATATGATGTTACTTAAAATTAATTTTTATAAAAAAATAATTATCATGATTTTTTTTAGTAAGACTAAAAAGGAGGTGGTGGTTTCACGTGGGAAAAACGTTAGGGTTTGTTTCAACTCAATGATGTGCCGAGTAAATTATTTATAACAACATCGATTCTTAATTGATGACATCGGTTTATGCCCTGTTTTAATATTTTAAAACTAATGTTGACTGATTAAATCTTACTAAAGTAAATTAAACCCACCATCATTAATTCCTTCGTAATAGGAATTTGATGATATTTAAATTTATAATATGAATGATGATTACCCTTACATTAAATTAGAATCCATAATTTGAATTTTATAGAATTTCTTAAGCATTTAAATAATTTAACCAAAGACTTCTATGTTTTCTATTGTTATACATAGACCGGACACGTGTCAATTTTTTGTGTATCATCAACCTAACCTAACCTAACATAACCTAACCTTTAATACTCGGAAGAACTTGTCAAATACGATTTTCATTTGATCAGAGGGCTCTAAAAATTAGGAAAATAACCGAGCTGAATATAGCTAATTAGTACAGTTAAATAGGTTTCAATAAGGAAAAAATTACGGAGTTAATGAAACTCATCAGCTTATTTGTAGCTTAAATCGTGTACATTTAGAATCTAAAGAGTCTTTTGATAGAGGTTGGATATTATGGTGCGATGTTTTTTATTTTGCTTATTACATTAATATTTATAATCAAAAAAATCGACACCTCTAAATTTTCTCCCTTTGCTTCAGAAAAAAATCGTACGTAAAATGTTAAAAAAATCGCACAAACGCGGTCGGACAGTTGTACCACTGGCGCCCACAATTTTTAAAAAATTTCAAATTTTACTTCATTTCCCTTAAAAAAAATAACTTTTACAGCTAATAGGCTATTTTTTGTTTTTATACTCGAAAGGGTGGACGGCTCCCGTCAGGCCATTTTTTTAACGCATTTTCATTTTTAAAAACTCTGCTGAATCTACTCTTAGAACCAAAATCTACCACACATAGGGTTTATTAATTTCGAAAAAATAACGAAAAAAATATTTTTTTAATGTCCCATTTAATAAAGTCGCAATTTTTGAAGCTTTTCGGTCTAATCAACCCCTCAAATTCTATTTCACCATCATGTAATACACCTTCTCTAAAAGTTTTTATGGTCCGCTTTACGACAAAAGAAGAATCACTTCGCTATCTTTTTTCGTTATTGAGTTATGACTGAAAATGTATCAAGATTAAGCAAAATCTCTATGTATAGGACATTCGCGCTACTTTAACTAAAAATGAGTTTACGCTACAAAAAAAAATTTCGAACAAAAGTTGTAGGAAATTTTATGCACTATAAAATTGATAATAAATAATTTTATCGTAGGATTGATAGAAACCGAGATATTTGGAAAAAACCAATTTCATCCTCCTTTCCACCCCCATAACTCCAGAAGCAGATACCCCACAACTCGGGACTCTTTAGATCCCAAATGTACATGATTTAAGCTACAAATAAGCCGAGTTTCATTAACTCTGAAATTTTTTCCTTATTCAGGCTGTTTTTGTGCTACAACAAATAACTAATGCGATGGATAACGATAACTTAAACGTCCAAAGGTAAAAGTGGCAAATATAAAACAACTATTTTATGCGAATGTCAAGCGTGTCCGGTCTATGTATAACAACAGAAAACATACAAGTCTTTGAATTTACCTCATGCTTATATTTTTTTATCAATAATTCATGATTACCATGGTAAAACTGCTTGTTTACTATCCCTAGAAACGCGAATCAACAAAACACTTGTATTATAGCATCTGATAGCATCCTTCACTCCAAAAAAACACCTTAACTTACCTCATTTTTTCTACATAATTGTTTAATATTACGTTTTTAATCTTAAAAAAATGGACGATGCTGATTTTGGCGATGAAATCGATCAGGAACAAAATCCTTTGGATGAGCTTGATCCCAACAATCCGGATGATGCTTTTGCTATTTTAGAAAGAGATTACAATAAGGTAAGATTCTTTTTTATTAAATTTCTCAAAAAGTAATTACCTGACCGAAGATAAAGCTCCTGAGTAGGAGTAGATTAAGTCTAAGGTTTCTGATAATTCGCGCTTCTTGTAAGATCGCAATTTTCCAGTGAAGAAGCTTTCTCTGCAAAATGTAATCCTAAAAAATTTCAATTACATTTTGAAAATGTTACCCTCCTAAAGCAAAACCTCAAGGTAGACCTTAATAAAAAACCAATCTTTTTCCATATTTAGATCTATTCAGATTTAGAAGAAGACCCAAACCTGTCGCAATATGCGGAAGAATTCTCAAAAATCTTCGATTTTTTATACAAGACTCGGCAAAAAGCGCTTGAACTGGAAGAAATTAACACTGATTTGGATGAAAACTTAAAAGTACGAAATTCGCAATTTGAAAATAGTGTGAAGGTGATGAAAGGCGACGCTAATACTATAAAAATGCTAAAAGAGGAGCTAGAAAAATCGCATAAGCTAATTGATAACGCCCATTCGAGAGAACAAGCTGCTCAAGAAATCATAGATAATCTGAGGAAGCAAATTGGTAGTCTCAACGCTGAAATCGACTTCAAAAATAAGATGGCGCAAGGGGAGCTGGAAGAGTAAAAATTTTAGTTAATACATAGTACTCATATTATATGATGTTCATATTTTTAGAAACCCCGAAGTGACCAAACATAGGGAAGGTTTGGAAAGGGAAAAGGTGAAATTAATGTCGGAAGTTTCGAAATTGACGGAGAAATTAAACAATGCTTTGGCCTACCAGGAAGAGCTGGAAAGAAGGACTTCTCAAGCTGATGTTACCATGAATGAAATGAACGTGCAATTAGAGGTGACGCGGGGGAGATTAAATTTTAGAAAATTAATTTTAATTATTTAGGAAACAGTGGCGGAAATAGATAAGTTTAAACGCAACAAAGATAAATTGGAGGGCGAGTTAGAAGACTTGAAAGAAGAAATAACGAAACGCGATGGCGATATTGAAAGTTTGAATGAGATCATTCAAGCCAATCTGAAAAGTACGGCGAGGTATGAAAATCAACTGAAGGAGCAAACTAATGCGGCGTTGAAGTGCTTTAAAGAGTTAGAAACTTGGAATTCAAAATACACCAAACTTCAAGACGAAGTCGACGCTTTGAATTTTAGCAACGAAACCGCAAAGAAAGATCTTCAAGCGATGGTGCAGGAACTAAAGGTAGTACCTATGGAATTACGATAGAAAAGCAAATTTCTAATATTATTTTAGTATCGTGATGAAGAAAGGAGTCGACTCAATATTGATATTTCCAAGCTGAATAAGGCCAAGGAACAAGCTGACAATAAAGCAAAACACGTGGAGGATGAAAAAACGAATGTAGTGCAAGACAGGCTTAAATTACGAGAAGTCCTTAACGGGATGGAACGTGAATTGGAGGCGGGCAAAAAACAGGTGGATGCTGATAAGCGATTGATTGAAAATTTGAATAGAGAAAAAGATATTATAAACAAGAATTTCCTACGACAACAAGGTAATATTAGAAAGTACTTCAAAAATTTATCCTATAAAATCACTTTTTACAGCTGTAAACCGCGATCATGCTAAACTAATAAAAATTCAAGAAAACTCAAAACGAAAATTGGAAAGCGAAATCGATAATCACATCATCGAAACTCGTAAACAGCAGAAGCAAATTTCCTATTTGGAAAAAGAACGCGATCGTCTTCTAGAAGAAGAATTGGATTTATCCAAAAAAATTGAAGACACGATTGATGAACTTAAACTTAATAAAAACACGATACACGATTTGAAGAAAACTTTAGCCGATAATGAGAACAAATTTCGCATGCAGCAAAATCTATTCGATGCCGTGCGTGCAGATCGTAACTCGTTACAAAAATCGCTCCAAGAATCGACAGCTGAAAATCACGAATTGAAGAAGAAACTAAAAACGACAAATCACCAAACCGAACAGTTAAAAGAAGACATATCGATGAAAGAGCATCTATTGATTAAGGAAGAGAATATTTTAAGAAAAGTCGTTAAGGAGAAGGAAGTTTTAAAGGTGGAATTAAACAATTGTTGGGATCAAGTTAGGGCTTTGAAGGATGAAGTTGCCAGGTTAAAGTTTGAAGAAAAAGGTTTACATAAAGTCATCACGGTAACTATAATATAATTTGTAATTACACTCGAATAAATCGATATTTTATTTAAGAACAGTGATCGTACGATTCGCGAGCAAGCCAAGAGTCTCTCGAAACTTCAGAACGATCGCGACGTATTGGGTTCGCAACTCGTAAGGCGTAATGATGAAATAGCGCTTCTCTACGAAAAAGTAAAAATTTTACAAAGCACCCTTGGAAGAGGCGAAGCCCAATACGAGCAAAGATTAGACGATATGAGACTGCTCAAGGTCGAAATCAAACGCTTACGCCAAGAAAAAGTCCTACTAACAAAATCAGTCAACAACATGACCGATTTAAAGCAGGAAGTATTTCACTTGGAAAGGGATTTAACAAAAGAACGTTTAAAAACAAAGGCTTTGGAAGACGAACTCCAAAATCCCATGAATATCCATCGCTGGAGGAAGCTCGAGGGATCAGATCCTGAAGTTTATGAATTATTACAAAAAACTTTACTACTACAAAAGTATTTTGTTTAATTTTAATAAAAAAATGATAATTTTGATTTTCCAGGCGATTGTTGAATCAAGCTAGTCAAGCTATTGAAAGGGAAAGACAATTAAAAGAAACCGAGAAATTGTACATGAATTTGAGGCAAGTTGTTGCCAAACAACCCGGACCTGAAATACAAGACAGTCTTAATAGAACTAAAAAGGCTTTGGTACAAAACGTGAATAAGATGAAGGTAATTTTATTATATCACAAGCAAAATATCGTAATTATGTTTATTGAGACACCCTGTATATTAAGCCGCATGTTAGCTTCGTGTTGGCTTCATGTATACGTGGTTGTCTATTCGCTAATATTTTGTAGTGTTTGGTTTCCGAATTAAATTTAACGGAATCGTTGGCGAGTGAATACAAAGATAGCGTTGATAAATTAACGGACGAATTAAAAGAAACTAAGAAGCAATTGATACTAGAAAAAAAACAGAGGATTAAAGATAAGGAGAGTTTGAAAGAATTGAATAGCAAAGTCGCACACCAAGAGCAACAGCAGGCGAAATTTTTCGGTGGCGGTTTTCGTATGTCAGTTACAAGCGGAGCTAACAATTAGTGTTTATACCCAATAAAAACGTGTGTAAATACAATCTTGTGTTTATTTGAGTTTAAAATCTGGTAATTATTATTTATTACAATCGTGGCGAGTGAATTAATCGTTTGTTTTATTTGTGCGTAACATTATTTTTAGGTTAGAATGCCGAAGACTCTAGAAGTTTGTGTTGATAGTTTTGAATCGGCAGTTGCCGCTATTAGTGGTGGAGCTAGCCGAATCGAGTTGTGCTCTTCGTTGATAGAAGGCGGGTTGACACCTACGCCGGGAATTTTAATTCAAATTCAAAAACATAATCCCAATAAAATCCCAATTTTCTGCATGATACGTTGTCGGCCTGGCAATTTCATTTACACCCAAGAAGAATTGGAAGTCATGAAGGAAGATACCAAGATTTTCCGCAAATATGGAGCTGATGGGATTGTCTTTGGTGCTTTAACCGATGCCGGTGAAGTGGATATGAAGAAATGCAGGGAAATAATCACAGCTGCTGCTCCGTTACCGATTACCTTCCACAGAGCTTTTGATTTCGTTAAAAGACCCACCATTGAAATTGAGGTGATTATCGATTTGGGTTTCGCCAGGGTTTTAACTAGTGGTAAACAGCCGACAGCGCAATTAGGAGTGAAATTGATTAAAAAATTAATGGAGCAAGCCGAGAGGAGAATTATTATTATCCCAGGTGGTGGGATTAAGTCTGAAAATTTGAAATTTATTATCGAGAATACCGAAGCCGCAGAGTATCATGGCTCCTTTAAAAAGGTTAAGGAAGTTACGGCAGCTGAAGGGGATGACAAGATTTTGGTTGGCGATAAGGAAAGCGTTTTGTACGTTACAGATGAAGCACTAGTAGCACAAGCGGTGCAAATTTTAAAAAATGAATAATTTAGTGTTAAAGAAATTAGGAGTATTTTTTATATGTATTTTCATGGATAACTGATTAATTCATTTTGTAGTGTCTTTTACTTAAGTATTATTTATTTCTTGTAAAATTTGTTTTTGTAAATTAATTAATAAACAAATCTTTAATGGTGTTTAATAAGATAATAATTTTAATATAATTTTTGATTTTGTCCACACTTGCAGAGAATCTTTTAAAGGGTGAGCTACAATAAAATGATTGTGGTCAATTCAAATTTCTTACCTAAAAATCTGGGGAATTTGTTTGCTTCAAGTATAGTAACGGAAAATTATAACAAAGTAACTATTTGGTCGATTCTGATTACTCTCGTAAGACCCTTAAGGAAACGTCCATAAGGTCTTTTATACAGTGAGGACATAAAGAAAATCCCCCCCTGCTAACTTTTGATTCTGAAAATTTGTCTACTGAGGAATCTAATTGCGAACTTTCTAATAAAGTTATTTTTAATTTTGTGAAACTTCCGCTTATACCGGAAGTGGATGGCAACTTTCTTATTTTAAATGGAACACCCAGTATATTTTTGCATTTTCGTGTTCTCCATAAAAATATCATTAAATTGACCTAGCATAGTGTGGTCTACGATTAATACTTTCGGAATTATGCTCATTTGAAAATTGCATTTTTATGCAACTTCATTTACACCAGAAGTTGGACTTTTAGGCTTATTCCTTACATTTGCGAATATCTGGTTAAATACATTTTTTATTGTTATTTATTTCAATATTAAATATGCAATTCCAAGAAGAAAAAGTTCCTTAATTCGCGATCACCTCCCAAATAATTAAAAAAAAATATGAGCAATTTTTTTTTCGCGAATTTTGGGCCTTTTTCTTCTTTCATATTTAATATTGTAATAAATAACAATAAAAAATGTATTCAACCAGATATTCGTAAATGTAAGGAATAAGCCTAAAAGTAGAAAAACTTAAGACACAGATTGTGCTAAAACTAAATGCTAAAAAGAAAAATGCTTTAGACAATAATTTCTTCTTTTTTTGCTGGATTCAGATTCAAATAAAAAAATTTGGGTTTCCATTTGAAAAAACTGAGTTAGGGTTAGAATGACCATGAAGAAGTCATCCAGGTGAAAACTAACTGTTCTTATTCTGTGGCTCATCCTTTAAGACCAAATAATTTTTATTTGAAACTTTTTTTTTAAGCTCTTATGGCCGATCTCACCGACACGACTTAAAATTTAAGAACTACTTTAATGTCTAAATTGACAGGAACACAATACAAAATCTGTCAATTCAAAATTTAAGTACTACTTAGGGGCCTAAGTCATGTCGGTGAGATCGGCCATTACTTTTGGAGATATTTCGACAATTCACTTAATCTCGACCACCCTGTATAGTTGAAATGACGTTTAGCTGCAAAATAGAATATACAAGGTGAACAAAAAGTTTGGCAACGCCCGTTTATTTTTGAAATGAATTTTTAAAACATTTCAAATTTTACTTCATTTCCCTTAAAAAGAATAACTTATACAGCTAATAGGCTATTTCTTGTTTTTATACTCGAAGGGGTTGGGAAAATAAAGCAGAATTTTTGAATTTCAGGATGGACGGCTCCCCTCCCGCCATTTTTTAACGCAATTTTATTTTTAAAAACTCTGCTGAATCTACTCTTAGAATAGTTTAGAAGTTACAAGAGTTTCTTTTTGCAATACCTTCGTGAAAAATCCATATAAAAATTTTGACTGTACCTATCGGTAACGCTGTATTTTTTATTGAGGAATAAAGAAGATATAGAACGTTTTGTGCTATTTAAAAAAAAAACGTTTTTTCTTAAAGACTAAAGTCTTTATCTAAAGATAAAATCCAGAATTAGTATATAATAAAAAATATCTCGCGATTTCGTATTTTTTAATGATTAATAAATTATAAAATAATTTGATTGGAGTATTGAAAATCATTTAAATATAAAACATAGAATTATATTAATAAATATTATGAAATTAATTACCAAACAATTTAAAAGTTGAGCAAAAAAATAAAACCAATATTTAATGTTTGTCAAATCATATCATTATATTGAAATTTGGTCAAGTTTAGGAACACCTAAAAATATAACATAAATAATGGAAATTATACGTTTAATTTGTTTATCTACCTGCTCCAAACTGGCTTGTGCTAAAGAATAATCTTCAATATTAAGTGATCTTTTAGCTGATTCCATAATGCCAAACATTCTAGACAAAGATACGGAGGTATCCGTAATCTGGTATGTTATTAACTCTTGAGTTTTTTCTTTTAATACAGCACTTGGAAATGATTTTTTTATAAATTTTTCAATTTCATCACTACTTCTTGCTTGATGTTCTGAATTACTTTCTTTTCGCAGTTGTATTGTCAGCGTATATCCATCAGAAAATTTACTTTTTAAATGTTGTATCGATCCTAAGCATTTAAATCTTCCATTTACCATAATTGCTATGCGGGTACAGAGGGCTTCACACTCTTCCATGCTATGAGATGTTAAAACTAAACATTTTCCACTATCTCGATATTTACATAGGACATTCCACAAATATCGCTTAGTAGCTGGATCCATTCCTATAAATAATTATTAGAATTATTCATATTGCCACATAAATTTCAGATAAGAAACGGGATTCTCAATACTTATGTAAGGCACTTTTGCAGTGATGAATAACTTGTTTGATATTTACTTTTGTTAAATATTAAACAAAATGTGAAAACTAAATACCTGTACTTGGTTCATCTAAATATATAATAGCTGGATCTCCAACTATTGCAATGGCTGTACTTAATTTTCGTTTATTTCCACCACTAAGTTGTTTAACCTTTTTATTTAAATGTTTAAAAAAGTCGAATTCATGTGCTAATTTTATAGCCTGGCTATCACATTTGCTTGATATGAAGCCTCTTAACAAACAAAATATTTTAATTGTTTCTCTTGGCGTTAGGTCATCCAATAGGGCATCGAATTGGGGACAATATCCTAAAATATTTTTTTGTAAAGTTAATAAAATAAGTAACTATCATTTTGTACAATAATTACCAATAAACTTATTAGCTTTCTTTATTTGCTTCTTTAAGTTAAGACCTTTAACAAAAACATTTCCATATGTAATGCGAATATCACCAGTAATCATTTTAAAAGTAGTCGTCTTTCCAGCACCATTTACACCAAGTAAACCAAAACATTCATATCGATTCACACCCAGGCAGATTCCATTTACAGCTAGAAATTTTTTATAATACTTGGTAATGTTTTGCAATACCAATGATTGGTTCTTTATTTCATAAGGTGTCATCTTTCTTATCCTTTTATTTTCTTCTATCACATCAACATCATCATCATCCAAATCAACATTTCTTAGATTGTTGTTTACTAAGGCATAATAAATTTTTGAAAATAATTTAGATTCTATTAGTAACAAAAGGATTATCATAAAGCAGCCAACCGCCATAGAAAATACGACATTTCTTAATATGCCTGGCCTTTCCCATCTGAAATATCCTTCCTCTTTCCCTAAAATGAAAACGTATACATTAAAATGTGTAATATTATAATACCAAAGAGGTAGCTCAATTATTTTTCAGACATGTCAATTAAAATTTATTACTATGTAGGTATATTATTAAAACACCCACCAATTGCAAGTTTTAAATATGTAGGTACTTGTATTCTAGTGTACCGAGTTTGTTATTCCCATCGCATCGTATATTTCTCCATCACCAATCTTCAAAACTCCGGTCTCATCTTAAAGAGGATTGTTTTTTACCCAAGCGAACGATATTTCAAATTTTTCCGACCTCCGGAACACTTTTAAAAACGCTCCCGAAAAAGTTGAAATTTTTCGCATAATTTTTAGCGCGCCCGCCGCCCCAACTTTGAAAAATCGCAGCGTCGTCGGGTTTCAAATCGAAGCGACCAACTTGCGCTCCTTTTTTCGCACATCCTCATTTATACAGGGAGTCTCACTTTTTTCAAGCAAAAACTTTTTTAAATAGTAAATGTCATTCTGAACAAAAAAATTCCTATGAACTATTATGTTTTTTCGACTCCTTAAAAAGTTACAGCAATTTTAAAATTGATAAATTTTCATGATTTTTGTGGAACACTCAGTATAATATTCTTTCCTATTATATTTTTTTATTTAAATCAATTATTATTTGGATTTTTTCTTTGCCAAATTGAATTTTTTGAACATTATTGACAGTATTTAAAATAAGGGAATGACGAGGTTAAATTTCCCTCGCTAAAATTTAGCACCTTATTGGCTTAAAGATATACAAAATCCAAACTATACTTGATTTAAATAAAAAAATTAAAATTAAAATTTTTGGTGGAAAAAAAGTGAGACATCCTGTATGTAGAAGGAGTTCGACGTCAAAATTATGCTTTTTTCGGGTGCAAAACGGTGAAATTTCAATTGATTAATGTGAAACCTTGTCCCTAGGAAAAAAATCACGCACGACATTTTCGTAAACTAGAATCACGCGAAATTGTTATAGGCCCGTTTTTATCCCGATAATTTGCTTTTTAACATTTTTTCAGCGTTTTAGATTTGTGGTACAATTTTCGGTCTTTTTTTGAGGAATTTTTAAAATTCGCAGCTTTCACAAGAGTTGGCCGATGACGACCGCGAGTGGCTCGGGAAGTGGCCCAGGGAACCCTTAATGTACAGAAAAATATCTTACCACCAAAACGGCGCCTGCAGGAATTTTTTCGCCAAAAGTGTAAAAGAAGTCGTCAAAAAGCGGGGTAACGAAAAAATTTGTGTATTACGAAATGGAAAGAAAGAATCTAAACACGAAAAATCGCCACACGTGACGTTTTTGTGATTTGTCCAAACCGGAACAGTTTGAAGGTAAAAATTCTCCACATTTCGATTTGGGCCCGCACCGAGCCTCCAAAGTGTAAATTGCGTTTTTTCGTTCCAGCCCGACCAAAATTAACGGAGAGAGGGAAGGAAACGTCGGATCGTCGATCTAAAATATGTGTTAGAAAGGGCTTTGAAAAAAAATTAAAATTTCAACCCCAAGAAAATGTTTGTAAAAAGTTGCAGTTTCCATAATTATTTTACCCCTGTTTACTGAAATGGATTTCAATGAGAAATAGCTTACCGTGCGCTTTAATCTAAAAAAAGATTCGTCTCGATATCTTTTTTCGTTCAGAAGTTACCGCTCAAAATCAGGTGAAAATTTGAAAAAGTTATTTTTTCACATAAAAACAGCTCTGAAATTTTTGGTTTATCGAAAAATAATTAATTTTGAAGGAACTACTTGGCTATGACTATTTTTGGTTATTATTATTTTTTTTTTTAATTTAATTCAATTGTTTTTTTTTTGGTTTTGAGTTTTGAGTTTTGAGTTTTTAATTTTTTTAAATTTTGTTTTTTAATTAAATTTAATTTCAGTTTTTATTTTTTTAAATTTCGTTTTTTAACTAAATTTAAATGAAAAATACCAAAACAAAAAAAAAACAATTGAATTAAATTTAAAAAAATTTATAATATTAAAATTAAAAATAAATAAGAAAAAAAATATTTAAAAAAATATTAAATAAATTTATTTAAAAAAATTATTGGTATAGTTGGTTTCGATTACTTTTGTAAATGATTTTTTTCAATCGAAAAAAATATGTTGCTATTTGAAAAAGAAAAGTTGCCTCCTCCTCCTCTGATTTTTTCAAAAATAAAATTAATCTTTTGCTATCTGATAGTAGTATTCTTCAAACCATTTAATTTAACATATAATTTATTAAAATCGGATAAGAAATAACGAAGCTACATCGTTGGCCGTTTTTTGTGCGCCCCTCTGTATACAGGGTGATTCAGACCACCCGTGCCACCCATTTATCTCGAGAACGCGTTATCGTACATGGCCGAAATAAAAAATTTTATTACAAAAGTGAACCTAAAGAATCCATTGGTGAACTTAGTTTTTCCGGATCAACTCGGAACTATCCAGAACCGGAGGTAACTTTGATTTTTATTTAATAAATTAATTTCTTTGTTATGTTATCCACATGATTTGCCAGGTGTTTAAATCTAAATAAAATGTGATTTAAAAATTGAAATAATTTAATTTAGTGTATTACAAGTTTTCGAATTAAATAGATTACACTAACTTTATTACCTCCTAACCATTCAAAATGGTTTATTCTGAGGATGATCGAGTTGAGATTATTATGCTATACAGTGAAGAAAGAAGATGTGCCCTTTGAGCAGCTACTCGTTTTAATAATCTTCATCCAGATAAAAATGTATCTGCAAGATATATTTTAGATTTGTTCAATAAATTTCGTGAAACGGGTTCAGTAGGAAATAAAAATAGAACTGGCGGCCCCCCAAATGAAGTAAAAACGTTGACTGTAGTAAGCGAAATTCTCTAAATTTGCAAACTTCTATAAGAAACTTAGCTACATTAACAGGACTTCAAAGTACCAAGGTTTGGAGAATTTAAAAAAATTTAAAATATCGCCCGTATAAATTATCTTGTCATCAAGAATTAAGTGAAGATGATTTTGATCGCCGAACAGAGTTTTGTGAAGTTGTGTCTAATAGACTATCAAATACTCCAAACCAATTACAAAACATCTGCTTTAGTGATGAAACAACATTTAATTTGAGGGATGAAGTTAATAAACATAATTGTCGTTATTGGAGTACAGAAAATCCACATTGGATGCGAGAAGAGAACTGTCAGTATCCAGAAAAGTTAAATGTTTGGCTTGGCATTTATGGGGACCATATTATAGGCTCAATATTTATTGATGGCAACTTAACAGACGAAAAATGTTTAGATATGCTGCAAAATATTATCGAATCTACAATAACACATGTCTTAGAAAATGATGATATGCTGGACGAAAATTTGATAATTTTTCAACAGGATGGTGCTCCGCCACATTATACGTTACCAGTTCGTCAATATTTAAGCAGAACTTTTCCTAGTTGGATTGGCCGTAAAGGTACTATTGAATGGCCAGCACGATCACCTGACCTCACACCGCTGGATTTTTTCGTTTGGGGCTATTTAAAAAATAAGGTCTTCCAGAACCAACCTGATACTTTAGCAGGCTTTCGTCAAAGGATCATAAACGAATGTGGAAATATTACACCAGTAATGCTACAAAATGTTCGCGCAGAGTTTGAAGAACGTCTCTATTTCTGCTTGGAAAATTCTGGAAAACATTTCGAACATTTACTTTAATTGTCTATTTAAAAATAAAATTATTTTATAACTAAAAAAAAATTTATTACAAACTTTAAATTTTAGTATTACAATAGGTTTTTATTTTTTTTCTTTAAAACGAATCGATCAATTTTAATTTAATTTATACCGTTGAATTCTAATTAAAAGCAGCTTTCAAATGATATATTACTCAACCCCTGTTGCCATTTAAGAAATTAGGGGGTTAACGCCCCCCGCATAAGGGAGCGACGTGAAAGTGCTTAAATCGGTCTTATAATGCGTCCCCCTCAAAACAAAAATCGGCGTGTTCGGTTAATTTTTTGAAAAAATTTTGGTTATGAAATAAACGACATTTGAAGTTTTCTATGTAACACCCTGTATTCAATTATGAATACCTACTACACTATACACAAAACCTTATTTGTCATGTGAAATTTTCCTATTAAACTTTTAACCGTGCAGTTAGTTTTGACATCATTAGCTGTGTCAATTGATATGATATTGAAATGATTAATGCAAGAAGGTGTTCTGAAGAGAAAAAATTATCTTTTTAAAAGTAGTTTTAAAATGATGAAAACTATTTTCAAATTTTATATTATATTTTACAAAAAAGTTTTGTAAGTACGTGTCTAAGATGCCACTGAAATCTTTGATTAAAAAGTGTTTAGTTGCCCAAGATTTTGATTTTAATAAGTAGTTTTAATTAAATAAGTGAAAACAATTTTCAAATTTAATTTAAAAACGCTAACCACTTGTGTAAATTGACTAATTCAATGTTAATAAACTCCAAGTTTTTATAAGCTGATCTTAATCCAAGTTGTAACCATTTCTTTTTAGACTGTGTGATAATTTTCTGTATTCATGGTTTATCTGATTTTGCTTTGATGTTGATGAATTTCGGGAAGACTTTAAGTGTTTTACATTTACTGATAAAAAATGTAGTTGTACTTTCTTACGCTTGAACAATATAGATTCTTATAGTTGAGTGTTAATTTGACCAGGTTCGTCTCCATTTTAAAGTAATTGGGGTTGACAGATTATTTGGACAAAAATCGATCATTTGTTAATGCCTAAGGCGTATTCAATAAAGTTGGAAACAGGAAGTTTTATCTGTTTTTAATTTTAAGATTTTGTTTTTCTTATTTCTCAAAAACTGCATTTTTGACTTTCGGCACTATTCTTCCCGGGGTGCGAAGTATCTCGATATTTCTTTTGTATGTAAAATAATAAATAAGTATTTCAAATACTTTTTGGTGTAATATTTCTCTCTGAATAGGTATAAATATTATTCAAGGTACTTACAACAACAAAACTCCATACGTTTGCAAACCATATCCCAACACATTTCGGATGGTGATGGTTGAAATTTCTGTGTCGCCCTGATGCAAATATCCACAGTTTTTTTACAGTTATAGTTTCTATTGTATTCGATGTACATATTTTCTATACCACTACATAAAGAATAGGCTGGAAGTATCAAAAAAATCCAGTCTAATATTTTTGAAATATCTTTATTTTTTAAAGATGATAACATCTTAATAATCAATACTCCCACCACTCCTGAAACGAAAGATAAATTTTGTATTTAGTAATAGATAATAAAATTATCTACCGCTAAACGATATAAAATAAAAAACAATAAATCCTGTAGTAGGTACGTCAAAAAGAAAACTTGCAAGGTAGATCAATGGTAGCATTGCAAATACAAAGCATAAAAATATCACACTTAAACGACCTACAAAGAAAGAATATTATTTATATTTAAATTATTTGAATAAGAAATTTAATAAAGTACCAATATCTGCGGCAGAAGAAAAGCCCCTTTCTTGAAAGCACAGGAGAATTATAAATATTACTATAACTGTAACAAAATAAGTTATGCAGTCCCAAATAAACGAAACAGCCCAAAATATAAAAATATTAACACCAGATACAAGTTGTAAATGCTTGAATTTACTAGCTCGTTCCCTTATGTAAAATAAAATATAAAATGCTGATATAAATGACATCAAAATTCCTACTATAGCAGCCATATTAAAACCTAAATTTTCCTTTTTCGTAAAACGGTCCTAAAATAAATATATTTAAGCTTATCGTAATAAACAGTTAAACTCAATTTAATCACTCATTACCTTAGCTTCCACTGAAAAAGGTAATGGTTCATTGCTAACATTTATTTCATAATTTTCATCAGATTTTGCTTTCAATAAACTGTTTATAACTAAATTTAGAGCCAACGGAGGCGAATGATATGGATCATTATTAAACCAAGCTATAACTTGGTCACTTTTGAAGGTTGCTCCTGTGATATAATTTTGCCTTACTTTTGTTAAGTTTTCCTTGGTCTTAAAAAACAATATTCTAAACTATTGTAATTGAAATTAAAACTTTACTTACGAGTTTTAAGATTTCATCATTTATAGAACCTTTCCCAATGTCATCGATTTCATATGTTTGTTTTGTCAACATATTTTTCATTGAATTATAATAAATGTTATTTTCATCATAAGAAGAAATTAAAGTCACAGGGTGATCATAGGAATCTAATTTTATAGCCAGTTTAGGTAAGTCTTTTACTGTAAGTGCCTTTCCTATATACATAGCTGATGTAATTAAAATAATTGGTAATGCTATTTCAAGTAGAATAAGTGACCAAGATCGTAAAGAAGTTAAAATCCTTTTCAAAAACAACGCTCGTATTTGATTTATTTTTAATTTGCAACCAGTCAGTAATGTTTCCTCAACGTGCTCAACGTGCACTAAAATATAATTTTATTGTTAATTGTTAAAATCTGTTTCATACATGTTTTACATCGAAAGTCGGATGTAGATTCTGGACGTTCTGGTTGTTTTATATCTTCTTTATTTGAAACATGATCAGCACCGGTTCTAAAAATTATAAGTAATAAATTGACATAAATTTAAAAAATATTACTTCATAAAAACTTCTTCAAGAGTTGTAAATAATATTCCATAACTTCTAACACCTAAAGTTACTCTGTTCTCTTCAATATCTTTCAACATATTTTGAAAAACTGGTGAATCCTCTTTATTTAAAAGATATATTAATTCAGAGCCTACATTACTTTCCGTTTTTAGTTTTGGAAGGTGACCTTTAATCAAATTTGTAACTTTTTGAACATCACAATTTGGACCTTTATCTATTACGAGACGGTACCCAGTGCCGTATTTTTTTTTAAGGAAAAAACTTGACCCACAGCATTGTAATTCCCCATCTGCCATTATCACTATTCTATCTCCTAATATATCAGCTTCATCCATAAACTGTGTTGTTAACAATATTGTTCTTCCTATAATTAATATAGAAATCAACAACAATAATAACAACACACTTGACACGTATACAGGTACATCATTAACCGGAAAAAGTAAAAAAAATAAATTAAACAAACTGCTTTTAAAATAATATGTAGCAATTATTTAGTCATCTAATATTGAACTTTCTTATTTATAAAATATTTGCTTTGATTGAGAAAATTATTTCAGTATTTCAAATAATTAAAATTAAAATATAAATGGAATAACCTTTCTTTTGAGTTTGGATTAGATCCCAAAGAGCTCGTCTAGCAGTGGGATCCATTCCAGAAGTAGGTTCGTCTAACATAACGATCTTAGAATTTCCACAAAAAGCTACAGCTACAGACAATTTTCTTTTCATACCTCCAGATAAAGTTGAGGTTCGTTTATTTCTCTACAAAACATACTTGTGAAGATTGAATTTGTAAATAATTCTAATTTCTATTTGAAATAAATGTAAATATACCTTATCTTCAAATTGTAAAAGTCGTAGGTAATTATCAATTGCTGGTGGAATATCTTGTTTTTTCATGCCCTTCAGTTTACTATAAAAGTAAATATGCTCGCTCACAGTTAATTCATTGAATAAAATATTATGTTGTGGACAAAAACCTAAGCTATGTCGAACTTTGTCAATTTCCCGAGTTATATCATAACCGTTGATGGTGGCTGTACCACTAGTAACTGGCAACATTCCAGTCAGCATTAACATCGTGGTTGTTTTTCCAGCACCATTATGTCCTAACAATACTGTTATTTGCTCTTCAAACATATTTAGTGAAAAGTCTTTTACTGCTACATTTTTCGTTTTAAACACCTTCCTTAAGTGCAATATTGATATACCTGGTTTTAAGTTTGTGGGTTCTTTTTCGTAAGAGAAGGGATTATGAATAACTTCATCATCCCTAGCAATACCTGTGAAATTAAATAAATTGATTATTTACGATTTTAACTTTTAAAAACTTATACTTTCAACTCTATACTTTCTTTGAAAACAAGATAAAAAGAAATTCCACTTTTTAGGAACGCCGTACGGACCCGGGAAAAGTGCCTCAAAATATAAGGTGATAAGTAAATAGAGAACAGCATCAAAAAGTAACATAAGAAGAATGTAACCCATGCACAAATTATCCTCAGGTGTCACAGGTTTCCACAGGTTATTCCATTGAAGCCCTATATAAAAAATATATTAATAGATTTAAAAAATAGACAACTTATCAACTTGCCTTTTCCAACGTTTTCGTGGCCAACAATAACTTTAAATCCAAAAGCGAAAGCTGAATTTGACAATAAGGACGCAGATAATTTTACACTTAAACTTTTAGATTCATGAGTGAAAAAAAAAGGAAATAGAAACAAGAAAAAAAATAATATTCCAACTATAACCGCCAAATTAGCTAGAAAAAAAGTATTAACCATTAGTCTTAAAAAATTTAAAAGTTACCTTTCGAAAAAAATGCACTCATCATAAAGCAATAAGTAATAATGGTAATGGCGTAAATGAATAAAAGCATGAATAATAGAGACTCGTTGGTTCGTGGCAATATTGCAGGAGTATTACTATTCGAATACCAAACAACCATTTTAAATATTACTACTATCATTATCATCGGTATAGTTAAAGTTATAAGAAACATAGTAAACCATGCTGTCCAGTGTAACCAAACTGGTAGACCCATTATTTTCATTGATTCCTAAAAATTATATTATTAGTAGATCATGAGATAACAACACTTTTTTTGTAATGATAGACGCCTGCCACTTATGGAAAAAGTGATAAATAAAACAGAATGTATAAGTGGAGGGAATTGGCCGGTTCTCGATCACACATTCCACATTTTGAGAGCCCCGTCTCCACCTAAAGTGCGCATAAAGACCATAAACTCACCTATAAAAATCGCCGATATAAAAATCAGTGTAGTCAACTGTCATAAATTTCCCTAAGTTCATAACCTAATTATGAATAAAAGCCTAAAATAGCTTACATTTTTTTAAAATTTGTAATTCTTAGCAAGTAAGAAATATAAAATAAACCATATTAAACGAAAAGATTGAAAAATAATGTAAAATAACAATCTAGTTTCTTTTAATTTTATGAAACGTCAGTGTCAAAGTCAGTCAAAACCTCATTAATGCAATGTTGCCATATTGGTAATTTTGATACTATTTTTGCTTCTAATTTTTGGTCGCAGAAAAAGTATACGGCTCGCGCTCCAAGCTTAAAAAAAATTTAGTTCAATAAATGCGCTAGTTTCGTGGATACCCGGTATAACCGTTAAATAATTTAATAATATCGGTCGTAAATCGATAAAACAACTAAACTAATCTAAAACCAATCCTTGTTTTAAAACAATATACTATACTTTCGGATGAAGGCAGTATTTTTTTTAAAAGAATGAGTTATTTAATTTCTCAAAAATCCCTTGAATCTTCACGTTTCATAAATTTGGGAATAAAAACAGCAGTAGTAGTCCATCTCAAATGATCTCCTAATAAGTTTAAAAATGCAAACATAAATACCTTTAGTTGATTTTCTTTTTCAACTGTTAACATTTTTATCGTATTGCCGACTGATACTAGAAAACCGATAATTATAAACATCACTAACATAAACCCCACTTCTTCTACTCCCATAAACTTATCTTCGATATAAGCAGGGTATGAAAAACGTTGCATGAGGAGATCAGGCAAATTTTGAGCTGTAGTATTAATATCAGTATCATTTTTATTCTGTGCTAAGTAATTTATTATAGCTAAGGATATATTTGTTTGAACACTTAAAAAACCTGTTTGGTAATACCCTAAAAGTAATATAATAATAAGATATTTTAAAACGGTTAATAGTTAGTTTTATACAAGATGATTGAAAACTATTCCGCATCCTCTTAAAGGCAGATTCCTCCCATGACAATAAGAAGAAAAGTTGTCGAGAACGTATCCTAACTTTATTATGATTTATACCAAATTTCAAAACCCTACTTCAACTTGTTTTGAAATAAACGAACAAAAACCTACTATTTGACAAAACCTTTAAAAAGCCGTAGCTCCCTTTTGAAACGAAATCGAACATATGCTTGTATAAAAATTTCTTCTTGGTTTTATTTGAGAAATTTGTCCTCAAGAGGATGCGGAATATCTTGGAATCACCCTGTATAAACAATAATAAATTGAATTACGGAAATTTACCAGGCTTGGGAGTTTCGTTCTGATCTCGGTCTCTTACTCCTGGTCTTGTAAACATAGGAAACAGAACTTCGGTTTCCCAATTATCTTTCCCTGTTTCAGTTTCTGCTGGAAATCTGAAAATTTTTAGTCAGCTATTTGAGCTTATATTAATACTAATATTAACTATACCTTAATTTAAAGTTTATAGCCTGCGAAAACTTATCAGCATTCCTGTCTATATCAAATATCACTCCAATTATTTTTTCAGTTGTCTCCTGGGTTATTAAATAATCTTCCAGCTCTTTGGGATTACTAAATGGTGTTATTTTAAAAGGAAAATTATTCAATATGTGATCGTTAATAAGGCTATTATTGGGTGAATAAGCTAGTTCCATGATTTGAAAACTAAAAATGTATTCGATTTTACATAAATTTAAGAGAAATTAAGAAAAAACATACTTAGTCGTAGAGGATACGGGATTAAAGGGTGGATATTCAATTTCTGGCATGGATTTATTTTCCATTGACTTTCTGAACAAGACAATCAAAAAACAAAGTAATATTGGTGTCAGAATTACAAAGACAGTTCGAATTCGATGTCGTTTATGGATTACCCAATTTTTCCACAGCATTAGAGAAAACTTACCCATGTCTTTCCTCACTTTATTTTTTATTGTTTTAACTGAAAACAAAAAATGTATAAAATATTCTTGAGTTACAGCAATTCTTTACTGTGGATAACTTTTATAAATATTAAAGAGTTCTAACAAAAGCCAATCAATAAATTAATGCTGTTAGTCTTTCTTATAAACCGTTGGGAATCGGTAGTTACTTAAATCAAAAATACATACAGGGCCCGCCTTAAAAACCGAAACACCTAATGGGGTAGTTCTGAACAAAAAATGTGAGTCGTAATAGCGATGTTAAATTTGACAGTCACCCCGATGTGAAAAAACGCTATTCTGTAAACTTTATTATTAGACCGGGAGCTCGCGACAGTATTTGGTCTCCGATTTCATACAGCATGCCTTTTGGAGGAGAGAATATTTGCCCTATAAGAACAAAGAAAAGCGGGTACTAAATCCCTGCACGTTTTCCAATCATATGGAAAATTGCATTCCCATTTTCACAAAAATTTGGTGTTTTTCTCTGATTTAATATTGCATGCCCTTTTAGCAAAAGATAGTTAAAATAAATTTAAGTCTTGAAAATTATAGGCATGCGATTCGCAAGATCCCAAAGAGCTCAAATGGTCATTTTATCATGTAATAAAAAAATATGATATTCCGCGTTTTCATAATGCATGCCAATGGAAAGAATTAAAGTTTATGTCATAAAACCCCTATAAAAAAGTTGGCATGCGGTCCTCGTTGGCTTAAAGATGGAAAGTTTAGAAAAATTATTGTGGAATGACACTGAAGTTTCAAATTTTCACCAAACTTCAGTGTCATTCCACAAAACTTTTCCTAAATTACCACCCATGAGCCAACGAGGGGCGCATGCCAATTTTTTTATGGGGGTTTTATGACACAAACTTTAATTCTCTTTATTGGCATGCATTATGAAAACGCGGAAAATCATATTTTTTTTATTACAAGATCACATGTCCATTTGATTCCTTTGGGACCGTGCGAATCGCATGCCTATAATTTTCAAGACTTAAATTTATTTTAACTATCTTTTGCTGAAAGGGCATGCAATATTAAATCAGAGAAAAACACCAAATTTTTGTGAAAATGGAATTGAATTTTCCATATGATCGGAAAGCGTACAGGGGTGTAGTACCCGCTTTTCTTTGTTCTAATAGTGTAAATATTTTCTCCACCAAAAGGCATAATACCCAAATTCTCGTCAAATTAATATTTGTTATATGGGTTGTAATGGACAATTTCCATGGTTACCTTAAATGTTTCTAATTAAAGACCTTTAATTTTGACCAGAATCACCCTATTAGTCCCCAAAGGGCGCGTTCCAGTAATGAACACTAAAGCCCACGACGACCGCAAAATCGTTCTACATAAGACCGCGATTTTTTCTTTCGTGTATCGATGGCGACCGCAAGAAGCTCACAACGACCGTATTTATTCGTGGGTTTCCGTGGTTGTTTGTTGAATGGTAACCTTTTGAGCTAGTGGAACGGGAAAATTTTGCGGTCGTGGTCGTGGGCTTTAGTGTTCATTACTGGAACGCGCCCTAAGTAGTAGGTACTTAAATTTGAATTGACAGATTTTGTATTGTGTTCCTGTTTAGACATCTAAAGTAGTTTTTAAATTTTAAGTCGTGTCGGTGAGATCGGCCAACATACTTTTTTTATTTTGCGTCTAATATAAGAAAGCTATAAAAGCATTCTAAACATAATGAATATATTTTTGGGTTAAATTAAAAAATTATTGAACAAATTAATTCGAAAACTGTCAACTAACATTTATTGAAAATAAAATTAGACTAAATTTTAATTCATTCTTACCTTATATTTTCAAATGTGTCATCGAAACAATTTTCTAATGAATGATCAATTAAGGTCTGTTACTTCTCATTGCACAAGATTTTATATACCACTTTTAAAACAATTTGTCCTGAATTTGCTTTTAAACTGACACGACATACATGCCAAATATTAATTGGCGTAACCAGGCGTAACCATAGATAAAATGCGTAACTAGAATAATTTTTTAGGAGGGGGGTTCTCAAGACCACTTTCCAAAAAAGGAACCAAGTAAAATAATTTTTAAATAAATTTTCGACATTTTGCGTAATTTAAAATTTATGAGACATCATCGTACAACGCACAACGCCGTCCTCACATTTTTTTAATGGAAACTTTAAAATTGTAGTAGAAGAATCCCGTTTAAAATTTGACTATGTACTTGTTAATACATATGTATAATTGATTCTGATACTGCTGATGCTGAGTATGAACCGTTAATGGAAATTTCTCCTATGTCTACTATCTCCACAGTAACCTTTTCTTTATCACACTTTAAATCAATTTATTTTGATTTTGGAGAAATAAACAAAATGTTCTTTTATTGCGAAAGAGGCAGGAAAATTGTTTTTTTAATTTTTGAAATTCTCAAACTGCTTAATTTAGTATTGGAATTTTTTGTTAATACTTTAGATTCACAACTGAGTTGTGAATGTATACAAAGAATTATCATTAATTTATAGCAAATAATTTCATTTTTATTAATATTTTGACAATGTTGGAGATCGTCTGAAAGGCTTTGTTGGTAAAATAAATGAAAAAAATTGTTTTTCAAATAAGTTGGACCAGGATTTATTTATAAAATGTTAAACTTTTCTTGCCAGACTAGAAGAAAGGATAAAATAAAATAGATTCTTTTTGAAATAACAAAGCTTGTTGGCGATATTAATTTGAACAATTCGCGACAATTTTCATGATTGTAAATGTAATCCCTTCAGGCAGTTTTGCTAATAATTTACCTAACTTAATGATTAGTTTTTCCGGATCCATTAAAAGTGTGCATATTACCATTATGACTGTATATTGGTAAAAACCATTTGCGTTACATATGGCGAAAGCGCCGGGCGCACAGCAATCCAAGAGGTAAGAAGGAATGAATATTCGTGATTTCGGGATTCCATTCTGGATTGAGCGTTTTGAACTAAATCGGTGAGTACTTGTCAGTAATATTACTTTAATTTATTGTGTTTTGTGACTTTAACTAGTCAAATTTTCAATTTTATTTAAATAATAACAATGACAAGTACTCACCAATAATCATCTGATTCCGCGATAGTGGCGCCGCCTACAGGTAATCGAAATCGCGAATACTTTCATGCAAGAAAAACGAAAACGGAGTAAACGTTCAGGCAGCGATCGAAGTTAGAAATAAATAAATAAATCATTTATTGGCACAAAATGTACAAATATAATAATACTAAAAAACACAAGACATTTTATATAATTTTTGTACCAAATGGGTCTAAATCAGCTAACGGCAAAAATGCCAGCTGTTCTTCCTTTAGACCCCAGACTAAATATAACACAACATTACTATTTACTACATTACTATACGAAATTATTAAATAGTGACATAAAAAAATATAATATATATAAATAAAAAAACCATAAAATGCGAATGAAATTATTATAATAAAGTATAATAAAGGCGGCTGCAGCGAGTATATTAAATTATACAACAAAACAAGTTAAAGAAATATTAATGTGATATTTGATAATCATGCTTTTGCTTTTGTAGCAATTTAATCTTAAGGTTTTTCTTAAAAGTTGAAAGAGAAGAAATTTCGAAGTCAAAATCATAGGCAAATTACGCAATATTGTAGGAGAAACACCGTTTGAAAAGTTCAGATTTATGCTTGGGTATAGTAACCATATTTCTTTTACCTATATTGATATTGTGTACATCACTGCCAAACCGAAGTTTGTTGTATAAATAAGGAGGACATTTTGTAGACAGCACTATGTAGAAAAACATGCAGTTTGAAGAACTCGTCGATTAAACATATTCAGCCAATTTAATTCTATAATTTTGTGGGTGATTCTCTCTGATTTACGTATGCCAAAGATTAACCTCGCGCAATAGTTTTGAATCCTTTGAATACGCTTTACACATAGTTGATCAAGACAAAAATGATACACGCTTGTGCTGAAATTAAAGTTAGACAAAACAAGCGTATCACAGAGGATTGTTTTTACATTTCGGCTTAAAATATCTTTATTTATATAAATATTTTTTAAAGCAGAAAAGGCTCTACGAGTTAGCAACGTTGTATGTTCACGAAATCTGAGATTAGAGTCAATAATAACACCTAAATTTCTTTCACAAGTGGAACAGGTAATTTGATCACCATTGATTTCTAATCTAACACTATTTTCAATAGCAGTTTTTTTGATTTTGGGACCGAACACCATTGCGTGAGTTTTTGAAGAATTAATTATTAAACTATGTTTTTCTGAAAATTTAACAACTTTAGAAAGTTCCAAATTGATAACATGTTCAGCATCATTAGCATTATTTGAATTAAAAGAGTACAGTAGCTGTGTATCATCTGCATACAGGTGATACGAGATACGAGAATTCACGAAGAAGAAAGAAAAATATGAACAATACTAAAGACTAAGTGGAAAGAAAACTGGAAGATTTTTTTTGAAGCAGATACGAAAGAAGAATTTTACTAGAAGAAGGAATGCGAAAGCAATGGAGGAAAACACCGAAATATTATTGTCAACATCTGGAATTGACTGGGGAATCAATTTCGAATTTCGAATAAAGGACCTAATTTCTTATGTAAAAATTTTGACTGTACCTATCTGTAACGCTGTATTTTTTATCGAGGAATAAAAAAGACAACAGCAAGTTTTGTGTTATTTAAAAAAAACGTTTTTTCGTAAAGACTTTAGATAAAATCCATAGATATTTTTCGAAACGGTTTTATTTATTAGGTCATCATTGATTGACTGACTCTGGAACAGTGTATTTTTCAACAACCAGAATTAGTGTATAAAAAATATCTCGCGAATTCGTTTTTTTAATGATTAAAAAATTATAAAATAATTTGATTTGAGTATTGAAAATCATTTAAATATAAAACATAGAATTATATTAATAAATATTATGAAATTAATTACCAAACAATTTAAATGTTGAGCAAAAAAATAAAACCAATATTTAAAGTTTGTCAAATCATATCATTATATTGAAATTTGGTCAAGTTTAGGAACACCTAAAAATATAACATAAATAATGGAAATTATACGTTTAATCTGTTTATCTACCTGCTCCAAACTGGCTTGTGCTAAAGAATAATCTTCAATATTAAATGATCTTTTAGCTGATTCCATAATGCCAAACATTTTAGACAAAGATACGGAGGTATCAGTAATCTGGTATGTTATTAACTCTTGAGTTTTTTCTTTTAATACAGCACTTGGAAATGATTTTTTTATAAATTTTTCAATTTCATCACTACTTCTTGCTTGATTTTCTGAATTACTTTCTTTTCGCAGTTGTATTGTCAGCGTATATCCATCAGAAAATTTACTTTTTAAATGTTGTATCGATCCTAAGCATTTAAATCTTCCATTTACCATAATTGCTATGCGGGTACAGAGGGCTTCACACTCTTCCATGCTATGAGATGTTAAAACTAAACATTTTCCACTATCTCGATATTTACATAGGACATCCCACAAATTTCTCTTAGTAGCTGGATCCATTCCTATAAATAATTATTTGAATTATCCATATTGCCACAAAGAATTCAGATAAGAAACGGGATTCTCAATACTTATGTAAGGCACTTTTGCAGTGATGAATAACTTGTTTGATATTTACTTTTGTTAAATATTAAACAAAATGTGAAAACTAAATACCTGTACTTGGTTCATCTAAATATATAATAGCCGGATCTCCAACTATTGCAATGGCTGTACTTAATTTTCGTTTATTTCCACCACTAAGTTGTTTAACCCTTTTATTTAAATGTTTAAAAAAGTCGAATTCTTGTGCTAATTTTATAGCCTGGCTATCACATTTGCTTGAAGTGAAGCCTCTTAACAAACAAAATATTTTAATTGTTTCTCTTGGCGTTAGGTCATCCAATAGGGCATCGAATTGGGGACAATATCCTAAAATATTTTTTTGTAAAGTTACTAAAATAAGTAACTATCATTTTGTAGAATAATTACCAATAAACTTATTAGCTTTTTTTATTTGCTTCTTTAAGTTAAGACCTTTAACAAAAACATTTCCATATGTAATGTGAATATCACCAGTAATCATTTTAAAGGTAGTCGTCTTTCCAGCACCATTTACACCAAGTAAACCAAAACATTCATATCGATTCACACCCAGGCAGATTCCATTTACAGCTAGGAATTTTTTATAATACTTGGTAATGTTTTGCAATACCAATGATTGGTTCTTTATTTCATAAGGTGTCATCTTTCTTATCCTTTTATTTTCTTCTATCACATCAACATCATCATCATCCAAATCAACATTTCTTAGATTGTTGTTTACTAAGGCATAATATATTTTTGAAAAAAATTTAGATTCTATTAGTAATAAAAGGATTATCATAAAACAGCCAACCGCCATAGAAAATACGATATTTCTTAATATGCCTGGTCTTTCCCATCTGAAATATCCTTCCTCTTTCCCTAAAATGAAAACGTATAGATTAAAATGTGTAATATTATATTATAGTCTAAGCGGCGGCGACACTAAGTCTAGTGTGATAAAACTTTTCAAGGTGTTGCATATAATTCGTTACGTCATTGAGGGGGGAACACAAAATGGCACTGCTGCCACGTGTAGACCGAACGCCACTATAAAAAAAAAAATTCAAAATTTTTATTTTTTTTAATATCTAGTATCATAAAACTTCAGGATTCTGATTTCTCCTCGTGACAGGGGAGGGTTAGGGCTATAAAAAAATACGGTGCTGCCAGTCTCCGCGAGAACGCTTATCAGTGGCAGCAGGAAAATAAATGATCCCACAAATTGTCAATTTTCAAAAATTGGCAACCACCTTTACTGACGTCTTGTAAAAGTGGTTGCTTTTTTTTGAAAATGATTCCCACTTTTGGGTTGCTGCCTCGGTTCCTGTCAGGTTTGGGGGCATTTTTTTATAGCCCTAACCCTCCCCTGTCGCGAGGAATAATCAGTATATTGAAATTTTATGATACTAGAGATTAAAAAAAAATAAAAATTTTTAAATTTTTTTTTTATAGTGGTGTTCGGTCTACACGCGGCAGCAGTGCCATTTTGTGTTCTCCCCTCAATGACGTAACGAATTATATGTACGACCTTGAAAAGTTTTATCACACTAGACTTAGTGTCGCCGCCGCTTCTACTATTACCAAAGAGGTAGCTCAATTATTTTTCAGACATGTCAATTAAAATTTATTACTATGTAGGTATATTATTAAAACACCCACCAATTGCAAGTTTTAAATATGCAGGTACCTGTATTCTAGTGTACCGAGTTTGTTATTCCCATCGCAACGTATTTTTCTCCATCACCAATCTTCAAAACTCCGGTCTCATCTTAAATTTTTCCGACCTCCGGAACACTTTTAAAAGCGCTCCCGAAAAAGTTGAAATTTTTCGCATAATTTTTAGCGCGCCCGCCGCCCCAACTTTGAAAAATCGCAGCGTCGTCGGGTTTCAAATCGAAGCGACCAAATTGCGCTCCTTTTTTCGCACATCCTCATTTATACAGGGAGTCTCACTTTTTTCAAGCAAAAACTTTTTTAATTAGTAAATGTCATTCTGAACAAAAAATTTCCTATGAACTATTATGTTTTTTCGACTCCTTAAAAAGTTACAGCAATTTAAAAATTGATAAATTTTCATGATTTTTCTGGAACACTCTGTATAATATTCTTTCCTATTATATTTTTTATTTAAATCAATTATTATTTGGATTTTTTCTTTGCCAAATTGAATTTTTTGAATATTATTGACATATTTAAAATAAGGGAACGACGAGGTTAAATTTCCTTCGCTAAAATTTAGCACCTTATTGGCTTAAAGATATACAAAACCCAAAGCATACTTGATATAAATAAATAAATTTAAAATAAAATGAAATTTATACAGGGTGTCCCACAAAAATCAGTAAATTTTTGAAATTTTAAAATTTCTGTAACTCTTTAAGGAGTCGAAAAAACATAATAGTTCATAGGAAAATTTTTGTTCAGAATGACAATTACTATCTATAATATTTTTGGTGGAAAAAAGTGAGACACCCTGTATCTAGGAGGAGTTCGATGCGGCGGTAACGGCGAATTTTTCTTCGGAAACGTCAAAATTGTGCTTTTTTTAGGTGCAAAGCGGTGAAATTTCAATTGATTAATGTGAAACTTTTCGTAAACTAGAATCACGCGAAATCGTTATAGGCCCGTTTTTATCCCGATAATTTGATTTTTAACTTTTTTTCAGCGTTTTAGATTTGTGGTACAATTTTCGGTCCTTTTTTGAGGAATTTTTAAAATTCGCAGCTTTCACAAGAGTTGGCCGATGGCGACCGCAAGTGGCTCGGGATGTGGCCCAGGGAACCCTTAATGTACAGAAAAATATTCAGTTTCCAAAACGGCGCCTGCAGGAATTTTTTTGCCAAAAGTTTAAAAAAAAGTCGTCAACAAGCGGAGTAACGAAAAATTTTGTGTATTACGAAATGGCAAGACAGAATTTAAACACGAGAAATCGGTACACGTGACGTTTTTTGATTTGTCCAAACCGGAACGGTTTAAAGGTAAAAATTTTCCACCTTTCGAGTTGGGCCCGCACCGAGCCTCCAAAGTGAAAATTGCGTTTTTTCGTTCCAGCCCGACCAAAATTAACGGAGAGAGGGCAGAAACGTCGGATCGTCGATCTAAAATATGTGTTGGAAAGGGCTTTTTAAACACTCTCACGAAACGTAAAAACATTTACGAGTTTCGAAAAAAAATTAAAATTTCAACCCCAAGAAAATGTTTGTAAAAAGTTGCAATTTCCATAATTATTTTACCCCTCTTTACTGAAACGACTTTTTATGAGAAATAGCTTACCGTGTGCTTTAATCTAAAAAAAGATTGGTCTCGATATCTTTTTTCAATCAGAAGTTACGGCTCAAAATCAGGTGAAAATTTGAAATAGTATATTACGCAACGAGCTAGAAAGTGACGAATTTTGTGCAAGTAAGAAAATAGCCGAACGAGGCGCTAGCCGAGTGAGGATATTACACGAGCAACGAAATTCACTTTCTGCGAGTTGTGTACGCTATTTTTCCGACGACCACGGAGATTTTGCGACCATTATTAATATTTTGTAGTAACAACATAACATAACCTATGTTAACAGCAGCTGACATTGAAGATATCAATTATTTTTAGTTAAATGTATTCTTCAAACCATTTAATTTAACATATCATTTATTAAAATCGGATAAGAAATAACGAAGCTACATCGTTGGCCGTTTTTTGTGCACCCCTCTGTATACAGGGTGATTCAGACCACCCGTGCCACCCATTTATCTCGAGAACGCGTTATCATACACGGCTGAAATAAAAAATTTTATTACCAAAGTGAACCTAAAGAATCCATTGGTGAACTTATTTTTTTCCGGAACAACCCGGAACTATCCGGAACCGGAGGTAACTTTGATTTTTTAAATGGCAACATTGGCCGAGTTTGGTATGGTTTGATAGGTCTTTTAAAAACAAATAACTTTTATTAAAATATTTTTTTAATTTTTTCCATAGCTTAGAATTTATTCAAAAACAAAAAAAAAATTGTTAAAAAAAGTAAGTAACCATTTCTTTTTAGACTGTGTGATAATATTCTGTATTCATGGTTTATCTGATTTTGCTTTGATGATAAATTTCGGGAAGACTTTAATGCCCGTTTTCACCAACGATTCCTAAAACGCAGGCATTGCTTATATGCTAGGTATTGCCTAGATGTTTGGTATTTTTAATAATTTAATAAAAAATACCTAGCAATTAGGCAATACCTAGCATATAAGCAATGCCTAAGTTTGGGAATCGTTGGTGAAAACGGGCATAAGTGTTTTACATTTACAGATAAAAATTGTAGTTGTACTTTCTTACGTTTGAACAATACAGATTCTTATAGTTGAGTGTTAATTTGACCAGGTTCGTCTCCATTTTAAAGTAATTGGGGTTGACAGATTATTTGGACTAAAATCGATCAATTGTTAATGCCTAAGGCGAATTCAATAAAGTTGGAAACAGGAAATTTTATCTGTTTTTAATTTTAAGATTTTGTTTTTGTTATTTCTCAAAAACTGCATTTTTGACTTATGGCACTATTCTTCCCGGGGTGCGAAGTATCTCGATATTTCTTTTGTATGTAAAATAATAAATAAGTATTTCAAATACTTTTTTGGTGTAGTATTTCTCTCTGAATAAGTATAAATATTATTCAAGGTACTTACAACAACAATACTCCATACGTTTGCAAACCATATCCCAACACATTTCGGATGGTGATGGTTGGAATTTCTGTGTCGCCCTGATGCAAATATCCACAGTTTTTTTACAGTTATAGTTTCTATTGTATTCGATGTATACATTTTCTATACCACTACATAAAGAATAGGCTGGAAGTATCAAAAAAATCCAGTCTAATATTTTTGAAATATCTTTATTTTTTAAAGATGATAACATCTTAATAATCAATATTCCCACCACTCCTGAAACGAAAGATAAAATTTGTATTTAGTAATAGATAATAAAATTACCTACCGCTAAATGATATAAAAACAAAAACAATAAATCCTGTAGTAGGTACGTCAAAAAGAAAACTTGCAAGGTAGATCAATGGTAGCATTGCAAATACAAAGCATAAAAATATCACACTTAAACGACCTACAAATAAAGAATATTATTTATATTTAAAATATTTGAATAAGAAATTTAATAAAGTACCAATATCTGCGGCAGAAGAAAAGCCCCTTTCTTGAAAGCACAGGAGAATTATAAATATTACTATAACTGTAACCAAATAAGTTATACAGTCCCAAATAAACGAAACAGCCCAAAATATAAAAATATTAACACCAGATACAAGTTGTAAATGCTTGAATTTACTAGCTCGTTCCCTTATGTAAAATAAAATATAAAATGCTGATATAAATGACATCAAAACTCCTATTGAAGTACCCACTTCGAAACCTAAATTTTCCTTTTTCGTAAAACGGTCCTAAAATAAATATATTTAAGCTTATCGTAATAAACAATTAAACTCAATTTAATCACTCATTACCTTAGCTTCCACTGTAAAAGGTAATGGTTCATTGCTAACATTTATTTCATAATTTTCATCAGATTTTGCTTTCAATAAACTGTTTATAACTAAATTTAGAGCCAACGGAGGCGAATGATATGGATCATTATTAAACCAAGCTATAACTTGGTCACTTTTGAAGGTTGCTCCTGTGATATAATTTTCTCTTACTTTTGTTAAGTTTTCCTTGGTCTTAAAAACAATATTCTAAACTATTGTATTTGAAATTAAAACTTTACTTACGAGTTTTAAGATCTCATCATTTATAGAACCTTTCCCAATGTCATCGATTTCATATGTTTGTTTTGTCAACATATTTTTCATTGAATTATAATAAATGTTATTTTCATCATAAGAAGAAATTAAAGTCACAGGGTGATCATAGGAATCTAATTTTATAGGCAGTTTAGGTAAGTCTTTTACTGTAAGTGCCTTTCCCATATACATAGCTGCTATAATTAAAATAATTGGTAATACTATTTCAAGTAGAATGAGTGACCAAGATCGTAAAGAAGTTAAAATCCTTTTCAAAAACAACGCTCGTATTTGACTTATTTTTAATTTGCAACCAGTCAGTAATGTTTCCTCAACGTGCTCAACGTGCACTAAAATATAATTTTATTGTTAATTGTTAAAATCTGTTTCATACATGTTTTACATCGAAAGTCGGATGTAGATTCTGGACGTTCTGGTTGTTTTATATCTTCTTTATTTGAAACATGATCAGCACCGGTTCTAAAAATTATAAGTAATAAATTGACATAAATTTAAAAAATATTACTTCATAAAAACTTCTTCAAGAGTTGTAAATAATATTCCATAACTTCTAACACCTAAAGTTACTCTGTTCTCTTCAATATCTTTCAACATATTTTGAAAAACTGGTGAATCCTCTTTATTTAAAAGATATATTAATTCAGAGCCAACATTACTTTCAGTTTTTATTTTTGGAATGTGACCTTTAATCAAATTTGTAACTTTTTGAACATCACAATTTGGACCTTTATCTATTACGAGACGGTACCCAGTGCCGTATTTTTTTTTAAGGAAAAAACTTGACCCACAGCATTGTAATTCGCCATTTGCCATTATCGCTATTCTATCTCCTAATATATCAGCTTCATCCATAAAATGTGTTGTTAACAAAATTGTTCTTCCTATAATTAATATAAAAATCAACAACAATGATAACCACACACTTGACACGTATACAGGTACATCAAAGTAAAAAATTAAATTAAATAAAACTGCTTTTAAATATTTAAAATATTTGCTTTGATTGAGAAAATTATTTCAGTATTTCAAATAATTAAAATAAAAATATAAATGGAATAACCTTTCTTTTGAGTTTGGATTAGATCCCAAAGAGCTCGCCTAGCAGTGGGATCCATTCCAGAAGTAGGTTCGTCTAACATAACGATCTTAGAATTTCCACAAAAAGCTACAGCTACAGACAATTTTCTTTTCATACCTCCAGATAAAGTTGAGGTTCGTTTATTTCTCTAAAAAACATACTTGTGAAGATTGAATTTGTAAATAATTTTAATTTCTATTTGAAATAAATGTAAATATACCTTATCTTCAAATTGTAAAAGTCGTAGGTAATTATCAATTGCTGGTGGAATATCTTGTTTTTTCATGCCCTTCAGTTTACTATAAAAGTAAATATGCTCGCTCACAGTTAATTCATTGAATAAAATATTATGTTGTGGACAAAATCCTAAGCTATGTCGAACTTTGTCAATTTCACGAGTTATATCATAACCGTTGATGGTGGCTGTACCACTAGTAACTGGCAACATTCCAGTCAGCATTAACATCGTGGTTGTTTTTCCAGCACCATTATGTCCCAACAATACTGTTATTTGCTCTTCAAACATATTTAGAGAAAAGTCTTTTACTGCTACATTTTTCGTTTTAAACACCTTCCTTAAGTGCAATATTGAAATACCTGGTTTTAAGTTTGTAGGTTCTTTTTCGTAAGAGAAGGGATTATGAATAACTTCATCATCCCTAGCAATACCTGAGAAATTAAATAAATTGATTATTAACGATTTTAACTTTTAAAAACCTATACTTTCAACTCTATACTTTCTTTGAAAACAAGATAAAAAGAAATTCCACTTTTTAGGAACGCCGTTCGGACCCGGGAAAAGTGCCTCAAAATATAAGGTGATAAGTAAATAGAGAACAGCATCAAAAAGTAACATAAGAAGAATGTAACCCATGCACAAATTATCCTCAGGTGTCACAGGTTTCCACAGGTTGTTCCATTGAAGCCCTATATAAAAAATATATTAATAGATTTAAAAAATAGACAACTTATCAACTTGCCTTTTCCAACGTTTTCGTGGCCAACAATAACTTGAAATCCTAAAGCGAAAGCTGTATTCGAAAATAAGGACGAAGATAATTTTGCACTTAAACTTTTAGATTCACGAGTGAAAAAAAAAGGAAATAGAAACAAGAAATAAACTAATGTTCCAAATATATTCGCCAAATTAGCTACAAAAAAAGTATTAACCTTTAGTCTTAAAAAATTTAAAAGTTACCTTTCGAAAAGAATGCACTGATCATAAAGCAATAAGTAATAATGGTAAAGGCGTAAATGAATAAAAGCATGAATAATAGATACTCGTTGGTTCGTGGCAATATTGCAGGAGTATTACTATTCGAATACCAAACATCCATTTTTAATATTACTACTATCATTATCATCGATATAGTTAAAGTTATAAGAAACATAGTAAACCATGATGCCCAGTGTAACCAAACTGGTAGACCCATTATTTTCATTGATTCCTAAAAATTTTAATAGTATTAGACCATGAGATAACGACACTTTTTTGATAATGATAGACGATAGACGCCCGTCTGCCACTTATGGAAAAAGTGATAAATAAAATAGAATGTGTAAGTAGAGGGAATTGGCCGGTTCTAGATCACACATTCCACATTTTGAGAGCCTCGTCTCCACGTAAAGTGCCCATAAAAACCATAAACTCACCTATAAAAATCGCCGATATAAAAATCAGTGTAGTCAACTGTCATACATTTCCCTAAGTTCATAATGTAATTATGAATAAAAGCCTAAAATAGCTAAATTTTTTTTATAAATTTGTAATTCTTAGCAAATAAGAAATATAAAATTAACCATAATAAACGAAAAGATTGAAAAATAATGTAAAATCATAATCTAGTTTCTTTTAAATTTATGAAACGTCAGTGTCAAAGTCAGTCAAAAACTTCATTAATGCAATGTTGCCAGGGGCGCGTTCCAGTAATGAACATTAAAGCCCACAACGACCGCAAAATCGTTCTAAATAAGACCGCGATTTTTTCTTTCCTGCATCGATGGCGACCGCAAGAAGCTCACAACGACCGTATTTATTCGTGGGTTTCCGTGGTTGTTTGTTGAATGGTGACCTTTTGAGCTAGTGGAACGGGAAAATTTTGCGGTCGTGGTCGTGGGCTTTAGTGTTCATTACTGGAACGCGCCCCAGATTGGTCATTTTTAACCTAAAATCGGGGTATTTTTAATTTTGATACTATTTTTGCTTCTAACTTGTTGCAGTAAAAGTATACGGCTCGCGCTCCAATCTTGAAATTTTTTTTAGCTCAATAAATGCGCTAGTTTCGTGGATACCCGGTATAACCGTTAAAAAAATTAATAATATCGGTCGTAAATCGAAAAAACAACTAAACTAATCTAAAATCAATCCTTAATTTAAAACAATATACTATACTTTCGGATGAAGGCAGTATTTTTTTTGAAAGAATGAGTTATTTAATTTTTCAAAAATCCTTTGAATCTTCACCTTTCATAAATTTGGGAATAAAAACAGCAGTAGTAGTCCATCTCAAATGATCTCCTAATAAGTTTAAAAATGCAAACATAAATACCTTTAGTTGATTTTCTTTTTCAAGTGTTACAATTTTTATCATAATGCCGACTGAATATATATTACACATAACCATAAAAAGCGCTAACATATCCGTTACTACTTCCATAAACTTATCTTCGATATATGCAGGGTATGAAAAACGTTGCATGAGGAGATCAGGCAAATTTTGAGCTGTAGTATTAATGTTAGTATCATTTTTATTCTTTGCTAAGTAATTTATTAGAGCTAAGGATATATTTGTTTGAACAGTTAAAAAACCTGTTTGGTAATACCCTAAAAGTAATACAATAATAAGATATTTTATAATGGTTAATAGTTAGTTTTATACAAGATGATTAAAAACTATTCCGCATCCTCTTAAGGGCAGATTCCTCTCATGACAATAAGAAGAAACGTTGTGGAAAACGTATTCTAACTTTATTATGATTTATACCAAATTTCAAAACTCTACTTCACATTGTTTCGAAATAAACGAACAAAGCCTTTAAAAAGCTGGCTCCCTTTTGAAGCGAAATCGAACATATGCTTATATAAAAATTTCTTCTTGGTTTCATTTAAGAAATTTGTCCTCGAGAGGATGCAGAATATCTTGGAATCACCCTGTATAAACAATAATAAATTGAATTCCGGAAATTTACCAGGCTTGGGAGTTTCTTTCTCATCTCGCTCTCTTAGTCCTGGTCTATTAAACATAGGAAACAGATCATTGGTTTGCCAATTATCTTTCCCTGTTTCAGTTTCAGTTTCAGTTTCTGCTGGAAATCTGAAAATTTTTAATCAGCTATTTGAGTTTATTAATTTTAACTATACCTTAATTTGAAGTTTATGGACTGCGAAAACTTATCAGCATTCCTGTCTATATCAAATATCACTCCAATTATTTTTTCAGTATTCTCCTGGGTTATTAAATAATCTTCCAGCTCTTTGGCACTATTAAATGGTGTTATTTTAAATGGAAAATTATTCAATATATGATCTTTAATAAGGCTATTATTGGGTGTATAAGCTAGTTCCATGATTTGAAAACTAAAAATGTAATCGATTTTACATAAATTTAAGAGGAAATAAGAAAAAACATACTTAGTCGTAGAGGATACGGGATTAAAGGGTGGATATTCAATTTCTGGCATGGATTCGGTTTCTGTTGACTGTCTTAAGAAGACAAGCAAAAGACAAGGTAATATTGGAAACACAATTACAGCGACAGTTTGAATTAGATGTCGTTTATGGATTACCCAATTTTTCCACAGCATTAGAGAAAACTTACCCATGTCTTTCCTCACTTTATTTTGTTTTAAACTGAAAACAAAAAATGTATAAAATATTCTTGAGTTACAGCAATTCTTTACTGTGGATAACTTTTATAAATATTAAAGAGTTCTAACAAAAGCCAATCAATAAATTAATGCTGTTAATCTTTTTTATAACCAGTTAGGGTAGAAACATGGTGCAGCACCGACTCAAGAAGCGATCCAAGCACCAAAAATGGATCAAATGGGGCCTTGGTACAAATATTTTTAAATATGAAATATAAATATATATAAATATAAACGTTTGATTTTTGTATAGGGTCGCTGCTTGAGTCGGTGCTGCACCATGTTCCTACCCTTAGTGGTTAGTGGCTAATTGTTAGTGGTAATTGTTAGTGGCCAGTTGTTAGTTGAGCATAAACTCACCTTAAATTTAAAGGCCCTACAACTTAAATAAGTTGACCAGAATCTGGGCATTAAGTAGTAGGTACTTAAATTTGAATTGACAGATTTTGAATTGTGTTCCTGTTTAGACATCTAAAGTAGTTTTTAAATTTTAAGTCGTGTCGGTGAGATCGGCCAACATACTTTTTTTATTTCGCGTCTATAAGAAAGCTATAAAAGCATTCTAAACATAATGAATTTATTTTTGGGTTAAATTAAAAAATCATTGAACAAATTAATTAAAAAACTGTCAACTAATATTTATTGAAAATAAAATTAGACTAAATTTTAATTCATTCTTACCTTATATTTTCAAATGTGTCATCGAAACAATTTCTAATGAATGATCAATTAAGGTCTGTTACTTCTCATTGCACAAGATTTTATATACCACTTTTAAAACAATTTGTCCTGAATTTGCTTTTAAACTGACACGACATACATGCCTATAATATTTATTGGCGTAACCATAGATAACATAATACGTAATTAAATTAAACGGGACAATGTTATAGGGCAACTTATGGGGAAAAATGAACAAATTCGGGACCTCGGAAAAATTTTCTAGATAACGCTTATCTAGGAGAAATTAGCCAAACATTACGGAGTTGGGCGGAAAAGAATTTATTTTAAACAATATAAATTAATCGGTCGGTAAGTATAAATAATTTGCGTTTGGTAATCAAGGGTACCCAAAAATCCCAATACGCGGTTAATTGCGGTACACTAGGAAACCAACAAAACAATCACCTTAACAACTTGTCGGCTACGAGACGAGAGAGTCGTTCTTGCGCGTTTTGCAAAATTTTGGAAACGCGTCTGACGTAATCACGGAAAAATTACGAGGAAATTCGAATGGACTTGAACAACTCATGGGACCTAAACTAAAAGAGGGCAATTGCAATAAATTTTGGGGCGGAAAAGAATAAAACGGGACTTAAAAAATGCTTCGTTACAACTGGAGTAAACGTTCAAGCAGCAATCAAAGGTAGAATTCACGAAGAAGAGAGAAAAAGATGAACAATGCTAAAGACTAAGTAGAAAGAAAACTGGAAAATTTTTTTTGAAGCAGATACGAAAGAAGAACTTTACTAGAAGAAGGAATGCGAAAGCAATGGAAGGAAACTCCGAAATATTATTGTCAATTAACTGGGAAATCGATTGATACTCGGCTTCAAATAAAAGACCCAATTTCTTAGATTTACCAGACTCGATATGTTCAGTTTTTAATAGAACCATGTCGTTAATTTTGAAAATAGTGTCATTTGCGTTATAGTCACAAGATTCCTTTGTTAAACGCATTTTCTGTACCAGATTTTCTCTAGCAAGAGAGTAGCAATGTTGCAAACGTGATTGTAGTTCAATACTGAAATCATCATAGTTATAGAATATTTCTGGATCTTTGGTTACGGATGTTGGAAGATTTGCCTTATGGCCATATAATATGTAAAATAAGATGTCTTATTTTGGTCTCAGGAGTATGTGGCATCGTTTTGTACAGACCTTTTAGGGACACCATGTATATGTATATATTTTTTATAATATAAATGTGGGCGTTTTATTATTTTTTGAGAATTATTGGAATAATTACAATTCGTATTTGGAAATTTTAATTACGAAAAACCTTTTGTTCAGATTAAGTATACATATAATTTAATAATAATATAATATCTTGATTTAATTTCTAACCACCCCATTGTTTGGTTGTGGGATAGCTAACTCCATATTTGAATGATCATCCTGAACATCCTTTTCTTGAAATAATGGTGAAACAAATCGTACCTGTAAAAAAACTTTATTATTAATTTAACAAAAATATATTTAATATTTTTAATTACATCTACTATAATGGGTTAAAATGTTTGCTTTTAACTTTTTAACTTGTCTTTAAGAAAATAAACGGTTGTTTTTTATTACCATCAATTATTGTTTTAACTAAAAAGCGTTTAAATTTTTCTTTCTTCGATTGCATTTCTAGAACTTTTATTTTTTATTTAGTAATTGTTAATAGTGGAGCCTTTTCTTGGTGAACTAGAATGTACCCCTCATTATTCTCTTCTAAAAGTCTACCAATAATAAGGGCCTACAATATAGATAATTCTGTATTTTTTGATGGTTTTTTTTCATTACGAGGTGATAAATTTGATGTATTTAGGAAATAAAGAAAAAGCGCGCCTGTAATAAGCATGTACAAAATTAATCTAATAAGATGTACTTACAGTGATTAGTGCCACCGTCGCGCCTATCAAAAATCCAGACAAAACATCACTCCAATGATGTTTGTAATCTGAGATCCTACTCATTCCAGTCAAAAGTGCGAGTAAAATAAAACCAAATTGAAGAAAGTGTTTCACCAGTTTCAAAGCAACCAATCTTACCTTTTTTTGTAAATACACCGCAAGGTAAACCATGGCGTACATTGACAATGACGAGTGTCCTGATGGAAATGATAATCTGCAAAAATAATTTATCACATGAGAATTTTAAGTAAAGTTTTTATAGATTTTTTTACCTCATTTTTTTTAATTTTATCTTGTTTACTTTTGGATTCGTGCATTTAAAATTGACGATGTATTGATGAAAAGTTGGATCGCTCGTGCTAATATTTTCGCACGTGATGCCATTAAATTCCGGTAAACAAACTGTATAAAAATGAGGTCTCAGTCTTCCTACAGAGTATTTTAAACTCTCGGTTATAAGTTGCGACCAGAAAGCACCAAAACAAAAAATTAAAATTGCGTAGTAGGTCTTCCACAAACAATTTGGTATTTGACACCCGCACACTATTGCTTTTTTGGGCGATTTTATTGCATCAACACACTCCAAAGTAATCATCTAAAAACAAAATTACTCTTGAATCTTGTATCATTTTAATACCACCTTTTATCTAAATGATAGCTTTTATGTTCTAAGAGTATAAAAACAGGTTTTTGGGTAATAAACTTAAAGCCAAATACACTTTTTGTGAAGAATGCACATGTAAAAAGGAATAACTTGAGGTTGTACTATATAAAATAAAAAGACTTAACAAAATTAAAATTCCGAAGGCAAAAATTTCTCTCGACTAAAATTTTGTAACTAATAATTACTTGTCGGTTGTCGTGATTAATTTAGGCTTATGTATTTTTTGATGATTACTTACGGCAAGTAAATTAAGCCCAAATCCAAAGATGAATATGTAGTAGCTATGTACCGTGGATTTCTTAAAAGGGTGCCGAAGACTTTCGTCATCGCAATAAAATCCTCTTTCATATACACTGGCCAAAAAAGATATGCATAAAATTGCGGCTTCAACTGCAATCAATAAAAATATTTTAGTTTAATGTCTGGTTTACACTCAGCCCACTAAATCCCTGGCAGTGAGCAGGAAAGTGAGCATATAAGTTGGTACCGCGAGTATGTAAATGGATCACATCTCATGCCATGGGTGGAAATTTAGGAAAAGTTATGTGGAATGACACCCTTAAGTCAACGAGGGCCGCAAGCCAATTTTTTTAGGGGCATTTTATGACATAAACTTTAATTCTTTCCATTGGCATGCATTATGAAAACGCGGAAAATCAATTTTTTTATTACAAGATTACATGACCATTTGAGCCCTTTGGGACCGTGCGAATCGCATGCCTATAATTTTCAAGACTTCAATTTATTTTAAATATCTTTTGCTAAAAGGGCATGCAATATTAAATCAGAGAAAAACACCATTTTTTTGTGAAAACGGAAATGCAATTTTCCATATGATCGGAAAGTATGCGGGGGTTTAGTACCCGCTTTTTTTTGTTCTTATAGGGTAAATATTCTTTTCTCCAAAAGGCATGCTGTATGAAATTGGAGACCAAAGATGTCGCGAGCTCCCGGTTTAAAGGAGATAAAATAAAAACCAACGTCCAGGTTTTAGTCGACATTCCTGTTGAAAATCACATTCTACAGTGACATGGACTTTATCTTATATTGATAAAAGTAATAGGGGTATATAAATTTAAAGATAACTTAAAGTAGAATAAGACTCACCCATTAAAACTATTATTAATTCTGATAATAGTTTGCTTATTGGAATTTTAGTGGGTCCCTCCATGTCTTAAACAAATACTCTAATTGTTATGTTTTCGTATTTTTAGAGTAACTTTGCTACTTTGCCACGAAGTCAACTGTCAACTTAGGTGCCAAACAACAGTAGCCTTGAAATTCCCTATGAAAACCAGAGACAAGATAGTAAACTGAGACAGATACATCTCGTGTTAATAAGTGGAAACAAAATCTATACTAGCGCCAAGAATGGCAACAAATCGAACTAAATTTCGGGAATTTGAATTTATGTAGGGGAACCCCGGGGCGGAACGTGAAAGTGGTGGGGTGCTCTCTACTGGCGACGGAAACACCCGAGCTTCGTGCACAACGTTCGGTTCGCGGTTCTGAGTAAAACAAAGTGGCTATTGTAAGTGTCAGAGTGCGTTTAGTTTGGATTTTATTGAAAGTTGGAGAAAAAGCTTACAAATTCTAATTTTTGCTCTGCGACTCCAAGGTTATTACACTATACACTATTGTTACTACGGAATGTTACATTACATGTTTGTTTTAACCTAATTTTGACTACCTTAAAGTCCAGTGATAACTTAACCCCAAAAATATAACGGCTGCAATACTCATGTTTTTAAGAAACTTACGTCGGGGTCCGGTCAATTTAGACATGCAAGGGTGCACAAATTAGCGTAGAGCTAAACATTGGTATGAATGTTCGGAACACCATTATAAATTAATGCTCAAAAGTCCCAATCGATCCCGTACCGTTTTGCTGAAAAAAGCGAAAAACCCATTTTTTAAGACCTTTGACCTTGAATAAAATTTTTTCCAGGTACGGGATCGATGGAGACTTTTCAGAATTCATTTATAATGGTGTTCCGAACATTCATACCAATTTTTAGGTCTACGCTAATTTTTGCATCTTTACTACTATTTTTAGGGTTAAATTGACCGGATTATACAATGGGTGGGCCAGAATGGGGTATGACTTGCTCTGCCCGTGATAATATTTCTCATTTTAATAAACACTTTTCATTTTATCTGCAGATTGTACATACATAAATCAGAAAAACTAGCCGACATTTTCGGATGCTATGTACAAAGCTGTTGATGCGGTCGTCATTAGAGATGTGGGATACGTGGCATTACTAAAATAATGGGTACACATAGCGTGTGTTGATCCAGACAGTAATAACGATTTGTTTTGTGCCAATAATTGGTACACCCAATGTGCCCCGGGTTCATTACCCGGGCAGAATGCGAAATTTTTCATTTTTTACTGACACCAATTTTAGCTAGTCTAATTATTAATTGACTTTTTTGTGGGACGAGTCAAAGATTTACTTTATCTAGAGCGACCACATACAAGGGATAATATGAAGGATAGAATACGCAATATGCTTGCCAATCACTTAGTGAAGTTGGGATATTATCACGGCCAAATTCGATAAAGGGTTCCCGAAATAAAAGGGTGGGACGGGTGGTCTGATACACCCTGTTTAATTTTTGTTTTTTATGTATTATCTATTATAGGGGCTCTTATTATTAAATCTACGGGTTTCAAAAAACAATGGCTTGACACATCAAATTATGTTTGTAATAAGAGTCAGTTCTTGTTATGTCATATACGACATCGGGTTCAATTCAAGAATAACACCCCTGGATCCTTGCATGAGTCAGCAGAGAAGATATTGTAACTTGTTACATTTAAATTTAATCTTAATACCAATTTCAGTAAATAAAACACGGTTTAACATTTATTTATTTTTTATTAAACATAAGTAACAATTATAAGGTTTTAACAATGTACAAATTACATTTATTCATTATTAAGCACATAGACAGTAATGTTTACAATCAAATGTAAATATAATTAAAGTTTTGCATATAATATTTAGATTCAGTTTACAGTATGGTGCTAAATTTGGAAAAAGTTTAATACCTTTCGTGTTTAATGTTTTTTAGAAGATCGATTTTTATAAATGTATTGGCAACATTTTCTGTCAAAAGTCTATTAATTCCATTATGAATGTATGCATAGTGATGTCATAATTTTTAGTCATCCAATGATTTAAACGATAATTTTAATAATAGGTACAATAACAATTTTCTGGAGAAAATACTTTTAAGTTGAAAAATTTAAATTTAATTTTTAATATTAAATTTAAAATGAACAATAAACTAGGTGTTATTTAAATGGTACTAATTTTATTTATCCTCGTTTAAATCGTTAAAATGTCTATAGAATACAAAAACTTATCACTTAAAAATTAATAATGACGTTTTATGTCTGTCTAAGCGATTTAAAAAAATATTAACCACGAAAAATATTAATATTTAGCACAACCATGTAAATACATACATTAATTTATGGCAATTTTGGGCAAATTTAAGCTTAAATAATTTAAACAAGTGACTTGTAAGAGTTATATTAAAATAACAAGCAAGAGCAAACTTGGAAATTAATGTTTAACCACATTTAGATCCGGTAGCCGTACTTATTCTACTTTAAATTTAAGCAACTCTTGAAATAAACGATACAAAATCGAAGGTCTGTCACTTAAAAGTGGTGCCACTGCCCTTTATTTATTTATTATAAGGACGGTTCAGTTAGTGAAAAATTGATTCTAAATAATATTGAAATAAAATTCCAACAATTTTTTTAAATATATGTATAAATAAAATTTATAAGCAATTTATGTGCCTCAATATGTTATATGTATATACAAAATGTTTAGGTCTACCAATTAATATATCAAATTAGGATATTAATAGAGGTCAAACTTAGGAAAAAATCATTTGTATGAGAACTAGCACTTTTTAAAAAGTATGCCAAAATACAGATTTTTACACGTTTTTATTATAAATTAAATCTTTTAAATTTAGTGTAAATGTACAAACACAAACAAAGCAGGGTACCGATGCCGTTTACACGCGCATGCCTGAGTCAGTCCGCTATGGACATACCTGCTTACATACATACTGACTCAGGCATGCGCGAGTAATCGGCGCCGGTAATCTGTAAGTGGGCAAAAGCTTTGTTTGCGTTTGTACACTAAGTCCTAAATCACTTTGTATCAATTTTAATGATTTTTGATAAAGTTAACTAGCTTCTATACGGGTTTCTTGGAAGAGGTTGGCCGTAAAAAGATTCATAACTTTTTATGGTATGAATTTAATGTTTGTCCATATTAACAATCTTCAATAAATTTAGCTTAAAAATAGACTACTATTTCCAATAGAATACGCAATTTCTGATAAAAAACGCATTTAATTAATAATAGTTTATTATCAAGTACAGTTTTAAAGTTTAGCTTTGTTATAGGTTTATTTACTCTAACCGTCTTGTTTTTACGTTTAATATCACCCATTCCAATATTATCTAGTAGACCACAAACAACCAGTGTTATGCCAGAGTCATTATTGCTTTTTAAACTCCAATCTACGTTTTAGATCTTTTAAAATGATAGATTTTGCATTGTGTCTATATAAATTTTCTAAATTGAGCATCATTTAAACCAGTCGAAACTACAAGATACTTCCTTATCTGTCACATCAATTTCATATCTTAATAATAAATGGCCGTAAATTTAAATTTTGTGTACAAAGATTAATTATGACAAATCGCCAAATTTGTAAAATTTGTAGTGGTATTAAAATCCCTGATAGCTTTCATGGATTACCCACACAAATGAATTTAGCATATGCCTCAAATTCTATTTTGTCATTTTTACAAAATTTTATGATAAATAAAGTATCAGTCATCGGGCATGTCAAATGCACCTTTTGTTAATAAACTAGCATAGAAGTAAGATTTAAAATTTAATTAAAGTCTCTCGCACATTTTATACAAGTACACAATATATTGACAAGTTTTCACTCCTAAGGCCTAGTTTACATTGGTCGAGTATAAATATAGCCAATAAGAAGGCGAGTTTAAAAATGCAAGATATAGTCAACTAATGTAAACAGCAGTTGAGTCGAGTATAAATAAAAATCACCACAATACACATTATAACAATACAACGACAATAATTTACAGTAGCTATTTTGTAAGGACTTTTAAATTGTTACCTTATTTGCAAATTTTGTCGAGTCAACTTGCCTCGACATTAATTTTTTAGGTGGGTCAAGTTCTGCGGATCAAGTTACTGGGTTCAGTTGACTAGACCCAGTCACTAGACCAATATAAACCAGGCTTAAGGAGCACGATTTCGAAATTTAAGACTAACATAAATTATATTTATAATTTGGTTAACATATTTCTGTATTTCAGACCATGATAAGTTGAATTAAGTACAGGTAAACGTTGTCGGGGTTCCGTTCCGAGTGATACCAGCGTAAAAAAAATCGGCGTAAAATGAACACACATTTTTCGTGCTTTTTTGCACAATGTTTATGTTCTGAATCACTATTGTCGCCCATAATGAAACTACAAATTGAATATTCTTTTAATTTTATAATAAAATAAAAAATATAATCATATCTTTTTATTTTTCTTAAAAACAAAACGAAAACTACCTCGGAAAATCCCACGCCGGCACCAACCGGCGTAATTGTGAATTGGCGTAAAGCGAACCGGCGTTTATCTGTATAACATTAAATAAAAAACTATTTTATTAGCACTTTTGTCCCATGATGATAAATGTAGAAATATTTTCATAATTTCTATAATTAAATTTTGAACTAGTCAATTTATATTTTTACAATACCATCTTTTCAAGTATATTTTTTCATTGCTTTTCTTAACCAACTTACCATTTAACCTATTATGTAGAATGTAGAAAACTAGTACGTTACATAACAACTTTAAAAAATAAAAGCCTTTGAAAAACATACTACATTAGTGATTAATTTAAGCCATGAACACAAGTATTCAAATTATTTCCAAAAAGTACTTTTCATTAACCATTTATCAAAACTTAAAATAAAAATAGTGTTTAATTTATTAAAGTCATACAAAGTAGTTTTTAAAATATCAATGATAGCATGTACAGGGTGCTTAAACCAAACATGACACCCCATTATTTCTAGAAGATTTCTCGAACATAATTACCGAAAAATATAGAAGTACCCAAAACGAAAGATTCTGCCTTAATTTACATTTACAAGCTCACTCCTCACATTTTCAGCATTTTTTGTAAATATTTTGTTTCCATTATTTCCTAAAACGTTATAAGTAGTTTAAGTTTATCTAAATAACACAGAAAGGTAACTAATTAAATAATAATCGAGTAACTAAGACAAGATTCAATTTGGAAAGTATTTTTTAGTTGATGCAATGAATAAATGCCATCGGAAAAACAGATTATGCAATGAAGGAGAGTGTTAATTAATGTATAAATTTTTTTATTAATAATAATTGTATGGTTGGGCGGTTATGCCCACATTCATAAACCGTTTTTTAGCTCGCTCATTGGTGTTCGTTGTGATTATAACAACCAAAAACATAATGTTCCAACCATTTATTGTACATAACATTTCATTTGATAATTTCGAAAATCGAATTAGAATCCTGTGGTATTTCCACATACTTATTATATTACCCATCTCATATTAAAGAATAATGCAGCAGTATATTTTGAGTTACATACCATGCATACATTTCTAAATACAAATATCCACGATGGCTCTACAAATGAATTTTCAAAAAGCGAACAGCGATCTCAAGGTCGTTTTAGACGGGAACAATTTGTTACCAAAATTTTGTTCCCAAACCGGCTCAGATGCAACTGCGCAATGTGCCTAAACTGGCCTTCAGTATATCTGGATATACGAAGTAAAAAATCTGTGGCAAAAAAGTATGTTTGAGACGATAGTAAGCGAAAGACGATTATCCTCTTTGTAATCTATTCAAAATAAAATTCATTCTTTAATAAGAAGAACCCTGCCACTAAATTCTTTAAAATGGCTCGTGCAAGATGTAAAATTTTAAAAAAGTTATATATATTTAGGTGGAATGTGGTTTTTTAAATGTTTGTGTGAAATTTCATTATGATTAGTCAGTTCAATGATGGCGTGCTACCACTTCATCGACAGTCCATTTCATCGACAATGCTTTTTCATCGGCAACGGTTTTATCGACATGACCTTTATATCGACATGACCTTTATATCGATACGACCGGTTTATCGACACGTACGATTCCTCGACACAACCAATTCATTGACACATACGTTTCACCGACATTGCTTTTTCTTCGACAACAAACATTTCATCGAAATTTCCGTTCGACACTAGTCATCATAACTTATTTTTTTTCTTTTGGCAGCCATATTGGATTTACACATATTCGGAATCAGTATTTTTTTCTGAGTAATTTGGTATACCATATGTCATATTTAACAAAAATAAAATTATTAGATTTTACAAACTAACATTGGACTTTAAGAGATGTAAATTGCCAATAACATAAATGTAACTATTTAAAATATTAAATGTAAAATAAATCTTAACACATATGTATTGACAGTTTACATTTATTCAAGGCCATTTTTGGTAAGTAAAATAAAATTATTTCTATTTTTCTTAAAATATTACATATAATGTATCAAATTACTCAGAAAAATACACTAATTCCGAATATGTGTAAATCCAATATGGCTGCCATAAGAAAAAAATAAATTTGGTTCATTTCCGGTCAATCCGTTTGAGAAAAAAAATATTCATTTGTTTTACTGCATTGTACACAAAAAATTGTCTGTATTAAGTCAAAAAAAATTTTTGGTATCACCGAAAATAACGAAGTTATAGCCATATTTTAAAAATCGCAGTTTATTGTTTTTTCCAGATATTAATATTCGAAAAAATCTCTACTACTTTGTCCATTTAACCGACTTCCTATCTCCAATAATAACATAGATCCATACAGTCCAACGTCAAATGGGACACCCTGTATAATAAATGTAATTCTAATTGGTAATAAGTGTGGGTAATGGAATAAGCTTGCGGTAATATTAATATCTTAGATTAATTTTCAAAATTATTTAAGAAATGAAATATTGTCTTAAAATGATTAAACTAACAATATTTTGAACAATAAATGATAAAAATTATTGCCACAAAAAATAGTTCCTTTGAAGAATTAAAATTTGTAAGTCAGCAGAGAGCATTTTAAACGATGCCTATTAGAACTACTCTGCAAATCAGGTTTAAGTATATCATTCTATTTTATTTTGGCGCATTTTTATATACAGGGTGTTCCGTTTATGGTTGACCAAACATCCGGGTTAGAAACTAGACCAATTATTCGACAAAAAACCAAAAAAGTGGGGGTCTAGCTTTCTTAGTTTTAGAGCTACAGCGTTTTGAATTTTAGGTCACCGATTTTTATCACAAATAACAAAATCACTAATTACATCTTAACCAAGGTATCAAAAAAATTATCAAGAAATAGCTAAAACCATCATCTTTCAATAGGTAATAACAGTAATAAAAAAACAATTGTTAAAATTGAAAAAAAATAAGTTTTTTTTTTAAATTTTCTCCTAGATACAACCCATTACGGTTGTGGCTTTTTTTAATTTTCGGAAACTTGTTCATATCCTCAATAGACCAGGGAAAATTTGGAATCCGTAGCTCTTCTGCTTCACTTAATAAAGCCTTCTGAAGTTACTTCTATCATCTGTAATCCTGAGCATAGTTTGTCAAATTGTATATCATGAGGGGTGCATAGTTTGTCAATTACCTGATGGAATTCCAAATATTTTATAACAGTTTCACGTAAGTCCACGTGCCGTTGGTAAAAGAGTGGGCTCAGAATACTTCTTCTAGGAGTCACATCAGAAGGCAATAGTCAGAGAAGGAAAAGAAATTTTTTCTTGATTTGTTCTAAATATGGGGAACTTTTAGAAAATTAAAAAAAATACAACCTTCATGGGTCTTATCTTGGAAAAATTTCAAAAACTGAAAAAAAAATATTTATTTTACCTACTTTTTTCTTTGCGATTTTTTATTCAACAATATATCAACCATTGATGTATTACTGTTATTACCAAATGAAAGAGGATGATTTCAGCTTTCTAGTGATAATTTTCTTTTAATTCTATGTATATAGGTTAAAAAGTAATTAGCGATTTTGTGATTTTTGCCAAAAATTGGTGACCTACAGTTCAAAATGCTATTGCTCCATAACTAAAAAAGATATCGCCGTACTTTTTTCGTTTTTTGTCGATTAAATTTGCTCTAGTTTCTAACCCTGACGTTTGGTGAACCATGAAAGGAACACCCTACATGTATAGGTAATTTTATGTTAATAAAATATAGGTAATTTTTACTAAAATTGGTAAGAAATGTAATAACCTATAAATGAAATGGAGAAGTACAGTTTTTGTCAATCCAAAATAGGACACGAAAGAATCACGAGCTTAACCAGCAGTCTAGTCCCTTGTGTCCTATTATTGCTTGCAATAAACTGTACACGTTACGAAGCTGACTGATTATTACTTAATTTTTTTTTCAGCAACAAGTATCTTAAACTATTTGTACTAGCTTAAGTAACAATCCACAAATAAAAGAAAGATTTATAAAATAAGAACCTGATATAGTTAATATTTTATATAAAAGTAAGAAAATTAATTTTTTTCGATAAAATACTTTTTTTTGTAAAATCTCGATTTCACAAATTTTTACCTAAATTAACATTTCTATATTATAATAATGGTAATAATATATAAAAAAATATTTATATGGCACTTATAAGTTCATGGTATTCTTCTTCTGATAGTAGATCTTCTTCATAACTGAAAAAAGAACATATTATAAGTAAATACACGAGTCCAGTTTGCCAGACAATAGTATTTGTAATAAAAGCGTTTCTATGGTAATTATACGAAGCAAACTGTCTTAAAATACTGCTATTAAGAAACCAATTTGAATTAAAAATGTGATTTTTTCCCAAATAAAAATGAAAACACGAATGTATTTCGATAAGATAGCAGGTTACACGCTTTTGGCCGCATTCAGATCACCGGCGCCGATTACACGCGCATGCCCGAGTCAGGCCGCTATGGACATACCTGCTGTGTTTGTGTTTCTACCCTTACATGCTTTTTGTACGTCCATAGCATGGCGCGGATTGACTCAGGCATGCGCGTGTAATCGGCGCCGGTAATCTGAAAGCGGGCAAAAGCGAGTAACCTGCTTTGTTTGTGTTTGTACACTTATTCTTGAACCAGTCGGCACGATGTCGCCGACGACTTTTATCATTCTGTCCTTTTCTTTTACATGACAAAATAAGAGTCTGTCCTTGTAGTCTCGTCGCTGCAAGTCCTGGTTAACGTGTTTTGATGATTTTACTGCGCCTGTTACGTTTATAATCTATTAGGTCGCCACCTTCTTTATATCATTGTAGCATTATCGCTCATACAAATTAATACAAATCCAAACATTAAATACAAATTAAAGTGTAAAAGTGTTCCTGCTGGCAATAGGCCTGATTTTTTAGTTACCTGACATGAAGTACGTATAAGACGTTCATCATTTATAGGTAAAAATAATAGTCTGTCCTGATAACAGCGAATTGGACATCGTGTCTCGAGTTTCCCCTATGTCTGCAAATAAATGTAAGCACAAAGCACAAAAAAGTAGCAACACACGCTCTGATTGCTCCCACTGACATAATGAATACATAGATATAATACATTGAAAAATTTCCATGCATATAACAAAATTTAATTTAAAGACCTTTAACTTAAATTATTTCCCTAGAATTTGGGAACTAAACCTAGTTTTATAATATATTAATTTATTACCTGTCAACTTTTCTCTTCCTCCTTTGTAAAGTTAGTTCGCTGGTAGCTTCTATGCACAAAACTACTAACCGTTGGTCACAGGTAAATGATGTTTGTTCAAGTAATCGTGGACCTCGCAGAGATCCAGCTAATCCAATTTTATCGGAATTTTCAGCATGCCAGGCATCACATGAAGTATCAAGGGCACGTTCTCCACTTAATAAAGCTCCATGCCAGACAGCTTTATGAGGCCATGAAATGTCTGTTAAAACGTTTTTTCCACTGAAGGAAAAGAAACGCGGAGGATGAGAGAATGCTCCTCCATCTCCATTAAACATTTCTGACCAGGAATTAAATAAAATTTCTCCTCGTAAATTTGAAACAGGAAGCTTTCTGTCCACTTGTCTTACAATAGAGTCCACATTTTGAACTCTAGAGGAAAGGAACGCTCGAAATGTACCTCGCAGTCCAGCACGTCTTGATTCGCGATAGCAAGAGTAATCAGCACCACGAACTCCATGAACATCTCCAGAGTGGGCTTCGTTAAGTGCGATCATTCGTAACTTGAAAAAAGATTAGAAAGCATTTTATTATTGCGTGCTTAAAATGCATATTTGTGCTTAATAATAGCGTACTCACAGTATACAAAGTTATCAGAATCGTTAACAGATAGCCGGTAAATTTGAGAAGTTCATGTTGAAATCTGGTTGATACTTGCATTTTTTGTCATAAACTTTTTCCATCCAAGTTTTTTTTTATTTCTTTTTTTTCGTGTATTAAAAAGTATTGCAGCTATCATTTATTGTAAATTTTAGCTTTATGGGGCAAACCAAACAATTTTAGGGGGGCAACAAAGAGAGTACTTCGTAAAAGATGCTACTAAGCTTTGGCCAGTAGCATCTCTACTCTAAGGTTAAGAGAGTTGTCCTTATATCAACTACTGTATTGATCTAAAAGGATTCGGAAATAAATAAACCTGTAAACTGTGGTCGCAATTAGTAAACACATAATTGAAAAAAAAAATATTTTAATTAAAAATAAAATCGCTACAATGCGATGGTTAGTACAAAAAAGAAGAATTCAATTTTATGCCAACAGGAGGGAAATAAAAAATGGCCGACTCTAAAATCTTTTATAATAGTAAAAGATGTAGTTATGGCTTTACAGGACAATAAAAGACGTAATTAATTAAAACATCTGGTATATTTTTTCTTTAGCAACGTTTCGGTTGATAAAGGTGAAATTTACCACCGATACGTTGCTAAAGAAAAAAATATACCAGATGTTTTAAATAATTACGTCTTTTATAGTCCTGTAATGCCATAACTACATATTTTACTATTATAATTTTTTTGGGACAAGAATCAAGAAAACGCAGGTTCCATGTAATCAAATGAGAGCGTTCACGTAGCAATCCGTAAAACGCAGCATTTGATTACATGGAACCTACGTTTTCTGCGCGTCTCGCAGCTTGCGTTTCGACTGTACGTGAAAGGGCCTTAAATCTTTTAGTTTATTAGATATTTTAATGTCTATAGTTAAATTATTCTCTCTGTATAAAAAAATTATAGGAATAAATTTTCGGAATTTCCCTAAGATTACTCATTAAAGAAGTTCGAAGTTGATTGCAAATAAGGATATTATTTTTCTTTAACCATGAGAAGCAATACACTCAACCTGGCAATTCAAGTTCTAATCTAATAATATTATTGCGTATGTATATTTATTAATAATTAGACAGAATACCACTTTAACGCAAAATAATCATTTTACTTATTGAATACTAAATAAAGAATGGGGATTTAAGTTTTTACAAATATTAATTGTTTTATGTTACTATAAATTTAAAAGTAAATAACTTACCATTTTCGGATACCACTAATAAAAAGTGTAACATTAGAAAAATAATAGGTATTTTAATATAACTACTTACATTCTGAACTACTGCTTGGTTTGGAATGTGATTTATAAGATTACTGACTTCAAACGGTGGCCTTAAATGTGTTGGCATAGTTGTTGGTGGTACTGGTGTGACTATAGGTAATATAGATCCCAACTGAAAAAATAAAACAGTAGTATTAATTTTATTCTTCGACGACCATATGAGAAAATCGTATATGTCATTCATATTAGGGCGCGTTCCAGTAATGAACACTAAAGCCCACGACGACCGCAAAGTCGTTCTACATAAGACCGCGATTTTTTCTTTCGTGCATCGATGGCGACCGCAAGAAGCTCACAACGACCGTATTTATTCGTGGATTTATGTGGTTGTTTGTTGAATGGTGACCTTTTGAGATAGTGGAACGGGAAAATTTTGCGGTCGTGGTCGTGGGCTTTAGTGTTCATTACTGGAACGAGCCCTTAGTGGTTTAGAAAATCTATCATTGCTACACTAGTGACTTTGGTTTTCTGTTTTGTAACTCTGAAATACTTCTTGTAATTTTCGATAGAGGTGGTGCGAAGGAATTCCTAAAGCCCTCTCTTGGATTTTTTTGAACTTCCAAAAAAAGGACAGTTCAAATAAAAATTTATATTTAACCCCGCTAATATTAATTTTAAATAAAATAGGAACCGTTTTTATTCGTTTCGATCAGTTGCTTCCGTCAAAACAGCGCCACCTACAATTAGGTACATTTAACTAAAAATAAAGTCCTCGCGCCGAAAAATCGAACCATGTCTGACTTCTTGAATTTCTTTCATGTTTCAGACAAACCCTGTATATAATACCACTAATTTAAAGAAAAAAATTTAAAAAAAATGTCGCCACACATCGATAATTAGATGAATATATTTTCACTTACAGCGATGTATTGCCAACCACTATTAACTCGAAGGAGAAGCGCTTCTTCGTCGATAACGTAAGCCAGTGTTCCAACAGGACTAACAAATGTCATTTTTTCCATTGATTCTTTGTCTTGGAATGTAACAGCCCCTGGTACAATTCTTGTAGTTACTTCTTGTTCCCCACTAAGGGGAGGACTGACTGTAGCTCTACCTATTTAAATAAATTACATTAAAACTTTAATATTAAGCTTCATCCAGCTAATCTTGATATTATCAATGACAGAAAAATACAAGAGGTTACTTGGGAAATTATTTTCTGAAAACTTTATTTTGAAAAAGAAGTATAAGGGTTGGTTGTCCAATCCTAGAGCAAATGAAACTGAAAATTTTCCACCTTAAAATCTGTAGTGCATTAAAGAAAATAACAGAAAATCTGCATAACAGAAACCTGGGCAGATCCCCATAACCTACACCTAATAAAAATAAATAGATATCAACTTTGTAGCAATTACACCAGAAAAAAAGAAACATGGTGGAGTAGTGATACAAACAAAAAATTAATTAAGTGGAAAAGGTTATTGATCAAAATGAAGATCACGATGTATCTTTATTCAACATCAACCAACACAGCAGTGCTTCACACTTCACTTTAAATAATTAATTTTCAAGATCTTACAACGACTAAGTGATACATTGTAAGGTTTTCCAGATAATCATAGGAAAATGGATTTGAATTTACAAAAGACTTCGAAACAAAAAGTCTAAAATTTATGTTTTGTAATTTGTGTTTGGATAAATCATACTCATACTTCTATTTATAATATCTTAAATCTATCTCTCTAAATGTTCTTATGTAAAATCAGATATTTATTATTCCTTTGGCTTTTGAATCTTTTGGACCTTGGGGATCAGAATGTAAATCATTTATTATCTCAATTGGAGTCCGCGCGGCTTCATCTCCGCACCAGTTTACGGTTCTAGCAGATTCCGATTCTATCAGTTTCCGATTCTATCAATCTCCGATTCGACCACTTTACGGTTCTAGCAATCTAAGTTCTAGCATTTTTTTCATTCTAGCAGTTAACGTTCTATCAATTAACGCGTCACCTTCAACTTCCTCAACGCATCGATAGTTTTTGTAGATGTTGGATGGTGATGAGAAGCCCACATGTTCAAAATGCCAAAAACGTAGAAAATGTATAAAGAACATTAGAATTCATAAGTTCCCTAAAGTCTTAGTTATACATTTCAAGAGATTTTCAACAAAAACATGTAGCAAAAAATTGAATATTATGGCTGTGTTTCCTTTAGTTTAGAAGGACTATACCCATTCAGCTTCAGCAACAAAGTGTCACATAGAGAAACGAATTTGATTGGTCGTTGTATTTTTCAGAAGTGTATTCCGAAATTTTGACCCGCGATGTGACCATAGAGTGACTGACAAGAAATTTATGTCAACGTCACTATTGTCATAAATCTGTTCATATATCTTAAAATGTTAGGTTTGTAAGAGGTACATACCTGTTTTTAACTCTTTAAGTTCACGTAACGCCTTAATTTCTTCTAAACTACTTCTTACTTCTTGTGTTAAGCATGATTATAAGTTTATTAGCAGGTCATTTTTATAATAACTAAAACTAAATAGTTACCGGGTCTAAAGTTAAAATTTGGTTCTCCATATGGTAAACTTCCGGGTTCTCCTTTGGGACCAGTTATGGAAAGTCCAGGAGCTCCTGGTGGTCCTGGTGGACCCATTGGTCCAGGTACTGGAATATATCTAACGGACTCTTCATTTCCCAGTCCCGGCTTACCAGGAATGCCATCTCGACCCGGCATTCCATTAACACCCCTTTCTCCCTTCTCTCCTCTAGGTCCCTTAAACATAAACAATAGAACAACAAGAAATGTATTTATATACTTACTTACTCGACCATCTCCAGCTTCTCCTTTATCTCCCTTAATCCCTGGTCTGCTCTAAATACACAAAAAATCTTCTAATTAAATATGTAGTAATGTTGTTCGTAATTGTTCCAACTAATGGCAAAAAAACTCTGTTCGTCTACGGTTTTAGTCACTTTATTCTGGGATTTTGTTTCTACAGTGGATTCTAAAACTTGCCAAAAAGTGATGGTTTTCCATACAGTATTTTCATTGTTCACAAATGTGACGTTTTGGAGAGTTTTTCAATCCGCTTAAGTTATTTTATTCACAAAATAAATTATTTATTACCATTACTCCAGATAATCCTATTTCTCCAAGAGATCCAGGTTTGCCCGGAGGACCTATTGGTCCTTGTTTTCCTCTTCTTCCTCGTTTACCAATTTCTCCCTTTTCACCCTAAAATGAAATCAAAATAAAACACCCTACTTTTTGCTTATTCATAGTTTACCTTTACTGTTATTACTTGGTCATTAGAATCTACCACAGTAACAGGACCCGGTGGTCCCCTCTCCCCACTTTCTCCTTTTGTTCCAGGAGGACCAATAGGTCCAATAGGACCATGTTCTCCTTGTTCACCCTTTTCTCCAGAAAGTCCAGAAGCTCCGTTCATACCAGGTACTCCTGGTAAACCAGCTTCTCCAGAATCACCCTTTTCGCCTTTTAATCCTGCTTCACCAATCTCCCCTTTTTGTCCTTGTTGTCCCATAATTGTTTTAGTGTATTCTTTATCACTTAAGTCATAACGTATGTCTGAAGAACCAGGAGGACCTGGAGGTCCCATATTTCCCTTTTCTCCCTTTTCCGCATTTTTTCCGTTCGCGCCTGGAGAACCAGGAAGACCATCTAAGCCAGGACTACCCAGTTCTCCCTTGGGACCCTGTGAACCTTTTTCTCCAGGAAATCCCCGATCTCCTCGTTCACCTTTAATTCCAGTTTCACCTCGTATTCCTTTAGATCCTTGTAATCCCCTTTCACCTCTAGTTCCAGGAATACCTGGAACACCAGGTTCTCCCTTATTACCAGGTGTTCCTGGTCTAATAGTAGCAGCTCCCAGTACAGCGTCCTATTTAAATATAAAAGTAATTAATTTCTTATACAAATTACTGTTTAACGTCAATAACAAATGTAGATATTAAAACTTCGTTACCACATTAATATAATCTTAAGGAAATAAATTCTCAATTTTCTATATTATACTCATTATTTACAATTAGATTTGGAGGAATAATCGTTGCATAAGTCAACCGGTTCGGAAAAATAGCATCAGAAGTATGCAGACAACAATTCTCTGCAATGGATGTCATCAATACTCTTGGTTGAGGCAGGTGCTACTTTTGAAATATTAAAGATGCATGGTAAATAGAAGAGTACCTACAGCAGTTGCTGAGTCTTATGTGGAAGAAAGTATCGCTTCAAAAGCAGAATTTATCTAATGATTGCCAGTTATGCTTTTACTTCTGTTGATACTTCTAGTAAAGATAGAGGAGAATCTTCGTTAACCGTATCCCGAGGAGTTTTTGAAGAATTTTGGCAAGCGCCTTTAAGCAAACGTATTTTAAATTAAAGATTTAAATAAGGCCATAAAGAGAGAACATCATCTTATTCTTAAACATGAAGAATTATTGAGTGGATTAAATGGTATGGAGTGTTTCTCTGTTATTGATATGAAAATGGGTTTTGGCAAATTAAATTAGATGATTCTAGTACTGAACTATATGCCTTGTATACTCCATTTGGTAAATATAAATTTGAATAACTTCCATTTGGTATATCTTCCGCTCCTGAAGCTTTTCAGTAGAAGATTGAAAGTTATGGCCTCCCAATTATTTTTGTAAAATCTTAAATATTTAAAATTACCTTAAAGGATGTTCTTGGTTTCCAGCTTGGCTAATTAGAATTGAAAATTATTAAAACCTATGCTTATGTTTATAATTAGAACAACAATGCTTACATCTAAATTCTCAAATTCCACAGGACCAGGGGGGCCTGGTGGACCTGGCGGTCCTACTTGGCCTGGTATTCCATCCCTGCCACTTTCGCCCTTAGGACCTTGTAAACCTTCCTGTCCTATTGGTCCTCTTTCACCACGTTCGCCCTTTTCACCAGGGGGGCCCATTGCTCCTCGCTCACCAGGTACACCAGGTTGACCAGTTATCCCCGGAGGTCCAGTTTTTCCTTCTACGCCAGCTATTCCTGGTGTACCAGGTAACATTTTTGGCATTAAAAATGAGCTCATAATGCTAGTTACGTTACATACACATGTTGCCTAAGAGATCAGAAGAAATAAAATATGATTACTAGTCACAACTATGGAAAATAACAAAAAAAATCGATCTATATACTGCTAAGAAGTTATGACTGTAACTTACATCAACTTCTGAGCCTCCTGAATACTGTCCTGGTAATCCTGGAAGTCCAGGTGTCCCCGGAGGACCTGGTGGCCCCCTTATGGATTCTCCTGGAGGTCCCTTAAATAGTAAAATATCAATAAATATAAAAATAATAGGAGTAGTATAATTACTCTCGGTCCTGGTTCTCCTCTATGTCCACGGTAAGAAGTGGGGGGTCCTTTGTCAGCAATAATATCGGGATTTTTGTTACAACAATTTTCCAAAAAACATTTGCAATTCTTACCGTTTGGGGGAGGTGGTGGTGGTGGAAAAGATAAAACATCTGTTCCACTTCCTTCTTGCAAATTTGGAATATCCAAATCATCCCTTTCAACCTACAAAAATAAACAGATTTAAAAATTTACCATGAATTAATGGTAGATGTACTATATTAATAGAAGGTATGTCTTAAGGCCTAAATTAGACAGCGCATTTCTTTAGTAAATGCTTTGCTGGTTGAGTTAAATTGTAAAGCCTGAGTTGCTCGAGTAAGTGGGCGAGTAGGAGGGCTAGTTCAAAACCCGAGATATATTCGACGAACATAAAAAGTAGGATGAGTTTTTTTCCGAATGTGAAGTAGGGAAAAATCACCATGTTCAGGATGAATACCCCAAAAGAGAATATTTTTTATTCCAAGAAAGAAAAATATTAAAAAAGTTGCACTAGTACAAGTTGATGATATATTCTTACCATCTCTACAAATAAAATCTGGCCTTATGATAAGCTTTGTGAAAGAAATGGATAGGGACGGTGCTGGATTTCCAAAGATATGAATTTCCCAAAATTAGTGATGCCAAGATTAAAGAGGTTATATTTGTAGGCTCATAAATGAGGCAATTGGCGAGGGATGAAATATTTAAAGAAGAACTTAGTCATCTGGAAAAACCAGATTGGTATTTTTTCATTAAATTGAATTTTACCGGAAATAACCAATGAAGTAACTATAAAAGTATTACCTAGAAGCTTTAAACCACTTATGAGATTGCGTTCTAATAAGTCCTTAAAAATAGATTTCCTTTATTCTCATTTTAACTTCTTTCCTAAAAATTTCACCAGGATATTTGTACAACAGTAAAACGATACCACGCCAAGTGGTCTCCAAGAATGCTAAGAGACTATTTTACTGTTGGTAATTAAAACGGGATGCCCCTGAAGCAAAATACAAAAGGTAATATTTATTTATTATAGTGATACGCTATATTACTTCATTTTCATTCATAAATACTATATTTTTGTAAAAGCTAAAAATTTTTTTGGACAAGTGTTATTTTGAACAAAATTTATTTAGTTATGTTAGATTTGTGTCAGATAATGTCAAAGAGAAAAGTATACATAGCGTTACCATTAATTAGAAATATATTTCAAGCAGCATGTTGCCAAATTTACCTTTTAGTTTTTTTAATAATACCTCGAAAACGACGGTTGATGGAATTTTTTAAACTTTTTTAAGGATTCCTGAAAAATTCCAAACAACAGACTGAAGAGCTTATATGTCATTTTCCGGACATCCTATATATGTATTTATTATCAATAAATATAAAAGTGTGAGAACGTTGTTTTTTTAGTGAAAAATAGTTTCGACTTACATTTAGCGATTATGTGATTTTTGACAAAAATTGGTGACCTAAAATTCAAAATGCTGCAGCACCATAACTAAGGGTAGACTCCAATTTGTATTTTATGTCGATTAAATTTGGCCTAGTCTCTAACTCCGACGTTTGGTGAACCATGAACGGAACACCCTGTATATTTTACTTTTATCGAATTACAGCAAAAAAGTAGTTCTTTGTAGTATAGTTTTTCCGGTGTCTTCCAGAAGTTAAAATGTACACCAAATGATTCACTTTTGTAATCATATCATTCATGTGTTATAAAGCGTTTCCGATATAAAGGGGTGGCATGGGTGGAACCCCCTGTATATTCTTCATACAATTTTACTTATCTCATATATTTTATAAGACAATGTCTTCTAAAAGGCTCTAGGATATGTATACTATATAAAAAAATCAATTCATTATCACTTAAATTATGAAATATTGCAATGTGCAAAATTTACACAGCGCGCCCGCTCATGTAAAATATTGGAGCGCGCTCGTCGAAAGATTAAGAAATAGGAGTAAATATGTATTTAAATTTACTTTTATAGCATTTTAAACCACTCGTTTTAAAAACTACATAAATACATAAATTTGTCCTGGTATTCAATCTGATTAGTTTGATGAAAATGATACAAATATTACTGAACGTATCGGAATCAAAGATATCGGAATAATTTAGTTCTTTTGAATTGTAAAGCTTTAAGCAAAAGCATTTAACTTGTTTTTGACGCGATCGCAGAAAACATGTTATAGGCAAAAAAATTAGTATGCAACAAAATTATACCACCAACACATGTTAAAATAATGTTTCATTTATCAGGTGCCACTCTAAGTAACTCTTAAAAAACATTTTAATGAGAAAATGCCGCGACAGATCTATTTATATTTATAGGGTAATATCTATTTTATAATAAAATTAAAGTTGTATTTGCTACCTGCATTCCTTGGGAACAGGCCCTTTGATATTTTTAACTAGAAATTGGGTCGTGAACACATTATTTTTAAGATCATTTATGGTAAAACGCTTTGCCCTAAAAAAATCGACCCATCACAGCAAATTTTTTATTAAATTATTTTTTCAAAAGTTATTCAGGGTGGCTGCTTTTAAATGATGCACCCTATATGTTTTAGTTTAAAAAGCAGTTTAAATATTTTACTTACTTCCGCTAAAATGCCATTATGAAATTCTAACTCCATATTATTGTTTTCATCGCTAAACCCCTAATAAAATATAATTTATTTAAAACAAAACAAAAATAAAAAAATAAATCATAAATGACAAGAGACAATTTAAAAACTCGTGATATATTTACCTTAAATGATGTTTCACACTGTAATTCGGCCATTTTAGGATCGTCATAAATTTTAAGTTGATCCATTGCACCCTTGAAATTTAAAAGAACTGTAAATAAAGATTTAAAAAAATCTAAAATCCCTTTAGGAGACCAGAGCTAATTAGCATAAAATTATTTTACTAAATTAATCACAGACTAACCGATATGTTAAACACAAGTAGCCATTTATAAATAACCTGACGATAAATAATGTTAGCTTTTACCTAAATTTTTATTAAGTACTGGTATTACCGTGATACATGCGCTGTAGCAATTTTAATTCAAAATTTCGCTCATTTTTTGTTTAATAACCAGATAGGAACATTGTTAGATCTATAAAATAATATCGCCCGTGAGATAAATATAACTGTTAGATCTTCTTCATACTCTTTAAAACTCTAAAACCCTTTTTATTAGTATCACATTAACAGTTATGTTATCAAAGCCCAGTTGTTCAGTTGAAGTTCAAGCTTCAAAAGAAACACTTAAATTAAAAAAAATGACAAAAATATAATGGGAAATCTGTCATATCTTAGTTTAAGTGTCGCTTGAAGCTTGAGCTTCAACTAAAGATTCTCTCCTTGCTTTGTACGTTAAACAACAGCAAATAGCTTAGCAACTACTGAAGAGTTACTGATCATAAATACTTGTGTGAAAATGGCAATAAATTCGAGTCATAATTTATTCCGTAAATGTAAGGTTCTATGAAAGTTTTTTTTTATTGTGTAAATCTAAAAACAAATATTTCTGCTTTTCAGGGGATAAGAAGAGACCTTACTTCTTTTTAAAGTGTTTTTAATACAGGGTGTTCCGTTAGTGGTTCACCAAACGTCAGAGTAAGAAAGTAAAGCAATTTTATTCAACAGAAAACGAAAAAAGTAGGGGTCTACTTTTCAGTTCTGGAGCAACACCAAAAAATTTATTAAATTTAAATTTTCGTTCAAAATCATTTGTAGTGAAAACGTAATACGTTGCTCCATCTAACGCCATCAAGCCAGTAACGCCAGCTTAATGCTTTCAAACCCAGCAGTCATAATTTTGTATGATATTTAAATAAAATTTCATTTACCCCAATTGGGGTAAATGAAATTACTTTGGAGAAATCGTATTGTCATTAAAAATTAAGGAATTTTGATCAGCAGTCAAACAAAAATTATCTTTTAAAACATATATTCAGGTCAGAATGAACCCTTTTTAAACTACTAAATTTCTCTGTTTAGTCATGTCCCATTTTTATATATTTAGAGGTATAAAATTGTATATAAATTTTAAATTTGTAGGAAAATTTATCGAATGTTATAGAAATCTAGCTTCACATAAAATCTTATAGTAATTAGGTTAGCTATCTGATACTAGATGTCACTAGCAGTAGAGTTTGAATTTAAATATTTTAAGAAAACTGCATTTAAGTATACCCTCGCGGGTGCTTATTTACTTCCCCTGCAGATATTCTGGTAAACTACGAATTTCGTTTTAGGGAAATTGCAAACAAAAACAGATCCCAAGCTAATTCAGTAACTAAAGGAAAGGCAAATAATTAGGAAAAATATTAACGTAAAGTTGCTTTTTCTTTTCACTCCTGAAGAAAAACTAAGCGATGTAGACGGTAATTTTTTAATTTAGTTATTTTCTTAACTAAAAATTCTTTTATCGATATTTGTGATGGATGTTGTGATTTGGCAGATTTCTTTTATCAATTATCTTTGCAATAAAATTAGTGTCCATATACTCTGTTTAAATTTTATTTCCTTTGGCTTTTGTAATCTAAACATTATTATTAATATTTATTATAAATTTTATAAGTCATTTTATAATTTAAGACAGAACACGCAAGTTGCATTTTCCTGTCTCATTGCAAAACATCAAAGGGATTGAACAATTTCTTCTTTAATTAAACTAGCCAGCTTCTTGGTCTATTTTTTTTTAAATTTATAATAAGACTCACCATTGCTTATAAACATTCTAATAAAATGTTTGTTTCTAGAAATTTTATACTGGTTTAAGCAAAGAATTTTCAATAGGAAAAAAATTATCTTAAGCGTCTTGACATTGACAACCAATCTCGTTATCTAGATGTATCAGGGTACTATAGTAAGACTAAATATACATAGTTAATAATCAGGTTTCCATAACCTATTTATAACAGTTTGATTACATCTTTCTACATCATCCATTAAATTCCAACTTCTTTAAAGATTCAAAACCTTGCAAATATTGATTTTAGTTTTAATATAATTTGCTTTTTTAAAGTTGAATCAGTTAAGTGGGATGTTATGAGATATTTTGAAAAATAATCCCAACTATGGTCCATATCACGAACAGTATAGGATCCCACTCTTGAGTGGGATTGAGATGAAAGTGTGATCAAATTGTTTATTGGTAGACTCAAGAAATTACGTATATTACATTATTTAAATGTGCATAAGGTGTTTAATTTAATTTAAGTTTGTAAAGTAGGAAAGTTAATTGTGAAATTATCATACCTTAGAGTTTAGAGTGACCTATTATTGATAAAGAATTCTTTTATCTTTAAGGTGAATAGTAGTATATGTTTATAGTTAAAACTTCAATGGAATCCAAATGATTTTTTTATTAAACGTTATGTAATTAGTACAACGAGTAGAATGTGCAATTACAAATGATAACAAAGATCCGTGCTTCGTTACAAATCTAACGATTAGAAAAATAATGCTGACACCCAATATTTACGAGGTCGTGATTAATTATAAGTATGAGATAAATCGTTAACAAGAGAACAATCTCCGAAAGTCTTGGTGAATCTCTCTAAAAGTCTGAAAAGTCAGTCTTAAGACACTCTGGGAGAGTCATCGAGAAAACGGTAAACGAGAGTTAATAGTAGTGTAAACTTAACACTGAAAATAAAGAAAATAGTTAACAAAGAAGTACCATGTGCTCATAATAGGGTAGATAGTTAGGAAGTATAATATTGTTAATCCATAATTTGCAGTAATTTGAAGAGTAGTCATTCGATTGTAATCACTATTTTTAATATTAATAATAATAAAAATAAGTGTCGCATATCTGCATTTTATTTAATAAAACATCGCACAACTTAAATGTTGTTAAACAAGTTACACAAGAGTTACTCTAGTCATACCCCGGTGACAATATACTTTTGACCTTTTGGTAATTCGAACTTACCTGAAAAAATAAATTGAATTAAGAATGTCTTAAGCACTCGAATGAGTTTTAATCTTTTTTTCCATTTGTAATTAAAAAACTTTTATCAAAATATAATTATTTATTCGTTTACCTAATTTAATGCCCGGCGCATTCGCCAAATACTCGATTTCATCCCTTCCTAAACAATTCGTCAAGTTGTTTGAAAAACTTAATTTTGTTCTATATTTGGTTGACTTTTATTCAGTTTATAAAAATTTAGGCCCTTGTTAGCATGGCTTTATAAATTGTCTACCCTCAAGATGGTATGGTATTACCAACTCAGTTTATGCAGTGGTTATTATAAAGGGGAATATATATTGGCACATCAGAATAAGTTATTTTCACAACAGGTTATCAACATAAAAATAGTGTAAAGGAGCGATATTTTTTTTCAAAATCACAGCAACCTCTTAGCAGCAATAAATGATTTGACAACGATAAAATAGGAGTTTCATCACATCAATAAAATATTTGTAACGGAAAAATAATGCAATCCGCATTAACAAAAAATACTCCACTGCAAAATAACATGTTAAACCTCAAAAAAAGTTCATGGCATCTTAAATAAATAGATCACACATTTAAAATAGTATGTTGCACGGTGGATGTGGACATTCCACATCAAATTACACGTCTGCGCCCTACTGCGGTTGAAGTTGCACGTTTTTAAACTAACCTCAAACTTTTACCAGTAATAAATAGTGAGTACCGGCCAAATTAACTAAGCTAGGTAAGTAACTATAAATGCAAGTATTTTACTATTTCATTATTTTAATTCAGTTCTTTCATATTTATCATTCAGCATAATTCATAATCATATCATAATATAAATATAGGATGTGATAAATTAAAACATGAAATGAATTCACTTTTATTGTATTATATATTGTACACTTTGTCGTTTTAAATGGCATTCCCCTTTTTATGATGTGCAATCAAATTCAGAAATATTCTCACAATTCACAAATATGAACTTGCGGGGGGAGGGGTATTTTTTTCATTTTTCTTAAAAAATTTGCATACACAATAATTTCGCTAAAATAATAATTATTTCTTTTAGATTCACTAAATAATGGCATTAGAAGTAACGTACGTTGAAGATTTTGTGTCCAGCGATTCAGAGAATGAAAATCTCTGTGTCTCAAAGATTAGGAAAAAACGACAGCTCAACCGTGTTTGGATAAAAAAGGAAGAATTTCACTGTGCACAAGATGCAGAGAATTCCATTGCATTGGAAAAAATATGGAAAAGGGCGTCTTCAAAAAAAACTTTAGATGGATACAAAGTAGAATACCGTTGCTCTTTAGGAAAATACAGAACTGAAGAATGTCCAGCTCGATGTTATTTGTTGTATCATTCTGAAAATTTAAAAGTGTCCTTATTTACAACAGACTGTCAACATGACAATCACAATACAGAAGTTGGTAGAGGATTAAATAATGAAACTAAGATGTTTATTAAACAAAAATATGAAGAAGGTGTTACAAAGCCAAATGCTATTATTTCTATTCTTAGAAAAAATAATATGCACGAACCTCCAAAATCGAAGTTAGTCACTTATTTGAAGCAGCTAAGATGTAAAAAATATGGAACACCATCGATATCTGGGACAGAAATAACCAAATGGTGTGAAGAAAGGACAAACATTCCTGCTTCAAAAGATGAACCTTTTGTTCTTCAGCATATCATTATTTGTGAATCATTGGACCCAGACGAACAAGATATAAAAATCGTATTATCAACAGTTAGATTGTTAGAAAACTTAAAAAAATCTAAAATGGTCCAAATTGATGCTACATATAAAATTATCTGGCAAGGATATCCTGTAATGATTGTAGGAACGAGTGATAAGGATCAAATTTTTCATCCATTTGCAATTGCCATATGCAAAGGGGAAAGTGCAGACGATTTCAGTTTTATTTTTAAAGCTTTGAAAAACTTTGACTCGGAGTGGAAACCTATATAAGGTGATTTTTTAGCAACTTTCTTTTTGGCAACACCGTTTTTCTCAGCACTGTTGATTTCGTGTTACAAGTTACTGTCAAACATGTTCAGTTTTGTCTATAATTTAACCATGAATCGACTTACAAACGAACAACGCTTGCAGATTATTGAATTTTATTTTCGAAATTCATGCTCGGTTAAGAAAGTGCATCGTGCACTTCTTCCAATTTATGGTCAGTTTGGGCGACCTTCTGTGCCGGCTATTCGGAATCTTGTGACTAAATTTCGCACCAAATTTACATTATTGGACATCAAACCACCAACACGCGTACGTAGAGTGCGGACAGAGGAAAATATCGCAGCTGTATCCACCAGTGTTGTTGCTGACCGTGAATTATCAATTAGGCGCCGTTCGCAGCAATTGGGCCTCTGTTACTCCACAACGTGGAAAATTTTGCGGAAGGATTTGGGTGTAAAACCTTTTAAAATACAGCTGCTGCAAGAATTGAAGCCACACGACCTACCACAACGGCTAACTTTTAGTGAATGGGCGCTGGCAAAGTTGGATGAAGATCCATTTTTTTATCGGAAAATTGTGTTCAGCGACGAAGCTCATTTCTGCTTGAATGGATACGTGAACAAGCAAAATTGCCGTATTTGGTGTGAAGAACAGCCAGAAGCATTGCAAGAATTGCCAATGCATCCCGAAAAATGCACTGTTTGGTGTGGATTATGGGCCGGTGGCATCATTGGACCGTACTTTTTCAAAGACGAAAAAGGCAGGAACGTTACTGTGAATGGCGAGCGCTACCGTGCGATGATCACAAATTTTTTTTTTGCCCAAAATGGAAGAGCTGGACTTGGCTGACATGTGGTTTCAACAAGACGGTGCCACATGCCATACAGCAGGCGAAACAATGGCCCAATTGAGAGGCGAGTTCGGTGAACAGTTTATTTCACGTTTGGGGCCGGTCAATTGGCCGCCTAGATCGTGCGACTTAACGCCCTTGGACTATTTTTTGTGGGGCTATGTTAAGGCTCATGTCTATAGGGACAACCCCGCAACGGTTGACGCACTGGAAGCCAATATTGAAGAGTTTATTCGGGAGATACCGGCCGATATGTTGGAGAGAGTATGCCAAAATTGGACCCAGCGTATGAACCATTTGAGGCGTAGCCGTGGTCAACATTTACATGAAATAATCTTTAAACATTAAATTATATAGATCGTTCTATCGACTTAAATAAAAAAATCATACATTTCTCTACATTTTATGTGTTTTTTTTTTAAATCAAATCAGAAAGCTCTTAAAAAATCACCCATTATTATTGCTTGCTGATGCGAGTGAATCCATCACTCGAGGTTTTACTAATATTTTTGGTGTGCCTAAGGTGCGTATAATGTGTTTTTTTCATGTTCTAAAAAATATGGAAAAGTTTTTCAAAAGACTGGCTAGATCAGATGATTTAAAACAAGACATTAATTACTTGCAGACATGTAAAAATGAGGCCACGTTTCTGACAGCATCAAAGTTGTTTTTAGAAAAATGGAGTACAACAGAGGACAATCAAATCAAAGAATTTATTGATTACTTTAAATCACAATGGTTGCTAAAAAATTCGAATTGGTACGAAGGAATTGCTGTTGGTTACCCAAGTACTAATAACGGACTCGAAGCAACAAATGCCATTATTAAAAAAGAACATACACTAAGGGAAAGGCTTCCTGTTGGCCAGTTTTTAGTAAATGTTTTGGACCTGTTGATTAAATGGTCAAAAGATAGAGACCCTAAGTCGCCAAATTTTAAAAATTTTCATGAGGTTCCTTCAATACCTTTGCAACAATGGACTCAAGCTTGGCAATGGGCAATGTCAAACAAAAAAGTTCTTCAAGAGAATAATGACGAAAATTGTAAATTGTTTTATACATGCTCACAATCGAGTAATCAATCAATTACTACGGAAATGCTTTCGACATACAAAAAAAATGATGAAAAATGGGAAAATTTTGAAGATTTTAAAAAGTTAAATTATAGTATTTGGATCATAACTGTTGATTATAAAGATCTAAGTAAATCGAGATGCACATGCCCTTATTTTTTAAAACATTTGAATTGTAAGCATGTTTTGGGGATGAAGATTCGTTTAAAACTTTGTGATGTACCTATTGAGGCGAAATTAGTACCATTAGGGCAAAAGCGTAAGAGGGGACGACCAGCCAGGGCAAAGAAGGCGTTAATTATTCAATAAATTTTCTTTGTATGTTTATTAGAAATCTGCTTTTTTATTTTGTTATTGAATATTTTTTAATTTATTTTGTTATTGAACATTTTTTAATTTATTTTGTTATTGAATATTTTTTAATTTATTTTCTTATTGAACATTTTTTAATTTATTTTGTTATTGAATATTTTTTTATTTATTTTCTAATTGAATATTTTTTTATTTATTTTGCATTGAATATGTTTTTAATTTTGAAATATAATTTTATTTCCTTGAAATGCATTTTTCTGTGGTGAAATAACTGTTTTTGTCGTCCATTTATTTTAATTTGTTTGGTTAAATTAATGGTATTCAAAACCTTTTCTGTAGTTTATTTGATCTTTTCTGAAGATCATATCTTACCGTGGTTCATATATTTTTACCGCGCAATAAATATGACTCTTGTTTAATGTACTTTTGTTTAACCTAAATTTTTTTTCTGCTGTTAAATATACATTTTTACCGTGCAATATCCTTTTTTGGATGGAAATGAATTTATTTGACGCGTATAATATTTAATGCCTGTTTATTATATTTAAACATTGTTTAAGCCACCTTTTTAGTCGTTAGATTGGTCTTTTTTAATGGGCTGATAAATCACACCCTATTATAAATACTAATAATATTAAAATAAAAACAGGGTGTATACTAATAATTTACTAACAATGCAAAAACATACTATAATGGAATGCTTATTATTAAAAATAATAGTTCATAGGAAAATTTTTGATCAGAATGACATTTACAATCTAAAAAATTTTTTTGCTGGAAGCTGCAAAAAAAGTATAGACAGTTTTTGGAATTGCTTGTTCGTCTAACAATATTAAAATCACTCAGTTATTTAGTTATACTATAACTAAATGCTTTAATGATGTTGGACGAAGACACAATGGAAAGAACTGTCTAAACTTGAGTCGGAAGTCCTTGATGAAAAGATAATCTATTAATGAAATGAACTATACCTCATAAGTAGTATTTCATTAAAGGTTAAAAAAATTTCGTAAATACTTCCCAGCAGACAATGTTACGTTTCTGTTATGCTTCCTAAACGTTTCAGAAACCATTATCAGAAGCATCACGGTTACGTTTCCAAAACGTGAAAATGTCCAGCTTTTTTACGTAAGCAGCTTACATATCAGAAACATAGAGGATACGGAACTTGCTACATAGTAGATATGTTTATGTTTTTTCTACACCTTAAAAAGTTACAGCAGTTTTAAAATGGAAAATTTTTCATGATTTTTGTGGAACACCCTGTATAATATTCGTTCTTATTATATTTTTTTATTTAAATCAATTTTTATTTGGAATTTTTCTTTGCCAAATTGGTTTTTTTGAACATTATTGGCTGTATTTAAAATAAGTGAACGACGAGGTTAAATTTCGCTCGCTAAAATTTAGCATCTTATTGGCTTAAAGATATACAAAATCCAAAGCATACTTGATATAAATAAAAAAATTAAAATAAAATTAAATTTATACAGGGTGACACAAAAACCATTATAGTTTTGAAATTTTAAAATTGCTGTCACTTTTTAAGGTGTCGAAAAATAGTTCAGAATGACATTTACTATCTAAAAAAAGTTGGACACCCTGTATATTATGTTTAACAATAACTCTATAATTACCGCTATCCCAGACTCCCAATTATTCGCGCACCTAAAATCGTAAAGGTGAGCCATAAACAAAGTTCATCTTCTACTGCAGCCATTATCAGTTTAACTTTGAATATTATTGCATTCAACTTCCGCCAGGAGAGACTTTTAGGAACTAGTCAAATCTTGACAGAAAAAGTATGCCAAACTTGATCGCATACATTGGAGAATTGCATGGTGCCCTATTCTAGCATTTTTTAAATTTTTACAATAACTAATTTAATATTAGTTCATTTCATTTTCTCCCACCTTGTAGATAACATGTAACAAAGATTAATTTTAAGAAGTTTGTTTTACTTTCCTTATTAATTGTCAGAATTGAATTATAAATAAAACTTTCTTACTGAAAGACACGTGATCTTCAGACGAAAATGTCCACTTGTTTGGTGATCCATAACACAGAAATCAATCGGAAATCGGAATATTCTAGTTAGTAGGGTCTGAAACGACCGCGGACTCACGCAAGAACCATCGTACTAAATTGCATGAGTCTCTGGTCGCTTCAGTAAAATTATATTAATTAGATGTTTTTACCAATATTTTAGTTTTTATATGTGTCTTTTTAGGTATTACTTGTTTAGAAATACGTACATGGCGTTTAGTTGTATTATGCCTTTCTATGTATATTGGTTAAAAAAGATGTACTTTAACTTTTATTGCAATTACCTAATGGACTTTAAACATCTCGTACATTGATTTTACACCAATTTGTTAATAGCCTAATTGTTGGAAGACCACACTTTTCCTAATTAATCTTTGATATTTTCCTAGTTTCAGTAACTTTTTTTTATGTTTTATATAAGGTGATTCTTATGTGTGGAACCAAAGCGGTGATGCCCAAATGGATGAATAAAAAAATTTTAAATTTGGTTCGATCAAATGCCCCATTTGATGGAACCAAATTGAAGGCCCCCTTCGAACAAATATTTTATATGTATTTCTCCGACTATCTTCTTAACTCAGTCTTCTGTTGGTCGCATCCTTAAAAAGCTTATCTTATAAGGAAATGTTCACGATGCCCCATGAATCGGAAGACCAAAGGCAGCAACTGATGGCAATAAAAGCTTTGTTCCAACAACAAGTTCTGAGCGTGTCACATTACCGTAACCAAACTGGTAGAATCGAGTTTATGCGCTTGCCCTTACTTTCTATCGACCAAAGGGTAGCTTCATCTAAAGCTAAGTTTGGTTATAAATTTATGTTTTATTTATTTTTAATTTAGCAGTTTGGTGACGGTAAGGTGACGGTCAGAACTCGTTGTTGGAACAAAGCTAAAGTACTGGATATTTTATTGTCCGCAGAACAAAATTCACGAATTTCTGAACGCCAACTTGCTAGAGATTTTGAAGTTAATGAAACATCAGTCAGAATGTTATTTAAAATAGACAATTTGTACCCCAATAAAGTTCATTTATTACCCGACCCGAATTGAATGATGACCACTTTGATAAAAGGAATGAGTTTTGTGAGTTATGATGGAAAGGTGTAACACTAATGAAGAGTTTGCTGCAAGAATTGATTTTTCGGACGAAGCAGCATTTTTTTTAAATGAAACTCTAAATCGACAGAATTCCCGGTTTTCTGCATTGGTCTAGAAATAATCCGCACTGGAAAGAACAACATCTTCAGAAAGTTGGCAAAGTATGGTTGGTCGAAATTTCGTTTGACCAATTTTTATTGACGGCAATCTCGCTGCACATAAATATCTTCATCTATTACAAAGCCTGTGCTGTTTTATAACCAAATCAAGAACTAAGAAACAACGGTCAGATTAACAATAGTTCGTGGTTCTAGCGTAGGAACATCTTAAATCTGTAGTATATAAAAATTGACCTAACACAGTGGACGAATTAACAACTAAAATCAGAGCAGAACTTTCAACAATTACTGTCTAGGAGAAAAGGTAGGTCATTTTGAGCATCTATTAATTAGATTCATCATCTTTTGTTGGCATGTTCCATTTAAGATCACAAAGTTGATAGTGTTAGCTCAGTCACGTGATGTGGAAACACAAAATCAAGCCCACAGATAAATGCCGTTTTTAAACCTGACAACTTTCGTAAAAAACTTTTTTTGGTAAAACTATAAATAAAAAAGTTATACCAATTTTGCAAGACTTTTCTTACACCCTGTATGTCATTCAATACATAATTGGAGCGCTAGTTTTTAGTGCTTTACGACAGACCATAAAATTTTTATTCAAATCATAAAAAGTAAATATTGATAAAAATTAATAATCCAACATAAACTAACCTATATTTTCCCTTTGAAATAAAAATAATTTAGCGTTTAAAAAAGGGCTAAAACATTTTTAACTGCATAACTTGTTCTATTTAAATAAAAGAATATTTTATTTTAATTAAATGTTTTACCTGTTTATTTTATTTAAATAAAACATATATTTCTGGGGTATTACTTACCCTATCTTGTCATTTAAGATTTTAGGGGTTATGTCTTCAGCGTATAGGAATGACCGTTTTTTTTTTAATTAAAATTCGTCCACCCTGTACAAGACTATAGTTAAATAAAGTATTAGTTCTTTTTACTTTTATTTAAAGACAAAGTGCAACCCCCAAATGTAAATTCTGGATACGACACTGCCGCTTAGTAGGACGAAGGTTGAAGAGCTAGTATGCATTAAACTTGTTACACCGTACATGGTATCCTAAAATTTAAATTTCCAAAAGGGTCATTTATAGTCCGTTGTTCGAGAAAAGCCTATGAACCACCATGCAATTTAAATTTTTATTGAGAACAAAAATTTTAGTAAAATATGAAGACGTTTTTCGGAGCACTGTGAAAAAGCTATAAAATATACTTTAAAAAGCTTGCTGTTAACTTAGCTGATTGTCAATTATACTAAAGCAGCTAAGCGAGAATGATAGTAAAGTCCCAGTTTAAATTTTTGCCATCTAAATATTTGGATTTACTTACAAAAATAAAATATAAAGAAATTGATAACCACAGGACTATTTTTTTGAATCAAAAGAAAAAAACCTAAGAAAAGCTCTTCTGGAAAAAAATATGACCAAAAACACAAATATCAAGCGATTTTCCAAGTTGAGCGCTTCAAATCCTAACTTTGTTTACAAGAACTTATTTATTAATAAGTGTCACTAGTTTCACCTTCTTCGAGCAGTTTTCAATAAATAATTTGTTGTAAACACAGTCGGGATTTAAATTATTCTCCATTTTCATATTAATACTCTCCCAAATCACCTTCAAGCTTTCTTCTTATAAAATATAAAAGTAGGTATGTATAAAATGTAAAGTATCAAATTTAAATACACAATAGTTATTACTTTAATATTATAACATACATAAAATCAACTGCATAATAAAATTGGAATAAATGTATCTTGGATAAAAACTTATTAGTAAAAATATTGATAAAAATTATCAGTAAGAAATATTAAAATTATTTCCTTCTACTTACTTTCGAAGAACTAATCGTAAAATTAAAAAAATACACGTGTTTTTATAATAAAAAGGTGTCATGGTTTAGGAAGAAAAAGTGTAATTTATTTGGACACAATTTTTATCCGGTATTTTCTGTCTGAAGTGACTTTAATTTTATAGTGATCACTTTACTATATTTATTAGGGACATAAGTGTTTAATAAAAAAATGTGTAATAATAAACTGTATCATAAATATAATATTATTTTATATAGAGCCTACATTTATGCCATATAAACTGTTCTACTTAAGTACTCTATTATATTTAGATTTACAAGTATTTCTAAAATAAAGTACCTACTTATTTATTTGTTTACTGGTTTAAAGTTTAAAAAAATATTTTTATATGTCCTATTGTTAGGATGAATTTACCTGGCGAAGTCGTGCAGGTTTAATATCATCTAAATGATGCTGACGAAACCATCCAGCGAAAGAACCCACTGTAAGTGCGCAAGTTAACACCAGAAGACATAAGCACAGTACAACCAAAATCCGACTTTGGCTGGATAGCACCATAGCCATTATTGAGGACTCGTCACATCACAATTAATTTAAGAAAATGGATTGTTTAAATTGGTTTTTAAATAAAAATACTAGTAGCAAAAGCATATCTAATCTAAGCAAGAAAGAGCGACGCTGTTGACGCTCTAATGCAGAAGCTTTCCCAGAATACTATTCGCAAGCGTCATGAACGCAGACTGCCGGAGGTTTGGAACACGATCGCTACCCTGCAGAACAAACGTTCTGCGCATCTACAATCATACACCTTCGACTGCAAAATAAATTAACTAATTATAAATGGGCGCCGTTTTAAAACATTTTCTTAAAATCCCTTCCCTAATGCGTGTAATTAAGCAAAACAAAGGTGTAAAAGAAAGCAAAACACTGTTCTCATTTTCATAAAAAGTCCCTAGCAGGATACAGATGAAAAGTTTACGCGTGTTCTAAACAAGAAAAGTTAAGTAATAAAATAAGAGATTTTCTTATTTTAAGTTCTAAAAGTGCCCCTTGCATTATCCAAAACTTTATATGGGATCTAATTTCCCGAACAACTTTTTTAAAACTGTCTATCGAAAGCTTCATCAGTGAACGATAATCATCATAAAATGGGATTTTATGGGTAAAAAGGTGGCCTAAGTTGCGATCAAGCGGCACCATTTTTTATTATAAATCCTTCTAACTTTCTATCAAATAATTTAAAAATTTGAAAATTAACTAGTTTTATAGTAAAAATAAAAAATTGCATCATTAAACAAAAATAATTGCAAACGTTAAATAAAACAATTTAAATTTATCCATAATTTACTTCTTTTTAAATACAACTAAACAAACCCAAATTATGACTCAATGTCAAATGGACCAATCAGAACGCTTGTCTGGACAAATGCATGAAGATTTACCATAAGTTGTAGTTTTTATTTAAATTATTAAGCTATTTATTTAAGTTGAATAGCGGCAATAACTTTTGCAACTTCCGTCCAGTCGGGTGTAAGTTGCAGCAGGGGGCAGTTGCCATCAAGGGTTATTGCTACTTTTTGTGAACCATACTAAGGTAGGTTGTACTCTTTAAGAAATAAATAAGGTCTTTTATTCAGTATTCTTGTGTTTTTCTGGGTTTTATCTTTCACAGCCAAGCGAGTATCCCCCAAACCGCTGGAGCTCCAAGCTTCTCGACATTATGGCGAAGGCGCCGGGCTTCGATACTCTTCGCAAGCTAAGCGACATTATCACGAATATTTGTCACTGCCATTACCACGAATGTCATTTGGGGATTTAAATGACATCAGTGCTGATATATTAAAAATATTTGACTTATGATTTGAACACGAATAAATATTTAAGTGACTATTTAAAGAACATTTTTCACCTTTTTGTCAAACATAAAGAGTGATGCTAAAGTTTGGAAACGGGTTAATATTTTTCGTGAACATCGCTCGGACATTTAAGACTTAACATTTAAGAAGTTAGAGTTGGTGAATTTTAACTTTTATTTAAATTAATAAAATGCTGTGAATCTCAAAGTTAATTTACAAATAAGAAAAATTAAAAGAAAGGTTTCATCAAAAATGGATGATTCTACAACTTTATAAGAACTTTTCGACGGTGTATTAATTAATTTAGTTCAACAATTCAGTCATATATATATAATAAATCAAAGTGTCGTCTTAAAGACAAAAATGCAAAAAAATGCATGAAAAACTATAGCCACAAATTTCAAATTTAACTCCGGATCTTTGCGCAGAGAAAAAGAAAATTAAAAAGTATACATATCATCAGGCAATGGACAATCTAGTAATGTTTGGCCCCTCTTCGAGGCTATGGAATTTTTGAGTGTACACATTATACTATTACTAGTAATAAAAATATTTCATTTTTAAAAAAAATTACTTATTTAGCATGTTACCAAAATAAATTGCAATTATTGTAGGTCTTAGAAAGGCAATGTAATTCATCGACCACTTCCAGCTCAGGTTGGAGTAGATTTGGACGCCAAATAAAATAGATCTTTTATGATACGACAGATTTGGACGCTGGTCGTTGTCGGCAGGAAAAAGGGATGCTAACAAAATATATTGGTAAATAGGTTTTCTTCCTGCTACCTACCCTTAATAAACGTGCATTTCTCGCTTGAATTCAAGATTAGGATGGAATGAGTTTTCAGAAATGCACAAATTAGCGTCCAAATCTACTCAAACATTATACGATTTACAAGAAATATTATTTATTGAAATTCCAGAACCAGATAATAGTTTTTCATGTATTTCCCAAACAACTTTTAGAAACGGTTTCAGAAGAAAATGTAACGCCTTTGGAAAATGCTTTCTTGAAAGAATTACGGAGGGAACAAAATACAGGAAAAAGAAAACGTTAAGAAAATGTAGCTTGGAATTGAATTGAATATCTTCTTACGAACAAAACAAGAAAAATATGTCCAGAATTAAAAAGCCTAATTTGATGATGCTTTTTAAATTCATATTTTTAGCTAAAAATTATAAAATCAACTTTTACTCCGAAATGAAGCACCCGAGCGACATACAATAGTCTCTTTTCGGTAGAACATTGATCAAGGATTATTTTAGTACTTTCAAAATTATCAAAAACGTAAATAAATAAGAGATATGATCAAAAAAGTTGATGACCCCCCCCCCCCATATGTAACGCCCCTGAAAATATTTTTTAACCTTTAATTGGCCGAAAATGTGTATCCTTATGTGAAAAAACTTTGGCCAAAATTTCAAATTAATATCTCTTATAATATTTATTTTATTTACAAAAAAATAGCTTTTTGAAAATTTTTGAACTTTTTAAGGAAGCATTTCCGGACAATACTTTATAAGTCAAAAATGCTTAGTTTCACTTCCTCTATCACCATAAAAAATTTGTCAAAGTTATTCAGAGACACCCAGTATAAAAAAAAATTTCTCCGCATATAATTTTTCAAACTATTTTAGAAAACCTTCTCTACGCTTAAGACAAAAATTAACATAGAGGGTGTTTCTTTGAAAATTTGAAATATCGATTATTTGATAAGTAAATTTTTTCCAAAAAAATAACCAAACACTTCGATTTTTGTATTGAGAGGGACACGTTATAAGACCGATTTAAGCCCTTGGGAACTGGTAATGTGTAATGTGGCGGAGCACCATCCTATTGGAAAATTATTAAATTTTCGTCAAGCAAATCAAACATGTGTTTATTTTAGGATCGATAATATTTTTCAGCATATCTAGATATTTTTCGCTTGTTAAGTAACGATCAATGAATATTGGGCCTGCCAAGCCAAACATTTAATTTTTCCGGATACTGACATTGCTCTTTTCGCATCCAATGTGCATTTTCTGTACTCCAATAACGTCAGTTATGTTTTTTAACTTCACCCTCAAATTAAATGTTGCTTCATTACTAAAGCAGATGTTTTGTAATTGGTTTGGAGTATTCACTAGTTTATTAGATATAATTTCACAAAACTCCGTTCGGTGATCAAAATTATTATCTTCACCCAATTCTCGATGACAAGGAAATTTATACTATTTTTTTAAATTATCCAAACCTTTCTACTTTGAAGTCCCGTTAATGTAGAAAATTTGTAAAAATATGACCTAGTTCTCGTCTGTTGAAACTTCCTTCACAGGTTGCTTTTTTTATACTTAAAAATAGCTATACCAAAACTAATTTATTTGCTAAGCTGTAGTCCTAACGTTCTTTAAAAAAAAAAATCTACAAATAATAATCTTTCTGAAAATGTTTGGCTTCAAGCAACACTTCTCGTGAAAAAAAAGGTGGTCTGGGAATTCGCTTGGCTTCTTCATTATCATTACCAACTTTTCTGTCTTCGGTTTGAGAAACTTTGCCCCCAAATTTGGTCTTCCCAAATAAATATAATTCTAGATCCTTCTCAAAAAAGTATTCAGGGAGCATAGGATCTGCCTCTATTGGAAATGAAGTTTATTAAATTTATTTCTTCTTCATATAATAATTTGTAAAAGAAAACCTGTATAAATACTTTATTATCTAGAGAATCTGGTGTTTGGTTAATGAATTGCCAGTGTCATCTTTGGGTACTTTAATGGATGATAATCCTTTTAGAATATGCATATCTCATAGACTGGTTAATTCAGTTTGTGCACAACATACTTGTTCTTGTTTTTTTGGTTGATGAATGTAGTTTTCATGGCTTAAGCTGCAAATTCAGTTTAGACATCATGAGGTTAGTGACTTAATTAAAAGAGCTCCCAGATCTTCTGGCATTCCTTCTATTTTGGAACCAGTAGAGATGATTGGAAAAAACCTGATGGAATGACTATGATAAATTTTTGATATGGGATTTTACTTGGGTTGACAAAATGGCTCTTTTATGTTTAAAATCTTCATCAAGTTCCACTGGAGCAGTTACTCGAATTGAGGAAAAATATAAAATCTAAATATACTAAACTTTCATGAAATTTTATGTTTTAACCAATTAGTATTGAAGCCATTGACGTACGAGAATTCCTTGAATTTACCAAAGATTTGGAAAGAAAAATAAAAAAATCCAAGATCAATTTAGCTATGAGATATATGTTTAATTTTATGATTTGACAAGGAATTGCCATATTTATGAGGAACATTTTCGTTTATTTTTTGTTTGTTTACTTTTATGTTTATAATATATTATTTATTTATATCTTTAATCTGTATTTATCTATTTTAAAAAAAGTTGATAGAACTAACTTAACAATAGAGCTTTTATATTGAAAATCAGTGCACAACCTGCTTAGGACATTACATTAAAATTTCAATTATCTAATTAATATAAATGCAGTACAGAGCAGTCTATTTTTCATTATTTTACTTTAATTTTTAGAAAACAACCCCTATCTACATTTAACCCCCAAAGCTAGGAATAAGGATAAAACTTTACCCGAGAAATGCACGATTTAACCGCCTGAGTGGGATTTCCATCGAGCTTTACCTGGATAAAGTGAGAATAACGCATTTCTGTGTAAAAACGATTTGCTTGTAAAATTTCGCGCACGCCTTCCTGTAAAAGTATTTTCAGGAGGAAAAATATTTAAATTATCTTATTGTGATTAAGAAAGTGGAAATGTAAAGCTTTCTGAGTTTTATAAATTCCAAATATCATTTAGGATTTTCGTGTTCTAATAAATAGCCGCGAATCATTTTATATTAAATATGTCAAATTAAATTATCTCATTTCAGCCAAGATGTATTGGATAGCCCGCAAATTACCCGGTTAAAGCTGGAAACTTTTATTTATATTTTATACAAAATGTTTCGTTTTCATGGTGTTGTAATGTAAAATTATTAGTAACCTCTTCTTTTTTAATAAATATTTTACAAATCATAGACATTTCAGAATTAGGTTGATTTCTTTATCGAAACTAAACTATAATAAGACAAATGAAAATAATTCCTGTATTTGAATTATTATTACGATTATTGGTTAAAAATAAAATACTTGACTATGTTGTATGGTTCATAAACCAACTAACTTTAGAAATGTTCGGGTTTAGTCTAAAATGTTTTTTTAAATACAAGCTTATATTTTTTATTGCTTTAAAAAGATAAGCTTAAAATATTATAATTTAGTCATTTTTTGTAATTATAGGCAAAACGAAGAAAAAATATTTATTTTTAATATCAGAATAATTATTTGCTAAGTATTTAGTTGGAGAACAAAAGGTTCTTTTTTAACCAACTAAACGAATATTCATGATTTTTACATACTAATTAAACTTTAATAATATTAAATGTATCTCTGAACATAAAATTGAATATTTCCAAATGCATAATAAGGCCCTTGAGTTCCATTATAGATGTTTATTTAATATCTTTTATGTTGTGTATTTTTATCTTAGGAATATTATATGGGGTGTTTCTAAATTTATGAGAAAATCAAATTCTAAGATACAGGTAAAAAATAATATTCTTCTCAAAAATGCCTAATTTTTTATTTACATTAACATGTATTCAACGACCGTGATAAAAATTTTAGAGACGTCGTTAAAGTTAATCACGTCTTTAAGAAAATATTTTTTAATCACGTGATTAAAGATAAGGACGTCTCTAAATTTTTCATCACGGTCGCTGAATACACGCTAGTATGTTTAAGTTAATCATTTTTTATATCATCGTTTAAGTGACATGCATACCTATCAAAAATGAATAAAAAAGGTAGGGGTGTTCATTTAAAAAAAAACGATCATGACGAAATTCCTAAGTGACGTCATTAAAATTTTTCTGTAACAAAAGATGGCATTTTAAAAACCAAAATTGACCGGTCCGGACGATTTTCTCGAAAAAATTAAATACGGGAGTTGCAAACTTTATGATCACCCTGTATTTATTAACTTCCTGAATAAAAATTTGACATTAACTTCACAAAATAATCGCTGATATTTTTGACGTTTTACTTGTCACAAAAAATAAGCACTTGTGAGTTGAATAGTCACTACTATACTTTACTCAAATTAATCGAAGAATCTAAAAATATAAGAATCTACAGTTGGATGGTGTGTTTTTATGACAGTTACCTTAAATCCATTAAATTTTTATTTGAAACTCGTTTGTAATTCAATTTGGTTTAGAAAATATTTAGGTGTTCCAGTTTTTTAAGGCCGTTTTAGACTCAGGCTTTAGCCATAAACATATTTTTTAAATGGTATGACGGTGGCGTCACCTCCTGTTTTGACAGAGGTTTATTTTCTGTTTAGAATGGTATGCAAAGTACATAGGTATACACCTCAATTTTACACTATGTATAGTTTTTTAAAATAATTTTAATCTTAAAAACAACAGCAGCCAATTAAAATAGAAATCCCTTTTTGTACAATAATGGAAATTTCAAAAGAAAATAATAAAGTACTGGTAATGTTAAATTTTATCTACAGTAATTGTTTTTACCTTTAACAAATAATTTTGTTTTGAAAATAACACGTTTTCATGTTTGCTGGCTGTTTCTAAATATTTATGACTGACCTTTTTCAATTGTATTTCAGAAAGCATCAATTGTATTTCAGAATAATCAATTGTATTTCAGAAAATTCAATTAAATTTAAGAAAGTACCCATTGTACAAAAAAGGAAACCAAGAGTCAAGAATAGCGCAAAAAATTCATAAAAAATTTGCTTTGGCAATTTAACCGGTAACAACATTAGACTTAGGTCCTTATTCACGAATTTAAAACCCGATTGAAATAATCTGTTCTAAGATTAAAGTAGCATTGTTAAAAAACATCTACAGAATTATCCTGCTATTGCTCCTTGTATTCCTGATGAACCCAAAAATTGCAATTGTTGGTGCTGGTGGTGGCTGCTCTAGCAATGGAAGATATGGCTGTTGTGGCTAAAATAGTATTTTTAGGTAATCCAAAATTTTTGCTTCAAATTTTACTTTGAATGATACAGAATATTTTTCTGAAATACAAATGATAATTTATAAAATTAAATTGATTATTCCGAAATACAAATAATACTTTCTGAAAAACATTTGTAAAAGGTGTGGATAGATTTTCATTAGTTATAAAGTCACGCCTCTAATTTCATTAATAATATAGTTTATTATTATTACATATAATATCTGCCTTACGTGACGCTTCATAGGCTATAACAAGTTAGTTGATCATATACCTATTCATGTTGGTACATTTCCGATAAAATCAGGGGTACAATCGGGTAGATTTTGTATGGCTAGATAAAAAAGTTCCCCGCCTATTTGGTCACATCAGCAAGTAACATGACATGTTTCTAATTAGGTAACTAACTCTGTATATTTAAAATGGCTACTTTTTGTAATATATTATTTTTGTTTTAGGTTTAACAGTAGCAGTTGAATAACAGACTAATTTAAATGTAGTGATAATATTTACACGGCAAATATTATTATGTTTTGATTAGCTGTCTCGTTAAATAAACCTGGTCTCTTTGAGGGTGTTTCTACAATATACTTAACCGAGAATAAATTTAAATAAGAAATATGTCCAAGAATAAACATACATATATTATTTTCATAATATAATCGCAAATATACTTAGTAGTTAGTAATAATTAAACTTTTGTATTTAATAAATATGAACTTTTTAAATATAAATAAATAGAGAAAAAAAATTAATACTTAAGATATACGGGGTGTCCACGAAACTAGGACCACCCTTGTAATATCTCTATTTATGAAAATATACACCCTATTTTTTGTATTTATTATTAAACATTGTAAAACAAGAAAATTGCAATTTTTATTTTAATATGATGTGTAATGCAACCCTATTGATTCTCCTTGTATAAAAAAACTGCGGCTGTATTGTATTTTAAAAAAATTAAAAACTTTTTGTAAGTTACCTCATTTATTACCAAACCGATAACGAGAATGAGTAATAAAATTAAATTATTGAAGTTGTAGGATAGTCTTGGACATGGTTATTCTTATTTAAAATTATCCCTTATATTATTGTAAATATACTTACCTCAAAGTTGTCATTAATTGTAGATCCAGCTTTGGCAATATACAACGTCGATGCAGATTCAAATACCAATTCCGCCGGATCCCTTACAATGTCTACTCCATCATACTCAAGACAATTAAAAAACAGAGTAACATTTTGTTCTGTAACTTTAAATGCAAATTTCGTCCATACATTAATGAATTTGTTTACAGTAAAATTTGCAATAGTTTGACTTTTTATTTGATTAGGGTCTGTGTATATAAGAGAAATTACAGAAGCTGAACCGGCGGATGTTTTTGACACTCTTACACCCAATTGTACTACAGTTTCGTAAGAGTTTACAACAGCAAACAGATATCCTCCTTGAGAAGACTTTGGTTTGGCACTTATTAAAATTGAAAATTCCTTAGGCAGTTTTTCTGGTAGAATTCCTCGATACGGAATTTTGACATCGGAACCATTGCGAAATCCAAAAGCCGCAAAACCATCTGACCCATCTTCTTCTACATACTGATATCGTAAATCATCAAATGGAATTTTCACAGCTGTTAGTAGATCAAATTCAGCTTCTGAAATAAAAATAAGAAAAATTAATTACTAAATAAATGACATTATTTATGATGGCCATAAAAACCATTTAAATTTATCAGAATGGCAGAAAGATGGGTGGACGTGCTAAACGCCTGCTATGAATGTATGTAGGTCTAAGTTTTAGTCTCGCTTCTGGCATAGAGCCAAGCCATAGTTGTCTCACAATATTTTGTAAAAATTCAATCTTACATAATTTAAAAGCGTTATGCGATTTTTAAAATAATTTTTGGTGATTTTATGTTATCGTGATGTTTGGAACGGGCGAATGAAGCATATAATTACGTTGCAAATTTCAAGCTCGCAGATATCAGTGAGGCATGAATGCTGCGTATCGATAATTTAATAATTTCGTTTATAATTTTTGAACATGTGCCTGTTCCAGAATATGTCAGCGGCAAGTCGCAAACATAAGCATTTCAATAAATTTATGCAAATTGTCAGAATTTGATCACGGTAAGTCGGTTTGAGATATATTTATAAGCCCTAAGTACAAGGACAAGATCTATGAATAAGCAAACATTTTAAAATTCCATTGGTATCCTTTCCTTACATATTTAAACCACTCCATCAATGTTTGCTAGTTTACTAAGAAATACATATTTTTATTACAAATTAATGTTACCCATTAAGTTATTTAAATGTATCATTATCGATTTAAATCAAAATTAAAATTATTATTTTTTAGACACGTTGTCTGTAGCTTGGGGACAAGCAATTTCGAATGGCTTTGGTTCGTCATTGGTTCTTAGATTTGTCTGTCATATTTGGACCAATCGCATTCGAATGACATCCTTATATCGTTTGGTTCTAACCAATTTAAGCTTGGTTAACCGAAATATATGAACCGTGCTCGGGATCACGGTTCGATCTTTAGCTATTTGCTCCATTTCTTTCTATCGGTTCGAAAGGAGAAGAAAGAACCAAAGAAGCTGTCAAATTTTTGGTTAACCACTAAGCCACCAAAGAAGCCTTTCGTAATCGCTTTATGATTCAGCCTCATGACAACAAAGGTGAACATATGTTGCAAATGATTAGATATGTTAGATCTGCGGACATATTGGCGTCAGTAGAAGGACTCATTGATACAACTAGAAATAGATTCGAGAATTAGCAAATTAACTAATTCATGCATCTTAAAAGAAACCATATCATCCATACAAAATGGCACTTTATCAAGTATTGAACGAAACTTATTATCATGATCGATAACATTTTTGCAACTGAATTAGGATTCAACCAGCCAATATTATTTTGTGTTGATTAATACATGAAACTGTCGTTATTGGTCAGACAATAATCCATATTGGTCGAGAGATCGTATCATCAAAATCTTTGGAAACTTAATGTTTGGTGCGTCATTATGTGTGGCGTCTCGCTCTTCACAATTACTTACACTGTAGTATACTTTCTTCCCTGCCAGAGTGCACGTTCCAGAGAATCAAAACTTTTTTCCTTTTCTCCGTTCCTGTGGCCCGCGTTACCTACCATCATTGCTGTTTTCGTGCCAGAAGTGCCCGGTCACGCAAAAAAAAAAAGCGTAGTGCGAAGTGCCCGCGAATTACATAAAAGTAAAAAGTGAACAATGGATGATAATATGAACAAAATAATGGAAAGATTGGAGAGGATGGAAAGAAAGATAAATAAAAAGAAGCATAAGAAAACAAAACGTCGCTCAAAGAAAAGGGCGCGAGTATCGGAATCGGAGTCATCGAGTTCGAGATCCCGGTCAAGATCGCCTCCCAAAAGAAGGCGGTTAAGACTTCTGTCGTCAGAAAGTGGAGAAGACAGTGAAAAAGGTAAAATTTTAATTTCTTCATTAGGTATAATTAATGTGAAAACTTTGGTGTTCAGCGTAAGTTGTGTTTTTATTTCAATACAACGCTCGCATTGAGTTCCACGCTCGCACGCCTCGCACCTGCCTTGCTTAAAAAGGGGGGGGGGATGTGGCGTGAGCAGGCGTGAGACTGGCCAGGCCTGCTTGGAAAACATGTGTTCGCCAAGTCAGGTCAAAAACAAATATGTATTTGTTTTTAACAAAAATGGAAACATGTGTTTCCGGACGTTGCCATGTTATATCTAATAACAACTCCCAAGCTTTCAGAAAGTATGTACTTTCAGAAATGGCAACGTAACGTACGCAGATACGTTCATAATTGGCCGGGACCTATTTTGGGGAACATGTGTTAACCAAATTGGTCAAGCAAATATGTATTTGCTTTAATTTAAAGAAAATCAGCAAAAATAGTAAATAAATGCTATTTGTTTTCTTACAGAAAACAATGCTGAAAATAACGAAATGAATGAATTGGACACCGAAGTTCTTGAGGTTTTGGGACCCTGTGTAGATAATAAAAAAATCTACTCTCCTGAAATAAACAATGAAATTGTTGGGAGATGGTTGCCTATTTTAAAAGAAGGTAGCAGGGAGGCGACCAAAGAATTGGTGGAAAAATATCCCGCTCCCAATAACCTTCGTATTTTAGACGCTCCAAAACTAAACCCAGAGGTTAGAGCAGCCCTAAACCCACAAGGTGTTAAAAGGGATGAGAAATTGGCACAATTACAAGGCCAAATGGGAGCTGGAATTGCTGCAATTGGAAAAGCGCTGTCCATTGTATGCAAAAAGGAAAGCGAAGGAAGCGTTAAGGAACGCTTAGCTCTGGTGGAATGCATTGGAGATGCAGGGAGATTATGGTGCGATGTCCAGCATGCGATGTCAAACACAAGGAGAGGGCTGGCTGTGTCTTTAATTAATAAAGATTTTCGGGATATTCTCGAAAAATCCAGCATCGATTCTTTCCTTTTTGGGGAAAACCTAGATGAACAATTAAAGGCTTCAAAGGCGTGTCAACGTTCATCTCAGGAACTAAAGCTATCAGAAAAAAAGAAGATCGCCAAAACAGGAGAAAATAAGCAGCCTTTAAACTACCGGCGTCCACCAACCAAATCAAACAAGGGCAGGTTGAGTGGACAACAAAGGAGTTGGAAAAACAATGCCCCGAGGAGGAACCCAACATCAGGGAAATACCGGAGCCAGCAGTAGAGGTGAGAACATACGGCGGCCGTCTTAGCAACTTTGTTAAAAATTGGGAACAAATAACTAATGATAAAGTTATATTATCATGGATAAAAAGTTATAAGATTCCGTTTGTAAAAAGGGTCACGCAACGTCTTGCGCCAAAAGAAAGGAATTGGTCTGTAACAGAAAGCAGACATATTCAACAAAAAATTATTACCTTCAAAAAAGCAGGGGTTATTCGGCAATGCAAAAGAAAAAGTGGTCAATTTATTTCAAATATTTTCCTAAGACCAAAAAAAGATGGGTCTTATAGACTTATTATAAATCTTAAAGGTCTAAATAAATTTATTGACACGAAACACTTCAAATTAGAAGACTGGCGCACAGCATCCCGGCTAACAAGGCAAGGTTGCTACTATGCGTCAATAGATATAGAGAATGCTTATTATTTAATAAAGGTACACAAAAGAGACAGGAAATTCCTCAGATTTAAATTTAAAGGGAAGCTTTATGAATTTACCTGTCTGCCCATGGGACTTTGCTCAGCCCCTTATGTCTTCACTAAGTTAATGAAGCCAATAGTTAACATATTAAGGGAAAACGGATTAACATCTGTCGTCTATTTGGACGATTTTTTGTTAATGGGAAAAAATTTTGAAGAATGTAATAATAATATAAATGAAACAATGAAAATCCTGGAAGATATGGGATTTGTAATCAATCGTAAAAAATCAGAATTGGTGCCAAAGCAAAAAATACAGTTTTTGGGGTTTGTTTATGATTCAATAAATATGGAATTAACGTTGCCAGAACCAAAAGTTTCAAATATAATAAAACAATTAAATAAAATGACATCAGCTTCAAAATGTAAAATACTAAGTTTCGCAAGACCACTTGGTACTTTAGTTTCTGTTTGTCCGGCGTTAGAGTACGGATGGCTTCATACGAAGGCACTCGAACGCAACAAATTTTTGTCTCTTAAAGCAAACGCTGGAAACTATGATGCTATCATGACTATTTCAAAAGACTCACATAGGGAAATAATCTGGTGGTTAAATAACATTGGCAAAGCCAAGTGCAAGTTTAAAAAAGATAAATTTGATCGGATAATTTTTACTGATGCTTCCTTGACAGGTTGGGGGGCATATTCGGATGGGTCCAGAACTAGTGGGTTCTGGAGTCTAAGCGAAAAGAAGCTTCACATAAATAATTTAGAGCTCTTGGCTATCCTTTTTGGATTAAAATGCTTGGCATCAGATTTATATAATAGTAAAATACTATTAAGAGTAGATAACACAACAGCGGTGGCTTATATAAACCGTATGGGGGGAATAAAGTATAAAACATTAAATGAGACTGCAAGGAAAATATGGGAATGGGCAGAAACAAGAAATAATTGGTTACAGGCTTCCTACATACCCACAAAGGAAAACTTATTAGCTGATAAAGAATCACGCAGGATCTTATCACCTGATATTGAAAGTGAATTAGCAGAGTACGCTTTCAATGAAATTTCGAGAAAATTCGGAAAACCTGATATAGATTTATTTGCGTCTCGAAATAATAAAAAATGTCAAAAATTCGTGTCCTGGAGGCAAGATCCAGAAGCCTTTGCAATAGACGCTTTTACAATCTCATGGGCAGACTGGAAATTTTTTGCATTCCCACCCTTTTCTATGATTTTGAGAACATTGGAAAAAATTGATTATGACAAAGCGGAAGGCGTTGTAGTGATACCTTTTTGGCCAACACAACCCTGGTATCCAAAATTTTTAACAATGTTGAAAGGAGAGCCTATAATTTTCGAACCTAATGAAAATCTTTTATCTTGCCTGGGTAGGAAACATCACCTAGCAGCGCAACTTTCCCTGGTTGCAGGAAAATTATCAGGGAAGCATTTGGAATAGGAAGCATGTCAACGGAGTCAGCGGAAATTTTGACAGCTTCCTTGAGTACCAACACATTAAAGCAATACACTTCAAGCCTTAAGCTTTGGTGGGACTTTTGTACATCAGAAAAAATCTCGATCTTCAAAAGTGAAACTTCACATATTATTCAGTTTTTAACCAAGTGTTATGAGAAAGGATCATCATATGGTACACTAAATAATCATCGCGCTGCAATAAATTTAATTAGTGTAACCTCAAGAAGTGAGGATAAAATACTCAAAAGATTTTTTCAAGGCATAGAAAAATTAAGACCAAAAAAACCCAAGTATAGGACTACTTGGGATCCTGGTGTTGTAGTTGAATTTCTGTCCACTTTAGAAACATCAAATGAATCAGAATTTGCTGCATTGGGAAAAAAACTGGTTACCTTGCTCGCATTAGCTTCTGCTCAGCGAGTACAAACATTACAGTCAATTAAAGTTTCAAACATAAAACAGAAAGAGACTGGAATGGAGATATTAATATCGGACAGAATAAAAACAACAAAATACAACCGCTATCAACCAGTGATATGGGTGCCTTTCTTTGAGGAAAGGCCTGATGTCTGTGTGGGAACATGTTTAAAGGAATATTTGAATAGAACAAAATCCTTAAGAGGAAATATTGATAGTTTATTCATTTCTACAAAAAAAAAAAAAAAAACCTTATAGAGCAGTGGGAACACAAACCATCAGCCGATGGATAAAGGACGTGCTGAAACAAAGTGGTATAGATGTGTCAGTGTTTGGTGCACACAGTACACGGCATGCAAGCACATCAGCAGCAGACTTACAGGGGATCAGCATCGACGAAATACGAAACAAGGCTGGATGGACAAAGAAATCTGAAACGTTTGCAAATTTCTATAAAAGACCAATTATATCGCAAGATAATTTTGCAAAAACAGTTTTTAATGTTTAGAGTTCTGGAAAATTATTTTTTTTTTAGACTTAGGTTGTTTATTATGGCATTCTGTTGAGTTATAAGAGTTTTTAGTTCACAAATAAAAATCGTTATGAAACAAATTCTTGATGCCTAACTCTGAAAGTCTACAGTGTAAGTAATTGTGAAGAGCGAGACGCCACACATAATTTTAAGATCAAACGAACTTACCTGAAGTGAAGTTCGATCTTGATTATGTGGGCGTCTCGCTCGAACAATTACTCCCTCCCAATTCCCAAAAAACCCCAAGCATCAAGAAGCTAGATGAAACAATGATGGTAGGTAACGCGGGCCACAGGAACGGAGAAAAGGAAAAAAGTTTTGATTCTCTGGAACGTGCACTCTGGCAGGGAAGAAAGTATACTACAGTGTAAGTAATTGTTCGAGCGAGACGCCCACATAATCAAGATCGAACTTCACTTCAGGTAAGTTCGTTTGATCTTAAAATTATTAATAACCACATTGGTCCTTGATCCGGTTTTCTTAGAAGGCAACTTAAACTGCAACAGATACGTTAGAAAATGATCTTCCTGAAATGTTGGAGTTGAATGTCCAGCGCATACTTCAAGAGTATTTCGCGAAAAATTAAACGAAAAATTTCTTAATAAGTGGCTCGGAAAATATGGCCACATCAAGTTTCCGGCTCAATAGGCAGACAAAAATTTGAGTTTCCATTTAAAAATTCATAGTTTTTGCTTATTTACATTTATTTTTCGAATAATTTGTTATTTATACAAGATTATTTTAATAAAAGGTTCTTTACCCTTTCAAACAATACCATACAAGACCTAGGTTGAAATTTAAGATTTCAAAGTTTCTTTCGATACCGGGTACCTACGACATTATCTGGAAATTACGAATTGAGCCAATAGATTCTTCTAATGGTAAAAATTTTCTTACCAGCAATGTCAGACAATCCGTTATCGAAATAAAGGGGTGGTACGGTTAAAATAGAACAACTTGTATATTAGGCGATTTCAATGTAAATTTTGTTGAAATCGACTTTAATCAATTTTATAAATTTATGACACTAAAATTTCGAAGCTTTGGAAGAAAAATTTATAATAGACTACATCCAATATCCTCTATGTATTGAACACATTGGTCAAAATTTTTTATTTTTTGTAAATTATATTAACAAATAGCTCAAATTATAGATTTTTATTCAACCTAGTGACTATACATATGGTTAATTTTTCGACATGAGTTTTAACAAAAGTTACTTGTTTTGGGGTCCCATGCAACCTCTATCAGGTTTATATAAGAGTTTTAAGTCATCTTGTATACAGGCGGGTTGACCATTTAACTTGAGACAAACAAATATCTAACAAACTAAAAAGCTTAGAAAAAAATGTGTCAAATAAAAATTGTTAGGTTTAAATGGGGAACAATAAAGAACATACTAACTTTTTGGTCAAACGTCAAAAAAAAAATTTTTATAAATATTTTTGAAATGTAAGATGTGTCAAATAAAAAATGATTTATGTAAAAGTTATTTGTTTTTTTGAGTAAATTTTAAAATTGTTACAAAATTATAGGTTTTCATTTAAAAATCTTGGTTTGCATTAAAAATAACACAAAAAGATTACTAGCACCATCGTTTTTTGGGCACGACCTAATTGTCCCCCAAACACTAAAATTTACCTGCTCACCAAAAAAATTAGAACCGAATTGTCTCAAACCTAACCTAACCCGACCATCACAGAGTGTATTTTAAAAAACAACAACCTAACCGAATCACCTAAAATTACAGGATATTGTAAATAAATCACAAACTGACTAAATATTATTATATGAAAAAATATTATACATAATATAATCAAATTACTTCTAGTCAAAGCGCCAAAATGTATTCACAAAATAATATTTGTGCCTATTAATACACATCTCAATATGAGTATTTCTAGTATAAATTTGTTGCAAATTGTGTATATTAAATCTGATCATATTCCGAAAACAATAATACAACAAATTTTAGTAATTGTCACTATCATCAAATTATTTAATCAAATTTAATTTGATTTTCTCAATGCGCTGTATTATTTTTATATTGATGGAACGTGTTTTGGTCAGTTATCAAAATAATATATGTTCAATACTAGCTGATAGTATAGATTATTATTTAATAAAATATCTACGTTTTCGTTCTTGGTAATTAAATATTAAATTTTAAACAGTGTGAGTTTCTTTTTTCAACAATTTAAATTAATTACTTAATTTTTTGATGGCTTAACACATATTAATTAAACTTAATTAACTAGAAAACAGGTACGTATACATAATTTGTATTACAGGACGAATAGTTTTTATTGGTAGAGTATATGGTGGAGAACATTATCTTAGTTTCCAGCCAAGGTAATCTACTTAGTTTGGTAGAGTTCTTCGTAAAAAAATCAAACAACTTTTATGCACTCAACTATATCAAAACCAATTTCATTGCTATACTTGGGGTAACAATCGATGGTGGGAGAATTCAAGTGGTAGATTACTGTTTAGCTAAACTAGTCTACTTTTCCGAATTTGGTTATGTTCTCACGTATTTAAAGATGTATGGTAAAGTGAGTCTTTACTATATACTCGACTATGGGTGTACACCAAATGGTGCATATGCAATTTTGCAAGTCGACAATGTTTTAGGTGATTCGAGTGGTAACGTCTATGTAGCAAATTCATTCTGGTCGCTTTTTGACCCACACTCTTCTCCGGGCTGTCAATTGTCGATGCGTTGTCAACCAATATTTTCCTCATTAATGAAAGTAGGTACTGAATTTTTAATAGTTTCTGTATTCTACGTATGTTACGATAAATTTGGAATTAATAATAAATAAACTAAACACCAAACAACTATCTGCTAACTCGATCCACGGAGGTGAGGCACGATATGCACGAAATATGCAGCAGAAGGAGTCAGCAGGGCATGATAAGTTCCATTCGGATCACTTTGTATGTTCCATATGCTGCATACGCTCCATTCGGATCGCACTTTCAATCAACTAAACTAGAGTAGAGTAAAAATACTAAAATCGGCAATGGGAGAAGGTAAGTGGTAGAGTTACTAAACCTCTGTATTATTAGTATTATATCTGCTGTACCAATTTTGATTGAAGAATATACAGGGTGAACCAGGAAGAAACGACAATATTTTGGGAAATGATAGTATGGGTCATTCTAAGATTCATATAACCATAGTATTTATTTGCACTGATTTCCGAGATAGAGGTGATTGAATTAAGGACGAGTTATTAGTACAATAAATTATCAAAATTTCCACATTGTACAAAACAATACTTTTATTTTTATTGGATAAAAAAACTATATTTTTCAAAAATATGACATCAAGTTGTACCTTCCCTTCTAATTTTCCATTTTAGTATAAAATAATGCAATATTTTCAAAAATACTGCCTAGAATTAAGTTGGCAATTGATGTGGAAATATACGAATTTAGTTTTTAGTGCGAAAACTGTAGATATACCTTTTATTTTAAGAGATAGGAAAAAATCTTAAATTACAAAATTGCATGATTAATTGATGCGCATAACCACAAATTATTTCAGTCGATAGAGGGTGTTTCGTAGTTGGAGTGCAGGTTATTCCACCTTTTTTTAAATGGAACACCCTGTACATATATTTTTGTGGCGATATATTTCTCTTATTCACAGCAGCCTTCTGTAATAGAGTTTCATCACATCAATAATACATATTCGGATACACCAGAAAAATGCATTGTATAGGAATAAAAATAGGTTGTACAGCAGATAAACATGTTAGATATAAAAAAAAGTTTTTCTAACCTAACCCGATCTAATTTAAGCTCAATCCATAAAGATTGGGTTTGATTTATATATATAAATACCTGTCTTTATCAACCATTTATTTTATTTTGTTTAGGTCAATTAAAACTATTAAGACCATTTTTTATAGTTTATTTATTCTCGTCTCCAAATCATATCTACCATGGTTCAAAGAAATACTGGGTGTCAGAAATTAAGCAGCAAAAATTTATAAAAGTATGTCAGATTTCGCTTCTTAAGGGAGCTATAGCTCATGGAATATTCTGCCTAAAAATAGGTTTTTCATCAATAATTTGAAAATTAGTAGAGATTTAGAATTGGTTTGAATCATAATATACATAAAATACAATTTTAAGAATTTTTTTCAGATTTTTTAAAACCTCCCAAAAAAGCGTTAATTATTTTATGGTTAACGTAAAACAATTTCACGAAAATTATCATAATGTAATTAACTCGTTCTATTTAATCTATTTCAAACAAAAATTACCTATTTCATTTTTTATGCACATCTACGTAATTTTTACTTTTAATGTATATTTAACAAAATAAATAAATTTAATGGGACAAAACCTTTTTATAGTAGGTATAACATACGATTTTGCCACAGATGTGAACTGAATCGAATAAATGTTTCTCGTTATATGAATTGTAAGCTATGAAAATGTCGGAAAGATTTCTAAAGAATATTTTATAAAAATCACCTACTAAAGCTGGATTACAATAATCGTATTAGAAGGATAGAGAACCAAGTGTTAAAAACGGACGATTTATTTTTACTTAAAGTTAAAAAAAATATACAGGGTGGGCCAATAAAAACGAAACAAACGAGTTTTAAAATAGTTAATAAAAGATTTTGACAAATAGCTCGAACGGGCCAACTTTAGTTTCGAGGGGTACACATTTTGCAATAAAGCTGATGAAAAGATTGTATCTACGCCAACTTTTTGCGGGTTGTTCGATCTAAACATGGCAGGATGAAGGAAAAAAATTGAAAAAATCGTTTTTCTTTCTGCGTTGCTTATACTTTTATTTCTCTATTTTGGGTGTATTTTGAATTGCTTTATTTTCGTAGATTCATATTCCACTGCTTTTTTATGAGCATACCGAATTGAACGCGTACTATTTATACTCAAAACATCTGAATCAACTAAGGAAATGTCATTTTTTATCTCAGAAGAAGGTTTGATAACATGGAATAAAAATATAATCAACATTTCTATTATATTTTTCACCTCATATAGGAAAGATTTGTACTTCAAATGTTCATTTTGGAAGGATCTAAAATTTTGAGGGGAACCATGTGCTTTGAACGCTTCGAAAGGATTGGCCATGATATACCTTTGATAACAGAAACACTATAGTCGAAAGAAGGTAAACGGATTAGCTGGAAGCATTTATGGATACTATCAAAAATAGTTGAGAAGAAGAAAACCTCGTTCAAATGCTTCAATTGCAGTATTATCGACTATTCAATCCAATATAGTTTGCTTCAAATGTGGTAAACATATTTTCATAGAATGATTCATTGTTTATTAGGTTGCGTGTGTGTGGATAAAAAGAGAGACTCGTAACTGTACTTTTCCTTATATTATCAAATATTATAGGCTGACCGGTTTCGGTCATGTTCAGAAGTGAACCTCAATGAAATTTTAGAAAAACAAGATGAAAAACATCAAAATAGTAGTCATTTTGTTGCACATTTCTTGATGTGTTTAGTTGGAAACTATTTTTAAAAAAGTTGAAATTTTAAATTAAATGTGAAATTTTTCAAGAGCACTTTCATTGTATTTTTAATAATTTGTTTACATAATTTTGTTGTTTTAAAAAGGTTCATTTTTTATTAAAAATCACATAAAAATATAAAATCTTTTACTTTTAATCTAAATACTAACTGGGGTACCATATGACCCCAAGCGTAGTGGAAGTAACTAAAATTTTAACGTGATAGGAAGGTCAACGAAGTTTGACTATTTAATAGTATATTAACGAGTTAAGAAAAGGATAACATTCGTGAGTTTGAAAATAGCCAAACGAGGCGCCAGCCGAGGAAATTTACACTTTATACGAGTTGCGTATGGCATTTTTCATGCTTCCACTTCAGAAAGCCATTTTTATATGAAATTTAAATATCCAAGAAAAGTTAGGTTATGTGTTAAATATTAATTTCCGGTGCACGGAATGTAAAAAGTAATGACTTAATATTACGTAACTCCACGAAATTGACAGGTATTTCAGTCAACAAATAATCAAGTAATGTTACTTTTCTCAAGTGGTAGCATGAAAACATCATTCCATACTACCTAATTCATATAATCCAATTAAATTCGCACGTTTAAAATAAAAAAAAATTACTGCTTTACCTATACATATACAGGGTGGTGATAAAGTTTGGAACCAAGGTCATAACTTCCGTAAAAACTTTTTTGTAAAAATCGCTCGGACAGGTCAATTTTTGTTTTAAAAATGCCATCTTTTGGAATGAAAAAACTATTCATGACGTCACTGATAACTTCACTATGACGTCATCATCAATTTTTTTAAATGGAAACCCCTACTTTTTTTACACATTTTTCATAGACCTTTTTATCATATTAATGATGACATAAAAATATTTAAAAAATTTTTAACCATTTTTGAAAAAAAAAATAAATTTACTCAAAAAAAAATTATTAATTCTCAATGAAAATATGGCAAGAAAAATAAATTAAACTAATTTTTAGTTTAAAAATAACAAATTATTATTGAAAATATTTGTACTGTTCTTCTTTACACAATTGGAATTTTCTTAAAACTAATTTTAAATAACTTTTAATGAAAAAGGTAATTAAAATAAAATGTTTGAGTAATAATAAACTTTAAATAAAATTGTAATTTATTATAAATTTGAAAAAGCTTTTGATATTCAAAATTTATTGAAATAAAATTGCCATTATAAAAGTGCTTTAGTTGACGTTATTTTGTATGGCAAATAAAATTTTAAATCCATTTACCAATGATTGAATAGCTTACTTCGTTTGTTTAATAATAATCAACAATTATTAAGTTTTGCGAAATTAAAAATGCCTCGTTTAAGCGAACGCGAAAGAATCGAAATTTTAATTATGGTATGATACGGCGATAGAAAAAGAACCCATGGGGAAGCTTGTGCTTTGTTTAATGAGCAATATCCAAATAGACCGCAAATCTCAAGATCTACAGTAAGTAAGCTAGTTACCAAATTTGCAGAAACAGGATCTGTAGGAGATTTGCCTCGACAAGGACGGCCTCAAGTGAACGAAGAAACCAAATTAAATTTATTACTTGCGATTGAAGAAAATCCCAATATTTCAACAAGAGATATTTCAAGAAATAATAATGTAGATCATTCCTATGTCGCAAAATTATTAAAAAAGGAAAAGTATCACCCATACAAAATAAAACTCATACAAGAGTTAAATGAAGATGATCCCGATCGCCGACTGCAATTTTGTGAAGAAATGATGGCGCGATGTGATCAAAATCCAAATTTTTTAAGTAGTATAATTTTCTCCGATGAAGCTACCTTTCAATTGAATGGATCAGTGAATCGACATAATTGTAGGTATTGGTCACAGGAAAATCCTCATTGGGCCGTAGAATCCCATAGTCAAAGACAGGGAAAGTTAAATGTATGGGTGATGGGTGGGAATGATTGGCAGACGTTTTATAGGACCTTACTTTTTTAATGAAAACCTTACTGCCGAAAGATACTTGAATTTTTTGAGGACTGATTTGCTACCAGTTTTACTTCGTATTTTCCCTAATTATGAAAATCGCAACATTCCTAACCAAAACATTTGGTTTCAACAAGATGGGGCTCCTCCACACTTTGGCAGGGCGGTGCGAGAATTCCTTAACACCACGTTTCCCAACAAATGGATAGGTCGGAGGGGACCAATTGAGTGGCCTCCGCGATCTCCCGACCTAACGCCCATAGATTTTTTTTTGTGGGGACATTTAAAATCAAAAGTTTATTTCAATAGACCTAATAATTTACCAGAATTGGAGCTTAGAATTAGGACGGAATTGCAACAAATTGACGAAGGAGCTATTAACAATAGTATTCAGAGTGTCTACACTCGAATGGGACAATGCCAAATGGTCAATGGGGAACAATTTGAACATTTTCGTTAAAATTTGTTACTTGTAAATTAAAAATTTACTTTTTTTTTGTAATATTTTCATTGAGAATTAATAATTTTTTTTTTGAGTAAATTTATTTTTTCAAAAATGGTTGAAATTTTTTTAAATATTTTTATGTGATCATTAATATGTTAAAAAGGTCTATTAAAAATGTGTAAAAAAAGTAGGGGTTTCCATTTAAAAAAATTGATGATGACATAGTGAAGTTATCAGTGACGTCATGAATATTTTTTTCATTCCAAAAGATGGCATTTTTAAAACAAAAATTGATCTGTCCTAGCGATTTTTACAAAAAAATTTTTTACGGAAGTTATGACCTTGGTTCCAAACTTTATCACCACCCTGTATATTTTATTTGTTCCAATTATCCTTGCTTAAAATAAATTCGATTTATACTGAGTGAAATGCAAAATTAGTTTCCTTAAAAATATTTATAATGTATGAACCTATAGGAATAGGGTATTTGTTTTATAATTGAAATTGAATTTAAATTTTTAAATTGGATCTTATAATATTTCAATAAACGTCTTTTTCTTGTATAGCCCAATATCGAGACAGTAGGGTAAAAAAGATTTATAAAACAGGCTTATAACATTTTGCTTCCCCCTGTAAATTTAAATTTCGTGCTAAAAATAAATGTTTTTATAAATATATAATAAAAACTTCGGTATTCTTCAGAGTTGCGATAAATTTAGATAAATGTTTAAAATTTTTGAGCATGCCGCTTAATAAAATTGGATGCGATTTATCTTAAACGTAAAGTTTAACGAAACAACTATGCAAATTAGTGTAACTCCAACGAATTCATTTCCCAGAGGATATGTGAAACTTGGCATTTTGAGCACCTACGATGCTTTAGCGCGACGGTTTGACAAACGACACCGTCAGGATAACCAAATTGTTCACAATCTACAACGCAACTTTTTATTGTACATATACGTACCCCCAATACATGCGTAAACAATACATGGATTAAATGTAAAATATAAATACTTTTTCGTGATTATAAAATCGAGGATAATGAACACCGCAATTTAATTAACTAATTAATAAACCTCCTTTGATATGATTTAGTATGTATTTTAAATTCAATATTAGGGCGTCAATACTTGTGCATGCATACAACATGTGCATCAAGTCAATTAACTATATATCGTGCCTAAATAAACGTTTATTTATACGTATATAGTGAGAATAAACCAATAAAATTATTTTCCTTATATAGGTACATGTACAGGGTGAGTTTTTAGTGCGACGACTTTAGAAATATACAGGGTGACCCAGCCATCTGTAAATGCTTCTTTGGTATAAAACATGTTGACTTGCGGTTTTCACCAACATGTAGATACATGTATGCCCCACAATTTAAAAATATTTTCGATATAAAGAGTGTTCCAACATGGACTACTGAAACAACACTCTGTATATTTTGACACTATTGTATTCTACTTCAAAAAAGAATATTATTTTTTATAAATTATTATGTCCCTAAATCATTTCGTTTTGGAATTATTCAGCCTTTTATGAAGAAAAGAAGTTACATTCAAGAGACTACTACGAAAAAAGCTTTGGATGCTTTTCAAAAAACTCTCTACCAATAATTTTAGAAAAACTCGTAGTTTCAGAAAACGTGAAACTTTCATTCACAGCATGCAGAAAATATACAGGGCTAGACAGAACGCGAGAAGTTAAACAGTTACGTTTTTTTTTCAAATTGAACACCTATTTTTTTCTCATCATTCATTAGCATTTTAGATAAACTTCCTTAAGCATTTACGGCATATTTAGGTTTTGATACTACATATTACTATGCCTTACCCGTAATACTTATGCAATATCTTTTAATTCTAAAGCATTAGATACAATCTACAAGCATGATAACGAATGTACAATTTTATTTAGCACTGAGTAGGTTTTATACCCTGGTTTGTTAAAGTTTAAGTAGTGAACTTTTTCAACAAAATTTATCACATGGTTCTGAGTGGTTTTTGGTATATTTTTTTCGACTTTTATCATAAATTCTAGGTACTATAGTAGCAGGAATTATAAAAACTCGAGAAGGCCCTATTTTAATTTCTTGCCAAATATACTCCTTTGAAGTGGTCTTTAGCTTTTATTAAAATAATTGGTTATTTTTATAATTTTGCCAATTATATGAAATTTCATTTCTAAAATAGACTTTAAAAGTGAAAACCTACATGGCCACATAAAGATTCTGGAAGTTCTAGAGCCAGATTTTCAAACAAACCATTGGACATAATGCCAACAATATTTGACTTTAAAACCCCGTTTGAAGTAGTTGTTGAAGACCGCCAATAAATAGGCTAAATAATAGTGCTGTACGAACTTCATATTTTTTAAAGTTCGAACTTTGAAATAGTTCGAATATACTACGTTTTACGCTTTTTGGGAAAATGAAACACCTTTAACTTATGCTTAATATATTACAGGACTTTAATTAATACATAAATTATAGCAAGTTGTGCTTCAAATTTTGTTTTTTATACAATATCAAAAGAATGGACGGTACTGTATACGTTTTCGTGCGCTCTCGAATTTTGGTTAGAACACACTACCGGCCATGATTGCTTGTCACCCGCAATGTTACCACTACACATATTACCATGTACTGCCAACTTAGTTTTTAACTAACAGAATGTTGGACATGAATTGAAGGCATGTTAATTTCACCTTTTCAACCATACAATATATCGTTCACGTAACGTTATTAAAACTCAATTTTCAAAGGGATTTTTGTTAAAGAATTAAAGTATTTTCAAAGGACGACTTCGGCTAAAATAGGGAATAGAGAATTGCCAATCTCCAAGCTTTTCATTGGTTTTAATACTTATTATTTAATTCGAAGTAAGTTTGATTATACTTTGTCGTTGGAATATTTATTACATATACCGGGTGGAAATAAAATTAAGGCCACACTTTTAATATTTTTATCTATGAAACAATCAAATCTTATCCTGGCTAAGAACTAAAAACTTCTTCAATGGGTGATATGAATAAAAATGAGTATATACGTTATGCTCAAAATTTTGAAGTATATACTCCGAGTCGTAAGAATAAAAATCCAGAGTAGATGCTCAGTGTGAGCAAGTACTCTTATATACAATTTTGTATGAGTATTTACTCATATTTCATATGAATAAAGTAAGGTGTATACTTCAATGACTGAGTATCTACTCCATTTGATTTGAGTGTGCTGTATAGCAGAGTCAGTTGAATTTTTAAATCGAGTGATGGCGGAGTTCATGTTTAATTTGCGATCCGAAAAATATTATAAGCCCAGAAGAATTACTTGTGACCGTGACTACAAAGTTTTATATAGATTTTCCAAGGAAAATGTAGAGTGGATAGCAAACCATTTTTTGGGCGAGGAGTCAGAGGAGAGAAGAGGTGGCGCGTTATCTAATCTGGATAAAATGAAAGTTCTTTTAAGATATGTGGGAGAATCCGGCTTTCAAGCAGGAGTAGGTGAAGATGTTGGGATTCATCAAACTTCTGTCTCCAAAATTTTAAGAACGGTTATAACTAAAATTCTTCAAAAAAGTGGTCATTGGGTAAAATTTCCACAAAATGCTGAAGATATAATGCGAGCCAAAGAAAATTGGCACAGACGTTATAATTTTCCTTGCTGTTTGGGTGTTATCGATTGGACTCATATCAGAATAAAAAAACCATCGATTCATGGTGATGAATATATAAATCGAAAAGCGTATCCTAGCATTAATGTACAAGCTACTTGTAATTCGGATGAGTGGTATACAAGCGTGGACGCTTCATGGCCAGGGTCTGTTCATGATTCTAGAATTTGGTCAAACTCAGAGATTTTTAAGGTAGCGAGAGATAATTTTGGTAACAACCAAGCACTACTTTTAGGAGATGAAGGATATGGGATAGCGCCTTGGCTAATGGTAGCATTCAAAGTAAATAAGAGCATCTACTCAATTTTAAGGAGCATATACTTTTTCAAGCTTACTCACTTTTATTCATACGAAATGGAGTATAAACTCGCACTTTATGCTCATGCTCATGAGTAGATATTTCCGAGTATAAACTCATTTTTATTCATATCACGCAATGTCACTTCCTGATTCTTTCGAAATAGTACACTTGTTTCTTTTTCCATCTTAAAACATTTTCATGTTTTGCGGCAGGAACCTATTATTACTAATACTAAGTGACACTTTGAATTATTGCTACTTCAAATTCATTTTAATACAGTATACAGGGTGTTTACGGTTCACCCGTTAATTTTGAAGAGGTGATACTAAAGGTAAACATAAGTAGAGTGACAAAAACTCTTTCTTTATGACAAACTTACAGCTCTTTGAACATGTTGCCAAAAAGTGATTTTACACTACTATTTCCAAACGATTTATATTACTCTTTTCAAATTTGGTTTTTATGAACTTTAGATCTATTATTATGATTTTTTAAGATTTTTTGGTAGCCTATAAAATGTAACTTTCAATGGGGTTAAAGATATAAATTGTCCTGAACCGTAAACGGGTGGGAGCGGTTGGAAATATAATTTGGGAAAAAGCCTAGGACTTCAACATTATGCTGGTGAATGGCTGCACAGAGCGAAACTCGTGTTCAACAGCAGGGTGATAATTTTGAACAAACGTTAAGCGCCTTTTGGGAATTTTTGGAAAACGCGCAAGAGGAAGGCAGTTTCGTGACCGCCGTTGGTAGAGCTCAAAAGTTTTGTTTCCGGAGTAACCGCCCTTAACCGCGTCTCGTAAGTTCATTTTGCTGCCCCGAGAAACCGCCCCCTCGTTATTTGCACACCCCCGCTTCGTTAACCCTTTATTTCCACTATTTAATTAGGTGCTCAAAGTGATGACCTTCTACTTTCAAAGATTTCCTTTGTAAAAGCCTTCTCGCACATTGAATAACATTTGAGGAGTAATTTCTGCACACACTTGGCGGATTCTAATTCTCATATATCGCTGTTTTCATTACATGTTTTTTAATAAATCTCCAGAGAAAAAAGAATCTGGCGAACGAGCTGGCCAATTAAAAGTTCCTACTCGATCTATCCACCTTTCAGGAAATATTTCGTTTATTGCTTGATATTCTTCCATTGCAATGTGCAGAGAGATGCACTAACTTGTAGCATCCACATATTTATTCCACAATTCAAAGGAACTTCTTGTAGTAATTCTCTATTCATCATTTAAACGACCTTAAAAATAGGGACCAACAATGTAATTGTCAACAATTCCCAACCAAAAATTTGTTGTCCGTAGATGTTGATAAAGAATAGTTCTCATTTAATGCGGGTTTGTATCAGACTAGTAATGCAAGTTATGTCTGTTAATGTTAAGAAAACATTAAATACGAATACCAATTACAAAAATTTACACGATTAAGGAAATCGTTACCATATAAATTTTGATGAAGAGGTGGAAAGGTTGGTATTTGATTTTTGTAGAATTTTTAAAATAGATACTTACACCACATTTCCTTGAAATTTGTCGAATGATACTTTGTGGATTAACTCTAACAAACGCTAAAACATTTGTTGAGTTTTCTTCATTAATTATTCCTGCCGCCTTATTTTTCTCTCTCATAGAATATAGCTGGGTTCTTTGTTGAATCAGTAGTATTTTATGTACTCAAGAGTGTGCCATCTTTTTTATGTGCTGAAACTTGACTGAAGTATTAAAAAAATGACCACTTCCGGTACCTCTCTTTTTGAACTGTTTGTCCCTCATAAAACATAGCTCAACAATTGTGCCAGTCGATGAAGAGTGTTAAGCAAATTGATAAAAAAATGTGCTGTCATCCCGAAACCTGACAGGAACCGAGGAAGCAACCCGAAAGTGGGAATCATTTTCAAAAATAAGCAACCTCTTTTACGATACGTCAGTAAAAATGGTCATTTTTTAATACTTCGGTCAAGTTTCAGCACATAAAAAAGATGGCACACTCTTGAGTAGATAAAAAAACTACCGATATAACAAAAAAAAACGCTGTATTCTATGAGGGTCACTTTAGTACATTTTACAGTGAACCTGTAATTCCATTCTACTCCTATTATTATTTAAAAACTTCAATTAAACTTAAATAGAACTATAATAATTTAAATGGGTTATTTCAATTAAATTTGATATTTACAGAGAAATTTATATTGTTGTAGAGTTAAAAAATAATGCATACTGAATATACAAACTTTAAATTTAATGTCATAAATTTAAAAAGCGGCGCACGTAATTAGGGCACGTGGGACTAAATGCGTTTCATAATTAACGATGGCTGGCTCGGTTTTTGTAATTATTCGCAAAGTTTATTATCGAAAATTTAAGCATGTAGACCATGTAGAGCGTGTGTGTTTAACTCAATACAACAGCTTTCGTAATAATCACACATAGTTCCTGCAATATTTTATTAGAACAGGAATATTCCGCACGAACTCACACGGCTCTGCTAATTAATATGGCAGACGTACGTGTTCTGTATATTAAACGCAAAGAGAGTTAATGATATTTTACCTGATACTTTAATAATTTTAAGTTTTAACCTAAAATATCTAAAGTAGTACACCACATCTTAATGAAACAACTCTATTATTAATTTAATTAGAAATTAACATTTTTAGAAAATTAATCATTTCGAAATGGTCTAACATTAGATTCGTAGATATGTTTTTTGTTGACTCGAGAATATTTTTTATATGCTGAAACTTGAAGTATTAAAAGATGAATTCTTCTGGTACCTCCTTTTGAACTGTTTGTCTGTCATAAAAAATAACTCCACATGTGTGCCAGTCGATGAACAGTGTTAAGCAAATTGATAAAAAATGTGCTGCCACCTCAACCTCGACAGGAACCGAGGGAGCAACCCGGAAGTGGCAATTATTTTCAAAAATATGCAACCAGTTTTACTGACGTCAACGTAAAATTGGTTGCCTTTTTCTTGCAGGAAAAATTAATTCATTCCCAGAAAAGACCATCGAGAAAATAATCAGACTAAATGAAGTCAAACTTTCCAACCAAAACCTCACTCCAACCGAAGAAGAAAAAGAAAGTAAAGTATACAGATCCGTCGATTATAAGGTTAAAATTAATTAAAAAACCAACAAAATTTTGGAAAAATATAACATAACATCAGCGTTCAAAACCAAACAAAATGCAGCCAAATAATAAACATAAAAATAAAGAGTTAGATAAAAGCGGAGTATATAGAATTAAATGTGACCAATGCAAAGCAACCTAAGTAGGAGAAACAGGGAGAAAAATTTCAACCCGCATAAAATAATATAAAAGGGAGAAAGAAAAATCTAATTTTGGTAGACATCTACATCTAAACAATCACACTTGTGAGGATAGTAAAAACATGAAGGTGTTGCATAAAGAAAATAAAGGAGTTAAATTGAAATTATTAATAGAAAACCTCGAAATACAACGAGCAAGAAAAGATGAAAACCTAATTTGTGTGAATGATCAAATCACCACCCAACATAAACCCCTATTTTCCTTCCTCAAAGACCACTAACATATTTCAACATAAATTATCCTAATATTTATAAAAGAGATGTTTAAAATTAAAACCAAAGTTAGTTTGAAAATTTGAAAAATGAACACATAGTGCCATCTAGTCGGAAAGAAAATAAATAGGTTACGGTGTTAAATTATTTAAAAAAAGGATGCAAATAAATCAAAATTTTAAAAATCCCAATATATTGGTAAATTTGAAATATAATTGCTAATGACAGTAAATTTTAAATATTTGTAAAACATTTGACAAATTAAAATATAGAAAAATGTAATTTTATTTATAATCTACAAAAATATCCTTTTAAAATGCGGCTTAACAAAAATTATTTTTTAAAAATGTAAATAAAGTTTTATTAGACGTAAGGAAATATATGTACAATATGCTCCACGATAATGTAACCTAGTGTTAATTTCTACATTTTTACTGATGATGCTCAAAGAGCAAAACTAGTTGCCAATATAAATAAAAATTGATTAAATCAGCTTTATGTCTTATTCGGCATTTTTTGTTTCTCTTTTTTTACATTAGAAAACGTTTCGGCTCTATTTTTGAGTCAGCATCAGTTCTTTGGAAATAATTAAAATAATAGTCATCATGTACGTTTTGGATGCAGGTTTCTTTTTTGATCCTGGATATGTTCATATGAAAAAACTGGTCAATATTCAAAAAATTCCCAAAAATATATTCACTTTGGATGACACTTTAATTTTAAGAAATTTGATAAATTGGCAGAAAGATGCTTTCTCCTCTCTGAAGAATGACGAATTTATTTTTTCGTTTATTTTTATTTATTCGTCATTCTTCAGAGCGGAGAAAGTATCTTTCTGCCAATTTGTACAAAAAAGTAAAAATACCAAGAATAAAATTAAAGTGTCATCCAAAGTGAATATATATTTTTGGGAATTTTTCGAATGTCGACCAGTTTTTTCATATGAACACATCCAGGATCAAAAAGAAAGCTGCACTTAAAACGCACATGACGACGATTGTTTTAATTATTTGCGAAGAACTGATGCTGGTTCAAAAATAGAGCCGAAACGTTTTCGATTGTAAAAAGAGAAACAACAAAAAGTACCGAATAAGACACATAGCTGTTTTAATCAATTACTCCAACGGCAAAAGCTTTAACATTTTACATAAATAAAAATTGTATAAGGAAAGACGTACTATTTTATTTCAACATTCACCTTATAAATAAACCAATAATTACTATAAAAATTAATAAGCATGTGGAAATACATTCGATGATATATGGTAGATCGTTATTTACAAATAAATTAAATATAGTGACTTATTTAATAATTAAGCAAGTCAAAATAAAACACGAATAGAGCCACCTAAATTTGTTGGCATCGCTCTAAAAATAGCATTTTCTGCTCGTTCTTACAACAATAAAATTTCAAGATAGCATTATTTGCATAGATTCAAATGTATTAAACTTGGAAACGTAACTTGCTTTAGCGTTTTAAAATTCCCCTTTATTACATGTCTAGAAATATGCAGCATATGAAATTTTAAATCATGACGCAATAGTAAATCATTAAAAAGGTACAGTGTAATTCTTGTATACCATAAGGGATTTTGTACCGCGAATAAAATTCATAAGTGTTTTAATAATAGATAACTTTTGTTGATACCGTTACTATTATAATCCCCGTTTAAAATAGAATTATAATTTTAGTTTTATTTGAAAATTCAGTAAAAAAAGTTATTATTTTTATTTAAAAAAAAAGATCTGGGCATAGTAGGAAGATAAAACTTACATACAATTATTACCAATAATTCTTTGAAATAATTTTCTCAAATATTTAGTGGTATATTATTCAACGAGCGTGAAAAGTAGCTATTACACACGAGGATTAAAGTTTACGACAATAGTAATACACGCGAGTTTAATACTATACATTTTATCTATGACTAAATGTTTTGAACTTTTATTTATTTGGATTTCATTTCATCCATTTTGAACATAACCTAACTTATTTTATATTTTACTAATCCCAATAACTACATCTTCTATTATCAATTTACATGGCTTTGAAACTTCCTAAATATGCTTTTTTACAATAAATAATTGCATTAGAACACTTTTTGTAGACCCTAATATCCTAAAATTATTAACTTTAATTTCACAATGAACGGCGCTGAATTTGATTCTTTTTTCGTTTAATTTCGACACATGTCGGCTTCAGCTAACTTAGGCACGTGACTGTACTTTACAAATTAAGCTTTCTGATTGTCTGCAAGCTACAACCTACAGTGTAATGTTAAAGTAAAGTCACCAGTGGTGCAATGAATTTCATTACATGCCAGAAAACGCATATAAAAAAATACTTTTCATATTACATACATATGCAAAATTAATTTATATTTTTCCAGAATTTCGTCGAACTGAGAGGCTCTTCATAGGAATAAAAAACATAAAAATGTAGTTGTATCATAAAGTTACATATCACTCTTGTGATTCTATTTAACTATCAATTTAAATCTGCCGCTGACTTCACCGCTAGAGCAATATATGCTATGCTCTAAACCTTTTCAATGTTTTAGTATACAATTATTTATAAAAATTATGAAAGTTTTATATTTGAAATAATCACTTGTATTTTATTATTTCTTTCAAACAACTAATAGTGGATAACTTTTTTATCTTAAAATCTATGCTTAGAAGTCAATACGATTTTTTTAAATATTTTCCACTTTAAAAAGTGTATTAAATTAAGTTCTATTCGCTGGCAAAAAATATAATTTAATTGTATGTAAAAGCTATCAACATCACAGCTATCATTCAATTTTTGCTATCCAGCTGCACAGATAAAACAAATTTTTACGCTCTTTTATATTATTCTATAAATAATACACGTTAATTATAAAATTTGGCACATTTTATTTCGTCAAGAAAATCTCTGAAACAGTTTTTTGTTAAAATGTCATGGTTTGATGTACAAAACTTACTTATGATTTTATTAGTAAATGTAGAGTGATGATTTTATTATGGTTTTAAAATTTTAACTACCAGTTTTTATGTTGATTCAATTCGTATGAGTAAGTACCGCAAGTTTGGATAAAAATATGAATGCAATAAAATAAAATCAATTCTCTGAGTTATTAAATAAATCTTTTACATAAATCTTGTTATCGTTGATCTGTCTTATCATGTTAAAGTGATAATTCTAGAATGTACCACAGACTCAGGTTCAGTACGTATATGGGAGACTAGTTGAACTATAAACTCGCGGCGCTGTCAAGCAATTAATTTGGCGCATACGCCGGGTTTGGTGATATTAATGCATTGATGTATCCTCATTTTCGTTGGTAATTCCTTACGGAAATCATCCAAACGTACGTGAAAATTATAAAAGGGGTGATAAAGATAAGAATATTACGATTATTTGCAAAGTTAATTTTAAGAAAATCTATCGTATAGGTCAATTTTAATTTTAAAATGTCATCTTTTAATATAAAATTTTTAATGGCTTAAAAAAATCATTTTATATTAAAAAAGCATGTAGCAGTATCAGCTTAGTAAATGTAGGAAGAATTCTCTTTGACCTTTAATCTAAATTAAATTAATCAACCCAATGAAATCTACATGTAGTCAAGTTAATCCGATCTCCAGTTTTTTTTTAGTTTCGTATAAAAATATCACAGAAAATAAAAATCAGAAAACAGAAACGTGAAAATTGGAAGTACTTAAAAGTCAGTGAAAAAAGAACAAACAAGATAGAATAGTAGAAATGGTCTAGTTCTGCGATTCATAGCACATAAAAAATAAACACTAAGATGAACCGTTTTATCAATGTTGTTCACGCATTCCTTATTCTTGTATGTGGTAAAACGATTCACTCGGTGAATCCCAAATCTGTAAAAACTCAAATTCGGATACGTGGTGGAACTATAGGCAAACCCGCCTTCATAGCCTGCACCCGGCGTCACATAAGCCGTTTGGAGCCGTGCGCACTTGGTATATTACCATAGTTATCACCTTAATATTGCTACTCTGTTAACACCTGTTGTAATTAATATTTTCCATGTTTCGTGACCATCCGGTAATTACCTCGCTTACGTTAAAGAAAGGTTGTACGGTTAGGATGTATATTGGAAAAATAAAACGTATATATTTATCAAAAGCTCTATTCGCAACCCTTAACCTATTCCTAGATAACTCTAGTAAACATAACCAAACATCGTCTTCACTGACTACCCGGGAAGTCTCCACACCAACAGCTTAGGAGTCTACGAGGACATAAGCCACTCTCGTCTTGTGGGTCTCACGTCCCTAACAGTTCTTGACGCCCCAGAAAAGCAACCCTTTGAACAATTCGTGCTTTTCCTGAGGGAAAGTGGGTTATAATGTACACTTTAACGCGTTTGCTAGGTAAAATTGACGTTTATACATTCTACAGATTTTCCAAGTGTCGAATTTTGTAAGTGAATAAGCACTCGACATTGCATCAGCAAGGGGCATGTCACAATTGATCACATTTAATCTTGCACTGGTTGCGGTGTGTGAACATTCAATTGAGACCTGAGCCATGTGAAGGTATTACTATATAAATACTGTTTGGCATATTATTGTAGGTCTTGACGCTAAAGTGTTGTGCAGTGGTGAAAATATTTTTAAATTCAAAATTAATGTGTCAGTTAAATTAATTACCCAATACTAGTTTTTCATATAGCAACCGAAATTTAATTGGGTAAATATATTATTAAATATATTATTTGTCTCCTTATTTAAAACCTGGATACAGTTTGACCATTTTCCAAAATTCTGGTAAAAAGCTTAAGATTAAAATTTTTCGTAAAAAAATGGTTAAGGTGATATATGCTAACACATTCTTTAAAAATAAGATATTTTATACTTAGATTCTAGTCAAATTATCTAAGTTTCATGGCAGACTTCATCTGCTTACACAAATCCTGAAAAAATTAATTAATAAATTAATAAATTGAAATTTTCAAAACTGAAGGTTCCAACAGTTCCTTCATAAAAATAAAACTTCATTGACTTAATTTTTATGAAATAAAAATTTATTGACGTACTTACTGAAATCAATTGAAGGGTTTAGTGCAAAAACCGGCTACAGACCCAATTTTTCAAAATTTGGTTTTTCTCAATTTCATATAAAATAAGTGCTTCTACAGGGTGTCGTTTTTCCAGCAACATTTTTTTTAGATAGTAAATACCATTCCAAACAAAAAGTTCCTATGAACTATTGTGTTTATTCGACTCCTTAAAAAGATACACCCTGTAGAAGCACTTATTTTATATGAAACTGAGAAAAACCAAATTTATGTTCAGAATGACATTTATGCCTGTTTTCACCAACGATTCCTAAAACTTAGGCATTGATTATAGCGCTAGTTGCTAGGTATTTTTTATTAAATGATTAAAAATACCTAGCAACTAGCGCTATAAGCAATGGCTAAATTTTAGGCATCGTTGGTAAAAACGGGCATTAGTATCTAAAAAAAAATTTAGGCATGATAAATGAACAGTTCTTTATCCAAGAAATATACAGGGTGTCCCACTTTTCTTCCAGCAAAAACACATACATATAACGTTTACATGAAGCTTGTTAAAAAATAAAATAAAAAAAAATTAGGTACCATAATGAATTCATTATGTAACTCAGTCTGATAAAGAACGTCACTATGTCACTTAAATTGACGAACGTAAAGGTAACATAGCATTGCCAAATACAAAAAAAATACGTTCTTTTAAAATGTGCAAACAAAACTAAAAATGTCAAAATATGCAAAAAATTTAACTGAAAAACCTTGAACTTTAATTTTTTTATGTAACTCTTTAAATTAAAAAGATACACCTATTATGCGGTACTTTTGTTACACCCTGTATATGTTACCGTTATAGCGTAAAATTCTGGTATTCTATGAAATATCTAGTTATTTTTACCTAGTTATTCTGTAAAATAACATGGTTATACAATATAAAGTATTATAACTTGAGGAATTAGATAAGTTAGTAATTAATTAATTGTCAAATAATTATTTTTTTATTTTTTTAAAATGAGCATAAATCTTGGTAATTATTAAATTTGTACGAAAGTAATAAAAAATTAATGTAGAATTCTCTTATACAGGGTGAATCATTTACCTAGAGACCAGTAAATATTTAAGAATCTAAATAGATTGCAAATAGAAATTGTTTGAATAAAGAAGGAAAAAAATGTCAATGACTAAAAATTTATAGAAATTTTTGAAATCAAAAGTTTGTCAAATAAAAATATGATTTGAAGTTATTAATTGTATTTTGAGTATATTTTGAAAGTGTAACAAAATGTATAGCTTTTTAAAATCAACACAAAGGCGGCTCTTGAATAAAAAATAAATAAGGCCATTATTTTTCTTCTTTAAAATCTAAGAACTTTTATTTGAAACGCTTTTCTCTAAACCTTATATTAGTTTACCGATATTTATTTGTCTCAAGTTAAATTATTCACCCTGTATATTAATATAATTAAACATTATTCTTGTAAAAAAACGAGAATACAAAATAATATACAGGGTATATCATAATATGTGGGACAAAATTTACTAGACGGCAGATGACATAAAAATAATTTTAAAGTTCCTATAAACATATGTCCCATTTCGTTTCCTAGAGGGGCTGAGGCTGAAGTTCTTCAAAGGTGTTGACAAAAAAGAGGTTTTTCGCAATTTATTTCAGTACAGATCCTAGTAGATATAAACTTTGTATAGTGCTTAATTTACAAATTTAGAAAGTTTATTCACTTCTATGGTTTTTTTTATGTTTTTTTGGTTCATTTTAAATAGAATTTTAAAAAATCTTTGATATTAAAAACACTGAAAAATATTTAAGCAAAATGTTTTTAAAAGATTTTATTAACAAACTTATTTTTCTTGTAGAGCCTACTATAATTTACCAAAATTATCGCAAAAATTTTAAATTACCAGCTTTCTAAGTAATTTCAAAGTGGAATATTCACTTTTAATAAAATATAACTGAAATTAATTACAAACAAAAATATGATCAATTTTGGCCCACATATTTAGATACACCCTGTATAGTTTATTTCACACTTGGAACAGAACTAGTTATCCAACTTTATTTTAATAAATAAATAAAAAATAAAGTTGGATAGAAGGAATTCAATTCATTACTGATCTCCTCAACAATTGTCCAAACCTACAAGTATTACCTACTCATTTTTGTTATGAAAATAAACCAGTACTCCGTGTCAGCTAAAAAATAACAATATCCAAAATTTCATGAGTCATGAAACTGGTGGCTGATAGCAGTAGTTATTTTAACACTTCATTTTTTTTATTATATTAAAATAGAATTTCCAAACATTCAAAAATTCAGTGTTTTAAAAGTGAAAAGGAAATATACTTAAGTTATTTAACCTTCATCGTACTGAGTTAAATCTTTGTATTTGTATTTCACTTTTTTGTGTAACTCTTCAAATTAATTTTGCGATAAGTTTTGTTACAACCTGTATACAATTCATTTGTTAACGTTTCACAATTTCACTTAGCGAATAAAACTAATTTGCAATAAATTATCATACGAATAGCCGATTATTATTTTCCTTAAGTTAATACCCAACGTATGCAAATCCTAGCTGCAATTTACATTTATGTTGGTTTAACTTCATGTGGTTGATTTTGGGTGATAACTCAGAGGATCTAAATTGCACTGCAGTAAAAAGCAATCTAGAGTCATTTATCGACCAATGCACCTGTAACTCGTTCAAAAAAGTAGTATCTTAGAATTGACGAAGAATTAATTGGGAATTTTAAGAACCCGCTCGCCTTCTGATGGCAAAAATATGAACTTCTATATTCGGTATTTACTTTTTCGATTTAATGCTTTGGTACATGTTTTTTGAGCTTTACTGTAGTTTTAAATTATAAATCTATTTGTGTTTTGTTAAATATGTAATTATAAGGTAAAATAATACATTTTAAACACAATATTTGACACTGGCAAGTACCGAATATCCTCCATTTATAGCGCCATCCATACGTAGTTAAAATTCCAAAAAATACTTCAGCACACAGACCCTCCTCCTGCTACGTAGTCGGGGAATTAGAACTTAACCCCAAATGACATTTGTGCTAAAGACAGTGAAAAATATTTGACTGAAATTTGCAATCATCATTAATTCCTTAAGTTTGAATTTGTAAGACGACTCTGTGCAAACTCTAAGCTCTTACAGGAAATATTTGTAAGGTAACTATGGAAATCGTCCCTTCGAACCCATATACCACACCTTACAGATATTCCTGTGAGAAATTGCGATTTTGGTATGGAGATCCTTGGGAGATCTTATGACTATTTATTAGAATGATACCGCAACTATGCAACCAAACATACCCTGTAGTGGTTTTAGACTTATGGTACAATTCTGAGCAAATCTGTAATCCCTTACAGGAAAAATCTGTAAGGTAACCAAGGAAACTGTCTATTACAACCCATATAACAAACCTTACAGATTTTGCCTGTATGGACTTACAGATTTACCCAGAATTGCACCGTTACTAAGTTGGTGTATCTGTTAATTTTTTCTTCGGGTATTTTTTCAAGTTATTTCTCAGTGTGCTGCGAATTTTACAAAAAACAGTTTTTTTAACTGAAATTAGTGCAGTTAAAATATTCGCGGTGGTTTTTTTCACCGGAGCACAACGACTTCATTTTAGTGCAACCAACTTTGGGAAACTTAGGTTTCCTACAATGCAATGTCATCAGTATCAATCATTTTTGAAGACCGTGTATCATCTATATTTTAAATGATCTTACCAATTTTCGAACAGCTTCTTTATATTTACCTTTTTTGCCAAAATAGACACCTTGAAATTGAAATACGAAGTCGCTAAAATAAATTCATTACCTTTCATCATGAACGTAATTTCAATGTATGAATTAAGTAAGCTACCATTCTCTGCATTCGATTTCAAAGCTTCTAGATTTTGATCACGTTTATTTAAATCAGTAGTCGCCTTTTGTGTTTTAGGTTTTCTTATATAAGCTCCTTTGTTAATTAATATGTGTTAAATCCATCTAAAGTTTAAAACAGTATTGTCATTGATAATGTCAAGATAACTTGACGAAATCTTTCGGGCTAATTAAATATCTTTTAAACAGATTGAGATTTTTCTTTCAAAATTTAATATTCGTTCCTTTATTAAACCCATTAAAATTTAAATATTGTTAATATCCTCCCGGAAGTATTAAATTTGGCAACTTCACTTCCATAATCACAGTTTAATGATTGACTTAATTGACTGTTAAAACAATCATTACAAAGGATAAATATAAATCCAGGTCGGAATTAAACTAAGACCATTAAATCCAATATTATATAAATAAATAAAAATCCTGGATTAGAATCTTAGGTTGAAAATTAATATTTATATAACCAAAACCGAGGCTTTGATTCTTTTGAATTATTAAAAAGGAAAACTCAATCAATTTCAGTAGAATCTGCACAACGTACATGATTCAATTTAAATATCGTGTTGCTAATATTAAACATAAACAAATGATATTTATTTTGATTTTGATGGTAAATTTTTACTATTATCAATAATATACTGTGTACTTCTGAATAATTACTGTGAATGAACTCCATAAAGATATTAAATTTACATATACTGTTATGCAAAAAATTTAAATTTTCTTTAAGAAGTCTTGTTTATCTGATGCCTGAAGCAGTATAGCTAATAGATTATTCCTTGCTCTAATGAACCCTAATGAATTTTACAAAAGCAGTAACTACATTAAAAGTGATTGGCAGAATCAATAACTTTCCTGATTTTATTATAAGGCGAGTGGTTATTAAAATTAAAATTAAAATTAAGCTGGTATTCTAAAATTCATATTCACTAAACCGTTTTATTTCTTTGACTTATTTTGACAATTTATGTTATAAACTTTCTTAATTATTCGAAAGTTCTAAAGGGATAATTTCATTTAGTTTATGAGGGTCCTTGATAATTACACACTTAAATAGTTTTTAATCATTTATTCACCATAATGTATAAATGAGAACTGGCATAATTACTAATTATAAAATTGCTTAGCATTGTAAATTAATGGTAATTCAAGTGAAGAATGTACTATTTTCCACGACTATTGAATAAACGATACATTACGTTTGAATTTCATTACTAAATTTTTGACACCAATATATTGCCAACCCATTGGGTAATGAGCAATGGATTATGGGTAATTTTAACCACAAAATAAAGTTTACATAGAAGAAATCCCCTCCCGGCTCGCAATTTCGGTCTTCCTGAATAATGGGTACCATTTCTCGCTAGTTGAATAATATACTATTATCTGTCTTTATTTGGTCGGATTCTTAGATAGAATAATAACCGATTTTGATTTTGCTGCACCTGTTATCCACGCTTCTACAGCTAGTTTGAAAGTATTATCATTTTCTATTAGTTCTGGTTTCATCACTTCTTCGGAAATACAACCATATTCATCACTTTTTTCTAGGCAATATGTCTACATAATGACCATAAGCGCAATAATTTTGATAGGAACCCTACTTACGTGACAAACCCACACAAATATGTTCCCGAAACAGTTTTATATTGTACAACTACCCTCTATATTTCAAAAGTATTTGATTCTACCAATAGTTTCTTGCACACTAATATTTCTTAATTTCTGCATTTAATGTAATTTATGATAATAGCAATGTATCGCGTTATAACAATATAGGATCAATATCAATATAATGAATCATACTTTTATTCGATTTAACTGATAATTAATCTTGTAACTAACTACAATAATTGTAAAACTAACCATAATTTATATCAACGCTTGTTTCATAACAACTTGTTTCTGTCAATTAGCTTGTATTAGATAAATAGGTTTAATAAATAATTTTATTATAAATATTACAAAAAGTGTTGAAGACCACAAAAATTATAAAAAAGGCTCTGTAACAATACAAAACGATTAACAATTTTAATCTTAAATAAAATCGTTATTTCTATAATATTTATGTAATAAAAATGTATTTTAATTTGAATATTATTATAGACCTGATTTTCTGTTTTTTGTTTGGGTTGATAATGCAGTTTCTTGGCGCTTAGGCATGTTGCGTGCTAGACCCAAGTAATGCAGAATCTTTGAAGGAACTATACTTGGCGCTTAGGCTGGGTGCGTGCTTGGCCCAAATCTCATGTTTGGTGTGATAACCACTACACTACCATTTTCGAATCTATTAAATTTTGCCTTGATTGATTATTCTCAATTATCTGTTTTTATATGTGCGGTACATGCAGAATTCCAACAACGCGCTCGTGACTTAATGTTGTTAATGTATTATTGAAAATAAATTTAAAAATATTTTTAAATTTAATTTAATTTTAAACTTTTTTTAAATAAAACTACAAATTAACATCCTAAAAATTGTTAAATATGGAAGGAAACACTATATTTGATTAAAGTGGTGTAACGAGAACAATGAATAAACATATATTCTTATATGTGGGATTTTTTTATTCTATTTCGTGTAAGGCATCGTTACTATCCTCGGGGGAAATTTTCTCTTTATGAATTTGCTTAAGATTACAAAGTTTGTATCAACTTAAGCAGGTTTAATCCCTGAACGCTTCCGGGTATGGGGGAGTTGTTTAAATACACAGTGCATTTGTCCCTTCTTGGTATTTATATATATTAGTAACGCACTCTAGGGACTCACTATCATAACTCTAAAAATACTTAAACAATTTAGTTTTCCTTCATTTAATTAGGCGGTTAGTATGCAAAATAATATAATTTCATATACACGGTTAAAATTATGTGAAACATTGGTTTAATCTAAAATTTACTTTAGTCGTCCTTTGGGATAAATATAGGGATCAAGGCTAGATGACCACAGACTTTCTTTTGTAAGAACAGTATACTATACTTTTAAGTTTTGTCTGTAAGTATAGTCGGAAGGCAGAGAATATCTGATTTAAAGAGGATAGAGAAACAAATGTTCGAAAAGCAGCAATTTATTTATAATAAAACACAAAAAAATTCAAGAAATCGTCGATTTTCTCCAGTTTTCTTGGAATTTTCCGCCAACATTATAACACTGATAAATGATAGTACCATACACGATTGCACAAAATTTTGTAAAAATGTTTATAAAAATAAAAAGTTATTAAGTTTTTTCCAACTAAAGTCCCAAAAAGGTGAATATAATGCAAACAAATTCAAGAAATCCACGATTTTCTCCAGTTTTTCTTGGAATTTTCCGCTGAAAATGGCAACACTGATCAATGATAGTACCATACACGATTGTACAAAATTTTGTAAAAATGTTGATAAAAATAAAAAAGTTATTAAGTTTTTTCCAACTAAAGTCCCAAAAAGGTGAATATAATGCAAAAAAATTCAAGAAATCCACGATTTTCTCCAGTTTTTCTTGGAAATTTTCCGCTGAAAATGGTAACACTGATAAATGATAGTACCATACACGATTGTACAAAATTTTGTAAAAATGTTTATGAAAATAAAAAAGTTAATTAAGTTTTTTCCAACTAAAGTCCCAAAAAGGTGAATAAAATAAAAAAAAAATCAGAAATCGACGATTTTCTCCAGAATTTTAAAAGAAATGAATACGACTTAAGATATGGCTAGAGTACTTTCAAATTTCCTGTAGTCTCGTGTTTGCGAAAACCTGTTATTGGCTTAGAATGTTTCTTTTGTGTCCTCGATATCTTTGCGCGTGGTTGTACACTATTAGTTATACAGTGTGTCCCATTTTAATTAATCCAGCTGAATATCTTGGAAACTAAGCGATTTCCTTAAAAATGTTTTAGACAAAAATTATAGCGTTTCGAGGGGGACATTTAACAGTACCATGGGTTTTTAATTTTTATGGGATTTTATGGTGTTTTTATGGAAAAACTTTTTTTTTTAATGGGAACCCATAATTTTTATTATAGATTCGTAATCTTTAAATTATAATAAGCAACTTTTGGTTGAACAATTTTTTTAGAAAATTTCAATTTTTCGAGATATTCACCAAAATAATCATGAGATTTTCGGTTCAGTTTTACTAGAAAACTAAAGCTTTTAAAGAAAAATCGCAAGGGGCAAAAAGTGATCTTTATGATGATCTTTGACCTTATTTTTAATTTTAATATTAAAAAACTAATTTTACATTTTCGTAAAAAAATATTTTTTTTGTAAATAAATTAAAAAAAAAGAAATAAATTTTGAAAACTTTTTACTGGTTTTTCTAAATCTTTACATTAATTTAAACACTTTTTGCCTTTGGGGATTTTTCTTAAAAAAAATTAGTTTTCAAGAAAACCTGAATCGAAATTTCAAAATGTCTGTTAATTTTGGCAAATATTATGAAAAATTGAATTTCCTAAAAAATAATTTCAACCAAAAGTTGCTTATTATTTTTCATGGATTGTGAATCAATAATAAAATTTATAGGTTCCCATTTGAAACAAAAAATTTCCCCATAAAATCCCATAAAAAATAAAAACTCATGGCTCAATTAAATGTTCCCCTCCTACCGCTACATTTTTTGTCATTTTTAATGAAATCGCTTAGTTTCCAAGATATTCAGCTGGATTAATTAAAATGGGACACCCTGTAGATATAATTTCGTTAAACCTCAATAAAAAAGTTGTAATATTTTAATTTAACTGTTATAGCAGTGTTTTGTTTTGTCAATCAAAACGACAACATACTAATGAAAACAAAAATATATTTTAATTGATTATGATAATGTTTATCCAACTCACATCAACATAGCTTTTGCCTGGTTAATAACATGTAGTAAATATTTATTTAAACAATAAAACTGAATGAAAAATGTTAGAAAGAGAAGATGAATTAATTTAATTAATTTTACAAATACTGCGCTAGTTTTATTTGATAGTTTAAAAATTTCGGCAAAAATACTAAATCATTAAAAATTCTCGATAAATAAAATCAAGCTCTCATTTTTTCTCAATCCTGTGAACTCGTTAAACTTGCACAATGGTAACTTTATATTTTGTTTACAATATTCGTCAAAAATTCTTAATCACTAAAATTTGTCGATAAATAAAATTAAGCATTTATTTTTTCCACCATGCTGTTAACTCTCATTAAACTTGCACAAAGGTAACTTTTTATTTTGTTTATAATATTTTTGTAAATATATAAATATCAGAAAATATTTTCTTGTGACGTTATTCTTTAGGCCAGTTCACACTTGATAAAATATTTGTTAATATCATTTTAATATAATATTACAACAAGATACCAAAATTTTAGTAAAAAGTATGTTAGTAGGCAATTTATTATAATATCACTCTGTATAATTGTAGAACGAACGCAGCCAAAAAAATTGACATATAGTTTTTTGATAGGTTAACCTAATATAAGTAGTGAAACCACGTTTTAATTAATAGATTGTATTAATGCTAATTCTTCAGTGCATAATCAATAAATACTTTTATTTACCACACTACTGCATTTTAATAACCAAATATTATCAAAGTAACATGTGTGTTTGTTATTCTAAAGAATTATTTTATTACCGATTGATGAGGATTAAATATCAAAGAATATTCATTATCTTTCTCCATTTTTGCAGAATATGTTAGAATAAAAATAATTTGTATGACCCAAATAAGGTCCAATTCTAAACTATCAATTTTATCCTATTTATTGGCTATGAATAAGAAATACTTCCTGAAATAAATAATTTTAATTAAAAAAAAAATGACTTCATTCATAATGGCATGGAGTCGAGCATGGAGTTAACACTACTTGATCTTTTCGATTATAATAGAAGTGAGTAAGTAATAATAATACTTTGAAAATAAGTATAAAACCTACAAGAAGGATTTTTTATTGAAAAAAAAATAAAGAAAGTACGGTTTGTTTACATTAAATTTTTTTTAAATTCTATAAAATGGAATTAAATCCATGAAATATTATCTAAAACTTTTATTTTATAATTTTCTTATTTTATTTGCTTAAAAATTAATTAATTATAAAATACAAGTTTTAGACAATAATTTTAAAACTTAATTCCATTTTATTGCATTTAAAAATAAGGAAAATATGTTGGCAGGTCTGTATAATGAGTCCACCCGTAAAGCTAATTAAGAAGCGACGACCAAGCAACACCATTACGGTCAGTAACACTCATGTACTATAAATAATACTGACCAACAAATTTGAAACAAAAAATTGTATCCTGTTTAATTCTTGAATGTTTACATTTATTTACATGTAGGAAAATATATTATAACTGGGAAAATTATTTTTGTTTATAAAGTAGAGTCGCGAAATAAAATCTATAACATTTTACAAATTGTCATGTACATGTTTGAAAAATGCATTTTTTGCACTTATATCACAAATTGATAGTCAGTTATGTTAGACGTTAATAGTGTCACTTTCTCGCACCAGTGCTAGAAGTAAATCACGTGATTTAGGCAAGTAAATTGTAGAAGTAGCTCCGCTACGCTGCGCTAGTTCTTCAAATTTTCATGAGCTTATTATACTTTTAGAACATTCAAAACCCTGGTTTTCAGTTAATATTGTCACAAATTTATTAACATCTAAAAGTATTTTATCGAAATTTTTATTTATTATTAAACATTTAAAAATTAGGAAAGACCATCAAGGTTACAATTGGTAATTATTAACTTTGTAACCATTGCAACTATATGGACATAAAAGGATATATTCTGCTACCGTGATGAAAATTTTAGAAACGTTGTTATAGTTAATCACGTCTTTAAGGAAATATTTCTCATGAAGAAATATTTTTTAATCACGTGTTTAACTTTAACAACGTCTCTAAATTTTTCATCACAGTCGCTGAATACAGGGTATAGTATTTACGAGACTGCCTAACAAAGATATTGCTGAAAAACCAAACTTACCATATCGCTAATAGCTAAAAGGAAGACAATCGGAATTCGGATCAGTTGTACGGTTTTTAGAAAATAATCCAAAATGTAAATGTTTAGTGAAGTAGAACCAAGATTGAAATATCAATCAATAAAGTATTGAAGAATATATGAGGCGTATAGTTCCAAAAACAAAAATTGACATTTTGTAACAAAATGAGTAAGTCATGTATTCGGTAAATTAATGAAAAAATCGATTTTTTGACCGCCAGAAGCGTAAACACATACAGGGTGACTGGTAAGTGCCCGTATTTCCTTCAGGAGGTGATAGACAAGCTCATTTGCAACAAATTTAACCATTACATTCATTATCCAAATACTCATCGTTTTCGAGATATTCCAGGATTTAAGTTTTTTTCAAATTTCACTACCTGCTATCCCTATTTTGCAATTTTTTAGAAAAGTTTTTTTCTAATATTTCGTCTCACCTTATCAGTTTAAATAATAGTACCTGTTATGTAACAAAAATTATGTAAATTGCTTCAATGGAAAAAAAATTACACGAGGTAAAAGTCACATCTGTTTCAAAACAATTCAATTCAGTTGTTCTGAAATATCTCGAAAGCGATGGGGATTTGGATAATGCATGTAATAATTAAATTATTTCAAATGTGTTGGCTATCACCTCCTGAAAGAAATACGGCCACTTACCAGTCACCCTGAATATTTAATAAACACATACAGGGTGATCTAAAATGATATGTACGCAACCAAATAAGCAGGTTGGTAAAACTAAAAATTCAAAAACAAAATCCCCTAGTAATCCAATGGCGTAGCAAATATTTTTTTCCAAAATGAATATAATACACATAACAAATCAAGATTTCCAATCAAATATACAAATTTAAGGTATTTATTAAGGTTTTGTGTTTTTGAAAATAAAGACGTAGAATTAGCTGTGTAATTTTACAACAAATGTCAAATGTTGAAAATGATGACCTTCATATTCGAGGCAGATAATAATACAAAACAAAGATTTATGCAAACTGGTTTTGATAAAAACTGGAATTAATGAAACAGATGACAGAATAACTAAATTCAAAAATCTGAAATATTGACAGAACGGTAAAAATTCTATCAACGCCTCTGCTTTTGTGTAGTCTAGTTACTTTGTTATAATTTTGTGTTACTATGAACTTGAAAAGAACAATTTCTCCAGATTTTTAGGCGGGAAATTTGAATAGACCACAATCATTTTAGCTCACCCTGTACAACTTTTTAAGTCTTGGTAAATTTTTTGCGTTTACTTAAAACTATTTATGAGTCAAATGTCTGCTTTTACCTCTATACTCTTCATATGCAAGAAACCAAAGAAGTTTTGTAAAATAAGGACAGTAATTAATTAAATAAAATAGCAAAATGCCAAGAAAATGTTTGATAAAAACCAATTTCCTGCTTGGTTTATGGTATTTAGTATAGTTAACTTATCATTTACACAATTTTCCATAAGTGTAGTGTTATCTGCATAAAGATGAGTTTTTGCATCTTAAAAATTGCCATCAAGATCATTGATATAACTAATAAACAAGTCGTCCATGAATTGACCCCTGAGGTACGCTTTGGAGCACAGTGTACGTGAATTACTACCCCAAAACAGCTTTTTGTTGTCTATTTGATGCATATAACTGATACATTTTATATACTTCAACCCGTACTCCATAAAATTCTAACTTACTAAGGAGTTTTTCATGCGATACCGCATCAAATGCCTTACTGAACTCTATAAATGCTGTTGATAGGGAAACATTTTCTTTAAAAGCTTTATTGTTTATCCTCAAGCAAGGCACACTGAGATCCCAACGTTGTCCTATAAACAAACTGACCTTTTCAGAAAAAAAAATATATAATCTATTTTTCATTACGACTTCCAAAATTTTTCCGAATATCGGTATTATTCTATTCTATTGTTGGTGTATAATTATTAATGTGCAGAATTAACCGTTTTTGGTGTAATTTTTGAAACTTTAAGTTCAGTTTGAAATATACCCTCCTCAAAGCATGAATTGAAAAAAAATTTGATGTTGATTTAATTATTTTCGAGTTAAATATTATACATATCAACAGCATTACAGTTAGATAAATTTTTAAATTCGATTACTTTCTTATTGCCCTAAAGTAGCAAGAAGGTACGCAAAAATATTTCTCTTGAAAACCAAATAATTTTAAAATAACTACCATGCAACAACATTTATAAAAGTCAAGGATTAGTAAAAGTTTACCAAATGAGAAATAAAATGCATGTATATCAAATTTCAAAAATCAAAAATCTACTACTTTGGCCGCAATAAAAAAATATTTTTTTAAAAATTATCAAAGTATTTAACAAAACCGTAAAAGTTTAATTAAAATTATATTTATTCGTGAAGAAAATAAAAGTTACAAAAAAAACCGTAAAATTAAATTAGGTAGGTATGTATATCTGAATTAAATTACGATGTCTAACTTCTTGTTCACCCTGTGTTTCGGTTAAAATACCAATAAATATACGGTTCCAAATAATTTCTTTACTTTAAAAATCTTTTCTCTGGGACGCATATGCAACTGCAGTATTACTTTTCATATTGGTGCCGACGGGATGAAGGCGATACGCGAATTTTAAACATGAAAAAAGGTTAATCTGTAGAAAATTGTGTTTGCCCTTATAAATTATTCATAATGGGCTCTTTTAGATATCTGAAATGCACATCCACGTATCGCTTTCGTATTCGAAGGGAATTATTTGTAAATCTGGGATTTTAAAATGAAAAACCACTTTGCAAAATAAGACAAGTTTTATAACAAAATTAACTTTAAAATAAATTATTTTTTAAATTGTCTTTTAATTTGATTATATTTTTATATTATTTACATTATATTTAGACATTTATTAAAATTATGATTTACTTTATATTTTTACAGTCTCACGAGTAATTCGTAAAAATATCTTATTTTTTGTGGTCTATCTCCAGTTAGGCGTTAGGCGTCGTCGGTCGAATTTTGCGACACCCTGTATAATCATCAATTAATTGTATCGTTTATCAAATTATAAAATCTACTTTTACTCCAAAATGAAGCACCGGAGCGACCTAAATTAAGAGTACCTTTTCTGTAGAACATTCATCAAGGATTATTTTAGTACTTTTAAAATTTTCAAAAACGTAAAGAAACAAAAGATATGATCAAAAAAAGTTGATGAACCCCCCACATGTAACACCCCTGAAAACAATTTTTAAACTTTTTTTGGCCGAAAATGTGTATTCTTATGTGAAAAAACTGTGGCCAAAATTTCAAATTAATATCTCTTATAATTTTTTTTTTAAATTTTTGAAGTATCTTAGTATAACTTTTTAAGACAGCATTTCCTGACAAAAGTCAAAAATGGTTAGTTTCACTTCCTCTATCACCACAAAAAATTTGATGTCACAGTTATTCAGGGACACCCTGTATACCAATTAACTCTTAATACACACCAATACACACCAATACACAGAAATTTTAAAATTAGAGGTTGGAATTGTTGTTTACATACAAGATAGATGGTGAACCACTAACCAACTCCGAGGAAATTAATGGTGCAATTCTGAGCAAATCTGTAAGCCCTTACAGTAAATATCTGTAAGGTAACCAAGGAAACCGTCCATTACAACCCATATAACAAACCTTACAGATTTTTCCTGTAAGTACTTACAGATTTACCCAGAATTGCAGCATAAATTTGCTAGATAAAATGGCAACCGCTGAACGCTCCCATAGGAGGAGTGATTCAAATTTTACGCCTCAAAATCTACAGGGTGTCCCGTTTGTGGTTCACTAAACGTCAAGTTTAGAAAGTTGAGCAGATTTTATCAAGAAAAAACCAAAAAAGTAGGGGTCTATCTTTTATGGTTTGAAAGTTGGTTTGACTTTAGCATCCCCTCTTTTTGCCAGAAATCAGTAAATGATCAATAGTTGCTTAATAATCAATTTTTATAAGCAAAAGTTAAATTTTGATGGCTTTTGAAACAGGAATATTATTAAATAATAACAAAAGTGAAGGCGCACCTCAATTTTAACTAACTATGCTAAGAATCAATTCTCATAGGAGTAAGTTTAGAAAGCTCTAGTGAGTGCATAAAAAGAGTTAGGGTTTCAAAATTTTTCACAACTTCTAGAGAATTTAACGAATTTTTAGAAAATTAAAAAAAAACACGCCCTCAATAGGTCATATCTTGGAGAAAATCTTCAAAAACTGCTAAAAAAAAAACAATGTTTTATGGATTTTTTTTCTTTTCGATTTTTTTTAATACTTGATAAACGATTTGTGTTTTATCATTATTGGCAATGAAAAGAGGATACTTTCAGCTTTAAAATTATATATCTTTTAAATGTTTTTACTAAGTTTTTAAGCAGCAATTGATCATTTACTGATTTCTGGCATGCCAAATTCAAACCCCTGTAACTTTCAAACCATAAAAGATAGACCCCTACTTTTTTGGTTTTTTCTTGATAAAATTTGCTCAACTTTCTAACCTTGACGTTTGGTGAACCACGAACGCGACACCCTGTATATCTCTGATTGGCTATTTTATCTGGTAATTTTTTATAGTGTAAATCAGGCTTCTATATTCCTAGTTATTTAATAGAGAATAATTTTGTGAAATATAATTTTTTATTATCTAACGTTTTAAAAATTAGGAAAAACTAAACTTACGATCTTGCTGAGAAACAGCTGCAAATGATGGTGGTAAACCCTCAAAATCGTCGCCTTCGTCGTCCTCTTGAGCCAAAATAACGCAGAAGAGCGTTATTAAAATGACTACATATAAAGACATATTTTCTTTATGCCTGAAACAAAAAAATATTTAGAACCAGGTTATTGTCAGATTTAAAACAATTTAGTAATTAGTGTTTTGTCGTGCATCTAGTTTTTGGGTAAAATAATAAATGATTACCAAAATAATCGTATAAAATTTAGGTGTATTTTCAAATTTACTAATTTAATTTTAAAATTAATTAGTTAATTAATTTCATGATTTTTCATAATTTTTCATCCCAAACTCGCGCGCCCTTTAGCGTTTCGCATTACTTATCAGTAATTTGCTGATAATTTTCAAAGAAACTCCAGAAAAGTGGGATGAATTTTTTATTATTAAAATTTATCGTGGGCGTTTAAGAAGATGCTCTTAAGTTTAAATTCATAATTTCAAACAATATGTATATTTTTTTACAACTTTTATTTGTTTGAAAAGGAACTAAGTAATTTACATAAAATCAGCATAATAATTAGAACTCGTGACTAATTTTACAAAGTAAAAAAGGTGGATGACAAATTCTCGAATAATTTTGCTAATTAAATAAAAGGGTTTGTCTCATTAATGAGGAATTTTATTATTACAAAATAATAATTTCAAAAGGAATTATTTGGTAAATTATGAGGCAGATTGTGATTAAATAAGTTAAATAGAATCATAAAAATGATTGCAAACATCAAATAGTTACATCCTGTAGCACGTTAATGAATTGACAAATCTTAACAAAATTTCACACATCATACATTTAAATACCATATTCTATGGAAGTTATATTTTAGACAGCTTTTAAATGAGCATTTTTAGAAAAACTATGTAAAATATTAAAAACATTGTTTAATGCATAAATAATAAAAGTTAAAGTCCTGGTTTTAAAACTATGAAATCTTTGTAAATGATGAATTTTAAAAATAAATGATGTTTACATAAGTTGAGTGTAAATACTTGATTTAAATTTAAGTCTAACATAACTGTAATCAATTCTTACTAAAATATATAAATTTATTTAAAAAAGCACCAAGTCTATTAAAATAAATGAGCTTTTTTAAATATACTAGGTCATTAAATACATTTTCTTTGCGACTTTAATTTAAAAACCACAACTTTTGTAATTTACTGCAATTAAAAAATGTACTTTAAATTGTAATGTGGGTATAAAAGAATACTTTTTTTAATTATTAAAAGAATCAATATTTAGTTCAAAAAGGTAACCTTACACAATAAATGTAATATGTATATTACATTTTGTAAAAAGAAATATTATAATTTTTTTCTTTGGTGTCTCGTATTAATTAATCCATCTAAAAAATGTCCTTAGATATGTTTTAAACAAAACCCATAATTTTTATTATAGATTCACATTGTATGAAAAATAAAATAATATTGTTTTACTCTGCGGGTCCCTCGGATACACCCGAGCGTATATTGGGTTGCCTAAAATGCATTTCTACTCCGCCTTTCTAATCCATGTCAATGCAAAGTATACCCGATTGTAACCGATTTACTTCGGAAATTACCATAAAATCAAGGAATGTAAAAATGACTTGCTAAAGCAGGTCAAGCGTCACATAAGGCTGTACTTTAATGACAATTGCAGAAAAACATTTTTTTGAAAAATTTCAATTCTTCATGATATTTCTAGTATGAAAAAATAAAAATATGAAAAACGGGCACTGGCAAATTGACTTAACTCTATATGTATATGTATGGGCTACCATAATAACCGTTATAAAATCTACTTTTTGAAAAAACGAGTGATCTTTGCCTTAAAAAACAGATTTGTTTGAAAAAATGCTTTTTAAAAAGCTTCAAAAATTAATTTTATAAATTAGAATTTTATTTATGTATTTCTATTATTTGGAATGAGTTTTGGTGGTTTTTATTAACTTCAAAGAAAAATTTTTTTTATTTTAATTCTTAAAAAAAATCCCATAAAACCACCTACAAATTAAACAACCATAGCAGAATTAAAAGCTACCGTTTTCGTTAGAAACACTTTTAAGAAAATAGCATAGTTTTAAAGACGGATTAATTAAAATGGGACACCCAGTATAATACGTGTAAATAAAAGAAGGTTAAATATAAAATGTAAAACTTTATTAAGACTATAAAAATCCTCAACCCCTATAACAATTACATTTCCCAAGGGTTTTTTAAATTATCAATGTGGGTGACGTTTATATACATTTCCTAACTTTAATGTCAGATTTATTTATAACATAAAAAAGTTAAATGTCAGTTTTGATAATTAATAAATTAAAGAGTAAATAAAAAATATTTTAAGAAATAAAATTACCTAGTTTTAATTTTACATTAAATTTGTAACCTTATTCATTACTTTATATACAGGGTGTCCCAATTTGAGTAGCATTGCATGAGCATCTTTTTATTATTAATAAAGTTACAGAGTTAAATGGACATTGTTTTGCAGTTTTTTATACTAATTTAGATGCCATATAACATAATCTAAAATTCCGAGTGTTTCCGAAGATAAACGAAAAAAAAACAAAAAATGCAATTTTTGAATACATCTGAATAAGAATGCAAAACATTGCCCATTTAAGCGAACTTTATTAAAAACAAGGATACCCATGCAATATAGCTCAAATTGGGACACCCTGTATAAAGCATTTTATAAACACTTATACAGGGTGCTAAAAAAGTCGCGTACACGCTCTACGGTGTATTGTTACGAAGTAATCATCAAACAAAGGTAAAATAGTTAAAAAAATAGATGAAAATCCCGAAGCATCGGCATCTTATAAAGTAGCATCTTTTTTGAATTTGAGGAAACTATTACCTCCGAATATTTAATTCAAAAGTGCTAGAATAATTGATCAAAATACAAACCATTTTATTATAAGCAATTTTTAATAAAAACAAATAAAAATACTTAAATTTAAAGTAGTCATTCGAAGTTAATTTTATCAGATTAAAGTTCCAAGAACTAAAGAAATAATTGTAATATTTGTGCATTGTTGCCTTATGTAATTTTTGTCAATTTTATGAAAAATTATAGGGATTAAAATTGTGCGACGTATTTATTTTTTGTATGAAATGTAACGATTTTAATTCCAAAAACATAAGACTCAGCTTTAATAACTTTAATTAAAAATATTTGTTTTTAATTGTTTTAATAAATAATTTGGGTTGTTTGAAACATTTAAATTACAATTTAGAATCTAAATTTAATTATCAAGAAACATATTATTGTTTGGTAATGTTTATTCAAATTTCTGTACTTTTCACGTATACCGGGTGTCCCAAGATTCAGTTTACAGGTCATGATTCCACTCTTCGGGTTAAAATAAAAGTAAAAATCAATTTAATTTACTATGAAATTGAGATTTTCTTTGATGAACATTAAGAAAGATAGGTAAGAGATTCTTCCCAAAAATTTTTGTTAAAATCCATTATTTTAATAATTATAAGCGCTACCTTTCCAGTCGTTTATTTTTCTCTTCTGTCCATAGAAATCATTACAAAACATTACTTAGTTTATAGGCTGTGTATCATAATAATGAATTGACAAATCGTAATAAAAATTTGTAAAATCATAGGGCAGAAATTCGAGGCCTATTTAATTTTTTTTTTTTTAATATTTTTCTTAGGTAATTATTTTAAAACATATTCTCTAAACTAAACTAATATTGGGGTTCGAGCCATTTTTTTAAACTGAAGTAAAATTCCGAAAACTATGCTTGTGAAGTTTTCGTTGGACCACCCTGTATAAAAAATGCTCCTTTCAGTATAAGGATTACCACATTCATATTTCACAGCTATATTTTATACTTAAATTAATAATAATACTCGTAGCCGGTTATTTGTTCACAATCCTGAGTTAAATGAGTTACGGATTTTAAAGAAGCGTCTGTCCGCATAATAAGTAAATTCGTGTGTGGGTGTCTTCAGAATAAACTTTAACCGGATGCATATCTAATAAATGAGGCGTGTCAGTTTTACCAATCCTATAAATTATAATAATTACGACAAACTTTTAGATTACGCTATTTATTTTTAGGTCTTCATTGTTGGTGTACACTTAATTATATTTTTGGAATTTGTGATGTGATATAGTTATTTGGAAATGAGTTTAAATACAAAATTGAGATACAGTAGATGTTAGCCAAAATCGTTTATTTAACCAATTAAAAATGAAACATACGTTTTCAAATTTAAGCAGGCATAATGAAAACAAAGCATAAAGTTTGCCAACAAATTAAACAAAAACATCTTCAGGCATTGTAATAACATCGGCCTTATCTGGGAGGATTGTCAATATTTACTTTGTTATCGAATGTATTTTCCCAATAATTATTATAATTTCTAAGGGTTGTTCAATTTTATTAAATATTGAATTTAAACAAAAAATGGTGTACTTCATAATTACTTCATATAATTAAGGGCCGTTTGCACCACTGTTCCTTAATTTTTAAGTCCCAAGTGACAGTCTGTGAAATTGTTCTTTGCACTATTTTTTAAGAAATATTAAAAAAAAGGATATATTAATTTTTATGCAGTCATCACAGTTTTTGAACATAACTTGGAGGTCTTAAAAAACATTGGAGAAATTATGATGATAAGATAAATTATACAGGGTGTCCCACTTGACATTGGACTGTATGGGTATCTTTGTATTATTGGAGATAGAAAGTCGGTTAATTAGACAAAGTAGTAGAGATTTGTTCGTATATTAATAATTCGTTGATAAAACATTTGAAAATCGCATCGTTTCTGTGATATCTTGAAAAAATTCGATTTTAAAAATATGGCCATAACTTTTTTATTTTCGGTGATACCAAAAAAGATGTTGACATTATACAGGCACTTTTTGTATACAGTAAGACAAATGATTATTTATCCAAGCTAACTTTCATTGACTTTAGTCTGGAGGAGATTCCATTCATTTCGAAGATATGATCAATGAAAAACGATGTTCAATACTCCAAATAAAAGGATCTAACAAATAAAGGTATAATGAAGCTCATACTATAAAATAAGAAATTATCGAAATGAAGGCTTAAATTAGTTAAAATGAAAAACTACGTTTCATCAAATAGCATAACTTAATAAAATGTTTTCAGTTTTCATATTTTAACAAATTATTATTTTTAAATAAATTAGCAAAGTTAGGATTAATTCGTAAAAGTTTTTATTTTCAAAATTTTAGTCTAATTGAGGATTTTAATTAAATTCCCCTAGTTTCCAGAGTGCTATAAACATGTAAACAAAGTATCACTTAATTTTAAGTATCACTTTATAAAAGAACACTTTCAGGAGCAGTGGTGCAAACAACCGTAAGTATAACGTAGATGTCGCCGAATTACAGAATTTTTCTTAAAATCCTGTCCTTGTGCAGATAAAATATCTGAAATATGTATGTATTACACGACTTATAAAACGAGTTTTTTATACAATTTTTTCTATTTTGCGCCTTTTTAAAATTAAATATTGTAGTTTTCAATTTTAGTAATTTTTTTTGTATTTGCAACTCTAATATCAGGTTTGTCAAATCATCAAATAACCTGTAAATCGCTTTTTGCAATTTTAAAATCAACAAATTTCAGTGCTACCAACTTCGAAAAGTACACTCCTCTGCTATAAACGCACTCACAACAGTGCGTTTATAGCTATAAACGAACTTCTTATGGACGCAATATAGAAAAAAAATTCAAAGTAGAAATTCATTTACTAATGCAATTTTTAATTTTACAAAGAATAATCGCAATATTTTCGCTAAAAGGAGTATCTGCTTTACATTTTGTTTGAAATAGAGGTAGGTTTTTGTGACATCAGACATTGTTCAGAATACAGATCAAGGTTCAGCCATTGTTCACTTCAGCTCGATAAATACAATGTAATATTATGCAAATACATCTAAAGGGTTGGTTACACGGTGCATGATTCGGCAAAGTGTGGACCATGAAACGTGCAACACAGGATCGTGGTGCGAGGTTCTCCTTTTCACAATTAGCTATATCAAAACTGTTTATGGTTCATGTAGATTAAATGGGACCGACGAAGGTATAGTGCAATCAAGAAGTGTTATTCTATGTATACTAATTCTGTTTTCTACGTGCAATATATTAAACCGCTTTTTACACAGCAATTCTCGCAAGCAAGGAACCACAGAATAACAAAGGGACTATGACAGGACTTGCTTGGGCATTCCAACTTTCAGAAGACTTAATCGAAATAGTCAGATAAATAGTGTACTATTCCGCTTGATATGCAGACCAGGTTAGTTAGTCTTCATTTGGTGCTTCCGGCGTCAACTTAGTTATTGAGAACTTAAAAGCAACGATTACATAATTTTTAAGAGCTGGGATCGACAATTCTACGTGGTGGAAAGGTGAATTACTAAATGAACTGTACGATATGCTCCACGATAATGTGGTACACAAAAGAAATGTTAGCTCCAATAAGAAGCTTTCTTGCGGCTTGTCTGTTCAATCTCATCATCGACTCGAGGTGGAGCGATGTTCCAAATTGCACGAAAATTCTTTTGTGTACCACATTATCGTGGAGCATATCGTACAAGGTGAAACTCACAAAAGCTGCAAACTTAAAATTTAAAGAATTTCAAAAAATGTAAATGCAAATCAAATAGTAAAATTGTCTAAATACAGTATTGGAAAAAAGTAGAGCAACATTTCCTTTTTTTCTAAAATTTTTAAAAATAGTGAAAATAATGTTTAATTAATTAAAACAGTCAGTATTTAGTATCGAATTTATAAAGTTTATTTTAAAATAAATTTCTTTCAAAATTTAAATATTTGTAAAGAATTTTTATCATTCACGCTTTATTGTTGGAAAAAAGTAGAAAAATATATGCAACATTTTATTATAATCACACAAAATAATCTTATCCATCATGCCGCGAGGAATAAAAATTTCAAAAGAAATTAAAAATTTGATAATTGGCGATTTTAATAAAAAAAGTGTCACAAGCTGATATTTGTAGAAAGTATTCGCTGTATAGATGCGTTATATTCAGAATTATAAAAAGGTTTAATGAAATTGGAACAGTAGATTTCAAAAAAGTCTGGACTGCCACGAAAAACAACATCACGTGAAGAAAGAGCGCTTATAAATATTTTAAAACAAAACCCTTTTTATCCTCAAACAAAATTAAGGCCCAATTTGATAAAAATCAGTTTTCAAATATTACATCACGCACTGTCAGAAATAGACTAAATGAGAACAATCTCATAGCTAGAAGACCAGCAAAGAAACCTCTACTTTTAAAGAAAAACAGACGTGCCCGAATTAAATTTGCTCAAGACCACATTAATTGGACTTTGGAAGATTGGAATAGGTAATATTAAGTGACGAATCAAAGTTTAGCTTGATAAGTAGTGATGGGCTCCAATATGTGAGACGTCATGAGGGCAAAAGATTACATCCCAAATATGTTCGACATACAGTAAAACATGGTGGTGGTTCTGTAATGATTTGTGGGTTTTGGAATGGGCCCCGTTCATCGTATAAATGGCATAATGAATCGTTTTGTGTATAAAAATATTTTAGAGAACGATATGGTCCCATATGCTGATAGCACTCTCTCATTACGTCACTTCTTTCAGCAGGATAATGATCCGAAGCATACATCAATCTTTGTAAAACAATGGTTTCCGGAAAAAAATAATTTATTGAAATGGCCATCACAATCTCCGGATTTAAATCCAATTGAAAACCTTTGGAGTATTTTAGATAACAAAATTCGCTATAAAACTTACAAAAATTTGGATGAACTCTTTTCAGCGCTTCAAAATGCTTGGGATAAAGTAGATCCAGTTTTAATTATTAATCTTTTAAAATCAATGCCCAGAAGATGTGCTGATATACTTAAGAACAACGGGTATTGGACAAAATATTAGTTTAAACTTTAATTTTTATATTTTTATATGAATAAATAATAAGTTTCTAATTGTTGCTCTACTTTCTTTCAGCCTTATTACTAAATTATTCTTTATTTATCCAATTTATAAAATGTAATTTGTCTTTGCAGTGCCTGATGATGCCCTAATAAAGGCGAAACTAGTAGCACATTTCTTGTTTTATTCACCTGTGATATCAGTTGGGATTAGAATCATCCTTGGCTTTTTTACATATCAAATTTAATGCACTATTTAATCCCAAATCATCGTCAATCTTCATCATCATAAATTATTTTACTTAACCTGCGAAACGAAAGTTCCTCAAAAACGTAGCGGAGAGCTTAGGCGCCATTTTAGGAACACCCTGTATTGAAAATAAACGTTTAAAAATATATTCGATATTTTTATTATTATTAACACCCATTCCGTTAAATCACTGTTTCCCAGTGTAGTTATTCTATAAAAAATTAATCAAAGTATTTATTTTATAATCACGGTGTTTTACCAAATGAAAGAATTGTTTGGTATAAATTTAAAACTTTAAATAAATTTTAAGTATAAAAAGAATGCAAAAATTTATATAATAGGCATATAACATTAGAATCATGTCCAGTGAATAATAAATGCTGTATTCTGGTTTAAGCCAAGCGAAAAATGCTGTATCTATTTGACACAATATGAGGGTAAATTTAAAGCAGCAATGAATTTAGCATCTTTTTATTGTGATTATGATATACAGCCTCGGGTAGTTTTCGCATGATACTCTTTATAACATGCTTGTGATATATTTACCCCAGAACATATTTATTATTCTAACGTAAAACCAAACAAAATTTAATTCATGAAGGAATAAGTATTATTTTTGGGTATTATTTTTAAATTAATTATTTCAAAGAAAACAATAAAGTTCCTGTTTTAATATACATAATTTTAATTTGAAATTTGCATGCTTATTAATAATTTAAAATAATCTTCCCTAATAAAATACGTAGACGTAACATCTTGTTTCCTGTAACCTAGTATTATATTTAATAAATATACAGAGTTTCCCAGCGCTGCGAGGAAGTAACATTACTCTAAAATGAAAAAAGATATCGAAATGCGGTTTATGACAGAATATACAATACTTTTAGGTTAACACTCTAAAAATATTTTAATAATATACCGGGTTCAATTGCAAGATGGAGGACAAAAGTTACGTTTCTTTAATGAAATACCCAGTATATTGTGACATTTTTGGATTCATTATCAAAACATAATCATACTTTGTAGAAAATTTTATGTGTTTATTCCCTCGTTTTGCTGACTTAGAGGGTATTACATACAGAGTATACAAAAAGTTTTTTTTTAAATTAAGCATTTTTGAAAAAAAAAATTAAATAAATAAAGCTTTTTAAGAATTTTCTCATAACCTTAACCAGCAAGTTGAAGGTTAGGCAATAATCACTTAACTTTTTTTAAATAGGAACCTCCCATTTTATGGCATATTATTCAGGGTGATTTTTATGTATGTAACCAAAGTGGTCAAAAAAATTCAAATTTGGTGTGATCAAATGGGGGCCATGGTACAAGTATTTTAAGATGAAAAAAAATTTTTTACCGCCGGATTTTTGACACTTAATGCCATGCAATACATCATTGGAAGGCTAATATTTGGTATTTTACGATAATCTAGAAATTATTATGTAAATCATAAAAAATAAACATTGATAAAATTTTGTTATCCAATTTTAACTTACTTTTACTTAACGGAGGCTTATACATATACATGTATAATATAATATGAATCTGTAGTTTTCATTTTAAATTTAAATTTATTATTTGGAAGTACTTTAATAACATCTATGTAACCAGTTATTATGGCGCGCCGTTGGCATATTTAATCTATGTTTACGGATATCTTAAAGGTTTCTTAAATTAGTCCAAAGATTTACTTGGCCGTCAAAACAAACTTAAACTTATCGTTGGTAGCAAAAATTTAGCACCGCCAAAAATATTATTAAATCAAGAAAAAATAATACTTATGTTATAAATATTTACAATTAATTTTGGACATATAGGGTGACTAAAATGAATATGGTCCATTCATATTTCCCGCCTAAAAATTTGGGGAATTTGTTCGCTTCAAGTTCATAGTAACACAAAATCATGTCAAAATTATAATAAAGTAACCAGACTACACAAAAGTAGAGGCGTACGTCGACTTTTTACCGTTTTGTCAATACTTTGGATTTTTGTATTTAATTATTGTGCATTCTGTGACTATTTTGCATAAATCTTTGATTTGTGTTAGCATCTGCCTCAAAAATTAGGCATGAGTTATATTCTAGCCTTACTTTATTTTTAGATCATTATTGTTTTTTTTTTTAATTTCCTAATTTTGACGGGCAACGAGATATTCAGAACAAATTTCAACATAATCCCTATTTATATGTTGTTTAATTTTTGAGACCGTTGGATTTCGGAGGCTGTTGATTTTTTGGAGACCGTAAATTTAAAGAGACCCTATGAAAGATTCGTTAAACTTTATGCGGGATCAAGTTTCACGAATTTGCACGAAATTTACAGTTTGTATGGCTTTAAAGGGCATTCAGCGCGTAGTGGAATTCCGGCATAAAATATTGCCAGTATTAAATAAATTCAACAAACTAAATTAATGTCCATTTCTTTTTTATTTTGGTAATTGAATAAGGTCGTGATTATTAAATCAATATGGTACTTATACTTAAACTCTTGCAGGAACTTAGTTTTTTTGGTGCACCAATTAAACTATTTTTTTATTTTAGTCGATTAATTGTATAATACAAAATGTTTTAATTCTTGAAAAGTAGGTTGTTTAATATCTTACCAAATAAATTTTTTAATTAAATTTCTTAATAAAATACTAATTGATGAAAGTCCCTGTAAATATGTAATAATATACTTAACCGTTCGAAAAAATATAAAAAGATCTAAGAAAAAATTTCTCCAGCTTTGCTGTCAATCAAACTTTTGTTTAAAAAGCAACAATATCCGTTAAAAGCTCAACTTCGTGTTTATTTACCCCAGAAAACAAACAAAAATAAATTAAATTTAACACTATATTTATTTTGTTGAAAATTCGTGTGAAACATTCAAACACTTTATTTATTTTTATTTAAACAAGTTTAACGAAATAAAATTAATTTAATCGTTTTAAAAACAAAACCAACATAAATAAATTAAATGGGATCTTATGATTATTTTAGGAGACTTTTAGCAGAAATAAGAATAAGAAACTAAATCGAAATAAAATATTTCTAATATAATTATTTACTTAAATTTTGTATAAAAGTTATGGTCCAATGCTATAAAACCAAAAGCAACATAAATAAATTAAAAGGGATTTTTTGGTTATTTTATGAGACTTTGAGCAGATATAAAAATAAAAACTCTTACTAAATCGAATTAAAATATTTCAAATGTAATTATTTACTATAATTTTATACGGGATGTCCAACTTTTTTCCAGCAAATTTTTAGATAGTAAATGTCATTTTGAACAAAAATTTCCCTATGAACTATTATGTTTTTTCGACTCCTTAAAAAGTTACAGCAATTGGATAGAATTTTTACCATACAATAGCAAAGAAAAGCGGGTACTAAACCACTGCACGCTTTCCGATCATATGGAAAAATGCATTTCAATTTTCATCAAAATTTGGTGTTTTTCTCTGATTTAATAATAAAATTTTAAACTTTTCCTAAATTTTCACCCTTGAGCCAACGAGGGGCGCATGCAAAATTTTTTAAGGGGGTTTTATTCATTGCTGGAAAAAAAGTGGGACAACCTGTATAAAAGTTGTGGTCCAATAATTAAGTTGTATTTTACTTTACTGCATTTTTTTAAATTTGGTAGTTGTGACTAATAAATAATACGTCATTTTTAATCTAGGAGAAGCATTTCAAATTTAAAAAAAAAAACAAACTTGAAGATTGATGTTAAATATTTGGATCGTTAATTATACTAATAAAAAAATTATCGTATTAATTCCTGGTGAACTATATTTATATTTAAATAATTATAATCATAAATATATGAATCAATTTAACTCAACAATGATGGTTAAATATTGATTATTTTATGAATATAATTATTTATACCTGATGATGGGTTAGCCCTAAACTAGTCGTGTAAAGTTATAATAAAGTTGGATACAAGGAATTCTTGTTTTTTATTAGTATCACATTTCAAATTTGTTGCTCTAAAATCGACGGATTTGATTGGCTACAAGTTAGTGATTTTTCTGGTAATTTTTATAGCAAAAAAGACTTAGTTACTCCTTTGTCTTAAAAAGGGGTTATTTAAAAAAAGTATATCATTGACGACATATCGAGAATGATGATTATTCTCTTTATCGAGACTGAAAAAATATACAAGGTGTTTCTAAACATGTGTCTCATACTTCAGGAATAAATTGTTTGACTTATTTGAAGATAAAAAGTAGGAATAAAAATTTTCGCCAAATTGCTCCATTTTCGAAATGCAGGTTGTTGATTTTTTTTCAACTTTTTAACATAACATCTATGGTTCTAAAGTTAGTTTCTTGAAATTTCATACAGAGCTCATTTTTGCCAATTGTCATTGAATACAACTGCGAAAGTTAAAAAATTTAGGATGAAGTTTTTTCGTTGGTATCGACCCTTTTTACCCCCCTATTTGTTGTATCTAACGCCACTGTCCAATATAAACTACTTCCTTGGATATTTCCAAAACTTTTTCTTCTCTTAAATTTTTTGATATCTTTTTCGGTTTAAAAGTTATAATATAATATAAAAATATACAACGTTTTTTAATAATTCTTCAAAATGTGTAGCAATAAAATCTTTATTTTCAAAAAAATAAATAATTCTTTCTAAACGCAAAAGGTTAATAGGACAAAAAAGTTTTAGGAATATGCAAACTAAAAAAATTCACTTATATTTGACAGAGGCATCAAATCAAAAAATGGGGAGAGGGATGAAAAAGGGTCCATTTCACAAAAGAAACTGCACCCTAAAATTTTATTTGAATTTTCTCAAATTTAGTCAATGAAGATTGGTAAAAGTGAGAAATGTATAAAATTTCACCAAATTATCTTTAAAAATGTAGAAGTTATGTTAAAAATTAAAAAAAATAAAGAAACTTTAAAAGATTATTTTTCGAAAATAGAGCATTTTTACAAAAAAAATTATTCTTTATTTTATCTTCAAATTAGACAAAGAATCTATTCCTAAAGTTAGGGTTCCATGTTTAAAAACACCCTGTATACAGAGAGAGCCATAAAAAACGAAAACGAAATAGCTTCGCTTTTTTTGATCCGATTTGAATAAGTGATGTATCAAATTAAGGATGACTTGCAAGTAATATTTTAAGCTCGGTTTTAACTAGAACCAATTATGACATTTTTTGCATATTTCTTTCAATCATATTTTTCTAATTATATTTTAATATAATATTGTTTTATTATGTTTGGGGACGAGCTCTGCGAGTCTCGCGGATACATGCGAGCCACAAAAAGTTCTTTTACTCCGAATAAAACATGCTATTTTTTCTTCAAACGTCGAAAGTTTTAATATAGTAATGTAAAAAATATTTTTAAAAGTTGACATTTAATTTGCATGCAATGCACAATACAATGTCGGTGTATATTGGGTTGCATTTCTACTCCGCTTTTCTAATCCTTGTCAATGCAAAGTATACGCGATTCTAACCGATTTACTACGGAAATGCACGAATTCGAGCATAAAGTTAAGGAACATAAAAATGACTTATTAAAGCCTGTCAAGCATCACATAATAACGTTTTAAGAAAAATATAATTCTTTTCAATAAAATCACCTAATCGTAACACGTAGATGCGTTGTTGGATTAGCAATTTCTTAAATGAGTATTATTATGAAGAACAATGACAAACATAAACCGCAATTCTCATTTCCGAGGAAGTACTTATTTTGCACTTACGTCATTATTTCTTTGGAGGTGCGATATGCAAAATAATAAAATAAAATATTTATAAATTTGTAATTAATTACATAATTTATACATTATTTACGTTATTTTATGATACATGATGTAGGCGACTAACATTGCGTTAATTGAAAGATGACAATGACATCATTGACGGGTTGCGGGGTTGTGAGTATTTAAATTACTCAACTTGCAGAGCTTTTTAAAAGAAATGGCAACATTTCAAAAATGAGTCTTATTAAAACAAATGTATTAATTGGGGGGGGGGGGGGGGGGGTGCATTCTTCCAGAAGCCTATATTTATAAAGACTAGAAGATTTTAACGTACTAAGTGGTATTACTCACTTTTTAAAAGTTTGGAAATGAGTTTTCTTCGAGTTGTAAATCTAAAATTGTTGGAAAGTGATCATTATTTCCAAGGGAATAATAATTGGCTTTTTACGCCATTTTGACTTGATAGCCCCTCTCGCGTAAAATATGTATACATATAAGTTAATTTTTATTTAAATAAATATTTTATATACCATAAATATTCGTATATTTCCTAATAATTATGGATAAAGTTTCCAGTTTAATTATATTTTGTTTGTTTTTTTGTTCGTGAAGAATTTGTACATACCACACAAACGCAAATAAAGAGCTATGTTTTTCCCAAAAGTGTAAACCTAATTTATATCCAAGAAGGCTTATAAATAGCGTAGACCAAAATAATATTTTATCTCGACTTCATTTTAAACCCAGATGCGTTTTAATTCTTTCCATTGGCGTGCTATTTTTGAACCCTTCAATGTAATGTCGCACCCGAGGAAAAAAAGCGAAATATCGATCATTTTCCTAGGAAACGTATTTTTGTTCGTATCGTATGCGCTTTGCGATAAATTCTAAGAAACTTGTCGCATGTAACTTAAATCGTAATGCATAAATCACTTTAGTTGAAAAAAATTACAACAGGATAAAAAAATATAAATAAATTTGAATTCTTAGGACAAGAAAGAAATTATAAATATTTAAATTAGTTGCTTAAAATATAAAAGCCTGTATTCAGCGACCGTGATGAAAATTTTAGAGACGTTGTTAACGTTAAAGACGTGTTTAAAAAAATATTTCGTATGAAGAAATATTTTTCAATCACGTGTTTAACGTTAACGACGTCTCTAAATTTTTCATCACGGTCCCTGAATACAGGCTAACGTGATTAAAAAAATACTTAAAATTCATGTAAAATGCTACAAATTCCATTTAATTTTTATTCAATATTAATGTTTTTCCACGACTATTGAATAAACGATTCATAACATTTGAATTTTTGATAAGTAATGAAATTCATTACTAAATTTTTTATATTATTAAACATGCTTGGACCGTGCGCAGACCAATCATAAAACTGCAGTATTGCCAACCCATTGGGTAATGAGCAATCTATTATGGGTAATTTCATTAATCACTGGGTAACATATTGGGCAACGAGCTATGGATTATGGGTAATTTCAACCATAGAATAAAAGGAAGAAGTATAGTATTCTCAGACCTATTACGATACTCGCCTACCGGCTCGAGTCGCAATTTCGGTTTTCGTGTGTAATGGCTATCATTTCTCACTCGATGAATAATATTCTATTTTCTGAAAGGTCCACTACCATTTTTAAAACTGACATTCATCTACAGCTCATATCCCACTACATTGCTAAATAAGCGCCAAACTTATGCAAGTTTATGAAACTTTATACCGTGGGATAGGGTATAAGAGTTTACGTAAAGGCGGTAACTTAAAAAGAACAGAAAGCAATAAAAGTATTTTAGTTGAATGGTGAATAACATTAAGGGACCTCATTTTAATTTTACGACATGACTTCTTGTCAGTTTAAAGGAATAAAAAAACCCAAAGCATAAAAGAATAATTTCTTATTAATCCTTACATAACAAAAAAATTGTTTTTATTAATTTACTTCAAGGCCACTGTGATCATTTAATTCAAAAGTACACAATATTAATACAGGTATTTTTAAGATTTTCTTTAAACTCCCCTCTTTTAAAACACTATGATGATTTTTTTAAATTTATAAATACTTTTTTCTCTTATTTCCTGTCAATAAAATACAGTTCTGGTAAAAATCTAAAGTAAAATGATTCAAAATATTTAAACTATAAAATAAACTATAATAGCTTAGTTTCGACTAATCATTATTCTAAGCTTATATCTAAACTAAACATCCAGTCCCATTCACCACAAGTTTAGCAGATGTTTAACTCTTTAATAAATATCCCAAACAATGGATAAACGATCTACTAGAAGTTGCAGGATTTTTAACTTTGAAATGAATAGAGGCAATAATGTTGTAGTTACTATTGATTTAAATTACTTCTACAACACTAAAAATTAAACCAAAACATGTACATATGTATAATCCCTATAAATTATAAGGATTAATAAGTTTATTTATTAAATCTTCTTTCGGGTAACTTTTGAGAGTGATTGTAAAGCCTCGTACGCGAACGAGGCAAAGCGAGGCAATGCTTTTTCTCCTATATGTTTTTTCGTCGCACCAAATAGATAGGAGAAAAAGCATTGCCTCGCCTTGCCTCGTTCGCGTACGTGCTCAGGTGTGTACGCACCTTAAGGATTTTTTCGCAAGAAAGATAATAATCTATAATAAAATAATTTTTAATAAATCATATATATTATGTATTAAATAATGCTGTTTGTATACAAGCTGAATCAAACCAGTAGTAATAGAATTTCATTTTAAAAACATGCGAACATGAATAGGATTAAAAATATATGTTTAATCAGTTTACGAGCTTTGGATGTGTGTACTCTCACAATCTACTTGAATACTTTCTTTGTTTATACATAATCATGAACCAATTTAAATTTTTTAAAAAATTAACTACCAATTATGTATTATTATAAATAAAACAACGTTACCAAGTTTTTGCTTATGCATAAACAAGGCAAAATAAACTTAATTGACATAAAATTTATTAAAGTGGGCGTCTGCTGGTAGGATTGTGACTCAGAATGAAAATATTTTAATGCTATTTAATTTATGTACTGAATATAATGTTTAAAGATAATTTACTTAATGTTACTTTTTTAAGATGCATACATACTTCATACTCATTTAGTAGGGAATTAAAGTAATTATGTGAATCAATCCTAAATATATTCGTGCATAAAATGGTATTAAAAATAATACGTTACTTTTGAATCCCTTTAATTTTTAAAACCGTGGGGTTAAATGGTGTCAAATGTGTCAATTCGCATTAGGCTGAAAAGGGATATGATGGAATTAACCTTCTACGGCTGCAAATTAAATGGAATCGAACATTCTAAGAGTACGAATGCTTATCACGCAGGCTTTGCAATAAAAATCATTATTAGGTTATTTAATATGCTAGTATCAATTTTCAAATTTAATGGAGTTGAATATAAGTTTATTTACACGTTTTAAGTGCTTTTATAAAAAGATTTAAGTGATTTAATGCAGAAAAAAAATAATTTTAATACTGTTTAAAATTTTAGATGATATTTACTTTAACGCTATCACTTTGTTCGAATCTATTTTAGTCCGGTCAATTTAGCCCTAAAAATAGTAGTAAAGTTGCAAAAATTAGCGTAGAGCTAGAAATTGGTATGAATTTTCGGAACATCATTATAAATGAATTCTGAAAAGCCCCCATCGATCCCGTACCTGGAAAAAATTTTATTCAAGGTCAAAGGTCTTAAAAATGGGTTATTCGCGTTTTTCAGCAAAACGGTAAGTTTTATCATAAAATTAGGCCAGACGAAAATTGTAGATCATATAATTATCTATAAAAAATGACTTAATACTTTTTCTCCCAAGAGCCACCGTTTCTGAGATATAACGATTATAAAAGTTGTAATCTTCATAATATGCATAAGTACGCCACGTATACACTGAAGCTGTAATGTAATACAAGTAAAAATATTCTTCTATCGATCAATGTAAGCCATAAATCGTTCTAATCGGCATACTGGTTCGGTCAAAATTAAATATTTTCCGAATAATCAAAAATTTCATAGCAATTTCTTCGTCCAAATGTGAAATTTTAAAATTTTCAGCGGTTATTCGGTCATAACTTCTAAACGAATAAAGATATCAAAACAAATCTTTTTTTATGTGAAAGCCTACGCTAAAACCTTTAATATAAGCCATCATTTGTTAAAATCGATGAGAGGGGGACGGGGGGTATAAAAAATTGTCAAAATCGCATTTTTTACAAAGTTTTTTGCGCAATTAAAATTTTGAGTTTTTTTCCGAAATTGAAAAAAGTCAATACGTCGAGTAGTAGTACTTGATAATCTGATTCCAACGCATATTTTAGTTAGACGATAGGATTTGTCGTTACCTTACAGCGATTATTTTGGTCGCTGAGGGTTGAAAAAATACAATTTTGACTTTAATAGGTCGGTGTGAGGTGAAATGAAAAGATAAAGATTTCAAAACTTCAAACGAAGCTCATTTGATGAATACTCTTGCAGGTCACGTATAGCGATTTTTCATTTTTTGTCCCGTTTTGGCCCAATTTTCTCTACCAATTTTCTCTACGCGCCGTTTTTTATCGATATTTTTCTACGCTTTTGGAAAAAAAAAATCCCGACGCCGTTATACGCGCCGTATAAAACCGATTATTTTTCTGGGTATTAAAGGTACTTTTAGCCACAATATAAGCTGCGTTTCGTTAAAATCGGTCCAGTCGTTTGGTACCTACGATTTTTTAAATTTCGTTAAAAAATGTCCAAAATTGTACCCCGATTTTCAAACGTCAGAATATGAGACAAACACAAATTTCAAAAAAAATACGAAAATGCCACAGGATTAACCTAGGAGGGTCGGAAATTTTGGATATAGTAAATGAGGATGTGGGAAAAAATGTGGCCCGATTTGGTCGTTTCGATTCCGAACCCGGCGGAGCTACGATTTTTCAAAAGAAGCTCGAAAACAACCGCGAAAAAATTTACTTTTTCGGGAGCGCTTTTGAAAGCTTTTCCGTCGCTTAAAAAAATCCATTCTGATAGGATTATAAAACGTACATTATTTAAACAAGTAATTTAATATGAAGTAGTTTAAAATAAAAATGAAGAAGTCATGTGTGATCGATAACTCCAAAATTGTAATTTTTTTAGATTTTAAATTTCATGAATTCTTCAGTATTTTTTATCTCTGTAATCTTTAAAACAATTTAAAAATTCCATCGAAACGTAGGCGACTTATTATACTATAAATTACTTCTACAAAAGTTCGGTTGCTGTTTTATTAATCGTCTCTTATAATAATTTATTTATTAGGTTAGAGGTTAGTTTGCTTTGTTTTCATGTTAAATAAATAATAGTCTTAGTAAAAGTTCACATTATTAATTTATTTTTTATTTTTATTTTTATTTTTTAATTTTATTTTCACATTATCAATGAAATTACTGAAAAGATACATTATTGAAATACAAGCGTTTTAAAAATAAAATCTGTCAAAACTAAACGCTAAAATGAAAAATGCTTTCGACAATATTTTATTACTTATTACTTACAAAAACTTTATTGTAAAATATTTACCGATCATCTTTGTGACCTAAATCATGGCTTTTTTTGTTAAAGATCTAATATCCAAAATATGAATTTACAGAAGTACTGATTGTAATGACATACGACAAAAACTTACAGAGATAACAATCTTCATATTAAATTACATAAATAAATTATTAAAAAAATATAACAAATTACTGTGTGTTTAGTCATCAAAAGAAAATATAAAAGAAACCGACTTAATGTTGTAATCTGCAAAATTTTAGTCTAATTGTCAACTGTCATCCATAATTAGAAAATGATAAATTTTACTCTAATTGTCAGTCAGCTTTCAAATTAACCGATTAATTAATTAATTGTTTTTATGCTATATTCAGGCGATTCGGTGTGAAATTTTGTGTTAACAATTTTAGTACTGTGGCCTGTGGAAAAATCAATTCTCAATTTGGATAGGTGATTTGCAACTGATGCAAGAAGAAGTATCCGAACTACACTTGAAAACAGTGTAGCATTATTAGTATATTTTTTAATTTAAAAATTAATTATTTTGTACTACCCGAAAAATATTGAGAAACATCAATAAATGATAAACCACACGAAGTGTTTTTTAAGCCCCTTTAGTAATCTATTCCGTCTCAAAATTAATTTTTTATAACTGATTTAGTTAAAATGCAAAGACATTTTAATCCCTTATATCTTGGAAACATGAAGCAGTGATCACCTCAATGTATTATTTTAAATGTTTTAATTACTTTCTATACATGTAATTTAAGCTAAAAATAATCTATTTTTTTTTACTATTTTCTGATTACTTTATGAGTTCAATTTAATTTTCAATTAAGATTTAAAACCATTAGTTGATTTAAGGTCTTAAATAAATTTTAGGAATTGATATCATTTATTCAATAAATTTGAAGAATCTTGATTTAGAAAAAAAATCCCATTTTCCAAGAAAAGCAAATAATTAGCACTAATGACCCTTCGTTGAATTTTAACCCAATGAGCTTCGAGCTATTCTTAAAGTTTCTGCTCAGTACCTGAAGAAACTAGACATAGTGAACATTTAGAATTCGAAAGGCGATAGGGTTGGTTTAAACATCTAGTGAAACTAAATAAAAGTTAAAACCATGTCGCAATCTAACTTGTACTTGCTTCGTTTAGCTGTGATAATGGGAAGAGTGGAATCAGTCAAAATTATTTTAGAATCAAGTGTGGTTTGGGACTATGAAATTCGAAGAGAATTGCAGAAAGGTAAAATTCTCCATTGGACAGATTCAGTGGAAATACTGGATACCCTTTTATTACATGGAGCTTATGTTGATGCAAAAAATGAGGATGGTGAAACACCTTTACATGCCGCAATAGGAAAATCAAATGGATTAGAATTGGTAAAGTTATTTTTATACTATCGGGCAAGAGTAAATTCAGAAAACAAGAAAGGAAATACGCCCTTAAACTTAGCGATAATAAATTCATTGAAGAATTTAAAAATTATCAAGGAATTGTTGACACGCGGTGCGAAGACAAATCCAAAAAGACTTAATCGTTTCTATGTACGCCAAAAAATAGAAAAACGTTACATTTTATTTAAAATGTTTCTATTGAAATTTCTTCGAAAAGATTGTGAAGAAATAATACCAGACTTCGTTTTAGAAGATGCCAAAAATTTTAAATACTCACTTTCACTTTATGTAAATGCCTGTGTTTCTGAAATTATCCATATGAGTTTGAATCCAGTTAGTGATAAACTTTCATTACATCAATTTTTGTTCATCGAAAACATAACCCCAAAAGTATTCCACGATGTAAAAAGTAAAATATTTGCTCCACATACATTACGTATGTATCCGATTTTTTATGATGTTATAATAATGAAGCTAGAGAGTTTATCCCGAAGAGAAAATTTGCTACATAAAGTCGATGAGATTGTATTTTATACGATTTTGGAAGAAACCACCGAAGATGCTAAACCAAAGAAAGTAGTTCTAAATAACGATTCCGTATTAAATATAAGTAAATATTTAAAAAACAGCGATTTGACTAATTTTATGAGTGCATATATTGAGGGAGACGAAAATCTATAGTAAAACTTTTAGAAGAAAACAACCAAGTGCAGAAGATAATATAGGAGAAGTGTGATATCAACAGAATAAACGACTAAGAATTTTAATTTTTGAAGATTGTTATCCTTTTATTAATTGTAATACTATTTTTGATGATTGTAACACTGTCAATTTTAATGAAATTGTTAATACTAACTTGTGCTGTAAAAAAATTAATTTGTGCTAAAACGGTTTCACATTGGCGGGGCAACTTATAATTTTTTTATTGTAATTAATTAGTGCTTATTTGTGCCGTAAAAATTAAAATTTGTGCTTAAAGCGTTTGCAGCAAAAATGAAAAAAAAATACTGGGACCGCCAACTTCACGCTTGTGGAGCCAACTTTTAATTTTTTTAATGTCATTAATTAGTGCCTAATTTGTACTAATTTGTGCTGTTAAAATTTATGTTTGTTTTCCAACGGTTTGGGAGAAAAAATTAAAATCATGCTGGCGGGCCAACCTCAGTTTTTATTTAAATTTTTTTCATTAATTGGTGTACAATTGGTGCTTATTTGTGCTTTAATTTTTTTTGTGCTCAAACCGTTTTTGAGAAAATTTTAAATATACTCTGCTCCACAAAATTAAAGCACCTCTGAAAGTTTTTAAATAAATATTCTCTTATAATTACTTTATGTTTCACTTAAATTTTAATTGTGAGATGGAAATAGTAGAAAAAATATAAAAAGCCATACGAACCCATTTTCTAATATCAATGTTTTCTCCAAAAAAACAAAGTTATACAGCAAGTTTATTTATAGCTAAAAATGATATTCAGGGTGATTTTTATACATACCGGGTGGAAACGAAACACGGGTAACCTTTATAACTTCTATATTTATGAAAATAAAAATTTGAAATTTGACTATGTTGTATGATTCAAGAAAACACATTTTAGGCACGAAAAGTTTTTTCAATATGACTTCTGGTGTTACCGGAAGTGACATCAACTTTATTTTTATAAATATAGCACCCATCTTTTTGTTCAAAATATGAAATTATTTGATAATAAGAGTAAGTGATAAATTTTTAAATTTTTTTTTGAAATTTTGAAAAAAATTTTTTTTTATTCTTCATCCGAAATTGATAAAAACTCATTCCAAATTATACAGATACCTATGGAAACTTGTATTTTGTAAAATTATTTAAGTAGTTTTTGAGATATTAATTTATGACCTTTTTTGGATAACGTTTTTGCAAATAACTCTTAGATTTTAATACGATTAGTTTGGTATGCCATATGTGTTTTCAGTTTACTTTTGCCAGTTTTTAAAATCAAAATTATATCGATTGTGAAGATGAAAAAAATCTGAGGTGTGGGATTAAAAAGATGCTATTTAATCATTTAAATTTTAATGGAAACGTCATCTAATTTTTAATACAAAATGACTAAATATCATCTTTTAATGCCACATCTTACCATATTCACAATTAAAATTTAAGTTGTAATGCAAACTGTAGAAAAGCTCAAAAGGCTATAAGAAACCATTTTCTGGTATGAATGTTATCAGACAAAAAACAAGTATTAGATTACATTTTAAATAAAGAATGAGGTTGGCGGCATCAACGATTTTTATTTTTTCTCCCAAACCGTTTGAGCACAAATATAAATTTTTACAGCACTAATTAATGACATTAAAAAAATTTAAAAATAAAAACTTGGCCCCGCAAGCATGAAGTTGGCGGGGTCAGCATTTTTTTTTTCATTTTTGCTGCAAACGCATTACGCACAAATTTTAAACTTTAAGGCAAAAAAGCACTAATTAATTACAATAAAAAAATAAAAGTTGGCCTCGCCAGCATGAAGTTTGGGGGGGGGGGGGGGGGGGGGGTCAATTATAATTATAGATTTTTCTCCGAATTTTGTATTTATTGGTTTCTAAATGTCCTTTTAATTTGTTAATAATAGGATTTACGCAGGTACTTAGCGTCACTAAGAATCGTATAACTTTTATTTAAAACATTTTTCTGTGAAATGCTTAATTTCCTAAATAAAGCAGCGTTGCCGAAGTTTATGTACTGTAAATTTAAACCCTTGTAACTTTCAAACTGCTAACTTTAGAAAAATAAAAAATATGTTCCGTAAACATCTGTAGGCAAGCTATAATAATATGTAATAAAAATGGGTAGTCACTATTTAAAATAAGTTAAGAGATTATCGGCTGCCCTTCATCTTGTTGTTCAAGGTCATGGGCAATATTTCCAGAAAGTGCGTCATTAAGAATCGTACAACTTTTATTTGAAACATTTTTCTCAAAAATGTTTCATTTCAAAAATAAACGAGCGTTGTCGAACTTATTGTTCACCCTGTATACTCGACTAGTGAAACGATTTTTTTTCTATTTTGCGCTTTTTACCTTTTACAAAAAATAGTAACTAACCTATACTTACCGTATCATCTATTTAATGTATTAAAGCCTTATATTTTTAGGATGCAGGCACTTTTAAAAAAGTTATTAAATAAAATAATATTTTTTCGAATAATATAATCAATAAAACACAAAATTTGGGTTAAGTTTTTATTATGGTAATTAAGTCTTAAACAATAGTTGAAAAATATTTTTCACTAATTAACAACAATTATCAAAAATAGTATTATAATTATTAAAAGGATAACAATCTTCAAAAATTAAAATTCTTAGTCGTTTATTCTGTTGATATCACACTTCTCCTATATTATCTTCTGCACTTGGTTGTTTTCTTCCAAAAGTTTTACTCTAGATTTTCGTCTTCCTCAATATATGCACTCATAGTCAAATCGCTGTTATTTAAATATTTACTTATATTTAATACGGAATCGTTGTTTAGAACTACTTTCTTTGGTTTAGCATCTTCGATGGTTTCTTCCAAAATCGTATAAACTACAATCTCATCGACTTTATGTAAGAAATCTTCTCTTTGCGATAAACTCTCTAGCTTCATCATTATAATATCATAATAAATGGGATACATTTTTAAGATATCTTCAGCAAATAATTTATTTTTTACATCGCGCAATACTTTTGGGGTAATATTTTGGATGAACAAAAATTGATGTAATGAAAGTTTATCACTAACTAGATTCAAACTCATATGGATAATTTCAGAAACACAAGCATCTACATAACGTAAAAGTGAATATCTAAAATTTTTGATATCCTCTAAAGCAGGGTCCGGTGTTATTTCTTCACAACCTTTTCGAAGAAATTTCAATACAAACATTTTAAATGAAACGTAAAGTGACTTTTTTTCTATTTTATGGCGAACATAGAAACGATTAAGTCTGTTTTGATTTATCTTCGCACCACATGTCAACAGTTCCTTGATAATTCTTATATTCTTCAAAGAATTTTGTATTGCTAAATTTAAGGGCGTATTTCCTTCATTATTTTTTAAATTTACACTTGCCCGATATTTTAAAAATAACTTCACCAGTTCTAATCCATTGGATTTTCCTATTGCGGCATGTAAAGGAGAATCACCATCCTCATTTTTTGCGTCAACATAAGCTCCATGTATTAAAAGGGTATTCAGTATTTCCACTGTGTCTGTCCAATGTAGAATTTTACCTTTCTGCAATTCTCTTCGAATTTCATAGTCCCAAACCACACTTGATTCTAAAATAATTTTGACTGATTCCACTCTTTCCATTATCACAGCTAAACGAAGCAAGTACAAGTTAGAATGCGACATGGTGTTAACTTTTATTTAGTTTCACTAGATGTTTAAACCAACCCTATCGCCTTTCGAATTCTAAATGTTCACTATGTCTAGTTTCTTCAGGTACTGAGCAGAAACTTTAAGAATAGCTCGAAGCTCATTGGGTTAAAATTCAACGAAGGGTCATTAGTGCTAATTATTTGCTTTTCTTGGAAAATGGGATTCTTTTTCTAAATGAAGATTCTTCAAATTTATTAACTAAATGATATCAATTCCTAAAATTTAATTATGACCTTAAATGAACTAATGGTTTTAAATCTTTATTGAAAATTAAATTTGTACTTATAAAGTAATCAGAAAACAGTAAAAAATATTAAAAAAATATATTATTTTTAGCTTAAATTATATGTATGTATTTAATATTAAAATAAAAAACTCACTCTTTTTAAAGATATTTAATGGGCCAGAACGTTTTCGTCAACCAATGTTGACATTTAATGCCATTGATAATATCTTTAAAAAGAGTGAGTTTTTTATTTTAATATTAAATACTAATTAATTAATTTTAGATCACATATTAATTATATGTATGTACCTATAGATAGTTTTTAAAACATTTAAAAAAATACATTGAGCTGATCACAACTTCATGTTTCCAAGATATAAGGGGTTAAAATGTCCTCATTTTAACTAAATCAATTATAAAAAAATAATTTTGAGACGGAAAAGATTAAAAAAGGGACTTAAAAAACCCTTTGTTACAGTGGTTTATTATTTGTTGATGTTTCTCAATATTTTTCGGGTAGTTATAACTCACATAATAATTAATTTTTAAATTCAAAAATATAATAATGATACTGCACTGTTTTCAAGTGTAGTTCGGATACTTCTTTTTACATCAGTTGCAAATCACCTATCCAAACTGAGATTAACAATTTTAGTACTGTGGCCTCTGGAAAAATCAAATCTTCAGTTTGGATAGGTGATTTGCAACTGATGCAAAAAGAAGTATCCGAACTACACTTGAAAACAGTGCAACGCTAAAAATAATCTATTTTTTTACTATTTTCAGATTACTTTATAAGTACAAATTAAGTATAAATACAAATTAATTTTCAATTAAGATTTAAAGTCTTAATTGAATTTTAGGAATTGATATCATTTAGTTAATAAATTTGGAGAATTTTCATTTAAAAAAATAATCCCATTTACCAACAAAAGCAAATAATTAGCACTAATGAGTTGATGGACCCTTTGTTGAATTTTAGACCAATGAGGTTCGAGCTATTCTTAATAATGATAAGTTTCTGCTCAGTACCTGAAGAAAGTAGACATAGTGAACATTTAGAATTCGACAGGCGATAAGATTAGTTTAAACATCTAGTGAAACTAAATTAAAGTTAACACCATGTCGCATTCAAACTTTTACGTGCTTCGTTTAGCTGTGATAAAGGGAAGTGTGGAAACAGTCCAAAGTGTTGTAACGGTTCAAAATTTGATTGTCCAGTTTTCGGATGTTTGGGCAACCAAGCGAGCGTCACAACGTTGTGTTGGTGGCCCATTTTTCGCTTTTCGCATTCCCTGATTTGAGTCCCAAAAGGAAAAAAATAGAATTGCGACCGTTTAAGGTAATTGTTGTACTCACTTGCCCTAGAGGTTAATTCTTCCGTTCGCCGTTCTTTGTGGATTCCTTGTGGAATTTTTGTATCTTGTAACTTTCGTCCTGTTTTGTTATTTTTATTCCTGTCTCTATGCGTCACGGTTGTCCTGGTTAGTATTTCGCACGATCGTTGGTCATTGTTGAATAAGGACTACACTCAATTACACTCAACTCATTTTTTAAATCGACGTCGCTATAGGTATTTTGGTTTTTAAAATGGGTTGTTTACGTTTGAGGTCGTTATCAGCTGTTAGATCTCAGCAGGGATTTTGAATTTTGACGCAGTGATACCAGCAGCCGTCTGGATGGTGCTGCCCTCATGAAATTTTCTGGGAAATTTGGAAATTATTACAACAATTTTTGGAACGGCCACTTTTGATTCGAACTCGATCTAGTGAAGTATTAATCTTCAATAGTGCCTTCGGTGTTCCTAGCTTCCGACTTTTGTGGTTTTTGTGAAATAAATTAATTGTGTCCTATTGGATTATTGAATTGGGGAACAATACAGTATATTTACTGGATCTAATTTTTGCAAATACGCTACCAACAACGCAGGTGCAGACGGCTTGGCCGGATCTTGGAAAAGTCGCGCGGCGTGGGCCCGCCATATTTAATTACTTGAAGGTAAATTTATTTTGGAGTTCGGCGGTGGATCGAGACCTATTACATGAGTGGTCCTTTAATTGTGGATTTCGTTCTGTTGTCGTGGATGAGTCCATTTTGTTTTTTTTTGAAGGCGTGTTAAATGGAATTAACGAACAATTTTTATTTAAGGCCAATTACATATCTGGTAAGTCTTCAAGTTTCTTGGTTCGTAAGGAGTTGGAATTATCGTCATAATTTTAGGCCTTTTGTAACCGGGGCTTGAAAACTTTGGTTGTGGACGAATTATTGGCGTCCTCCTTGGATAACAGGAGTATTGCTGGATTCCTGAAACTTGGTTCCTGATATCTGGAGTATTGGGTACTTGTGTTTGGAGTTATTGTTTAATTTTGGACCCTGGAGTTAAAAGTTTTATGTCAATTCATCCGACGCTAGAGTTTAAAAGGTCAGGTGTCCTTCCATCTTTATTTCATTACGCTGGGCTGGCGTCATTGGACCGGAGTGCAGACCCCAGTTGAAATTAGAGTCACTGTTTTTTTTTTATTTAACAATATTTTTAAAAGTTTCATTATTACCATTTTGCTATATTTAACCTTAAACATAGCAGTGCAGTAATTAATTTACACTTAGTATTGTTTTTTTTTATAACCGTACGAAATAGTAAAACTGGTTTTTGCGAATAATTGACATAAGATTAGATATAGTAGAGTAATTAAATGTTTTTTTAAATTTATATATATATATATATACATTTTTTTTGCATAACAATTTAGACATTTTAGTTCTAATTAATTTTAATCACCTGTAAAGGGCGGGTAAGCTTACACTCTCTATTAATTGATGTCACTGAGTACCTTTAATTTGTCATATATATTTATCTTGTTGGCGCATGCCATATGTATATGTAGCCCTATTCATACGGGCCTCAATACTTAAGTGTAGGCGCAATTGCACTAGGTGCCTATTGGAACCATTGATATATATAGTTGTCAACAAACTTTAGGATTGTTCATCGGAGTCGCTGCCAAGGGTTTGTTTTTTTTGTAGTTGCTGTACGGACAACAGAATTCGTGTTTGGTCTGTTGCCCGGATTTATTACAACATAGTAGGTTGGTAATACCATTCCAGGCACGTGGCGCCCAATATCAATTTTATTATTTTATTTACCCCACCCTTCTCCTCTGAGTTTGTCATTAGGGGTTGGTAGACCAACAAATTGTGCCAACGGATTCTAGTGCGTCGCAGTGTTTTAGAATCAAGTGTGGTTTGGGACGATGAAATTCGAAGAGAATTTCAGAAAGGCAAAATTCTCCATTGGACAGATTCAGTGGAAGTACTGGATACCCTTTTATTACATGGAGCTTATGTTGATGCAAAAAATGAGGATGGTGAAACACCTTTACATGCCGCAGTAGGAAAATCAAATGGATTAGAATTGGTAAAGTTATTTTTATACTATCGGGCAAGAGTAAATTCAGAAAACAATAAAGGAAATAAGCCCTTAAATTTAGCTATACAAAATTCTTTGAAGAATATAAAAATTATCAAGGAATTGTTGACACGCGGTGCGTAGTTAAATCCAAAAAGACTTAATCGTTTTTACGTAGAAAAAAGGTCACTTTACATTTCATTTAAAATGTTTCTATTGAAATTTCTTCGAAAAGATTGTGAAGAAATAACACCGGACCCTGCTTTGGAGGATGCCAAAAATTTTAGATACTCACTTTCACGATATGTAGATGCCTTTGTTTCTGAAATTGTCCATATGAGTTTGAATCCAGTTAGTGATAAACTTTCATTAGATCAATTTTTGTTCATCGAAAATGTAATCCCAAAAGTATTCCACGGTGTAAAAAGTAAATTATTTTCTCAAGATATATTAAGTATGTATCCGATTTGTTATGATATTATAATAATGAAGCTAGAGAGTTTATCCCAAAGAGAAGATTTGCTACATAAAGTCGATGAGATTGTAGTTTATACGATTTTGGAAGAAACCATCGAAGATGCTAAACCAAATTCCGTATTAAATATAAGTAAATATTTAAATAACAGCGATTTGTCTAATTTTATGAGTGCATATATTGAGGAAGACGAAAATCTAGAGCAAAACTTTTGGAAGAAAACAACCAAGTGCAGAAGATAATATAGGAGAAGTGTGATATCAACAGAATAAACGACTAAGAATTTTAATTTTTGAAGATTGTTATCCTTGTAATAATTGTAATACTATTTTTAATTATTGTTGTCAATGACTGAAACATATTTTTTAACTATTGTTTAAGATTTCATTACCACAATAAAAACTTAACCCAAATTTTATGTTTTATTGATATAATAACTTTTTAAAAGTCCCCATATCCTAAAAATATAAGGCTTTAATACATTAATTAGATAATACGGTAAGTATAGGTTAGTTACAAATTTTTATAAAAGGTAAAAAAGCCCAAAATAGAAAAAAAGTAGTTTCATAAGTCGAGTATATAATATATAGGATTTATGATAATTATATTTGGCTGGTTATTGATTCCTTGAAATTTACACCCCCGGTCGTAATTATATTATAATTATCCTAATCCCTTGAATTTTTTCCTCGCAAGGACTTAGCAGGTATAAATTAGACATATCCTTATTACTAAGTCGATAAGGTTCATTTTCGCATTTGCTTTGCGAGGAATCAAACTATGAATTTATGGACCCCAATTATCCCTTTGAGGATTTATTTTTAGTTAATTACCTCGAGGAAACGTAACCGACTCCACGGTACGTGAAACAACCTTTAAGGCTAAATACCTGCGTTAATCCAATTATTAAAAAATTAAAAGGAAATTTAGAAACCAATAAATACAAAATACGGAGAAAAATCTATAATTATAATAACAAAAGCCACATCCATTTAATTATTCGATCCTTCAGTATAAATTTGTAATTAATATATTTGAGTAAAGGAAGTTTACCTGTTTCAAAACACAAAAATTATATTTCGAGTTATAGAAAAATTCGAATTAAGGAAATACGAGATATAGAAACATTTTTATATAAAAAAAGCCTTCCATCTGAACTAATTTTTAGGTAGTTGTGGCAATCGGAATCGCTGGTGCTTGTAAGCGTGATTAACTTAGCAAAATCACAGTAGATGATATTGAAGATCGGCAGTCTGTTATTCTCATTACGATATTAACTTCAAAAACATATGTTGCTCGAACTTTCACAATAATCGAGAGACCTGAGGTGGGATGTTGTTTCTATCTTGATATTTATCCAGCTTGATAAAACTCAATAGGGGATTATTCTGGAATCACACGACACAACTTCCTATACGGCATGACAAGAACAGACCCTTATTTTTGCATTTGAATGACTAGGATAGAATGACTGATTTTTATCAACTAGGGGTGCGTTCCACTAAAGACTCGCAATGCTCATGACGACCGTAAAGTCATTCCACATAAGACCGCGGTTGTTTCTTTCGTGCATAAAAACGTCATCGATGGCGACCGCAAGAAGATCACAATGATCGTATTTATTCGTGGGTTTCTGTGGTCGTTTGTTGAATGGGGACGTTTTGAGCTAGTGGAACGGGAAAATTTTGCGGTCGTGGGCTTTAGTATTCATTAGTGGAACGCGCCCTAGGAGGAGTGATTGAAATTTGGTCCCAACAATTTCCGCCATTTAGGTGACATACTGTGTATGTTTTGTTTTGTACCATGCAAAAGTTTGTTACTTAATCTTTATACTAATAAATAATTAACAACAAATTTGAATTTCGATTCATTCCTGAGCCATTTTAAAATTATAATATTATATGTTATTTACCACACTGACGAAAAAAAAACAATTTTTATAGCATTAAAAAAGATTTATAGGAAAATATATTATTTGTGGTAAGTACTAACTATATTTTATCCTATTTAGATGAGACTATAATATAAACCAACCTGTATATTACGATATTATAAAATAATAAGCTCGAATTAACCGACCATATTTTGCGCACTGCAGACTGTTGAATAAATTACTTATGCAAAATGTATTGCAATCAAAACAAGCCTTGCAACATTATTATAATAAATGGTTAATAGTAATAATATATTTGTATACCAACCTAAGCTTTCTACGTCGTTAATGTTGAAAGACAATATCAAATTCTCCATTTCGAATTAAATATGAAACTGGGAACATTCTGCCTTTAGACATTTAAACAATTTTTTATCAGTGGAGATAAACATTCAATTAATAATTTTACCAAAAAATAAATGCGAGTGTACCTATTTGTGGTTATGTGTTAATAATATGGCTTTTTTTTAATAATAGCAAAGTATAAAAAATAAATTTAAACATAGTATTAGTATCGGAGAGCTGAAAAACTGTGATTAATGGATACTGCCAATGTAATCACCGAAACGATTGACACAGCGCATTGCCACCCCTTCCAAACGGCTTATCGAGAAAACAAATGAGTTATGGGAAACGTTAATTTGAAGCCCACAGATACTTAATTTATCTCCCCTTTTTATCTTTCTCATTATTTATTAACGAGTATCCTAATTTATAAGACTTGGCGAAAAATAGTGCAGGACAGCACTAAGCTTTGATTGATTTACATAATTAAATTGCTATTAAACTTAGCCTTCCTTCCTTACTGGAAAAATATTTTTAAAGATTCTCGTTCTCGTATTTTCTATGTGAAAAAAGAACAAAACTTTATATTTTAACCTCAATAATTTTCAAGATGAGATAAAAATACAAATACTTTTAGAGAAAAGAAATGCAAATCATACCTACCACTTTCAATTAAAATATTCAATAAAATGTCAAAATTTATTAAGAAATTCTTATTCGGGTGCGCTGTGTTTGTTTTTATGCTTTTTAACCTTTTATGTTTTTTTTTTAATAATATTAAGGCTCATGTATTTTATGTAATATTTGACATATACAGGGTGTCCCTTAAAGGTCTGTATAAAATGATACTACGTGCTATGAAGAAGATTCAAGTGAGCAGTATGTGATGCTGATGAGTGCTAATAAGCACGAAACGCAGCATGCACCACATTGAAAACATGTGTAATTGTTGCTTGCTACACCTTGCCACTAAAAAGGTAAATCAAAGGAATCATCCTTTCATTTAATTATTAAAAAAAAAACTAAGACTAGTAAACTACTATTTAAAAGATAATTTGCTGTCACAAGATAAGTATTTACTGTAGTGAGGATGAATGACAATTTATAGTAAGTATAGAATAAGAATTGTGTCACTTTCAAAAAGTGTACATACGTGAATTTTATCTAAATGTATTTATTGATGAAAATCTCATGCTACTCAAAGGGGAACTTTATTTCACACAATTTATTCCCTCAAAAAGACAAAGGTTTGATGTAATTTTTCTTGCTTTGTGTGCTTGTGAAACTCGATATATTTTAAATTTTATCATATGCTTTGGTATAGGAACTGACATCTGGTGACTGATAATGTGCGTGCATCCAGGAATATTGTAAAATCACGCGCAAAGATATCGAGGACACAAAAGAAACATACTAACCTAATAGCAAGCGATTGCAAATGAATATGTCTATTATGTCCTCGATATCTTTGCACGTGATTGTACTTAGTCTCATGGAAGACTACGTTATGTTAGCCACACTCTCTATACAAATAACTGATATACTAAACCAACTTATAAAAATTTACATGGTCCAATAAAAAACAAGTATGTGACTCAATAAAACAAACAAAGAAAAACATTTCAAAAAAATGAAATTAAAGTTATGTTACATCTTAGTGAAGCAGAAATCTGCTCCTCAAATAATTTACTTGCACTCATGGCGAGGCAAACGAGAAATTAGTTTCTGGAGTACGTTTCATGGTTTTATGGCGCGTACACATCTGAACACTTAACTGAACGAGGCAAGGCGAGGCAATGTTTTTCTATCTGCTTCTACTTTATTTTTGATTGACATTTGCGTACTACCAACTTTAAAAAATAAGTTTTACTATTCAGTAAAGCACCGAAAGCGGTGCTTTACTGAATATTATAGCATCGCTTTTAGTTCTTTACTAGTCATAGTTGTTTTATTGGGAAACATTTTTATTGCATTTACATAAAAACGCTGGAAATAATAAACAAACTAAAATACGATGTATTGTTTATACCAGAAAACATATTATGTATGTGGCACTATGAATTATCCTTGTTTTGAAATACCGGGTGGAAATGAAAACCGGGTCACCTAGATAACTTTTTTATCTATGAATAGAAAAATTTGAAATTTGGCTATGTTCTATGGTTCAAAAAAACAAATTTTATGTGCATTTTTTATTTTCGAAATCACAATACTAGCTATTAAGTATCTTTATTACAGGCACATGCAAAATAATACCCCTACATATGGGGTACCAAAATAATCGTTAAAAAATTCTCTTTTTAAAAAGTCGAATGACCCGGCATCATTGCATTTAAAAAAAGTGAGATATTTGATAATATCTTCATTAACTAAGTTTAAAAATTAATAGTTCAAAAACCACTTAATTTTTTTTTCAAATTACAATTTTATTTAGGTATTTGAATTATTTATAATTAGTTTTGGTACTTTTCACCGACTTCGAAAACCTTTTTTTTTTTGAAAAAAATTTTTTATACAAAAAAAATAAAAACTAATATCTCAAAAATACTTCTTTTTTAAAAGTATTTTATGCCATGAATAAAAATATGGGATGTTACATTTAAAAAAACAAAGTTCATGGTGTTTCCGGTGAAGCCGGAAGTGATTTCGAAAATAAAAAATGCACATAAAATTTGTTTTTTTGAACCATAGAACATAGCCAAATTTCAAATTTTTTTATTCATAAATAAAAAAGTTATAGAGGTGACCCGGTTTTCATTTCCACCCGGTATATCACAGAAAATAGGTTTTTTGGGTTTGAGTAATCAAATCTTGTTCTAATATTGTTATTGTAATTTTGGTTTGACTTACTTTTTGTATGTAAAATTATTTTAATAATTGTTTTTAATATTATTTATTATGTTTTAAATAAAAGTGTACCAGATTTCAATCTATTGGATTTTAAAATAAATCATGATGCACACATTTGCATTATGCTATTTTCCACGGATATAGGATGATGTAACCACCAGATGATTCATGATCTGGATTTTTATTAGAGGTTGTCTTTAATTTTCCAGGTGAGAAAATTTAATTTTTCCTTTTATTTGCAAAAAAAAACTCTTGTATACTATACATGGTGTTCCAAAATTAGACTGACAACGATGAACTGGAGATAGTAGGCCTAAAAATGAGTTGATAATCTATATTAAAAAATGCATCCCTGAGCCCGTATAAGCCTCCAAGCTTTATGTTTTAAAATAGATTTTTTTTATTGCGACTACAGTTGTAAAGATTTTTTAATGAAATTTTATATACGTGCATTTTAATACTGAACTCTCAATTGGTAAATATTTGCCAATCCTCGACTTGTGTAAATGGTATTGAAAAAAAGAAGACGATATATAAATAACAGTCAAAAAATTATTTTTCGTATTTTTGACATTTCTTCTTTGAAAATTTTATCGTGCGGTTAAAACTACCCATAATTCATTGTTCGTTACCCAATATGTTGCCCATTGAATAATGAAATTAGCGATAATCAATGGATTATTACCCAATAGGTCTTCAATTGAACAATAAAATTCAGCTTTGTGATTGGTTTGAGCATGTTGAATAATGTCAAAAATTCAAACGTAATGAATTGTTTATTCAATAGTCGTGCAAAAAGCTTTTTTTTAACCTCAAAACACCCACTTCATTTATTCAGTAGGTATTAATTGCATATTAGTATATTCATTAAAAGTGAATCTAATTGTTAAATTTAAGCTTTTCTAAATTTTTTTAATTCATTCAAAAGCAGCACATCCTAACAAAATTCGTAGTGGGCAAAAACATTTCTCTTGAATTTCTCTACAGAAACAAATAATTTTTAAATTTTGAATAACTAAAAAGTTCTTAAGTATTTTATATCTACTTCTACTATTCAACACCATTTAGAAAAGTCTAGGTGTGGTATGTTTTTTACTTTTATTTTTAGGTCTACTATTTCCAGATAACCGTTGTTGGCCGAATTATGGAACACTCTGTAAGTATAAATCATTAAATTCCAAGCAAAAGCCGGCAATCTCCCAGTATTTTTATTTTTATTTAATCATGAAACTGACACAAACAAATTTCTTTTAGTTTGTGAATTTTAAGTAGTTACGCGAGAAAAATTACTAGTCTAATGCATTTGAAAATTTTCATCAATATGTCAATGGATAAAATTGCGATACATTTGGAATAATTGTGTATAAGAACATCTTAAGTATGGATTTGAATATAGGTATTTAAGTTTAATTTGCGATAATTAGGATAGGCTCAATATTTTACAAAATTTATTTACTACCATCTTCCCTTTACTAAATACATGCTATTTTCTGAAAATTGAATCACTCCTAAATATTGTATTATAAAATTTATAAATGTTTTTACGAGACCCAAAATATTAAAAGAAGACGAAAATATGCTTAAACTAAATTAAAAATAAAATCAATAAATAAAAAAAAATTACAAAAATTGCCAAGTCGGCATAAAATCACCTTTTCACCACCACGGGCTTTCACTTATATTGATTAAATAAAGAGGCAACTGCTGACCGAATTAAAAATTAAACAAAATATTTACACGCATTTTTTTTTGCAAAAAAGTTAAGTAAACACTTATCTTCGGGCAAGCAATATGCCTATTACCATGGAGTATGGATACAATACTTGTATCCATATTCCATGCTATTACAGACATTAATTAGTATACTTTCTGATTTCTCAGAAAAAAATTATGAATACAATTTTGAACACTTTGTAAACTCAAAACAAACTTTAAAAATGTATCTATAATTAAGGTGTTTAATTTGCTTAAAGTATAAAATTAGCAGAAGAAGTTTAAAATGTTGTGCTTTTCTTTTTTAGTACTTCAGATATATTTAAGAGCATCTTCCTAGACACTCGCGATAAATTTTCCATTGGAGATAATAACAAGGAATAGAAAATCCATCCCACTTTTCTAGAGCTTCTTTGAAAAGTATAACCAAATAACTGATAATTAATGCGAATCCCTAGAGGGCGCGCGAGTTTGGGAGGAAAATTTTTAAAAAATCATGAAATCGAGCATTAGTTCTGCAGTCATAACTCGAGTTTCCCTCGTTAGATTTTCATTTTTTTTTTCAGATTTATAATCTAAATTGATTAGGCTACATCCTGCCATAGAGTTATTTTCTGCAACCTAGCACAAAATTAATTAGAGGGGTCCAAAGTTAATGTACTTTTAGATCATTACATTTTTTTGTACATTCTCCATTTTTTTTGCTTCTGGCAAAAATTAAAGAAATGAATTCTAAATCATACACAACAAAAATTATACAAAAATGTTATTCGTACTAGGTTTTATGACTGCAGAACTAAATCACTATATTTTCCGTTTAGGAAATTGCTCTTAATGTTAAATTTAAAACCAATTCTTCATAATGAACCTGAAAATACTGCCGTCTTAACTTAAAAGCCAGCAACTCCAATTTGTTACTTTCGAGAAAACGCACATAAAAATCACATAAATTCCAAATTAAAAAAATGGATTTAGTGGCTTTTATGTTAGATCCGCAGAATTGTTCTACCTTACTTTAAATTTCTTATTGCAACAGCAAATTTACTGAAACACATTGTATATATTTTTTACTCACCGCCTTCTCCACCGAGTTGATGGGAGTCGACATCCCATCTCGTGTTTACCTTTTGTTTTATAGATGTTATTTCGAAATAGTCACTTATTAATTATTTCTTAACAAAAACAAAATTACGAAACATGTAAGTGGTAAACAGTTTTGTGTTTCTGATGAGTTATTAAATCGACGGAGTCATTCAATAACAAAAGATTATTTACCAATGTATGAAATTGGGATACACAAAGCGGAATTTGGTATATTCAGCCATTTCTAATTTTCTTTGTATAAAAGATATTTAGTAATATTATACAAGAATGATAAAACAATAAAAGTTTACTTCAATAAATTTAGAATTACCTCAATTAACCCATTAAGAATATTTCTTTTGTGTCCTCGATATCTTGTCGTGATTGTATTTTATTCCAGTGGCAGATCAAGAGTAAAATTCTACTGGGGCGATGGGTAATTATACAGATTATCCCACTTTTATCAGCAATTATTTTAAACAGTAAATGTCATCCAGGAAAAAAATTTTAACAACAAATTTTTTCCCCCGACTCCGAAAGAGTTACAGTTATTTTGCAAGTTCAAAACTTTAATGATTTTTGGGGAGACCTGTATAATTTTTTTTATTATCAATATTTTTGTTAGAACCAAAAGGATTTTGTCTTTAAATTTTATCCAGATATGTTAATTTTAATGCTGGTCCTTCTTAGTTTTAAAAACTATCAAAAATTCAATTAGGTGAAAAGAAAATCTAAAGTATACTTGAGTTAAATTTATAAAAATAACAAAAACAAGGAAATTACATAGGTTGTTCCACAAAATTCATAAGAATTTTAAAATTAAAACTTACTGTAACTCTTTTAGTTCATAGAAATTTTTTGTTCAGAATCTACTTTTTTGAAAAAATTTGCCCTACGATAGCTACGCCACCCTGTTTTACTTAACCTAAAATTAAAAAAGGATATATTTGTAATATTGGCTAGTATTAATCTTGAAATTCAAAAGTTGCCTATCCTCCCTCGGAAGTATTTTGGAAAAACTTTTCTTTTTTTATGCACTCCAGTTAAGAGGGTTTTCACGTTCAAAGTTTTTAACTGTCAAAATTCTTACGTTTTTTCTAATATTTCTAGTTTTTATGGATTATATTAAAAAGAGCATCCACAGCCTGATGAAAAACTTCATCAAGCTTCCAGCAACTTTCATAATAATTTTGAAAATCATACCGTAATTGCTTAAAAATCCATGGTGTCTAAATTTATGAATAATTGAAATTACGCGCTGATCCAAAAAGTATTTGGGTTCTTGAAAATTTTATTGGAAACTGGATAAAACAGAAGAAAATATGCATATTTTCTGGTGTATCCACCACTACTTTAATCAAGATTTTTAATAGTATTTCATATAATAAGTAATAACTCAACTTCTCTGGAAAATATCTATTGTCCATCGGAAATCATAATTATTAATGAGATAAAAATTAAAATCCAATGATAAGGTTTTGACTTTACATCCAAATATATGTATAAAATAATAAAACAACATGAGGTACTAACAATATTTTTAATGCCAAAAAAGGAAGGAAACGAATTTTAGATAAAATAAATCTTAATTTAATTCCTGAACAAGAAGCATTAAGTATGCAAAACATTACTTATTCCTCCTGAAACACTACGTATACCTACATATAATCATTTCTTTTCGAATACTTAGTCAGGATAATAAACTTTATAATCAACTTAGATGTTACTACTCGCATTAAATCACCAGGTAAATTAACATTTATTTTATTACATCATTAATTCCCCTTTAAAATTTTTTATTCCGCTCATGCAGGTTTAAATCTTGTAATCTTTGCATTAAAAATATTGATATAAAACCGTTAGGAAAATAGAGATAGCACTTGATGTGAACTACGCCGTTTGTTTAAAGTGCGTGGCGGAATACAAACAACCTGCTTAAGAGATCGTCGGAAAAGCACAATTTGTATGTAAAGGGGACCCACATGGATGCTTTAAAACAAATAAACATTTCACACGCCAAATAGAAGAATATTAAAAATTTTAATAGGGTACAGTTCTTTTAGGAAAATTTAATATTGTAATTTAAAATTGATAACACCTTTTAAAATTTATTAAGGAATAAATTGAACTCGAACGTGTTGAATACAAAACCTTTCCTAAATTATTATCAACTTATCAAATAATTAATCATTATTATAAACGTCAATAACAGTCTGTGTTATAAAGAGAACGAAATGATATTTACTTTACTTCAGAAAACCAGCGATTGATATACAGGATGTCTCACTGAAAACTTCAAACTGCGATTGTTTTGAGCTTAGTACATATTTTTCAATGAAATATTGGTAGTTGTTAATCTGTTTTTCTATTGTTGTCACACCCAACTAACTACCACAACAATTGCCATTTCCTAACGGGATATTCCTGCGCTGTACCTACATTTATGTAGATATCGGATACCGTTTCCTGAAAATTAATTTTCGCATTTGTGCCTCGTAAGAAGCCAGTACTGGTTTTGGTAGGCTATCTTTGCAATAGCTAGTACGCTAATTCTTACACCACCCAACGTGTTTGTTAATGTCAGCTTCTCCATCGCTTTGTACTCAGTGTCCTCCAGCTGCAAATAATACTTTACTAGACTCTCATAGAAATGTTGATACATAATCTTTCCTAACTAAATTCGCACTTGCTCCACTAATTTGAAAGACAATCTACTGAAGTTTTTCTCTGTCATTGTTTCTTTACTCAGAAGTAGGTATTCGTCCAGAATCTTTGGCTGAAGACCGCTTTCGAATTGTTGCAGAAAATCCGTATCGGACATTTCCTTGTTATATTGATATCATCATCCTCTCATTGGTGTCTGCATTTTAGTTCCTCCCTCTCTCTTGTGGCTTGTTCTACTCCATATTCTTTTAGCAAGTCTTCCTTCACTAATATGCATGACTTCTTTTCGTTTGCCTCCAAGCTAGCATATTTTTCGAACCATGTATTCCCTGCCTCTTCCAGGAACGAAAACGAGTACCCGATTTTCAGATCATTGTATCAGCCGTTAGCGATTGCTGTCATTTCATATGGGAAGAAGCGAATGTAGCGTTGATGCAGTCAACGCTGGGGTTAAATGTGGGGGGGGGGGTGAGAAAAACTTTGGCACCACTGAAAATCGAGCTGATGAAATCGCCTCTTTGGTTGTTGCTTCGGCCATGGTTGATATTTCGTTTCTAAGAATTATTGTTTTTTCTTCTTTAAGATCCACAACTGTTTGATCTACCAAAGAATTTTCTTGGGTTTTAAACGTAGCGTCTTCACTATGTTCAGACCCACTTTCGTTTTTTACGACTTCTTTGCCTTTTTCGGAGTACCTGAAAAACTCCTTAGTTGATACCTAGTAGTTTCTCTATTTGAGTAATTCATGAAAGAGAAAAAAAAATTTAAATAGTAATATAATAAATAATTTTAAAATTTAACATTTAATTTACATACAACACACAATGCAATGTTAGTGTATATTGGGTTGCCTAAAATTCATTTCTACTCCGCCCTTTTATACCTTGTCAGTGCAAAGTAGTAATTTCTACTACTATGCAGTACAAAGTGACCATAGACTCAACGAACATAAAAAGTGACATTTTAAAGCCTGTCAAACGTCACAGAAGACTGTACTTTAATGAAGAAAAAAGTATATTACAAAACGCTTTTCATAAATGGGATATAGTAGCACTCAACTAAAATTGTAGAGAAGTGTTTTGAAACCATTTTTGTATATTTATGTTAAAATAAATCATCGCCATTTAAAACTTGAAGAGATCAATAAAAACACTTTAAGCAAAATATGTGTTTGTTTTTAAGAAATATAAGATTACATAATAAAAAAACTTAAGTTTGTAAATAAAAAACAAGGTTTACCCTTAAATGCCTTAAAAAATAAAGATTTTTATTATGTTATCCGATTAACCCCCAGTATTATCAACCACGTTTAACGGTCATTTAATTTTAAATGAGATTTAATTTAACATGTATACCCAATTTTGCAGCTACACGTCATTTGAACTATATTAAAACTTCATGAAAATACTATGTACATCAAATTAAATCTCATTTAAAATTAAATGACCGTTAAAAAGTTTGATAATATCGGCCGTTAATGAAATAACTTTTATAACTTTTTTCAAAAATGCTTCGTTTTTGAAGTAAAAATTGGGACTTTTAACGATTAAAAATGTTAGTTTTAAAAAATAATTTACTATATTTGACTCATATCACCGATTATTTTCTTACACCATCTTTAGATGAGCACATAACTCAAATATATTTTCCGGGCCTGATGATGGCCTAAGTAAGGCGAAACTAGTCACACTTTAACTCAATAAAGATTTTATACAGATGGGATTTTGAGTTATTTCCTTTTCATCGACACATAATAATTATACCAAATCATCATCAACTACTTAACTACATATTTAAAAAATTAATATTTTATTAATAATCTATCTGAGTTTACAATTTTAATGTAAAATGAATGACTTTTATAATAAGTAATAAACAATACCTAACCTACTTAGTAGTAGGTAATTCTATTTTTGATTTAAGAATTTAATGACATTTAATAAACTGCTTATGTATACGATAATAAAAGTTGGTATGGACGCTTTAAGGATCTACGTCAGAGCGGTCATTATCCTGAGTTTAAGAGAAACATGAATTGCTCCCATATTTTTGTGTTTACGAAAATAGATATAATCATGTTATATTACATTGGCTAAAAAAACGTTTTATGAATTACTTTTTTAATCAAAATTTAAATACTTTCTATTTTTACACATAATTTAGAAAAATTAGATTTCGAGTAAGCTTTAATATTTTATTTATTTATGTAAACTAAACTCATATAGTTTTTTCGTCATTTATTTTCATTTTATTTTTAAGCAGTATAAAAAGATTCGTTTCGATATCTTTATTCTTAATTATCCCTCCTACCTTAATTTTTATTTTAAGTTAAGTATTTGTAATCATATTTTGAAGTGTTGGTCAAAAATAAATAAAAATTTCATAGTTCCTTTCGATTCTTAAAAAGTACAACAAATGATTATTTGGGTTAACTTTTATTTGTTAATCAATTTTTGTTTTACCCATGTGTGACAAAGCGTTTTCGAAATAAAGGGGTGGCACTGATGGTCTGGAACACCCGGTATAATCAACACTGAAAATGTGAATTGCGGAAAAACCTGGTAAAAAAGCAAAATATATTCCGTAGATATTTTTTATTTTGTTCCAAACATTGACTAGCATCCTCATGGAATAACATAGGACTACGGATTTGCAGAGGAAAAAGCAATTTAAATTATTAACTAAAATACACAAAGTAAGAGTCCTAAAAAAATATGTAGGAGTAATAGTAGTATTGATTGCGATATATTTAGGATTGGCGAACAATGGGCTTCACATGAAGCCTTTTTTTTATTAAAAACTTCTTTAATCAATTATTTATGTAAAATATTTCTAAACGGAGGTAGGTGGCGCCGCAGTTTTTTGCAAGAGGTGAAATTATCGAAAGTTGTTCTGATAGATCAAGTATTTAAATATTCAGCTGCATCTTTTATGGTAGGTGTGGATATGCATGTAATCATACATCATATCTATTAGTTAAGCTCAATATGGATGTGTAAAAACAGTAATCAAAAGAGTTAAACCCATTCTAAGTTGGATATTAAAAAAATATGACGTGAAAGGTACTGTATAATCTCAATTACTTTTTTATTGGTTTTATTAAATAATATTTAATAAAAAGATTATTTTCTTTATTGCGTTACAATAATTACATGATGAACTTATACTGGGTGATTTTTAGGTATGAAACCAAGCCGGCTATGCCCAAATGACTGGATAAAAGAATTGAAATTTAGTGGGATCAAATACTTAAAGATGAAAACCAAATTTTTTATCGCTGGGATTTTTGACACAGCAGTCATCTTGAATTTTTTAGATGGTAACATGTCATGCAATACATCATTGGAAAGCTAATAATATCATGGCATATGGTGCCATTTAAAAAAAATCAAGGTGGCTGCGGTATCAAAAATCCGGACGATAAAATTTTTTTTTCATCTTAAAATATTTGTATGACTAAATTTCAATTTTTTTATCCAGCCGTTTGGGCATGATCGCTTTGGTTCCATTCATAAAATTCACCCTGTATAAATCAAATTATTATTGATTAACCCCATCTTGCCAGAAAAATTATAATTTTTTATTTTAATAAATCACATAACCATATGATACCAGAAGTTTCTGAAACTAAAATATGATTCAACCAGAATTATTTTTATCTAAGTTCATTGAGATGCTAACGACAGTCAATGTTTAAAATTGGTTTATGCTATTTTTCATTTAGATGAATGACTAAAGTGAAAATATGAATGAAATAATATTTACTTAACACTTACTATTATAAAAACCAAAATAAAAAATAGGGAATATAAAAAATCATAATAATTTTATAACAATAGTTACCGTACTGATAATCATTAAAAAACAATTATGTTTTCTGTAAATTTTAATCGTTTTATATTGTAATTAAAATGTAAATAATCGAGTATATATGAGTTAAAATAAATACTCTTTTAATTTTATCAAATCGAAAACCAATTACATTTTAAATTTAGTTTTAATAGAATAAAAATTGTCGCCTGTTTTATATGAGTTTTCTATATTTAGTAACTAACAAGATCAACAACGCTGACAGGCCATGAAGATTAAATAGTTTTAAAGCGCAAAGCTTAGCTATTAAAATGATTTAAGAACATGAAATACATAGCCAATGCAATTAAATTATATTATTATTATTACTTCATATATTTACATATACATTAAAATGATATATTAAAAAAATTCTACATATACAGGGTGTCCCGTTCGTGGTTCACCAAGCGTCAAGGTTAGTAAGTAGAGCAAATTTTATCAAGAAAAAACCAAAAAAGTAGGAATCTATCTTTTATGGTTTGAAAGTTACAGGGGTTTGAATTTGGCATCGCCCGTTTTTGCCAGAAATCAGTAAATAGCTGCTTAAAAACTTAGTAAAAAGATTTAAAAAAAATATAATTTTAAAGCTCAAAGTATCCTCTTTCCATTGGTAACAATGATAAAATACAAATCATTTATCAAGTATTAAAAAAATAATCGAAAGGAAAAAAAGTCCAGAAAAAATTGTTATTAAGGGCGTGGTTTTTTTAATTTTCTAAAAATTCGTTAAATTCTCTAGAAATTATGAAAATTTTTGAAAATCTTTTTATGCACTGACTAGAGCCTTCTAAACTTACTCCTGTGAGAATTGATTCTAAATTAGTTACAATTGAGGTGCGCCCTCATTTTTATTATTATTTAATAATACAACTGTTTCAAAAGCCATCACAATTTAACTTTTGCTTATAAAAATTGATTATTAAGCAATTATTGATCATTTACTGATTTCTGGCAAAAAACGGGCGATGCCAAATTCAAACCGCTGTAACTTTAAAACCATAAAAGATAGACCCCTACTTTTTTGGTTTTTTCGTGATAAAATTTGCTCTACTTTCTAACCTTGACGTTTGGTGAACCACGAAGGGAACACCCTGTATATAGACCTTTTTATACCTTATTAAATTAATTATTGTAGTTTTAGGTTTTACCGATTATTTGTAAAATTTGACTTCCTAAACGGCAAATGTAGTGGTTTACGGGCAACAATATATGCGTTAGTGTAAAAAATATTTTTGTACATTTTTTTATAGTAAATTTAAAAGTCATTGAACTAAATTCAAATTTATGACAAAAAATTCGAGAATGTAGAAAAAAATAATAAAAGAAGTACCTTAAATTTGAAACCCTCTAATTAAGTCAGCGCAAGATACCAGAAGGTAAATATACATTTGATTGTAGCTTAAATAATGTAAGTCAGAAAAAAAATGAAAATTTGATGGAGGAAGCTTGAGATATTTCCCTCCCGTAACGCTCGATTTCATGATTTTTCATAATCGGTGATTTCTCTTATAATTTGCAAAGAAGCTCCAAGTGGGATGGATTTTCTATTCCCTTTTAGTAGAGTCTTAGAGTACTTAAGAGACTCGACTCTTATCTTATTCAAAGAGCTATTTAGACCGACCAAATTTGGCAATAACTGCAAGAAACATTGCTTATGATCCGTGTTAAATTTTATAATAATAGGTCTACAAACTTAAAACGTCTACAGGAACGTTTATTAGTAAGAATACATTGCATTATAAAAGTGACCTGTAGAGGTGTTTTTTAGAATTATGATATAAGGACTATAAAGGGTAAATCACCCAAAGGAAATCATGGTTTTCGATGAAGTGTTGTTCCTCCTAATAACACAAGGAAGCACTAAAAATACCCACATAAATTCAATTTCGCATACCTACCTAGTATATAAATAAAACTTCAGTTTTTAATTTGCTTTTCACTAAAAACCAATTAACTGGCTAAAAATATATTCTGTTTAATATTTGAAAGTATATAGGTTTAAAAAATTATTTTATGATATGAAGAGATTTGAAATTTACAAAAATTGTATTGTATTTTATATTCTATTTAAAATTTTTTCTTGCCAATTTGTGCCATATAAAGTAATAAAGCAGCTAAAACGGATATCGGCAATAATTCGATTGCTTATGTCATGGGTGAAGGATTTAAGGCGCAACGACATTCTTTCTGACTAATAAAAGAAGTGAATCAGATCAAAGCTGTCATACAATTGACAATAAGCAATAAAATTAATTTTATTCAAAAATGCAACGAAGTATATTAGTATAGACATTGATATGATTTTATTACTTACTACATAAAGATACAAAAGTTCTGTTATAAATACCAAATACCGGGTGTAAACGAAACACTTATACAAACGAATATCTCGAAAACAACGAAATAAATAAAAAAAACGCTGAAACACTCATCAAATATTTTTGAGGGGTGAACTAATTGGCGTTATTAGTTCGTTACTGTGCGGAGGTTATCAAGTTCAGTTAAAGCTCAACTTCTTTTGGGAACCTATATTTTTTGTAACAGATTCATAGTATACGTATAAAAAGAAATATCTTTTATCTGAAATTTTTTTAAAATGTCAACTTTTTAAAATATTAAAAAAAACCTTTATTTTTTTAAATTTAATATCTAGAATTTTCAGAAAAAATGTTTTTATGCAAGATTTTTTAATTTTTCTTGCGTAAAAGCAAACATGTTTTGGTTCTTTCAATTTTTTTCCAAAAATTCTAGATTCTAGATAAGAGTTTAAAGCACTGGAATTTATCTTCTTGACGTTGGTAGCATTGAAAATTGTTGATTTTAAAATAGGAGGTTCCCCGCAATTTATAGGTTATTTGATGATTTCACAAACCAGGTATCAGAGTTGCCAACAACCAGAAAAGTTTCCAAAATTAAAAACTACAATGTTTAATTATACAATAAATCGACAAAAAAACCCAAAATTGCAAAAATAGAATAGAAAACTTGTTTTATAAATCGATAGTAGCACTGTTCATTAAAATAGTTGCCGCTACGCGGCTCGTGTTTTAAAATTGAATACTTGCTATTGTAAGCGACTTAGAAAACCTGATTTTTAATATACTATTACAGACACGGTATATTTTTTAGTTTTTGAACTAGATCAACAGAAATTTTAATAAATTGATGATATATCTATTAAGGTATGAAAGAGTTGTATCTTTCTTTAAAAATTGTTAATATTCATTATGATCGTTAACAGTTTTATTCTGTGATAAATTTTAGATCCAGTAATTAAATCAAATCGATTTTTTAGATGGGTTTTGTAGATCAGTTTTATGTCAAAAAATTAATTCGAACAACTTTTATTTCAGCCAACGACAACGTTTCGAACACCTTATTTGTTCATTCTCAGGGCAAACATTACCTGTCATTCAAATACAGTATTGGAAAAAAGTAAGGCAACATTTCCTCCTTTTCTAAAATTTTTAAAAATTATATCCAGGGTGCCCCAGATTTAACTTCACAGGAAATATCTCAGTTATTTGAAGAGATAAAAATTTAAATTAAAAAGTGCTTTGAATGGCAGCACCCATACTTCATAATTTCATTCTAAAAAAATATTGGTGTACATACACTCTTAAGATGCCGTTATCATTTTTTTTTCTTTAATGGGACACCCTATATTTTATAATTGATATTGCATCTACAATTTATTCTTGCAACAGTGATATGCTACACTTAGTATTTTAAGTTCATTTTGTGAATAAAAAAATTAAAATATTGATCGAAGTATGTATTATGGAAAATTATTTATTTAGTTTTTTTTAACAAAATTTGTAATTTACAGTTAGGTTTAGTTAGATTAGGTTAATTTAAGTTCCAAGCGAAGCTCTCCGAGAAAGTCAACAACGCAAGAGGAGAAACGGTGACCGAATTCATAGAAATTATCACGCAAACCTGTAACGAAGTCCTCCAAAAACGAAACAGCTTCGGTAATAAGCAATCTATGTACTGGTGGAACAAAGGTATTATGGGCCAGAGAAATCAATGTAACAAAAGCAGAAGGAAGTTAACTAGGAGCAGAAAATCTGCGACCATGGAAGAAATAGAAGAAAGACGTAATGCATACAAACTAGAAAGGAAAAAGCTAAAGACCCTGATCCTAAGAGCCAAAGAACTTAAGTGGAAAGAAGTATGCGAAGAGGTGGAAGCGGACCCGTGGGGCCTAGGATATCAAATAGTCACCAAGAAAATTAAGGCGAAACCGCTCGGGATAAAAGTGGAAGAGAAAATAAGTATAGTGAATGAACTATTTCCCTCAAAGGAGGAAACACTTTGGAACCACATAGAGGTACTGGAAACCCCTCCAATAACGCTCAAGGAGCTAGAGGAAGCGACGAATAGAACTAAACTAAAGAAGGCACCGGGACCGGACCTGATTCCCCCCGAAGTAATCAAATTAGTGGCAGAAACCTGCCCGAAGCATACGTGTAAAGTCCTAAACGATATACTTAGAACTGGCAAGTATCCGACACAGCTCAAATGTGCCAAACTGGTTCTTATACCAAAACCTAGAGAACATGGGCAAGAAAAAACGGCGTACAGACCAATATGCTTGCTAGATACCTTAGGCAAACTACTGGAGAAAATACTCGCAGCCAGATTAACTAAAGAACTTGATGAGAAAAAAGCAATTTCAGATAACCAATATGGTTTCAGAGCTGGAAGATCAACAGTCAACGCATGCATAAAAGTTTTAGAAATTGCCGAAAATGAAAGGAAAAAGACACTTAAAACTAGAAAATTGTGCGCCTTGATCACCCTAGACGTCAAGAACGCCTTTAACACTGCGTCATGGTCGCAAATCATCCAGAATCTAGAGAACCTTAAGGTGTCACCGTATCTGATACGTATTATACAAAGCTACCTAACAGAGAGATCAATTATTATAGAACAAGGACTAAAGGTAAAAATCACAGCAGGGGTTCCACAGGGATCGATCCTGGGACCGATACTTTGGAACATCATATACGACGGCGTCTTAAGGCTGAAGCTACCTAAGGACACATATTCCGTAGCGTATGCAGATGATTTAGCAATCATAGTGACCGGCGAGAAAGAGGAAGCCGTTGTGCGTAAAGCCAATGGAACGCTTAATGTCATACAGCAATGGATGACAGAGAATGAACTTACCTTAGCACCCGAAAAATCAGAAGCGATCATGCTGATCGGCAGAAAGAAATGCGGACCCATATCCTTCCGCCTTCGGGGAATTGAAATCATCCCACAAAAAAGAATAAAATACCTGGGAGTCGTCTTCGATAATAGAATTTCGTTTGGACCACATATCCAGAAAACCACCGAGAAAGCCAAAAATACAGTAACAGCATTGAGCAAGATACTCCCAAGAATTGGGGGTGGTGGAGAAAACAAAAGAAGAATAATGAACGAGGTAGTCAATTCGATCATCCTGTATGCTGCCCCAGTGTGGAAGGAAGCAACTAACATCAGAAAGTATCTCAGAATGCTAGAGCAGATACAGAGAACAATGGCTATCAGGATAACGGGTGCATACAGAAACATAAGCTTGGAGAGCGCGAGGGTGCTCGCAAGGACTCCTCCAATCGATCTACTGGTGGGCGAACGTGCAAAAAGGATGGAGATAAACCCAAAATCTAGGAAGGAAATAAAGCAAGAGACACTACAACGGTGGCAAGCTAGGTGGGACGAATACGGTGGAAGCACATGGACCAAAACACTGATTCCAGATATAGAACCCTGGTTCAACAGAAAACACGGACAAATCACCTACGAGATAACGCAGATCCTCAGTGGACGGGGTTGCTTTGAGGCGTGCCTGTATAGTATAGGGAAGACAACCTCAGCAATATGTCAGCAATGCTTGGAAGAGGACGACACAGCAGAGCACACCATGCTTAGGTGCCCGGCCTGGGAGAGAATAAGACATGAGACCGAAGTGAAAGTAGGAGAACAACTGAAGGCTCAGAACACTATCAACTTGATGTTGGAGAACGAGAAGAATTGGGATATAATAGCAGGTTATATGCGTTACATAATACACGCAAAAGAAAGCTACGAGAGAGAGACGCTCAAGCGGTAGAGGGCAGGGTCGAAGTAATACCTAACGGTAGTCCCGACCCAAAGGGGTGAGGTTTTAGTGGGTAGCCCCGTATTTGAATGTACGGGGTAGTCCTACACTTCCGGCCGTATAAGACCCGAAGGCCGGAGTTCGTGCGTAATGCATTTCCTCACCTCTCGAAAAAAAAAAAAAAAAAAAAAAAAAAAAGGTTAATTTAAGTTAGTTTAGATTTAAAAAAATTTCTTAATGAAACTAAATAAATAATTTAACATACTACTTCGATTAATATTTTAATATTTTTTTAATCACAAAATGTACTTAAAATATTAAGTGTAGCATATCACTGTTTCTAGAATAAATTGTAGATGCAATATCAAATATAAAAAAATAGGGTGTCCCATTAAAGAAAAAAGATGATGATGGCGTCTTAAGAGTGGTAAATAAAAATAATTTTTTTAGAATGAAATTATGAGGTATAAGTGATGCCATTCAAAGAACTTTCTGATTTATATTTTTATCTCTTTAAATAACCGAGATATTTCCTGGGAAGTAAAATCTGGGCCACCCTGTATATGTATAAAACTTACAAAAATCAGCGCTTCAAAATGCTTGGGAGGAATTTTAATTAATAATAATTTTTTAAAATCAATGCCCAGAAGATGTGTTTATATACTTAAGAACAACGGGTATTGGACAAAATATTAGTTTACACTTTAATTTTTTATATTTTTATATGAATAAATGCTAAGTTTCTAATTGTTGCTCTACTTTTTCCCAGCCTTATTACTAAATTAATTTACTAAACCTGCAATTTTTATTTTTACTTAATAAAAAAATTATGAAATAATGTAGATTTAAACCATTCTGATTTTGAAATATTAAAGTTATTTATTACTGAAGATTATAACTTATATATTAAGAAAATGTAAATGTTGCTCTACTTTTTTCCAATACTGTATGTAAAGGTCTTAATGCACATGGTATTATGTATAATAATCAAACTACATACTACTATTATACAAGGCTACTATTAATTATTATTATTTTAAAAAACGTATGGCGTGTCTTGCACAGCCACATTACTAGTGATAGTAGATAACAGTTTTAGATAATTTAGCGAAATATTCGGATTGGTTGATAATAGTCTTATTTTTCTTTGTCCGTCATTGTGACTATTATATTGTTATTATTTAAAAAAAATTTGAGTAATGTTTTGTTCTAACATAAGTTCTAAAATGTGAATTAATAGTTCCATTAAACTCTATTTTTTTAAATTTATTCAACTTATATTATGTAAAGTAAGAATTTGATTTTGTACTTAATTATAACTTATTCAAGTTCCAGTATGAGTCTGAGATGCAAGATTACAAAAAACAGCAAAATACAATCACTTTACACTCTCTATACATTACTTATTAGATTATTTTTCAAAAAAACACAGCAATTAAAAAGAAAAATCTGAACACCAAAAATTATGAAAAAAATCATTGAATTGGGACCTTAGGAATTAATACAATTTAATTCAGAAGAAAACATTCGTAATTGCTCTAATGTAATTTGTAAAACCAAATTACAAGAAAAACAATACCCGTTACACTATTAAATTAACAGTGATGCAATTAAAGCATTACATTCCAGATGGTTAAAATCTTAAAAATTCTTAATGTGGAAATTATACGAGAAAAGGTGGAAGTTCTATTCTTCGCCATGAAATTAAAAGTTATTTTCATCATTTGTTAAGGTGTAAACTTCTGCGTGTGTAACATTTACTTTCGATAATTAACTTTTTATTTTTAAGTTTTCCAATTAAATAAAGTGTGGTTTATTATTTTTATTAGATAGTTTTATTACTTGTAATATTGTTCATTAATAGACATTGGTTGAAAAAAAAATTCAAACAAATAAATTAAATTAATTGTCCTATATTTTGATATAAAATTCAATATAATTTTGATATTTTTGAATTTCAGTAATAGAATGTGGAAATTAGTAATTTACTTTAGAAGACCAATTTAAAGGTGCTAAACTTTAATTTCCCAAAGAAGAAGTTAGCATGGTAAAAGTGTGAAACTATTCGCACGTCAAAATTAAACATCAAAGAAATTCATTAATAAATTGGTGAAAAATCTATAACAATTTTTTTTTCAGAAAAATCCACTTAGAAACTCTGGCGTCCTACTCCATAAAATTTACATTATTATTACAGATTTATCACAAACTATTACCTAAGGTTTTAGGATTATTCTCGAATATAAAAATGTCAGTATAGCACTGTTCGAATAATTAAATAAAAAATCAAGTGAAATAGTTAAAATAAGAGTTGATATACTAAGCTCGTCACTCATCCACGGTCATTCAACTCTCCTTAAAAAAAAATAAATTCATAGATTTGGGCACATGAAGTAGGAAAAAAAGAAGGGTTGCTTTCTCTCTATGGTCAGGTATGTTTAAGAGTATTGAGTGATCTTGGGGTGTGGGCATTGCTTGATCGATATAGCTACACACTTACTCATTATGGCCAGGAATGTTTAAAGAGCGCGGCGTTAGAATTATGTCAATGAGTAAAGAGTGGTGAGGGCTGCTAGACTGACATTGCCATACCCAAAAGGATCAACAGTATCTTACACTTCAAAACAGATGAACCCATCAAACGTGTAACTTTTGAATGCAATGTTCATTTAAAACACTATAAAGGTGGCCTAAGCATGTATTTGTCTAGTGTCTAGATATGTTGATAAGACATACAGCCCACGTTCAATACGACCTGTTTGATTCTTAATGTACTAAAGATAAGATCCTCTACCATTTATAGTTGATTTCATTAAAATTATCTTTATAATTTTTCACATACACCTTCTAGACCATAACCATGTAATTTTTATATAATTTTAATTAGAGAAAAAAAAAAGAAACTTTTGTAGCGAAATACACAGTCAAGACCAATTTATAAGGTCATATTTTATTTATAATCGAAGTACCCAAAAATAGACACCTAATAAAATTTTATTTGCTTTTTTGCTGATTTTTAAATAATAAACTAAAAATCTAGCAAGATCACGTTTAAGAAAAAATTATTACTTTTTAGTTTACATGTTTTCGGGCAATTTTTATAAATTCACATGTAATACTAAATTTAATTTTAATTTCATCAATTTTAACTAAGTACATGATAACTTAAAATAAAAAAAGCTTTTATCCCATTCATTTAATGATTTGGTTGAACAATGGGTTGTTAGTTATCTAACATTTTTCGTGCTTTTTTCGCACAATGTTTGGTTTGTGAATAACTATTGTCGCCCATAATGAAACTACAAATTCAATATTCTTTTAATTTAATAATAAAATAAAAAATATAATCATATCTTTTTATTTTTCTTAAAAACAAAACGAAAACTAACTCGGAAAATCCCACGCCGGCACCAACCGGTGTAATTGTGAATCGACGTAAATCGAACCGGCGCAAAACGACGTTTACCTGTTCGAAGATGAACAACTGCATTTCCAAAAAAATTCATGCAACTTCTGGTATTCCGCAAGGTTCACATTGCGGGCCAATTTTGTTTAACATGTTTATTAAAGACTTACCTGATTCTTTTTTTTTCGGTGAAACCATACTATTGGGGATTTTTAGATTCCGTTCGCCCTCTGGTGGCAAAATATGAACTTCGATATTCGGTACTTACGTTTTTGATTTAACACATTGGTTCATGTTTTTTGAGATTTACTGAAGCTTTAAATGATAAATCTATTTGTGTTTTGTTGAATACGTAGTACAAGAATGCATTTTAAACACAATTTTTGCCAATGACAAGTACCGAATATCCTCCATTTATAGCGCCATCTATACGTAGTTAAAATTCCCAATAGGCTGATGATTTAAAGCTTTATTTCATTGTCAGCTCTCATGAAGATCGAGCCATGCTTCATGTTTCAATTGGTGCAGTATCAACAAACTGTATTTGAATATATCAAACTACTTAACCATCTCATTGAGTTGTAAAGCATACAGTTCTTTGTAATATTTACAGGATTAACGGAAAGTTGTTGTTGTCAGTAAGTAAAGTTAAAGATTTGGAAATTACTTTCGATCACAATTATTATTTTAAAACAACATACAATGCGCCTGCTTGAAAGGAAGAAAAATGTTAGGTTTAATATTAAGATCTGCGAAAGACTTTTCAGCTAGGACTATTGTACTTTTATATAAATCAACGTCATGGAATCCATACCAAAGTAATACCTTGAAAATATGCAGTCCAAGTTTTCTTTAAGCACTTAGTATACAGGGTGATCCTAAAATGGTGGTCACGGTTTCGTTTCTTATACTGTTAGTAAAAATAGTCCTTACAATGATTTGTTCAAAACTCAAATGTTACCGAAATACAGGGTGTTGAAATTTCTTTTTAACTTTACCTACTTTTTATTTATTTTCTCTGGATCCGCTAAATGAAAATTAATAATTTGAATAAAATATTAAGAGGTAATGATATCTTCAAAGACTTATTCGAAAACAGTATTGCCAAGTTTACTTCTTTAAAAGATGCTTTAAATTTTATTTTTCTCTTGTTAAACAGTTCCAAACAACGTACCGTGGAGCGTGTACGTGACTTTTTCAGCACCCTGTATAAAAAAGTTATTAAAAACTAAAATTCAATTTTCTACTGCCTTGGGGTAGTCTTATATTTCTTGTTACTTAGAAAAACATGTGAGATTGTTATTCCCTGTCGTCAACAGCAACGCATTTGTGTAGGGAAAATTTTGCAACACTTCAAAATTCCATCTAAATGATAAACATACTTTTACGTGAATTGAAGAAAATTTAAAAGGTACTTAAATAAAATTTTATAATTTCACCTTTTCGGATTTATAAGTTGTATTAAATTAAATATGGACCGTATATTTTTCTTTTAAAAGTAGTATAATATAAGTGCTTGGGGCCATAAAATGCGGCCGAAAGCATGGAAAATCCGCCGTAAAATTCGTACTTTCTAGATTTAAGTATACGATATTGGCCGTATTTTACGCCCGTATCAAAATTTGCCCATCGCCACCGGCAGATCAATATAAATTTGAATCTAACGACTTCCCCAAAGTAAATTACTAATTTATTGAAACTATTAGCTAATGTAGCGGGTCGAAGTTTAAATCCAATAAAAACTTTTATACTAACCTTAGAATATAAAATTTAGCATTGTCATAAATTTTAAACATCATCCTAATCTAAAAATCATTTTTTTTATGAACAGCGACTAGATAGTAGTAAATTTTAAATCTATTTCAAAAGTTGAGCTTTTTAGCAAATAAATGTAAAAAAATTAATTCCAGAAGTTCAGATAAAAAATAAATACTTAGTACTTTTAAATAGCTTTAGAATTTATTGGAATTTTCCTGTAAAATATAACATCATCGCTTTCCTCTTTTAAAACCGCTTATACTGTAAAACTTGCTTTTTTTCTTCTTTGTCCCGAAGTATAGCAATAAAATTGATAGTTTTAATTGGAATTTAACAGTCCGCTATTTCCTACAAATAATAGGTAATTTTCTTTGCAAACATTTTTAAAAAGTTAATTGAAAAGGTATTACAATCTATTTACTAATTACTTCTAAAAAACAATAAAAACAGTAATTAATTACCTCTCTAAATACGAAAGAAAACAATCAATTATATTTAAAAAAATGTCTTGTAATAATAAAATGTTCAGTGAATTCAAATAAGATTGATACCGTAACTATGCAACCAAACATACCCTGTGGTGATTTTAGACTTGATAAGTTGGTGTACCTGTTAATTTACTTTAACCAAAGTTTTTCCATTCAATAAAAAAACAGTTTATTTTCAAAACTAAAATTAGTGCAGTTAAAATATTCGCGATGGTTTTTTCATCGGAGCACAACGAATTAATTTCAGTGTAGCCAACTGTGGGAAACTTATGTTTCCTACCATGCAATTTCAACAGTATCAATCATTTTTGAAGACCGTGTATAAGCATGTAAATTTGAGGTAAAGCTTTTCGCTACACCCTGGATTTACATAATCTTAAGAGCATTTTTAATTATTTTTATTTTATGTACTTCTTTGGTCAGAATTGAAAAGGTGGAGAAGTAATTAAAATAAAATATGTATAACTGTTAAAAGGACAAGGAAGATTATAAAACGCTTGGAAACGTCATGTTAAACAAAGCCAATAAATTTTATGCCGTAATTACATATTCGCACGAATGGCGAGACGAATCGCGAGACGAGTAACGAGGCGAAGATAATCGGTGCGCTCTTCATTCGTCTTTTGATTCGCCTCGCTATTCGTGAGGCCCGCCTTGAAAGCGGTTTTTCGGCCATGGGTCAAAGGTACCGAGTGATTTGGCGAAATTGGGATTTACAGTTTACACATTCGAGTTCGTTCGCGAGTGACGAAACTAATCGTTAGGGTTAAAACATAGTGCAGCACCGACTCAAGCAGTAAAAACAAACACATTATTTCTTATACGTGCAAGAGTCGGTGCTGCACCATGTTCACGCGTATAAGAAACAATGTGTTTGTCTTTAATGCTTGAGTCGGTGCTGCACTATGTTTCAACCCTAAACGCGAATGTGTAAATGCGGGGTGCGCGCATATTCGAGTGCCGAGGATAGCGACGAGGATAGAGTAAAGAGCGTGTATTCAACGACCGTGATGAAAATTTTAGAGACGTCGTTAAAGTTAATCACGTCTTTAAGAAAATATTTCTTATGAAGAAATATTTTTTAATCACGTGATTAACGATAACGACGTCTCTAAATTTTTCATCACGGTCGCTGAATACACGCTAAGGTGTCGTTAAACATACTAGCGAGGTTTTGCTCTAGGTGTCCAAAACGATGTCCATTTATGAGTATTTTGCAATTTAAAAAAACAGTATTTATAAAACAGAAATATAGATATAAACATAGTACATAATAAAAGTTGTAAATGTTATAAGTACTGTAAATTGTGTGGTGACCTTGTTAAAAAAATACATGTGGTTAATTTTTGGATACCAATTGTAAACTGTTACACATTTTATTTATATTTTTCGTTTTGCAGGCTCTTCGCTACTTAATTTTCGTTATTTTACAGGTGAACTGTCCTATCAAAATATCTTGTTAGGTATTTATTGTCTAAAAATGATTTATTTTATTTTCAAGAAAATATTTGATTGGAATGTAAAAAATACAACTAAAATTTGTAACATCTAGGATTTTGATAATATTATTTCGATTTGATACTATTTTATTGTACTTAAAAAACTTTAAAAAACAAGAATATACCTTCCAGAACTGTTTAAAAGTTAACTCGTAAAATGGCGACAATTTAAAAGTGACGAAATAAAACCGAAAAATATAGCATAATATTTTTTCAATTGCTACGCAAAAAATCCATGTCATTGATTGCATATTTTAAGTTGTTTACATCAGCGTAGAATGACTCTGTTAAGTAAGTGGTCAAAAGTAGGTCAAGGGGATTCAAAATGTCTTCAAGTTTTTTAGTAGTTGATTAAAAATGCATAAAATTTTATTTGCAGCTGAAGAGTGTAGTTATTAACTTTTTTGTTTTTGTTATACAATTATTCTATCCGCCTTAGTTTGGGCCGAAAAATATAATATGTATTTTATTTGATACATTTTTTTACATAACATTGAAAAAATCAAATTTTTCGCTAAAATGTCTGTACAAAAATTAAATCGTTTTATTTTAGTTTTAAGAATATGTGAATATCTGAACAGACCTTTTTGTGAAAAATTTAGGGGTTTCTGGATTCTGATTAAATTATACAGGGGGTGCATAAAAAAACGGTCAAGTATGTAGCTTCGTTATTTCTTATCCGATTTTAGTAAATCATATGTCAAATTAAATAGTTTGAAGAGTACTACTATCATATAATAAAAGACTAGTTTTATTTTTGAAAACATCAGAGGAGGATGAGGCAACTTTTCTTTTTCAAATAGCAACATATTTTTTTCGATTGAAAAATATCATTAACAAAAATAATCTAAACCAATTATACCAATAATTTTTTTTTAATTAATTTTTTAAAATTTTTTTTCTTATTTTTTTTAAATTTATTTCAATTGTTTTTTTTTTTGTTTTTGAGTTTTTTATTTTTTTAAAGTTTTGTTTTTTAATTTATTCTTAATTCTGAATTTGTTAATAATTTTTTAATTTATCAATAATAAATTAAGAAACAAAATTTAAAAAAATAAAAAACTGAAAACGCAAAAACAAAAAAAATACAATTGAATGAAATTTAAAAAAATTAATAATAAAAAAAATTTAAAGAAACAAAAAAATGTTTTAAATTAATTTAAAAAAAAATTATTGGTATAATTGGTTTAGATTATTATGATGTATGATTTATTTTAATCGAAAAAAATATGTTGCCATTTCAAAAAGAAAAGTTGCCCCCTCCTCCTCTGTTCAAAAATAAAAATATTTTTTTTATTATCTGATAGTAGTAGTATTCTTCAAACCATTTAATTTAACATATCACTTATTAAAATCGGATAAGAAATAACGAAGCTACATCGTTGCCCGTTTTTTGTGCACCCCTCTGTATAATTATCAGGGCCTTTAAATTTATTATATGGGTTGTAATGGACAATATCCATGATTACTATAATGAAGCACTTTTGGATAGAGATAAGTTTGTTTTGGTCTCAGGAATACATATACAGGGTGTATCAAAAGTAACACATAATAGCTGTAACTTTCAATTTAAAAAATTACACTAAAAAGTAAAATAGAAAAGTTTTTCATTTAATTTTGGGACATATTTTGGCATTTTTAGTTTTTGTATTATTGTCTCTATTTTGTTGCAAGAGCAACCAACTATTGTTTTTTAAATAGCATTAGTATGTTTTCTTTGTTCCTTTTAAAATAGCTCATTTTTCTGTGTTTGGCAATGCTATTTTGTAGCGTTTTATAATGTCTTGGGTTTTTAATTTTTATTGGGTTTTAGGGGGAAACATTTTTTTCAAATGGAAACCCATAATTTTTAATGAAGATTTGTAATTTGTAAAATAATAAGCAACTTTTTAGAAAATTTCAAAAAAAAATTATAGATCTTTATCTTAATTTAAGCAATTTTTACCTGTTGCGATTTTTATAAAAAAAAACCTTAGTTTTCCAATAAAGCTATCGAAAATCCCAAAATTTCTGTTAATTATTATCTAAAAAAATGATTCAACCAAAAGCTGCCAATTATATTTTATAGATAACGAATCCACAATAAAAATAATGGGTTACAATTTGAAAAAACCTTTTCCCATGAACCATGAACCCTATAAAATTAAATACCCTTGGCATTTTAAATGTTCTCCTCGAAACCCCACAGCTTTAGTCTCAAACATTTTAAAAGAAATAATAATTCGCTTTCATTTTAATATATTCAGCTGAATTAACTAAAATAGAACACCTAGTATTTTTATTTACCATGAAATTAAATGGTTAGAAATTATTAGATTTATTTTTGGCACGAAGAGGAAACATTATCCAATGTTGCCAATGTTAAAGAAAACCCGAAATGTAATGTAAAAGTAGCTGCTTTTGGTGGATAGAAACAGATGAAAAGTCTTTAAAATATAAAACTGTTAATAAAAATAATAATAAAATTTTTTATTATCTAATAGTAGTATCATAATCGTATGGGATTGCCCAGATGTTTTATTCCAGTTTTGGTAAAAATTAAAAACCCAATTGCGAATATATCCATTTAAATGATGAAACTACCTGGTGAAAATAAAAATAAACTATTTGAAATTTAAAAATGTATAGTGTTCTACTAGTATGAGAATTCTTCTAGCCTGCCTGCCCGTTTACCAATTTTGGTTTTAGTGAATAATGGCTATTATTTCTCGCTCGTACAATAATATACTATTAAATGAAGTCGAGCATGAAGTAGGCAATCAATATTGCATCCTGTGAAAAATAACACTGACGGTTGTGGAAAACGATGGTAATATTACTCAACTTCAAGAGCTTTTTTATGAAAAAGCACCATAATATATGCAATATTTGGCAAAAGTTATTATTTTCCTTTTGTGTTCGAGTGGTATGTCAATTTTACCGCGTTACACCCAGAGTTTTCTGTGTGTGAGGATTACTTTTGGTGGACATTTCTAATAATTTCCCCCAAAATTGAAGAATATTAATGTTTTAATGAAACGCAACCGACTTTAACTGAAAATTTCATACTAATAGAGTAATTATGAACAAAAAATGTTAGCCGTAACAGCGATGTAAAATTTGACAGTCACCCTAATGTCAAAAAAATCCCTATTCTGTAAACTTTACTGTAAATTAATGGCAATGTAAATTTTCGGTGTTAAAATGAATCATACATCTGTATAATGTATTATTTTGATCAATTACACATTAATGTATTATTATTATTTTGATCGATGTTATTTTAACACCGAAAACGTTATTTTAAATAATACCCAGATTCTGGTCAAATCATTTAAGTTTAAAGGCCTTTAAATTTAAATTTGTTATATGGGTTGTAATGGACAATTTCCATGGATACATTATTTGTTTTAAATTAAAGGCCTTTAATTTTGAGCAGAATCTGCCCATTAGTTACAGTAAAGTTTACAGAATAGCGTTTTTTTTGACATTGACTGTCAAATTTAACAGCGCTGTTACGGCTAATATTTTGGTTTAGAATTACCCCATATTAGTTTAAATGCACATTGCTGCATATGATATACTGTTTTAAAATGTGTATTTATTTAAATTAAGTTTATTTATAAAAGTTTTATTTTAATTTTTGTTGTTATAGGAATATTTTTATATTTTTCTGTTGTAATATCCCTAGAAGATACAATATTTGGCACGTGTTAGGTATAGCAACGCCGCGATACAATCGGCTTTCTTCGGAAATAGAGGATAACTTTTAGGAGGACAACTTCACATCGGTAAATTTTGAACAATCTTCAGAAGAATCTTTATATACCACATCAGAAGTCTTATTTTTGAACCACTCTACATGATGTTGCATGCCACATCACAAGGTCAGACTCTTATTTTTTCATGAAACTGACAAGGACAGAATGATGAAAGTAGAATGCTAGATATGTCGTGTGATTCAAAAATAAGCCCCCAGTAATCAAATTTTTATCAGTTGAATTTGATATTACTACAGTGGGCAATCCTGCAACTCCAATTTTTTTTTCATAAGTAATGGATAAACTTCATATTTATTTGAATCATTTCAAATATCCCACTAAAAATTGAGGGTGCATATTTTTTATTTTTTAAATAATTGATATAAACAAATAAAATTTTCAAAAAGTGGATTTTATGAGGTAACTTCTAACTTCGAAGTCGTAGCACGCGCTAAATCTATTGCTAGTTTCACATAAGTCGGGTCATTTTATTTTATAGTAAATTAACATTCGAAATTCAAAGTGCGGCTATAAAAGCAGACATTAAACAAATTATAAAAAATTTAAAATACCAGTAAAATATATGTTTTGCTCATAGGTAATACCCCTTAGTACCATAAGTAATATAAAATATAAAAGACGTTTTAATGCATAAAACTCAGCTTTAAAGCCCGTATAAGAAAACAAGAATATATTTTTTTATTCTCCCGAATAAAAACTATTACTCCTTTATGTTAGTACACATAAAAGTTTAGTGTAATTCGGGCTGATAAAATAATTTATGGACTTATTTCATAAAAAGAGTTTAAAATTCCTGTGACCTTAAATTTCTGCTGCGTCATCTGTGTATGTCCACCTTATGTCACACTGGCGGAAGAGCTCTTCAGTACGTTGTTGGGGCCCTCTTGGGTTCCTCAGAAAAATAGTAAAAAAATTCCTCTTGATTATTCTTAGAAATATGAAGAGTTAAAGTTGAAAATTTAACTTATCTAATATTATAAATTTACGAAAATATCGTAATATTTCCCAAAACTGTCATCTCTTTCATCGTTTTGTAATAAATTACATTAAAATCGTAATCATTTAACTTCACGTTTAAGTGTTTAAAGTTGAAAATGAGCTAATAAATTTAAGAAAATAAATCTGGTAATAGTGTTTATATAATATAAATTGAAAATGCATACATTTCGCAAAAATCTATTCTTCAAACGTAGAAATGCGATGTGGAATTTCGGAGAATTTCCCTGTAATTTTGTCTACATTAGTGCTATTAATAATAATAATTGAAAATAAAATTCAAAGACCCGTAAAAAAACGGGGCCGTTCCAACAATGACTATTTGGTTTTTTGTTGATGAAATATCGTCTACTTTCTAGGATTTTCTTCTGAGCACTTCTTTTTGGAGCACCTTGTATAATTTTGCTTCTTCTTTATTTTTAACTTTTGGGTATTTTTCGCAAACGTTCATCTCATTCCATGATATTTTTTTGAAAAAGCGAATACCGAGTTGTCTTTCCAAGATGTCTGGAAATGCTGGACGTTGCCATTTTTAAAAAAATTTGGCTACGCTCCTACGCTACAGCTCCTATAGCTACAGCTTCCTTCTTAATAACGTCACAAACTCAAATTTTGCACTTCTAATTTTTCCACAATTCTAAAAAATACCGGCTTCCAAATGACTTAATCTACCACTGTTAAGTTGCTAAACATTTCCTTAACCCAAAACATTCCAGTAACCTTTCAAAATTTAAACTATAAAGGCAACTATATAGGTAGAATTGCGATTTCTGAATTTTTGATTTCTACCCAATATTCTCAAAAATGTCAATTGTAAGTATTGAGATCTTTGTAGAAGAAATAATTTTAATATTGTTTTCTTGTTTAGTTTTAATTGAAGCCTTGTACTCTGATGATGAGGAATGAACTATCATCAAAATGCATAAGATTTGTTACACTAGTTTGGTTTTTTAAAGACCCTTCTTACTATGGATTGCACAAATTTACCTGGAAAGAAATTTTAAACAATTTTTGTAGTTGAATTTTAGTAGATACTAGTATTAAGTTGGGTAACGGTTAACATTATTTGTTTCATACCACAATTGTGGGAAAAACTCAACATATCCCAAGCAACATTTTAGGGCGAATTTACATAAAATTTACGTATAATAGGCATTCGAAGTAATTGTGCCAAAATCAAATGACATTCTTACAACCTAAAATTTAGGTAAATTTTACGTATTTTGGGAAAAATTTTAAGTCGTTTCGAAGTAATTTTTCCCTATATGTCGACTTATCGGAAAATTAATTATAAGTTAATAACGATAAATTTATTTAATACCGAAGTAAAATTTACTACATATTTCCCAAATATTTCCTAACCTCAGTAATAACGATGATTTCGGTTCACTGCTACCAACTTGTTTATTTCCTCGAATGAAATATGTTGGTGACATGAATTTTATTATAAGTTAAGAAATCCATGATGGCTAGCTAATAAATATTATGCATTATACTAAGTAGTGTTCGGGGTGTTGTTGGAACTACTAGGCAAGCTTAAAATTTAGTTGCGACGAAAAAAATTCTGTGAAACTTATCGATTTTACTTTGAAAAAATCCAATCCCCCAATCCAAAATATTTCTTTAAAAATAAATTTTGTTATTAATTATTTTAGATTTTTTTGGTATTAGCTTTATATTCATAATTTTAATTTTTAAATATTTATTTAAATAATCATCGTATGATTTGTTAACTTTTTTTAAAAAAAAGTTTATTTTAATTTATAAATAACTATTAAACTTCCATAAATTTTTTCATAACCTATATTTTAGTAATAATAAATATGGCTTCACTGCTAAAATTTACCTGATGGGAATTTTTTTGCAATTTCTGGCCTATTAACTTTTAGGTAACTTTTCCTTGATGCTTGGTAAAAATTTCCTATAAATTTGACTTTATAATAATTTTGCCCTAAATTGGAACTTTTTACCTTTTAAGTATGTTGGTCCTAAATAAGTAATAAATAAGTGTACTTGACCTTATATAATTTATTAAAATATCACTTAACCGGTTTCGGCATGTTTGCCATCCTCAGAAGTGAACTGCAAGAATTACAATATATTTTATTTTTGAGTTTAAGTGTAAATTGATGACTTAAATAAAGATAAGAAATTTTGTCAAAGGTTAAAAACAATATTTCTTTTTTGAGTTAAAATTAAATTAAAATTGTTAAAATTATCATTGGTTATTATGAGTTTAAAATTGATTTTTTTTTATAAGTTTTAAAAAATGCAAAGGTTAATAACATAAGTATTTAAAATGTATGTGTAGAGTCAAAGAATTTTTTTTTTGTTTTTTATTAAAGTGGCTTACCGTCAGATTAAACATTGAAGAAATTTTGGAAAAATTATAGCCATTTTGTAGAGGTGATTGACTTATCAAACTTTTTGAAATAACATTAGACTTTTATCTTGTAAATTGTTTATGTAGTTGTTAAACATTAAAATTTAAATAAAAATTGTGATGTATGAGAAAATTGTAAAATAAAAATGAAGCTAGTTGTATAAAGTTTGATGAGATGACGATGAATGACGGTCAGTTTGGTAGGTAGTAATGTCAAATTTTGAACTGTGTGGTGCTGTCACCACATCTTTGAACTAAATAAGTAAATTTGGCTTTAAAGGCACGAATTGGGTATGAACGTTCGTGTCATCCACACGAATGCGAAATAGGAAAATTAACAACATAACCTAAAAATTTGTAGCAATTTCTTATTAGCAGGCACCATTTCAAATATTTTAGGGTACAAAATAGGGTACAAATTTTAAAGTAAAATAAAGCAATGTTAAAAAAATAACATATTTTTTTGGAAAGAAAGATTTATTCTAAATATACTTATATCAAATTTTATAACACGTTCTAAAAAAATAAATATAAATTCATAACAATAATAAAAATTCATTCTATATTTTATTCTTGTAATGTTTCAAGAACTAGATACAATAAAATAAACGGATATGCTTTATAATATTTACAATTCAATTTAATAAATTTTTTATCAAATTTCATTTTTTAAATTAATTTAAGTTCTAATATTTATTTGTGATATTATGTACAGTAAAAATTCTAAAATAAATAATACAAATAAAAATTTAAAACAAAAAACAATAATTAATATGTGATAGATCCATCTAAAATTAATTAATTAGTATTTAATATTGAAATAAAAAACTCACTCTTTTTAAAGATATTTAATGAGTCATAAAACGTTCTAAAAAAATATGGCTCATTAAATATCTTTAAAAAGAGTGAGTTTTTTATTTTACTAATTAAAAAACAATATTCAAAAAATTAAATTAAACTTTAACTCATTTAACTTAGTTTCATTTTTTTTGTACAGATTTTCGCAATTAGCTGTTTTTCGTTTTTCTGATTTTATTTTAAGTCCATCCATTTTAATTCTGGCTTCATTTTCTTTATCTCTTAATCTCTTTAGTCCTTCAAACATTTCGGATAAAATTATGTTGTTCACTTGGTCCTTTTTCTCACTAGCTTTTTTCATTGCCTTATCTACTTCTACTAATAATTAGTGTCTTTTTGAATCATTGAAAATGGTTTCATTCAAATCCAATTTCATTTATGTTCTATGAAGAATTTTGCGATTATAAATTTGGACGTGGAATTACTTTGTTTTCTTTTTGTATCGCCTGTTTGTATTTTTTATAATGTTGTAGTGGATATGATTTTATGAAAGTTCTTCTGATTTTGATAACTTTGAATTAAAAAGTGCCCTAAATTACGTATTATATTTTTCTTCATCCGGAACTACATAAAATACCTACAAAAAATATGCCTATTGAGTCCTCCAACCTAGTAAGTTTGACCACAAAGTTATTAATCTAAATTTCTTGACTATAATAACCCTACTATCGACTAATAATAGCCCAGTCAATTTAGCAAAAAAATGGGGTTAACCTCGGAATGAGAGATAATAAGTTGGAAACTCATATACACCTTCATTTTGGCGTTCTATAAGTTGTCTCATAAAATCTCGTCTACGTCGTCAGTTATTCAAAGTCAATGGTCACAAAAATCGGGTTTTCGCGATTATCTATGTTTCTGTAGCTCTAATGATGTTAACATCTAATATAAAAATTGTAGAGCATAAAATTTGTGACAAATTTTGTTCCAATCATTTTTTCATGCGTTCAACCGTTTTTAAGATAGAGGGCGGAGAGGGCCCAGCGCTCAGACTATTACATACTGTAAAGGGCTTGGGACAAGCTAAAGTTTTTTGCCAGAGCTGCCAGAGGCGTCTAAACCCATGACAAGTTTCTGCCAGAGTTAGGAAAAGCACTATGTCACTCACTCTGGCAGTCACTTTGTCATGTGTTTACAAGCCTCTGATAATATTTGCTCTGGCAAAAAATACCTAGAGTGACCCATACACTTAATGCAAGGTAAACTGTGAAGGCGGGTGCACAATTGATGGAACGCATACGTTACGGTTATAAAAAAGAGATAAAACATCCGAGTTCATTGTGAGTGAGAGAGTGAGCATGCACAAGTTGCTCTCTATTGCTTTCCGCCTTCTATCTCAAAAACGGTTGAGCGCATGAAAAAATGTTTTAAACAAAATTTGTCACAAATTTTATACTCTACAATTTTTATAATAGATGTTAACATCATTAGAGCTATAGAAACCTAGATAATTGCGAAAAACCGATTTTTGTGACCTTGAATAACTAATGACGCAGACACGAGATTTTATGAGACAGCAAAATGAAGGTGTATACGAGTTTCCAGCTTTTACTATTAAAGAAAACGTAACCACATATACTATAAGTCTACTATGAAGTATTTTTTCCCTAATAGTCATTGAAAAGTCAAATTATAGTAATTTTACTATAAATTTGACCTACAGCACATTTATACTTTAATGGCGTCGTTAGGTAAAATCGAGGGTAAAATACTAAGGCAAATTTTACTTTAGAATTTCCCTATTTCCAACTTTGAAGAAATATCACCAATAAGTAATAAAGTTGGTCAAATAATGGTAAATTTTACCTTTTATTCGGCCTATTAGTAAAAATGCCTTAACTTCTGCCGAATTAAATGCCTTGAAAGTCGTTATTTACATACATAAATTTTCCCTAATTAGGTAAAATCTACTTAAACACAGAAAATTTCCCATGCCTTGTTACTTGGGATATCTATTGTCAAAGTTACCTTTAAAACCAATGTTGAAAAATTTACCTTTATTTTGATATTAATATCTCAAGAAGGATATCGAAATTTTTTTTCTTTACTATTTTTAGTATCACTAGAGGGTTACCAAAAACGTACTGAAGATCTCTTCAGCCATTTATGGGATACCCTGTAGTTTCGTATTTTTTAAAGTAATGACTTGTCATAATAAGCTCCAAATATTATTTTATAAACTCCAAAAAGGCAAATCTTTTTAGTCTTATCTGGTTGACGGGTTATACCTCTATTATTGTTTATTTTTATAAAAGTCTAGATGGTGATTAAATGAAACGACAATATAATTATGTCCAATTTTATTCATTTTGTGAGCTTTAATAAAATAGCTTTTCTGCGTACAGTAAACAAATAATAAATAATTTTGTAATCCAGCATAATTCCAAGTAGCATTATCATCAAGCACCTTTGTGAGAAAACGAGTAAAACAACAAACAGCGCTGAAACAATTTTGATATTGTACAAAATCCTTCATCACAAACAAAAACAGAAAGAAAATCTCGACATTCAATAACAAGTCATCTCGTCAAATTTAAATCTCGTTCATTTCTTAACCCCACTCGGAAAATGCAAATATTTGATGCAGGGGTAGAACGTCTTTCGGAAATCTAAGAGGGGTAACAAATGAACGATATTTGTATTTGAGGCAGGGTTCGCTTGAACTATTGCTTGAGATGTCTTGTTATTTCGAGATTTATTTATCTTCGTTTGTGCTAAAACATACATGCTTTATATTAAATAAATTATTTGTATTTTAACCTAAATAATAGGAAAGAAGGTGTCTTATAAATGTCCATAAATTTTCCTCTTTTCTAGTTAAAATGCATTCAGTTTGGTGATTCGTTAATTAAGTACATCATGGCCGTGTTGAGCAAAAACTTGTTAATTTACAACTATAAAAACAGGAAATATAAATCACATTTGAAATTAAAATGCGTATTTTCAAATTTAGTCATGATTTATGATAGACAGTAGACAGTAATGAACGCAACACGTGCCTTCGGCATTTTAAACTCACCTGCGTGATGACATCTCGATCGAATCTCTCTTCACGTCATGCACCGAAAGTAAAACTGGATGCGCTTCGAAAACAGCTACTACTGACAGCGTGTAGTAACCACGTGAAAAGTTCGCGTCGGCACGTGCTTTCTGGTTCGAGACAACAAGAATCACAGCCCTGTCTGCAAGATGGGCGCGTCGCAACTGATGCCAGAATCCCTCTCACGCGCCGCGCCTACAATCGGTCATCTTCGGAAACAAAGCCCACTACGAAGAGGGAGTTAATTCCTAATCACCCATTGTTTTCGTTAGGCACCCGTAGGGCCAATTATCTCCTGGCGAGACTTCCCAGACGGTAGACGAAAAACTGCAACTCTAACATTTCCAAGTTTACTTTACAATCTCTAATCCCTCTTCTGAGACTTCTCCACCCCCAAGAAAGTAATATTGCACATAAATTTTACCCACAATATAAATAAAGGTAAAATATTATATCAGTCTTACAATATGATTAAGTTTTATTAGAGATGATGTAGGATCAACAATTAGCTACTCTTCTAGCAATAAGTTAGTCAAGATTTATATTTGTGGTAAAACATAATGGTGCGTATACACGAATCCAAAAAAATCAGCGATAATTCAAAACGGACGTATACCGCACTCCAACGAAGTAACATAATAAAACTATACATATACAAATTTCAAAGATATGATAATATAGGGAACCCGCGACGGAACGTGGTACGTACCGGGCAGAATGGGAAAGGGGTGGGGTGTTCGCTACTGGCGACGGAAACACGCGAGCTTCGCGCACAACGTTCGGTTCGCGGTGATGCGCAATACGCAGTGGCCGTTGTAATTGACAGAGTGCGCTTAGTTTGGATTTTACTAAAGGTTAGAAAAAAGCTTGCCAATTCTAATTTTTTCTTTGCCGCATCTAGGTAATTACACTATAATCTGGTCTTTCCGAAAGTTACATTACATATTTGTTTCAACATGCTTTTGACTAACTAAAAGTCTAGTGATAACTTATGGCCAACAAAGAGTTTTAAAGAACATTACGTCAGGCACAATGGGGTATGACTCATTCTGCCCTGATAATATTTCTCATATTAATAGGCACTTTTTATTTCATCTGCAGATACTGCTTTCATATATCAGAAAAACACTCCTGGTTTACGGATGTTATAAACGAAGTTGTTGACCAAGCGTCATTAGAGAAAATGGATGCGTGACATTTGTAAACAATGAAGAAACATATGTGTGCTGGTCTAGACAGTGATGAAAATGAATAAAGAAATTACAGAGGTAACCCCAGTTTAATGGATATCCTGTATTTGTATTTTAATTTCATTATCTTAATATGCAATTACGAAATTATTAATTTCTTGCTTTGTCAGGCATGAAAAAAATTCCAAAAAGTATAAATTTCTTGCTTTTTGGATCAACTTGGATAGGCCCACAAAAAACCAACAAGTTTCGGACCAAATTAAAGGAATCAAACAATACTCGCAGCAAATTTTTGGCGAAAAATCGACGCCCGTGGACTTCAATGTTTAGACATTCCAGTGATCGGACGAAGAGGAGAAGAAGTTAAAGCTTAGGAGAAACGCATTGCACTGACCAACTGGTCTATGATATTCAGATGAGTTACCAGAATTGAATGCGGCAAAAGTAGTCCAGGACATTGCTCAAGGAAGCCTTAAAAAGCGTCAAGGTACCGGAAAGCTTTGGAACATGTTCAAGAATCACAGATGTTCCGAAGTCGCTTTATCGCTTCTTATCGTGAATACAATGTCAAAGCATATACAACAACATTAAAGCTACCAGCATTGAACACAATTTCATTTTATACCTGCCGTACCATCATGTTTTAAAAGCAAAAGACCAATGTTTCTCCTGCAGAGATAACAAAACAATTAATGAATATAGCGCAGAAATTAAGCTTCAAGCATTGGTAGATCACATAGTTGATAGTTGAACAAATCTTAGAAAGACGTTAGCGACAGAATTTCTTCTGATGGAATTATCAATTTAAACTAGCTTTGTAAATGGGGATGTGATGAAACTTCTGGAGAATGCACTTTAAGAAGATAGTCGGTGAAATTAGGTATATGACTTGGCAATGTAAATTTCGATTATTTTAAAAAATCAGAAAAGGCGAACGGTTAATTGAAATCGAATAATTTTTTTATACTGCTTAACGATTTATGAATCGACGTTTTTACTTTTTAATTATTTTTTAATTTTTACTTTTTAGTTGTACTGAAAACGTCCAAAAATATGCAACTTTAGGCTCAATTTACAACCTTATTATGAAACTATTTTAAAAAATTTAAAACGTCTCTTCGTAATCCCTTTAATGAATTTTCAGGATTAATTTACCAAATTCAATTCGATTAACTCTTAATTAAGTTATGATTATTTAAAAACGCCTGTGCAACGCCTACGATTTTCCTAAAATTCTATCATCTCTTTCGCACCATTATATGTTTCATTCGCCCATCGCATTTCCAATGCATAGAGAAATCGGAGTTACACATTTTTCCGACTATCCTCTTCCTCTTCCGCTTCAACTTCATTTGATTAATCCTCCAAAAACGAAGTTATTATTTGGAAAAATCTACAACCTTCTTCCCGTAGATTTTGCCGGTCAATCAAATTTGAATTTTTACATGAAGCGGACAAAAAGCGAAGTTTAACACACAAAAAAGCAAGAACGCAAACCTTTTCAGACAATTCTTAATGGAAACAAAATTAATCTAAAGGTTTAATGCTTCTTCAAGTTGATATATTTGATTGATAATTATTAGGTAGTTATTGGCTTACAGGATAAATACATTTCGAGTAAGTTCTGAAAGTTTGGTGCAAATAGCCGTCTCAGCAAACCAGAAAATCAAACACCAGATCATCCACGAAAAATTGCCAAATTATTTTTATAGCAATTTAAAAGGAATTTATTGTTTTCCACAAGATAACATTAAAGATTACACCAACCTTGATTTTAAATACGACTTTAGACTAAATTTATGTGATACGATTCTAAAACGTAATATAACATGCCACTTCATCAAATATTTTATGTTGCTTGTATTATTGCTGGTCAAATTAAAATTTTTATTTATACAGGGTGTACCACTTTTTTTTCAGCAATTTTTTTTTGATAGTAAATGTCATTCTGAACAAAAACAATCCTGTGAACTACTATGTTTTTTGACTAGGTTACAGCAATTTTAAAATGTCAAAAATTTAATGATTCTTGTGGCACACCCTGTATAAATTTCATTTAATTTAAATTTTTTTAATTTAAATCAAGTATGCTTTGGATTTTGTGTATCTTTAAAGCTTTAAGCCAATAAGATGCTAAATTTTACCGAGGGAAATTTTACCTCGTCGTTCACTTATTTTAAATACAGCCAATCCAATAATGTTAAAAAAAAACAATTTGTCAAAGAAAAAATCAAAATAATAATTGAATTAAATAAAAAATATATTATAAGAAAGAATATTATACAGGATGTTCCACAAAAATCATGAAAATATATGAATTTTAAAATTTCTGTAACTTTTTAAGGAGTCGAAAAAACATAATAATTCTTGGGAAAATGTTTTTTCAGAATGAGACACCCTGCATATTTAGACTGAGGAAGGGTAACAATTTTACCCGAAACGTCGCTTCTAAAAAAAAGTGTTACACGAAGTAAATTTTGTTACTTATTTTATCCTGTGATCCAATAAATACCTAACAACGATCTAGATGAAATTGTACAGAAAGAAATTAATGAAAATAATTCATTAGATCTCAAAATTTCATGCTCATGGTATCGTCAAATCCTTTCATTTCGAGTCTAAGTAAATCACCAGCAAGAAAAATTAAATTTCTGTCATCCAAAGTAGTAAGAGTTAATAGCGCCCGAATTGGAAAAATAAATAGTGGAAAGTTTCAATGATGATGAGTTCAAATTTTAATAAAATTCTATAAAAACCATATTATTTGTTATCCATTTTCCTTTCTATTCCTCCTCAGTGATCCATTTTTTAGATAAATATTTATTTCTATATTTCTCACATAAACCTATCAAATAAAATCGAAATAAAAGACCTTAAAAAACTACCACGTACTGAGTTGAGATTTTGGATTCATTTTGTTTTCTTGGATAAAAATGTCAAATTCAAAATAAGTTACATTAAACACCCACAGATATTGATTTTCACCAATACAAACAATTTTTTAATAAAAGAAAAAATTTGCCATCTTGGATCCACCATTTTGATTTTTACAAAAAAATGTCGAATTCGAAATGAGAGACTTTAAAAACGTACTGATATTCAGCAATATACACTATTTTTTGAGAAAAAAAAGTTGGCCATTTTGGATCCGCGATTTGGTTCTATATCGGTGATCTCGAAAATATTTCTACACCAATTTTCATTTAAATTGAAATACAAAAAGGTGTTTTTGTCATGTTTTTAGGCATTTTCCCACTGTGTGCGCCTTATTCACAATGTTCAAAATATCAATTTCTTCATGCATCATACCGATATTACAAATTATCCCTTTTTTTTAAATTTGCCAAATATAATCACAGAACTTTATTCTGTAGGTTCGCTTTTTAATTTTTTAAAAATGTTAACTTTTTCATAGTTTTAAAAACATTCAAAATAATCAAAAATTACGATTTTCAATAATTTTTTACTAAAAACCTGTACTAGACTTTTAAAAAATAATATAGAATCTAGAGGATCTGAAGATTTTTCTATTTAATGCATAAAGAAATTGTTTTGAAATACAGTCGAACTTCCATCACTCGAATTTCTGTAAGTCAAATTTTTCCATAACTCGAATTTTGTTTGTAATATGTTTGTAAAAATATTCGTTTTTAACTTTGCGAAATAATTTCCATATCTCGAATTTTTTTTTGAAGTCCCTTGAAGATTTGAGTAAGGGAAGTTTGATAAATTATACAGGGTGGTGACGAATTTTGTTCCAAACTTTATCACGACCCTGTAGATGTACGATGTAGATGTTTTAAAGTTTCTTCAATTTTGTCATCAGTAAAAACTATGATAAATCTACATACACTTTTACAAATATTTGGTAATTCCAACCATTCATTACTCATTGTCAGCTGAAATTGGCGGCACAGGGTTTCCCATATGAATATGTCTTTTTGTCCATTATTATTAATTAGGGATGTTTGAAAGCCGATTAACTAATGTATAATGTATTCAAAATTGATTGATACGGTTGACATTGCAAGGTAGGAAACCTAAGTTTCCCACAGTTGGCTATACTGAAATGAATACGTTATGCTCGGTTGCTCGGGGGAAAAACCATCGCGAATATTTTAACTGCACTAATTTTAGTGTAAACTTTTTTTTAAAAAATTTACAACAGACCGAGAAATATTAATTAACGGGTACACCAACTTAGCAAGTCTAAAATCACTACAAAGTATGTTTGGTTGCATAGTTGCGGTATCAATCCTATTAGAATTCTATTCTAAATTTCATTATTTCAATACATTTAACATAGATATGCAATTTAAGTATCTTTATTTAACTTTTACATAATTGAAGGTAACTTAAATAAAAAAGGATCATGATTTTTTGTGTACTTCTAGTAAGACTCACTACGCCAACTTTAATTCTTTGAGATGTGGGTAGTTATTCCAGTAATTCGACTTTATCACTAAATCTAATCCTTAACGGTCAAGCTTTAAGAAAAATCAATCCAACTTTTATATTCCACGTAGCCCTACAATAAATATCGGAGGCTTGAGCGATCCCCTGTACTAGATAATGAAAAGAGTTTCTTCCGAATGACTGAACAAATCCTCCAACTTAAACCCACAAAATTATATAAGATATTATGAGTCTTAGAATTTCGCTATTTAATAACCATTTTGTCTATTTTGTTTTACAAATTATGATAAAAAGATCAAATATCAAAGTATAAGTTTACGCAACCAGGATTTGCTCCTTATTTTTTATTACTACTATCATTTTTTTTCAAAACTAGGAATAATAATAATCAAACTGTTTTGAGTGTGTTTCTTATTTCTTATCAATGTTAGTAGCACTAAAATTTATCAATTTTTAAAATGCAGAATAGTTATTTCATGAAAAACATCACATCAGAGTTGCCAACTACTACTTAAGTTGATTATTTCATGCCTTTGTCTTGACAGTCGTTCTGATTGGTCCATTTCGCGTTGTGTTGGAAAAAACGATTCAATGACTTTTCTCCAAATTTCTCAAAAAGAACTCAATCTGGTTTTAGTAATGTTGAAAATCGATAAAACGAATGTATTATTAATGTTTTATACTATACATATAAAAATGTAAATTTGCATGATTAAATGTAACGTGGTTAGTTAATAATTATAGCTTCCTACTTCCATGGAAAATATTATTTCATATTATAAATAATTAATTTAAAAAATAACTATATAAAAGGTTTAATTATCCACACGAGTCTTTCATTTCTTATGTATTAAACAAGAGTTTAAAAAGTCTAATGAAAATGGCGAATATAAATTTACTTTTAAAGACTTGTGAAATTTTTGGTTTATTACCAAAGTATAGTGAAAATAATAAATTTATAAAAAACAAATTACGTCTTATGATATACTTCTTATTAACAATTTTTAGTTTTATAATCACTGCAATTTTCGCAATTCAGGAATTCACGAAACGCAAGATCGCCGTATATATTTTCTATGGCCTTGTTCATATTTTGAACCTTAGTACAATTTTAAATACATCATTTTATGAAATAGATTCCCTTCAACAAATATCTGATAATTTTTATATGATCAAAAGAAAATATGCGTTGTTTCACAGGGAAAGCCAAACACCATTTTCTATCAAAAATTCTACATTCATTTTGATTTATTTGGTTAAGACAGTGATAACAGCAGTTACATATTATGTTTGGATTGCATTTGGGTTTATAAGAAAAGACTCCGTGTCATTTATTAATATATTTCAATGCTCCTTAAAGAGTTTAATGGTCATTTTTCAATATAATATTTTGAAACATTTATCAACGGAGTTGAATACTTTGAACGGTTTGATTCAAAATGATGATACATGGCAAAATTATGGTTTTGCTATCACTGAGATAACTTTTATAAGCGATTTAATTTTTGATATTGTGGACTGCTTCGGAAAAGTTTTTGGTTTAAATTTATTTTTTAATATTTCTCTGGGCACTTTTGATCTTTTATCCGGCTTGATATTTCTTCAAAATGATATACCGAGCGAAATGATAATCCCATCGGCACTAGTTATATTTTGGAATTGTTTTGAAATTGTAAGTAACCAAATACGATATAATATTTAAAATTCAAATATTGTGTTTTGCAGTGATCTTTGTCTTCCAAAATATTGAAGTTATTTACTTTTTAGTTGCAAGCTGTAATGTTAGTTTCTGGATGTGAAGAAGTAACAATTGAAGGAAAAAATACAATTGCGGTTTCATACAACGCTCTCCAAAAACGTTTGAATCATCCAATTCTTAGAGAAAAATTAAAAATATTAACCAATCACGTTACTGCAAGATGTCCAGAATTTTCAGCTGGAGGATATTTTAATGTCAATTTTGGCTTAATTTTTACCTTTGCTAATTTAACTGTAACATATATTATTGTTGTAATTCAATTTTATCAAATCACGGAATAAATGTTATTTTTATGTTTTGATTTGATACTTTCACAAGTAAGTGTTATTATAAGCAATTTTTTTAATGTTTTTTATAAGTATGTTTGATTTGTAGTAGTCCTGAAGATGGCCCCAGGCCGAAACTAGTAGACTAGATTTTACAAAATTTATGCAATAATAAACAGCACCTTCGAAGTACATGAGTTGTTTTATTTATTTTATTTTGGTATTGCATATTCGTGGATCACCAATTCACTTAAATGTTATTTATTTAAAAAAAGCTACAATAATTGAACTTTCCAATTTATATACGGGGTGTTTGCAAATTTAATTTAAAAGTTTAATATGGTGCAATTTAAAACGAAAGTCGATCTTCGATCGTTACAACTTGAAATATTATTCAGGGCACTGAGTACCGATTTCTGAAATCTTACCGAATGTACATTCGTCAATTTCATCTTACTCTAAGCGCATGTTTCAAAATCTCACCGATTCAATTGGTCTGAAGCAGGACCCCTATTCTTGAACTACTCGACATGTTATATGTACCTGAAAAGGACCCGGGACGTATAAAGACCTTTCAGGAGTAGTGTCCCTGTAGGGATAATTCAAAAAAGCTAGAATTAAAATGCGACTTCAAAAAGCCAATGAATTATTTGGTGAAAATTTCTTTGCTAATTCTGAGACGAATACATTTTTTGGGTTAAGTTGAAAAAAAAACGTTTCAATAAATTTTCTCTTCCAAACTTAAAAAAAATTAATCCCGTTATAGTATTGCTGAAAATCGATAAAACTAATGCATTAGTAATTTTTAATACTATACATATACGAATATAAATACAAATATAAATTCTCATGAATAAATGAAATGTAGTTAGTTAATAATTATAGCTTTCTTTTCCGATAAAAAATATTATTTCATATTATAAATAATTAATTTAAAAAATAACTATATAAAAAACTTCAATACATCCGAGCGTCATTCATTTTTTATGTATTAAATAAACGTTAAAAAAATCCAATCAATGAAAATGGCGAATATAAATTTACTTTTAAAGATTTGTGAAATTTTTGGCTTGTTACCACAGTACAGTGAAAATAAGAAATTTAAAAAAAATAAATTCCGTGTTATGATATACTCCTTATTAACATTTTTTAGTTTTATAATCACTACAATTTTCGCAATTCAACAATTCAAGAAACGCATGATCGCCATAAATATTTTCTATGTGCTTGTTCATATTTTGAACCTTATTACAATTTTAAAAACAGGATTTTATGAAATCGATTCCCTTCAACAGATATGTGACAATTTTTATATGATCAAAAGAAAATATGCGTTGTTTCACAGGCAAAGCGAAACACCTTTTGCTTTCAAAAATTCTGCATTCATTTTAATTTGTTTGTTTATTGCAGTGATGATAGCAATTTCATATTATTATTGGTTTACATTTGGGTTTGTAAGAAAAGACTCCGTGTCATATATTGATACTTTTCAAGGCATATTAAGGACCCTAATGATCATTTTTGAATATAATATTTTGAAACATATATCAAAGGAGTTGAATACTTTGAATGGTTTGATTCAAAATGATGATACATGGCAAAATTGTGGTTTTGCTGTCACTGAATTAACTTCTACTAGTGATTTAATTTTTGATATTGTGGACTGCTTTGGAAAAGTTTTTGGCATAAACTTGTTTTTTAATATTTGTCTGGGCACTTTTGGTCTTTTATCCGGCTTGATATTTTTTCAAAATAATATACAGAGCGAAATGATAATCGCATCGGCTCTAGTTATTTTTTGGAATGGTTTTGAAGTTGTAAGTAACCAATCATTACATTAAAATTAAAATTGTGGTCGTCAAAAATATTGTTGTATTTATTTTTTTAGTTGCAAGCTGTAATGTTAGTTTATGGATGTGAAGAAGTAATAATTGAAGGAAAAAATACAATTGTTGTTTCATATAAAGCTCTCATAAAACGCTTGAATCATCCAATACTTGGAGAAAAAATAAAAATATTGACTAATCAAGTCACTGCAAGATGTCCAGAATTTTCAGCTGGAGGATTTTTTTATGTTAATTTTGGCTTAATTTTCACCTTCGCTAATTTAACAGTAACATATATTATTGTTATAACTCAATTTTATCAGACCACCAAATAAATTTTATTGAAATTCCAAATATATACAGGGTGTTTCATTCATGCTTTACCAAACATCAGTGTTAGAAACTAGAGCAAATATAATCGACAAAAAAGAAAAAAGTGAGGGTCTGTCTTTTTCAGTTTTGAGCTATGGCGTTTTGATTTTAACGTCACCGATTTGTGTCAAAAATCAGAAAATTGCTAATCATAATTTAACCAATGTAAATAGAGACTAAACAAAATTATCACTAGAAAGCTATAACCATCCTCTTTTAATGTAGTAACAGTAATACAGAAGTTTTTTTGTTTTTACATAAATATTATTATTCATATGGTTGATCTCCTACATTTGACGAGGAAGTTCAGCTGATTCTCGAGTTTTCCAAGTATTTTGATATTTACTGTTGTCTCTCCATAAAAGTTTCTTGTGGCAATTATGGGTTTTTACGAAGAAACATTGTGTTCCATTCAATAAAAAGCTGGGTATCCATTTGACAATGTTTTCGGAGAACCCGAAATTCCGAGTTTATATATTAATAAGTTAATTAAGTAAAATTTTTAGAAATTTTTGGGATGCTGTAAAAAGTTTAATAATAAACTTAAAACAAAAAACGAAATGGGAGACTCTTCGTATATAACTTAACTTATTGCTAGCGTTGGAAAAAAAGTATTATTTTAATTAGTTTTTTATTTGTGTGGAGAACGCCGTTAAACGAACCAATTTTGTAAAGAACCCGTTTTACTGCTGCCGTATGAGTATTTGGTTTGACTTACTAAAATAAAAAAAGAAGAAATTGGTAGTCACAAATCTCATCTGTATACCAAAAAAAGAAATTTTAAAAAAGCTCCTCTGGAAAAAAGTTATGACCAAAACCGCAAATATCAATTTCAAAATCAAGCACTCAAATTTGAAGACTATCACCTTAAAGCTCCTTCCAGAGGTGGGAGTGTTGAAGTAACTTAAAGAATTTTTTAAAGATATTCTAAAATAGGCTTTTTCTTGGAGAGATATTGAATTACAGACTTCATGAAGCCAGGTGTTTCCGATATTTTTTAAACCCCTTAGTCCCAGACTAGAAGATTTTTTAACAAATTTTTCATCTTCTAAAATCATCATTTTTGACGGAATAATAACTTTCGGTTCTGGTTGCATTTTGAGCCAATAGTGAACAATCCTCAAGCATTTGCAATTATAATTTCAATTTTTGAATATTGTGGTTAAAAATGTTCTTTCAAAAAGAGATTATCTAGTATTTTAATAAAAATGTTAACTTTATATATATTTATTAAAAATAGGTAGTTGATTACATAGTTTATACAAATAGAAATTACAAACTACCGCGAGCGAAACGTACATTTTTGTATTGTTATCTCAGTTATAAATACATAAGTAAAAATTATTCTCCCAATGATGCAAGTTTTTAATTCCAAATTCCTCAAATATCACAGCTACATTACTAATATATTTACAAAAATATGAGAGAGTGAGTAAATAAAATACTTTTATTTAATATTCTGATAGGAAAAGTTAAAATAATTAAAATAAAAAATAATTTAGGTTTTATTAATACATTATGATCGTAGACCCATGCCATTAATCATTATATTTGCAAGTGCATTCCGTCGTTTTCTCCATGCACCCATTCCTTGGGCGTAATACTGCAACTGTTTATACCATATTTTCGTTTGTTCCTCATCTTCAGCCTAAAAAATATGATTTTCTTACTTAAAACCGTTAGGGTATTACTAAGTTACACTACACCACAAATTTAGGGACATTGTCAAAAATATTAAATACGGAAATTATTTTAAATTATCGCATACCTTAAAAATGAAAGTATCTTTGCCCAAAAGTTCTTGAACTTCAAAATAACTTTGCCACGAAGGATCGGCAGCTATTACACATCTATCTAAATAAAGTGGATCTCGAAGAAGTGAATAACGGCCATTTTTGTCTCTAACCAATAATAAAGCGGCATCTCGTACTCCTGCTTGACGTGAAAACACTAAACTATTATCACAAGGATCATTTCGAGAAACCGATGTCGACTGAAATAACAATAAAAATATCATGCTTTACTAATTTAAAACTTCTTACCTTTCCGTTAGTGACAAGCAAAGCATTTATCGGTGTAAGTTTAATTGTCCTTCCTTTTCGCCAATTGTTATCGGTTGGCTGGGTAAAAAGTAATCTACCTTCTAGAGCAAATTTAGCTTCATCATGATTCCATTCAAGTATATCAACAGCAATTTTCCTTAATTTAATATTAACGAGATCCATTTCAGAGCTGGATCGTCTTCCTGGAATATTACTTATCCTTCTCCAAAGCTTACTAGGAACGTCTTTTGTTTCCGAATTCATATGACTCAGATGGAGTTCGATTTTGTGTTGTGCTTCTTTTAATTGATCCCGTGTTTCATGATGTAAGGGACTGACTTTGTACAATCTAGCTAACAATAAAGGATATTTTGTAACCCTTTGAACTGGCACCATAAGAAAGGAATTTAAATTCATACGTCGTAAAACAGTATTTTCCATTTGGGAAACTCTTAGAAATATCCTTAACAATTCTTTGTCTTTTTCCAAACTAGCTAGAAGTAAGCTCGCAGGACCTTGACGTACACAGTAAGTTTCAAATGCATGAAGCATTGGAGCTGCTTCAATTATTATTTTACCAATGTTAACAGTTTGCAAGTCTTCATCGCCTTGCTCTAAAGCTATTTCTACAGCATCTCTTAGTCGTTCAGCTAAAGCTTGGCTATTTTCCAATAATTCCTCTACATTAAGGAAAATTGCAGATAATTGTTCGGAAGTTAATAATCCAGCTACTAACATTGGTTGATAAAACTCTTCCAAAATAATTTGGAGATCTCTACCATATTTTTCTTCAGTTTCCACTATTTCAGTTATTATTTCTTTGCGTTCTGTTCTCTTTTTAATACATTTTCGACAAATAAGTGGTTCGTTTTCCAATTGATTTTCTAAAGTAGCCTCGCAGTCTTCGCATGCAATATTAATTATTTGTTCCAATTTACTTCTGTATTTACTTAAAGAACTTTTACTAGTTTCCGACCCTACTCCTGAATCATTTCGTTCCACTTCAGCGGTTCTTTGTACTGTGTCATCAGTGAGTGAACAAGACATAACTAAAGAGCTATCTTCACTGGAATCACTCACTGTACTTAAATGTGATACACGATTGTATGGAGTTTCAGAATTGTCCTTGCCATCATCATCGTTATCCACGTGATTGCTAATGAAATTATACGTATAACTATCTTCTGGTACAATACCGCGTTCTTTTGCATCCACTAAATAACTCAAGATATCATATTTTGAAGCTCCTTCAAATATGGATCTAAAACAAAAATAGGTAAATAAAGTATATTACTTATTAAAACATTACCTTGTTGTATATTCTTTATCCAATTGTAAATCATCTATAAGATTTGAAGGTGGTGGATTGGATGGTAGAGGTGGTGGTATTTCTATCTCCTCATAAATTGGATCTGGATTTATTTTAATACTTTCGTAATGATGATCTTCATTTTCAGAAACTTCAACTATTGCTGAATCAGCTAATAGTTCATAGAACTTGGTTCTAGCATTTAATTCTTCTTCGGTAATAGAACTTCGGTTACTATGGTCTGTATAACAATCCGATCCATGATCCATAATTTCATATTGTGTAGAAGAGCTGTGCTCAGAACTTAAATCCTTATCATCAAGGTCCAAATATGTGGTTTGTTGTAATTTTAAAAAAGATTCTTCAATAAATTTCACAACTTTATCGGTTTCAGAAATTGTTTGAAATTCTGGCAATGACTCCACTTTATTTTCTGCACGCTTGGCTCTTCGGGATGGATCAGATTTTCCACAAACATGTGGTACAAGATTCATACGTACAGCCTCTACCGGATCACTCAGACATCTTAGTAAATTAACCTCCTTATTTCTTAAAACAACTTCATCATCTTTGGCGCACGTTATTAAATCTTTGGATTCATCAAAGTTTGAAACAAAATTTCCTGTAATATAAACTGAACTACTTTTTTTACTTTCTTTTACAATACTAGAATCATTAACTACAACCGATGATTGGTATAAAGGTATTTCATCACACACTTTTACAGTTGAGTAGCAGTCATCACCATTAATTATTATGGAAGTTTTTCCCAAATTCTGATCCGAAACTAATATTGTATTTACTAAATTTGTGTTATCCAAAACTTCACTGAAGTCGTTTTTTATTTTAATTTTGTGCACTTTGGTTGGTTCCAAATTAACTTGTAATACAGTTGTCTTATTTTCAAAGTAGCTGGTGTCAATATTTTTTATTTCCGATTTTTCTGTTACTATATTAGAACATTCCAAAGTGATATTTGTAGCCGGTGGTTGCTTATTATTGCTTCTTTTTCTAGGAGGAGCTGCTGGTGGAAGGTCAGTATTATTTAATTCTTGAAAATTATTTTTATCTTTTGCTTTAATATCGTTTTCGTCTTTTAAATCATTTATTATAGCCTCTATTATTTTATCATCTGTGATTATGCTCAATTTATTAATAATACTTTCATTTAAATCAGTTTCAAAATATTTTTTATCTTCATTGTTCTCGATTTTATTACTACTTGGAATAATATTTTTATGTACTTCTGGTTCATCAATATTTTGAAATGAAGACGTACAACTCTTAAAACTTTCAGCATTTTCTTTATTGTTTGAAGGTGGCAATGGAGGAGGCTCACTAGGCCGATTTTTCGGAATCTTTGTAGAAGATGTACCATCTAGTCTTTCAAGGTCCTTATTAGAAAATAAAATACGCGCATCACTACGCGATGTATTTGGTCTCAAAGCCATTGAATCGTGAAAAATAACCCTGCTGGCATTTATTTTAAGTGCTCTGTCGCTTTCACTTCTTTTGAGTTTACAAGAACTTGCTGATTCTAAAATAGAGATTTGCATATAAGTATTTTTTTGTAAATGAAAAAAATTACTCCCACCAATATTGTTAAGGGATTATACCACAAAAATATATTAATAATGGAATGAGGTTCATCGGTGTATAATGGAGTAAAAGGTAAATGAAAACGAAAAAATATAAAATATTTATACATATGCATTTGGCACCAAAAATTAAAACTAAAAAATGAAGAACTGCCCATGTTTTACCTGCTATTTTTTCTGTTTCTGATTTACTTGGGATATCCGGTATTGTTATGTACGTATCTTCATCTTCTGTTTCTGAACTATTAGTTTCAGAAACATAATTTTCATTTTCCATTACAAATTGCACTTTTTTTCGGGGCGTATTGCCCAAAGGTAACGGAAGGTAAAAGTGTGACCCACTTTTTTGCGCGGGCGAGGGACTTCGTTCACAATCGGTGTCACTGAAAGTAGCAGTGGGTTTTTTAAGAATTGATTTAAACCGGTTTACTTCAATTTCTTTTTCTGAAGATTTTTCGGCAAAGCTCGATGTTTTTCCGTCCTGCATTTTATGTACCTTTTCATATGCTTCATTTTTGCGAGAGCGAACTCTTATTCTTTGGCCGTTTACAAGTGTTATGCTTGCGTCAGGGGGTGCCGAATCTATGGACATAAGCTCATAAGGATTTACGTGGCACTCTAAAATTGATTTACGGCCCACTGTAGAAAATTTAGGTTTAGATTTTTGGCGCGTTTCGCTTGTGCTGCGGTTTTTGTTTTTTTTAGGAGAAACTGATCGGGCTCGATTATGATTACCGTTTTCGGTAACAGTCATCCGAGAGCGTCGCATTAGGTCGTATGGATCTGTGGTTGGAAGAATGGAGGGACGGGATGAAGAAGATATTCTCATTGTGCCAGGTCGAGTAGGTGTTGGAATTACGTTGGTAGTGGTATAATAACATCTCATTGTTCCAAATTTGGAATCTCCCTTGAAGGGCAATCGTGTGCCATTGCATTTTTTGCATGTTGTTTGTTTCTTGTTGGAACGTTTGGTACCATTAATGTAATCAGGGCAAGCACACAGGGCAATGGCAGGCGTTAAAAGATGACCATTGGGGCCCGTTACATTTTCGTACAGCCATGGATCGGCGTACCTCATAGATCTACTTAAAGCACTTTCGGTTTCTTGATGAGACCAATCCAAACGTTGTTTATCGCTCTGAAAAAAAGATATTTATTAACACAATATATGTATATAAATGATAACAAATGAGAAAAAAAAACACATGGAAAATTTCAAAAATTTTCGCCTTCAGCGAATTATATATCAAGGGATAGAGAGAATTAAAAACAAAAATGTTTAGTTAAAACTAAAGAGTTGGGGAAAAAAAGGTCATTTTTAAATGGGCCCTTGAAATCGTATAATTAACTAGGGTCCAAATAGTTTTGACGCTGCTTTGTGCCCATCTTGTGCATTGGACACATCAAGACTATGAATCTGATACCGATGTTCGATGTTATTTTAACTAATGACATTACTTTGTTAAAACTATCAAGGTGCGAAAAGTTATTTTGAAAGTTTCCATCAAGAAGCAGTAGGGTATACACGTCTGGTCGTGAATGTGCTGTAAATATTATTAGATGTTGTCAAATTGCCCATGTCTTCTTTTATAAATAAAAATATTGTGAATACCTAGATTTTTTAAGTATTTTTTAGTACTCTACCAAGGGTCCCTGATAATGTACCATATGCGTGAGTTTTTGGCCACCCTGTATAAAATTAATTACATTTATGAAATTCATTCCACCGTTTTTGATATATAAATTTTTATAATTTTTACGATCCATTTTTTCAAATATTAAACCATACAGATTACAGTAATACCCAAACATGAAGGTATCTCAAGTTTATCAAAGTTTTCAATTTTTTTTTCTCAAAAAACACACTTTAAACCCACTTTATTCTTCCCACTGTATAATAATGCGTACAAGAAAGTAGGGCGTTACATTTAAAATAAGAAATTCGAAACCGGAAATGATATTGATATTGGTTTAATTCTTTTAATAAGCTATAAAATTTATCTATTGAAAAAAAAAATTATTTTATGTTTCAATTTTTGACGAAAAGTTACCGAAGAAACAGATTTTTTGTCTTTTACAAAAGAATATAAAATACATCCACAATTTCATTAACTTAGATTCATGTTTCATGCACAATTTAAATTTTTCATGCAGTTTTACTTTTTCAAAAAGCTTTCCCATTCCTTCCCCAACCCGAATAAATAAAATTATCGACATGTCCTACAATGTCTTTCACTATAAGCATATAAAATTTTATTTGCTATAAAAGTTTCTACTTTGTCTATAAACCATAAAATGCATAAAACTATTGGCACACCTCTATTTATAACAAAATTATTGAATTGATTTATGGTTTTCTTAATATACTAATTGGGCTGTTTTTTAAATTTCTTATTAAAATATTGTAATCTAAAATATTAGTCATATTATTTAAATTTTAACATCTTCAAGATTTGGATTGCAACCTTAATTTGAGCAAAGAAATTATTGTAAAAAGATCTTCTAAAAGTGTTCCCATGTGTTTAAAAGTCCAGCAGTAAAATCTAGACTGTTTTTTGTTCTAACTCTTTAATATTTTCGTATAAGCGCCTTTTTGGAACACCCTGTATAAAACATTTATGCTACATTCGATTCTACAAAGAATAAATTATTTTATACTTATACAGACTAAAATACATATTTTAGTAACTAAATATCAAATAGTTGCAAAGCAATCAAGGAAGGTATAAATGACAATTAAAATATCGTACACAATATTATAATATTGTGTAAACTTTGTGTCACAAAATTTGCACATGTTAAAATGTTAACCCAAATAATCTTGTATATCTTGTAAATATTGTCACAATATTGTGGAAATGTTGTGAAAATATCGTGCGTAAGTTATGATAATGTTGTAAAAGTGATGTGGTAATATAAAAATAAATAATTCGGGAGAAAAATAAAAGTTTCAATTATTAAATTAAAAGGACTCTTATTAGTATACAGGGTGAGTCGGGAGGAGTGCGTCAAACTTCGGGCGATTATTCTACCCATTAATACAAAGTAATAAAACCAAAATATTGCTATCAAATTTATATTAGTCTTCAAGTTATGGAGTTTTAAAAATGTAAGTAGGCTTAAGTTTAGCAGCACATTTAGCTTATTTTTAATTCATAGAATATTTTGAAAGATATCCCCACGTGCTTATAAATATTTTTACGCTCTTCTATGAACACTAGCCATTGTTGTTATAGTTTCTTTTTATTAGAGCTGCAGCATTGAAAATACGTCGGACATTTTTGTTTTTTACCTTGTATTAATGTGTAGATTATAAAAGTTGAATAATGTCAAAAATTTAGTAATGAGTTTCATTACTTTTATCAAAAAATTCAAACGTAATGAATCGTTTATTCAATAGTCGTAGAAAAACTTGTTTTTATATTCAGCAGATCCATCACGGTTTTCTGTAGATTTTTTTTTAAATCCATCCCTGATTTCTTGAATTTATTCTAATATTAGAGACACAATTTATTTTTCAATTTTTGATTATCCATATCTTCGGAATGAGTGGAGATAAAACTATTAAGTTTTGTATGAGCATTAACATTAACATTATGTATTTTTTTGAAAATTTAACCTTTAGTGATTACTTGCAATTTTGTTACAGACTCACCCTGTATATGTCTTTCCATAATGGCAGCAATAAATAAAATTTAATTTAATATATTTGCAGTCAATCCATTGGCGAAAAAAAAAGTTCAGTTACCTTACTGAATTTTATATAAACAAGTGCCTGTATAAGTCAATTTCTTGAAAAAATTGGTGATTTTTCTGCAAGTGTTACGAAATAATTGAGGCTTATATTTCACAAATGTAAAATATTACAAGGTAGACTTCATCGAACGTCCAACACAAGCCCAAGGAAGTACTTGTGAAAGGTGGCAACCAAGATGTGGAGAATTGGCTCCGTAGTTAAATGGAGGAATTATTAATCTAAGCCTGGTCTTTGAGATTTATATTCTCCATTGACCAAAAAACCTTCCTACCTTAGAGAGCTTTCTCCTAAAAGTAATTTAAAAATGCTAACATATATTATTTTTCAACTATTGAGTGGAAAGAAGAACTAGAAGCCGCGATGTTAACTTTAACCACAATGAAAAACAAAATATCCCAGACTCAAGAAAATGTTATGTCCAGAATGTAATAAAGAAACAACAAGTACTGAAAAATGAATTGCATGTATTGTAATAATCCTGAACATTTCATATATTGTGAAGCAGTCAGTTAAAGGGAATGGGTGCAAGGTTATTTATTTATTTGCAAAAATTAAAAGAACATATCTATATCTTTTGAAAAGAAACAATCTTACAAAGGATTAAAACGCGCAGTAGCGAAAAACTTCCTTCTGCTGTGTCATTGTTGTATTTCCAAAGGTAAATTCGGATTTTTTAGACAGTTATTGTAATAAAAGTAGAGATTATAAAAACAATGACTACATACTATATTGTGGAAAACCAATATGGTTCTATTAAAAACTGGGTTCCTAAACAGAAACATTAGTCAGGAAAGTTTAATGTTGGTATTATAATGGAAACTCCAATTACATCAGGGTGCTTGTTACAAAAATAAATAACTTTGTACATCCAAAGGTCACTCTAGTTTTAAAGTTCACTTATAAAATATAAACTCATAATATGTTACTCTGGGTTTCATACTAGTTAAAAAACAAAGAAAAACATTTTCTTAAATGTATGTATTTCCATGTTATTATCTTGACAAAGGAACATTTCTGCAGAAAGGGTAATCAAGTTAGCCAATTTCAAAATAAGGTAACGATTTAAGTCTTTACTGGAATATACTATTTGTTTCAGCTGCCTTTTTGATGAATATACAGGGTGTCCCCCTATGGCGATTTTTATCGAGTTACCTTCATAGAGAGAAAAGTTTCTATTTTTTGAAAAGTGAACTTTAACTGGCTGTAACTTTGCAGGGAAGCATTCTTAGGCAAAGCGTTAGAGGAATTTGTCATCTTAATTTGAGGTGATAAACCCGTTCTAACGTGGACAGACACGTTCTTACGGACCACCCTGTATATTCTAAACTAATGAGGCTAGTTCTAGTTAGTATATCATTTTATAGTGCAAAATATTTTCGAAAATATATTAGAAATGCACGAACTTTGATCCCAACGAGTAGGTAGCACGAGTTGCATTTTCCAAGATTGGGACCACTATTAGTATTAGTACCGTATTTTATTTTCATTTATTAATTCCTCAAAAAATGTATTGACAAAATTGACGTAAATTGATAGGAATGTATCCTCTAATTTATTGGAAGTTTCGATTTCGTACAGAGGGCGCTATTTTGACATAAATGTTGTATCAAAATGGAGGAAGGCGAGTAAAGGCTATGTTGTGCTTTGAGTTTTAGTTGGTTTTAGTAACTGCATTTGCCTTTATAGCATTTTTGGTGGTTAAAAATTGATTTATAATTTATAAGCACACACACATAAAGTTTACATAAATAGGTTTTTAATTATTACTTCACTACAAACTTTTCAAATGACCACCAGAGGTCGTATTGATCTCCGAAATCGCTAATTATGTGATTACCGTTTTGATAAAATGCAATACCAAATTCATAAAAAAAATATTTTATAATCAAATTAAATAATTTTAAATAGAATGGCCCATAAATTTATTTAAAAAATCAGCCTCTTAAGAATTTGGGGATTTAAATTAGCTTTATGTCTCAGTGACCGAAAATTTTACAATATACAGGGTGTGCCAATTTGAGTTGCATTGGTATCTTTGTTATTAATAAAGTTACAGAGTGTTAGATTTTGGTTAATATCTCAAGAATGATGATCGATATTTCTCTGAGTGTTACTAGATGCTTCCATATAACGAATTTAGGAACTATTCTGCCATTAATGGGACACCTTGGATATTACAGATTAAACCGTAAACACCCTGTATATTATCCATCAAAGCAAATCAAATATTTGTAATTTTATTATTAACATGCCTAATTGAATCATCCTTCAACTTTAAAGAAGTAAAACTAGTGATAATAAAAAAGTTTTGTACTGAGTGATTTTTAACTAGTGTAAAAATCTAAGAAACTAACGGAGGATTAGGTAAAAACCGATTTATGTAATACCTAAGTATAATTAAAAAACGTCTATTAATTTATGGTGTATAGTACATTAATGAATGATTAAATTTCTCACATACATTTGGAAAATCGTATTCTACACTTAATCATTTAAATTAAATATTTTACATAGTTTCTACATCAGTAATTGCTTGAGAGTACACAGTCTGGTTAACTACTTATTAAATTCGTACAGGCGGAAATACATTTGATTAATTTGGAATTTATTTTATATAAATGTATGTAATACACTTCGTATCTTATAAAAAAGTCTGTTCATAAAGCAAATAGTAGGCTGTAGTAAATTCCAATATGGGAAATTTAAACAAGTTATTGGTTTGAATTTTGTATGTAAAATATTCAAAAAGTGGTCGTTTTGTAACCAGAAAAAAGAAATGAAAGATAATACGCCATTTAAACAAAAATATAAGAAACTAGTAATATAATATTAAGCATTGGCAAAAAGCCAAATTTGAATATACAGGGTGGTCCAAAAATAAAACTCCAAAACCTCGTTTATAGTATTTAAATTCAGTTTATTAAATACTTACTCCTTCTGTACTTTTAATCTATAACGGGGGGTTGATATCACCTGAATAATTTCAAATCAGAGCCAAATCGCAAAAACTACAAAGGCCGGCTTTAATGTTAAAAACCAAATTACATTCATATTTTAATTAATAATTCATTAATTTAGAAAAACTTAACAAGTCTATTTTTGAGTTTTTTACTTTGATTTTTAAACAAAGTCACAGACGAGACCTCGATTTTAATTTCCGTATTAAAAAAAAATAATTTTGCCCAATTAGCCTCTGCGCCGTCGCAGGCAATATTTAAGTTTGTGTATGTAGAAGTTAAAACCATTTGCGGAAAAGGTTTAAAGGAAATGCATAGACATTACAAACATGGAACAAAAAATATAAGAGAAATAAGCTACTAAGAGCCATCTGAACTCAACAAAAGTAATCCTGGTTTTTACACGCTAGTAACTGGTCATATTCAAAGATACTGGTATAGTCCATGTTATGAATAAGTTTAATTTATTTAGCTCTTGACTGTTGCCTACTATAAGATCCACACTTGAGTTGGAGTGAATTGGTCCGTATTAATTATAAAGATTATAAGTCTTTCATAAAAAAGAATTATGTACCCAACATATTTTCACAAATTTTAGAGATGATTATAAAATGACTATTGGTTTTCTATTTTACAGAACCAAAGTACATTATTATACAACGCATTTATTTAAGCAAAAGCGACATGTAAATTATACAGTAACAAAATTGGTGTCGGCAGTAAAAAGTATTAATTTTATTTGGATGAAATGTGAAAAACATGTACCTAGACAAAATATCTCAAAGTACTACATTGATGTTAAAAGAAAATAGTCTTTTCAATAATAAAAAATATTAATTTCCAGCACTTTAACCTCAATTATGTACATTTACGATATAAATACATGTGAATTATAAACTAAGAGGATTAGTTTTGGTATTAAAAAATATTAATTTTGACTGTATGAAGTGCGAAGATCTATAATTAAGGAAATATCTTAAAGTACTACATTGTTGTTAAAAGAAAAAATCTTAATAATTTAAAGAAATACTTCTTTCCAGCAATTTAACCACAAATGAATAAATACAAGTGAATAAATTAAGAAGGCTAGTTTTGGTATTAAAAATTTTTGATTGGATGAAGTGTGACGAACATGCATTTATAAGGAAAAACATTAAAAAAAAACTAATTTCCTTAATATAAGAAACTAGTATATTGATATTTATAGAAAAAAAAACATAAAAAATTACATTATTTAGGCAGTTAAACGTTAATTATCTAGAGCATCAGAAATTTTACGTACAATATAAACAATGCCAATTACAATTTAAAACATTTAGCTGCATTTTGTAAAACGTACTTTTCAATAACAAACATTGTTTTTTGGGCATTTGTAAACGAAAATTTAAAAAATCTGTAATGTCATTCAAATTTACAGAACTTTTTATAGTATACAACAGTTTATCAAGTAGCTTGAGTTTCCAGTGGGTATTTTGAAAAATTTTAAAACTAAAAGGTCTTTCAAAAACCTACCACATCCTCCTGAGACTAAAACAAGACGATTTAAGCAAATTTATCTTCTTGTAAAGACCTTTTAGTATTTTAATTTTGACCCCTTTTCTTCCATTGGCATAGAAGTTAGACATGTGCAATTATTAAAAAATCCAAGTTCTACGTTTATGAATAGAAATTAAACATAATTTTGATATGGTTTTTTTTTGTCTGAAACTATGTCATCGTACCAAATTTGATGAAAATCGTATAAGCCGTTTAAAAGGTATATTAAAAAACGATTTCAAAATTGTTACTTGAGGGCCGTATAGCGACCAATCCAAGGAACTTTATACATACAAGATACATTTGATTAAATCGGTTTATTTTATACTCTGGAATATGTGGTTAAAAAAATTCTTACCTCAAAACCATAGGAGGAGTAGTTTGCATCTGGTGAAGAGGCTAATCGTCGCATCGCATGGCTAACCAATGTAGCCATCAAAGGTTATCGAATGCGGCATCACTGAAAATAAATAAAATAACGTTTTATAAAAAATCATTTATGGATATTTTATTTTCATTGATGACAAACAACATTTAAAGTTTATACAATAGTATATATTTAAAGAATTGAGTTTAAGTCAAGTTGTATTGCATGCGTTCAGATTTAATACATGAGCCGCGTAGCGGCCAATGCTTTAAAGGAAGAGAAATCGTCCAAAAATGAGCTGGAAATGAATTGTCTCTTTTTATTTATATGGGGACGATACTCAATTTATGTATTCATTGAATACATCTAACACAAGCGACTCTACGTATTTCAAATAATTTACTTAAATCTGTTGTCAATAATTCTAAAAAATATTGCTTAAAAATCAATCAATCAATCCTTTAAGACCCAGGCTCTAGTTTTTGGACCCAAAAATAAATATAAAGCGCATTCACAAAATAAAATAAAATTGTGTTTGAAAAGCCCTAACAAAATAATATGATGGTTTTCTTTAGTTGAAAATTACATGCTCAATCATTTATGGCCGCTGGCACTTTTAGATAGAGTTTAGTTAATATTGGTTCTATGGAGTTTCAACTAATAATTTTATTCACGGTGGATATTGCGTAAAACGGTATTTTTTGTATCAAAATTAATAAGTCTTTTAACTTTTTTTAACCTTTTATATCTGTTATATGTCAGCCTTAGTTTTCACTTTTTAACAGTAATTATACAAATACACACCTTCCAATGATTTAAAGCTTTGTTTTATTATTTAAATTTAAATAAATTATTAAAATACTTTTAGGATATATATTTTTTTCATACGTTAGAAAAATATAAATATTACTAATAATTAATAAAAAATATATAATCGCATTATATTTAACTACAACTTATAAAATCTACTTTTACTGCAAAACGAAGTACTTTTAGTTTTAGAATTATTAAAAAAGTAAACCAAACATAAATGTTAAAAAAATAATTTTATTTTGATCTAACAGAACCAAAACAGTATTATAACATTAAAAAATGGAAGACAAACGGATGATACATATATATTAGGGGGAGGATAATATCACATTTTCTAATTCTAAAATTTTATTATTATACACTAATGTAATACCGTTTTAGTTAACTGTTTGGTGAAATAATATGTCATATAATAATAAATTTGGTTTTACCGGTGGTTTTAAGCATAAGATATGAACGGTTCTTTGTCCAGGCAATACAGAAATACTTTTAATAAAGGAAACTGTCTAAATCTTGATATTGAAAAATTGGGTCTTTGACCGGTTATTGCACCAAAACCCCTCAATTATATTTTCTCATATAAGAAGCTGCAAGTACCCTGCTGCTTACGACCGTAAGTTTCTTATCCTGCCTTGTTAATTTTTGTCAGAATTTTTTTTTTGTTTATATGTGAGTTTCTTAAAATCGCCAAAACGTCATATTTCCACTATTTTCAGTACTGTTTTGACGAAGAAAACAAAACTTTAACAGTAACCAACTGTTTCATTTCTTAAAAAATTTGGATTTCTTGAAAGACAATAACAATTATTTAATGCATAAAAAATATGCGCTAGTGTGAAACAATATTTTTACATAATTTTTTTCATAGAAGATTAATTAGTCATTGAACTAAATTTAAACGGGTGAAAAAAAAAATCGAAAATGTACAAAAAAATAAAATGACCTAAAAGTACTTTAACTTTGGACGCCTCTAATAAAGTAAACGTAAGGTTGCAGAAGAGAAATATCCACTTAATTATAGTCTTAAGAATTTAATTTATAAATCAGAAAAAAAAAATTAAAATCTGTCAGAGGAAGCTAGAATTATCCTGGCGCACGTAATATTCGATTTCATGATTTTTACTCCAAAACTCGCGCGCTCTCTAGCGATTCGCATTAATTATTGGTGAAGTAATTGTAATCTGCAAAGACGCTCCAGAAAAGCTGGATGGATTTTCTATTCCCTGTAATTTTGATGCTTTTAACTAACATTAGAACGTTTTAGTTTTTATGAAGTTTATTAAATTAATTACTATTATAATACAAACTGTATACACTTTATGACGAAATGTATTGAAACAAACAATCAGGATCCCACTTTTAGCAGGCATTTTTAATTATCCTTGGCAACATAAAGAAGCAGACCTAATTCTTGATTACCCTGTATAAAAATTTATTAAATTGATCATATAACTCATAGAATTATTATTAGACAAATAAAATGGTCCATTTAGTCACATGATCATCTACTTCCATGATAATTAAGAACATACCACGCAAAGTTAGTAACTTAAAATAAATTAGGTTATTAAATAGGTATATGTATTATGTATTAATCAAAACTCGTTGATATATGTGATTGGCGTAAATATTTTTTATTCGTTATGTAGTCGTGATTAATAATGGCTAATGTGCCTAAAATTTGTTCGCGATGGTCAGTTCTTCAACATTTGATATGTTTGAAAAAATATGTACTATGTATGTACAATGAGAGCTCGAAACTAGTTATATTTTCGATTTCATACTAATATTTAATTCAGATATAATTTGTGATGTTAAGCGATTTTCGGGTTTTAGTTTCTTAATATAACTGTAAAATGGTACTAATATACTGTGTTGATGTTTTTTCCTTGGTCAGGTTAGAGTAAGAGCCTTTATTTTTGAATTCGATGATTTACACTTACACCATATAGAGTATAGAGTTGCATTACTTCCAAAAAGATCTAATTTCCTGCCAAATTAACCAAAAGAAAGTCTGCAATGTTAAATTCGAAACTTAATGAAACGTCAAATTGATGAATTTAATTCCTACAATTGGTCATAATTCGTTGTTTTAAATTTTTTTTATCCTGTTAATCCGATTGTTAAAAATCAATATAAATTTCATTCGAATTATGAGAGGTGAAGATTTGAGAAAGAAACACCTTTTTAATTAGGTACGTTTAATTAAAGTTAATTAAAGTTTATCACATGTTTGGTTTCGAAATTAATTATTGTAGCTCTGAAGAAGAATTCAATAAATTTCGAAACTAGTCAGCAAATTAATAAACGTTGTTTTATTGAATAAAGTGTCCTAATCCCAAAAGCTTTTAAAGAATAATAATAAAAAGGATGTAAAAACTTCAATTTTGTAAAAATTAAAAATACTTATTAATAAACGATCAACAAAAAAAAATTTAATATTAATTTTGACAATTGTCATTTTGATTTTGTTTAGTGCCACGTTGATTTCGATTTGAGTAAATTTGATCATTTTGGTCATAATTAGTGACAATTCAAAGTATAAAAAGTATCATATGTAATATCACGAGTGGTCAAATTTTAGTCTAATATTTTTCACTGTCATTATCACGAATGTAATTTGGGGTTAAGTTTTAATTTTTAACCCCAAATGACAAGAGTGGTAATGTATGAAAAATATTCGACTTATAATTTGAAAAAGAATGCATATTTAAGGGACTATTTAACGAACATTTTTCACTTTGACAGCCAACTTCAAACTTATTGAAGTTTGACATAAAGTCATGAAATAATCGCTGTTATTTTTGACGTTTTACTTGGCACAAAAAATAATCACTTGTGAGTTGAATAGTCAGTATAATTTATAAAATTGGACAATTTTATCTAATATTATAATACAGGATGTTTCTAAAAGATCTGTACAAAGCCGGGTCATAGTAGTCTAAAGGATCATTAACGAGAACAGTCCAGACAAAGTCAAATCCAATACTGCCATCACCTAGCTAGATGTTGAAGCTTTTAATTTACACTTCTAAATCATCTCAATCGGGTACTTACATAAAATCAATACCTCACATTGTCAACATTTCAATTTCAGTGAATTTTATGCAATAGCACTAAAAAAGATATTGACGATTTGAAAGCCAGTAATGCACATGATATCTATGAAATAACCGTAGATCTAAAAAATCTGTAAAAACATAATTATATCCACTCTAAAAAGTTTGTTTAATGAATGCATATGTACTTTAGTCTTTCCTAATGCATTTACAAGTTGCAACAATAATTCCACTTCATAAAAAGAGAGATAAAAACTCTTAAGATAATTGTATGCTGATTTCTCTAGTAGCAATTGCATCAAAAATATTCGAGAAAATACTACTTGTTCAATTAACAAAAATTATACAAATATAACATCCATCCGAATAGGCTGTAGGCTAATACTATAATTCCTTAATAACAGGAAGCAGTCAGTGCATTTTAATGGAACACTTTCAAGATTTACTACTTTAAGTGTACCACAAGGCTCTATTCTCGGGCCTATAATATTCCTCATTTTCATAAATGACCTACCATCTATTTTCAATAAGGCAAATTCAATATTATTTGCTGACGACACTACAATCATTTGTTCCGACTCTAATTTTACTGTAAGTAAGGTAAAAATTCCAACGAATCACTTGTTCCAAACGAATGGTTTCAAAGTAACAAACTCAAAATCAATAAAAATAAAACTATAAATATCACATTTATTTTGTGACCATACGGTATAGAATGGCATGGTCCATACCCGATACCAGAAGGGTATTGTACTTCATCAAAATTTCTTGGTTTTGTTTTAGATAGCAAGTTAACTTGAAATTTACTCAAAAAGTATCCACTCGTTGCCTTAAAACAACCTGCAATGTCCTATTTGAGAATCATCTTAGGTATTTGAGACAATTGCAAAGACGTTTCTATTTAAAACAAATTTGTTACATGGGTTGTAATGGACAATTTATTGGTACCTTAAAGAAATCTTAAAAAACCGTCAATTTTGTTCAGAATCCACCTATTGGTTTGTAATTAAGCTTATATCAAATATCAAATATTAAAATTAAAAAATTCTCGTTTTCTTTGTTTCGGATTTTTTTGCATATTTTTTGTTTGTTTATTGTTAAATTGTTCATTAATTAATTGTAGAAATTATTGAGATTTAATTAAAAGAAGTTGTCTTCGTAGAAATGTAACAAAAAAGTAAAAGCTGTGGGCAAAATAATTAAAAAGCAATATTGTTGCAATTTTTTATAAAAATAAAGGTCACGGTTAAATGCATCGAAGCCCTAAGGCACTGGAGAAAGGACCACAAGACGCACCCAAAAAAACATCTATGGTCGATGGATTTTATTAAAGGAGAGTGAAAAATACGAGAAGCGTGAACTTGGCCTTCGAGAAAGTGCGTTTGGGTCGCATTTCTTATTGCCAGAAGCAGTAGCTTACTAACGATACGTCCAAGCAATTTCGATTTTCAATCTTAAGCTGTAATGAATCAACCTGCAAGAATATTAGATTGGTTTCTTGATGAAATTTGAAACTCGTGTATGATTACTAAACTAGAAATTTCAAATAGCAAATTAGAGAAAATACATCAATTTTTAAACCCTAAGAGCTAACTAAATTATTTCTAGAAGAACAACAAAAAGTTATTATTTTCATAATTTGTCCAAATTAATATATTAAAAAATTCGTAAATGCTGTTTCTCTTTTTCTAAACGGGGCATCAGCAGAGTCAAAAAAATATTCGAAAGCTGATACTCTCGAGTAGTAGAGACACTTTAGAAAATGTTTTTTGGGCATCAAAAGGACATGAAGTTAACAATTTAATCTTGATGGACAACCAAGCTTTAGTAGGTTTTCAATGATCAATGAAAACCTCCCAAAGGTTGAGACGACAGGGACTTACTGCAATGTTGCCAGATGTAAATCTCGGAAGCGTGACGTCAGAGCGACATAAAATTTAAATTTTTAGCCGTTATAGAAACTATATAAAAAAACTGATTGAATATATGTATTTAGTTAGACTTGATCTTTATATTGAAATAAAAATTAAAAAATCGAGGATAGGCCCATTGTATTTCAGAAAAATTCATTTAATTTTAGAAAAGACCTTTTGTAAAATATTGAGGAAGCGAAGAGTTTTTAGCAGATTATTTTATGTTACTGGAATAATGCTAAATTTCTAAAGCACATTTTTTATGAAATATGTGTGCTATTGTGGTTCACGTGCACAAAAACTCTTGACTTCCTCATTGTCTTATAATTGGTCCTTTCTGAAATTAAATTGATTTTTCTGAAACACAATTGATGCTTTCTGAAATACAATTGATTTTTCCTGAAATACAATTGACTATTCTGAAATACAATTGATATTTTCTGAAATTGAATTAATTATTTTGAAATACAATTGTTGCTTTCTGAAATACAATTGGAAAAAGTGTAGTCACTTCCTTTAATTTAAATTAAAATTGAAATTATGGGTTCAATTTTTTGCTCTAAATCCTGGGATGAAAAAATCTAGTTTTGTTACAAAAACTCCAATTCATGAGAATCGAAAAAGCTTAATGAGAAGACTTAAGACGATAGTCGGCGAAATTTTGTGAGCGTAAAATGTGACTCTACGGAATACCATTTTTTAGACAAACCAGTAAATGAAATTCTGTTTTTTTTGTAGTAGTAGTTCATTAATACTTGGCATAACATGTCTATTATTTTGTTTTTGTATTTTTTATTGAATTTTTAGATTTATAGACAATCAAATCTGACCTAAAAATGAGCAAGTTTTGCTTGCTGTTTTAAACCTTATACTCGATATAATCGGAAAAACCGAATAACGCTTTTGTGAAGTTGTGTATTTAGATAAGAGAAAATTTTACAAATCTCAATTTGAAGGTCCCTTGTTAAAGAAAAATGGTATTTTCTAGGACAAGGTTTTTTTAAAAGTGCCAATTTTACTGCTGCCGTATGAGTATTTGGTGTGACTTACAAAAACAAAACCAGAAGAAATTGGTAGCCACAAGACTCTTCTGTGTACCAAAAAAAGAAATTTTAAAAAAGCTTCAATAGAAAAAAAATTATGAGCAAAACCCCAAATATCAAGCGAATTTCAAAATCAAGCGCTCGCATTTGCCGACTATCGCCTTAAGTTTTGCAAATTCGGTAAAAGTGACTTACGATCTTTTTACCAAACTTCCGAGAATTGAACTAATGATTCATGTATTAAATGCACTAGACACAAACATTGAATTTTGTAATATGTCTACTTCTAACAATGGACATTTCCCAGGTGAAACGGATTTTAATAATTTTTTCGTTACGGATAGTCCTTTAGGAAATACTTACATAGGCTAATTATTTTTTTAATTGGATCAATATTTTTTTTTTAATTTTAAATTTTGGATTCGTGATGTCACAACTTCTATTTTGCCCGGCAGCATTGTAATATTTTACGAAGCTAATTTCCGATGTCATAACACAATAAAAACTCGATTCATAATCGGTAATAAAACCGACTTCAGTCGACGAAACCTATCACAGAATAACAATACTATAGACAACCTGTAACGTTGGCACATGTAAAAAGAGAAGTTGTGACGTTAGAGAAATTAAAATTATTTTTTTTTTACTTTTATAAAAAAGACATCAAAAAACTGATTGAATATAAGTTTTTAGTTAGGCTTGATCTTTATAATAAAACTAAAATTAAAAAATCGGGGAAAGGCCCATTCTAGTAGTATTTTAATTTGATACATACAATAAATTATTTAATAAAAATATAGAGGGTGTTCCGAAATTAAGCAGTCAAATTTTAAGATGTGATTCTACGATTAATTTTAGGAAAAATAAATCCTATTAACATACATATGTACGGTTGGTCCCAGTTGGAAGTAGAACAAAAATAATCACGATCGCGTATTCTTTGTCCTACTTCCAACTGGGACCAACTGTACAATTTCGCTTTTTTCTTAAAATTAATCATAGAATCGCTTTCTAAAATTTGGCTGATAATTTCTGATCACCCTGTGTAAATACAATCTAGCCTGTAACATTCCTAAAACAAATTTTTATTACAACTAAAACAACAAGAGCAATTAACTAAGCTCTAATGAGTTACATAATCATTTCAAGTAAACAGAGTAAAAGTAACGATGAAAAGTGTTGATGAGTATATAAATATGTATAAGGCCGACTTTTACTTGTGCCCTTACAGTAGAAAGATGAACAAGTACATTAGATCATAAAATTGCAAAATAATTATAGCTTTGCGTTTTAAAAGATCAAGCGGATCTAACAATCATTAACACCAAGTCGTGAACTTTGAACTCAATTCGTGGTAAATGTAAAATATTTGAGTTATACTCTGATTATTATTATGTTCTGACATAACACGCAATACCATCAAAAATTTTGTCATATTAAAAAAGAGTTGCAAATACATTACAATTATCTTGTTAAAAATTATTCGAGCGTTGCATCTATTAAAAAATTAAAATAGAATTTTATGAATTTTAAAAATAATACATTAGAATTTTTGTTTATTTAAAAAATAAATTTGCTTATAAATAATATAATTTTGGTAGTAACTATAGCAAAATCTATTAAATTTTTCTTTGGATTCTCTTAATCAAACCAAAAGTTTGACAGCTATGTGGTCAGCTTGTATATCATCAAAATTATCAAAAAGAAATAAATTTTGTTACTTCAGGAAACAATGGACTTCCTTGATGGTGCTTCTAAACCAAGAACTGCTTTCTACCTTATTAAAATGTATATTAATTAGAGAAAAGCACATCTAAAATTCGAAATTAATATGTTTATTAATTACTTTTTTATGAGACAAAATCGTATTTCTTAAATTTTTCTGAAAACTAAAATAAATCTCTTTCGTGACCATATAAACGCAACTACGAGAAATAAAATTTAAAATATTTGGTTATTGATTTAAAACATCTCTGAATTCGTAGAGAAATTTTCAACAAAATTTATGTGTGTGCGATATAATATAAATGGTCATAAATTTTTTTAAAGCGTGCCTTGTTTCAATATAATTTGATCTAGTGCTACTTTTTGGCTTAAAATTATAAAAAAAAACGTGATGATAATTTTCTTTACCGCTTTCAAAACAATTATTTTTGGAAGATGGGGCCAAAACATTTGACCTTTCGAGAAATTTATCAAATTGTATAGAATGTAATTGATATCTGTATGTTTATTGAAAAAAACGTGTTCTTCAATTGATTTTATAAATAATAGTTATTTTTATAATTTTGCCAATAATTTTGAATAGGTAGTTCTTATTCTTTTTTGCAAAAATTATAATTTAAAAAAGTATTAAGGTAATTCACTTTAATACTTAATTCAAAAGCTTTTTAGTTAATGAAAGATTAAGAGATTTTGTAGAGGTTGATTTATTTGTTAGGTATTTATTTTATACATTCATTTTATTAAATATTCTTGCAATTCAATTTATGCGATATTGAAACTCAATTTAGAACAGTTGTGACTGGCAAACAAATATGGCTTACCGATCAGAATTAATTATAGTGCTTTAAAATATACATGTACTTAAGATCATCTTCCTAGACACCCGCGATAAATTTTCCATTGGAGATAATAACAAGGAATAGAAAATCCATCCCACTTTTCTGGAGCTTCTTTGCAAATTATGACCAAATAATTAATGCGAATCCCTAGAGGGCGCACGAGTTTGGGAGCATTAGTTCTGCAGTCATAACTCAAGTTTCCCTCGTTAGATTTTCAATTTTTTTTCAGATTTATAATCTAAATTGATTAGGCTACATTCTGCCACCTGCCACCATTCTGCAACCTAGCACAAAATTAATTAGAGTGGTCCAAAGTTAAGGTACTTTTAGATCATTATAATTTTTTTGTAGATTCTCCAATTTTTTTCCTTCTGCAGGAATTAAAAAAATGACTTCTAAATCATGTAAAAAAAATTATACAAAAATGTTGTTCGGACTAGCTTTCATGGCTGCAGAACTAAACCACTATATTTTCCGTTTAGAAAACTGCTCTTAAAACTACTGGAAAAGTGGTTATTGTTCGAATAAATAGGAATTAATGCATAATTGTCCTCAGGATATTAATTTTACATTAATTAAGTGTTTATATTAATAAACAGGAATCAAATGATCTTAAACGATAAACGGCAAAAGACGAAATAATATTGGCTATACACACTCTTTGTTCTTAAAAACCAAAATATTTTTTAATATCATTTTCGCACTCTAATACTTTCTAATAAAAGCGGAGCCCGGAAGATAAATTTAACAACTCCACCTACACAAACACTTCACTTTTCCGCTTCAATAATTTACTTGTTGATATAAATGAAAAGCAATTACTTTATATTTCATTTCTGAGCTTGGATTAACTTTCTCATCTATATGTAACATCACGTGCAAATACATACATACATTAAATAAAAGTAAAATTTATTACCTTATTAATAAGTGAAATAAAATATGTTGAGACATTAATATTACGTTAAAATAAAGTACAATCCTCCATGTTATATCAGTAATTATAATCAAAATTTATGGGAAATTTTTACTGTACCTGGCATTAAAAATTATAATTGTATGAATTATTATTTCTTAAAATAGGAAAATATAAATTAATATACCTGCCTCGCTTTCAACTATTTATTAAATAAAAGAAAACTACCGTATATGTATATCAACTTCGTAAATTATAATTATTAGCAATGTTTTGTTAAAACTTGTTTAGTTTACTTGGAAATGTTAAAATAAAACGCATTAAACCATAGGGTGTTGCATTAGTTTCAAAGTAGAAAATAAATGGAGTAACATTTCAACTTTCTACTTATTTTGAAATAAATTTTAAACTGTACCTTTTAACGTACTTTTTATATTTTTATTATGTAAGAAGTGAGCGTTATGTTCAAGTAATTTTAATTAAAATTATTTCCTTGTCAACAATTAAGGCAAAACATACATAATTATGTTAATACAATTTGTTTAAAAATAATAGTTGTAACAAAGTGCTAATATTTTTTATATTAAAACGTAGTTATGTAGACAGAAAAATCTTTGAAAAGCGTACTTTTCGCTAGTAAAAATTGATTTTTCGACATTTGTAAATAAAAATGTAAAAATTTTCGTATAAAATTTTTGTTTTTCCTGTATAATTTATTGTAGGGACGTACTTTTGGAAAAATGCGTTTTCATATTTTTTTTAAAACTTCACCCCTACAATATATTTATATTTGAAAAACAAAAAATCTATATGAAAAATAAATTGAATTTGAAGAGCAAGCAGTTTTTGTTAAATTTGAGTTTACAAATGCCCAAAAATCAATTTTTAGCAGTAAGTAATCGATTTGAATATATTTAACCTAACCTAACCTAGATTTTCATTGAAATTAACTGAACACTTCTCATGATTCAGACAATTTAGTAAAATTAAATTTGTCTGGAAGAAACTACATGTTATTCTTATGGACTGTTGATTTGGTTGCCTATAATGAAAGAAAATACAATTTACAGTTTGGTCAGAATATCCGCCTACACCTTGTTTTACTCCCATAATGGCAAGATAAGGAATTATTCTCCAATATTAAAATTATGAAAAATGGAATTATTTAAGACTCTTTAAAATATACTCAACAGAAACATATTTAAAAAGTTTTTGGTTTTTTAAACTTAATGTAATTTTATCCCAAACAATGTACCATTGCAAGTATCTATGACATACCAATATAAAAACATAGACGATTATTTTTTAATCGAGAGATCTAATATGAAAAATTACACTGTTCTACAAAAAAATTAAAATTTTTTGGCTCTGAAATAAAAATATACAATAATTCTTGTAGGTTTTTTAAGCAGAATTTAAATCTGTATCCAGATTTACACTAGCACATCAAGTTTAGAGATATTATCAGTAGAATTTTATAAGAGTTATTATTATTAAGTATTAATGATTATTTTTTTGAACAATGTCTTACTAGAATTTTTCTCAATGTTTCTTATATGGAGCGCCAAAATTTTAAGGGAAAAATCTAATTGGTTGTGCAATTAATTTTTGAAAACATATATTGTACCCAAACGCTTATTATGAGATAAGAAATAAATAAAATATTTCGAAAGGTCTGTTTGACGGGCATAATTTGTTACCAAAAATATATACGCTTATAGAAGAAAAGCAAGAAAAAATAGTACACTTTTTCGAGATTTTATTAACTTTTAAATATGAATAATTTGAAAAGCCGATATGATAGAAAATATTATTTGCAGATTAAAATTCACCGTACGAAAATCTATAGAGTGAATACAGAGGGATGCACAAAAAACGGCCAACGATGTAGTTTCGTTATTTCTTATCCGATTCTAATAAGTGATATGTCAAATTAAATGGTTTGAAGAATACTACTATGAGATAATAAAAGATTAATTTTATTTTTGAAAACATCAGAGGAGGTGGAGGAGGCAACTTTCCTTTTTCAAATGGCAACATATTTTTTTCTATTGAAAAAAAATCATTTCCAAAAATAATTTAAACCAATTGTACCAATAATTTATTTTAAATTTATTTTTATAAATTTTTTTTTATTGTTTTAATTATTATTAATTTTTTTTAATTTAATTCAATTGTGTTTCTTTTTTTTGAGCTTTCAGTTTTTTTATTTTTTATGTTTCGTTTTTTAATTTATTATTAAAAATTTTTAATTTACTAATAATTTTTTTAATTTATTAATAATAAATTAAAAACAAAACTTAAAAAAATAAAAAAACTGAAAACTCAATAACAAAAAAAAAACAAATGAAATAAATTATAAAAAATTAACAATAATAAAAAAAAAATAAAAAAAAAATTATTGGTATAATTGGTTTAGATTAATTTTGTTAATGATTTTTTTCAATCGAAAAAAGTATGTTGCCATTTGAAAAAGAAAAGTTACCTCCTCCTCCTCTTATGTTCTCAAAAATAAAATTAATCATTTGTTATCTGTTAGTAGTATTCTTCAAACTATTTAATTTATCATATCACTTATTAAAATCGGATAAGAAATAATGAAGCTACCTACATCGTTGGCCGTTTTTTATGCACCCCTCTGTATATTTTTTTATTTGAGCTAATTTTGTTGTAGACCAGTGTAATTTGATTTAAAAATGAAAGTTATTTGCAAACTTGCTTGATAGGAAAATGTTTACAAAAATTTAATTAATACAGGGTGATTCATAAAACTTGAGAAACTAAATAAATAGCTTACAAAAAATGGATTGGATTTCAAATAAAAATCGTTTTTGTTTAACGGGGGAAAAATAGAGAACAGATTTTAATTGCCAAAAAAATTTTTTTGAAATTAAAAATCTGCTGAACGAAAAAATATTCCGACAAAAGTTATTTGTTTTATTTTGAGTAGATTTTATAACAGCTTCTTTTAAAAAACTTGCTTATCATTGAAATTAACACAAAGATAACTCTTGATAAAAAAATAACGCCGTTAAGTTACAGCAAAGTTTACTAAATAGCGTTTTTTTAATCAGGGTGACTGTCACATTAACAGCGCGGTTACGGCTAACATTTTTGTTCAGAATAACCCCATTAGTAGGATATAGTTAGAAAATATCTTTTATTGCAAATAAAACATGCAATTTTTTTTCAAATACCAAAATTCTACGAAGTGGTCCGAATACAACTATGGACTAAAATATCAGAGAAATTACTTTTTACAACTTTTGAAGCCTCATCAAACGCTGTAGGTAGTAATAATTTTTGAAAAAACGTGTTTTTGCCGAATTTAATATTTTTAAATAAAATGACTTGGACGATTCAAATTTAGTTTTTAAAATTCTATCTTTTGATATTAAAAATATTAATATCACTGATGATTTTTTACATATTTTAGACATTTGATTAAAATTAAAAAAAAAATACTCCATGCAATGAAATGTTTACTTTAACAAAAATGTTACTAGCAACAAAATTTATCACAATTTTCAAATTGCTGCCCCCCAACAAAGGACACAGACTAGTACATTTAGGACCAAACCAAGGTATTGCTATTGCATTTTCAATTAGTTCCTTGCTTTCTTGGTTTCACTATCTGATAAAAAATTAATGCAATGAAATTGTAGGAGCATGTAGTATAATGGGTGTGTCATAATAGGTAGGACGCAATTATCACACCAAATGATTTGAGTTGCACTTCAAAAACTATTGATAAAATATTTTGTTCATAATCGTATTTATTTTTAAAAAGTAATTTTTTTTTTTATTTTAATAAAATAGGATTGCCAAATGTAAAATACTAAACTAATGCTATTTAAAAGAAAATAGTTGGTAGCTATAACACTAAAATAGAGAAAAATACAAGAAAAAACAAAGCAGGCATTGAAATAAACTGAACGAGTTTTACGATGTGGTGAAGAATGATTCGAATCCCAACTATTACCATAAATGAAAAGGAAGTGATTATAATAAAACAATAAAACCATTAAAAATCACTGATTATCACAGGTGTTTAAAAATATTTTTAAATTATTCGAAAGTACATTTGTAATTTCTTTGTAGTGCCTGATGTTGCCCTAATAAAGGCGAAAGTACATACGCCGAATAAATTCCTTTTCCAATCTAACATGAAATGTTACAGTTGCCTCTCTGGATTGTTAATTTCTGCCACCTCAACCGAACGCGTGTTGTTTTTCTTAGCCCAACATCCGTACATAAAAAAGTTGCCTTGTTAACGGATTTTTAAATGTAAAAGAAAATGAGCAAAACTGATTGATTTTCTTTCAGTATCCAGACGACATCCATTTATATGGCGGACAAACTGTATACAGGGTGTTCCGTTCGTGGTCACCAAACGTCAGGGTTAGAAACTAGAGCAAATTTAATCGACAAAAATTAAAAAAAAATGGAGTTTATCATTTTTAGTTTTAGATCACCGATTTGTGCCAAAAATCACAAAATCGCTAATTACTTTTAAGCGAATACCGGGTGGAAATGAAACTAGGGCCACCCCTGGCATTTTTTTATTTATGGAAATAAAAAATTAAAATTTTAGTATATTATACGATCTAAGAAACAAATCTTATGGATCGAATAAATTTTTAATTTTACTTCTGGTTTATCAGGAAATGGCATCCACTTTCTTATTTTAAATATAACCCCCTGATTTTTTCTACGTAAAATCAAACATTGGTTAATTTTAAGTATGTTTATGACAAAAAAATATTTTTTTTCAAAACTTTAAGAAAAAAATTTGAATTTTTTTTTGGTAAAAAATTGAGTAAAACCTACAAAAACTATTTTTAAACATACATATGGGATATCACAGTAACCGGAAAAAAACCCTTTATTTAATTAGGGGGTGGCCTTTATATCATCCCATTTAAAAAAGTAAAGATATTTCCAAAAAACGCTTCTTGAAAATTAAAAAAAATAATATCTCAAGAACGGTGAAATAAACTTTATAAATTACAATTTATTTTACGTATTTGTATTATTTAAAAATAGTTATTGTAGGTTTTACTCAAATTTTTTACCAAAAAAAAATTCAACATTTTTTCTTAAAGTTTTGAAAAAAAAATTTTTTTTGTCATAAACATACTTAAAACTAACCAATGTTTGATTTTACGTAGAAAAAATCATGGGGTTACATTTAAAATAAGAAAGTGGGTGCCATTTCCTAATAAACCGGAAGTAAAATGAAAGATTTATTCGATCCATAAAATTTGTTTTCTTAGATTATATAAGATACTAAAATTCTAATTTTTTATTTTCATAAATAAAGAAATGCCAGGGGTGGCCCTAGTTTCATTTCCACCCGGTATATGTATAATTAAAAGAAAATTATCACTAGAAAGCTGAAACCATCCTTTTTCAATTGGTGACAACAATAACACAGAAATGGTTGATTTAATGGTGAATAAAAAATGAAAAAAGAAGAAAAAATATACGGGGTGTCAATGAATAATTGTGACAAATTTTTTTGTGGCGATAGAGGAAGTGAAACAAGGCATTTTTGACTTATAAAGTATTGTCCGTAAATGCTTCCTTAAAGAGTTATATCACTTCAAAGATTTTCAAAAAAAAATATTTTTTTGTAAATAAAATAAAAATTATAAGAGATATTAATTTGAAATTTTGGCCACAGTTTTTTCACATAAGGATGCACATTTTCGGTCAATAAAAGTTTAAAAAATATTTTCAGGGGCGCTACATGTGGGGGGGGGGGTCATATACTTTATTTGATCATATCTTTTGTTTCTTTACGTTTTTGATAATTTAAAAAAAAACTAAACTTTTATTGGCCGAAAATGTGTATCCTTATGTGAAAAATCTGTGGACAAAATTTCAAATTAATATCTCTTATAATATTTTTTTTTTTTGAAAAGTGCTATAACTTTTTAAGGAAGCATTTCCGGACAATACATTATAAATCGAAAATGCTTAGTTTCACTTCCTCTATCACCATAAAAAATTTATCACAGTTATTCAGGGACACCCTGTATATTTTTTTTCAGTGTTTGAACTATTTTTTCCAAGATAACCCCCATTAAGTTTGTTTTTTTTTTATTTTTTGAAAATTCGTCATATTTACAACACACCAGGGAGGAATTTGAAATCATAGCTTTTCTCCATCTCATACTATGTCCTTCTGAAGTTACTCCTAGAAGAAATATTCTAAGCACATGCTATTACCATCGGCAGGTGAACTGGCGTAAAACTGTTCATCGTCCATCACAAAACACAACCGTAATGGATCTTATCTAGGAGAAAATTTAAAGAAAACTGAACAAACTTATTAGGTTTTTTGCCGATTATTGGTCAAGTTTCTAATCCCGCCGTTTGGTGTTTCTAAAATGGTGGTCACGGTTGCATGAACATTTTAAAAATACAAGCAAAACTGTTAAATTTTGCAGTGGCGCATCAAATAAATTCAAAAAAGTATGCACCTTGACTCGGTTCTACCCCACTAGATTTTTAAATTAAGACAAAATTAATAGCTAAAGGTGACTACCCATGAAAAGCACTCACCCCAAAAATTTTTATTAATTTTCATTCAGCCAATCTAGAGAACAATTGAGTTTTGACAAATGTTTATATAGTCTTATTTTTATTTGTGGAAATTTTTTCTAGGTTCTTACTTTTGGGGATACTTCAATTCTAAAAGATTTGCTAATTATTAGGCTACAATTTTCTATTAGTGTCAGTTTAGAGGTAAAAGGAGGACAACAATTAACAAATTAAATGCCTCTTATTAAGTGTTAAATTTTAATTTCGTTTTTGAACTTGCACCTGTAACAAGCGACGACGACATCGGCGAAAGTAAAACGCTTAGCTCGAGGCTAATGTTCTCCCCATCTTTACTTTCATTTGGAATCGTTTAAAACTTTAAAACACTACCATTATCATATGTCCTACTTTTTACTTTCTCATCAAAACATTGATAATGTAAACAAAAATTTAAGACGAATTTTCGTCATAATGAATATTATAGATTTTAATACATTTTAAGTAAGTATTACTTAAATTACTAAACATATATTTCAAGTAGAAAAACTATAACACCAAAGTTATTCCTAATAAATTCTTAAAAGGAAACAGTATTTTATGATAAAGGATAAGTTAACCACAACCAACACTGCTAACTCACTTAAGGTGATAGCGAGTCAAATGTTGAAAAACCGATGTTTTTATCTTTCCTGAATTTTTTTAAAGTGTTTCAAATTGGAAACTAAAAAAAATAATTAAATACCGAACTTACGTAAGAATTGCACTTTTATGTGCAATTTTTATTTTTCATTTATATAGATTTATACGAGCATAGTTTTGCAAAAATTAAAATATAAATATAGAAGTTTTTCTTGCAAAATTACACAAATGTAATTATAGATACATAAATAACAAAAATTAAAAATGAAAGTAAAATTCTTAATTTAGTTTGGTATTTTCTTATTTTTTGACTTTCCAATTCGAAACACTTTTAAAAAAAATCATGAAAGGTAAAAACGTCGGTTTTTCAACATTTGACTCCGTATCACCTTAAGACTGGGGAATTGTGAAAAAGAGAAGGAACACAGCAACCGAGTGATCATAAAAAATAATAAATAAAAACTATGTGACCTTTATAATTATAAGTAGTTCTTTAAGTTTTACCTAATTTTACTTCTAAATAAAATTTTAGGAAAGCGTAGAAGTGGAAATACGATGAAATATAGAAAAAAACGTGCTACTTCAACTACTACTCTCCTCCGGGGGTACATGTTTAAAAAAATTATGCAAAAACCCAAAGAATTATTTATAAAGAAGAGGACTATGTAAATTATATTTTTTTTTGGTAATGGTTACTATGCAAAAACAATAAAATAACAAACAATACTTATCGCTCTTTCTCAGAATTTTTCCATCTTAATCTTATTTTATTGTAGTATGTACGTTTACGTATCATGTTTCAATAATTAAAGTAGCTGTAATAAAAAATACCAGCATTATTTTAAGTTTTTGCATAAATATAAGGCGTAAACAAAAATGTATGCATCATGCAATATACTTGATTGCATTAAGCTGACAGCCAAGGTGAGGGCGTTTGACCTTTTACAAGAACCAGAATAGGCGTAGGATTAAATACGTTATAGTTACATTCACTTTGCCACTTTAAAATGATATAATTTTTTAAATACAAACTAATTTAATTTTTTATTTTTTATCCTCTTCAGTTTTAAACTTGATTATGATAAGAAAAGGATACATCAGGTCAAGGATGTAGGTATAAATATATTATAAATTTAATTGTTATAATTAAAATGGTGAAAGATTATTGATACAATTTTAATCTTTAACTAATAATGAATAACCTAATAAATGCCGTTATCATGATTAATGGAAAAAAATTTTTTTTCTTCAAACGTCATTAAAGTACATCCTTATGTGACACTTGACAGGCATTAACAAGTCATTTTTATGTTTCTTCATTTTCGTGCATTTCCGAAGTAAATCGATTACAATCGGGTATACTTTGCATTGACAGGTGACAGGATTTAGACAGGCGTAGTAGAAATGCATTTTAGGCAACCCAATATACACTAACATTGTATTGAGTATTGTATGTAAATTAATTTTTATATTACTACATATTTTAAATATTTCGACATTTGTCGAAATAGGATGTTTTATTCGGAGTAAAAGAACTTTTTGTGTACTATTTAATTGAAACGAGGTTAAAGATAAAGTCTTCAATAGCCAAAAAGAACCAAAGATAATTGCTACAATCTTTATTAAAATAACTTTGGATGTTCAACATAGTTGCATCATCAGGAACAAATACAACAGCTAATGTTTTTTAAAACCTAAAACTCACATAACTAAAATAAACCTATCACAATTTTACATTAACTTATAGGAACATGAACATTGGTGCCTAACTTAATTTAAGGATGACCCAAAAACGGGTTCTACATATGTAAAATAAAATCTTCCTAAACTATTGACATTACTTAATAAAATGGGCAGAGGTTACACCCGTTTTTTGCACCCAAATTTTAAATTAAAACGAACCTTAGGTACCAACAAGGAAAAAATGGTAATAAAATTGAATGACTCTACTTTTAAATTCAATTATATTATTATGAAGACGAGGTTGGTTTCTAATGATCTGCAGTTTTTATTCTAAATATGTGGAACCCGTTGTTTGGCTTATCTTTAAATTAAATTACCAATATTCATGTTCGTTAAGTTAATGTAAAATTATGATTGTTGTATTTTAATTATGCGACTTATAGATGTTTAAAATGTTAGCTGTTGAATTTGTTCCTGATGATGCAACTGTATTGCGAAATGCATTAAACTTCAAAAGTTTTTTTAATAAAGATTGTAACAACTATCTTTGGTTCTTTTTGGCTTTTAATGAATTTACCCTCGTTTTAATATGAGTAGCCAAAATTATGGAGCAATTTTTTTAATTGTTTTAAATGCTTTCCAATATTTGGAAACAGCAATATTAGACCCACCCTATATTATTGAAAGAATGATTAAGAAATTGATTGTTAAATTAAAAAAAATTGTTACATAAGCTTTAAAAATTGATAGCGATTTGGTTCTAAATAAAAGCTAACGGTTATTTTCTTAGCCAGGTGTTCAACGTCCGCAAGCTCAACAAAGGAAACATCTTGAGCATCACTTGCTCTTTAAATCTAAAGGTAAGATTACGTGTGTAATTGACCACATAAAGCAAGCACGACTTTATTGATTACGGGCATATTTCTGAAATTACATCATACGACTTAAAAAATATTATACACATTAAGTTAACATCTTGCATATTTGCAAATTTTTGATTAGTTTAATGAAGTTTTTATAATACAAAGTTATTTCGTAGCTCATAAATCATTTACTAAAACTGCTCATTACTTGTAACTTTCTATCGTCATTTCAATCTTACGCATTTGCTTCTCTGTGGTTTAAAAATAAGTAGCTTTCTTCTAATCTTTGGTAAGTTTCAGGTCATTGATGCATTTTCCTTTAGATTTTACAACGATTTGGTTGAAATGAGGTCAATTAGAGATATTTAAAACCTGTTAAAATTGTCTCTTTTAAAAACAACTTAAAATTAAAGTATGGTAAAACAGGGATTTTTAGATTTTACTAGAGTTCTTTACTGGCATTTATTAAAATGAAGAATTTTGCTTTGTTTTCATTGTTAGCACTTGGTTCATCGTTTTCTTGCGTGTGAATGTACTTACGACGGTCATAAAATTATGAAGCTTATCTGTCAAGATGAGAAGATTAATTAAAACATATGGTTATGGTATCTTCACTGAGTCACTGTAAATAAATACAAGACCAGACTTTTAGATAGACTTTAAAAGATGTAGTAGTAAATTTTGTTCTCGCTTTATTATTTAATATTGAAAACAAAAGAAGAAGAATACATAAATTTACTGCAGTTTTGTATAATTAATATTTTGTAAGCGTATTGCTTGGAACATATATTTAGAAAAAAAACAAAATATCCCCAACCTTCAGAATTGCAGACAAATTTTATAAATTTTTTCTTCAAATGTCATTAAAGTACAGGCTTATGTGACGCTAGACAGGCTTTAATAAGTCATTTTTATGTTCCTTGACTCTATGGTCATATTAATCAAATTCCGAAGTAAATCGGTTACAATTGGGTCTACTTTGCATTGAAAAGGATTAGAAAGGTGGAGTAGAAGACCAATTTAGGCAACCCAATATACACTAACATTGTATTATGTGTAGTATGTAAATTAAGTGTACTATTGCTTTTTTTAAAAGGTCATAAATAAATTTGGTGTATTTTTTTAGTCAATAGCTCTTAATATGTAAAATTCCTAAAATTACTTAATAATGAAATCAGGTAATGGCATTTTATTTAATTATTTCTTCTAACAATCAATCTAAACTAAAGATTTTTTTCATAAGTAATGAAATTCATTACTAAATTTTTGACATTATTCAGGACCAATGGACCAATCACAAAGCTGCAGTATTGCCAACCCATTGGGTAATGAGCAATGGATTATGGGTAATTTCATTAATCACTGAGTAACCTATTGGGTAAGGACGAATGGATTTTGGGTAATTTTAACCACAGAATAAAATTTATATAGAAAAAATCATCAAAACTCAAAATTACTAAAAATAACCTCAAAAAAATTCGCATAAACACGCCGTAAAATAACAAAAGTCGTGGAAAAAGTATAGTATTCTACTCGCTAGAAAATAACCATTATTCAGGAAGATTGCATCGAAATAGGTCTGAATTTCTCGCTCAATTGAATAATATACTATTATCAAGCTCGTCGTAATATTGATATTTTTTAATAAATTTTATAAGTATTAAAGATTAATGATCTGCTGTTAACTACTTATGCCTGATGAAGTCCTAATTAAGACGAAACTATTAGCACATTAAGTAAATAATGGATTACATAGATTTGGGACTTTTCCTGTTCCATTAATGCATACATATTTTTTATCTTTAACTAAAATTTAAAGCTCAAAAATAATTATTAAGTATATCACTGTAGGCATCGAAAGGTGACAAAAGCGTTTCTAAATATTTATAGGTAATCAATTTAAATCTAGTTTGTTTTTAAAATTACTTAATTACCTTTAATTAATGACGAATTAAATGTTGTAGGTTATTGCAATGTAACAAATGCATAAATTATTACGGATCCTAATTTAAAGGAAAGTTAATAGCGTTTAGTTAAACTATTTAAAATAGAATTTTTCCAAATATAAATTAAGTGTGATCTTCTTGAGCTCTCCATATAATTATAAATTATTAATTTTATTATCTCCATATTTAAATGTAGAAAATATATTTTATAGTCAAGAGTAATCTTCAAGGAAATGTAGAGTCATCATACATTTTTAACGATAAAAGGAAGTGCAATTATTTTACAGATGATTTGAGTTGGAAAGAAAAGTACATCTACATTGCAACTATGCTTTCGTATAATGAAAGCTCTATTAAGAACAATTGTGTAACATGTAAATAACGAGCCGGATAATGTTTAAGTAATACGGAAATTTAAATAAGCTCATGCTAATTTAACCTGTAGTCTCATGTAATGTTTTTGTGTGTAAATTAGTAAATTTCATCAACTATTTCATTTATATTTTGATAACCTTTTTGAATTTTAAGACAATATGTACACCCACTTAAATTAAAATCTTAGGGAATACAAAAATGTATGTAATTTAGGGTGTGTACCGTCAACTGGAGTAACAATGACGCAAATCTTGGAAAAAATAGTATTCTAAGTAGTTTAAGTGTGATCTTTAAAATATTGAACAAATATTGAACAAAAATAAATAAAAATTATGGACGATGAAGGAGTTAGTTCCTTTTGAACATGATATATTGAGAGTACCATGTACTCATGAAGCTCTAGAAATGTATAAAACAAAGTTAAGGCACCCGCATAAAACTGATCCAAGCAGTTCTGTCATGGTTTCGTGATGGTACAAATATTCTTTGTTGGAACGAACCTATTAGTAATGAAGGTGAAGGCATTACTTGATCTCATAGCTGCATTTCTTAAGGATTCATCTGATAATGTGCTTCTGTGCTAAAAAGACTGCTTCTAGATTTGATGAACAGCCCCACAAGAGTTTGTCATAAAGCAATTTAGATTGAACCTCGGCAAAATAAATTACGTTTTACTTCAAATTGAGGTACCTATTGATGCAGATAATACAAATGTGTCGTCAGTGTACATTGCCACAGAATAGTTTTTTAAATTAAGTACAACGTCATTGATGTATGAAGTAAACTGAATAAAAGAACTAATAAAAATTTAGTGCTCTTTCTGCTGGGAATTACAAAGTTGTTTGCTAAAAATTAAATATGATGGAATTAAAAAAACAAAAATATAGAGAAAGAAAGTCTAAGAAATTTCCAGCAAATACACTATGGAAGGAAAAACTCCAAATCATCCCAATAATTTAAATTGTTCCATTAATGAAACCAAAAACGATAATATAAATTCGTTATTTATAATTTATAATATCTATCTCAACTCATAAAATTTCGCTATTTTTTCAAATTTTAGATTATGATCTTTTCCATATCCTGCATAAAGACATAACGATAAAGAGATAACACTCCAGTCAGTAACGCTAATGAATGTTTTACTGAAAGGTCTATAGTCAGAAGGACCTGATGTCCAGAGTTGGAGAAAAATTGTACTCCTGTACAAATGTACTAATTAAAACAACTCCAAAGGGATTTGGTATGTCCGTTTTGCACTCTTACAGATCATAATTGCAAACAAGAGAAAAATCCTGTTTACAAAATGGAAGACAATATAAAAGATGATATAATTTAAGTATTTTAAATCAAAAAACCTGCATATTTCGATGATATATATACAGGCTTTTTCTGAACATTAGTTAAGTTAGGTTAGATAAAGGCACCAAAGATCATATTGGTGTATTCAAGAAAATAAGATCTATCGAAAAATAAAAAATATAAAGGGTGTTCCATTTAGCGAAATGTGTATAATAAAAATATATAAAAATTATAGCTTACAGAAATTTATGAAACCCTTTATTAATAAGATTTTTTAAAATTTTGAACGGTATAAAAAATATTGAGTTGTTCCCTGGTTAATTAATAATTAGTAATCATTAGAAGGAAACAACTACTAATTTCAGACCCAGCAGGTTAATAATTTTTAATTACCTTGAAGAAAAATTTAAAAGACTTTATGGTCTTATAATACTGCAGTTCCGGAGAATCAAAGCCGTAACCGTAAAATTCTCATTTGATATAATAGAAATATTAATCCGTTAATTAGTTTTCTTGTAAACTACTATTTTAGCAGTTACGTTATTCCGGAACCTTGATTCTACCTACTAGTCAAACTTATCTTAAACGTGTTTAATTTTTGTTTTTCAAATGCACTACTTTACATATTGCTTAAATTTCGGGTCCGGAAAATACATTTTCTACGATGAATTTTTGTGACTTTTATAGAGATTCCTATCAGCGAATTACTGCGGAGCGCTAGAGGGCACGTAAGTTTGGGAAAAATCATGATAATCGAACATAACGGACACCAGGATCTCTCCAGTTTGTTATGTCAGATTTTCAAATAAAGCTTATAAACTAAATTTATTAACAACTTGTGTATTGAAACTTTATGCAGAAATAATTAGAAGTGCCCAAAATCAAGGTAATTTTAGGTAATTTTTAAGTCATTTTTTCAGTTGTTAGAATTTAATAGACAAGTTTGAAATAATTTATATAAAATACAATCAAAGGATCCCCGAGCATATTATTTGGATTTACTTAGTAAAATCCTTAAATTTACTCGGTGACAGTAAATGACTACGTTTAGCTCGAGCAGGTCAAGCCAGGTTGAATTCGGGCTTTACTTGACCTTTTACATGTACTTCAAATGGTGAAGGTCATACTAACTAAGCTGAACTCAAGCTGACTTGACCTGCTCGACCTAAACGTAGTCAATTTTATGTTATTTCAAACTGGATACACGATACACATTACTAGTTTGTTAGAATTACTGAAGTTAATGATTTTAGCATTTTTAGAAAACACCTTGTATAGGTATAAATATTCTTAAGTAATTAAAGCAATTAAAAAGTTTTAAAATTTTATTTGTTATTCTTACCTGATTGTAATCAGTGTGCTGCTTGATTGACAGGCTAATTATCTGAAAAATAAAAGAAATATTACTATGTGTTTTATAATGATGAGGTTGTAAACCTAAGAATTAATACAGCAAGTGCTACAAATATTTGAAAGATTTCAATTCAAAACTTCGAACATCAAAACAGTTAAAACCATTCATATAAGAAGGAAAAAACGAAAAAAAAATTGTATTTGAAGAGAATAGATTGACAAATGGCTATAAGCTACAAGCGAACCCTTTAGAACGGCGACAAGTTTAATTTGTTCAAAATTCAAAACCTTATCCTAGTATGCCTCGTCTTATAATATTTAGTTGCTTAAAGAGCCTGTGGTCCATGTCACGAACAAGTCAACTTTTTTTATCTCACTCTTACTCATCAAAAGTATAGGACCCACTCTTGAGTGGGAGTGAGATGATCAAAACTTGTGCAAGAAACTACACCGCACTTTGAGGTTATAATATGCTCCGGGATTTCATTGTTCAGACTACAGAATCTGATGGTTTTAGTTAGTCTTGCCCGTTATAGTCCATCTTACAGAATTTAAATAAGTTAAACCTTTTTTTTAATATAAACTCCAAGGAGTTTGGTTTCAGAGTACAAATCGCGCAAAGTTGCCTGAAAATTTAATGTCGTTACATGAACATTATTGGATGCCAACGTAAACTGACTAAATTATGTCAGAAAAAGCAATACAATAGAAACAAAAATCTCAATTTAGAAGTCCAAAACGTCCCCAATTTATGATTGAATATAGAAAAAAACAGGATAAGAACTTTTTAAATAAAACCCTACGCTTTCAACCTTCTAACCTCTAACCGGTTTCGGAAAATGTTTATTTCCTCCTTCAGAGCTACAAAAGGCAGTAATATTAGATAAACGTGATCAAAAGTGGTGGAGTTCAATATATTCAATAAAAAATTTTACCTAATATAAAATGAACATTTAAGTAGTAAACTTAGGTTTCTTTAAGAAGGAGATACCTTAAATATAAACAATTAAAATGTCAATATAGTGGCAATCATGGCGTAATATGAAATAATACCCGATAAATTAGAAAAATAATATAACTTTATGAAAGATCCATCAATCTCATAGTTCATTATAAAGCAATAAAAAACATAAGTATGTGTAATTTTAAATACCGAAAATGTTTTAAGATTAATCGGTTATAAGTAAGTAGATGAAATTATTAATTTAAATTATAAGTTAACAAAATGGTAAGTAGATTAATCAGTGATTTATATGGAAATGTAGTAGGAGTATTATCTATTTTTAGAGTGGGATTAGTCATTCGACTTAAGTGTTATAAATTGCAATATTTACCTTTACATTATGAGTGACCTTAACATTTAGGTAATAAATTAATTACCTGACGTATTTATGTGTAAAAATACGTCACCGAAGAAATTATCTTTGTGAATATTTAATATTCTCACTAAATAATAAATGTTTTATGCGCTCCTTTCATAGCCTTAACTTTTAAGTTATAAATATATTTTATAAGAAAATTTACGAGGGTATATACAGAGTGTAACAAAAGTTACGCAAAATAATTAGGTCAATGAAAGTCGGTTTTAAAATTTAATTTATGTAAAATACATGTTATTTGAAACTGTAGCGCTTGAAGTAATTTTATTTTGCATTTTGTATATTTTAATATTTAAGAGAATACTCTCAAAATATTTGAAAAGCATACTTTTCGGTAGTAAAAATAAAATCAATTTTAAGATCAATACGAAGCATTTTTGTTATAGTTTTGATTACAAATGGCCAAAAATCAATTTTTACTAGCAAACATTTTGCCTCTTCTTATATTTTTTATTTTCAAGAGTTCTTCTTTCTTTGTTGTCAGTGTATAATTTTAAAAGATAATGGATATACATTTAGTCTAATCGTTTAAAAATTGTTTCCTGAGAATTTTTGTAAAAAAGCAAATGTTAATATAAACTAAAAAAAAATTACCCAAGTACAAATTATTTTTTAATTGCAACCAAGCAAGTCCAATAAAAATGCAGTCCCATAAACTTAATTGCCTAGAGACAATGCGGCACAGAACGACAGTTATCTATGAATTGAAATCAGGTGAAGAACACGTCTACTCCCTTGTTAGTAAGCAATGAACGGAATGTTCTAAATAACAATTGACACACCTACAACAAACCATCCAACAAACTTTTACAATTGAGGTTATTGAAGGCCTTCTAGGTAACTATATCGTTTAAGACCACGTCTGGTTAATCCTGTTCATCTTGGTCACTTACTACTTCAAGCCACTGGTTTACATGACATAATATTGTATAGTAAATATAATTATGTTAGGTGTTCTACATACGAATTTCTTACATGTACCATACAATTTGTAAAGGCCACCTCGTGAGTGGGTGTGTTAATTAGATACGGATCCGTTAAGGACGAATTTTTTCTAGCACAACAAACTTCGTTACAGTTTTAATTGGCATATAACGTAATTTTTAGGTAATAACTGGTTTAAAAATGACAATATAATAAAAAATATGAAAAGGAAAAGTTCACCTTGAGTGCACAGATTCCGTGCTTAAACTTAACAAATAAGGCAATTTTAAATCTTTAAATTGAAAGGCTAATAGACATAATCAAATTAAAATAATTAAATTAATTCCAGGCTTCAAACTTTATATTAAAATAAATTTGATTCGAAAAGGTATTATTAGCTTGCAAATACATAATCCACCTCATTTAAATTAAGAGGTAAATCTAAAATTTCATGATCGATAGAAGAACGATCATTTTCTAAATTTGATTTTACTTAAAATAAATAAGATGTGATTTTACATGGAATTTCGGCAAAATGACTAGCGGTCTTTATTTCCATATCTCGTGAGACATAAAAACCATTTGCCTAGAAAACGAATATGAAATAAGAACCATCAAGAATTAAAGTTGGGGATTGGCACAAGATTTACAATTTTTTTAATTTTCTACTTTGGTAGCACATATTTCTTATTTAGTCACAAAGATTTCTTACGTATACAGGGTGTCCAGAAATGAAGCAGCAAAATTTTAGGAGGCGATTCTACAACTAATTTCAAGAAAAAATTAAGAAAAATCAATGTGAATTGAACAGATTGCATTTTTACTTTTAAAGAGAATCAATAAAATCCTGGACAAAGTAGTAAGGTTTTCTATTTGAAATATAATTGGGAATTCTTGACTTTTGCTCGCCCTTTGGTGGCAAAAGTATGAGTCTAGAAAATAGGAGCTTTTTATTTGATTTCAAGCATTAGTACATATTTTACGGGTTTAACCTAAAATTAAAATAATAAATCTACTTGAGTTTAGTTGAATATGTACTTATTAGGTACAAAGATTAATTTTAAATAGAATTTTTGACACTGACAAGTACCGGCTATCCTCCATTTTATGACATTTAAAGCACCCTCTACCGGTAGCTATAATTCCCAAAAAATACCTCTTTTAGTGAACAAAGTTAATTAAAAATTGATTTAAATTTCTTAATCACAAAAGGTTAGGATGTGGGTCTTCAAATTCTGAGAGAGACGATTCGGTCACTACAAATTTATTTATTAAACTATTTCTAAAAAATGTACAACTTTATTATGGCTTACAAAAATCAACACGAGTACATTAATTTTAATAATAATTTTTATTATCTATAATATGATTAATTTTTATCACAATTTCTTACAAAGTCCAAAAAACCATTTAACTTTATATGTTGCATCTCTTTCTATAAGCAAAATTCAAACTCCAACCAAGTTGTTTCTAGAGAACCCAGCACTAAACCAACAACCTTTTGACGCATTTCTGAGAAAATAATTCTCATAAACGGAAAACAATGAAAGTAGTAATAGTAAGTACCGACATTTTGGTGAAGTGAATAGTGCAACAATTGATTCACAATTTACATCTACATTACTTTTCCTGAAAGTATTTTTAAAAAGCTTTAATAAGTAAAGAAAAAGTGCTATAGTTTTAAAATTTTGCATGTTATTTTTCGAACGCGCTGTATACCGGGTGTCCACGAAACTAGGGCTACCCCTGTAAATGTTTGTGTGTTATATGGCATAATAAAATGCATTTATTGAACTAAAAAAATTTCAAATTCACCGCAAATTACATCAACTTTATTATTTAATACTTAACACCATATGTTTTTGTAATTATTATTAAACATTGGTAAGTTCCAAGTATGTTTGTGACAAAATAAATGTTTTTCTGAACTTTCAAAAAAGATTTTGGTTTTTTTTGGTAATTTTTTTAATAAAATCTATTAAAATAAATTGTAAATTGTGAAATTCATTCTGCAGTTTTTGAGAAATTAATTTTTATAATTTTTAAAATGCGTTTTTGCCAAATATCTATATTTTGTCAAATGGCATGATAGTGGGGCCACCCCCTATTTCGATAGAGGATTTTTTTCCGAGTACAGTGATACTTACCTAAATAGGGAGTGTGTCTCACTATGCCATTTGAAAAATTAAAGATAGTTGCAAAAAAACGCATTTTAAAAATAAAAAATTATTTAAGAGTAGTTTTAATAAATTTTATTAAGAATAAATTTCCCAAAAAAAATCCAAAAAAAATTTCAACGCACCCCCCTCCACGCCGCGGGGTCTGCTACGCCACTGAAATGTTATTTAGCACATTATTTGTTACCTGAAATATTATTTATTGTATTAGAGTTTGAAATATTGTGTTTTTTAGTCTTAAAATTGAACCTAGTTTACGCTCCCAAATTTTTTGCATATCTATGCGGTACACCTTGATTTTCTGAACCCAACCAGATTTCATAGGTGGTATTTTTTTATTTAGTTTCATAAAATTCTTTAAATAATAATTTTCCGATCCCTCGTCTAGGTTATGCTAATTCTTATTCTTATAAATGAACTTATTTCATAAGGAATTTTTCCGAATTGAAAACTTGTTAACTCATTTGACAAAATGGCAGTTATTCCTTACGATCCTTCTGGCTTAATTAAATACCAGTCAGTAAGGAACCTTGACTTAATTAATGTCTTAAACTTAAACGAAGGACAAGTTGAATATTAAAAAAACTAAGCGACTTTTTAAAGTAAGATCCGCTTTTCACTTTAATTTCAGATCAGATGCTTAGTAAAAGAAATTACTAGTAGGTACCTAGTATTATTGTACTACTTTTCTATTTTATAATTCCCACATTTATTCTTAAATTAATTTGTATTTATAAATATCAAATTTTATTTGCCAAAATGATCAATAATAATATTTTACAGGTTGTTAGTAAATTGCACACAAAATGCAATAAACGCTATATTATCTATAGGTTTGTTCCAAAAACGAGTTCTGACCGTCACGTAACCGTAACCAATCTGCTAGAATCGAGTTTATGCGTTTGCGCTAACTTTGTACCGATCAAAGGGTAACTACTTCTAAAGTTAAGTTAGGTACTATATTTTATTCATTTTTAATTTAGCAGTTTGGTTACGGTTTCCTGGCGGTCAGAACTCGTTGTTGGAAGAAAGCTTATGTAAACTGCACACTGACTAATTTTAGTACGCTTTGGATACCCTTATCGGATCGAATATTTGAAAAAATAAAATTGGTGTATAATTTACTATCACCATTTTACAAACTTTTATTTTCAAAACAATTGTTCAAGGCTTTACTAAACTTGTCATCAAATGTAATCAAATGTAAGCCGATTTAATGCTATTTTACCTCCTGATTAATTCATTTCATATCATGAATTTTTTATTCCACTTTAGTAGTACCAAATTTTAATTGAAATTTATTACGAAATCTTATATATTTATGAAAATTACCATAATTATTAAGATATTTCTAAATAAATGTAGTTGCTTTTAGCATTCACTTTTTTAGAAGTTGGCAAGTAAAGTATAAATATGTAATTACGCTTTTACTAACAATTTTATCGGTCGATCTAGGCGCTGATCCGTAACTATTTTCAAACTTTCCCTTTTGTTTTGGCTTTTAAATGAAAAATGAATGTCCCTGCTTTATTTAAGAACAATAGCTTAAGAGTGCTCGTACTGAATCTATTTAAAGTAACTTAAGATCGGTGTCTGTTTTATAGGCGTTAGGAGTAAATGTTACATAAACGCATTTGTAAGTTAATGAATCAAACACAATAAAGCCATATACATTCGAATGGAGAAAGTCAAGAAGTAACTATTAAAATCCATAGTTTACAAGACATTAGATAAACTAAAGGGTTTATATTTGCAATTTTATAGGTCCTTCGCACGATCCGATTTGGACAACGGGAGGATTCGCCGACTAATGGTACCATTCTGTGCAAATCTGCAAGTCCTTATAAAGGTCTTTATTATATGGGTTGTATGGATGGTTTCCATGGTTACCTTACAGATATCCTGTAAGGATTTGCACAGGATCGACCTATAGGTCGATGCGGTATTCGATTTATAAATCGGATCCACGCGGTCCGTTCAGCTATCCGACTGACCGCTGATTCTGCGCACTTCACTAAAATATTAATTTGAACATTCAATTTCGATACTTGCGTTGAGGGGTAAAAACGGTAGAAAATCTGTTTATAGCAATTGCGCTATCACTAAAAAAAGTTGGCAAAAATGGTTAATCGAAAGAAAAAAATAGTGATATGATTTTAATTCAGGAACTTATTAAAAATAAGAAGGTCTTTACATCGCGAATCAATTTATAGAGCAATGAGCAGTACTTGCACTTGACTTGAATCATAAAAAAAACAAAAATAATGGGGTCGTCGGATGAAGCATTCAAATTTGTCGGAAGGAACCGATTTACCTTCCGATCTGACCAAATTCGATCCGAACTTCCCATCAAATCGGATCGTGTGTAGGGGCCCTTACAAAGACCGCATTAGAAAGATTGAATTTCGTAATGCCACAATAAAAAAACAAAATATATTCTCAAATAAAATAAGTAATAAAGAAATAGGAGCGAAAAAAGCACGAAAATGTGTGTTCATTTTAGGCCGTTTTCTTTACGCCGATGTCTCTCCATTTTGATAACTTTTTTTGATGGTGTCTACAAAAATTTGCCTAAAATCCGTAAAACTATAAGTCAGAGTTTATAAAGCGTGAGTTAAAATTATTATGGTTTAATTAAAGTAGGCAACAAAACAACAACTAAAAATTTAAAAATAAAACCCGCTAGTACTCCAATGGCATAGTAAATATGTTTTTCATAATGAATATAATAATTATAACAAATCAAGAAATCTATCCAAATATACAAATTGAAGTTATTAAGTTTTTGTGTTTTTGCAAATAAAAAAAGTAGAATTAGCTTTCTAACGTCAAATGTTGAAAATGATGAAAATTGTTTAAAAATTTTGCAATAGCGTATCTGGTGGTACCCATAAACATTATGTCATTCATCACTACTCTCGTTAATTTTCATTTATGTGATTAGTAGTTTTTTAAAATTATTTAGAAGATTATTTGTGTATTTAGTTTTAAATTTAAAAATAAATAAATATTTTTGGGTTATGTAAACCACCGCTTGCAAAATACATTAAAATTTTGTTGGATTATTGCAGAGCCAAAACTAAACACTGTTACTCAATTGTGATTATACAGGGTGATTTTTAATGGCAGGATAAAAAAATTTGAAATTTGGTACAATGGGGCCTTAAAATTGCAATCAATAGCTTATGATCAGTTTGATTGTGAAACTTTGAGATAATCAGAATAAAAAGAATTGAAATTTAGTGCGATCAAATGAAACCTTGGTACAAATATTTTAAGATGAAAAAAAATATTTTTATCGCCCGGATTTTTGACTAGGCAGCAAACTTGAATTTTTTCTTCGTACTTTGCGACAGTCTATAAAATTATTATCTTAATCATAAAAAATAAATATTGATAAAATTTTGTTATCCAACTTTAACTTTTTTGGACTATCGCAAATTACAAAAAATAGCCTTTTTATTAGTTTCCTTTCAAAATACAAATATTTTGCCTTAAAAAAGGGCTAAATCATTTTTTTTAACAAAATAATATTTTATTTAAATAAAACAATGAGTCAAAAAATGTTTTAGCTTTTTTTGGAAGGCTAAAATATTTTTAATTTTGAAAGGAAATTAATAAAATGGCTATTTTTGGTAATTTGCGACAGTCCAAAAAAGTTAAATCAAAAATTTTATCAATATTTATTTTTTATGATTTAAATAATAATTTTATAGACTCTCGTAAATACTAAAAATTATCTTTCCAATGATGTATGGCATGATATAAATATGTTGCCATTTAATAAAAATCAAGATGGCTGCCGTGTCAAAAATCTGTGCGTTAAAAAAATTTTTTTTGATCTTAAAATATTTGTACTAAGGTCCCATTTGATCCCATCAAATTTCAAATTTTTTTATCTAGCCATTTGAGCATGACCGCTTTGGTTCCATACATAAAAATCACCCTGTATAATGTATTAAAGAACAAGGTTTATAACGCGTTTAGTTGGCAACACAGTTGGCAGCGCTAAAGTATTATGTATGTCATTATTATATTCGATTTTTTGAATTTAGGTCCGGTAGCACAGTTGAAGCTTAGGCTTCAAGCTTCAAGTGACACTTAAACTAAATAAATGACAGCAATACACTAAGAAATAAGTTTGACTGTCGATTAAGGCTTAAGCTGCACAATCGCCTCTAAACATTTACAATTTAAGGACATAATTCAATTAAAACTATTAGTTTTGGTTAAAAAGCAGTTATTGAAGATTTATTATGCATTTTAGTTATCATTTTAAATTGGCATCGGCTTACTAAATTTTACTACTCAATAAAACACCGAAAGCGGTACCTTACTAAATATTATAACACCTCATTTAGTTCTTTACTAACCCCAGTAACGGGGCAAAATAGAAAAAAATAAATGTTACTACTCACTAAAGAACTGAAAGCTGTGCTTTACTGAATATTTCGTAAGACTGTTTTCCAACTCGTCAGTTAAAACTCTCGGAAGCAATAATATAAGCTTATTTTAAGCACTAATCTTCAGAGCCGGATTAAGGGCGATGTTGGCCTGACACTAATAAAAAGTAAAGACCGAAATTAATATACAGGATGTCCCGAAAAGGGCGCAAGAGCTCTTCAGTACGTTATTGGGTAACTTTGAATCAACTGTTGTAAAAAGATTGTATAATCTACTGTTAGTTACCAAATAGAGCTATCCACTTGGTTAACCAGATAAAAAAAGCAGTTGTCTCCCAGTTTAAGCAAAAATTGCCTTGTCATGGAAGGACAAAGTCTTTTTTAAGAAGACATGAAAATTTGTCATTTCGAATGAGAAAAAAGGTAAGGGCAGAAGTGAATGCAGAAGTTTTTAAAAGTACATGGACAGCCTACAAGAGGTTTCACATGGCATTCCAACAACACATACTTATATGGAATTACGATGAGACAAATTTGTCGGACGACCCTAAAACCGAAATGAATCCCTAAAAGAGCCACTGAATATGTTGAAAATATATGTAAGCAGGCTTCTATCTTCTACTTCTCTAATGTTTTCTGGATAGTTTAGTAGTGATATTATTCCATGCTATGTTGTGTACAGGGCTGAGAATATATGGTGAACTTGGGCTGAAAATGGCACTGATGGTGCTCGCTATAAGTGGTCAAAGAACGGATGGTTTGAATCGTTATGTTTCGAAGATTTGTTAGAATCTCATTTTCTACGTTATGTTAGGAAACTTACTGGGCTATTTGTCCTAATCTATCGTCCCACATAAGTACCCACATTTTGGAGCTGGGTGAAACTCATTGTGTATGTAACACCAAACAGCACTCGTTTTTCTCAACCGTTAGATGTGACATTCATTAGCCCAATCAAAAGAGCAAATATGCTTATATTCCCAAAGATGTCTTCCCAACATTGCTAATGCTCATGAATAATTTGGTGGCTGAGTTTGAAATATGTGGAATACATCCTTTGAACAAACAAAACTTACTGGACAGACTGCCCGAGAATAATAATGTTGATCATGACTATCGGAGATTCCTTTTTGGAACACCTTGAAAAGAAAATAGCTAAATATCTACAAACTGGTGGACCCAAGTGATAGAAGAAGAAAAATAAAAACTCAAAGCCAAAAAACCCAAAAGGGAAAACGTAAATAAAGTCAAGAAAACAAAGTAAAAAATTGTCTACTCCAGCTCCTCAGAAGACGATGTAGAAGTTGTATTAGATTCTGATGAAGTTAGTGAAACCTTACCCCAGTTGACGGTATTTATATAAAATGCGCATTTTAACATTAAAAAGGTCAAACATAAAATAGAAAAACAATGATAATTCTGTAACAAATATTCTTATCCTTCAAATGTTAATAAAGTACAGCCTTCTGTTTTGCTTGACAGTGTGTAAATAGTGTTTGTACAATTACGACGTAAATCGGTCACAATCGGGTATACTTAGGAGTAGAAATGCAAATTCTAGTCAGTACTATGTATTTTTAAAGGTATTATATGAATTTCAACATTTTTCAGGAAGTCTAAATTTTTGAAGGGCTCTGCTAATCTTTTCTGACAAAAATTAAAAAAAAAACTAACCAGATGTCAAAATTAGTTTCTATTCAAACTTGTTTAAATTCTGAAAGTACCTAATGTTTTTTCTTAATTGCTATGAAGCACAAACTAACCTTAAACATTTGGCGTAGAAAATATTAAAAATTGGCTAAAAAAAGCACTAAAATAAAAAAAACCTTTCGAACTAAGTGGTTAGCAAAAAATATAATGGCGTTGTAACTTTTTATTTATTGCTGACTGTCCTTATAGACGCACTAAAAAACAAAGAAAAACACCAAATCGTTTGCCCACACTCTGTTAATATCTGCTTCATATTTTTTGCCAACTCACCAACCTTATATTTCACCCTTGAAACTTTTACAACGACGCCAAATAGTTTTTTAAATTTTAATTAATTTTTATAATATAATAAATAATAATTAATTGTTATCCTTAGATATTTAACATAATGAGCGGTAAAACCTTCTAAAATTTAATTAAATGGTTATAAATTAATTGTTTCCTTTTGAAAAATCTTCAATAATAAAATAAATTTAAAGAGGATACAAAAATTGTGTCACGCTAATTATTTGTTATTTCCATAAAATCTTGTTATTACCTTGTATGAACTTTATAGTTAATTATATTATTATGGATATTTGGTCATATTCTCCCCCAAGTTTGTAGTACTATGACCTAAAATCCATGTAATTTATATAGGTGTTTTAGTTAACAGGACTACTAATTTGTAGGTAATGTGACCACATAAATTTACAACGGTTTGTTTTACTTATAATAACAACTATTCATAATTTTATTAAATTCAGAATATAATTTATTTTTCTACCTAAATAGATTATTTACAAATAGAAAAATGAGTATGTTGAAGTTTTGTATGTACTTGGAAAGGTCATGTGAGCAGCCTCGATTTATTTTACACTCTTTAAGTTAAAAGTATGCTTTACATGATATTTAATACATATAAATATATTTATATCATGCAACTTTAATCCATGAATTTACAACCATAATTATTTAATTTACACCTGAATTTAAAACAATGCTCACCGTAAAAACAATTATTCCTTGTGTATTATTATATAAAAATTAATTGCTTTATTAACAGTTACCCACCAACATAATTTTCACTTGATAATTACTGGATCTCGATTGGTGCAAAGGAAGATTGGTTTATTGAAAGCGAAAAATAAACAATTTCGATTTTATGAGATAATGTCATTGTGAAAGTGCTGACTTTTGACCTGACCCAGATTTATTTGAAGCCTTGTAAGTTCAAATAAGTTTGACCCAGGCGCGAATTTCGATTTTGTCACCATTTGATTTTACTTTTACTATAAAAAAATGAGCAAACAACCTAATATTTGAGGTGTCTATTTAATACATACAAAACTTTAATTTTAATTTTAATCAGAAACGCTCGCAAGAGTTGACTTGCTTTCAGGTTAATTTAAGAACTTGTGTAATAAAACGCAATATTTTTTTCATTGTTGTTGATACTTTCTGGTTATATAACATGCAATGGTTGTAGGTTTAAGGTTAATTCATTATGCTTCTAGAGCTGACATTTATAAAATTTCTTACTACAGAATTTATGTGCATTAAATTATTACTCTTATTAAATATTCTTAAAATATGTTAACATTTTAATTGTGTTATCTATGATGCAATGAGTTGCAAACTCCTTGGTTTCTTGTATAATTAATAATTTTAAAAAATACGTTTCGTTATCATTTATCATCTACACATTTTAAAAACATAAAATTAACCACCAGTTTATAGCATAAAATTATATTATTTTATAGTTTTATTGCATTATAAAAATAAAGCACTTCATAATTTTAAGTATACAATCTTGTTCCTTGTTCTATTTCTTCTGGGAATATACATTTTTACGTGGGAGTCTTCATATAATTCATACACAACCCACCATTTTATTAGTAGTATGGCAATGTCAATGAATTTTGTTACATTTACAGTTATGTCTATTAATGCATTAATAATGGAATCAAATCAAGGTCGATAAGCTTTTACTGAACAATTTCATGCATAATAATACAAGCAGTGTTGAGTAGGACTTTATGTAGAAATTATAATTTAAAGGCATTTTTATATTTAAGGTGATAGGGAGTCAAATGTTGAAAAAAACGATGTACTTGTCTTTCATAAATTTTTTAAAGTGTGTCGAATTGGAAAGTCAAAAAAATAAAGAAATACCAAACTAAAGTAAGAATTTTACATTCATTTGCAATTTTTGTTATTTATGTATCTACAACTATATTTGTGTAATTTTGCAAGAAAAACTTTATTTTTGCAAAACTACGCTCATATAAATCTAGATACACAAAAAACAAAAATTGCGTATAAAAGTACAATTCTTACTTAAGTTCGGTATTTTAATATTTTTTTTTGTTTCCAATTCGAAACACTTTAAAAAAATTCCGGAAAGATAAAAACATCGGTTTTTCAATAAATGACTCCCTATCACCTTAATCTAGTTATTTAGTTACTAGATTTTTAATATTTTACATGATGGAAATATAAAAACAAATCACACTAAATAACTAATTAAAAGATGTTACAGGATAAGAAATATAATTTCAGCCGGATAATCGCTTTCGGAAACTGTTTATTTCCTTCTTTAAACCATGTTTATATTGTGGATTCTTCTCTCAAAATAACATAATAACCGAAAAACTTGAGTTAAGTTCATTAATATACGATATGCTCCACGATATTGCATGTAAAACAAATATTTGTTTTTCTACATTACATAATTATACGATTTTGTAGAGGTTTAGAAATTAAATCCAATTTGAATGAAACAAAAATATGAAGCACATAAACTCAACGAACCTTTATTTTAATGCAAATTTTGCTAATTAAAATTGTAACGCCAACTAACGAAATAAAACAATGAAAATTTAAAGATTCCGCTATTTTGTACAATTAAAACTACTTTCCAAGTTATAAGTGTAGCAATGTGCACTATTTTAAGGAAATTCTTGAGTTTCACTTTCATTGCGTTTATAACATTTTAATTTAAGAGGTTCTTATATAAATTAATGTTACAGTTCTCTATTGACTCTTGATTTAAATGATGGTTTTGTTTATACAGGATGTTCTTCACCTTATTTTAAGAATTTTTGTAAAGTATTTTTATTTTTGGTATTATTCGCAGTTTTAGGTTAATACCGGGTGGAAATGAAAACCGGGTCACCTCTATAACTTTTTTATTTATGAATAGAAAAATTTGAAATTTGGCTATGTTCTATGGTTCAAAAAAACAAATTTTATGTGCATTTTTCATTTTCGAAATCACTTCCGGTTTCACCGGAAACACCATGAACTTTCTTTTTTAAATGTAACATCCCATATTTTTATTCATGGCTTAAAATACTTTTAAAAAAGAAGTATTTTTGAGATATTAGTTTTTATTTTTTGCGAAAAAAACCTACATATGGGGTACCAAAATAATCGTTATAAAATCCTCTTTTTAAAAAGTCGAATGACCCGGCATCATTGCATTTAAAAAAAGTGAGATATTTGATAAAATCTTCATTAACTAAGTTTAAAAATTAATAGTTCAAAAACCACTTAAATTTTTTTTCAAATTACAATTTTATTTAAGTATTTGAATTATATAGAATTAGTTTTGGTACTTTTCACCGACTTCGAAAACCTTTTTTTTTGAAAAAAATTGTTTTTACAAAAAAAATAAAAACTAATATCTCAAAAATACTTCCTTTTTAAAAGTATTTTAAGCCATGAATTACATTTAAAAAAACAAAGTTCATGGTGTTTCCGGTGAAACCGGAAGTGATTTCGAAAATAAAAAATGCACATAAAATTTGTTTTTTTGAACCATAAAACATAGCCAAATTTCAAATTTTTCTATTCATAAATAAAAAAGTTATCGAGGTGACCCGGTTTTCATTTCCACCCGGTATATCTCTAAAAATTTATTCTGAAAAAATACAGGATTTAAGAATATCTTCTATTATTCTAAGGAATAAACATTACCTAAATTTTGTTACACCCTGTATATTTATATTTAGAACATTTATCACACTCCGATTATAAATTGAGCAAAGCAAGAAACTAGCGTGCTTCGTTCTCATTTATATTACATACCCCCTACGGTAATTATTGATGCTCTTTTAAAATTGCACATAGAAAAGTATTTTTATACATATATGTTTTTATTATAACTAAAGATGTAAAAATTGCGTGAGTACTTGTAGCTTGTGGAACTTAACGGTCTATAAAACGTATTTATTTATCATGCAACTCTGCTAATTAGAATATAAACTTCTTATGACAAGTTATCCAGTATTGGTTACTTAATTTTCATAATAAAAATTATTGTAATGAGCTATCATATAAGTAAATTATAGCCGTGTGAAAATCCTTAGTTACCTTTAGCTCTGGTCAACTCAGTAATTCCTACGTGATTTATTCATTTTTTAAGAAGTAACTACAATTTCTACAGGTGATCAACGTAATCAAAGAATTGCACGTTTGCATTTGTCGTTTTTATTTTTCTTGTTCTATTATTTTAATTAAAATAGAGTAACTACCTCTTTTCCTAAGTGATATTTCATTACACAACTGATTTTAAAATTGATCTACGGTGGTCTAATATTACATTACTACATTCCCCAACGTTTTTAAACAAGTAAAGATTGTAGCTCTAAAAATAGCGCCATAGATGAAAAGTTAAGAAATTTTCAGTAGTAATATTCTGTCAATTTATTGATGAAATTTTGTTGCTTAGGATAAAACACTGGAAAATAGACCAATCAGAACACTAGTTGGGACAACGCCAACGGTGTGAAATAATCATATATGTATAATATCACAAGTGATCAAATTTAAGTCTAATATTTTTCACTGTCATTTCCACGAATGTCATTTGGAGTCAAGTTTTAATTTTTAACCCCAAATGAGATGAGTAATGTATGAGAAATATTCGACTATTTAATGAACATTTTTCATATTTTTGTGCAAAATTTGACAATCAACATCACACTTATTAAAATTTGACATAAACTTCATAAAATAATCGCTGATATTTTTGACGTTTTACTTGTCACAAAAATAATCACTTGTGAGTTTAATTTTCATATGTAATATCACAAGAGGACAAATTTAAGTCGAATATTTTTCACTGTCATTACCACGAATGTCATTTAGGGTTAAGTTTTAATTCGGTTATAACGAGCATCAATTTTTGTTCGCTATAACGGTGCAATTATTTTACTTCGAAATATACAGGGTGTTTCAAACCAAGAGTCGGTAACTCTGGAATCTAATTTTGGACCAATTTCAAAAGTATATGTACATACACTTGTTAAAAAGCTCCAATTTTTAATGATATATGTTTTGCTTATTAATCCATAATTATACAACAGGGCTTTATGTCAGAGACCAAAGAAGAGCGCATTAAGAAGAAGAAGAAAGTATTTTACTCAAATTTTTGCAGTAGTACTTAGATAAAATATGAATATTCATACGTAATATAACGAATGGTCAATTTCATTACCACGAATATCATTTGGGGTTAAGTTTTAATTTGTAACCCCAAATGACATGAGTGGTAATGTATGAAAAATATTCGACTTATAATTTGAACAAAAGTGCATATTTAAGGGACTATTTAATGAACATTTTTCACTTTTTTGTGCTAAATTTGACAGCCAACTTCAAACTTATTGAAATTTGACATTAATACGCTGATATTTTTGACGTTTTACTTGTCACAAAAAATAATCACTTGTGAGTTGAATTGTCAAGGCAATTCATTTTCTAGGGCGCTCGTTAATATGACCGTTACATCGACACATTTCATTGACATGAACACTTGATCGGAAAGACGTTTCATCGATATTCTATTTTCATTGACTATCGTTCTATCGATAATACCTTTTCAATGACAGATATGTTCTTCCGACAACGACTTTTCATCTACCTTTTCAGAACCACTTCTTAAGTACCAAATTCAATGAAGGTTGGCAATGATAATTAAAAAGAAAAATGGTAAACAAAGCATATGTGTTTACAACAGAGCATTTAACGCTAAAACTGTAAAATGTAGGTTTCATTTGCCCAGAATTAATGATATGCTTGATAAGTTAAAGGATGATAAATATTTTATATCCCTGGATCTAACTATAGTGGGTACCGCAAAATCCCAATGTTGAAGTGTTCACTAGAAAAGACAACTATCGTGACTTCAAATGGACACGATTAATATATAAGGATGCATTTTGGTCTCGCCAATGCTCTAGAAGATACTAGATCAGAAATTGGGAAAATTAACGTTAAAAAATGCTGTATCATACATGGTTTATGCTTTGTTAACAGCAAAAGATTTAACTCCGGATATGAACCTATTTATGACAGTTTTAGAACGTCTAAGGAAAGGTAGTCTTTCTCTAAAATTGGATAAGTGTAGTTTCTTCTGCGATAGATGTGAGTATTTGAGCTACGAAGTTAGTGTATAATTCAGTTAAGGAAAAGGAAAATTGAAGCAGTACGTGATTTGGCAAGTACAAAGTATTTTAATCTGAAGGAAATCGTATCAGCAGACCAGTCTTGGCATTAAATGAATCAAAATTTGAAACTGAAGAACACATAATATATGTATCTGAAATGGGAGTAGGAAGTATCCTGATGCAGCTTCATGCAAATGGATAGAAACCGTTAACCCGTAATATGTTACAGAAGGCTTTCAAAGTGTACCATTGAAGTTGTGACGTATGTACTGGAACACACTAAGAACCACTTCAACTAAAATTAACACATTTTTGAAGGTGGTAGATATTAATATATGAGAAGACAATCTAAGGATTGAAATAAGCGGTTTTGATCAAAACTTTTTTTCTATTGAAGCTTATTTAAAATTTCTTTTTTTGGTACATAGAAAAGTCTTGTGGCTACCAATTTCTTGTTTATTTGATTTAGATTAAGCCAAGGAACGCCTTCTGATTTTTTTTCATACATTTGATTACACCCTGGATGTGTAAAAAAATCAAGAATTTGCTAAATCCTTTTCAGTATATTTATCATAGGTATACCGGGTGGAAATGAAACTAGGGCCACCCCTGGCATTTCTTTATTTATGGAAATAAAAAATTAAAATTTTAGTATATTATATGATCTAAGAAAACAAATCTTATGGATCGAATAAATTTTTAATTCTACTTCCGGTTTATCAGGAAATGGCATCCACTTTCTTATTTTAAATATAACCCCTTGATTTTTTCTACGTAAAATCAAACGTTGGTTAATTTTAAGTATGTTTATGACAAAAAAATATTTTTTTTCAAAACTTTAAGAAAAAAATTTGAATTTTTTTTTGGTAAAAAATTTGAGTAAAACCTACAAAAACTATTTTTAAACATACATATGGGATATCACAGTAACCGGAAAAAAACCCTCTATTTAATTAGGGGGTGGCCCTTATATCATCCCATTTAAAAAAGTAAAGATATTTCCAAAAAACGCTTCTTGAAAATTAAAAAAAATAATATCTCAAGAACGGTGAAATAAATTTTATAAATTACAATTTATTTTACGTATTTGTATTATTTAAAAATAGTTTTTGTAGGTTTTACTCAAATTTTTTACCAAAAAAAAATTCAACATTTTTTCTTAAAGTTTTGAAAAAAAAATTTTTTTGTCATAAACATACTTAAAACTAACAAATGTTTGATTTTACGTAGAAAAAATCAGGGGGTTACATTTAAAATAAGAAAGTGGGTGCCATTTCTTGATAAACCGGAAGTAAAATGAAAGATTTATTCGATCCATAAAATTTGTTTTCTTAGATCATATAAGATACTAAAATTCTAATTTTTTATTTTCATAAATAAAGAAATGCCAGGGGTGGCCCTAGTTTCATTTCCACCCGGTATGCAAGTATATTTCAAAAATAATAATTACCAAAAAATAATGCAGTGAAGGTGTAACCTGAAACAAAATAAAACAATAATTAATAAAGGTACAGTTATCAAAGTAGATTTGTATAAAAAGTATGTTTGTGATAAATTTTTTAATTTTTTTTTTAAATTTCGAAAAAAAAATATTTTTTTTCTTCATCGGAAGTTGATAAAAACTACCAAAACTCATTCTAAATAATATAAATACCTAAGGAAAATTGTATTTGGTAAAATCCTTTTTTAACGTGAAGATGCCGAAACACTTGGTTTTACAAAAAGAAGATTTTAATACGATTATTTTGGTACCGCATATATAGGATGTAATCAATTTGCTTGTACCAGTTTTTCATATTTTTTCACCTCGGGATTTTTCAAAATTTCAAAAAAAAATTAAAAAAACTATCACAAACTCGTTTTCTAAGATAGTCTTAAATTATGAACAAAAAAATGGGTGTACGTTTAAAAAATAAAGTTGGTTTTTTTTTCAAGTTAAACCGGAAGTGATATTGAAAAACTGTTTTGTGCCTAAAATGTGTAGCATGTAACTTAGTCAAATTTAAATTTTTTATTTTCCTAAATAGAGAAGGTATAGAGGTGACCCGTGCTGCGCTGTAACCTATATTCTTCTTTGATATTTACTAACCAATCGTTTATACAGGGCGTTTTTAAGTATATGCGAAAAAATCACCCGTTAATTCCTTGACCAATTCTAAAATGACAGTAAAGAATACAAATTTTCCCATAAAGCTTCATATTTTATGTAGAGGGCGTTAAAATTGAATTAACTAAAAAAAGGTGTTTTTAAATTATGCAATGAAACTTCAGAAATCGATTCTGTGTCTTTTATCTTAAAATTGGTCAAACAGTATGATGAATGAACTATTTGGCATTTTTTTGTAGAAAAAGTCACCCTTCTTTAATATAAAACTAGCATAAGGAATCGTTCATTTTAAGAGTAAGGAATTAAAATATTTTGAGGGGCAGCACAAAAAAGTTATGATGTAAAAAAAGACGCCTTTTTTATTTGATATTTTTATCGCATTGCGAATCTAGTAACTAATGTTTCAAATTTGATCAAATTTTCTATGAGGTAATTCTGAACAAAGATGTTAGCCGTAACAGGCATATAATATAAAAGTAACATCGCTGTTAAATTTGACAGTTACCTTGATGTCAAAGAAAACGCAATTCTTTTACATCGCCGTTAAGTTACTGTAAAGTTTATAAAATAGCGTCAGGGTGACTGTCAAATTTAACAGCGCTGTTTACGGCTAACATTTTTGTTCAGAATTACCCCATTAGAAACACATTATATGCTATAATAATTAGTTTATTCTTTGTAGTGCTGTACGAACTTCTAGTATTTTTAAGTTCGAACTTTTCAATCGCAAGTTCGAGCTTCGAAAAAGTTCGAACAGCTTGAACATTGAGCAAAAGTTCGCAACAAAGTTCGGATTCGTAAAAATTTTGAGTTTGGAAAGATTCGATTTCGAAAAAAGTTGGGTTTTGAAAAAACATTGAGTTGAAACCAGTTAAAACTAGTTACAACGTGAATTCATTGACTCGTCCTCAGTCGTTTCGAAGATGTAGTTAATCGAAACAAACTTTTTAAAATGCTTTGGCAGTTTTGTGTAGGTTAAAGAATTATTTCAAAATCATTATTTACAATGATGCAGTTACAATAAAGTAACTTTCTTTGGTTCTTATTATATCGAATTCGAACTTTATTAGGTTCGAAATACATCCAGTTGGAAATATATAAGGTTAGGTTCAAACTTCATAAAGTTCGAACTTTTAATATTATGTCGAACTTTAAAGAATGGGTTCAATTTTTTTTATGTTGAATGAATTAAGTTCGAACTTTAAGTTCGAAGCTCAAAAAGTTCGAGTTTATTTATCAGAAATAGCTGTTCTACATATTGACAGTTCCATAGAAAAAACAAAAGTTGATATATACTTACCAAAAATGACAGCTGTTTGGAAAACGGTATTCAGAATTTTCTACCAAAAAATTAATCATCGATATTGTTTCACAACAATCGGACAAGGAATAACAAAGTTACGACATATTCCGTTTTTTCGAATACACATGTTTTTGAATATTTCTTTATGACTACTACTCAAATACTAATTAACTGAAATAATAATTAAAGTAATCTTAAGTTAATTTATGTAATTAAAAAAACAATCTTAAGGTGTTCGTTCTAAGGATTAAATTAACTAGGGGTAAATATCACCTTATTGATAGAAATGATTAATTGTATGGAAGACAAACAATTCTACTCTTTCACTTATATAAATTAAAAAATAGAGATTCTTAAATTTGCCACTTTAAAAATGGAGGTTAACATACTAGTCCAAATTAGGATTGCATTTCGTTGAACAAAGAATTAAGAAATGACAATCATAAAGTAAATAGGACTGTGAGCCTTCCATTAACACCTCAATCACGCTCTTACATTCTTCACCAACTAACCCAAATTTATAGCTCGTTCGTTATATTTTTCTCCTAATGATTTTAAAACGCTTTAAAGCACATTACGCACCATTAGATTAGGTTGTGATAACGGTTTTCCTGACTTGCGGTTCCAAATAAACAGCTGCAAGAATATGGCATACAACATAAAGAATCTTTGAACGATAACTACTTTATGCTCAAATTATTCTTTATTCAAGTGAATTATGAAGCTAGATAAAAATATAGATAAACGATATAATTATAACATTAATTGATTATTTAATGGATTTCATTGTTCTTTGGAAATCGAGTAAATTAACCTCCTGTAAAGGTAAAGAAATCTAGCATGCATGACGTTTAAGGTCGTTTTAGTTTAAATATGTTACAAAAAGGTGATTATTTCTTTAATTGCATTGATTAACTACTAGATCTTTTTAGATATGTTAACATTGCTATTCACCTAAATTATCCAGGTAAATAAAGTTTCTAACAACATTGTAAAACCTTTTTTGAATAATGAATAATTCTTTAAATTTTCTCCGTACTTATTATTTTCGTTTTTAGATTATTATAAAAAAAAATATCAGAAATAGTTAATTGGTACTTTTGTTTTACGCAATTAAGTGGATCTAAAAAAATCTGTAATAATTTATTAAATTGTATTTAAAGGTTTAGAGTACAGGTAAATACAATAAAAAAAACGGTAGTTTAGTAAATATCAAAATAATACCTAAACAATGCAAAACCGAAACTAATTCGAATTCTGAACGTGCATTTTGAATATTTAGAGTGATAGAGCTAATTTATATAATTATTTTCATTAAAAACAGGAAGCAATTATTAACATTGTTGACAGATTGATTTTTTGGAACAAATACAACTCATTTTCTTTAAATTAATTATTTAGTTATAGTAAAGCATGATTTAAACTTAATTTATTACTAAACGGTAAAAGAGATGCCAACCATTATAAGACACTTATCGGTTTTTTAAATTTCATAATTATTAAGAAGTTGTGAATACCCGATTGGGTTTTTATATCTAGGCCAATTGCTCAAGGGGATTTTTTAAGTCTTTTCCTGATGATTCAATCCCGAACTGGAGGGTTTTTCCGTTATTTTTTATACACCCTGTATATCACAATCATTATTTACCACGTTTATATGCAGTTGAAAACGACATGCTTCATTCCAATTGGTTTGCCAAATAAATCTTCCAATCAAAAAACATACCGCTTTCAAAGTTCGGAAGCCCTATTTTTTTATATCTTGCAATATTTCTACATACTGCGTCACTAAGAATGGTACAATTTTTTTGAAACATTTTTCTCAAGAATACTTACTTTGAAAATAAGTTGGCTCGGCGTTGCCGAACTTTTCTATTGTACAGGGTGTTCCGTTCGTGGCTCACCAAACGTCGGGGTTAGAAACTTGAGCAAATTTAATCACGAAAAAACATAAAAAGTGGGTGTCCATCTTTTGTAATTTTAGAGCGACAGCGTTTTGAATTTTCATCACCGATTTTTGTCAAAAATCACAAAAACGCTAATAAAATTCTGAAACTTCTGAAGTTACTCCTACAAGAAGAATTTTGAGGTTAGTCTGATAACATCGGAGGATGGAGAGGCATGAAATTCTTATAAAATACTTGGAATTCCATCAGAAGTCATTTATAGCCTAATTTACAAACTATGCACCCCTTTTGACAAACCTTACAGCTATTTAACAAACTATGCTCAGTACTACTTTTCGTAGAAGTAATTTTAATAAGCTTTAGTACGTAAAGAAAATGAGCTACGGTTTGAAGATTTTACCTGGTTTGTTAAGAATATGAATAAGTTTAAGAAAATTAAAAAAATAACTGTAATGGGTGTTATCTTCAAAAAAAATTTCAAAACTGAAAAAAATATATTTTTTATATTTTCCGATTTTTTTTAACATTTTAACAACTATTTTGTATTAATGTTGTTACCAATTGAAAAAGGATAGTTTTAGCTTGCTAATGATATTTTTTTAAAATCCCAACTCACTGTGTTTAAAATGTAATAAGCAATTTTGTGATTTTTGACAAAAATCGATGACTTAAAATTCAAAATGATACCTAATACCTAAACTAAAAAAGATGGACCTCCACTTTTTTTGTTTTTTCTCGATTAAATTTACTCTAGTTTCCAACCCCGACGTGTGGTAAACCATGAACGGAACACCCTGTATATACTCTTCAAAAAAATAATACATAGTCCAGTATAATTTTTCCTTTTCGCACATTTGTTTAATTGTTTTTAGCATCGTACGATTGTAGACCGACCTTTTCATCGACAATACACTTTTATAGCCTTAAACCTATTTTCATTGAATGCAATATAATTGACAGGCGGTATTTTAGATACAGGCGTTTCATAGACACCGTGCGTTTATCTATGTATACCTTTTCTCCAATAATACCGTTTCATGAACTTTTTCATTGAATACTTCCATACTTCATTGACACGATTATTTATCAAAACGCCGCCGCGGTATTGAAACGCTAGTGTAGAGAAAACAGCCAGTCTATAATCTAATGCCCCAAAAAAAGTATATTGTCGATTATCGATAATTTCAATTCAATACTTTTTTCTTTAAAATTATATCTACTTTCAACCCAGAAAATATATCGTTCACAAACTAGCCACCTTGTTGATTTAATTTGAGTTGATAAAATAAGTAAGATCTGTCCGTTTTGGAAACAGGATTTTTCTCTCTCTTCCACTTATGAACGGTTTCTATACTTGCAGTGTGTAAGAGAGCAATATAATATATATTATTTTTGTGGAATGAGTTTCGTGTTCATTTGTATTGTTGATGAAGAAGCCTTTTCGAACGATGTATATTTATTTAAAAAATGCTTTCACAGATTGTCGACGTTTCGGAGCTGTTTTTCTCGTTTCTCAAGACTAAAAATTAAAAATAATTTTTTGAAAAATAATTTTTGTTTACATAGAAAGTAGTCACAGTATAATTTATTTAGTTAATTTTGTTTGGTGATACTCATAAATATAATATACATAATATTCATCGACACTACCTTTTCATCGACAAATATATTCTTCGATAAGGAGGTTTCATCGACATAGACGATTCATCAACATTACCTTTCATCGAAAAACAATTTCATCGACATTGCCAATTCTTCGACAATGTCGTTTCATCAACCACAGTCAATATTGGTCATGAGAAGCGTTGGCGATGAAACATGTCTTTGCGATAAAAAGGGAGTGTCGGTGATCCTGTAGCCGATGAAATATTGTCAAAGAATTGGAAATTTCTATGAACTTTTATGTCGATGAAAAGGTAGTGTCGATAAATCGGTTGTCGATGAAAAGGTAATGTCGATGAAACCTTTGTGTCGACAAAGCATCCTTGTCGAAGAAAGAGTTTGTCGATGAAAAGGTAGTATCAACGAAACGGTTGTCAATGAAAAGGTAATGTCGATGAAATGGCTGTGTCGATGAAGGTCCTTATTGATGAATAGGTTTGTCGATGTAAAGGTAGTGTCGACGAAAAGGTTATTTCGATGAATTGGCTATGTGGATGAAACATCTGTGTCGATGAAACGATAGTTTATACAACACGGAACAACAATTGTGAATATTTTGTTGGCTGGTGAATTTGTTTATTATATTTTTTATTAGTAACATTGCGATCCTTTTTTGTTTGTTGATGTGCATTACATTATTTGTGTAGTTAAATTAAATATCGTGCAATTGCAGATATAGGTTGCCTAAATATTATTACTTTATAGTGATAACAGCTGAAACTAGATTTTGCAGAGACCTGAAATATCTGTTTTATTATGGACATGGATCATTTCTTTCAGTCTCAGTCTCTTCTCTGCTATGATCTTTGTTTTATCGAAATTGAAGCCATTACTGCTGGTAAAATGGTAAGTGGCTAGAGTTGTTTTTTCTTTTATATCTTTATATTTTGGTTAGCAATCATTTATATAATTGTTTATTCTACTTTTACGGGTTTGTTTTGTTTGACCTATGTATTTATGTACCATTACAGTCATTGCAATCGATTTTGTAAATTACATTAGTTTCCATTTCTTTTGGTAATAAGTTTTTATTTTATCATCTTCAAAAATTTTCCTAATATTGTGTGATAGATTTTCTAGGTATGATATTTTGTAATAAAAATAACTTCTCGTTACATCTTTTTTTGTATTTTTTTGTTGACATATTAGTTAAATCCGAGTTATAAATCACATAATTAACCAATCTGGTTGGGTCAATCAAATTAAAAGAAAACCAATGTTTTCTTTTAATTTGATTGGCAACCATCCCCTGGCATTTTAAGACGTTTGCTTGGGTCTCCAAGCAAACGTCTTAAATGGATGCGTTGTTCCATCAAAAAGTGTTAATTTTACACAAAATTAAAGAGTAAATTAAGAGACTATAAATGAAAATATCAAAACAGGAATCTGTCCGTTCGAAGGAACATATATTCAACTTTGTATGTGCAAAATTTCAATTTTATTGTCTTACTGGATTAGTGCCCAATACAGTCCCAAACTCACACGAATAATTTTAACCATCAAAATATTGAAATTTGAATGCAAATAATCAGTTTTTGCTATTTGGGATTCCTATGACGTCACGACAGGAGGATTGTTCTTTTATACATATATTACTCATGAAAGATCTTGTCATCTAATGTCAACATTCTCCTGTATTCTTGTTTTATTAGGTTCAATTTTTGCTGTAGAGGATGAAGAGAGTAAACATTAATCATGTTGGATTCTTTTTTATAAATGTTGGTTGTAATTTGGTTATTATCTCTGAATAGCAGCATGTCCAAGAATGGAAGAGTAGCTTCTGTTCCAATTCATGAGTGAATTGTATGGGTTCATTAATTGAGTTAAACGTTTTTAGCACTATCTCTATTTTGTCACTAGGAATTAAAGTGAGGCAGTCATCCACGTAAATAAAAACACTTGAGATCTGAAAATCTAATTTCAGGATTGCTTCATTAATTATGTAATTCACAACGATATTTGCAAAGATCGGACTACTTGAAGCTCCCATTGGTGATACGAAAGTAAAATTGTTTATTAAGTAAAAAGTATCTGCTGTCAAAAATGTGGGTAACCAATTTTAAGAAAGTATCTTTATCAATGGGTGATATGAATAAAAATGAGTTTATACTGGAAAGTATCTACTCATGAGCATGAGCATAAATTGCGAGTTTATACTCCATTTCGTATGAATAAAAGTGAGTAAGCTTGAAAAAGTATATGCTCCTTTAAATTGAGTAGATGCTCTTATTTACTTTGAATGTTACCATTAGCCATCTCCTAAAAGTAGTGCTTGGTTGTTACCAAAATTATCTCTCGCTACCTTAAAAATCTCTGAGTTTGACCAAATTCTAGAATCATGAACAGACCCTGGCCATGAAGCGTCCACGCTTGTAAACCACTCATCCGAATTACAAGTAGCTTGAACATTAATGCTAGGATACGCTTTTCGATTTATATATTCATCACCATGAATCGATGGTTTTTTTATTCTGATATGAGTACAATCGATAACACCCAAACAGCTAGGAAAATTATAACGTCTGTGCCAATTTTCTTTGGCTCGCATTATATCTTCAGCATTTTGTGGAAATTTTACCCAATGACCACTTTTTTGAAGAATTTTAGTTATAACCGTTCTTAAAATTTTGGAGACAGAAGTTTGATGAATCCCAACATCTTCACCTACTCCTGCTTGAAAGCCGGGATATCCCACATATCTTAAAAACACTTTCATTTTATCCAGATTAGATAACGCGCCACCTCTTCTCTCCTCTGACTCCTAGCCCAAAAAATGGTTTGCTATCCACTCTACATTTTTCTTGGAAAATCTATATAAAACTTTGTAGTCACGGTCACAAGTAATTCTTCTGGGCTTATAATATTTTTCGGATCGAAAATTAAACATGAACTCCGCCATCACTCGATTTAAAAATTCAACTGAGTCTGCTATACAGCACACTCAAATCAAATGGAGTAGATACTCATGTCATTGAAGTATACACCTTGCTTTATTCATATGAAATATGAGTAAATACTCATACAAAATTGTATATAAGAGTACTTGCTCACACTGAGCATCTGCTCTGGATTTTTATTCTTACGACTCGGAGTATATACTTCAAAATTTTGAGCAGTATATACTTTAACTCATTTTTATTCATATCACCCAATATCTTTGTGGTCGCGAAGATATGTCTAACTATTCCCTATAAATTCTAAGCCTAGTTCTTTGGGGGCGTTATTGAATAATGTTAACGTCTATGATAACAAAATGTCATTATCTTTTAATTTTACCTTTTTTTTCAAATTAACTATTTTTTTAAATTAAATTTAAAATGTGGCATTAGGTTGTTTAGAATTCCTGTAAATTTGAAGTTGGTGAATTTATACTACCTACAATTGGTAGTACTGTTAAACCATTTTTGTGGACTTTGGGGAGTCCATAAATACGTGGTGGAATGGGGTTATTTTAGATTGACCTTTTTTCAGTTTATATGAGTTTTTTAATAATTTTGTTGGTTTTTATTCTTCTGTATATTCTATTTCTCATTTGAAAGATTGGAGTTTTTAATTTTACGGTAGGAAGATTTAAAAATAAATAAATATAAAAACTTTAAATTTCTGAAAATAATTAACAAATATTCTTATTTCTTATTCCTAGCTTGATTTTTGCAAGAAGTCCAACCCCTTTTTTTTGTAAATATTATTATAGTAATAAACTTTTTTTAGGTTAATTATGGTTTTAACCAGTTATGGTTACTTTCCGTTAATGATGATGGTCTTGGGTAGGCTAGGTTTATACTAAAGACCTTCAAAAGTTACAAATTACAATACGCAAAAAGCATTTTAACATAACTTTAAATAAAATATAAAAGTAGACTATGGATCATATAATTAAAAGTGAAAAATTGCTTTACGTATTTAACTGCTTTTAGGTTTATGTTATTAGTCATTCAACAATTAACATTAAACAGTTAAATCATTGGAAAAAGGAAACTATTAATATTATGAGTTAGAGTGTATCTTGAAATAAACAATGATGCTTAGTTAGTTTGCCATTCATAATTAATCAGGATTAATAATACAAACGGTAATTATAACATTATTCAGTTCATTTTTCCAACGATTTAAATTGTTGACGGTTGGATAAGCAGGAAAACAAACGTAACTGAACAATAACCCCAAAAAGCAAATGTTGCAGTTCTAGTGCAGTGAATTCATGATGATTTAAATATTTTAATCACCTTTAGATGGTTTGTAATGGCTTTATCGTTAAGCGTAATAAATTGCTGCGACGTCTTCTTGCGGCTGCGAAATAACCAAATGAAGCGCGCAGACAAAGAGGCATCGCCAAGTCAAGAAGAGTTTATTAACCTCTTGTACCATCAAATACCATAACATACCATATTGAGCGTCATAGTCGTAACACTTTAAGCGGCTTCGAAGAAACAAATCCAGATTACGCATTAGTTACTTGACTATATTACCAAATCCGGTGATATTTAGATATTTACCGTTATCTATTTTTAGCATGCATGTTTGCTATAATTTAATTATTCATTTAATTACTAAAGTAACTAAATGTTAATTCAATTAATTAACAACTAATTAATACTAATATAATTATTATTCCCTGTACAAAAATATGAAAAAAAAACAAACACATGCAAAATGATTTGACCCTACACCTGGGGTACCAAAATTATCGGTCTAAAACATTCTTTAAGAACCATTTTGCATTAGAAAAATAAGAATTACTGGTAAACGTCGTTTTACGCCAGTGTTCCCTTCCGAGCGTAAAAAAATCGGCGTAAAATGAACACACATTTTTTGTGCCTTTTTCGCAATTGTGAATCGGCATAAAGCGAACCGGCGCAAAACGACGTTTACCTGTATTTGTAAAAATGCTCCTAAAAAAATTTCAAAAATTAATATCTCAAAAACTACTTGTATTATATTACAAATCATAATTTTATTTATAATTTTCAAAAAAAAAATTATCACAATTATCACATTTTCTTAAATTATAGACATGACCCGGTATTCTTCTAACTTCATCTATTCTTCTGGCATTTTAAGTATCTACCCTTTTTAGACTTTTAGATTTTGAGATTCTCCTTTTTTAGTTTGTAAATGTCATTCCAAACAAAGAAAATAAACTCCTATATGTCAAGTAATTAACAAGTTAAGTACAGAAATTTTTAAATTTAAAATTTTATTGATATTGATACTCTGGATTATTTCCTCTTTTTGCTATCATGTTTTGTTTGGTTTTGTCTTTTGTCTTTTTGGTAATATATGAAAGTAGATTTTCTTTATAATGATAAAATATCAAAATATCAATAAAAATAAAATGGCAAATATTTTTGGGATTTATTAGAAATATTACCCAAAATAATTATCCGGTGAAAATTGTGTTATTTCAATTAATCATCCATGTTAATTTTAGTATTAAATTCAAAACGGCAAGGTGTTGAAATAACAACTAGGTAAATATCTTTGGATTCACTTGGTAGAAGAACATGAACATAATTACCTACCAGTTGAACATGTGGAAAATGTATCTAAGAAAACGGTTAGGAAAAAATTTATTCCTTTCACCAAATACATAACAGTGTCTAAACAAATATACAAACCCAAGTACCTATTCATATTTGCGTATTTACTAATGATACTGAACTTATGGTGCAATTATTTGCAAAACTGTAAGTCCTAACATGAAATATCTGTAAGGTAGCCATGGAAACCGTTTATTACAACTTACAATCCATGTAACAAATATTATATTATAGATTTCTCCTGATATGACTTACAGATATAAACAGAATTACACCTCCTAACTTTAGGAAAAGATCCTTTTAGCTGTTTGAAGATAAAAAGTAAGAATAGATACTTTCGCCAATTTTCGAAACACAAGGTATTAAAGTTTCTTCATTTTTTTCAATTTATTAACATAAATTCTATAAGCGATTTCGAATCGGTTTCATTCGTCATATTTTGAAAATCGCATTTTCTTGTTTTTTCAAGATAGCGTTGGAACGATGCGATATTGAAATTTTTTGCAAATGAATTATTAATATTCGAAAAAATCTCTACTACTTTGTCCATTTAACCGACTTTCTATCTCCAATAATAACAAAGATACCCATACAGTCCACCGTCACGGTGGGACACCCTGTATAGTGAAAAGTAAAAAAATTCAGAGCAAAATTTTCATAATTCTTGACATTTGTAATATTTTTGATTCTTCTGAATTTGGAAATTAAAAGTAATCTAGATGCGTCACGGCACCTATTTCAATTCGAGTCACAATTTTAAAACCACACCTTACTGAAACTAAAAGTAACCCAGATTTGCCGCGCCGCCTTTTTTCCTGGGACATACTATTCTACTTATGTGTATAGAGGGTTCCTGGAAAATACTATTCCACTTACATTGAAGATTTCTGGAACTTACTATTCCACTTACATAGAGGGTTCCTGGGACATACTATTCACTTATATAAAGGGTTCCTGGAACATACGATTTCACTTATATAGAGAGTTCCTGGGACATACTATTCCTGGGTCATACTATTCCACATATGGTCGTTTCCTAGTGATATTACTACTAATAGTTTGGATACTACCTAAATTAGGTTTTAATGAGTTTTAGTTTAGGACACCAAACGTCTCTATTCTTAATCAATCTCCCTAATATTTAATCCATGTAAACTTGATAGTGTGTTTAAATAATGCTGTTGAAATTAAATGTTGTGTATGGGTCTAGGTCAAAATCCCGACAATCACAATACCGACATATCAAAGCTTTTCATGCACTAAAACCACATATCCCACATATCGCATAAATCTCATGATATGAGAGGTGATCGAATAATTTGAACAAAATTACGGGCATGGAAGAATAAGGTGACATTTCCGAATTTTACAGCACTTCGAAAGAAAGCGCAAGAAATTCCATTTTATGGGGTGACTCAGTAAACCTTATCCGAATTTGACTAGTCGGGATGTCGTGATTTTGATTTGTCGAAATATTGATATGCCGGGATTTTGATTGTCGAGATTTTAATTGTCGGGATTATGACTGTCGGGATATTGATCGGCACCCATGTGGTACATCTTGTAGTTTAATAAAACTGTTGTAGTAGTTTTTAACCCGCTTTCTTAATAATTTGGGCGTGGTTTCTTTTAGATATGTAAGATTTTCTATTTCCAATTTATAATTTATATTTACAGCATTTTTTATAAAAATTGTGCTCATTATTGGTCTCCTAATGTGAATAAAGAATAGATGTATTGATCTCACTATATATATTCTTATATTATGCCTGATGATGGGACTATTAGTCCGAAATTCATTGTAATACCAGCCTTTCTCAAATGTCATGTTTTCATTTTTCTTTTCATTATGATTTGATGAGGGTGACAAAAATTCATCCACATGTACCCCACCATCTATTAATACAACACATCGCTTTCTATAAACTACTTTTCTTTGGAAATTCTAATGGGCTATATTTAAAACTTAGTATTTAACCTAAAATTAATGATTTGTCATAAAAGTGATTTTATTTTTTTTCTATTTAACGAAATTTTACGAGGTAGGTACTAAGTTCGTGATAAACTTTTATAATTGATAAAATTTCATAGACAAAACTTGAAACAGGTTCTATCTTTTTCAATTTTGGACTTATAGCATTTTGATTCTTTGGTCACCAATTTTTACCAAAGTTTTTAAGGAAACATTTCCGGACAACACCTGATATTTCAAAAATGCTTAGATACACTCCCTATATCAACCCAAAAATATTGGCACAGTTATTCATGGACACTCTGTAGAACACGTGATAAATTGTACACTTCCTGAGCAAATGTAGCAGGTAATAAATGGTAATACTCTACAAAAGTTGCGGCAGTTCATTGGTATTTCATTTATATACATACGAGATGTATACAGGGTGATGATAAAGTGGAACCAACTTCCGTAAAAAATTTTTTTGATAAATCGCTCGGACAGGTCAATTTTTGTTTTAAAAATGCCATCTTTTGGAATGAAAAAAATATTCATGACGTCACTGATAACTTCACTATGACGTCATCATCAATTTTTTTAAATAGAAACCCTTACTTTTTTTACACATTTTTCATAGACCTTTTTATCATATTAATGATCACATAAAAATATTTAAAAAAATTTCAACCATTTTTGAAAAAATAAATAAATTTACACAAAAAAAAAAATTATTAATTCTCAATGAAAATATTACAAAAAAAAGTAAATTTTTAATTTACAAGTAACAAACTTTAACGAAAATGTTCAATGTTCATTGACCATTTGGCATTATTCCATTCGACTGTAGACACTCTGAATTCTATTGTTAATAGCTTCTTCGTCAATTTGTTGCAATTCCGTCCTAATTCTAAGCTCCAATTCTTGTAAATTATTAGGTCTATTGAAATAAACTTTTGATTTTAAATGTCCCCACAAAAAAAAATCTAAGGGCGTTAGGTCGGGAGATCGCGGAGGCCACTCAATTGGTCCCCTCCGACCTATCCATTTGTTGGGAAACGTGGTGTTAAGGAAAACTCGCTCCGCCCTGCCAAAGTGTGGAGGAGCCCCATCTTGTTGAAACCAAATGTTTTGGTTAGGAATGTTGCGATTTTCATAATTGGGGAAAATACGAAGTAAAACTGGTAGGAAATCAGTCCGCAAAAAATTCAAGTATCTTTCGGCAGTAAGGTTTTCATTAAAAAAGTAAGGTCCTATAAAACATCTGCCAATCATCCACACATACATTTAACTTTCCCTGTCTTTGACTATGGGATTCTACGGCCCAATGAGGATTTTCCAGTGACCAATACCTACAATTATGTCGATTCACTGATCCATTCAATTGAAAGGTAGCTTCATTGGAGAAAATTATACTACTTAAAAAATTTGGATTTTGATCACATCGCGCCATCATTTCTTCACAAAATTGCAGTCGGCGATCGGGATCATCTTCATTTAACTCTTGAATGAGTTTTATTTTGTATGGGTGATACTTTTCCTTTTTTAATAATTTTGCGACATAGGAATGATCCACATTATTATTTCTTGAAACATCTCTTGTTGAAATATTGGGATTTTCTTCAATCGCAAGTAATAAATCTAATTTGGTTTCTTCATTCTCTTGAGGCCGTCCTTGTCGAAACAAATCTCCTACAGATCCTGTTTCTGCAAATTTGGTAACTAACTTACTTACTGTAGATCTTGAGATTTGCGGTCTATTTGGATATTGCTCATTAAACAAAGCACAAGCTTCCCCATGGGTTCTTTTTCTATCGCCTTATCCTACCATAATTAAAATTTCGATTCTTTCGCGTTCGCTTAAACGAGGCATTTTTAATTTCGCAAAACTTAATAATTGTTGATTATTATTAAACAAACGAAGTAAGCTATTCAAGCATTGGTAAATGGATTTAAAATTTTATTTGCCATACAAAATAACGTCAACTAAAGCACTTTTATAGAGGCAATTTTTATTTCAATAAATTTTGAATATCAAAAGCTTTTTCAAATTTATAATAAATTACAATTTTATTTAAAGTTTATTATTACTCAAACATTTTATTTTAATTACCTTTTTCATTAAAAGTTATTTAAAATTAGTTTTAAGAAAATTCCAATTGTGCAAAGAAGAACAATTCGAATATTTTCAATAATAATTTGTTATTTTTAAACTAAAAATTAGTTTAATTTATTTTTCTTGCCATATTTTCATTGAGAATTAATAATTTTTTTTTTGAGTAAATTTATTTGTTTTTTTCAAAAATGGTTGAAATTTTTTTAAATATTTTTATGTCATCATTAATATGATAAAAAGGTCTATGAAAAATGTGTAAAAAGAAGTAGGGGTTTCCATTTAAAAAAATTGATGATGACGTCATAGTGAAGTTATCAGTGACGTCATGAATATTTTTTTCATTCCAAAAGATGGCATTTTTAAAACAAAAATTGATCTGTCCGAGTGATTTTTACAAAAAAAATTTTTACGGAAGTTATGACCTTGGTTCCAAACTTTATCACCACCCTGTATTTTGTAAGATAAGGTGGCTACTCACTAGTCCGCAGCGTTTCGAAAGACCTAGGGTCATAAATCACCATTCGCTTTTGATTCTTGTCAGTTTTTTTCGAATTGGTCTACAGGCATACTTAAAGCTTATGTTTAAAAATTAGAATAGTCAACCGAATAAGTATAATTTATAGAAACTCCACCGATAACTCATGAATTATTTACAATGGTATTAAAATTCTACTTAATGTATGGTTTTGTTGTTTGCCATACCTGTAGGTACTAAACATTACTAGGAGGTGTAATTTAAAATGTTTCAAAGATAATAAAATCATAATTTAATTTCCTAAATTATCATAATATTACGACCAGACATCAATAAAAGAGGAAATACGAACACAATCTAATAACGCCTTAACTGCTTCATGTTTAGCATAAGCACCTCCGCATGAACTATTTGCTTACATACGAGTACATACATAATTTCACTGCAAACATAAACAGCGTTGTTAGAATTTTATTATTACAAAATGTTTTCCTACAATTTCCGCTGGAGGCTCCGCGAAAGTTGGGCCAAATGAGTAGGTGAGTGCACAACACGTGTCGACGTGTCATAATTTTTGTGCACACAATGCAAGAGATAATTAAATGTAGCTAGAAATTAAATAATTTAAATAAATAATCGGAAATTTCATAAATAATGAAATCAGAATAAACATAATTAATATTTTTTGTTCAGGAATTAATGCAATATGAACGGTTCAATATTTCAATTGTCAGTTCATATGGAATAAAAGTAACGGTGTTTGATTCGAATAAATAGTATGTTCTGTAAGCTGTTATAAGTACGTAAATATCATAAATTATTCACTGTAGATGCATCTTTCGATAAATAACGTTTTGAAGTTGTGAGTTACAATAGATTGTATAACCTCACATAATATCAATGTAAAATAGCATAAAAGTAACCGTTATTTCATCTTTACAAATGAACGGCTTCATTGTCTTTATAAAAAAATAAACTTATGAATGATTTAATGGTTTAAAATATAAATGTCTACAGAGAAAGGTGCTAATTTCCAGTCAGAAATTTAGGTATTTGTCTATTGCATTAAGGCCAAAGAGACCGTCTAAATTCACACTGATATTACTCCTAATTAACAATTATTTACATATGTATGTATTTGCTTTAATGTTACAACCAATAATGCATGTTTGTCAATCGTGAAAGTAAAGATGAATTTACATTCTTAAAATGCGATCAAGGTAGGATATTTTACGATGAATTGCATTTGAATATTGCAAAAGAGTAACTCTATTACTTTTATCATCTTTTGGCTAATGTGTTAAGAGTTTATAAAAGTAGGTTATATTTAGTTTGGTTGCTTAAAACTTTTAAATTTTAATATCCTTAAGCACCTTTTAAAATTATTTTTTGTGAAACTTATATTACTATGAAATGATGTAAAAGATTTTTTTTTATTTGTTCCATTTTTAGGCAACTCATGTTGTGATACTTAAAAGCCGATATAGAATTGTGTTAATTACAACAAATAAACTACATTTAAATTAAAAAAAAAAAATTGTAAACTAGTCATTTTTTCCTCCAAGCGTTAATCTATACATCGCACCTCTGGAGAAACAATGACGTAAGTGCAAAATTTGATTTTTTTCGCATATAATGTAAAATGTTTCAAATCTCTTTCGAAGGGAATCATCTGATTGTAAGATGCAGACGCACCCTGGTTAGAATTGCAATTTTTCAAACCAGTTTTATTAAGAAGAACAAAGACAGACAGAAACTTTGATTCTATTCTATTTTTAGGAACTACTAATTTTGCACTTACGTCGTTGTTTCTCCGGAGGTGCGATATACAGGGTGTTTCTGACGGATAATCTAGGAATGAATTTTTGGACCAATTTTAAGACAAAAAGTAAGAAAACTTTTTTCCGCCAAAACGCTCCATTTCGAAAATGGGTTCAAAGGGTTGATTCACTCGAAAAACTTCACTCTAACTTTTTTTTGAAAATCTGCGAATTCATCTCAAGGCGGCTGCCAAAAGTAACTTATGTGCAAAATTTGAGCCAAATATCAATATCATACAATGTAGATTTTATGTTAAAAAATTTAGTATTTCCGTTTAAGCGGAAAAAATATTCCTACTTTTTGTCTTGAAATTGGTTCAAAAGTCCATTCTTAGATTATCCGACACTTGTTCAAAAACACCCCGTATAAAGGTGATTATTGTCCTCATTCACTCACTCACTGACCTATCAATGCAGATCCTAAACTGGATTAGATAGAAACTTTCAATTTTATAGAGATATACCCTAGATACCACAATCCTCCTCTAAGATAGGATTTTTTTCGAAAACCCCCTCTAAGTGGGTGCATTTTAATGTTTACTGTCCTTAACACTTGCTAGATAATGGCAAGAGTACGATTTGCCTCAAGCAGTGAGCGAGTCTGTGGTTATTCCTCCAAATCAGTTTCTCATTATGTATCCGAAATTGACATAAGTCTATTCATATGTTGGGTTTTAGTTTGCTTTTAGTGTCTCTAAGTTTTTACTCTGTTGAGCACGTTAAATGCTTTTCGTAATGCGTACCCATCCCATAAGGGTAACTTGACCCAAATTTTGGAAAAAGATAGTTTGATGTACTGTTAGTTACTAACTTTCATTTATCACATAGTTTAAGTCTTTCAGTTCAAATACTAATGGTAACTAACAGTAGATCAAACTATCTTTTTCCAAGATTTAGGCCAAATTTACCCCGGTTTAAGGTGCTGCTTACTGAAGGTAAAATGGTAAATACTATTCTCTGGAAATAATATAATCCAATACGTATGCAAAAAATTGTGATTTAGTGGCTGCACGACAGATATTTAAATTTAATTTAAAGTTTTTCAAAAAACTATTCCATATGCCCAGTTTGGTGTAAAGGGTCAGCCAATTCGGCGACTTCAGTTCACGAGAAATTATTATTGGAAATTTTAACTACCAGTATATGCCGTTGTGGCCAATCAATGAACTGAACTTTTGAAGCTAGTATTGAACCTAAACATGTTTCTATATGCAAATACAGAGTTAAAGTCGTCCTAAGAGTTTTTTTTACAAAGTTTTTAAAAAGATTCTTCTGATTTAAAATGGGCAAAGTTACTACAAACGCTTTATAATAACTGGACAGTTTCACAGGGAGAGAGCTCTTTCCCAAAATCGCAAATAATGTAATTGAAGAGTTCTCTTGGGCGGAAAATTTGGTGTCTTCTTCTGGTGGAAAATTTGGTGTCTTCTTCTGGTGGAAAATATCCAACACAAAAAAAATAATATATCGAGCTCGCTTTATTGATAGTACTACAAGAACTCAACTCAGAAAGCTCAAAAAAGGTGTGTCTAAATATCCAGAGCATCATAAAGATGCTGTTGAAAAGTACAAAAAAAACGGAGGTTAGCAGAACTGCTGTTGAAAAATATACAAAAAAAATCGGGAGGTTAATAGAAGAGCTGCTGCATGTTATTATCCTTTCAACGTAAAAGAATTGAACGAAGAGTACTTTCTTGGTTAAATAATTTTCTTAATTTAATTATAAAATATAACGGTTGATTTTTTACTGAATTTTTATTTCATTTTAGGTTCATTAGTCCCGGGCAATTTCTGCTAGTAAAACATAAAATTAAAACACGAGCAATTAAGCATTGATTTTAATGGCATTAATGACAAAGTAATTAACTATATTTTTATTGGAAGAAATAGTGATACATTGTGTATTCGCCAGAAGAAATCTCTCAATAAAACAATGCACTAATAAACTATATACTCAGCCAGTTAAATGAAGAGAAATCATTGAGTTTCAAAAAAATCATTTGAAAAGTAGTTCCATGTAATTTAAATCCTAAACAACTACCAGCAATGTTCGATTCCGAAATTGAAGAATAAGTCACGTTCTACAATGTATAAAAACTGAAACTATATCAAAAATTTAGAAATGTAGAAAAAAATTTCTTTCTTAAAATTGTACTTAATTTTTGGAGCGATGTAAAAAGTTTAAAAACATACTAAAAACCAAAGTCTATAAACTCTTCGTTTATACCTTAACTTATACTTAGCGTTGGAAATTATTTTAATTAGTTATTTAAATAAATAATTTTTTTTTGTAAACACCCCGTTTTACTGCTTCCGTATGAGTATTTAGTTTGACTTACAAAAATAAAAAAAGAAGAAATTGGTAGCCACAAGACTCTTCTGTGTACCAAAAAAATAAATTTTAAAAAAGCTCCACTGGAAAAGAAAATTATGACCAAAACCTCAAATATCAAGCGAATTTCAAATTTGTAGACTATCCTCTGGAATCAAATTATTTTTTCGTTTTATCCTACAATGCTTAGTTTTGTTTATATTTTCTCTTTCATACTTAGGCGACTTTCAAAATTTATTTCATAATTGCATTGCTTTTTTGACAACGAAAATAATGTTATTTAGTTGTAATGAAATAATTAAAATTATACAATACCTACATACAACTTTATTTAATTTATAAAAGTTTAACAAAAATACAAAAAACATTACACAGGTACTTCGTTAATTATATGTATATTGTACATACAAACGTTTACCAGTAGTTTCATTTCTTAAAGTAATTAAAATTTTAATTAGTATTACAATAAGTGTCTTATATAACTACAATAATAGTCCTTAAACTTGACGGTATTTATAGGAAATGTAATTACATAATGTAAATTGTATCTTAATTTAATGCATCGTAATGACTATCTATTTATTAAAATGCAACTCATTTCCCCTGATTAAACATTTTTGCTAAAAATTTTTAATAATCCTTTTTGTAAAAACTATCATTAGGTTTTTAAACTACCTCTTTAGCAATAGTTAGATAAGAATACAAATTTATATAAGTATATTCTACCTATTATTTATATTTTTTCAAATAGTTAAAATTTATTTTAACTAATGGTGGATGTGCAGAGTATTTCTAAATGATATGCATAAAATAATATTATTAAATAAATAGAAATAAAAACTCTTTTAATTTGTTGTACAAAACTACCTATTTTAAATTTTTGTTATACAATGAAAAAAACTGTAATTAAAAGAACCTTAAATAATGATGAATAAAGAATAAACAGAAAAACAAAAATATAAAAAATCGTTGAATTTATGCCATGTATGTGAGTATGGGTGTTTAAAAGAAGCAGTGTAATGTCCACTGTAAGGTATGGAATTTCTGGATCATCAGACTAAAGGACTACGTACATTTTTTTGGTATACGTTGTATTTTAAAGACATTCTGAAAAATCTTCTGACTACAATTCTTCGATTCGTTCGCGCTTTTATTAAAGATCCTTTCATCCTGGAGGTGGTAGTGTTGATGTCACTTACATAAGAATCATTTTTGAGATATTCTAAAAGGGGCTATGTGTTAGAAAGGGGCACTGAATCACAGAGTTCATGAAACAAATATAGACATATCTTTTTAAAGCGACTGTAAAGATTTTTGGGTATTTTCTCCTCGTTCAAAATCTTCATCCTACATAAATACTCCATACAAACTTCTAAGAAATTTTGATGAAAACTTTCAGTATTGGTGGTATTTTGAGATATAGTGATCAATTAATAATCTTGCAAAAGAAGTGTAATTTGTGGAAACTGAAGGTGAAACTCTAGGTGAAAATTTAGTAAAGTAAATGTCTTCTACAAACTTTCTTTTGGGAAATATTCCTGAAACAGATGCGGTATATTTTTTGAATCAGAAAAGAAATTGCTGATCTTGTATCTTCAGATACACTTTAATTTTTTTCCAAATCTTTGATTAATTGCAATCCAAGGAATCCCTAAACGCCAAAAATGTCAATGCCAATGGGATAAGAAATAAAATTCCTTGAAAAGATTACTATATTTATATATTTTATCTTTTCTGCACCAGTGGAACTTGATGAAGATATTAAATATTAAGGAGCCATTGTATCAACACAAGTAAAGTCCCATCCCAAAGGTTCACGGAATCATGGTGATTCCATAAGTCGTTTTTCCGTCATCTCTGCTAGTACCTAATGGATAAAATAGAAGGAATACCAGAAGAAATAAGAGCTCTTTTTATTAAATAATTTACTTCATGATCTCTAGAAAATCTTCTAGCACTAAATTTGCAGCTTAAACCATGTAAACCATATTCATTAACCAAAGAACTACAAAAACAAATATATTGAACACAGACAGAATTGTCCAGACGAAGAATTCATCCAATAAAGTACCCAAAGATGGCACTAGCAATGCATTGAGCTAAGTACCAGATTTTTAGTGCATAAGTCGGATCGTGTTAATATCTCAAGTTTTCCTAATATTCCAGATGGTGGTAATTACAGGTGTGAAAAAACTACATTTGTTATTAATAGTTACATTTATACAGGGTAGTTTACATTTATGTCTTGGATGGTGAATGGTGAATTCTTGGATCAAAATAAGAAGAAGAAAATCCTACAAACATGGGTCTGGAAATGCTTCGTTGGGGAGTTATTTCTATTAAAAGAGGGACTTAAGTAACGCTATTTTGTTAATAAAAAAAGGTATTATAAAAGACATTAATTTCAAAATTCGGAAGTTACTTGCTGACATTAGTGTATATATTTTAGTCCATTGAAAGAATTCAATAATGTCTTTAGGGTTGGTAAATACGAAGGTGTGTACAATTATAGATCCATCTTAAACCAGCAAATAAAAACAGTACTTGTCGCGAAAAAAAAAATAGTTTTTACAATTTTTCTTCAAACATATGTGCAAGATGTACAAGGTGAGGTACCCAAGAGGGTACCCAATAACGTAATGAAGTGGTCTTTCGCCATTTATATAACACCCTGTATTTTACCCACCATTGAATATTGAATAGGATGGAACTTGGTATTGGCTAAAAGAAAATAAAGATTTTCGATCATAGTAATCTAGTTTTTTTAAATTTATATTCGTTATTAATAAAGAACAAAAATTTGCGTACGTACGTATTTTGGCGAATGACATTTGAAATTGTAACAACATAACAATATAAAGTATTTCTATAAATTCACCTATTTGTATATTCTTATAATTACTTTGTGTATTTATGGCTAGATTTAATGAATGATCAAAATAAATGAATTAATTCTGGAATAAAAATCTGTGTTAATAAAAAATTTATAAACATTACTTGTTTGATATTTGATATGTATAAAGGATGCTGTCTTCATAAATTATATTATTTAATTAATAATACATACTAAAAACTAAAGATGATACTTTTATATTAATTTGTTAATATTTAATCAACCATTTTACGAGGATAACTTCCTTTGTTTTTTAAGCAAATATTTTTTATATTTTTATATGTATATTTAACTGCAAAACATTAAAATATCGATGTCTTTCTGCTTCTCTTCAAATTGCATGTTCCTTCATTTCTATAATACCTTTTAAATCCTTATCCTGCCAATCACTAATGCTGACTGCTGACGGTACCAAGTTTTTTTTGGGAAAATTGTCAAGTTGGGAATGTAGAAATAAGGTCCCATACAATTGAACTTTTCCAACATAATCTTCAAAATATATTTGTAGTTGTATTTTTATTACTTATAAATCTCAAGAAAAAATTTGTTACTACAAACATTTCCAGGTTTGTTTTTCATATTCGTCTCCAAGGTAAAAAAGGAAAATTGAGGACTTTACCTGCATCATTTACTCTAGGGTCCATTTTCACCAAATTTACTAAACAAATACCGGGTCATTAGAAAATGATGATACTGGTGATTTGGATGGAAGGAAACCTAAATTCGTTGCAGTTGGCCATACATATTTTTGCGCAATAGCGACAAATAAAAAATCTAAGTGTTAATTTACTAATGCTCTTACCAATAAATAAATTAAAAGAGGATATCACATAATCTCCTGTTATTTGGGCAGGAAATTGGGTAGTACAATTAGCAGAAAAAGTATTGTGGCACTTAAAAAATTAGAAAAAGAAAGAATAATTTGGCAATAATAAAGAAAACATTGCCAAGTAGTGGAAAACGAGGGCAGCTTTAAATAAAAGTGTTTACAAAGTTAGCTTTGAACAATTTTGGTAGTAACCTTTTTTTCTTCAAAGAGGTCTTGAGTCAGTTTTGAACAAAACAAAGTAGGCCGATTTTAAAGAAGTTCCAATTATTGGAGTAAATGGTTCAAAAATAATCTGAAGTTTATATCGCATCAAAAACAGCAGTCATAAGTTCATTTTCTAAAAGTTCCTCCCAGGAAAAATTTTAGCAGAGGTAGAAAAAAGATAGATCTCGTATCTTGACTGATTTTCCAGAATAACTAGAAATAGAACAGACTTGTCTTCATCGCATGAAGCGACTAGTGACTATTCAAGTCTTCAGTAAAGCGACGTGGATTTAAATCTCATAACATGAGATCCAGAAAACGAAAGTACTACATGATAAATAATGAGGAAATTGATATTATTATTACAATAGACTACAAAAACTTAAGATCAAGAGATTTCATCTTACAATTAGCTCAGTTTCTAATTCCGAATAAAAAAAAATGTCTAGCTCTCGTAGGAAGAGTTAAGAAGGAGCATAGTAGCTCTTTTGCAGTAAACTTTTTGAATAAGAAAGAGGGTATTTTGTAGTTTTTCCTGAGATGGAAGGACGGAGAAGGAAACTGACGCCACCATCAATATTTGAGTGCGGAACACGTTATTTACCTCTAAATTTAATTTCTGCAAGTTTTAATTGGGACCTTAAAAATATTTTGACAGTTAAAAAATAAATATTTATATTTTATTTACTGTCTTCTATCAAAACCTAACTTTTTAAACTAAAAGTTATAAAAGTCGGTATATCAAAAATTTTTAATTTGTCACCACTCTTTCATTAAAGATGACGACAATGTTACAAGTAAAATGGTTCTATTTATGCAGACAAAAAATATCTAAGGTTTAATAAAAGGAATAAAGGGTATTTACTTTTAAAAGTTAGAAACGAATTTCGTAATTCGTAAGGTCAGCTTGTGCATAAAACAACTGGAATTCACACACACTGCTAATTATGATACAACGTTGCATAATGATATAAATTGTCTATGCAATATTAATTTGATTTTATAAAATTGACATCATTTTACATAATTAGTTTAAACAAATTGTCATCTTCCACTAATTTAGTATGAATAAATACAATAAATTTACTCAAATCTAATTTCTTATATTTTATTATAAATCATACAAGAAAATAAATTATAGTTAATAAATATTAAATTAAGTATATTAAAAATGTGGCTAGCAGATTAGTTTTTTATTATATTAATTTAAATCCTAATAAATGTCTTGATTCTATCAAATAATAGTTTAGTTTAAAACCCGAAATGACCATAAATTAATGAAAGTCTAATGCAATTCTGCCATAACTGAAATGTCTATCTTTATTATGGAAGCAAGCTGTCCTTCCATTAAAATTAATAAGTAGTCATGTATCCTTTAAGTATTGTAGATAAAATGGCTGATATGATTTTATTTACTATACTTATGTGGAAGATTTGCATCGTATATTATTCGTAAACAGTAAATAAAAATATCCAAATTGCTTAAAAACAAGTTTCGTTTTTAACGAGCACACGCACTTTTAATTTCACCAGGCGCTATGGTAGTATTTAAGGTAAAAGTGTTTAAAATATTTAAGTGTTCCATGGGAGAATGAATGAAAGTGAGAGAAGCTTGGATTCTCATTATGGCGCGAATGTCAAAGTTATTTTTTGCGTTTGTGAAAGTCAATGAGAAAAAAATCTAGATATGCGTGTAGGTACTTTAATTGTTTGGAACATCATAATTAAAAAATTAAATATTCATAAGCCTTAATTATTTCAGTTTTGTCCGTTTTTCATTTGTAGAGATAAAAATGGAGAAAGCTTGCAAATGAACATTTAGATCGATTTTATTCAATTTTATGGTTTAGAATGAGTTGCTTTCAAATTATCTTCCAAACGAAAAAAGTCTGAAACAATTGATTATCTAAACTATTGGTAACCTACTTTTAAATAAATATAATAATTATTCTATAAATTATTGTATGTATAGTTTCCAATAAATTGATACACATTCTTTATTGCAAATAATAATTGAATTTAAAGAAATAATCTAATTAACCAAAAACTAAATAAATTAAAGGATGACACAAATATTTGGACTGCTTCAATAAATTAGAAAAAATTTGAGATGTATTTTCTTTAAGCCCAACTTTATTATTTATACTTTTTGTATAAAATAAATTAAATACTATCGATTTCGGGATTAAATACATCTCAATTTTTTTCTAATTTAACCAAAAACTATTTGAAAATAAACTACTTAATTATAAATGTATTAAACTGGACACCTGGAGTCATTGAATTCAAATACATTAGTTTAACAATTAACAACTATTTAATTTATGATATCCGTTCCGTTTTAAAAATAACACAACGCTGTTAGCTATAAAATCCCAATAAAGCATTTGTATCTTCTTTATTAAAAATCACTACAAATTTTAAACACAATTACTAGGGATAATAATTTTTTTTTTGAGTAAATTTATTTTTTTTTTCAAAAATGGTTGAAATTTTTTTAAATATTTTTATGTGATCATTAATATGATAAAAAGGTCTATGAAAAATGTGTAAAAAAAGTAGGGGTTTCCATTTAAAAAAATTGATGATGACGTCATAGTGAAGTTATCAGTGACGTCATGAATATTTTTTTCATTCCAAAAGATGGCATTTTTAAAACAAAAATTGACCTGTCCGAGCGATTTTTACAAAAAAATTTTTTACGGAAGTTATGACCTTGGTTCCAAACTTTATCACCACGCTGTATGTGTTCGATTGATCTTGAACAAGATCTACTATCTGTGCCTTCTTTAACCCACGGTCAGATGTTCTATTCACGTCAGCTTTCATGGTAAAATCTATGTGTCTATATTGGTGGCAAAAATAAGGTTTTTGTGGCTCGAGGGTATGAGTGCCCGAAGCGGGAATGCAATTGCGTCATGGCTCTTCAATTTGACTCCTGAATTTATGGAGCACCTGCAATGTTCTTAAGAATGTAGTTACCCATAACGTGTAATTAAGGACTTCGTGTCAAAATCATCACTACCATGTCGAAACAAATTGTCAGCTGAGAAGAAGAGGGATCTACTACAGATGCTACCGTATGTGGAGGAAGATAACCAATATTTGTTCGAAGAGCTAATCAATTCAAATTCCTTTATATTCTTTAAAATTAAAACCGAAAGGATTAAAATGGGTAAATACATGATTAATAGTAATAAACGGTTAGATTTACCAAAAACACTTGAGACTTATTTTATGGGCACTTGTCACGTTTTTGTCGGTAAAGATACGGCACTTAGCATGTTCTATGATTGTATGAAGAGGAGGGTAATTGAAACCAATTGCAATTAATAATGTGAATCTTCTCCTAGATATGTGAATAACTCAAATTCAACTATGTGGCCCAAATTGATGTCCACTAGTAATTTTGGCCAAGCTGTACTCTGTACTTTATCTTAAAAGTATGTTTATTTCCTTAAACATGGTTGCTAATAAGGCTTAATATATTTTAGTACTTTCATTGTTTTTTTAGGAGTAATTTCAAAAATCTTATCATTGTGATAGTGTTTACTTGATACTTATACCAATAACTCAAACAGTAATATATTGCATTCTACTTGTCTGCAAAAATTTCTTAGGTTCAGTATCATACCCACATCATTATTTATTATTTTGACACGGTTAGTCCAGTCAGATGAAACAAATGCTCAGGACTATCCATAAAAAGACCGGTTCTTCACAAACTGCATTTATCTAACTGATTCTTGGTGTTGCCGCATGGCAGTACGGTTTTTTCTCTGTGCCCATTACATTGCGTCATGTAGTCGCGCCAGTCGACCTGGATGACCGGGGGTCAAATATCTTACATCTTACGGATCTCTTCCGCAACATTGCTTTACAAAATGCACTAAAATGGAAACCTTTAATAATCTACTTTACAGCAACAAAAGATTTGCCAGTGAAAGTTTTTAAATGTAATAAAAGCATTACCAACTAAACAACAGTATCTCGAATAAAACATTTTTCACATTCTAACTTTTAATTTACGGTATTTAATTGAATTGTGAATTTGTAGTATCGTACTTAACAACAAAAAACATAAAATTCGGATGATGATTATATGTAGTAACCATGGAAATTGTCAATTTCAACCCATATAATAAATTTAAATTTAAAGACCTTTAAACTTAAATGATTTGACCAGAATGTGGGTGTAAAACCCCGATTCTGTTTAAAGGCCTTTAAATTTAAATGGGTTGTAATGGACAATTTTGATGGTTACCTCAATTGTTTCTAATTAAAGGCCGGAATCTGGCTTTAAAATGTGAAAAAAATACATTTTCCTTTCTTGGTACTACCCTTTCTAAGGTTGCAATAAGTCTGAAAAAATCATGAAATCATATCTGACATGTATTATAATTCAGACCAAATTTAAAATCTCTACAATAAACCGTCTTCAAATAAACGAGCGAAAACATCCTATTTGATAGAATTTTTTTTCTTAAAATTACCGCCTCCCAAAATTTTGCTGGTTAATTGCAGGTCATCCTGTATAAAGATGATTGTTTTATTTTGGACTTTCATGCAATTTTAAGTACATAACAATAAAATTACGAATACAAACTCGATTGTTCCTTATTTATATGAATTATCTACTACCACCAACCAATCCATTAAAATAAAACTAAGTACATTCAAATTAAACTTCATTTCATTATTATTGGGTTTCTTACATGGTACCCCTCAAAAATAGGTTTATGCGTTCTACCTTTCTAATTAAATTCAGTAAATTAACTTGTTGAAAATTGATATATAAAATAGTTGGATTTATACTCTATAGTTTGTAAATTACATAAATTCTATTTCACAATAAACTGAATAATGTTTTTGAAATTTCCCCAAATCTTGTTTTAAATAACATGAAAGATTTTCAAAGATTTCTTAAGATGGGGTTGCCTCTATCTTAATTTTTGCAAAAATTTTAACAATTTTACGCAGCATTTGCAGCTTCAAATACTTTTAACAAAAAAATATCTTATTTTAATACTTATAATAAGTTATTTATGTATATAAAACTTCGCGGAAATTTTTGAATTCTTTTTCCTCTGATTTCACGCACCAAGCTTTATTTATTACTATCACGAGGCATGGAATGTATAATATTAAAATGAAAAGTTTTATGAATATTTTCTAAATTGCAACTAGCTAACTTAACTAATCAATATAATATAAAGGATTTAGTTTTGAAAAATAAGTGGAAGAGTTCAGATTTCAAAAATCTCCATTGAAATAATATCGAGAAAGTTTTTGAGTCATTCTATTAAATGTGGACAACTGAAAAAAAATCGAGAATCTTTAAAAAAATTATAATTACCCAAAAGTACCTTAATTTTGGTACCTTATAATTAATTCTGCATAAAATTGCAACACAAAAGCAGTAGACCAGTTTTAGTGTAATCAATCCACTTTACAAATCAGAACGAAAATTGAAATTCTGTCAAGTAAAACTTGAGAAACAGTAGCAAACATAATGCTTGGTGCGTTTCATGATTTTTAACAATTTTTTAAACGCAGCAACAAAGAAAAACTCATAAAGATAAACAATATGTATATTGTTGTTAGTATTTATTTAAATTATGTATTTAATGTTTATACAGGGTGTCCTACTTTTTTTCTAGCAAATTTTTTTTTAAATAGTAAATGTAATTCTGAACAAAAATTTTCCTATGAACTATTATGTTTTTTCGACTCCAGTTTTAAAATTGATAAATTTTCATGATTTTGATGACACTCTGTATAATATTCTTTCTTATTATATTTTTTTTTATTTAAACCAATTATTATTTGGATTTTTTCTTTGCCAAATTGGATTTTTGAACATTATTGGCTGTATTTAAAATAAGTGAACGACGAGGTTAAATTTCCTTCAGTAAAATTTAGCATATTATTGGCTTAAAGATATACAAAATCCACAGCATACTTGATTGAAATAAAAAAAATTAAAATAAAATGAAATTTATACAGGGTGTCCCACAAAAATCATAAAATTTTTGAAATTTTAAAATTTCTGTAACTTTTTAAGGAGTCGAAAAAACATAAATAGGAAACTGTTTGTTCAGAATGACATTTACTATGTAAAAAAAAATTGCTGGAAAAAAAGGGACACCCTGTATCGGTGCGGGGCTTGAGTAACATATGTGACTCTTCAAAGAGGATAGATTAATCTTTCGCTGATATTTTTTTAGAAATCTCAAGATACAACTATCGAGAAGTTATTGACCATGTACTAAATAATTATTTATTTAAGGTTTAAAGCGCTATAAAATCCATGCCATAAAAGATAAATCATCACATTTTCCATTTATGTCAAAAAGTTATCTTAAGTTGCTCAGCACTTAATAAACCACCAGAAACCGTAGAGATTTTTAATTTTGTTTAATGTTTATTAAAAAGATGTCAATTTCATTAAAATATAAAACTACACGTATTAAAATAGTTTTAAAAATAGCTACAGTAAGAGGAATTTTTTTATGCTTTAAGATTTTGAACCAATACTTGATCGGTCTTCTAAATAAACTTAAACCGTAAATCGCTGTGATGTTTTCTTTTAAAATAGTTGTGTTCCGTTCGTAGTTCACTAAAACGAAAAAGTAAGTGTCTATCTTTTTTAGTCCTGGAGCTAAATTTTTAATTTTTGGTCACAGATTTTTTTCAAAAAAACAGTCGTTAAAAATAATTTAACTATTGTGTGTAGATATTTAAAAAAATAAGAAAGCTAAAACTTCTTTAGATTCTTAACAAATCTAGGAAAATTCTAGCTATTTCCTTTCACTTACTAAAACATTTTTTCTTCTATAAGAATTTGACAGAAATGGAACTGTTACAATGCAATCCATCAGGAGTCACTCACAACCTAGTTGACAAACTATGTAGCCTACTTGAGAAACTGTGCAGCCATGCACCCTTCTCGACAAACTGTACATTTACTAAAAATGATGGAAGGAACTATCATGACAGATCTTGAAGTTAAGACTCTTGGAGTTTTTGCCCGCCCTTGCCCTACTCATCCTAGCGACCTGTTTTATATTTTATTTAATTTTCTCACAATATTAAATAATGAATTTTGTGTAAAACCAATCATACAAAATTACGAAAATTTAAATAAAAGAGTTTTGCGAGTGACATTACCCACCCTGTTACTTCACAACAGCACTTTTAAAAACTAAAATTGACCAGTCCGAGCGATTTTCTCAAAAAAATTAAATAGGTCAGTTACGAATTTTGTTCAAAACTTTATCATCACTCTGCACACTTGTCTTTTTTTAAACTCAACTTTTAATTAAAAATTCTGCATTTGATTTAAAACTGTGAAAGTTTATGAAACATTTAATTTGAAACGTTTCTAATAGGCAGATTCTGGTCAAAATTAAAGGCCTTTAATTAGACACAAATAATGTAACCATGGAAATTGTCCATTACAACCCATATAACAAATTTAAATTTAAAGGCCTTTAAACTTAAATGATTTGACCAGAATCTGGGTATAATGGGCAGATTCTGGTCAGAATTAAATGCCTTTAATTTAAAACATATAATGTATCCATGGAAATTGTCCATTACAACCCATATAACAAATTTAAATTTAAAGGCCTTTAAACTTAAATGGTTTGACCAGAATCTGGGTATAATAGGCAGATTCTGGTCAAAATTAAAGGCCTTTAATTTGAAACAAATAAGACAACCATGGAAATTGTCCATTACAATCCATATAACAAATTTAAATTTAAAGGCCTTTAAAGTTAAATGATTTGACCAGAATCTGGGTCTGAGACATATATTTTAAATATTTCATTGTAATGTTTAGGAAATATTTAACTTGGAACATTTTGGTCACTATTAATGTAAGGTTGTTTAACTAGGATATGAAACACTTTATGAAACGTCAATGCAACACAATTGTATGCATACATTAAATTACATGAATGTAATTTTGTTTAGTGGAACCATGTCTACGATTTTTTTGACAAACTAGGATTGTTTTTCCATTCTGTTTATAAATCAGTACAGAAAAAACTTTGTGATAAATTATAGTACACTAAATTTTCAAAAGAAAAACAAAAATTGGGACTATGCACATGTTAGGAGCATGTAATTTTATATTGTAGGTGACATTGGTTTTAAAAATCAATGGTTATAATATGATCTTACTTAGATCTTTTTTATAACCAATTTGTTTTAAATCGGTCAAAATTTTTATAAGGTTTTATTTCACATTTAAATAAGAATTTCAGGAAATGTAAGTAATAGTTTGTTTAAATAGTTGTTATCTTAACCATAATATTTTAAATGAAATTATGATATACTTTTTTGTAATAATACACATTGAAATGATATTTTGAAAGTGTGCTTTTAAGGATATATAGACCATGATATTTAATATATTGGAATACTATTATTTTTGACCTGAAATATTTTTATTCGCTCTAATCTTCAATAAGTAAAACAATATCATATATCAAACCGCAAACTAAGTAGGTAAAGCATAATAATTATTGACCAATAAGAAAGCAGATTAATTTTTTTAAACCAGCTTTTCTCAGATTTGCCAATGCAGAATTTTTATTAAATACTTAATTGGGGAATAAAAAAATTAATAAGTAATTTATGTTACTATTATAGTCAAATATTTTTATTTTATTTTATTTTAAAAGGGTATAATTTAAAAAATATATATATAAAAGTACGTTAATACTCAATAAGTAAATTGCCGTTCATATCTTTTTAGATTTTGCTTTTCATAAATGATAAGATTTAATGATACTAAATATATTTTATAAATAATTTTAAGAAAGACTTTGGTATTTCCTTTAGTATACGTACGATGATCACACATAAAGATAATAGTTTTATTTATACTAAGGTATTTTTTGAAATATTTCTGTGGGTACTAAAATAAATTCTGCGACTGAGTTTATTACTAAAAATCAGCTATCAGTCGCGCTTGTGTAAGCAAGTATATAAAATTTGTATTTAATTAAAAACGTCTGGAAAAAACAGAGAATTATAGTAAATTTTCGGATTCTCTATTCTGATTGGAAATAGCCATATTTAAGTTTATGCATCATTGATCAAGCATTTACCAATAAAATTTAAAAGTAAGATAGAAATAATATGTGATTGATTTATGAGAAAATCTTATTACAGTGACCTAAAGAATATACAGCCTATTTGGTCTTAACGACCAATTATTAACACCTGAACTTGATAGACAAAACCCATCAAATTATTAATCTATGATGAAACTAACGGATTTTAAAGTTAAAATACAGTATTTCTAAAAAGCTAATTTATTACAGTTTTCAAATACATCCTTTCATCGCTTATACAGAATGATTCAAATTTACGTTGCAATATTTCTAGTAGTGACTCTTTAAGTGAAAATAAAAAAAAAGTGATGTCCGATATTTTGCTTCAAAAGTTTTTGGTCATTTATTTCAAAACGGTTCTTGGTAAAGTATTTAAATTTTATACAGTACCTACCTAATTTACACTTTACTCGATTCAATTTTGTTAAACTCTATCTTGGTCTTTTTATATTATTTACTAATTCATAACATTGACAATCATTTTTTTTTAATTTAAAATAACTCCAAAATATTTAAATTTCGTTCATTACTTTAAATTTCCCAGTAATATTTTATTACTACACTTATAAAGGTCGCCAACAAAACCGCAATGATCTTTAAATATGTTTCCTGTCTTATAAATAACACAGGGTTTAGAGTGTATTAAATTCCAATGTGGTAACTCTTTTCTTTTCTCAGACTTCTGAATAATTTAAAAAAAATAAACGAATTTCATAAAACTAAACTCTTCATGTTTTTCAGAAAATACAAAAAATATAGGTTGTTTTCATAGCACTCGGTCATGAACAGGCATTTGGAAAATCAAACTAAACTTGACCTGAAAGAATATTTCTTTAAAATTTTAGCTAATTAAATGAAAGCTTGGTTTATTAATGTTAATTGTGCTCAACTAACTGTCAAATGATTAACACTATATCAACCAAGTTTTCATTAAAATATGTGATTTTGTCCTATAAAAATAAAAGAGCTCGTGCATTAACCACTAAAAATTAGGAAGGTATTCCGAAGGGCATGGATGAAGTAATTTAGAGTAGCTCAAATCATTTTACCCCAGCGACCAGGATCAGTTTTTATGAAAATTTTATCATCCTATTATAAAAAATGGACATACTAACAATTAACCATTTTTTGCAGTACTTCGGAATAACTCTGAACTATTAAAAGTGTCATTTCTAAATGTGTCAAAAATATCATCTATTACTGGCTATTTTTCATTATTCAATGCAGGTGTAGGTTAGATTAGGTTCAATTAACACAGCAATTTTGATAACACTTTTTGTTAATTAATAGTACTATTAACTTAAGGGAGATAAAGTCCAATTGTGCTTTTTTATGTTTTATTTTATACAGGGTGTACCAAAACACCCACTTAAGTTCGCACTACATTCTCAGGAACTCTTGGTAGAGTACCGGAAAAATATTGAAGAAAATCCATATATTTATACAGGGTGTCTCATTTGACGTTGGACTCTAAAGGTATCTTTGTTATTATTGGAGATAGAAAGTCGGTTAAATGGACGAAGTAGTGCATTTTTGTATGTCCAATAATTATTCGTGGACAAAACAGTTGAATTTTGCATCGTTTGGGCGCCATCTTGAAAAAACCAAAAAGTGGCATTTTCAAAATATGACTGTAACTTCTTTATTGTAGGCCATACCAAAAAACTTCATTAAGAACATAGAGGCAGGTTTTTATCTAAAATTCAATAACCAATCAGATTTTTTCTTAAGAGCATCTTCCTAAACACCCGCGATAAATTTTCCGTTGGAGATAATAACAAGGTATAGAAAATGCATCCTACTTTTCTGGAGCTTCTTTGCAAATTATGACCAAATAACTAATAATTAATGCGACTCCCTAGAGGGCGCGCGAGTTTGGCAGGAAAAATTGTGAAAAATCATGAAGTCGAGCATTAGTTCTGCAGTCATAACTCAAGTTTTCCTCGTTAGATTTTCAATTCTTTTTCAGATTTATAATCTAAATTGATTAGGCTACATTCTGCCAGAAAGTTACCTTCCGCAACCTAGCACCAAATTAATTAGAAGGGTCCAAATTTAAGGTACTTTTAGATCATTATATTTTTTTGCACATTTTCCATTTTTTCCTTCTGGCAAAAATTAAAGAAATGACTTCTAAATCAACTACAAAAAAAATTATACAAAATTGTTTTTCGTACTAGCTTTTATGATTGCAGAACTAAACCACTATATTTATCGTTTAGAAAATTGCTCTTAAGTCACTTGATTGCCAGGAAATAATCCAAACTTTGTTTTTTCTTATAGCGGCCATATTGGAATTACACATATTTGGAATCGGTGTTTTTTCTGAGAATATTACATTTAATAAATGTTTTACGGAAAATGGGATAATTAATAAGACGCATAAAGGATTTCATGGAGTACTCAAAACTTATTAACATAGCAAAGCATAAAAAAAACGAACAGTTGTAAACTGTTAATACCTTGGTGTTAACTTCGTATTTTTTGTTTTTGTTATTGTTAACATTTGTATAAGTTTATTAATTTCGGATTTTGAAAATAAAATAAATTATGTATTGTCACAAATACATAATATGTATTGACAGTTTCCAACTGTTCATTTCTTATGCTTTGCTATGTTAATAAGTTTCGAGCACTCAATGAAATCATTTATGCGTCTTATTAACTGTCCCATTTCCGTAAAATATTTATTAAATGTGACATGTGGTATATCAACATTCTCAGAAAAACACACTGATTCCAAATAAGTGTAATTCCAATACGGCCGCCATAAGAAAAAACAAAGTTTTGATTATTTCCTGGCAATCCAGTGACTTAAGAAAAAATCTGATTAGCTTATTGAATTTTAGATATGCTTCTATATTGTTAACAAAGTTTTCTGGTATGGCCTATAATAAAGAAGTTACAATCATATTTTGAAAATGGCACTTCTTGGTTTTTTCGAGATGGCGCCGAAACGATACAAAATTCAACTGTTTTGTTAACGAATTATTATTGAACATACAAATATGCACTACTTTGTCCATTTAACCGACTTTCTATCTTCAATAATAACAAAGATACCCAAAGAGTACTTCGTCAAATGGGACACTTTGTATATCGTTCAAGGTCACAGAAAATTGTCCCGTCAAATACCATGTATTTTGCATGAAGTGTCGCAACTGGTAGTTGCCTATACTATGCCCTGACAATGTAGCGAGAGCTTATGAATGAGCTTTGGGATATGGCACACGGGACACCCTGTATATTTACTACGGAATGTTTCTTTTATCACTGCTAGAGTCTACAATTTAGTTTTTTAGTCGAACATTATAAGTTAACCTGCTGTCACGTTACATGACCGAGGTGTTTGTATGTAAGTAAATGTAAATGTAAGTGTCTATAATGCAATATATTTCAAAATTAAATTAATATGTTTATAGCATCATAAAATTCTATTTATATACATAAATACGATCTCAATCGTTATCATGAAATGTTTGCGTATCCTTTAATAAGATACTTTAATAACCTCATAAAAGATATATTATCTTACTTACTTTTTCTCCCCCAAAAAAATCTGAAAAAAAAAAATAAAATTAATTAAAAAAAAACGATATTACAAATTTTAATAATAATAAATATTTTAATATCATACAAATTTTATTGTTTGTATTTAAAGTTATATTACGGTTATATAAATTTAAATAATATTGATAATATTTAAAAAAATATATAAATTTAATGCGGGCTTTCTAACTGAAAAAGTCATGTGTCCATAATTTAGCTTAAATTATAGTACACCTTCTCTTTAAAAGTTAACGTAAAAATATTTATCCATTGCGTATTTATTTACATGTAAGTCTTCATTCTGCTTTCTGAAGAACTGCCTGCAAAACCGCCTTCTTATCGCCACTCTCGCATTTATAATAATACCTTGACATTTAACGATCATTAGAAGTTTGCAATTTTACTAAATCGTGCTTTTTCCCTGACTTTAAAGGAATGCAATCTAAAAAGGCAGTTTATTTTTATTACCAAACGGTTCTTTACCTGAAATTTAATTTTTCAATTTAATGTTAAAGTTTTTCCAAATGTGTCAACTTTTTTGACAAATTCTTCATTATAATGAATGTAATGCAATTTGAAAGTATACCAGGCCTCAATGATAATAGGGACATAAAGCTCACTGGGGATACCTTCATCATCATCTAGGTGTAAGAAAAAAATTACAGAGAAAAGGATGTTTTCGCAAGAAGATTTTTCGGCAAGAAAATGTAACGGTGTAAAGACACTTTCAATAGCAAATTTTTTTATAAAGGCCGTTTGGCACTTGACGGAATTCTTTAAATTATGAAATCATATTAATTATTCTTTACTTAAAGATTAGAATCTAAAATGCTGTAATAAGAAATTTAAAAACTAAGGACAACCTAAGGATAAAACTAAAGCAGAGTGACTGAACAATAACACGGGACAGATATAATATAAAAGTTATAAATGGATGCCTTTTCCGTTAATAACTAGGCACGTGTCTTAGTTATGGAAATTTCGAAAGCATGGTTTTGTGAAATGCCGGTCAACTGTGAGCAATCTTTTGAGTTTAACCCAATCAGTACCTGAAACCTTAGATGAAGATAGTCATATCGAAGTGGTCTACACGGACATTGAACAGCCATTTAACATTATTATAGAAACTTAAATTCCAATTCGGATTCCATGACAATCTACTGGAATTCAGGTTTTATCTGTACAATTGAAAACACTTTGTTTCCATAGAAGGTTTCAATTCAAGAAAGTTTGTGGCCACCTCAAGAATTCCACAAGTGTCAAACCTACGACCATTGCTCTCCGTACTATTCATAAAAGATATTGTCAAAAAGGTAACATACTCAACTACACTACATATGCGGACAACCTTAAAATCTTTTTGAAAGGCAGTGAATGGTCCCATGTAAATAAACGTAGGTTTGACATAAATATAAGTACTAGTTTTACCACGACACGTAAGCTAGCATCTATAGTATTTGTCTACAAGATGGGAAATTCATCTTTAACAACACTCAGTGTTGTATGCGATCTTGGAGTCTTATTTGACGGAAGATTGACCCTTAAGAGGATAGTCGGCAAAATATGTAACTATCTTTTTAAACAGGTAACTATCCTCTTAAACAGGACCTGTTTATACGGGCATATTTTGTTACCAAAATTTTGTTCCCAAATAGACTCAGTTGCAACCGCATATTGCGCAGTTGCATCTGAGTCGATATGACTGCCTTTTTACTGAAACTAAAATGAGTAAATCGGTCCTAAACAGGGATAGACAACAATTTCCATACAAACTTTTTTTCCTATAGGATATATTTTATCCCTGAAAATGAGAATACGAGTCCGGAAGTATTTGATTTTAAACACAATTAAACCTAAAAAGTCCTGATGGTAACTTTTTCATTTTAATGCACAAATTGTTGAAGTTCGGTAATGATATTGTTACATCAGAAATTAGCGAGGAAATTAGGTAATCTGCAAGTCCAAAGTAAAAGCTAAAATATGTTCATAGTTCACCATAAAAGAATCTAAAAGAATCACCCTAACACAAGTAAAATATAAAAAAGAGATTTGCTAGAAACTGACATTGCGGAAATTACAAAATATTTTAAAGTTTTATGTCTTAAGGTCAATTTATGCTCAAAGATTTAAGATTTATGATTTAAGACATAAGATTTGAGATTTAAAATTTACCTTTTCTTAAAACCGGGTTTTAGATAGGTTTTACAGGATTTATAATTTTGTAAAATTGCAAATCTTAAATATTTGAGCATAAATAAACCTTTTCACTCTTAAGATTTTGTTACAAAACTCTAGAAGTAAACTGTTGTACAATCTACAAACCTGATTAATTTTACAATTTGTCTAAAAATATTTGTTGCAATACTTCACTTGAAAAATAAAAAGAAAGATTTGATTATTAACTTGCAAGTATTGAAGAGTCAAATAACAATAGATAAAATTTAAAGGTATCTTATCTAAACAACCAACTCCAATTAGTTCCAAAAAATAGGCACACTTATTAGGAGGCGCTTTGTTTTATATTTTTATTTACAATTTTTTTAAATATTTGGTGGAAGACCATCTATTATTTTCAAATTTCTTCCATAGTTTGATTGTTTATACACCACTTCTCATTTTATTTTTAAGTTTCAAACAAACCCAGATTTCTATTCGATGATCATGTTTTGCTTTCAATTTTCTTCTACATATTTATACAATTTTAGAAAAAAATTTAAAAGTCTGGGTTTCAAAACATTCTCATTTTTTTGTAAATTAAAAACAAAGTGCAGTGGTACAGAAGATCATCGTTGATATTCAATTTTCTTCCATAGTTTGATTTTTTATACAATTTTAGACAAAATGTCAAAAGTATAGGTGCTAACCACTACTAATTTTTTTTAAATTAAACTCAAATAAAGCGAAATCTGCGGAGCGAGTTTTAAACAAATCCCATTTTCTATTCGAAGATCATCTATTACTTTCAATTTTCTTCCACAGTTTGATTGTTTATACAATTTAAGACAAAGTATCATAAATTTGGGTTACACAAGTGTGAATGTTGAGAATTGCATTATGGTGTAATCCTATTAAAATTATGTTATTTGGTAATAAAAGAAATCTTTTTTATAATATATGATACAGTCTTACCAAATATTTATAATTGAATTTTTAGTTAGCTGATTTAATTTAAAATTCAAATCAGAATACAATTCATGGGATCTTCTCTATAGCAAAGAAATTCTTGGACTTTAAAGTACTGTAGGAAGAGGAAGATCATCATGTTTTTTCAATAATCAAATTTTGCTTATTATTTTTTCACAAGCTTTAATGAAACAAATAAGCTGCAATTTTCCAATATTTTATGCGTACATTTTCATAATTCACTATTAATTAATTTTAAACATTTGATTTTTGAGTTTTAGAGAGATGAGCAAATATTTAGAGTCTAAAAGATGTAATAAAATATTGTTTGTAATCTTTACTATTGATAAGATCCATTTAGAAACTAGATATATTTTGTTGGTGGGTAATGTGAGTACGAACGAGGAAATTCAACAGAACTTGGTGAAAAAATTGTCATTTAGATAAATAGGGCCAAATCGACTTATTTTCAGGTCTACTATCACCAGCTAAGTGTTATCAGGTGTACTATCAATTCATCGACAGTGCTTTTTCATCGATATGACCTTCACATCGACACGGCCGTTTCATCGACAACCATTTCATGGACACTACCTTTTCTTCGAAAAACCTTTTCTTCGACCACGACGTTTCAGCGACACTACCTTTTCATCGACGCAAACGTTTCATCGACATTACCCTTTCATCGAGAACTATTTCATCGACAACTATTTCATCGACAGTACCCTTTCAAAGACAAATCTTTTCTTTGACAAGGACGTTTCATCAAGATTACTTTTTCATCGACACGCACGTTTCATCGACATTACCGCAGTGTCGATGAAGCGTCCTTGTCCAAGATGAGGTAGTATCGATGAAACGGTTGTCGATGAAAAGGTAACGTCTGTGTCGATGAAACGGACTGTCGATGAAATTCGATGAAAAGACTATGTCGATAAAAGTGTATTGTCGATGAAACTGTATTCAACCGTGTTGTCAGTGTGACCCAATCGACAATTTTTTCTTCAAGTTTTGTGTCCTCCAATAATCTTATCTTCCACCATCGTGCACAGCTTACATTCAATTCTCAAAATAGGAATAGGAAAACAATCTATGATATGAAAATTTACTTTACTCAAAGAATGACCTGTTGAAAATTGACTTTACTCAAAGAATAACCTGTTGAAAATTGACACTATCTCCCGGATTATTTTGGTTTCACTGGAAATGACATTAACATAACACCGGTTTTTCAAATTTGAGGTTCATAACTACATGTTGGGTATTACTGTAACCGGAAAAAAGACCTACATCTAAATAGAGGATGGTCCATCATGGCGTTTCATAAAATGAAGATACATATTTGAAAAAAAAACCCACCTTGAAAAAATTTATATCTCAAAAACAGCCGAATGGATTTCATAAAGTAGCTCTATTTTTGTGTAGTGTAGGTTGTAGATAATAGGGCCTCCACACGATTCGATTTGATCGGACGGTCGGATTCGATCAGATTCGATGACTAATGGGTCGATTCTGTGAAAACCCACGAAACGTGAGTGGTAATCTATGAGGTCACTATGGAAACCGTCTATTACAACCCATATAAAAAAACCTTACAGACGTTTCCTTACGGGTCTTACGAGATTACATAGAATCGACCTATAAATCGGATGCCGCATCGGACCAACCGATTCTGCCATCTCCTATCTGTAAACCGTCCGATCTTCCGGTCCGATTTACCTTCGGATCTGACCAAATACCATCCGCTCGTCCGTTCAAATCAGATGGTGTGGAGGCCCTTAATTCATTTATTGTAGCTAATTAAATTCTTAAACATTTTCCAGTACAAAATATTTTTTTTTAAATTAACCTATTTTGTAAATATATGCAGTTAAGATTATTACTCTAAAATATTTTAATTGCTTTAAAACTCGTTAGATTTATTGTAATCTTATTTATAATAGTTGAATGTATATTGCAACTTATTGCAAAATGTCCTCCACGGTAACACTTTAGAAATGCATACCTCGTTATGTTAAATTAATTGTACGGCCGTTAAGATAAATTGCCAAATACGTAAAAGTGCGACGAACCGTTATAGTTGGAGCCCATTAGGTGCCTGGTGCAGGCGTTTAGCTTCTTGTAATGCACGAAAAGATTGTGGTTTATTTCTGCAGGATTTGCCTGAAATAACATTTTAACTTACCTTTATACGAAGTTTAAATTTGCAGCAAATGCGTTGATTATTTGTTAGGTAATGCTTCGTAACTGTTAATACTTCATAAAAGGTTTTGATTCATTGTAGTTATGATTTATAATTTATTGCACCAAAGCAGAGTAATTCAATGTTAAAATCTTTAGACCAAAATTAAGAAAAAATAATTAAAAAGTTACCAACAATTCTTTGTTGGGATAATTTTATAACCCAAAAAAGAAAAAAAAATTGTTAAAGAAGATAATTTGAAGCTTTATTTGTAAATACCTGACATGACTGCAGCTTATTAAAAAATTTCAACAAAAATCTTAGAAGAAGTAAGTTCAGACATGACTTATATTTTAATTCCAGCAAATTAAAGAACATACCAAAAAAAGTTTAAAAATATTGTCAGTAATTTCAATAAAAACGAGAGAATTCTATTTTGATAAAATCTAATAACGTAAAACATAATTACATTATTCATTAAGAGTATCTTGTTTAATCTTTTGGAATGCACTTAAATCACTAAAACACCTGTCAGGAGAAATAAATGTATAATTATAATGTAAATGGCAACTAATATTATTTTAGTAGTATTATTTGTAATGTAATTATTGAAATTATTTTAACTTGGAAGACTTAATTTTATTTTTAGAAATAACTAATAATTTCGGTATCATTAGTACAAGTTTATTTTAATTATACTCAGCAAACTAGTATTCATAAGAAAACAAATATGTGTTTAACTGTACTTGGATTTTAATCCCACGTAGTTGCATTAAGAGCATTAGGAATAAGTACTCCCTCAATAATTTTACACTACGTTAATTTTCAAGTTGATATTGGCCTATAATTAAACTACCTACATACAGTTATTGAGCAACTAAAAATCATTAGTAATCATAACTTAATACATATACCACTCAGGTGTATGAACTAAAAATATTTTCAAATGAAGTTTAATTTAAGAGAAGTGGCATTACTAATTTAATGCTTCCTTCTTTCAAAAGAAAATAAAACGATGTATAATACCAAGCAGTATTGTATTAAAATATTTAAGAAAAATTAAAAAATTTACACACAAGGTGAGGCGATGAAACAAATTATTTAAACATTTTTGCAGTTAAGAGGATTGGGAGTTTAACTAGAACCGCGCTCCAATAGTAGTAAACGTATATTTTGAACTTCTTCTTGAAATTGGGGAAGAAATCTTGACCCACAGTATATCCCACATAATTAGGCTGAAAATACCAATAAAAATCTTCATTTCTGTTATATTTTAAAATTTGTATCACCTACACTACGATTTTATTACCTACTTTTAATGATAATATGCCTTGCATTTTTTTCAAACTGCACAACTACAGCCATATTTTGCAAGTAATATTCAGTTTTATAATTGCCTAGTTTAAATTACATTCAAGGCTAGACTTCTAAAGGACGATTTTTTCAAAAATTTAACTATTATGTCCAAAAAAATTAGCATTAATTAGGTCATATTTTACGTATTTTTAAGTTTTTCTGGCTATTTTGGATATACAATATTAAAAAACTGTCCTATACAAGTCTTAAGGTAAGGTTTCATATGATATTCTTATTTTGTATATACCTCAATACATATTCACGTAGTTTGATAAATAAAAACAGGTAAAAACCAATATAATTTTGTAGATTCAATATCTTCTTAAGATAGGATTATTTAGAGTTCAACCAGTTCTTATGATCTATTTTTTCTGAAGCTAAGATCAAATTCTGCTCTTCTACCTACACAACGCATGGAACTCGTTCATAAGTCATAAATCATTTCGCATGATTCCAATATTAGTGGATTGGATTTAAATATTTAAAAAAAATACCAATAAAAATCTGTGATGATTCCTTAAATCCATCTTTATTGTAATGCTACATGTTTCGGGTGTTAACCCATCCTCAGGCAATTCTTGTAAGTTCTGTCAAGTTGTCCAAAAAATCCGTTCGGGCAAACAGAAGAAACAGTATCAACTATCCGAGCTATCAGCCCCTTAAAACTTCCTATACAATATTAAAATCTGTAAATACATCTGTATCCATAAGTTTTTTTGGTCCGAAGCACATGAATTTAAACTTTTCAGGATTAATTTACAACATGTGTTCTGTAGATAAAGTATTGAGTCAGTTAAATCCTCGTTAATCTGTTTGCATGCATTTTCGAATGACTAATGTTTGAATGAAAAGTAAAGATGCGTGTTATCAGCATAAAAATGTGATTGACATGTTTTTAATACCTCATACCTCAACAAACTTATGAGTATTAATAATATAAAGTAATATATAGTACTAAAGTAGTGGCTCTACAATGGAACCTTGAGGTACACCACTTTTAATTAATGAAGGATTTGAGTAAGTATCATTTTCAAAGTACACTATTTGATAACGGTCCATAAGGTAGTGTTTCAAAAGCTGAATAGATGTTTCATAGAATCCGATACTACTTAAAATATACAGGGCGTAAAAAACAAAAAGGTGTTAAGAATTTTTTTTTCTATCTATCATCCAAACAAAGTTATTTAAGTTCAAAAAAAAAATCGAACTCCTTTCATATTTAAAAGAGAATTTATTCCATGGAAGCAAATTTCATACAAAAGTCAATCTCGACGAATTTAAAATTCATTATCCAGAAATATTTATACAATGAGAGAATTTACACACCAAGAAATTGCAGATATTGTGTTCGTATATGTATTTTGGGACGGTATCGGTAAGAATATACGAACTAAGATTTCCAAACAGAAAAATTCTAAATCAACAAATGCTTTCTGCAACTTTCAGAAGACTGAGGAAGATTGGGTTACTTCGACAAAAAAGAGCTGGTGCTTAATCATGTACAGATTTGGTAAAATTGGAAGAAGCTGTAGTACAGCTCAAGAATAGCTACATTCATACCACTTCATCCCTGGTTTTTTGGACAGGTTTAGAACGTCAATTTTTAAAATATCTGACTACTATAAATAATTAAAACTTTCTTTAAAAATGTTGATTAATTTTTATCTGAGTTTGGTTATGGTTATAAACTTCATCATGTTATTGTAAGATGTTTCCACTGGTTTCCACGTTTACTATAAGTTTTCATTTAAACATGAAAGCACCCAAAAAGTCTGTTTTTTTTTTATTTTTGAACTTAAATAACTTTGTGGAGAAGAAAAAAAAGTGTTAACACTCTTATGTTCCAAATATTATGTAGAATATGTGTACGATTTTTTTACAATTTAATTATAAATCACCCTGTATAACATTGAGGTGTGGCTTATGGTGTCAAATTCCTGTATTCAACGACCGTCATGAAAATTTTAGAGAAATATATTTTAATCACGTGCTTAACCTTAATGGCGGTCGCTGAATGCAGGCTAATGTCATCTGTCATCTAAGAGTTTTAATAGAGCGCTACACCTTTTCCAATTGCAACTCAGAAAAGTTCAGAAAAATTAAGTTAATTTTAGAAAACCCTTTTGTAAAATATTGAGGAAGTCAAGTTTTTTTGGCAGATTATTTCAATGCGTTTAACATTACTGAATAAGGACATGAGCCTGGTGTTACTGGTGTAATGTTAAATTTCGTAAGTACATTTTTGATAAAATCTGTGCGCTGTTGTGGTTCACGTGCACAATCATCGCCAAAAACTCTCGACTTCCTAATTTTTTTTTATAATTTATCGTTTCTGAAATACAATTGTTGCTTTCTGAAATAAAATTGATACTTTCTGAAATTGAATTGATTATTCTGAAATACAATTGATGCTTTCTGAAATACAATTGACTATTCTGAAATGGAATTGATCTTTTCTGAAATACAATTGACTATTCTGAATTCGAATTGATCTTTTCTGAAATACAATTGGAAAAGATGTAGAACAACCATGTCTCTCTCTGAATTCCAATTGGTTAACGAGCAAAATCTTATTATTATCTAGATATGTTTTAATCTGAAAGTGCATAATTTTTCAAATTCAAAAATTGATTGGGGGTAGGGGTTAGGGACCGATAATTTAGAACAAATGTTCTAAAAATTTCAGAGAAAAATTTGTTAATACCTTTAACAAATGATTTCCAAATTCTTCTACTGGAACAGCAGGTTTTGATGGTGACCAACCCTCCTGCCTAAAGATTTTCCATATTTCTTTATTCGTCAAGTTACATAAAATAAATATTATAAGAAATTATTCACTAAATATCAATTCATCATAAAATGAAGACAGCATTTTTTTAATAATGAAGATCAATTCTGGAGTATTTAGATTAAGACGAGCCTACCCAAATAAATTTAGAAAAAAATATTTAATGAAAATTGCTGTGAGATGTCGATTTCTACTTTCAGAGGTAATAAAATAAAAATTGTCACTGCAAACCCCTTTCCTAAAGAACCACCCTTTGTTTTTTTAATGGAAATAAGGATCAAGTGATAAATTACTTTTTACCCTGACAATGGCACTCATATTTTTTTGACAATTTTTGACCACAACTCCAGTAACAATTATTGAAAGAAATTTTAGGATAAAATGGCCTTTAAACTGATTTCCATTTAAAATAATCAAAGGATTGTCCTGCATGGAAAATGGAACTGTCTCTGCATTTTTTATTAAATTATTCTTTCAAAATTTATTTAGGGTGGCTCGATTTTAAAATGAACACTGTATAAAATTATTTTCAAAATTTCAATTTACCAACAACTTTTATATGTCCTTCGACTGTTACGATAAAAACTCTTGTTCTTATAATAATGTATTTGAATGTTAGGAAACTAGATTAGTAATTTAAATATTCAAGTAGTTACTTATTGTTTTGTATTTAAATATTTTGTAACCGAAAACATAAAATTGTTTGTTTGCTGAAGCAAAAGAAACTGCATGTGCAAGGCCGTAAAATTGGTTCCACAAGGTGTACACGTAACGTAAGGATTCGCTCGGGAAGTCAAGTGGTAATTTCAAAACTTCTCGTTTTTTAAAAAGATACCTTACCAAAGGAAGTGTTATAACGAAGTTTTAAATAATAATTTCTTTCTAAAAACTTGAGAAAAATAATTTTTCAACCGTATACGTGAATCAACGAAAAACCACGAGAATAAGTATGAGAGTGATTTTTGGAACGCATTAGTACTTTTTAATGTAAATTTAGGTGAAAATTTAAGATGGTTAAAACATTAATTAGAAGTATTAATTTAAATTTATAGGTTCAAAATTTAGTTTAATTTTTTTATTTAAAGCAATTGCACCTTAAGTGAAAGTAAAAATTAGTCATTAATAAGCTAATAGACATTTTTGTTGTTTTTTATTTAAAGCATAAGAAATTTATTTAATGATAAAGTGAAACTTTGTATATATGCAAGTAATTAAATTAATTACGTATTAATAACCTATAAAAAGGTACCTACCTACTAGCTTTATAGTGCTAAAATAGACATCCACTAGGTTTTTTTAAAAACTTATTTTCAGAGAAACCCGATTTCAGTCAAACTAGTTTTCCTAGACCAAACTAGTTAAATCTAGATTATCCTAAAATAAAAGTGCAATTTCTAGGACAAACGATTTTCTCTGATCTAACCGATTTGGGAATGCCGAAATCCAAAGAATTCACACGAATCCATTAGTATGCTTCAGTTTAGGAGCTCCAAGCATCCTGCTGCCAAAATTTAACATTGTATACAAAAAACCCAGACACGGAATGCAGTCGAACGTGCAGGATAAAAAAATCGACTAATTTGTAGAAATATTTGAGAAATATTTGAGAAATATCCAGTTTTTGAAAATAAAAAAGTCACCATCAAAGCCATGTTTAGGTTTCAGCCTACTTTCGATTACATCATAGCCTTCAGAATTCCAGAACGAAGATCAAATGCTTTTAGAAAATTATCAATTTAAGTTACCAAAATATTTTTTAGAATATAACGAAAATGAAAATTTCTCAACTGCAAAAACCATCAAAATGCTAAATGAAAGGAAAAAAGAAAAACTTAAAAAAATGCCAAGAGAAGCGCTTTCTGAAAAATCGCATTCACCAGCCCAAAAAAAAACAATGTAACTATACATATACGTGGATAAAGCCAAAGGACACCAAGTATTTTTGGAGTTGTTCTGTAAATAAATGACGAACGACTTTATCAAATTGGTACAAAGCAGAAACCACACTACAAGTTTTTTTCTAGTTTTTCCTGGAAAAACTGTCACCAAAGCACTACCCAAATACCAGTATATTAGGTTAATAATAGTCCTAATGAGCATCGACTAGGATAAATCAGTTTTTCCTGATAGTTGAGCTTTTATTTTAGGACAAACTGGAGTGAACTAGGTTAGGTTAGGTTAAACCAGTTGATCCTAAAGCCTTCTGGAAAAACTCGTTTGTTCCAAGAAAAGGCGGTAACAGAATAATATAACATGTAATATATTATAAAAAATTTTTTAGGCCACGAATAGTTTTTTTCAAACATAGTGATAAAACCAAAGGCATGTTGAAAAACAACTGCAACAAGATCTACAGGGTGTCCCTGAATAACGGTGCCAACTTTTTTGGGGTGATGATGGAGGACATTTTTAAAATATAAAATAATCTCTGGAAGTGCTTCCTTAAAAATTATAGGACATTAATTTTTTTCAAAAAATAAATGAAAATGGAACTGTTATTTCCGATTCTTATAAAAAAAAGTAAATAAAATGGTTAACGTATTTCATTGTACATATTTAGCACTTTTATTAAATTTATATGTTTTGCGAAAAATTACAAAATCAAGGATTATTCCAGTAATTTTAGAATTATAACATAAGTTAAGAAAAATATGATCAAAAAAAATATTTCTTATAAAAAAAAATTTAAATTAATATCTCTTGTAATTTTTATTTTATTTACAAGAATACAATACTTTATATTATAAAAATGTTCACTTCCTCTATCACTGCAAAAAATTTGGCACAGTTATTCAGAGACAATCAACTAATAAAACGGAGAGTTGGTAAAGAAAATTAATGAAAATTCTGATTATTTTTAGATTTATAAAGAAAAGAGCTAAAATGAAACAATTTCGGCATAAACTTTAACCACGCATTAAATTAAATTTTTACAAATATTAAATATTGAATCATATTATTTTTAAACATGTTTTGTGAAAATCTGCTAGTAATATTTACGTAAAAAAGTTTAAATTTTTTTTATGTAAATCCGACTCTGGATTACATATTAAGTTGTATGTTTTTAATAGTGGAAAGATTTCTACAAATTTTAAGGGCGGGGAATTTTAGTTCATGAAGTGTTTTGATAGGAAAATTTTGACATATGAAAATTTTATTATTAAACCTGTTTGTAGAAGGGTGGGTATCGAATCATATAATTTTCAAAAAAAAAATATAAAAAAACTGAAGTTTTTATGTTTTTTCTTACAAAATGATCAAAATAAGAAATTAAAATTCATTTAATACTATTTTATTTAGATGTTAATTTACAAATATCTTCAAAAAAAATTTTTTTTAAATTATTTTACGTCTACAGAGGGGTGCACGAAAAACAGCCAACTTCGTTCTTTCTTATCTGATTTTAGTAAGTGATATGTCATATTAAATGGTTTGAAATAAAACTACTATCAGATAATAAAAGTTTAATTTTATTTTTGAAAACATCAGAGGAGGAGGAGGCACTTTTCTTTTTCAAATGGCAACATATTTTTTTCGATTGAACAATTTTTTTTCATTATTATTTTTTTTTAATTTAATTCAATTGATTTATGAATAATAAATTAAAAAACAAAACTTAGAAAAATAAAAAACTCAAAACTCAAAACCAAAAAAAAACAATAGAATTAAATTAAAAAAAAATTAATAATAAAAAAATTAAAAAAAAATAAGAAAAAAATTAATTTAAAAAAAAATTATTGGTGTAATTGGTTTAGAATATTTTTGTTAACGATTTTTTTCAATCGAAAAACTATGTTGCCATTTGAAAAAATTTGCCTCCTCCTCCTCTGATGTTGGCCGTTTTTTGTGCACCCCTCTGTATAAACATAGTAAATAATAAAATTTTTGTACGTCAAAATTTTTCTATCAAAACACTTCATAAACTTAATAATCATAATTCCCTTGCCTTTTTAGCCATAAACCATATTAATCAGTACATGATATTTAATAATGAAAATTGATGATGATTTGTGATCTGACTGATGTGGATTCTGGCTAATATATTTTTTTGCAGAAAAATAAATGATGCTATAAAGTAACTACGTTTTTTATTGAATCCTATAAGCCAGAATCCACATCAGTTAAATAATTTTTGGGATAATAACTAATATATTGATTTGTGATCTGGTTTGGCGTAGAACGATGAATGATGATTCTAATCCCAAGTGTTACCAACGTCTAATTTTTGTCAAAAAACAATACCCTTTTATTTGCAAAATTTAAGTTTTTTTTACGGATGTCAGGAAAAAATAAGGAAATGATTTTAAGTTTTTATTCATATTTCGTTTGATTAGTTATTTTTTAAAATTTTGTATTTTAATCCGATTTTTTTTTTACTTTTTTTACTTAAAAAGTGCAATAGCAAGAAATTATTTTTAGCAAAGATTTTTAGCATTAGCTTGTATTCAACGACTGTGATTAAATATTTAGAGACATATTTAACGTTAAAGACATTATTAAAAAATATTTCTTCATAAGCACACACGTTTAACGTTAACAACGTCTCTAAATTTTTTCATCACGGACGCTGAATATGGGCTAATAATTTTTTTTACTTTAATTGTGTTTCGTATGAACTATTCGAAAATTTTGGCTACAAAATCACATAACGCAACGATTTTTGTACTAAAAAAGATGGACGCCTTTTTATTATTTGTCGGTTAAATTTGCTCCACGCTCCAACCCTCATGTTAGGTGAATCACGAACGGATTTAAATTTATAGTAATTTGATGCATATAACGTGGTTTTTCAAAATTGTTGGCAAAAATTGATAAAAAAGAATACCTTAATATTTAATTCAAATAAAAATTTTGCTTCCAAAGACTTTTTAAATTTTTTTTTGGGGGTCCCATGAAAAATCTTCTAGATATAATTTTTTGCAATTATCGTCTTTATGGAGTAAAATTGCCTGTATTTTAATATTTTCTTTAAAAATAAACCCCAGGAAAACTACAGATTATTTTTGGGTTTTTCAAAGTTTATTTAAAAAAAGGATACCCTAAGCCCTAAGGTATGATTTGTATTAAATTTATAACATGAATAATGCATTATAACATCTTTGTAGGAGTTTGAAATTTGGCAATTTTATTGCACTTTTAAAAATCACCGTAGATAAATATAAAAGAAACAAAATAAGAAAATAGAGGTAATCTCTTAAATGTCTAGAAAATATATCCTCAAATTAAAGCCAAGAAAACCAAAGTCAGTTTTCACATACTTATATTTTCTAGGCATTTCATAAATTGTTTGTTTTATATTTATCCAGGGTGATTTTTTAAAGTGCAAAATATTGCTAAATTTCGAACCTCTACAAAGATGTTATTATTATTTATGTTTCAAATTTAATACAAAACAGGCCTTAGGGTATCCTGTTTTACAAAATCTTTGAAAAATGCAAAAATAAGTTGTACTTAATATGAATTTTTTTTTCAGGGTATTTATGGATAAAAAATTCGACCAATTTTAATTAAAGCTAATGTTTCAAGTCATATTGATTCATCCTCAGGGCACTACAAATATTTATAAATTATTAATTTACTAATAATTAAAATTATTAAAGACAGACAAATTACTTAAAGCTTTAAACTGACCTTTATCTTATGTTACAAGATAAAATCAAGAGTCTTTTTATTACTTACAAATTTTTTCCAATAGAATTTGTCTTTATTAGTACATGATGATTTACAGTAATAATTACTCTAAAATTTGTAGATATTACTTTACGCATCGGATAATGTGTTGTTGAAACTACGTACAAGCTATTATTAAAGCGGGCTTATAAATTTTTTTGTTCGGCCTGGATAGCTAATTTGTTGTAGTTGTCCTAGAGTTTGTATAGTAAAATACGCACAATTTTTACTCTACAAAGAAAAAAATATAGCCAAAATTTTTTTACATTATACAGTTGGTCCCAGCTGGAAGTAGGATAAAAGTATCGCGTATTCTTTGTCCTACTTCCAGTTGGGAGCAACTTTACCCCAAAAAGAAAACTGAAAAAATCTTGGGAAGAAAATTTTAGATGATCATCAACAGAAAAGTCTCAACCGAATACAATAGCTATCCTCTTAAAAAGAAATGACATTTTGAGATAAAAACTGATCTACAACTTTTACAAGTGTTCTCAGTTTACAAAAAGCCTAAGTAGTTTATTCGTATCACGATTTAAAAGTAATTATATTACAATACTGCAAATAAAACTAATTACTGATGACAAGAATATTAATTAAATACAACGAAATTATTAAGAGAATAAAAAAGTAAAGTTTACATAGTTATAAACACATTATATATTTTTTTAGATGTAAATTTATAATAATACTATGTTATTCCCTAAATCCTTAAGGCTATGCGTGCAAATTTCAATTAATTAAATGATAATTATATACTTTAGTTAAAAATAGTTATTTATAAAATTGGGAAATAATTTGAAAATATATAGATTTTAATTGAACTTAAAAAAATTGCAGGACTTAAATTATGATTTTCTAGCGTTTTAAACGATTAATTAACCCACTTTTTTAAATCAATCAAATCGTGTGATTTGTTTTGTCATGTCCAATAATATAATAATCTAAAACAGTGAAAAATCGAATTCAAAATTATTCAAAAATATAAACTGTTAAATTTTTTCTATAAAATATACGAGAGTTTGTTGTTAATTTTATGTATCATGATTAAATCGCGTAAGATTATATATTGCAGTTACATATGAAAGTAAGACTCGACAAAACCTAATGTAAAGTGCATTAACTTTTGAGATATGTAAATATTAAATTGCTAGTGAAAATGTTCATAATCTTAGAAAATAGTTAGGGCGTGGCGAAAATCTCTTCAAATGAATAAACCGTGTCAATAAGACGTGTTTCCATCACTTTCTCTTACATAGGAAATTAGAAGCTATAAAAAAGTTGCATTCTAATTAAGGTCAACATTTAAAGTACGCTCTGTTTTATTACTACCTATTTAATATAGTCATAATATGATTAAATGGTAAATTTTGTAACAAAAACCTATTATTGTTTTTCATAAAAAGAATGGTCTTACTTTGGTGAAGGGCATTTATGTGTTAATTTCAATTATACAAGTTTTTTTAAATCAAAATCTACTCAAAAAAACTTTTGTCTAGGTCATTTTTCTTATTTGAGATTTTTAATTTCAAAAAAATTGATTGACTCCCGAAATCAAGTTTATTTGTTTTTTTACGCGTGCGGGAGTAGAAATCGTTTTTATTCACATCAAAATCGGGTGAAAAGCCAACGATTATATGGCACGAATTTCATTAGACAGTTTTGAATAATTTTGATTGATATATTTTAGGTAAAAATCACCCCTGTTTATTTTTATTTAAGTAAAGAATTTATACGATAATATAATGTGTATTACATAGAATCGAATATTTTTTCGATTTAGCTGGAAATTAGTTTAAAACTGCTGCACTGGGAGTTTCAACGATGTCCTACAAGTCTTTTATCCATTACAAAGCTTCAAACAAGGACATACCTTTCAAAAATAAAACAAAATTGAAATAAACAATTCAATTCTCATATTATATTGCATGACAACAACAAATGTAAGCAATTTACCTTTTTTTAATTAGGTGTTTCTACTACAGCTTTTTAAAAAAATATTTTGTATACAACCTGAAGCAATTCTATTTTATACTTGCTGTAGTTGTCTTACGCCCCCATGTTGCAAATCACCTCGTACAAAATATTTGTTCTTTTTCATAAAGAGTGATTCAGAACATCGAACATGAATGTGGTAAACAAACAATCTATTGTTTTATTTTATTCTGACCCAAAGGAGTATTTCCATATTTTTACTTCAAAAAGAGTTTTAATTATTTTAATAGTAAAATTAATAAATTTAGGATATATCGAAGGTCATATGGTATTTTTAAATTAATCTAGATTGGTTTATTATATTGAATGAAAGTTTGGATGCAGAAGAATTAAAAACGTCATATTCTGAACTGTAAATGGCTTTCATCCCATATTATACAGGGTGTCCCTAAAAGGTCTGTACAAAACGATACTCATACTCCTGAGACCAAAATAAGACGATTTAATCAAACTTATCTATATCCAAAAGTGCTTCGTTAAGGTGCTACAGACCATTAAAGTTCTTAAAACTATTTTATATTTTTTAAATTACTAAAAATTGGCTCATACGATCATAACATAATATGTGGCTATGTAATGGAAAAAAGTATTTCTAGACAATTTGTTTTTACTTTTTCAGGTTATATAAGTGGTCAAAAATAGGTCATCGACATGCAAAATTTCTTATAATTTTTTAATGACTGAATAAAAATTCATAAAACTCTACTTGTAGCAAAACAGTGTAATTATAAACTTATTTTGTTTCTTACAAAATTTTTCTATCTTCTTTATTTTAGGCAGAAAAAAATTATTTTCATCTGGTACATAACTTAACTTTGAAAAAACATTTAAATTTTTCGCTTAAAGGTCTGTACAAATTAACACAGTATATTCCTGAGAGCAAAATGGAACGATTTAACAAATTTTATCTTTATCCAAAAGTGCTTCCTCTATTGACCATAAAAGTTATTTAAAAAGATAAGATTTTTCAAGGTCGCTAAACACTTAAGGAAGCAATTTTCGATTAAAATAAGTTAGGTTAAATCATTTTATTTTGGTCTCAAGAATGTGTGGTGTTACTTTGTACAGACCTTTTGACGAAAAATTTTAATATTTTTCCAAAGTTATGCACCACACGGAAACATTTTTTTCTGCCTAAAATAAAGGAGTTACAAAAATTTTGTACGAGACAAAAAAAGTTTATAATTACACTTTTTAGCTACAAGTAAAGTTTTATGAATTTTTATTCGGCCATTAAAAAGTTATATATCTATTTTTGACCACTTACAAAACGTGAAAAAGTAAAAACAAATTGTCTACAAATACCTTTTTTCATTACATAGCCACATACCAAATTGTCTTATGATCGTATGAACCAAATTTTAGTAATTAAAAAAAAAACAAAATAGTTTTAAGAACTTTAATGGTCTGTAGCGCCCTAACGAACTTTTGGATAGAGATAAGTTTGGTTAAATCGTCTTATTTTGGTCTCAGGAGTATGAGGTATTGTTTTGTACAGACCTTTCAGGAACACCCTGTATAAAATTTGACTTAGGATAGTTCTGCATTAGACTGGAGATAATTATGTTTTATTCACTCTGTATATAAGATTTAAATTTTAAAATGAATTCAGTGAGCCGGTAATATTAAAGGAAATTGCTAATATTTTAATTACTTATTTGTAAGCAATTTCATAATCCAATCTTCGCACTTCATAATGAAAGAGAAAATACAAAGAACAGCTATATAGCGCAATAATTAAAATTTAGATCGTTTGATCGTTAGGGTGATAATTTTCAATTAAACTTAGCTAACGAAGTAGGTAACGCTAATTTAAAAGTTATATAATTGACCATCAGATAGGGATAACTACGTTTTCAAAATATCAGATCCTAATGCATATTATTATATTAAAAAAAACTGTAACATGCATAAAAATAATTCACAAATTACTTTTACTTTGGACATGATTAGATTTAAACAAATATTTAGATCATAAAATTTCATCTAAAAAAATTAGTTCACATAAATGAAAACACTTTATTTCACGAAACTTATAATTTTAAGGCAATATATTTTTTAAGCTTCAATTAAAAATAAGAATTAATAAAGCATGGGCGTCCATAATTGCAATGACCCGTAGGTTTCCTGAGAATTCAATTTTTTTTTTATAAATTTTTGTAATAAAAAATAATTCATATTGCTTTAAAAAATCTATGAGGGACAAGTACATAAGCGCAATTTCATATTCAGGCAATTTTCTTGATTTCCATCTTGAAAAGTGGTATTCAAGAGTCATTAAGGTAGGTTTACATCTAAAATCGCCTATCCGATTTGGTCGGAAACAATTTGGACAGATCGGTTATCGGTTGCTAAATTTGACTGTGTGGAGTCACGTTGCTAACCAAGTTGAAAGATTGGGTGTTTGGCAGGTTTTTTGTCATTTATTTGAAAACGGTTTGTAATAAAGATTTTAAATTTGGTGTGAAGACTAATACGTTTAAGATATAATTTCCCAATTTTTTTAGATTTTTTGAAATCTCTGGAAGGGTAGTTTTAAGGAGAGTTGTGGTTATAAACAGCGGCAACTTTTTTATGGTTAACATAAAATCATTTTTGTTTTTATACTAATATTCCTTATTCAATTCTAGACAAAAAAACTTCCTATGAACTAAGCCCGATTTCGCTTCCTAAGGGAGCTACAGTCCAATAATGATGGTGATAAAAAATAGGTTTTAGCATTAACATTTAAAGGCGGCTTTGAAACAAAAGACGAATAGCATTTAAAAAACATACGATTGAGAGGCGATTCTACAACTAATTTTAAGAAAAAACTTCCTATAAACATGTGTCCGATTTCGCTTCCTAAGGGAGCTACAGCCTTTTAACTATTGTGACTAAAACTAGGTTTTTTGTCATTTATTTAAAAACGGTTTGTAATAAAGATTTGAAATTTGGGGTGAAGACTAATACATTTAAGATATAATTTTTCAATTTTTTTTAGATTTATTGAAAACTTTGAAATTTTTTTAAAGCTTTCAAAAAATCTGAAAAAAATTGAGAAATTATATCTTAAACGTATTAGTCTTCACACCAAATTTCCAATTTTTATTACAAACCGTTTTCAAATACATGACAAAAACCTAGGTTTAGTCACAATAGTTAAAGAGCTCTTTTCTTAAAATTAGTTGTAGAATCGCCTCCTAAAGTTTGGCCGCTTAATTTCTGGACAGCCTGTATAAAATGTTTTCTATTTCTTTGATACAGTTAAATGAGAAAGAACTGAAAAGGTGTAGTTTATCTATAAATATCAAAAGAAAAAATATTATTTGGGAATCTACACCTTCTCCAGTTGTATTTCAAAAAATGTCAATTGAATTTCAGAAACTATCAATTTTAATTAAAAAATCGGAATATTATTTCAAAAAGCATCAATTGTATTTCAGAAAAAACAATTTAATTTCAGATAGCATCATTTCAAAATTCGTTAATTTAATTTCAGAAAGTATGATTTGTATTTCAGAAAAAAATCATTGTGTTTTATTCAAAGTAAAAAAATTCCTCAGAATTTTGGATTATCTAAATACAATATTTTAGCCACCAACAGCCATGTTTTCCATTGCTAAAGTAGTTGATTGTGTTAAACCACACTTACTGCATAAAATAATCACAAAAAGTATTGGGAATTTTTAGATTTCGGTCGCCCTCTGGTGGCCAAAATATGAACTTCTATATTCGGTACATGTTTTTTGAGCTTTAGTGAAGCTATAAATAATAAATCTATTCGAGTTTTGTTGAATGTGTAGTTATAAGGTATATGAATGCATTTTAAACACAATTTTTGACACTGACAAGTACCGAATATCCTCCATTTATAGCGTCATCTATACGTCAAAACTTGTAAAAAACAGGCATATGTACTCTATAGTATTTCGCCCATATATCACTTTCTACCGTGAGTTAATTCAATGATATTTCAAAAAAAAGTTTTTTGACAGATACTCGCTCTGTTAACTGGACGTGGATTCCGGAAATCTCGCACAGTGAAACTCAATCGCACCTTCCTCGAAGCGCATGCGTCAAAATCTCACCGGCGAATCCAAATTCACTTGGTTTGAACCAGGCTAATTCACGGGTGAGATTTTTCGCATGCGCTCTAGGAAGGTGAGATTAACATTCATTGTGTGAAATTTCAGAATCGTCGTCCTGATGTCTCATGTTTTTTCACCAACATTCTAATCAAAGTACACACGTAATCTACGTAAACTCACCCTTAATTCATCCTCACAATTACTCGAGCTTTGTATGTGTTTTACACAAAAACAAAATCGGTAAGCGCTTCTTTAAGCAAACCTAAGCTATATTTTCCTTTTTTCTAGTTTTTTTCCACCCATTTAAACATAGCTCCAAAAACATTCGGTCTTAGCCTGAATTAGTTCTACAATTTTTACTTCTCTGTTGAAATTGTTTTTAATTACATTCTGTCGTACTCATAGAAACTGAAGATGAACCAAATGATGTTCGAAACGTGTTTCACATGTAATCTTTTCATATAGATGACAATAAATACATCCGTATCAAAGGTTAAAGTTGTTTTTTCCACTAATCCAATACAACGGATAAAGAAATTCCTACTTTGGAATTATTCCTTTCTGAAATACGATTGATGGTTCTAAATTGCAATTGATGGTTTCTAAAAAACAATTGGTGATTCAAAAATACAATTGATACTTTCTGATATTCAATTGATTTATCTGAAATACAATTAATGGTTTCTGAAATACGGAAAATTAAAGGATCTAAAAATGGAATCCTATATTTTTTTCAAATTCGTATGTAAATTTAATCATCTACATATCTTGTCTAAAATATGCAATGATTTGAAAAATAATGAAATGTTTTTTAAATTATCCATAAAAAGGTGAACGTGGATTGCCCATAGATAAACCATCTTTTTAATAATAATTTTTTATTAAAACTGAAACAAAAAACTTTTACAATTGGAAATTGGAAATGAATACAAATTTACCATGGACTGAAATATTTTGAATAACCGTTTTTGTTCAATTGTTTTCCCTCTTTTATTCCATAGCTCTCGATAATACAATTGCAAGTAGTACGACACGGTAAATAAATTTGTTTAAAGACTTCGCCGGACTTACTTGAGACTTCCCGGGATTTCCACGGATTTCTCGGGATTTCCGCATTATTTTCGATGCACATGCATGTTTCGTAAATGGTCGGAAATCGGCTTCCGAAATTTGCATAGGACTTCGTCAAGTTTCCTCAGGACTACCTCGGATTTCCTTGAAACTTTCCCGGATTCCCTGGCATTATTTTTGATGCAAGTGCATATTTCGTAAATCACTCAGTTAAAAAAATTGTTCAAGGACTGGCTTTTATAATGTACTTTCCCGAATTTCCCTATGATTTCTCCGAACTTCCCGGGATTTCCCGGATATTTTCGATTTTTTATGTACAGTGCGGACATAAAGTAAATCCCCCCATTCTAACTTTTGAACGGATATGTTTTTGATTCTGAAAATTTGTCTACGGAGGACTCAAATCGCGAGCTTTCTAACAAAGGTGTTTTTAATTTTGTGGAACTTCCGGTTATACCGGAAGTGGATGGCAACTTTCTTATTTTAATAGGAACACCTAGTACATTTTTGCATTTTCGTGTTCTCCATAAAAATACCATTAAATTGACCTAGCATAGAGTGGTATACGATTAATACTTTCGGAATTACGCCCATTCGAAAAATCGCATTTTATGCAACTTCATTTACACCGGAAGTGGAAAATTAACGAACTTAAGGTTAAACATAATTTTGTTTAAATTTAGTGTTATTAACTTAATTGCAAAAGAAAATCATTTAAAATAAGGAAGTTGGGGCAGTTGGCTCCAACTTACGGTGTAAATGAAGTTGCATAAAAATGTGATTTTCAAATGGGCGTAATTCCGAAAGTATTAATAGTAGAGCACACTACGCTAGGTCAATTTAATGGTATTTTTATGGAGAACACGAAAATGCAAAAATATACTGGGTGTTCCATTTAAAATAAGAAAGTTGCCATCCACTTCCGGTATAACCGGAAGTTCCACAAAATCAAAAATACCTTTATTAGAAAGTTCGCAATTAAATACTTTAGTGGACAAATTTTAAGAATCGAAAACATAACCGTTCAAAAGTTAGCAGGGGGGATTTTCTTTATGTCCGCACTGTATATCCATATTTCGTAAAAGTTCCGAAAGTTGCTTGAGGCTTCCTCGGACTTCCTGAGGATTTCCCAAGTCTTCCTTGAGACTTCCCCGGACTTACGTAAACGTGTACAAGGACTTCATCGCGTGTCGTACCGCTCGTAGAATCGTTTTGAGAGAACGGGAGACATAATATCAAATTATTGATAACAACCTCTCAGTGCAAGTAACAAAAGTGAACTAAAGTGGCTTTGTTTAATGATGTTTGAATATAGGTTATAAGACTTATGTTTATCCTTTTCTAATTTTCAAAAAAACAAAAAAAAAATATCTCTTGAAAAATTGTCCTTGGTCGGGATTCGTACCTGGGGGTGGTAGTCTGTAAGATAGATTGTTGAATAAGTGGCCTTGGTAAGGGATTTTGCCTCATTTCAACTAATACAAAACATGTCAAAGGAAAAGAGACAGAAAATCTGTCACCAAACTAGTCAACAAACTATAGATTCAGTATCGAAAATCAATAGTCTATCTTAAAGACTTGGACCTCATGTTTGTAATGATAACAACTAAACTACTTTATTAATTCTTCCTAAACGCTGTAAATCTTAATACCGGGTGGTTCATTTAACCTGAATAGTTGAAACATCTCCAAAAGGGGCTAGAGAACTTAATATAATATAAAATATTGTCTAGTCTCAAGCATTATTGTTTTTAACGTTAAATTTTTACAGATTTTTTTTTATAATTTGGTATTGTAGCCAAAAATTTATTTATCATAATGAAATAATTTATTTTTTAGATTGATTTACTTTAGATTCCGATATTAAAAAATATGGATTTCCATTTGAAAAAGCTGAGTTGGGGTTAAAATAACCAAGAAGAAGGCCTCCTGGTGAAAAATAACTATGTCCAGTTTGTACCTTCTTTCAAATTTTTGTTTCAAAATTATTTTCTAAAACTTTTACTTTTAGAGATATTTCCATCTTCATATTAAATAGACCACCGATGTATCATTCCTTACATTAACATTTTTTTTTAATTTTTAATTGAGACGTTGTTATAGTTTTTAAGGATTGTATTATTTTTTTATAGATTGTATTGCATTGTAGGACAAGAATATTTTTTACTCGATATTCGATCTTTTTATTATGATATATAGTTTATATTTTCTATTTTCATATTTAAATAAAAATATTTAAAAAATATTGAATTATTTTATCTCCTCTTGGAAAAAATAATAAGGATACCTATGCAATAAAGATGCTGTTATCTCACGATTATATAAGCTATAATTGAGAATGAAAAAATCATTAAATAGTTTCCACTACAATAAACAGTTTAAAAATTAATTAAGCTGAAGTTACATCAAAGCGCACATGAAACTCTTTAATATAATGTAATACAGTTTAAGATTATTATAATTACCATCATTAAAAATACTTAATTAAAATTTCCTACTTTACTTAAAAACTAGTATGCATTTCTATTAAAAAACCTAATAGCACCCGAGTGTAAACTAGCGTTAAACTTAATTAAAAACATAATGGCGTCATTTACATAAAGAAATATAATAAAATTTCGGAGAATTAAATCCTTGATTTATTTAGTGCATTGTTTCCATTAGGTCTATTTAGATAAAATCGTGTTTGAACTAAAACATGAATTTAAAAACCCCTGTAAAACAGGCTCTTCAATATCTGCGGCCAAATTAACACGTTCGTGGCATTTAAATGGAATCGTGATTATCGTGAGAAGACGATTAGTAGTCGATTTTACAGTTACTCACGACGAGTTGGAGTTTAGATCAACTTATTTTTTACCAATAAGTTGCACTGCATTTAATTATTTCTGTTTCATAAACCTCTCTTGTGCTCTAATTGACTTTGGTTTATTATGTAAATTAATTATTTAACCGAAATCTTACGCAAGATTTTCTTGTTAAATCCAGTATACAATTTTGCAAGCAATTTAAATTAGCTTATTTAAAAAGTTAAATGTTTTTTTTGTTTAAGTTGCAAGAATATATTAATTTATATCACAATTTAGAATTTCATGCATATTTAAATTTTGACAAAAAATAGACCTAGTTTTAAAATTTGTTTCTGCATGAATAAATTAATTTTTAATAACAGATAATATGACCATTCGTCCCGCAATAGCGTCCTATAAAATTTCCCAGATTTTAAGAATTAGATTTATGTAATCACAGAGAATTTATCATTTATTTTTATACCATGTGATTTTTTTTATTTTAAGAGAATTTGGTGTCTTTTTGTTTTTAAGTTTCAATAAAATTTGCATATATTTTTGGCATAACACCCAACAGATATGTGTCATGGATGCCTAAAGGAGGATGAGAGGATAATCCACTGAGTGAAGTCATCGTACTTATTTCGTACTTCAAAGATAGCCTTTGGCAATTTTGAATTTGGAGGCCCCAAAATATTGATACTTTTTATAAGGATTTTTAAACTATAGTCGAATTCGGTTATAAAGAGTATCAAGGGACAGCGAATTTTTCTCGTTATAACCGTGAAAAGGTTTTTTCTTGCTATTATTCTAATTCGAAATATACAGGGTGTTCAAATGAGGAAAAGAACCTTATCGTTCTCTGGGAGGATCGTGTTCCAACGTTGATATTTATACCACATGTATAGAAAAGTAAAATATTTAATTTGGTAAAATATTGGGTCATGAAAATATGTCCGGGCTTCAGAAAACGCTTTTGAAGTTTGTGAATTTTTAACATTATTTTGCACAATTCGACAACGATGTCGGGATTAACTAACAACTAACATTGCATTAATGCAATATTAGTTGCCGACATCATCTAAAACGATAAGGTCCTTTGGGAATTTTTAGATCCCGCTCGCCTTCTGGTGGCAAAAAGTTGAACTTCTATATTCAGTATTTACTTTTTCTATTTAACGCATTGTTACATGTTTTTTCAGATTTACTGAAGATTTAAATAATAAATCTATTGGTGTTTTGTTGAATATTTAGTAATAATGCATTTTAAACACAATTTTTGACACTGAGAAGTACCGAATATCCTCCATTTATAGCGCCCTCTACACGTAGTTAAAATTCTCAAGAATATGTACATACACTTGTTAAAAAGCTCCATTTTCGAAATACAGGATGTTTACAAATTATTTTTATTTTTTTAACACGTACAATTTAATGATTTTGCTTATTAATCCATAATTATACTCGTGATTGGTCAACAGGGCTTCATGCCAAAGATCAAGGAAGAACGCATTAAGAAGAAGAAATATTTTGCTCAAATGTTGGCAGTAGTGTTAAAAAGAATATTCACAACAAATTTTAACATGAGGCTTTTTCTGGGGGATCCACTCTATTTATCCCCTCATTTTTTGTACGACGCCATTATATTTTAAAATCAAAATTTTACAATTATTTCGATTGCATTTTTAATTTTATGTGGACTCTTTAATTACTATTCTCGAATCCTAGGGGTGGCGGTATAAATTTTATTAATGGAAAACCCCAATAAAAAGGAATTAACGAAATTCGACGAAAAAATATTTACTCGTTATATCCGTGAAAAGGGTCGTAATAACCGTGAATTCTTCAATTTAAATTTATTTGAACCACAATATGTATCCGGATTTGCTCGTTATATCCGTGCTCGTTATAAGCTGGCTCGACTGTATTAAAAAAATTAAGGAAAACAATGTTACTTTTTTTTAACTTATTCGGAGGCTCCTTCCATATTTGAGGCAATTGCCTATTTTGCCTATATGGTAACGCTAAGAAAAAAGACAATATTAGGATAAAGAATCCTGAACTTAATCGAAGTATCGAAGAATTGAAAAACAATGATTTTCGAAATTGTTTGATATGGTACTATAAGACACACTAAACCCTTTCTCGAAAATTTCGAGATAAAAAAATATAATATGGTTGCATGAATAAATGGAACTAACAAAATTAACCAATAACTGGGACACTGTGATTTAGTCTAAACAAACATATGCATTTATACTTTTGACTGAAGAAAATATAGTAGTCGTCCCCCATATGGATACCTGAAGGAGAATGGTACTTCACAGCATCTACAAAGTGAATGCAATGTCATAGTATTTCAAAGAATACCCAGCCATCCTTGGGAAACAAAAGCTAACTGATGAAGAAGAGCTGAAAACAATACTGTTGAAGAAATCGGAGTACCAAAGAATTTTTTGGAATTCTTCTAAATGAAACTTTGGAGGACTTCGTGAAGGACATTTATTGTAATTTCTTTCGTTCTTTCTTTTCGTAGTACTTCCAATTACAACTAGTTCTTTTGACTATTAATTTTTGAGGTTGGTCAAACAATACCTATGTTTTTTATTTTATTTTAGAGAATGTGATTTTTTTATTTTATTTAAGAGAATTTTGAATGTTTTGTACTTTCAATAAATTTTGCATATATTTTTAGCACAACACTCCTCCGAAATCTGATATCTCGGATTTCAGAAAAACAAAAATGGACACCCTATACATGGACTATTTATTTGGTGGTCTATTATTGAATACAAGATATCTTAAATTTATCCATAACATTAATCAACAAGTTTTTCTAAATTTTGGAAAAAAATATGGATAAAATTTAAACTTTTTCAAACTAGAATTTAATTCGAAAATATCATAAATTTGGATGAACAAGATAAAGTTAATGGTTCCAAAATTAAAAAAAAAATATGGAACAATTATGACTTTTATTATAATAACAATAAAAACGAAATATTTTTTATGAAGTTCCCAAAACTTTTCGAAAACTTTTTTTTGGTCAAATTTTCATTCAATGTTTTGAGTTAAGAAAGGAGCAAAAACTTGGAAACGTAACACATTACTTGAATAATTTATCCACAAATTTGACAAAAATTTATTAGTGAAATTAGGTTTTATAATTTATGCTTTTGTATAGATAATATAATTTCACAGCTTGTGGCTACTGAAGTGAATATATGTCGGTATAGAAACACATGTTTTCTATTTTAGCACATTGACTTTCCAGGAAATCGAGTAGGAAAATAAATTAAATAATTTAATTACAAAAAAAATTTATTTTAAAAGCATTTTAATACACGATTTTTATGATATTGTAAATAATTCAACCATATCATGGATAATTTTAATGATACATTAAGAAACAAACCTTCAAAAATTTACTAAAATACTTAGACTAACTTAACGCTTTAGTTACAATGAGTTCACATTTTATAAATAAAAAAATAATTAAAGAACGTATTTTAAGTTAGTTTTGCGGTAAATTTAAATTTGTTTTTACAGTTGCGGTAGTAAATACCTAAAATATTTTAGGGAACATCTGTATGTTAATAATTTATGAACATTTTGGAAGTTTTTATGGAGTTACATCACGAGAATACTTAATAATTTGTTTATTGACCTTAGTTGTAAAAAAATTGATGAGCCCATTTTTTTACTTTTCGAATTTAATGCACACTAATGTGGCGAACTGGCCTTGTTAGTAAAAAAAGGTTTATTTTGCAATTATTTAATGACACAACCTTGAAATTAATAATTTATAAAATGATAATTGAAGTGAGAGTTTTGGAAGTAAATTAATTAATTATTTTTCTTTTGTATTTTATTCGAACTTTTTATTTCATAATTCTACAAATAATGAAACAACTATGTGACTTTTTTAATTAGTTGATTGTAATTTGAAGATTTTGGTAATTATTTTAATTGCTCAAAAAGACAATTAACATAACTATTTAAGAAAAAGTTTTTTAAATTGTAGAGAAAAATTATTTAATTAATGTGCCAATTCTCTGGAAACCTGTAAGCTCTTACAGGAAATTGCGGATGTTTCCTGTACGAACTTACAGTTTTGCATAAAATCGACAAATAAATCATAATTTTTTAGAAAATCTATCTATAGAACCAATGAGTTTTCTCAAAGTTGTTACAATGGTTGGAATAGATATGGACGCTAATTTTGCACTTCTGAATCTGAAAATTCGTTATGTTGAGTTCGTTGAAGGTAGATATCGGCGCCAACCTTAGGAGGGTTGAATATGCCAACCAATTTTTGTGGCGAAAATGGTCAGCACCCAAATCTGCCATAGTCTATCTTGATATATGGGAAATAATATAAGGAGATAAAAAGGTTTTTTACTAAATCAACATCAATGGAATCAAGAAAGTCTTCAAAATCCAAACAACGAAATTTTTTCGTGAATCATGAAATCACGTTGATTTTGACCATTTAATTATCCTCTTACGAATAAGATATGATAAAAGTGTATAGTCTCTTTTTTCTTCGCATGCAATCCAGAAAGCCTTCAAAATCCAAACAACAAAATTTTTTCGTGAATCATGAAATCACGCTGATTTTGACCATTTAATTGTCCTCTTACGAATAGGATATACTGATAAAAGTGTATAGTCTCTTTTTTCTTCGCATGCAATCAACTGGTATGCTCTTGCACAAGGAAATCATAGAGTGCACTCATATGTAGGAGTACAAAATCATATCCTTAGAAAAAGCCATAACATAGGAATATGCAGGCAGTACAGTACCTTTTTGATACCACTACTTTCTAAAATACCTGGTGTTTTTTAAATAAATATGTAGATTAAACAATTAAAAAGTTTATGATACAATTTTTTTTTTTAAATTTTATTTAAGTAGTGCCTTACCACCAAAAAATCTGTATTATTATCCTCCACCTGTATCCAAAGAAACGCACAAAAATTCACTGTTTATCAAAACACATTATAATCTTTCTTACAAACTGCAATTAACAATCGCCGAAAAAAGCGCTTAAAAATAATTTGAAAGTCACGGCGCGAAAGTCGACTATAGAATGGAGCGGGAATGGACGAGAAGAAAGCGTCGACCCGCAACTTCACAAGCTGGTGCTACGTCACGTCCATGTGCAAGAAGTCGCGACCTGGCAGGGATGGTGAGGAACGTCAGCAGTCAGCATAGTGTGTCCATCGCGATTCCAAAACCGGATATCCTTACAAATCAACAATGGAAGTGATAGGTGATCCACCGAAAGATAATGAATAAAAATTAAGCTACACTTTCGGATTTCGTTTGGGAGTATTCTTCTCGTCAATTGGTTGATTGGTATAATCTGGTTTTTTATTGGTGGCTTTAAGTAATAAAAGTCGCCAAATTATTTCCTTTATTAACGAGAAACTTTTCATTTACATCCTCAATAACCATATAGATTATGGTGTATGGTACCCATGAAATATGAAATTCATGTGACTAAAAAAATTTCGCGCAAGCAGTAATATTTCGTTTTTAAGAAGAAGCATTTCTGAAGATTTACTAAATCAGATGGTACATACCTTGGTATGGTGCATAGTTAGGGTTGCCCACAGGATAATTTTGACCCAGAGACTCAGTGGCATAGCTAGGGCCTCGCAGACCCCTCGGTGCTTGAACCGGGGGGCCGTTGAAATTTTGGGGCCCTAGCCGACGATTTTCGCATACAAAAGGAATTATGGGGGTTATTCCTGAATCACCCAACAAAATTTCGTATACGTCATGCCTTATCATTGTCCTTGTACACCCTATTATTTGATTGACAAGGATAGAATAACAAAAGTCGTATACGACATCGTTTCGTGTAATTCGAGAAATTTGACGCTACGCCACTGCGGAGACTCCGGGTTTGGAGTTTAATCTCCGAGCTCCGGGTTTTGGAGTACAATCTCTGGGTTGGAAGTCTCCTTTTTAATTATCTAAAAACTCCTGAACAAAGAAGATTTATGTGTCGATTCTATGAAAACTCCTACGCCTTTATTTTTATAATTGTTAACATATCATGAAGTATTTCCTAATACCTTGGGGGTAAACCCAGTTAATCCCGAAAAAGCGTGCTGGTAACTTTCTTGAAGCGTTGGTTTGATAATGATATAATGTCGTTGCATCAGAAATTGACCAATTTGCAAATTCATAATAAAAGCTAGAACATATTCCATTATTAAAGAATCTAAAAAATAATCCTACTTCAAATAAAATCTAAAAAAGACCTTTGCTAGAAACTAAAATTATGGAAATTCCATCTTAAGATCTTTCTATAAAAATCTATACCTTTTACAGTATGATTTCACACAAACGAAATCGGAATTTACACTAACGAAATCGGAATTCACACAAACGAAAACTCATTTCAAATTTATGAATTATGAAATCACACTGATGAATACAGATTTCACACAAACAAAAACTGAATTCACACAAATGAAAACAGAATTCACATTAATGAAAAATAATTTTTCACTGACGAATTTCAATTTGAAGCTAATGAAAACAGAAATTTCAATTTTGAAAATTAATTTCACATATCCATAAATGAATGCTGATTTGAAATATTTTTATAATTAAAACTATAATACAATATATGGTTAAATTTCAAGTAAATCTTCTTGTCGCATGGATGCACCGTAATATCTCTCAACATGATTTGTGTATCCCAGGAGATGTTGAGGCGAAATATCTTCAATTGCAAGATTAGCAATCTCTTCTAAAATACGGATTCGAAATTGTGATGTGGTAGGTGCTTGGTTATTAGGTCGAACATAATTTAAGACTTCCTGCATTCTGTCTTGTAGGTGTCGTTTGACCGATGATTTAAATGAGTTCCAAAGCAACTCGATGGGATTTAAAAGTTAAAAGGTAGGAGTAATGAGCAAAACGCACAATTTCCACATCTTCGTCTGGTATACGGACACTTCCAAGATTACTGTCCTGGTGCATTATCAATTATGAAAGTTGGATTTTGGATTCCTTCAGCCTCACAAATTCGAATTAAATTTCACAACCATAGGAACCACGTCTGTGCTCGAACGATAAGATACGTGTGGAAGTCATTGCACCGATGCACTGCTGATTACTTCCTTTACTGGTTGGAATTATAATTCTAGCTCTATAGCCAATTTTTGACCTACCTTCCTTTCTTCGTCAATACAGATTAAAATTGGTTTCGTCAATCCAAATTAAGGTACGACCATTTGTCCTGCTTTTAGACCGTCAGCTCACCACAGAAAATTTGGTGGTGATCGTACACAGTATGCCCTTTAGGGTATTGTACATTCGATATGTGCTGATCAATTATCCGTAGATTTTAAAAAATGACTCCAGTCATTTTCTTAGATAATGGATGAAATTTCAATCAAAATCATTCACTAGGAATGAATGGCATACTGGGTACGATTGTTCCAAACTGGATTATTGTTTAACAAATGCAAAAGTCGATATCAGCCCTTGTACCACACTGCCATCGCGTATGTCGATGGTTTTTCACTGGAATGTTTTCATAATGAACGTATTTGATTTCTAAAGAATACTGGCGTACGTTCAGCGCTTGCTCTAAGGGCATATATCGGCCCTCAGGTCCATTATCTAAGAAAATGACTGCAGTCATTTCTTTAAATCTACGGATAATTAATCAGGACATGAAGAATATGCAAGTCTCTAAAGTCCATACTGGATACGATCAGCACTAGATTTCCTACGGTGAGCTAACGGTCTATTTGCAAAATTCGGTCAACATAATATCTGACCTTTTCTTTATTTTGCTCCGAATTCATATTTTACAGAAATAGTTTAACATCCAGCCAGTTTTTCAATCCAAGAGGCTTCTATTATAGGAGTTTTCTTTGAAGAAGCATTGCCACCGGAAAAGTTTCATGTGAAATCTGTTTTCATTTATGTAAAATCATTTTTCGTTAAGATGACCAATCGACCAAGATATGATGGGTATAATTTTAAAATTCAACTTCTTTATTCATATGAATTTTGAAAAAAAAGGACTTTTTTAACTATTTTTCTGGGGATACATGAAAGGTCTCCAACAACGTACTGGAGAGTTTATCCGCCATTTTTTGAACACCCTGTATAACTATCAATAAGGTTTTACATATTCCAATCTTAGTCGTTGGGATTAAAAAACGTGCATTTCTAAAAAAAGGGTTAATATTCATACCGCTTGTGATATTACCCTTGAAAATATAACTGTATATAAAGTGTTTCATATTTATGTTGCAATATTTTCCAAGGTGACTCCTTGGAACAAATTATTAATAAAATTTCCTACAATAATTGAACCAGAAATGATTCGTACGGAAATTATTTCACCCTAAAAATGATATAAGGAATCTTATGCAATATGTTATTTAGTTGTACATTTCTGTTATCAACTATATATACTCCCCTATAACTAAATTTAATCAAATAATTCACAAACTAACTTAAGCTTAAGGTGAATTCATTAATTAATAATTTCAAAACCAACGCCAACGTGTTTTAATATAGTTAAATATTCGAAGGGAATACCTAATAACTAACTATTCAAATTAGTTTTTTGTATTAAAAACTAAGTCTATACGTCGTTTAGTTACAAAAAAATTATTTATTTTTACATATGCAAAAATTTAAGTTTTTTTGAATTTAGTAAAATGCGCTGTTTTTTAATAAAATCGGCTTTTGAATTCATTAACGCATCTTACCGAATTTGTAAAAGAAATATTTTATGCAGGGTGAATTTTTGACCAGAAATTATTTTTGTCTATACAGTGTGTTTTGTAGTTGGAGTGCAGGCTATTTTTGATGGAACACCCTGTATATTATTTTGTCCATCCGGAAGAATAGTGACACAACTCAAAAATTAAGAATTTCTTTAATATTCCTACAAAACAATATGAATATTACAAGCAAAATTCAATGAAAATTTTTACGAAATGTCAATATTAAATGTTTAAAATCGTTGCCCCGGAATATGATTTTTGAGTTGTGTCACTTTTCTTCCGGATGCGCGATTTGATATTTGCATTAACACTAATACATGGTGAGCTAAAATGATTGTGGTCAATTCAAATTTCCCGCCTAAAAATCTGGGGAATTTGTTTGCTTCAAGTTTATAGTAACACAAAATCATGTCAAAATTATAACAAAGTAACTAGACTACACAAAAGCAGAGGCATAGGTCGTATTTTTACCGTTGTGTCAAAACTTCGAATTGTTGTATTTAGATATTGGCACTTCTCTTTTATAAACATCAGTTTTTATTAAGACTAATTTGCGTAAATCTATATTTTGTGTTTGCATCTACCTCGAAAATAAAGGTCATAATTTTCAACATTTGACATTTGTCATAAAATTCGAGAGCTAATTCTACGTTTTTTATTTTCAAAAACACAAAACCATAATAAATAACTAAAATTTGTATATTTGTTTAGAATTCTTGATTTGTTGTGATCATTATATTCATTTTGAAAAAAATATTTGCTACGCCATTGGCTTACTAGGGGGTTTTCTTTTTAAATTTGTTGTTGTACCAACCTGCATATTTGGTTGCCTACATACCAAGCCACAATCATTTTAGCTCACCCTGTATAAAGAATACAGCAATATTTTTTGTTTTTTGAAAATTTTAGTACGCTTTTAATTTTTTATCGGACATTTTCTATAAAATTGAAACGTTTTCAAACAAAACTATAAGTTCATAGGAAATTTTTACTGCAATGGCATTTCTGACATTGGGAATTTTAACTATACCTTATACGTATAGATGGCGCTATAAATGGTTTGATATATAGGCAACCAAATATGCAGGTTTGTACATCTAGAAATTTATAAAGAAAACCACCTAGTAACCCAATGGCGTACCAAATATTTTTTTCCAAATGAATTTAATATACATAACAAATCAAGAATTCTAAACAAATATACAAATTTATGTTATTTATTAAGGTTTTGTGTTTCTGAAAATAAAAAAACGTAGAATTAGCTCTCGAATTTTACAACAAATGTCAAATGTTGAAAATATTACTAAATATACAATAGACAAATAGACTTATTATTTAAAGCTTCAGTAAAGCTAAAAAAACATGTACCAATGCGTTAAATCAAAAGAGGAAGCACCGAATATAAAAGTTATTTTGGATGATTTTTGACGTATAACCTCAAAATATTAATCATAAAATTTTAATTAGTAATGTATTTACATGTATAAATTTGTATTCAGTACAAAAAAATGGGGAATTTAATTATGTTTCTGTACATATTTTATCATTAAAAAGCTAAAATAACCTAAAATTCCTGTTACAACCTGTTTGGTTATTTTTCTAGTAACTTTTATAGTGTAAGTTGTCTTTCCCTGTCAGTCCTCCTAGTTAAAAAATAAAGTATCGTACTGATTTCCATGGGTAAATTTATCTATTTTTATGTAATTCATTTTTTTTTAAACTCAACACCCTCATAACTCCAAAACTAAAATGAATCGGATGTATGTTCATAGGACAGGACATTTCTTTCTCAATCTAGCAAGTTGGTCACAGAGCTAAAGAATCACCCTGTATATCTCTAAAGTAGTTTAACTTTAATTAGAATTTTTCCAGACTAACGAATTTTTAAAAAATTGATTGACGGTGACATTACCATTTAACAATTATATTTCCAAACAACCTACATAATACATATTTTCACGTTAACTTTGAGGCATGAAATAATTATCAATTAATACAAAAATTAAATTAATCAATTTATTAAGGACAGTCAAAATTATCTTAAAGTACAAAACAAATCATTCTTCGTTTTTCAACTTTTGTTTTTTTGAAAATTCTGATAAATCCCTTTTCATGGAGTAGGCGTCTTCCCCATCAGCGTAGTATTTTGGCTCGATTTCGACTGTTTCAAATTTTAGTGAATTCTTATATAAGTTTAAAGCAGCGCGATTGCTTTTACGAACATGAAGCGATACATATTTAGCGTCAAAGCATTCTACCATTGCTTCGGATGCTTGGTCCATTAATTTTTGTGCTAAACCTAACCTGCGATGAGATCTCTTCACAGCCAATGAAGTGATATGACCGTGTTTCATTTCCTCAGTGTCTTCTTCCATTTTAGCAAGAACGTATCCTACTATGTTACCCTTTTCATCTTCAGCAACGTAGCTAAGCTGCGGCCAGCTAAGTCCATGATAAAAATAATATTTCATTTGATAATTTTCAGGTAAGCAAAGCAAATTGCAATGCTGCATGTTCATGAGATCTTCGGGCTTTGCACAACGAATATTCATTTTGTACCGCTACTTATTCTCTTCTTGTACCTCTTCTTACAAATCGTTTACTTCGAGCCTCCCTTTCAACACTTTCTTCCGTCAATCCAGAACCAAAAAGTTCTTTCACAAATTTAAATCTTGACAAGAATAATTTCCAGACAATGTACCACCCTTAAAAAAAAATAATAAGTATAAAAAACAATGGAATTTGTTTGTTACCTATTCCAGCTAAAAAAAGCACAATAGTTAAGCAAGTTACTACATAAAATATTGCTAATAAAATATCTATCATTATATAAACATTTATTAAATACGCAGAGATAAATAACTGATAATTATTTGGCAGTGTAAACATATCACAACACTAGTGCGCCATTTTGATTTGCTGAAGAAGTGATTGGAAGTGATTTCAAAAATATACGATTTTTTTATAATGTTCATAATTAAATTATCGATTGTAATATAATTTTTAATTTAATTTTTACCTTTTTTGATGCCTTTAAGGTTAATACTGTTTATTTTTACCCAAAACTATAAACTCGTGCTTTTAACGCCATGACATTTTAGGGATTTTATTTTATTTAAGTTGCCATTTATTAATCAATAATAAATTTCATTATTGTTTAATTTGTTACTTTATTATTCGTAATTATATTAGAAAATACTTAAAGAATATAAGCATTATTTATTATTATTAGTTAAATATCCAAAGAATTTACAAATAAATAGGTTGTCAGCAGCTTAATATGTGAAGGTGTGCATTCAGTTGCATATATTAAATAGCCATGTTATACAGGGTGAGCTAAAATGATTGTGGTCAATTAAAATTTCCCTCCTAGAAATCTGGGGAATTTGTTTGTTTCAAGTTCATTGTAACACAAAAATCATGTTAAAATTAAAACAAAGTAACTAGACTGTACAGTTGGTCCCAGCTGGAAGTAGGACAAAAGTAATCACGATCTCGTATTCTTTGTCCTACTTCCAGCTGCGAGCTACTTTACAAAAGCAGAGGCGTAGGTCGAATTTTTACCGTTTTGTCAAAACTTCGGATTTTTGTATTTAGTTATAGTGCCTTCTGTTTCATAAACAACAATTTTGATCAAGACTAATTTGAGCAAATCTTTGTTTTGTGTTAGCATCTGCCTCAAAAATCAAAGTAATGATTTTCAACATTTGACATTTGTTATAAAATTCGAGTGCCTATTCTACGTTTTTATCTTCAGAAACACAAAACCTTAATAAATAATTTAAAATATATTTGTATATAATTTGTAGTTGTACCAACTTGCATATTTGGTTGCCTACATATCAAATCACAATCATTTTAGCTCACCGCTGTAAGAAAATATACAGCGTGTCTTATTATGCCGCCTACACACCAAGCGAACGAAGGCGAACGAACGTTAACAAGAGAAATAGTTCTCTTGGTATGTACCCTTCAGCAAAGGCGAACGAGAGCAACCGAATACGTTCGCTGTGCTCCAACAGAGTGTCGGTACATACATCAAAGGAAAATGAGCGAGCGAAGATTTTGGACCGAACGCGGAGTGCTCATTAACGAATGCTCATCCAACAACGGTGGCCGTGTTGCTAGCAACTTCGCCTTCTCTCGCTATCGTTCGAGCGAAGGATTTGGAACGAACGGGGTTGCGAATGCTAGCAGGAAACTTCGCCATCGCTCGCTATCGAACGAACGAGCGAGATTATCGGCCATTCCCTTCGCTAGCCTCTGTTCGCCGTCGTTCACTCTTTGTTTACTGTGTACGCGGCATTAGACCAGGAAAATCACACCGTATGGAGACGGTTTGTAGAAATATATGTTGTAAAGCCGGAAATCGTTTTGATCGTTTTATTTGACGTTAAATTAAAGCATTTCTTTTGTTTCTGGAAAACACAGTAATGAGTCCAGGGATACCCAAACTTAATGAGTGTGGTAATAAATAAAAAAACAACAAATACTTGTCAATAATCGTGAGTCAATACAAAGATAGAACTATTGAGTATAGTGAATTATTGAATTCATATTTGGGGTAACGTTTTTCGTCCTTTCTTCATATACGAACACATGGCCTGTATCCACCTTAGAGTGTCGTTGTTGACGTGCCTGTTCTGGAGGTATTATTATTAAAAGTAGTCGACATTATCACGCATGCGAGATGAGCCAATTGCCAAATGTCGAGATATGTTTATAAACTTGTCGCCAACACGTTTGGCAATACAGTAATTTCATTGATGCCAATAGAGAATATAATTATTATTGTCATCTTAAAACGACCTTTCAACCAAAATTGTGTACCTATTTTCCTTTTTGTTTGGGAATTATGAATGAGAAATAGAAAAACAGAACAAAATTTGTCCTCTAAAGGTACATTTATACATGAAACGTTTTTCTTAATCTCCTATTTGAAGAATGATTCATGGCTCCTTGTTCGCATCTTGCCCGGCATCATTTATTGCTCAACTTCAGTTTTGGAAGAATTTGAAATCGAGGAAAATAGTATACGGTGTAAAATCTATTATTATTCGCGCTTATTCAATTTTATTCTGGAACACCTCAACTTCGAGTAACAACCTTCACTTTTCGAGTAACAGCGGTAAAAATTAAAGGTTGAACTCAGATTTAACTTCTGAAAATTTTCAACTTTCAAAATTTTAATAAAAATCACAAATTAAAAAAAAAAACACAAAATTTTAAAATTAAAAAATTATTGCGATTACAAAAACATACTCAAAAAAGTACAAACAAAAAATATACATTACTACTATACTACAATTAATGTCTTTGAATATTAATTCGACCATTTTCGTTCATTTTTTTGTTTTAAAGCAGAAAATAATAAAAACCACAAATTTAAAAAATATACAAAATTTTAATAATAAAAAGATTACGATTAAAAAAACATAGTCAAAAAAGTAAAAACAAAAAATATACATATACAAAATAATATTACTATTACAATATAATTAATTTTTAATAATCGTCACAGTGTATTTTAAGTCGTCACCATCACAATAGTCTCTGATTACATCGTAGTGTTCACTTTGATACACGGATGGATATACCGCGGCTACATCATTTAACACTACAGGACACCTTGCCCTTATATAAAAATCTTTGTCGGACGTAGGGTTCGGCTTAGTTTCGATTACGTAATCGAAAGTGTTTTCACTCCCGGTCTCGATCTTCGAGACGCACCATTTGATGACGCCACATGAGCGATCGAAGGACCAGGAGTAGATGAAGAACTCTTCAAATACATGGAAGTACGAAATGAACATGCCACTCATGATCTTTCCAAGGACAACAAATTTCTCGGAAGCAAATTCTTGCTTTTTAGAAGTGCTGAAAAATTTGGGATGGAAGTCCTGGAAATGTCTTATACTGCTAGATAAGGTACCTTCCCACTCGCAGAAGAGGTGGCCTGACAATCGCACGGGACACTTCACGGTGCGAAACTTACATGATAATTCATGCGAAACAATTTCCTTACCAGGAAAAATAGTATCGCACCCTGAATCCTCGTTTCTGCAAGGAAATTGGAGCTTTGCGTGGATCTTCTCGAGGCGCCAAGATCTTGCACGCTTCGATAGCCGTCCTCTGCACGTGGGGCACCTGGGAAGTTTCTGGGAACAGTTGTGGCAACAACTATGTCCTATCTTGCACTGAAAAATTGGTGGGTGCATGTAACATCTGCACACGGGACACTCGAATTCAACAATCACGTCATCCACTTCAATGGTACTTTCCAAATCATAACTGAAAATAATAATAAAAATTAGTTTAAAGTAAAAAATATAGTGCATAAAATGATATAGAGTAGTATAGAGGAAATAAAGTAAACTCACCTCATGTTGGTTAAATGTAGAATAACTTGGATGAAATAAATTTTTTGGACTTGAAGGCTTCTTACTTCTGTAACAGGTGAGTTAAGAATGTTGGCAGTTGATAATTTTGTCAACTATTTAAGCACATTCAATATAAATTTAATTACCTTAAATTTCCAAAAAGGGGCTCAAGTTAATGGAACAGCTAACGCTCTGATTGGTCCAAAACTAATCTTAATTACTTCCATCTTCTCCCCCACCACTGATTAAAAGATCATTACTTGATTTTATACCTAGTCATAACATAAGTTAATGGAACAGTTAATACTACCTAATCTTAATTACATTCATCCTTTCCCCCACCACCAATTAAAAGACCATTACCTGATATTAATATTATACCTAGATACTAATTCTAGACGAAATTCCAACAAATTTTAATAATTTAAATTAAAACTTATAATTTATAATAGTATATTGTTTTATTAGGAGCTAAAGTGACACTTTTCAGTGGCGAGTTCGGAAAGTTTTGAAATTTTGCGAACGAGGTACTAAAAAGCACTTTAGCTCCGAATAAAACATGCTATTTTTTCTTCAAACGTCTATTTAAAATTAAAATAATTAATATTTTCACTTTACATGCTTGCTTGATTCAAATGATTTAAAAGATCAGGGTAGGCAGCGTAAACGTCAAAGGACGATCTTGTTCGATTATTTCCGATTTATTGGTGTGTACTTGACAATTCCATTAAATATGTTTACATTTTCTATGATAATGGTTGAAACAACATAACCTCATTTTGTCAGCAATTCATTTTGCAAACATGATTTCTATTTTTATTCACGATTTTGAAATATAAATTTAGAATTCTATTTTTTTATTAAAATAAGGTGTTTTTTTGCAAATCAAATTCAAATTATTTTGCTTAAATTCAACAGAATGAAAATTTTGAATTCAATTGATTTGACATTTGGTATAAATATTTGACACATTTGAGCGGCAGAAAAAGTTACTTTTTCTGCCGCTCACGGCCGGCAGATAAAGTACTTTAACAGCCTAGGCATTAAAATACGTGTTTAACCTTTTGTATTGAAGCAAATAATGACATGTTTTACTGACGTTTGAAGAAAAATAAATTTTATGATTTTATTCCTAAAAATATCGTGATATAACCGAAATTGTAGCAACAAGTTTTTCTCTCAACAATTGTAAACTAAAAATTTTAATAAAATTGATGACATTATTTTTTAATTATAAATGAACTCTGTTTTTGGATTTGATTAATGGCATGCCATGACATAAAAAATTATACAAATAATATGAATAAAAAATAGTCGATATACCGGGTGTCCCAAAATCAGTCTACGGGCCGTATCTCCGGTAGTTGTAGAGATAAAAAATTAAATCAAAAAAGCTTCTAATAGCACCAAGTTGGCACTCCAATTCCATCCTTAAATTGATTTTGGCCACCCTTAAGAACCCATCATCAGCTTTTTCTATCAATTGACACCCCCTTCTTTTGTAAACAGAAATTGGATCTCAACTTTATACTGAACACGACAGTATGTAATTTTTACTATTTTTAATACACACAATGTATTTCTTTTACTATTTATCTATGCACTTGGCTACTTTTCAAATTTTTAATAAAGAAGAGAACAAAAAATAAATAACATATTAATGTGGATTTAACAGTTTTCTGAGGATCCCTGAAGGGTCCCCAACTAAGCCCAACAACGTAACTTCGGCAACCCCGCGCCGATTTTTTAAATAACCACAAACCGAACAACTTTTATATGAATTATTTTTCTCAACAATACCTACTTTCAAATAAGTGGGCGCGGTGTTGCCAAATTTATTTATTAAAACTTTAAACTCTTGTAACTTCTAAACTATTTACTTTAGTAAAATAAAAAATATGCTCCATAAATTTCTCAAAGCAAGCTTTAATAATACGCAATAAAAGTGGGTGGTTGCTGTTTAAAAAAAGTTAAGTATTTGTCGCCTGACCTTCAACTTGCTGTTCAAGGTCATGGCAATATTTCTAAAAAGTGCGTCACCAAGATTCGTATAACTTTTATTTTAAACTTTTTTCTGTAAAATGCTTAATTTCCAAAATAAAGCAGCGTTGCCGAACTTTATGTATTGAAAATTTAAACCCTTGTAACTTTCAAACAATTTACTTTAGAAAAATAAAAAAATATGTTTCGTAAACCTCTGAAAGCAAACTATAATAATATGCAATAAAAATATATTGCACCCCTATTTGAAAAAAGTTAAGTGATTATCGCGTGACCTTCATCCGTTTAAGGTCATTGGCAGTATTTTCAGATAGTGCGTCACTAAGAATCGTAAAATGTTTATTTGAAGCATTTTTTCAAAAATGCTTGATTTCAAAAATAATAGGGTGTTGCAGAACTTTTATACACCCTGTGTATATGTACATTCAAAAAAGTTCTCAAATAAAATTCTTGAAATTTGGAACAAGAAAAAAGTTATAAAAAAATAGAATTTAAATTTCTAGTTTTTTTCCAGGATACGTTGATACTTAATAGGATTATTAATATAAATAATGATAATCTCAGAAGTAGTAGAAAATTTAAAATTCTTGGAAATGCAATTAAAATCTCTAACAAAGCAAGTTGCGGTAATTCATATCATTAGACCGGATTAATTTTATTGTTACCGATACATAACCATCATTCCCAAAAAGTAATTATTTATGATATTCCTTAATCCTGTTAAACAAAAATGATTTTTCATACAAATGATTTTTGTGAAATTTTAAATGCTATAACAGAAAAGTACCTACTTACGATTGAATGTTTTGTTTATTTGGTTTTGAAAAATTTAAGGTTTAAATAAATTTCCAAGAGGAAACATTTTTGTATTTTTTCCTTCATATTTTCAAAGAATACCACACAATAATTGGTCCTATTTTGATTTTAAAAGTATATGACCCCAGCAAATTAAATATTAAATTGGTTCAAAAAAATCGAATTACCGATTGGATTTTTTCAAATAACAATTCTGTAATATTTAACCAATTTTTTATTTAAAAATAACTTTAAAAATCTAAAACGCTTATTTTACCAATTAATACGTATATGCATGAATTTACTAAAATTTTGAAATCCACAAAAAAATTTGATAAAATTCAGAATCTTGCTCATAATTTTATCATCCAAATTCTTGAAGATTTTACTAATTTACTATTAACCATTCTGCTTTATTTTTAAGGAAAAAACAGTTTTTATTGATTTTCGAAAATGTACTTTTTGCTTTTCCATTAATATAAATAAAATCACTTTGAATTTAATTATTAACAAAAAGTTGGATCAAAAGAATACTTTATTTTTTAAACATTTATATTTAAAATCACTAATAACCAGGTATTGGCTACAGGTCCTGTTAGCCAATATCCTGGTTATTGGTTCATGTTTTTGGGACGATATCAGTTGTGGAATGTAAAATTACCTTGGGTTAACTTCGACATAGGCTATGATATCAACTTCACTTTCATGATTAATTATAAATTTATCTTCAGCATTATTAGGTTCTCTACGAAATTTGGCTTCCAGTTTAAAAAAGAAGGTACGATGTGGCTGACGTCTTTCTGGATGTCTTTCGCGATAAAGTACACTAGCAGCCATGGCATTCTTTCGACATTCACCGTAAATTAGCAACATGTCAACTTGTTCATCTCGCGAAAACATTTTTAAGATTTGATAATTAAAACTATCTAAACAAAAAAGTAATCTAATGTATTATACAACTCTTCACTAGATGTTTGGACGATTACTGATTTGTTTAAACTTTATCAAATTTTTGAATGTTTCTTATCAATTTTATTTGTTCAACAGAAACGGCTGATGCCACATGTTGATCAAAATTTATTTAATATTCACGAATAAAGCATTGACATTTTCTGAATATTACACATTTTGATAAGTTTAATAATAACATAAAAAGCAGTTAATTTACTTGAACAATTTTTGTGATTTTATCGTTGTTACCTGCATTCTTCTCATTTTATTAATCATTTTTTATTGATGAATATGAACGCTAAATGAACTAGTAAAATTATTTATTTCTTAAGTTGGCAAATAATAGCGATTAAGTATCTTTATTACAGGCACATGCAAAATAATACCCCTACATATGGGGTACCAAAATAATCGTTATAAAATCCTCTTTTTAAAAAGTCGACTGACCCGGCATCATTGCATTTAAAAAAAGTGAGATATTTGATAAAATCTTCATTAACTAAGTTTAAAAATTAATAGTTCAAAAACCACTTAAATTTTTTTTCAAATTACAATTTTATTTAGGTATTTGAATTATTTAGAATTAGTTTTGGTACTTTACACCGACTTCGAAAACCTTTTTTTTTTAAAAAAAAAATTTTTTTACAAAGAAAATAAACACTAATATCTCAAAAATACTTCTTTTTTAAAAGTATTTTAAGCCATGAATAAAAATATGGGATGTTACATTTAAAAAAACAAAGTTCATGGTGTTTCCGGTAAAACCGGAAGTGATTTCGAAAATAAAAAATGCACAAAAAATTTGTTTTTTTGAACCATAGAACATAGCCAAATTTCAAATTTTTTTATTCATAAGTAAAAAAGTTATCGAGGTGACCCGGTTTTCATTTCCACCCGGTATAGTTTAAATGACAAGTAGCTGCAAAATAGACTATACTATATGTCAAATTAAACAATTAAATGTCTGTTTATAATACTGGGGGTTACTCTTCTAGGTCTAGATGGTCCTTGACAAATCTGATTTTGATTTGGGTGATGATTTGGAATACTTGGATTATGATTTCCATAAAAATGTTGTTGATGATTTGAAAGAAAACTTGTTTGTTGATTTCTATACAAATGTGGTTGATGATTTGGATGAAACCTTGTTTGAAGATTTTCATGAGGACATGGATGATTCCAAACGGTTTGCAATAAAGATTTGAAATTTGGTGTGAAGATTAATACGTTTAAGATATAATTTCTCAATTTTTTTCAGATTTTTTGAAACCTCTGTTTTTTGAAAGCTTTCAAAAAATCTGAAAAAAATTGAGAAATTATATCTTAAACGTATTAGTCTTCACACCAAATTTCAAATTTTTATTACAAACCGTTTTCAAATAAATGACAAAAAACCTAGTTTTATTCACAATATTTAAAGGGCTGTAGCTCTCTTAGGAAGCGAAATCGGACACATGTTTATGGGAAGTTTTTTTCTTAAAATTAGTTGTAGAATCGCCTCCTAAAGTTTGGCCGCTTAATTTCTGGACACCCTGTATACTTAATATTACTTAATTTGTAGGTTCAATCACCTAGGAAATTAACTTTTTTACCAGTAAAAAACTTCTTTAGACAGTAAATTTCATTCTGAACAAAACTAATATGTTTCGGACTCCCTAACAAGTTACAGCAATTTTAAAATTGTAAAACTTTAATGACTTTTGTAGGACACCCTGTATAAATTTCATTTTATTTTGAATTTTATATTTAAAGCAATTGTGCTTTGGATTTTGTCTATACCTTTAAGCCAATCAAATTGATTGATTTTATCGAGATAAATTTAAAATGGACCACCTAGTGGTTCATTTAGTTTATAAAAACAGCCAATAATGTTAAAAAAATAATTTGACAAAGATAAAATTTAAGTCAAAATTTATTTTGCCCTAAAAATGATACTAAGAAAGCATAAATATACAGGGTATCCCAAAAAAATCATTAAATTTTCACAATTTTTAAATTGAAAGTCGTACCAATGTAAATATTATTATTAGGTAAAAATTTTATTGCCATAATGTCCCTTGTTTCAAGGAAATAATTATTTAGTGTTTTTAAATATTTTAAAATAGTATTATTTCCAGGAAATATCAAATTTTATTCTCTAATTTTATCTTTGAATATTAATTCGACCATTTTCGTTCATTTTTTTTGTTTTAAAGCAGAAAATAATAAAAACCACAAATTTAAAAAATATACAAAATTTTAATAATAAAAAGATTACGATTAAAAAAACATAGTCAAAAAAGTAGAAACAAAAAATATACATATACAAAATAATATTACTATTACAATACAATTAATTTTTAATAATAGTCACAGTGTATTTTAAGTGGTCACCATCACAATACTCTCTGATCATCTTGTAGTGTCCCATTAGACTTTCGGATGATTCTATCGCTTCTTCATCATTATACACTACAGGACATCTTGCCCTTAAATAAATTTGCTCCTTGGACGTAGGGTTTTTCTTAATTTCGATTGCGTAATCGAAAATGCTTTCACTACCGGTATCGATCTTTGAAACACACCATTTGACGACCTTACATGAGGTATCGAAGATCCAGGAGTAGATAAAACACTCTTCAAAAACATGAAAGTAAGAAACGAGGTAGCCGCCTTTAAAGATGTCTGCATTTTCCAGGAGAAAAAAATTATCGCAAACAAATTCTTGCTTTTCAGTAGTGTTGAAAAATTTGGGATGGAAGTCCTGGCAATGTCCTATACTGCTAGATATGGTTCCTTCCCAGTTGCACAAGTTAAAGCAGCCGAATCGCACGGGACACTTCAGGGTGCGAAACTTACATGATAATTCATGCGAAACAATTTCCTTACCAGGAAAAATAGTTTCGCACCCTGAATCCTCGTTTCTGCAAGGAAATTGGAGCTTTGCGTGGATCTTCTCGAGGCGCCAAGATCTTGCACGCTTCGATAGCCGTCCTCTGCACGTGGGGCAACTGGGAAGTTTCTGGGAACAGTTGTGGCAACAACTATGTCCTATCTTGCACTGAAAAATTGGAGGGTGCATGTAACATCTGCACACGGGACACTCGAATTCAACAATCACGTCATCCACTTTAATGGAGCTTTCCAAATCAGAACTGAAAATAATAATAAAAATTAGTTTAAAGTTGGGAAATTTCCTTGTCATGAAGCTAATGCTCCGAAAGAGGGCAGGCACACAACCATTATATCAGTAGAAAGCTTGTTAAAAATGCCATCGAATGATGTTAAAATATACAGGGTGTTCCATTTGAAAATTTCGTTTAATTGTTCAATTTGCGTTTCATAAGGCAGCTTGATAAAAAATTATCACAAACTTAAATTTGACATGACAGTTGAAGACTAGACGATGTTGAAAATTTTTTGAAAAAAATTCAACTCAAAATGTTCATCTGTTTTAGAGCTGTGATTTTTCAAAAATGGATCTTTTTTTGGCTTAAATGGCAAATATCAGCAAAACGAGTGGTGATAGACCCATAAAAACTTATACACAGTATAATTATTTTTTATAAGGAATCCAAAAATGTCATAATATACTGGGTGTTCCATTAAAAAAAATAACTTGGAATAGACACCCGGTATATTACTAAAATATTTTTAAAATGTGCACTTAAAGGTATTGTATATTCTAAGGAAAACCGCATGTCGATATCTTTTTTTTTCATTTTAGAGTAATGTTACTTCCTCGCAGCGTTGGGACACCCTGTATGTAAGTTTTTTTAAATTGTTATTTTACGCATTTTACTTTGCACACTTGTAGTACCTATTATGTAAAATAAAGGTATTTTATAAAAAAAGTTACTATTAATTATTAAACCTAAAAGAATTTTTGATTTTTATATTTTGGAAATATTTATTATAATACATATTATTATTATTTTCCAAATATTAATAATTTTTTATTATGAATAATAAATTGTTTTGAAATTGATTAGTTATCAATATTGTGTATAATATTGTATAAAACTGCAAACGTGGTCTTAAATGCAAAGATCCCCAATATATTTTGGATGCTCGATTTACAAAAGAGGCGGCGAAAGAAAAAAAGAAAAAATAACTCGTTTTCTTAAAAATATCTATTGAAAATAACAAATAGCATTTGAAATGTTATTTCTGAAAGTCGAGTGAAGTTTGGGGACCCAAGTTTTTGAATAAACGATTCATTTCGTTTGAATTTTTTGATAAGTAATGAAATTCATTACTTAATTTTTACATTCCGTGTGCGGACCAATCACAAAGCTGCAGTGTTGCCAACCCATTGGGTAATGAGCGATGAAATATGGGTAATTTCATTAATCACTCGACAACCTATTGGGTAATGAGCAATTGACAGCTAATTTTAACCACAGAAAAAAATGTACATAGAAGAAATCAAAAATCAAGAAATGTCAAAAATACGAAAAATAACCTCAATAAATTTGCATAAAAACGCCGTAAAATAAAAAAATGTCGTGCAAAAGGTAAAGTATTCTACTGGCGAGATTAATTTTAACAACAAAATTAAATTACTTTTTTTACCGTGTATTTTTTGAATTTCCTAAGTGATGTTATTCCTTGTCTGATTAATAAAGATTATTATATGTATTTATACAAGATGACAAGATCCTCTAACTTGTCATCTTAATTTGAGGTGATAAACCCGTTCTACTATTTCATTTTATTACAAGACACCCTGTATTTACATTTTTGGGGTGAAACCATTTGTTTTTTTTTGTGTAGTAAAACCATTAACCAAATAAATCTTATCCACAATTTTTCTGTTATAATATTAAATATATTTAAAAAAAATAGATATATTTTGTGATTATTTTATTGAAATAGATAAACACATACTCTTAAATCATAATTATGTAAAAAATAAGTCAAAATTGCCGCAGGCACCGTTTGTAAACAAATATCATAAACAAAACACGTGTTTCACGTTGACGGTCTCCGAATTTAAATTTATTACATTTCAAAACAAAAAATATTTTTTAAATATTTTTAAATATAATTGAATAAATATTACCTAATTTTTAATGATTTTATATAAATTTTACATGTATTATTTACATACACATTTCGAACCAAAATTTCCCCTCCTTAAATTAAAAAATATACTGCATAAAATGATAACTCACATAATTTCATAATTGTTTTACAAAATGTACCTAATTTCTAATTTTAGTAGCAGATAATATCATAATTGAATAAACAATATAAAATTTTCATAAAAATAATGTGATAAAGTATAGGAAATAAATTAAACTCACCTCATGTTGGTTAAATGTAGAATAACTTGGATGAAATAAATATTTTGGAGTAAGCAGCCTTCAATTCTTACTTCTCTAACAGATCAGTTGAGAATGTTAACAGTTGATAATTTTGTTAACTATTTAAGCACAGTCAATATAAATTTAATTACCTTAAATTTCCAAAAATGGGCTTAAGTTATTGAAGCAGCTAACGCTCTGATTGGTCCAAAACTAGTCTTAATTACATTCACCCTCTCCCCCACCACCAATTTAAAGATCATTACCTGATATTGAATTGGATACTAATTCTAGACGAAATTCCAAGAAATTTTAATAATTTAAATTAAAATTTGTAATTTACAAATAAATTTTATGGTTTTATTCATAAAAATTTCGTAATATACAGGGTGTCCAGAAATTAAGCGGCCAAACTTAAAGAGGCGATTCTACAACTAATTTTAAGAAAAAAAACTTCCTATAAACATGTGTCCGATTTCACTTCCTAAGGGAGCTACAACCCTTTAACTATTGTGACTAAAACTAGGTTTGAAACTAATACGATATCATTTCTCAATTTTTTTCAGATTTTTTGAAAGATCTGAAAAAAGAACTTTCAAAAAATCTGAAAAAAATTGAGAAATTATATCTTAAAGCGAATACCAACGAAGATTTGCGATTTGATTTTCTACAAAATACATCAAAGCCGAATTTTATATGCAAAACATCATTTTGTTCAAGCACCATAGCACATTAATTAATTAACCGATTGCATTCAAATTTTGCACACTTATTTACAAAGCTTCTTTCTCCATCTTGGCTTAATCATTATTTTAAAAAATTAATGTTTAATGGAGTTTTCAGCTTGATAAAAAGTGCATAAAAATGTCAATTTTCAATAATTAATTACAAAAAATGTATAAAATATTTTTTAAAATAAAGTAAGCGGAAATATAGATTAAATATTGCTCTTTCTGATGCAGAAAAAAAATTTAAAAAATATTGGTAAATAAAGGCTCTACGATGCACGAACATATCCTCAAAATATTGCTGAGACGTTGGCGGCGTCATTGCTCTTAATTCGTAAAATTTTTAATTAAAAATTGATAAAAAACGGGAAGATTCTTTTGAAAAAAAATGATTCGATATTATAATTTTTTTGGGTAAATCTACACTACACTTAAACTACAAGTCGAACGATTTTTAAAAATTAAAAATTAATTTTCTTGATTTATGTAGTCAACATCAAAATCCTTGCCTATAAATTTTTGTGTATCAACTGATTTTGATTCTCCTTGTTGTATTTTGAGTTTAAAATCATAGGAGTATAATTTTTCATGTGATAAATTAAAAAAATCAATTTTTTGTTGTAATTTCGATTTTTTGTAATTTTGAAATTTAACAGCTTTTAAAAAATAAAAAAAAAAACAGAAAAATATCACAATATAATTTACTCTTGTATTGCGAAAACAATAGCTTTTGGCTTTGAATGTGCTTTTAAAATATTAAAAAAAAGTGGTTCAAAATGGCGTTATTAATGTTTTATTTCGTTGATCGTTTATTTAGGAGTATTTTTAATGTATACAAAATCATTCATTAATGACCCCTATTAATGCATGATTTTTGTTTAATGAATGATTTTGGAGGTGCCCTCTGTTGATGACGTTTCTAACGAAATTTTCTACGAAGTATAGGACAATTGTGAATATAAAGTTAATTTAATTTGTTTTAACCTAATAAAAATTATAAATAAAATAAATACCTTTAATTTTAAATACACTTCCAATAATTGATACACCAATACATTTTATATTTATTTTATAAAAGTGAGGTTATGTACACATCAAGTCATCATTAATTGACCAAAGAACTCTCTGATAATAGACAACCCTGTTCGTTTAATTAGACTTCGGTTATGATCGATCGGGTTCGTATTTTTTAATTGTGAAATGCTACTATCGGATGATAAAAGATTTATTTTATTTTTGAAAACATCACAGGAAGAGGAGGCAACTTTTCTTTTTCAAATGGCAAAATATTTTTCTCGATTGAAAAAAATCATCAACAAAAATAATCTAAACCAATTATACCAATATGTATTTTTTTAATTTTTTTTTTAGTTTTGTTCTTTAATTTATTCTTAATACTTTTAAATTTATTTTCATAAGCCGCATACACGTTTTTTAATATACTATTTTGTACTCGGGATTTTTCAAAATTTAAAAAAAAAAATAAAAAATGTATCACAAACATACTGCTTTTCTAAAATAGTCTTAACTATGAACAAAAAATTAGTTATTACATTTAAAAAAATAAAGTTGATGTCACTTCCGGTTATATTGAAAAACTTTTTAGTGCCTAAAATTTGTTTTCTTGAACCATACAACATAGTCAAATTTCAAAATTTGCTTTCCACTCAGTATAAAAAACGGTAGTATAGCCTGGATATCGGCCCAAGTTTAAACTCAAACGCTTAATTTACAGACTACCCACTTAATTTTGGAACACCCTGTATAGAGGCTGTAATGGAATGAATAATATTATCCCACTACTTAGGAATAAAAATCGTAACACATTAGATTAATATAAATTCATTTATTTTTCTTCGTGAATATATAAATTATTTAAATCTTTATTAAATATATAATAAAATGCATTTCAATAAAATTAATTTTTACAATATTTTATAAAGTAGGTATTTTTATGTACAAACTTATTAAGAAAGATAATTAAAATTTAATTATAATCAATACAATTTTTCTACAGACATTGAGAACATTATATTAGTGCCCTAATAACATTTATGCTATACCACTTAGCACATAAACATCCATGGTACCATTAACGGAATAAAATGTTTTTTTATAAACGTCTGACTTAGGTTTAAAAATAAAATTACAATAAATACATATCATAAATGCAATGTTATCGGGCAACTATTTTACAGACAAGTTTTTTATAAAAAACATTTACTTTTTATATTTTGGACCGTAAGCATGTTATTAAAGATTGAGCGAAATGGATATTTTCGGAAACAGCTATTTATTTACTTAATATTCCAGGAACTACCCTAGTAAATATACATTAAATTAAGGTTGAGCCGCTTGAATTAAGCATAGTTTCAAGTCTCGAGCTAGATGAGAAATGTCCACAACTGAATCGACCATAGCCTGTACAGCAGTAACACTGGGAAACTGCAGTGCAGCTTGTTTAGTTTTGCTTACACTTGTGGCTAAAGCTTCGCTTAATGCATTAGCACAATTTAAAGCTCTAACTTTTACTTCTGGTTTCGAAACATTTCTATGGACCGTGTCACCAATATGAACCAGCTTATGAGCACTTAATACTACAAACTTGCCATGAGCTAAAAAAACTTTAGGTGGTTGATTATGCTCCACAGTTTGTAAAAACGCATCAATTGCTTGAGTAAGGTTATTGTGATGGGTAGTTACTTGTGCTGCATAGAATATAAGGACTTGTTTATCATCAGGATCTATTGGTTTAGTGTTTTCAACTGCTGCTTCATCAGCATTTTTAACCATACAATCAAAATTTTTTTGTAGTTCTTTTGGTAGCGAGTTTCTTATTTCTGAATTACTTTTGGCAACAGCTTCCTTTGATTCTAAATTAACATAATCATAATCTTCACACTCCGTTATATTCGGTTGGGAAGAATCCCTTTTAAACAGCAAAGTACTATTTCCCTGTATACACGATGCAGCTTGACGAATATCTTCGGTTAATGCACGCGCGCAGGCAACGATTTGTTCCAGATCATCAGGTTTGTACGGTTTGTCTTCATCATCGGATCTACTAAGGATTTCAGGAGACCAATTTATTTGATGCAGCCTTTCAGTGGCTTCATTAATTAATCTATCAGCATTTTTTAATGCTATTACCATGGTTACTAGTTTGGAAGCCAAATTCTTATCTGTTGCTCTCGTTGCATTTCCTAAAGCCCCCTCACAAAATTCAGAGAAATCATGTAAAGAGGTTTTAAGTCTTATTACAGATAGTTTAATCTCCATGATGTTAGTCTCCAATTTTTGACTGGTTCGCCAGTTTGGCATAACAAACCCCAAAAGTTTAGATATTACAGTGGTTGTTTCTGTTTGTAACCGCTCTAATGTATCTAGAGCTGAAGTTAATTCTAAAGGAAGTTCTTTTATGTGATTTACTGAAGGAGGGACGTCATAAATTTGTTGTTGGTATGAGTTTAAAACCAATTGAGGACCTTTATTATGAGGCCTGGGAACATCGTAATCTGGCATGTTGATTAAACTGCTTCTGTTGGAGGAACTAAGGGATTCACCGGTTAGGGAAAGTGAGCTGGCAGAACTCGAAGGTGTTAACATATTTTGGGAATGCAAAAGTGGTTTGGGAACGTCGTAACTATCTTGTGAGTCTTTACTTAAAGGTGACGTGCAAGAAAATGCTGGAGAACATCTAGGACAATTCGTTCGGCCGTCGTAGTGCACAGGAATAGCTCGAGGAGGTATATCGTAGTAGTCCGACGTTTGACTTGATTGGCTTGGACTTAAGCTTTCTACAGGAATTGGCGAGCAGCGCATTGGTGGCATATCATATAAGTAGACATCGTTGAATTTACGTGGAGTCAGAACCTGCAAAAAAAGATTATTAATATGTATTCCTTTTAGACTATCACAAAATGAAATTATATTACAAATGAAAAATCACCAGCCAGCAGTTTCTGGATTTTTGTCACCAAGAAATCTATTGTTTTCTTGAATTTTATTTTTGTATCCTGTACATTATTTGTTTTTACTTTTGTATTTGTTGTTTAATCATAAAGTCAGACAATCTATATTTAAAGTTACGAAAAATTGATTTGTTTTTAATGAATAATCCAAAACTTCCATTATATACATTTCAAAAAAAGACTAATCTTTACTACTCCACCATGTAATATATGCAGACGATGTATTATAAATTATAATTTACAATATGTCGGACAACATTTAACAGTGCGTAAAGGGCATAAGAACAATGAAAAACTAGAATATTAGTCATGTTTCAGAACCTTTCCTAATAATTCAAATCTCAAATTTGGCACAAATGTAATAATACTTATTTTCATTTTTTTGTAGAAACTAGTATATTGATTACCTTTACATATTTTTTTAGTAAAGTTACGAAGTTGTTCCTTTGAAAATCTTCCAATTTTCATTATTTTATGTAGAAATACTTATTACATAAGAATTTATAAAAATAAACTGTTCTTCATTAACTGGAAAATGTGAATTTGTTTCAATTTTTACTTAAACACCTCTCACGTTATATAAAATTATATTTATATCAGAAAATTTTGAACAATAAATAAAACCTTATTGTAAAAAATATTTGTTCCCAATACTTTGAAGAGTATTTACACAGGACTTTTTCATAATTTTCGATTCAAGAGACCTGTTTATATGCTTAGAAACTAAAAAATAGGGTCATAAAAGAAATTTTAGTTTTGGCATGTCTTAACAAAAACAGTTTATTTTGGGATAGATTTACGAATTTGTGTAAATAACGCCATTATTTAAAAATAAAAAAAATATTTTTTATAGAAGTTAGAAAATGTCAACAGATAAAACGCCAAAAAATAATAGATCCATAATTACAGGGTGTTCCATTCGTGATGGATCTAACTACGGGGTTAGAGTGTAGATAAAATTTCTTGTCAAAAAAAACACGAAAAAATGGAGGTCTATCATTTTTAGTTTGAATGCTTAATAAACACCTCGTTTTAGGTCGAATCAAAATACAATGAACAATGTCATAGATGATGACCTTTATTTACAAAAATACAATTCTTTTAGATTTTCGGCTATTTCTTGACATAAAGATTAAATGGATGATTTCTATTCTTCCAATATTAACTTGATAAATCATGGAAAAATTTTTGTATTTTTTTTCTTCACTAAGATATCAAAACATTGTCAAATTCAACAACTGAAACCTGTTTTTACGATTTCTAAACTTAATGATTTTTTTTGTTATATTTTTTGCTGTTGACAATTTTTTAAATTGTCATTACTGTAATCAAAATGAGTGAAAATCATAGAGTAATTACCTCTATTCCTAAATGACATTTCATTACACAACTATTTTTTATGTATCCAAGGAGACCAGATATTACAACACGATTTTATGTACATTCCCGGACGCAAATAGTTTTGACAGAAAAATATAAACGATAAATGACAGTCTCAAAACTTTAAAGATTATAGGTTAAAATTAAAGTTTTTTGAGAAATAAAATAAGTTTTCTTAGTTTAGCGAGATGCGGTCAACGAAAAGTATTGTAACTAACTCGTGAGGTAATGGGCGATTAAAAACCTCTACAGCATTAACGCATTAATCGCCCTTATTACCTCACTTGATGGTTAAATAACTATTAATAGTTTGACGAAATTGTTTTATTCCATTCTTTTCATATCACGTTAGTTAGTAATTTATTGTACGAAATATTAGCCTGAATATTGGGAGAAGTTCGATCCAATTCTTTACGTCTGGTTTTTAATTTATTATTAATTACCCTATTAACTTCAGAAATGTGGTTTTTATGATACTATACAAATTCCAAAGTTTTCAAAATTTTATCTTTACTTGTTGTAAAGTTATAACTATAGTTCCAGACTTTTGCCAGATCAGGATTAAGTATTTGACAATGAGATTTAGAAAATATATACATTTTAATCTTATTTAGTGCTAATCAGCGATTTTGAAAATTTATCATGAGGTTTTACATCCAACCGAGTATCTAATGAACTACACCTTTTCCAGTTATATTTCAGAAAAGATCAATTTAATTTCAGAAATTCAGAAACGTGAATTGTATTTCAGAAAGTAATAATTGTATTTCAGAAAAACCAATTTCATTTCAAAAAGTATCATTTGTATTTCAGATAGGTAATTCAGTTTAATTTAAGAATCATGAATTAAATTTCAGAAAGAATCAATTGCATTTCAGGAAGCTCATGTCTGTTGTGGTTCACGTGCCAAAAACTCTTAGCCTCCTCAATTTCTATAAGTTTTCTGAAATCCTCAATAATTGTAATTCAGAAAAGATCAATTGTATTTCAGAAAAAATAATTGAATTTTAGAAAAGACCTTTTGTACAATATTGAGGAAGCCAAGAGTTTTTGGCAGATTATTTCAATTGGGTTTAACATTGGTGAATAAGGACCTAAGCCTGGTGTTACCGATGTAATGTTAAATTTCTAAAGAACATTTTTGATGAACTGTGTGTGCTGTTGTAGTTCACAATTACCCAAAAACTCTTGACTTCCTTATTTTTTTTTATTATTGGTCCTTTCTGAAATGTAATTGATCTTTTCTGAAATACAATTGACTATTTTGAAATACAATGGATACTTTCTGAAATTGAATTGAATATTCTGAAATGCAATTGATGCTTTCTGAAATACAATTGACTATTTTGAAATCGAATTGATCTTGTCTGAAATACACTTGGAAAAAGTTTAGTTTAGAAAATTTATTACCTTTTGGATTTAAACATTTTATGTTCAATTAGAAATGCATATATAAATTTTGGTATTCATTGATTTAAGCAATGCAATGTTTCATAAAAAAAATATAGGGTAGTAAATAATCATTTTAACTACAAAAAAACACCCCTTATAAAATTTTTACAAAAACAAACACTAAAAATGTTGTAACGTTTTTTCTATGGCATATCAACATATTGAAAATTAGTATGCATCTAATTCATTTGTTATTTAATATTATTTTAAGTGTTTAATTTTATAACATTTCTGAAATAAAATACGAAAATACTTTTGAGATCTTCCATTAAGAACGTAAAAAGTTGAGGTTGAAGCAATTATCTAATAATTTATGGATAATGTGGAAAGAATTAATCAATAAATATTACCTTTCGAATCTTTTGTAGAATTTGTAAATATATTTGATGCAATATTGATTTGAAACACCACTAACCGAGTGCAACAACAGTCGTACTGAAGTGCCGGCACTGACAGAACGGCGCAACAAGAATATGCCCGAATCGATAAACCATAGGCGTAGCTGTAATTAGGGTGCAGTATGATTCGTCAACAATAAATACACCCCACATTTTATTTTAATTACACTCTAACAAAATTTATATTCCATAATTTTTTTAAAAATCATAATTAATTGCCAAATTCATTAATCCAAAATTACATAACCTATATCTAGATTTTAAGCCATGACTAAAGTCAGTCCCAAGAAGATAACAACAGTATCTTTTAGGCACAAGAGGAATCTGAAGAATCTAAGTAAGACCTTGGTAGTAAGGAAGTGTCAAATAAAGTAATGTATTTGGGGGGCATTCTAGACACAAACTTGGATATTAACCAGATTATCAGGAAGTTGGAGACTACCCCTACAGTCAGATAAAGCTTTAAACAAATCTTGGGATTTTGCTTCACATTGTCTCTACAGAACATAGAGAAAAAATGCTGACCAAGGTACAAGGACTTGCCTGTCCTTGGAATAACACAAGATATAAAAACTACGCCAACACCCAACAAATATGAACACTTCTCTGGGTCTACCTTTATTATAGAAGTAATTAGTAATAGAAAATGAAAAATGATGAAGGGTAAGACATCAGAATCCAGAAGGAACATGGCTGCTAGAACTTCACATAAGTCCTTCTAGGTAATTATAAAAGATTATGAAGCATTGAATTAACATATTCAGGATATCCTTCATGGGTACGAAAAGAGACCAATTTAGCTTCCCTTATCTATTTTTCAAACATTTTTTAGAAACTTCATTTTAACAATGGCAACAAGCTACACCTTTTCCAATTGTATTTCAGATAAGTCAATTGTATTTCAGAAAGGATCAATTGCATGTCAGAAAGCATGAACTGTATTTCAGAAAAATCAAATCTAAAAATTGAGGAAACGGAGAGTTTTAGGCGGTGATTGTGCACGTGACTACAATATATCTATACATACAATTTATCAAAAATGTGCTTTGACAATTTAACATTACATCAGTAACAATATATTACACTTAGATCCTATTTCACCAATATTTAACACAATTGAAATAATCTGTTATATATTTAAAGCAGTATTGTTAAAAGACAACTTTTGATTTCTCCGGTTATAGCTCCTGGTATCAAGGAGGAAATGTTGGTTTACTTAGAAACAAATTTTGATAAAGCAAAAAAATACATTTGTTGGTAGAGATTGTGCTCGTGCAGCACAACTCGCTACAATCGATCATGCAGCTGCTTTAGTAATGGAAACATGACTGTGGCTAAAATATTGATATTTCTGAAATAAAATTGATGCTTTCTGAAATAAAATTACTTTTCTGAATTATAATTGATGATTTGTTAAATTGAATTGATCTTTTTGGAAATACAACAGTAAAAGGTATAGGCTGGAATCCAGAAATTTTAACAGATACAGATTTGCACAAAAAGATACCTAAAACGATGCTAAAATAATCCAGGTGAAAATCATGACAAACAGTTCTGAAGCAGACCTTGTAACAGTTAATCAGATAAACTGCCGTCTTTGAAAGGATGAGCTTACAATATCCACGAAACTAATCATATGAATCTTTTGTTCTCAATTGCACTTAAAAAAAATTGAAAAATCGTTTGGAGATAAAAGGTACAATAAGTCAATACGGTTGCCTTGATTTCGGAGCTACCTTGCTGATGGGCCAACGGGATGGACATACTAGATATCAATTGGATTTCGGATAAAATATATGTATTATAATATATATATATATGTTACTGTAAAAGCCCGAAAACCGGTAAATCCTAGCATTTACCACAGTGAAGTGGTAAAATCCCGAAAAAATACTTTGAACGCTTCAACATTATCAAAACCAACAAGGTTGACTGTTATGGCATTTTGAGTTACAGAGTAAGTTGGCTGATTTGCACAAACCCTTCTTCGTAGTACACTTCTTTGTACAGTTGCATTTTTGAACCCTTGTCCACCAACTAAAGAAAGATTATTTACCACTTGACGTAAACTTATTTCTTCCTTTCCGACTTCTTCAAATTTATAAAAAAAATTTTGCACAAGGTAAATTGGTTTCTTGTGTACAATCCATTTAGTTTCCCCAACTTAGTAGAAAAGTCTAAAAAATAGGCTAGTACTGACACGCGAAAGGCGTCACTAGCATAAGAACAAGTCGAGTCCTCCAGATGTGCACATTGCACATTTATTTCTTACTTCGGACTTTTACCAACAGATCATGGTAATTGTCAACATTTACTAAAGTGACTTGGTAAAAGCTCGAAATGGAAGCGTTCAAAGTATTTTTTCGGGCTTTTACCACTTCACTGTGGTAAATGCTAGGATTTACCGGTTTTTTGGGCTTTTACAGTAACAAACATAATAAATTATGAAATACCAACATTTCAATCATATTCATCCTGGTTCATGTGTAAACTAAAAATATAAGAATTTTAAAGTATTTAAAGTTAAAAAATCTAAGAAATCTTCTGGATATTCATGTTAGAATTTATCTTTTATATTTTGTTTGTAAAACTTGTTGTTGGTGCACAAGAAAAGTTGTAGAATTGGTATAAAATCTAGGCGTTACTATTTTTTGATTTTACATCGGATAAGAATTTGATTTTAAAAGTTTCAGACAATATTCTTCAAAGAAATTACCACTTTTTTGGGGTTTCATGCAAGAGGAACGTATAAGTCAATTTTACAGCATCAACAAAAAAATGTTGATATTTATTATTTAACAAAACGATTTTAGTTCATAATGCCGGTTTTCCAGCAAACGGACAAAGTGGAAACAAAACGGAAACTCGTGTCGAAAAATACAAAACTGCGACATTTTACAAATATTTCGGAGATGTTTTGCGACTGTTTCTGTTATGTTTTTCGTTTCCCACTCGGAAGCAATAACTTCAAAAGATTTCGATCTGTTTCTAAACTCTTCATTCTGCTTTGTTGAAACATCAAGTTGGTGTTTTGTTGATTTGTGTTCTCTTGATTGGAAGTAAATAAATAAAACAGTTTTGGCAAAACTCGTAAGAAATTGAATAAAAAATGATGAACGTTATGAATTTTATAACCCCAGAACCCATAAACCTTTTTTTATACAGACCGTTGTACCAACCAACCAAAAACAAGGAATACGAAATTTTCCTCCCTAAACATCATTTTAGGTTTTCGACATCAACTCAATTGAAAATGACTGGAAACAAAAACAGAACTGGGACAATATTCTCTCCACTCAATGGAAATAGAGTCCAAATTCATAATTCATACATACAGAGGGGTGCACAAAAACGGCCAAAGATAAAGCTTCGTTATTTCTTATCCGATTTTAATAAGTGATATGTCCAATTAAATGGTTTGAAGAATACTACTATCAGATAATAAGAGATTAATATTATTTTTGAAAACATCAGAGGAGGAGGAAGCAACTTTTCTTTTTCAAATGGCAACATATTTTTTTTGATTGAAAAAATCATTAACAAAAATAATCTAAACCAATTGTACCTATATATTTTTAATTAATTTTTTTTTCTTATTTTTTTAAAAATTTTTTATTACTATTAGTTTTTTTTAATTTAATTCAATTGTTTTTTTTTAAGTTTTAAAAAAAATAAAAGCTGAAAACTGAAAACTTAAAAACAAAAAAACAAAAAAACAAAAAAACAAAAAAACAAAAAAAAACAATTGAATTAAATTTAAAAAAAATTAATTTAAAAAAAAATATTGGTATAATTGGTCTAGATTATTTTTGTTAATGATTTTTTTCAATCGAAAAAAATATGTTGCCATTTGAAAAAGGAAAGTTGCCTCCTCCTTCTCTGATGTTTTCAAAAATAAAATTAATCTTTTATTATCTGATAGTAGTATTCTTCAAACCATTTAATTTGACATATCACTTATTAAAATCTGATAAGAAATAACGAAGCTACATCGTTGGCCGTTTTTGTGCACACCTCTATATTTGGATAAATTGTCCAGTTTCCACTCCTAAATTTTTATTTTTCGGATTTTTTTTGTTTGCTTTTTAATGATTTTATACCCAAAAAAGTCGAAAACTCTATTTCTAAATAAAAAGCAAAGGAAAAGTAAGTCTTAAATTCAATTAAATTATTTTTATTATCATAATTTCTAAACTTTTTAGAGCAGTAAAAATATAATATATACCTAAGGGGCATTAACCTTCATTTATCAACGTAATAATGTAAATCATGAAAATTAAAAACGTCCTTTAATTATAAGTAACTTGTTTAAAATTTAATAATGCTATAAAATACCATAAAATATCGTATATTTACTCGAAGCACTAAATCTAAAATTACCCCAAAAGCGATAAAAATATGATTAAATAAATTACATCCTCTTCAAGTTATACATTCCTAGTAAGAAAGCCTCGTAAAATCTAGATTATTTAAATATTTCCCGTAAACGATGACCTTGCCCTAATTGGAAGATTACTTTTTATTTCACCTCAAGAGTCCTTGACTTCAGATCTTGCTAAGAAGAACCAATTATAATAACCATCTGGAACTAACAAGTAAATTCTTTGGATTTCCAACGCCCAGTCATGAGTATCTTAACAATTCGATGGATATGACTTAATCTATTTTGCAATATTGTTATTGAGTGAGAACAATGAGAACTGATAACTCAATTTAAGATAAAGCATGATTGTTAAGAATGATTTCTTTATCAATATTAAAAACAGTTAAAATGCATTCATTGCAAAAACACGATTAAAGTCCCTTATTGCGACTTATGGTTGCGGTTCGATAATTTTTTATTAATAAGGGTATTCACTGTAATCAGTGAGAGATTTAAAATTTCAGGCCCGAGGCATCAACGTCAGGTTATTATGGACCGCTAAAATTAAAAAAAATTACACGTACAACATCATACTAAATAAAATTATGTATTATGTAAGATGTGGCATTTTTTGTAAGTAATTATACAAAAATTATAATTAATACACTTCCTTATTGATAATGAATAGAAGTTTACGATGATTTGTTAAAATGTTTAATACAAAATATAGAAGTGATAACTTAATTTACAACATTATCGTTTGAATTTACACAACAGTTGGTGCATCAACTCGTACACTGTCAACGTATTTGCACAACACCATCTTTTGCGCAAATTGTTTGATAGTGTATGGGCCCTTTTACGATGAGCTACGATTTCAAGCTTTTGATTAGATGGGAAAGGTGGTCATTCAAAATTAGATGATCTTTGATCTTTGCAGATGAAACACACTATTTATACAGGGCGTTTCAGAATTTACTCAACGATTAAAGCGCGACATTTGGACCAACGGCGCAGCATGAATAAATTTCGTTTTGAGTCCCTATATCGATCAAGTTTATTAAAAACTTTACAGTTCCTATCTGATTAAAACGCAACGCATCTGAATCCCCTAAGATAAAAAAAAAACTTACATTAGTCATGTCATCATGTGTGGTTAAACCATTTTTAGTGAAAGTTAGTTTAATATGTGTGGTTGTGTTTTATCTTTTTTTTGTAGGGCCCATGAGAACGTGATATATTTTATTACCTCAGCATTTTAGACAGAAATTGCGAACAACGATATCGCGTTCAGGGACATTTAAGTGCCGGTGTTGATCTTAACATGCTAAAAATAGTTGTAATATAAAACATTAAAAAATAAGTTTCTAATACCAATATAAATAAATACATTCCATATTATTTATTACATAAAAAAATAATACAATAAAATAAGATAAAAATTTGGAATTTTAAAGACTTTAGGAACTACAAGAAAAAAATATAAAAAAAATTGCTTGCTCTGATATGATGGTTCCATAATTTTATCCAGGGAGATATGTTTTATCTCACCAATAACTTAAACAGTTATTAACAGTAACAAGTAGCCCAATTTAATTTTCTGCCTCTAATTTTGCATCTCATCTGGCTTTTCTTTTAAAGATAATATAATTAGGAATTTTTGGATTTCCCTGTATAATAATAAAATTATAATAAATAAAAAAATTATATGTAAGTGTGGACCATCCCCATAGAGGATAAAGATTTATAGAAAAATGCCTTTTTGAAAAATTATTGGAGTAAATATTTATAATGTTGTACGTTGGTAAACTGAATGTGGCTATCCAATGATTTTATTATCAACAGGTAGGTAAGCAATTTTCTATAATTATAGTATTGATTCAGACATTTTAATACTGATTGCGTGATGAAGAGAAGAATAAGTTTGTATTCAAATAAACCCTTTTAAAATAAGCAAGAATAAAATGACTCGAAACTGGTTTTGTTTAGAATGAAACATGGCATTGTTTTTTTAGTTTTTAATGTATAAATAATTATTACCCTATGCCTACAAGTCTAGTAAGTAAATTTACATTTTCTTCATTCTTCCAAAAAATTTGGATGGAATTTCATATTCATACTTCATTGTTGACTTGATAATGAAATAGCTAGCCGGGAATCGATACCAACAGAACATAAAGCGTATCCATGACAACGCAACAGTCTGCATCCTAAAGGGACATAATCCGGATACCATCCTGTTTCATCGTCACTTTTCAGTTCTTTTAAATAGTTCAAGTGGGTTCTTTTAAGTAATAAAACACGTTGCAGATATTATAAATATTAATATTTTAAATTAAACTGTCATCATTGCGATGAGTAAGATATGAATTTATATTTTTATAACCTCATTCAAATGTAGGTTTAGTTCTATTTTTAAAATATAACTTTATATTTGTTTAAGAACTATCATAATCTCTTATAAATATACAGGGTGAATTTTTAGTGCGAAAGCGGTTGATACATAATCTTTTATTTTAGAAAATAGGAAAAAAAATTTCTATACAGGGTGTTTCGTAGTTGGAACGAAAGCTATTCTACATTTATTTTAAATGCTACACCCTGTATATTTTTTTAATATTCACATTAACACTAAGTTAAAGAATAAAATTATATTATTTTGAAAATTTTATAACGCCCTTGATGATATCGTACTCATATTGGTTTTGAAATATTTTTGGTAAATTTATTTTTTTGTATTTTATCATAGATGGTAACTGCGATGTTGACGTGATTTATGAAATACCGAGAGGCCGATTTCAATTTTTTTTAATGGAACACCCCGTACTTTTGGACATAATATTGTTCCTTTTAAGTAGTCCTTAGTTTTTGTAATATAACTTTGCCGATTTTTTGTCATTTCATTTTTTAAATGTTTTTAGTTTTTCTAAGAAAAGTATTTGCATTTAATAACGGGTTCTTTTTTAATTTTTTTTTTTACAAATTTATGACCAAGTGGTTTTTTACATTGTAATAAATTTTTAACTTTTTTCTTAGAAAAACTAAATATGTACATTTAAAAAATTAAATATCAAAAAATCGGTAAAATTAATACAAAAATTATATTAATAAAAGTTAAGGATCACCACATGAGGAAAAATATTTTGTCAAAAAGTACAGTTTTCCATAAAAAAAATTAAAATACGGCACTCTCGAGTTTTCACAATTCACGCTTCCATAGTAATTATCATCTATTCTAAAATTCAAATACAAAATGTACTTACCAAAAATACCTCAAAATATGTATTACAAAATGACATAATCTTTTTAAGTTTTCATAATAACCACAATATTATTGTTTTTTTTTTTTAATTTCTACAAGTGATAAATTTTGTAGAAAAATTTACGGGTGCACAAAAATTTTCAAACAAAATATCGTTGTATTCTTTAATACAAATTTTAAAAATTATACAGGATGTTGGATTTAAAAAAGGTGGAATAGTTTTCGATCCAAATACAAACACCATGTAAAGACAACACTGTAATTTTACAATTTTAGTTTTTTCTTATCTTGTAAAATACGTTTGATACAAAAAACTCAACCTGTATAAATAACAATATTTTCATTCAAAAAGGTGAGTAAAACTTTAATCCAACTTTATAAACCCTAATTAAAAAGTTGCTATTCATTTCTAGTTAATTTAAAACGAATGTAATTACGATATTACTTTAAAATATCGTGTACATCCTGGAAACTTTTATCCTTTGAGAATTTCCCTTTTGTCTTCACTTGATTAAACATCAATCCAAAGCAGCACAGTCACTATTATTTATGAAAACATTTTTCTTTCAACTGCTTTAGCAATTAAACGACAATTAATCGTTCATAAATTATTTAACAAAATTAATAGTTGAAACACACTTAATGAAATGATTAAAAAGTTTACTGAACGACTACTCATTTTCTTTAATTTTATTGTAATTATTTATCATTTCATCAAAAATTAACGTTTAAGTCATATAAGTGTAGATACAGGAAAAACAAAAATTTCATATGAAAAAGAAATTCTAATTGAATCAGTGAGTCCGAGAATAGTATCATTCCGAAAAGTTAATTTTAAGATAATCAATTTAAACTTAATATATTCATATTTTGTAAAGATGCAGCTTTGGTACGTCGATGAAACGTCTGTGTCGATGAAAAAGTAGTGTCAATGAAACGTCCTTGTCGAAGAAAAAGTTTGTCGAAGAAAAAGTAGTGTCGATGAAATGGTTGTCGATGAAAAGATAATGTCGATGAAACGTCTTCGTCGATGAATAAGTATTGTCGATGAAACGTCCATATCGAAGAAAACGTTTGTCGATGAAAAGGTAATGTCGAAGAAACAGTTGTCGACGAAAAAGTAGAGTCAATTAAATGGACTGTCGATGAAGTGGTAGCACACCGTACAGGAGACTTGTACTTCTTGAAACGATTTTTTTCATGCCAACTGCCAACAGTTTTTGAAAACGAACATACTGCACTGAACAATTTGCAAAAAATTTGTTGGACTTGTATTGATTGTTAGTATTCCGTTTTTTAGTCCAAAATCTCGGCTGTAGTATATTGCACAACTTTGTTGATGTAATTTGTCTTATTTTGATTAATTAGTAACAGTCCAAGACTATTCTTCTGCTCATTTCGGAAATTTTAATTTATGAATATTTTGAAATGAACCGCAATTTTTGGACTCGTATTGTTCTTGGACTGACCGATTCAATTAATCACAATAGGTTTGTAAAACTCCAAATAGTATAACAAAAAAATCTTCAATTGCTTAAAGTTTGTTTTTTAAATATGCATTTTAAATAAAACATGATGAATGGTTGTGGATAAAAAGTAATTGAATAAAAACACCTTGCTAGAAAAAAAATTAAAAAAAAAACGATTTCACATCCAGTTTCTAAACTTCGTGGAATATTGATGAATAATAAGCAATAAAAAAAAATAAAGTGTTTGTTATCGTTTAGGTAGAAAGATTACAAAACTATAGAGAATACCAAATATTCGGCGAAAAGTTAGCCAAATTTTGGGCTCCCCCTCCAATGTCCCTCTTCATGGTTTTTCGTAAAAAGATTTTTGTAAACCAACTCTGTGTCACAAGGCATAGAAAACTAAGGAACTATAGTGTATAGTAAAACATTAAAAAGGGTAAAGTCTTCATAAAAGCCAAATAAAAAAAGCGGATTTTACAATGTATATTAAAAATTATTTTCATGGTTTTATGCATTTAGCAACATGGGTTGAAAAATTAAAAAGTTTTCGTTTCAATGAGCTAAAAATATAGAGGAAGTGGTGCAAATGTGGAAACCCTGTAACTATTCTTTTAATATATTTTTTATTTAACCATGAAACCTTTCAAAAATGTGTATAAACCTCCATCAAGTAATTATTAACAATAATTGTTTTCAGATTTACGATAAAATAATAAATTAATTAAAATAATGTATACTTTTTTAAAATCAGACGCTTAATCAGATTCTTAAAATGTGCTGGTAATGTGGAAACATATACAGGGTGTCCCAGACCACCCGTACCAACTCTTTATATTGAGAATCCTTTGTCGTTCATTGATGAGAAAAAAAATTTATCACCAAAGTTGATTTACTGAATGTTTGAAGTTCTCAATTTATTCCATTACATCTAGGTTTACACCTGATATTATACAGGATGTTTCTGAACAAGTCTCGGTTAATCTAGGAATGGATTTTTGGACCAATTTTAAGACAAAAATTAAGAATTTTTTTTTCCGATAAAACGTTTCATTTCGGAAATGCAGATTCAAGTTTACTCGTTTTCTTCAATTTTTTAACATAAAATCTACATTGTTGGCTCAAATTTTGCACATACCTTACTTTTGGCAACCGCCTTGAAATGAATTCGAAAATTTTCAAAAAAAAGTTAGGGTGAAAGTAAAATTGGTCCTAAAAATCCATTCCTAGATTATCCGGCACTTGTTCAGAAACACCATGTATAAAGGAAAATTTCGGTATTTTCAACAATCTTAAAATTTTGGTTCTTTTAATCTAAGATGTAGGCAAAGGCTGATTTGTCACGATTATGTCTTTTAAAGACAAAAGATGTTCATTTAGTCTGGTATTAATTGCTGTACCGCTTTTTCCAATGTAACAATAATCACAGCTAGGTCATTCAGATTTTAGTAATGGTGGGATTTTTATTTTTAACTAAAGATTCACTCAAACTACCACTTGACCTATATACTACCTTTGAGTTAGAACAATCCTCTTTAAAATTTTTTGAATGTAAGGTGAAACGTTAGTATTGAAATTAAAAAGGAAATTGTGATCAAAAATTTCCTTTGATTCTGAAGTTGAGAAAAAAGCTTCTCTTTGAAGCCGGCTTATTTTGCTTCATTCAAATTCATTAATGTTGATGATCACATTGTCTTGACTAGCTAGTCACGATCCAAATTTTTAATATTTAACATTTTAATGATGAAGAAGATAGAAGATGTTAAGTGATATGAGATACTTGACTATCTTAAATTAATTCATGGAAATTAAGTTTTTGTTGTTAAGATATATTTAAAATAAATAAATTCATTTATCAAACTTATCCAAAACTTCTGTACTAATCCTCTTCATTTTATATTTTAATTGATATTTATGTTTTTAGCTTTTTGAAACGAAAATTTTTTAATTGTTCTCTGAAGATGCAAATCATGTTGCGAAATGCATAAGAACATAAAAAAATTAATAAATTGTAAGAACCACATTTAATTTTTCTTTTATGAAGAGTCTACCCATTTCAACCCTTCGCTATGAGCAGCTATTATAAAATAATATTTTTTTAAACACTTGAGTTAACTCTTACTCTGGTGTCGTGCTTTTGTTAATTAAATACATTTTTCAGCAATTTGATGCGAAACATAAATATTTTCTTTTTTTATATTGTTCCTATTTAGAAGCAATTTGCTACAACTGGTAAAAGAATAATTAAACTATATTTGTCGACAGATTTAATTGCATGATATGAAAAGACCGTATTTTTAATTACAATTAGACGACACTTCACTTAATTGGAATTAATACTGAAGCGGTGTTTCCTCTCGAAAGATTTAAAATTGAAAGAAACAGGGATTTTATATCATTTTTTTTTCTGTAATGCAAACGTCATTCCTAAGTGAAACAAATCATCATTCGCAGAAACATTATTCTCCTTCAAGTAATGTATGTACATGTCCTGTTGTTTCAATGGTTATATACTTATGTACAGAATCGTGAACACATTGTGTCAATATAAATCCATTGAAAAGAGAAGGGCATGACTCGACGGTCATTGATGAAACTACAGGATTTAGGGTGACAGCGGGAATTACATTAAACAAGTTATTTATGTCGAAGGATTACTTCACCCACATAAAATCGCTGTATGAATTATCATGGATTTGGGGGAAAGACCAAAATTACTGGAATTAAGTTAAATGAAATTCGTAGAATTTCTCGATTTGTCATCGTATAAATTAACTAAATCTCACTATTAATTAACATCTCCTATAAGGTATGTCCTGTATATCCTAATTGAAATAATAAGTGGGTTTTCTCATTTGGTTAACCTTAACGAAAAAATAAATTACTGTTTCTCTCTGAAACAATTATAAGTTTGGCGTTCGTGAGTGTTCTTAGAAAAATACCTTTCCATTAACATTATGGTGGGCAAATTAAACAAAAATCATCCGGATATGAATCAGAAAGATCCAGCAGGCTCAAGTACTCACCTTATTAGGCTGAACGTGCCAGCTTCTTCTTTTTCCCTGCCGCTGGAGGCAGCTCATGTCGCTTATATCGTTGAGTTGTGGTGAAGGACCTCTGCTTCCAGTATCTTCGTACACTCCTGGGATTAATCGCAGACGATTACCGGGGCATATACCCTGCAGAAATAAAATTTATGTCAGAAGCTTACGTGACGCCAAGACTTCGAAATGCCAAAGACGACAGGCAGTAAATCAAACCACCCTGTCTTATAAGTGAATTAACAACAAAAATTTAATACCTTATAAAAACAATATGTTAAAAATAGCATAAATTATGTAACATTAAATTAAGCATGAAGGAAAATGTGTGGATAATAAGTTTAAACTGTCCACAGTTATTACGCACAATAAATATCTAAAGTGTGAACAATCTCGCCTATGACGTTAGAGTTTATTTTTTTATCATTAAAATCTTGCACTCAAGGAGTTACGTTTTATACTTTACGTTGTTTCAAGTATTTTAACACAAAAATAGATGACAAAGAAACACTTTCAAAGTGCCACTTTTCTCGTATGTCTATTCAACACACGTTCCTTACCTTTTCTAAAAAGTTTTAGTTACTTTTGAACAAAGGGTGTAAAGTGATAGATTAAGATTGATCGAGTTGGAAAGTTGCAACAATCTCAAGAGGGCATAAATTATTAATAATATTACTGAATACTAGTATATAATCCTCTATATCAAAATCCCATAAATTTCCGTAAGTAGAGAAATAAATATTGGGCCCAAAAGTTGGCTAAAATTTATAACAACTAAGAAAGTGGCAGTTATGTAAATATTCTTATTACACCTGTGAAGTGTTGTAAAGCTGGTTTAGCAAATGAAATATTACAAAGCCATGCTAATTGATTATACGTTTTATGCAGCATAAAAAGTATGACCATGTAAAAACTCATTGCATTTTTGTAAATTATCCTTGATGGTAAAAGCGTATCAGAAATTTTCTAAAATCATATGGAAAACTAAACGAAAAATTAAGGAAATACGAATATACTTGGAAAAAAAGGATTTAAAGATTTTTGATAATTTTTACAATACGTTCTTCTTTCATCTTCCTTTGGCGTTTCTAAAGAATCTTCAAAAATTCTAAAAGAGTTGTCATTTTTTAACCTTTAATGAAAACACCTAAAAAGTCGTTTCTAGGGGTAGTGACTTTTTTTCATAAATTTTGTGGAAGAGAAAAATATTCAATCAACTGAATCAAAGAAAGGGGGGATTTTTCTCACTTTTTTTAAGAAAAGCGTTGTTCTGTACCTACCAGAGTTAGTATTTTGAAAAACAAATAACTTCAAATTTTGGATGTTATTGTTTATAGAACACGCCAATAAAATCTAATCGTTCTAAAATCTCCAAAATTTTGGCTGTTCATGACAAACAAATGGAAAGTAAAATCTTCTTCAACCAAAAAATATCAAAAACGATATTACAATTTTATAAAATTTTTGCCGTTTTCAAAGTTTTGAGTTTTGAGATTTCATTTTTGCATCATTTAACGAAAATATCAAAAAAGTAACTTACAGGGAAACTGACTTTTTTTCATAAATTTTGTAGAAGATAAAAATATTCAACCAAGTCGTGTGCATACTGAGCTAAAACAAAAATAGTATTTTCTCACTTCTCATTTTTATAAGAAAAAAGCAATCATTTAAAACTAATACAGAAATTTGTTTTTAAACAGAAGCAATTTAGTTTTTTGAAAAAATAAACAACATTAAATTTTGAAAGTTATTGATTATACAGGGTGGACAATTTAACTTGAGACAAGCGAGTATCTAACAAACTAAAAAGCTTACAAAAAAATGGTTTTGAAAAAAAAATGTGCCAAATAAAAATTGTTAGGTTTAAATGAGGGAAAATGAACTGACTAATTTTTTTCGACAAGCGTAAAAAATTTTTTTTATAAATTTTTATAAATGTGTCAATTTTTCACTTTTTTTAAGAAAAGCGTTTTGTACCAAATACAATTTAGTTTTTTGAAAAACAAATAACTTCAAATTTTGGATCTTATTGTTTATAGAAAATACCACTAAAATCTAATCATTCTAAAATCTCCAAAATTTTGTTTCTATTTTTATTAAATTAAGTTTTGGACGTTCAAAGCTTAATTTAATAAAGATTGTAACATCGCTTTTTATCTTTCATTGGTGATCCTAAAGAATCTTAAGAAATACTAAAAAATTCGGGCCTGAGTTTTCTCTTTTTTTGAACATTTAACGAAAATACCAAAAAAGTAACTTACAGGGGAAGTGACTTTTTTCATAAATTTTGTAGAAGATAAAAATATTCAACCAAGTCGTGCACATTTAGCGAAAACAATAAGGGGATTTTTTTATTTTTTTTTAAGAAAAAAACAGTCATTTAATTTATTCTTAACCAGATGCAATTAAGTTTTTTGAAAAATAAACAACTTTAAATTTTGACAGTTATTGATTATACAGGGTGGACAATTTAACTTGAAACAAGCGAGTATATAACAAACTAAAAAGCTTAGAGAAAAATGGTTTTGAAAAAACAATGTGTCAAATAAAAATTGTTAGATTTAAATAAGGGAAAATAAAGAACAGACTATTTTTTTTATAAAATTTTTTGAAATTCAAAATGTATCAATTTCTTACTTATTTAAGAAAAGCGTTCTGTACCAAATACAATTTAGTTTTTTGAAAAACAAATAACTTCAAATTTTTGATGTTATTGTTTATAGAAAATACCACTAAAATCTAATCATTCTAAAATCTCCAAAATTTTGTTTCAATTTCTATTAAATTAAGTTTTGGACGTTCAAAGCTTAATTTAATAAAGATTGTAATATCGCTTTTTATCTTTCATTGGTGATCCTAAAGAATCTTAAGAAATACTAAAAAATTCGGGCCTGAGTTTTCTCTTTTTTTGAACATTTAACGAAAATACCAAAAAAGTAACTTACAGGGGAAGTGACTTTTTTCATAAATTTTGTAGAAGATAAAAATATTCAACCAAGTCGTGCACATTTAGCGAAAACAATAAGGGGATTTTTTTATTTTTTTTTAAGAAAAAAACAGTCATTTAATTTATTCTTAACCAGAAGCAATTAAGTTTTTTGAAAAATAAACAATTTTAAATTTTGACAGTTATTGATTATACAGGGTGGACAATTTAACTTGAAACAAGCGAGTATATAACAAACTAAAAAGCTAAGAAAAAAATGGTTTTGAAAAAAAAATGTGTCAAATAAAAATTGTTAGGTTTAAATAAGGGAAAATAAAGAACAGACTATTTGTTTTATAAAATTTTTTGAAATTCAAAATGTATCAATTTCTTACTTTTTTAAGAAAAGCGTTCTGTACCAAATTCAATTTAGTTTTTTGAAAAACAAATAACTTCAAATTTTTGATGTTACTGTTTATAAAAAATACCACTAAAATCTAATCATTCTAAAATCTCCAAAATTTTGTTTCAATTTTTATTAAATTAAGTTTTGGACGTTCAAAGCTTAATTTAATAAAGATTGTAACATCGCTTTTTATCTTTCATTGGTGATCCTAAAGAATCTTAAGAAATACTAAAAAATTCGGGCCCGAGTTTTCTCTTTTTTTTGAACATTTAACGAAAATACCAAAAAAGTAACTTACATGGGGAAGTGACTTTTTTCATAAATTTTGTAGAAGATAAAAATATTCAACCAAGTCGTGCATGCTGAGCGAAAACAAAAAGGGGATTTTTTTATTTTTTTTAAGAAAAAAACAGTCATTTAATTTATTCTTAACCAGATGCAATTAAGTTTTTTGAAAAATAAACAACTTTAAATTTTGACAGTTATTGATTATACAGGGTGGACAATTTAACTTGAAACAAGCGAGTATATAACAAACTAAAAAGCTTAGAAAAAAATGGTTTTGAAAAAAAAAATGTGTTAAATAAAAATTGTTAGGTTTAAATAAGGGAAAATAAAGAACAGACTATTTGTTTTATAAAATTTTTTGAAATTCAAAATGTATCAATTTCTTACTTTTTTAAGAAAAGCGTTCTGTACCAAATACAATTTAGTTTTTTGAAAAACAAATAACTTCAAATTTTTGATGTTACTGTTTATAAAAAATACCACTAAAATCTAATCATTCTAAAATCTCCAAAATTTTGTTTCAATTTTTATTAAATTAAGTTTTGGACATTCAAAGCTTAATTTAATAAAGATTGTAACATCGCTTTTTATCTTTCATTGGTGATCCTAAAGAATCTTAAGAAATACTAAAAAATTCGGGCCCGAGTTTTCTCTTTTTTTTGAACATTTAACGAAAATACCAAAAAAGTAACTTACATGGGGAAGTGACTTTTTTCATAAATTTTGTAGAAGATAAAAATATTCAACCAAGTCGTGCATGTTGAGCGAAAACAAAAAGGGGATTTTTTTATTTTTTTAAGAAAAAAGCAGTCATTTAATTTATTCTTAACCAGATGCAATTTAGTTTTTTTGAAAAATAAACAACTTTAAATTTTAAAAGTTATTGATTATTGAAAACACCACTAAAATCTAATCGTTCTAAAATCTCCAAAATCATAAATCTTAAGTCTTAAATCTTTTAGCATAAATCCACCTTAAATCTTGAATCATAAAAATGTTTCTTCCAAAGCTTTTTTAAATTTTCTTTTTTTTGTAATATTTAAAATCTTGTAGCTATAATTGTATGTAATTTTCTCTCTGGAGTAAAAATAGCTTGATTTTTACTTTTTTTCATAAAAAACAAACCCCAGAAAAACTACAACTTATTTTTAATTTTTTCAAAGTTAATTTAAGAAAGGATACTCTAAGGTAGGTTTATTTATTTAAAACAAAAATAATGTATTACAACTACGTTGTGGGCGTTCGAAGTTTACCAATTTTATGGCACTTTTAGAAATCTCGACATTCTCTTAAATATCTAGACAAGATTTGTGAAAACCAATTTTGATTATCTTGATTGGTATGGCTGTACTTTGTCTTTGAAATTAATAAATCCTATAATTTTCTAAAATCTAAAATCATTGAGCATAAATAGACTTTTATTGTTTAAAATAAATAGTCTTTCTAAAATAACCAAAATTTTGGCCATTTATAAGGAATAAAGGGAAGGTAAAGTCTTCTTCAAACAAAAAAAAAATAAAAATCACGTTACAATTTTTATAAATTAAGCTTTTTACTTTTTTTGAAGTTGACCAATTTTTGGATGATTTTTTTCTTAAAATTTTAAATTTGGAAAATAAAAAATCATCTACTGACATCAGGTGACAATCATCGTTGGAAATTTTTAGTTTAAGTTAATTTTGGAAGGTGCATTTAATAAGTACATTTTTTAAAATTTTCCTTAAAATATTTTAATTACTTGTATAGAGTTTTCTAGTTTACATCAAGAACACCTTTTACAAGAAGGAAGTTATTTCAGTAGGAAAACTTTGAAGATCTTCCTTGCCTGTGCAGGGTCATTTAGTAGTAGACGTGTCTAAATTGGCAAAGTTGTGCGAAACTTCCACTTTTATTTACTTGCTTGGTGTAAAAGATTTAATTAAGTCGAGCCTCATATAGTAAACGAACAAAACTCGTTTTCTTTCTTTGTGTAATGTTTCCCATATCGATTTACTATAAATTTCATAAAATAGAGATAAATACACAATTTCCAACAACCCACTCAAAAAATAAAACAAAAAATGTTTATTATTTTATTATTACCATCGTTTTAAATAATTTTTTCATACATATTAATTAGCTATTGTGGTTAAATTTTTTAACTCAAAACCAACCACTATGCGGAAAAAGTTTTCAAAAATTGATTCTGATCTGTAATTGTTAATGTAGAAAAATCTGGGAAACTAGTAAACCCAAGATTAGCCATCTTTGGGTAGCAATAAAAGTACAAAAATTTTTGTCGTTTTTGAGGTAATTTCCAAGCCTGGAACTGGATTCAGAAGAAACACATCTGGAAAAGAGTTTACCAATCTTTTAAATCCTCATGGTGTACAAAAAAAACTAAACTAACTTGATAAATTTTATACTCGTACAATTTCAGCAGCCCACCAAACTTGGAGCTAGTAAAAATCAAAATAATAAAAAATCGGGAGATGAGTGTATTCCGAATTTTATCCTACACAAATACAAAGATCAGATGTCCTTGGCGGCCAAAGAATGTCTCTGTTTCTGGATATAAAATAAAAATTACGAGTTAGTTCAAAAATACCATTATTTGAAAATGACCAAATACTAATAATACACTCATGAATTTTAGGAACTCTAACAAATCAAAAATAGTTAGTCGGCATTTGTTCATAAAATTAGTAGAATTGTTCATCCTGTTTACGATTTTCGAGGAATAATTTACACTGGAATCTTGTTGAAAATTACAGCAAAGGTTTTTTTATTTTATTTCTTAGTTCGCGAAATTGACACATGAATTTTATAACCACTGCCCACAATAAATCATGGAATTAAATCATTACCAGTTGCACCACTTTATCCAAGTGTGACTTTAATTTATGCTAGACTTAAAAAGATTTATATTGCGAAAGCTAAAATACTTACATTTACTGTTAAAAAGTGGCATTCCCTGTAATATCAATATCTTAAAAAATATACCAACCACATCACTACATGTAGTAACTTCCATCATTTCCAAAGGTAAGGAGATTTTGGTAAAGTTTTTTTCGAACTTTTACCATCTTAGTTATCACACTATCGTATACAGTAGAATTATTTTCGAACTTTCGAAAGTATTGAATTTTATTCTAAAATTATTTTTCCAATTTCTCTTTCATTTAAATTTTAGTGACAATACACAGGATATTACCCAAAACTATAAAACAGAGTAATGAATTTTCAACTTGCACGAACAAAAACTATTTTATCTTTTAATGTTATGCTTTTCCATTTGCACTTGTATCCCTACTTGCCATAATGGTATTGCTATCCCTCGCAACTTTTACTGCATTAAATTTTTGAAAGCTGATCCGAGTCGGATCAGACACGTATTCAGTTAATGCGGATTTTATTGTGTTGTAAATGGCTTAGGGTTCGGGGTTCGCGTTATTTATCCAGGATTTAATCTGAAAACGGTCATGTCACATACAAGTTTCAAAGTAGATTGGCGCAACGTCTGCATATTTATGTAATAACTTAAAAAGGTGCGCTTTGTTTTAGATATGTCATGCATGTACTTTACTGGATGTGACTTTGTATATGTCGCTTTTATCTTCTGCTTTATCTCGGTGAAATGCATGGTGCATGTAACCAGCTATGGCCATGCTGATGGAATTTCTAGTTTTTAATTTTATACATGAAGAAATCCAGTCGTTGCACTTTAGTTATAAATTTTGTAGTACAATTCGTAATATAAAAAGATAATCAAATGTTTTCAAAAGCGCATTTTCCTATGTTTAAGTTTAAAAGTACTTTATATTTAAAATTGCAAATATATTTGTAGGGAAAATTAAAAACTTTTTCTTTAAAATTTTAAATGCAACTTTTTAAATGTAGTAACTACGTTAAATTAAATTCAGTAAAATATAGAAGTTAAAATTTTTTTTGTAAATTCTATAAATAATTTAATATTTCTATTGCTTATTTTAATGGAAAATCATATTTATTTAATTAATATTGGTAAAACTTATTTAAAAACAATAAATTCCAACAATTCGTTTCATCATAAACAATAAAGACAAAATTTAGAGTAAATATTAAAAGAGCCACTTAAAATTATTATTTAAGTAACACTTAAACTCAAAAATTGACAATAAATTCTATAAATAATTTAATATTTCTATTGCTTATTTTAATGGAAAATCATATTTATTTAATTAATATTGGTAAAACTTATTTAAAAACAATAAATTTCAACAATTCGTTTCATCATAAACAATAAAGACAAAATTTAGACTGGCAAACTTTCCCATTGTATTCCTGTACATTTTTGACTTTAAGTGTCACTTAAATATTAAAATAGTGGTAGTGGTGCAATCAACCATTAAAAAGATTAAATGTCACTTTAAAAAGAAGTGGTTGATGTGGCCCAAAAATAAAATAAAAAATAATCGGAAATTAACGACTTAAATCGAAGATTTGGGAACATTTTTTATATTCACGTTTTGCATCACTAGCAATTTCAAAAAATGCACCGAATTCGTTGATTAAACCTTAAATTTTTGATAATTTTTTTGACTTTTAATGTTCATTTTAAATTTTATTTGTAAGTCCATTTCTGAAACATTTTGTTTTTGATCTTCCACCAATTCATTAATAATTTACACCTTCAAAATAGTCTCTTAAAGTAAATTATCAATTTACACTTGAAATCTTCTGACGTACGTTCCTCGATTTATTTTTTTGGATTGCACTAAACAGGGTATTTCATAGCTCGATGATGAACGAAATAGAGAAAGATATACAAAAACTGGAAATGTCAAGATATACACCTATTATGCGATACTTTTGTTACACCCTGTATAATTGTTTTTGTGATTCTTTGATAACTATCCCATTTACATTCAATTAATGCTTAATTAGTGGCTGATACCTTTTAGGAAAAACATATACATGTATTACTTTATGGGGTAATTTTGAACAGAAAATGTTAGCCATAACAGCGATGTTAAATTTGACAGTCACCCTGATGTCAAAAAAACGCTATTCTGTAAATTGTACAGTAACTTAACGGCAGTGTAAAATAACATTTTCGATTTTAAAATGCATTGTACATCTACATAATGTATTATTTTGATCTATTATACATTAATGTGTTATTATTATTTTGATCGATGTTATTTTAACACCGAAAATGTTATTTTACATGGTCGTTAAGTTACAGCAAAGTTTACAAAATTGCTATTTTTTTGACATCGGGGTGACTGTCAAATTTAACAGCGCTGTTACGGATAACATTTTTGTTCAGAATCACCCCATTAATTTCATACATCAAACCAGTTGACAACCTTTACAAAATGAAGAAGTGTTGTAAAATGTTAATTACAATTTTGGGTTTCAACTTTGATAATGTGATAGAACGAAAAATGTTAGAATTTTAGAACTATAAAGTTTTTGAATTGAAAAATGGCAGAACGAAAGTTGTTAGAATCTAAGACTATTAGAACGAACGAAAACTGTTAGAACAGAATGCGGCAGAACGAAAATGGTTAGAACGAAGATTGATAGAACGATTGCAGCGCCCCCTGTCAACAGAAAGCGTAAGCTTGCTTTATAAAAAATCTTTATTGAGTTGTCTAAACACGTCGTAGTGATTTTGTAATATGAAGTAATAATTACATATAATTAATAATAATTAAACAAACATTTTTATATATTTTTTTCAAATAAGAAACCGATTGTTTAGTGGCTAATACTAAAACTTCTTTCCCTACAGGATTTAGTATTTTTGTATATTGTTTTTAAATTTTTCCTAAAGTGGGGATTGCATATAGAAAATATCGATGTATGTGAAACTTTACCCTGAAATAAAACTTTTTGATATGCAATGTCATTAAGTAGTTGATTTTGCAAACTTTTATTGATTTGTATGCAAACATGTTTATTTATTATTAATGATGTAACTATTATTTAATATTTATCAAACAACAGCTTGCTCTTCCTGTTGATAGATGGCGCAACAATTATTCTATCAATCTTCGTTCTAACAATTTTCGTTCTGCCGCATTTCGTTCTAACAGTTTTCTTTCAGCCATATTTCGTTCTAATACTTTACATTATAATATTTTTAGATTTTAACAATTTTCGTTCTAAGAAATTTCGATTCCAACATATTTTGGCTCTAATACTTTTCGATTTGAACACTTCCCAGTGCTAAAATTTTTAGTTTTATCACATTATCATGATAACAATCTACAGGGCACCATTAGAAATATTCCGGTAAGATCACTAATCACCTTAGCGCATCCAGCTACCAAACACCCTGTACAATTAATGAGTTTTTGCATGTAAACTACTAGATTTTTTAATACTTGGAAATTAAACAAAATATTCTCAAAATCATTTTCTATAAAGTGAAGATGTAAGATTATTTTTTAATATTTTAATACAATTTTTAATTATAAGCAAAAATATAAATTTAGATTCTAAATCAATGAAACTAAAATCGAATAATAGAAGAATTAATAAAAAATTATTTATGCTTATTAAATTATAAATTAATTAACAAATAGAAAAATGCTTTATTTTGATCTAATTTATAATTTAGAACCAATTAGTGGTGTTACACAATATTCTTGTTTTAGCCGAGACAAGAAACTATTAGTAGTGGCGCCTCGAATAAAATATGTATAGGCGAATTTACATTTCGCACTTACACTGGACACCATTCATCCTTAATTAAACTATAAAAATAAAATTACGCCTATCGCCATTGTGGATTCATTCTAGGATTTAGAAATGGCACAAATAATTTTAGACCGCCAAAAAAACCCAAAAATAAACTCGAAAAAAGTTTGAAAATTACATAAATAAAAACTACAGAATTTTTTTTCTATTTTGAGTCTATAAGAACGCTAATTAGGAACTAAGGGTGGGTTGCACAAAAAAGTTAAAACTAGTTTTAAACTGACAAGTATGACAAAAAATACAGGCAAAAATTATTGTTATACTTGTTTCCTGCAACCCACCCTAATAACTAATAATAGTAGCCTGTATTCAGCGACTGTGATGAAAAATTTAGAGACGTCATTAACGTCAAACACGTGATTAAAAAATATTTTCTTAGAGACGTCTTTAACGTTAACGACGTCTCTAAAATTTTCATCATGTTTGTATCTTTTATCTTTTTATCTTTTCGAACTTGGTAGAACTGTTTTTTGGTTTCAAATTATAGCCAACAACCAGAAAAGTTTCTGAAATTGAAAACTACGATATATTACTTTAAAAAAAGTAAAAATCGCAAAATAAAAAATAAAAAATTGTAAAAAAACAATAAAAAATGTTGAAAAAATATAAACATTTTTATGTCGCATAATATTTGCATATTTATTCAATTCATTTATTTGATGTACCTACAGTTAATAACTCATATTCACCACCTTTCGTTAACTTTAATTGTTGTGTTAATCTTATAATATTGACATTTAATTTGACGCACCACGTTTATGAAAATAAATGTACGTTTAAGATTTAGTGGAGAAAGGTGAACAGCTAAATATAAAAGAAATTAGTACTACTATTATATCTTACTTAATTACTTTTGAAAGATAATGCAAAGCACGTTCTTTTGTAAAGTAATTACCACAAAATTGGCACTTATTTAAAAACAACGATAATTTATTTGTTTTTTGTACAACACATATTTTTTCGGCAGGTCTTTCGAGTTTTTGGATAAGTCGGTCATTTTTAATTCGACTTTTTAAAACCGTTTTCCATATCGGCCTTTTTTGAAAAATACCATTCACAAATTGCTTTTCAGCCTTTTATCTACGTTGCTCATATTTTATGTTTGACTTTTTTTACAGTTTGTTTTGGCCTTATGTATAAATCAAGCCTCGAATCAACAATTAGTTTCTTTATTAATTATTCCAAAATTTGAGTTTAGTTTAAAGAAACAATAAAATTTAAAACAAAAAATTATAATTTCCATTCGAATATTCAGTCAACTGTACTTAAATTTAAATTTGGTAAAAAAAATTCAATAAGCGCATTTAATGTCATTAATAACGAATAAGTACTTTAAATAAAAAAATCAAAAAACATCTAAAATTAAATTGAAGAAACGAATTTATAACCTACGTTAATATTTTGAAGGTTATCTTTTAGATTCTTATCATATTTACCTACTGAAAGTTATTTTTAGAACGTTGGTTTAATCGATTAGAAAAGTAAATATTGTTTTCCTGTTTGGAAGAAATTATCTACTACTTTTAATATTATAATATTGTTTATACAGAGTGTAACAAAAGTATCGTACAATGTACAATAGCTGCAACTTTTGAATTTAAAAGGTCTCACGTTGTAGTTTTAGTTAATAACGTTTACTTCTAATACTATATAGAATTGAGATAATACTTTATCATTTCTTAATTAAAAATTAGGAGTATTATTTACATGGATTTGCTTAAAATAAAAAAATTTATTATGGCTAATCCCCTTATTTACATGACAAAAATTTTACGTAGTAACTAAATACATAATGAATAAACTTTTCAGGTATAAAATTATCTTGTTTGCAATTTTCAATTTCTTAGAATGCTCTAGTATCTTATTTAATTTATATGAATAAGCATAATAAAAAGGAGTACAACAATAAATTAATTCTTTAAAATGTCTGATTGTAAATTTCTAGTAAACTCGAGTTGTTATGGTGAGGTAATGTACAATCACGCACAAAGGTATAGAGGACACAAAAGAAATATTTTAACCCAATAGCAAGCCTTCGCAAACACGAGATCACATGAAATTTGAAAGGACCCTTTCCGCATTTAAGTCGTATTCGTTTCTTTCAAATTTCGTGTGATCTCGTGTCTGTAAACGCTGATTACTGGGATTACTTGTTGTGTCCACGATACTTTTGCGGGTGACTGTACATACAATCAAAGCGACAATCGACTGGTATACAAAGACGTCGCGGGATTTAGAACATCTTATGTCTTAAAAGTAAATGACAATACTATACAGCTAAATATTCATGAAACTTACAAATGGGGAAAAATAAAAAAAAAAAAACAATATACAGAGGTGTGCACAAAAAATGAAGTAGTTTCGTTATTTTTTATCCGATTTCAATAAATGATATGCCAAATTAAATGTTTCAAAGAATACTATAATCAGATTTTTGTTTTATTAATGGCAACACTAGTACATAAAATTAAATTCAAGAATAATTTTTAAAACTTTCTTTTAATTTTTTCCCGATTTATTATTTTTTACGTTTTAATACAAATAAGATATTTTTTTTAATTTGACTTTTACATTTTGTGTATTTTTTGGATTTTCTTACTTATTTATTAAGCTGGCGTATTGCAAACACCGCCATAAACAGAAATGAAATAAAAATTAAACAAATATTATTTACAATAAATAAATGAATAACGAGAGAAGATTCCTTAAGTCTGCCTTCGTTTAAAGTGGTGAAAGTGCACCAAGCAACAGTTCCAAGCTGCTGAGTGATGGACGCTGCGTTTCGTGCTTATTAGCATTCATCATCATTACATACTGCATGGTTGTGTCCTTTCCAATTGCTACACCTTCAAGCTCTGGCATTTAAAGCACTACTAGGAGCATTCGAGTGAGTAAATATTATTTATAAAAAAATTAAAGAAAAATTTAAAAATCTGAAAAACTGTAGGTATTATTAGCTGAGACTTATCTTGAAATTATTTTTGCTGTTATCATGTTGCCCTTTGAAAAACAAGTTTTTCGTATATTTTAAAAAAAATAGATAAATCTTGTAATATTTGATTATAGTATGTATTCTTTGTACTTGACACGTAACTTATTTAAATCGAATAAAAATAACGAAGCTATTTCGTTTGCCGTTTTTAAGCATTTACTTTAAAGTTCTAAAGTAAAGTAAAAATGTATAGAATCAAACAAGAACTAAATAAATGATACATTAAAAAGTCGTTTATAATGAAGTTTGAAAAGCGCATAAATTTAATTGACAGCATTGTCTTCATTCATAAAAACAAAACAATTGATTTCCACTAAACCGACTGAATGCAAACATCAATAAAATTCTTTGATGTTTACCACCTTAGTTGGGAACAAAATAAATCACAAACAGTTTGAAAAACTTGTAGGTTTGTCTATTTTGTTTTATTCATTTTGTGCATTCAAAGAATTGTTAAAGCATTTTTAAAAAAAGATTTTGAACAAAACTAGAAGCTTTTAATGAGATTTCATGAAAATTATTCATTAAAATCAAGATAAAACATTTATATTTAAAGGTTTTTAAGTATGTATAGAATCTGGGTATAAAACTGTTTATATAAATATTATTTCGCTTTAAATTAGTTGAGATATGTATAGGACAGTTTTCCACATGATAAATGTTGAATTTACTTCAATCTTGCTTTTAATGGTAATAAGTCTAGGCTTTAAATGCAAGTTAAATTTTATCTGGAGGTATTACGTTACAAAAGCGACATGGCTGTCAGCTTTTAAACCGATTTGTCAGTCGGGGCGAGCATATAAATGCGCAATATAACTAATTACCTGTCTCCCCCTCAGTGAACAAAGCCACCATCCTTCTATATTTGCCGTGTTTTGTTCTAACACCACGAGAACATCGCCCTTGCGAAATGCAAGCTCATCAGGGGCTTCAGCCACGTTATCATAAAGAGCTCTTGCCAAACAGTTCTGAAAAAAAAAGATCAACGTCATAAAAAAGTTACAAACTCTCAAGTAGTCAGGAAAATAATTATACAGGATGACAAGTGTAGCGAGATTTTTAAAACGCTCAGTATAAAAAAAAAATATAAACACCTGGAAAAAAAGTATGGACATTTTTATTTTTTTTAACTTCAAGATAACAAAATATGAACATAGGTATTCGTTTGTATTGATCACCTGATGTCCTGAAGTCATAGTGTAATCACAATTTTATTAGAAGCCTGAAGATGGCAATAGGGACGAAATATTATAGCATTTTTTTAAATATATTGTATTCTTTAAGACAAGAACATTTTTATTTTTATTGTTAAAAAATTTAATATTTTGTTACTTATCCTTTTGCATTTTGCATCTAATAATATTTTAGGTATTGGATCTTCTAATTTACATAGTGTATCTAGAGGAATTTGGTTCCATTGTATAAATTTGTGCCAGCCATTAAAGTAGATTGAAATTTTTTGGAAAAATCACTGTTTCACTAATTTGGCAGAGTATTTTGGATCGTTATCCTGCTGAAATCTCCACTTCAGTTATATTTCGTCACAAGAAAATGATAACATTTGTTTTTGTAAAATGTTTCTATACCAAAAATGATCCATTTTGGCCTTTGGCTTGCGTAATTGGCACAACCCCATATCGAGGAAAAGAACCTCATACCGTAATAGACAAATAGACCCACCACCATGTTTAATGGTCGGCATTTGCTATCTTAGTTTTGTAATTTTGGTTTATGGGTCTCCAAATATACTTTCTACCATCTGAACTAAATAACATAAACACATCATCGCTCTAAAGGACCGTATTCCACTTTTTCATCTCAAAGGAGATTGTGCAAATTTCATTCGGACTCTTGTATTTTTCTTGGAAATTAACAAAATTGTTTACAACAACACGTTTATTTCAATCTACAGCTATAAAGTGATTTCTGGTGATTTTGAAAGTTAGCTGAATTGGTCCCAAAAATTCCTCCTGAATTTGCCTCACCGAGAATTTTTTTCCGGGCATCCTCTTGATAATTTTTTCATCATGGCGATGGTTTTCTGACGTTTTCCCCACTTACGTGACATTTAGAGTATTTCGTTTTGAACAAATTATGCAAAATAATGCAATTTAAATAAAAATAAGTTTCCATACATATTTCAGCAAATTCTTGAATGTTACAAAAATAAAATTTATTGAACATAATTTCAAGAAATAAAACCCAGAAAACTCTTGTTTTTATTCATTTAGGAAATAATTAAAAGTTTCCATACTTTTTTCCACAACTGTATGTAACAATAATTTTATGTAAAAATATTAATTATAGAAATAACGGATTATTATTTTTTAAATTTCAATAGCTACAAAAAATTAATGTTGAATACTTTTTCAGAGTTTACCTACAAAAAGTTTCTGCACCCTTTCTCTAAAATAATGAGAACTTAAATTTTTTACCCCATTTGCGCGAGGCAATTTACCACCTGGTACACTTTAAAGTTTTAATAAAACGTACATACATTTTTATTTTTAAATTAACTAGGTCAATACTCAAATGTCAATTTTAAAAATATATTAGTAGTGTCTTCAATTTAAATTAGTTAACGAAATTGGCACATATTTAAATGATTCCAATCGTGGAACACATTTTTTGATTATCTACAAAAATATTACATAGCAATTTTGAACTTCTATTTCAAGGTTTTTGATAATACTTTTAATCATTTCGAACTCCAAATTAACCCTAATTACCCAAAATTTAAAATCAATTACTACAATACATCCATTCTTATTTGAAATTGATTATTTGTAAATATTCCGGTTTAATCTTTTTTATATTTTAGGTTTTTGTAATCGATCCCTTAATCTTATCATAAATAAAATGCTTTATTATTGATACTGCTTTGTACTTAACACAATGGTTTCCCCTCTGGTTTTCCCAAATGATGTTAACTTTAGTTGTTTGTCTTTTTCTCTCCATTAACTCAAAATATTTTTAATTGTCCAGAAGGTTTGCAAAAACTTGACATACTAACTATAAAATTTTTGAAAAAATCTTTATTTTATTAAGAAATTTCGCGTGGCTTTGGTATCATGAAAAGTATGTTGATTTGACATACCATTCATTTTCGCGTGGCTTTAATGACGTCATGAACGAAATAGTATGATGGAGTGGTATGTCAAATCACTAACCATGCTCAAAAATGTGGCCGTCATCATGACGTCATACACATCATACTATCCCCTAACCATCATCCGTTTTTACATAATTTTATGATGATACCACAAGCCACGCGAAATTCCTTATTATGTTTGTCACATAATTTTGGTCGAGAATTTTAGTCCAGATTTGAACTCTAAAAACAGCGATATGGTATATTGTCTGTTCTTATCCCAACTGAATTCTATAGTTTGCCTCACTGCAGCAGTTGAAAACAGTATGTAAGTCTTGGTCCAGTTTGATGCAAGAAATGCGATTCACATCTACCTACATTTTGTAGGTATTTATTAAACATCTAAATTTTGAAGGAACTATCACAAAATTTGAACAAAGTAAACTAAAAGAGTTTTCAAAAATTAAGAAGTAAAAGGACCCTCAACATTAACACAATTTTACATCCAATAATGTAACTAAATGTATTTTTAATAAAAGCAAAGTATCTATCATTAATAATATAACCATTGCGCTTAAAAAATCAATAATCAATACCAATAAATTATAATAAAAGCTGGGGTGATGAAAATTTTTAAGTGTGCCATATGTGCATGTAATCAATGGTTTTACAAACACACGTGGACCAAGCATGCTTCAGCTGCTTCTAATTGACGTCATTGAATATGAGGCAAAACATGGGGGATAGCTATTATACCCAATGCCTTTCTAACCGCGTTTAATTTTTTTAATGCGTTACATTTTGGCAAAAACACAAAAGGTATTTTGTCAGAGCTCACTACATAAACAGTAAAGAAATCGTTGCTAAGTATACAATTGAAATTAAAAAAAAATCACAATATTTGCTTATGTAACCATGAAAAAGGCTAAACTACTTTTATTGTTTACTATGTTTTGTATTAATTTTAGGTGGTATTATTCATATTATAGATGTGAGCGAGTTAAGAAAAATTAGAATAGGCACTGCCACTCTAGTCTACCAAATTTGTTAGAGTACCGTTTACTAGCAATTTTTAGAGTCGTTTAGGGCAAAATTAAACCACTCTTTTTGTACACTCTACTGTATCTATTGGTACAATTGCACTCGTATAGAGTAAACTAAAAATTGGGAAAATCCGAAGCGGGAGGTGGCAAGTTATATTTGACCAAAACCCAATTTTGCCAAAAATTGATATTCACTTATCATTCTCGTGCTCTCAATTCCTGAAAAGAAACCCCCAATTGCATACTATTGTAGGACGTTTTTAAAACATATTTTTTTGAAAGTTTTAGACTTGATTATCGAACAAATACGTGACATTGAAATTATCATTCGAGGTCTCTATTGTCCTACTACGTATGTACCATTAAAAACTGAACAAGCTTTTTTGCTATTTTTCTCTCTTTTGGTATTTTAAGATATAATTATATAATCCTTTGTTGACACAACAGGTTTAAATTTATAGGTATAATTGATAACAATAAATTTTATTACTTTGCAATCATTAAGAGAAAACCTTGAAATTTAAAATGAAGTTTCATTTTTAATAAAAAAAAGTAATTTAAACCTAACGATACATAAATGCACATGTTTGTATAGTATGGCATTGGATTATGTAAAAAGTCAGAAGTGAAACCAAAGACAAAATGTGAAATATGAAGCAAGAATTTTATAAGTAAAAGCAACAAGATTAAAAAACTTAAATAATGTACAGAAGGTTTATTCAGCGTTATTATAATGCCATTTGTAAATAAATACACATTAGGTAGGAAAATAAATAGGACAATAATACGAAAAAATCTTCAAATAGTCTTGATAAATTTGTAAGGTTGGAAAATATCGCTCTGATACACCTAGATGTCTCGTCTGGGTTCACTGCGATAGAAAATGAATTTAGTCATCAAAGTGTCAAGTAAAGCACCCACCATTTATGATATGGATGATCGGATTTCAAAACATTCCAGAAATGGGTTGATCTGCAATAAGTGTGTTTATATTGCAACTTTTTTATGTATTTGCTTATCTAATTTATTTAATATAAACTTGATATTTAAATCTACGAGTAGTCCGGTCAATTTAACCCTAAAAATAGTAGTAAAGGTGCAAAAATTAGCGTAGAGCTAAAAATTGGTATAAATGTTCGGAACACCATTATAAATGAATTCTGAAAAGTACCCATCAATCCCGCACCTGGAAAAAATTTTATTCAAAGTCAAAAGTCTTAAAAATGGGTTTCTCGCGTTTCTCAGCAAAATGGTAAGTTTTATCATAAAATTAGATCAGACAAAAATTGTAGATCATATAATTATCTATAAAAAATGTCTTTATACTTTTTCTCCCAAAAGCAACCGTTTCTGAGATATAACGATTACAAAAGTTGAAAAAGTTGTAATCTTCATAATAGTATGCCACGTATACACATCACTGAAGCTGTAATACAAGTAAAAATATTTTTCTATCGGTCAATGTAAGCCATAAATCCTTCTAATCAGCCAAAATTAATTATTTTCCGATTAATCAAAAATTTCATAGCAATTTCTTCGTACAAAAGTGAAATTTTCAAATTTTCAACGGTTATTTCGTCATAACTTCTAAACGAATAAAGATATCATAACGAATCTTTTTTTGTGTAAAAGCCTACGCAAAAACCTTGAAGATAAGCCACCATTCGTTAAAATCGATGAAAGGGCAGGAGGGTAAAAAAATTGTCAAAATCGCATTTTTTTACAAAGTTTTTTGCGCGATTAAAATTTTGAGTTTTTTTTCGAAATTAAAAAAAAGTCAACGCGTCAAGTAGTAGTACTTGAAAATCTCATTCCAACGCATATTTTAGTTAGACGATAGGATGTGTCGTTACCTTAAAGCGATTATTTTGGTCGCTGGGGGTTGAAAAAACACAATTTTGACTTTACTAGATCGGTGTGAGGTGAAATGAAAAGACAGAGATTTCAAAACTTCAAACCGACCTCGGTCGATCAATCCTCTTGCAGGTCACGTGTAGCGATTTTTCATTTTTTTGTCCCGTTTTGGCCCCATTTCCTCTACCAATTTTTACTACGCGCCGATTTTTATCGATATTTTTCTACGCTTTTGGAAAAAAAAATCTCGACGCCGCTGGACACGCCGGATTAAACCGATTATTTTTCTGGGTATTAACGGTACTTTTAACCCCAATATAAGCCACGTTTCGTTAAAATCGGCCCGGTCGTTTGGTAGGTACGATTTTTTAAATTTCGTTAAAAAATGCCAAAATTGTATCCCGATTTTCAAACGTCAGAATATGAGATACAAACAAAAATTTCGAAAAAGTGCTCCGCTATGGGTACGTAAGTCTGTTTCCTCTTTACGAAAATGCCATTCGCGATTTTTTCCTTTCGGTTACAGTCAAAATCTAAGCAATTTGTTTTTTTTTTGCTAAAAAAACGCGACATTTTGACGTTTTCAAAGAAAAATTCGTCCTCGCCACAGGATTAAACTAGGAGGGATATAGTAAATGAGGATGTTGGAAAAAAAAAGGGGGCCCGATTTGGTCATTTCGATTCCGAAGCCAGCGGAGCTACGATTTTTCAAAGTCGCCGCGGAGGACGCTCGAAAAAACCGCGAAAAAAATGACTTTTTCAAGAGCGCTTTTGAAAGCTTTCCCGTCGATTGAAAAAAAAACTATTCCGATAGGATTATAAAACAAACATTCCCTTTTAATTCGAGACCCGGTTTTTGAAATTTGGTTAAAAAATGTACCCGTTATCGTGAATATTAGAAGATTATGAATCTGACGAATAATGTGCATATTATGAAGATTACAACTTTATTAATCGTTATATCTCAGAAACAGTGGCTCTTAGGAAAAAAAGTATTAAGACATTTTTTATAGATAATTATATGATCTACAATTTTTGTCTGACCTAATTTTATGATAAAATTTACCGTTTTGCTGAAAAATGCGAAAAACCCATTTTTCAGACCTTGAATAAATTTTTTTCCACGTACGGAATCGATGGGGACTTTTCAGCATTCATTTATAATACTAGAATTTATTAATTTACTTTAAACAAAGTAACGAGCAGAAAATAATTTACTTTAATATCCGAGGTACGTGTAATTAATGTCTATACAATTAATTTCGTAAAACGTTTATTATGCATTGCAAGAAATAACAATATTTGATATTTAATGGGCAATTATAAAATTATAATGGGAACATTAAACGCTGTACGTTTTTACAAGCAGCGAAAGTAAGTTTTATCTACTGTAAATCGTGACTTTTTAGCGAATGTGCAATATCTTATAAGGTATTAATTAACAATAAGGTTTACTTCATATTTATTTTATAAAATGAACATAATAATAAACTTAAATATAAAGTTATTGTTTCAGCAGTATTGCACGTAAAGGTAATAAATTTGGGTTATGAGGATTTAGATAAAAATTTTTTTGATACGATGATAACGATAAGATAAAGGATACATAAAATTATTTTGCATAGGCTTTAATTTATTTCAGTAAATTGTTTTATAATTTATAAATCAACTTAAAATTGTATTGTACTTTTTTGCCAATAGGCAAAATAGCAGTTTATGCATGTCACCAGATAAGTTAGTTTTTAATTCATTCTACTGAAGTACTAAATCTGGATAAATTGCAACATATAAATAACTGTAGTTTAATTAATCTTGTTTATAAAACAAAAATGATATTTGAAAATCTCCCAAGAAAAACTTAAGATTTCATGAATATTCACGATTTTTCTTCCCAAACTCATGCGTGCTCTAGCGGTCCGCATTAATTTATCACAATTTGAAACGATTCTCTACAAAAATGGGAATGATCTCCGACGAAAAATTGTAATTTACTTGTATTTATTATTTGCAAATATATTAATAAATAAAAATCATTTTGTGATAATGAAGAAATTCTATAATAATAAAACATCCGTTTTATCCTTTCAGCTTGATTGAATAATAATTCACCCTCTTCTATTGGCACGTGGCGTATTTTAAATTCCCCCATAGTGCAAACAGGCAAACATCCGAAGGGTGAATATGATGATTTTAATGGACGTAACTAAATTATGAGAAAAATAATTAAAGTACAAAACTTAAAGTTCCCAACATTATCTCATTATGAAATAAAATTGTTTGAACGACTACGAAAATCAAATATTATATTTGTCAACAATTTTATCTTCCCCTTTCATAAATGAGAAGAAAATTCGAGTTTGTCACGGGCTCGTAATGTTTGATAAAATTAGGAGGGAATTGAATTAATGAAAGGGATGTCAGGAAGTTTTATGTGGGAAGCAGAAAGAGCTAACTTTTTTCTTTCTGTGAAAAAATAAAATAATCCTAATTATCAAAAATACCCTTTTTTAATGTTTTAATGGATGTATAAATGAACCAGTAATTAAATTAATTCAGAATTCATTGATCAATTTATACCTTTATCAATTATTTTATTTTGAAACGTTTCACTTAATAAAATGGAGTTGACATTAATTGAATAGATTTTTGAAATGTTTTTATTTAAAAATAATTTAAGTACGTATTTTTAATTCCAAAAACTGATGTAGTAAATAACTAAGTAAATCAACACTTTATAGACTCACTTCAATTTCTCATTAAGCTTTGTTCTCAGTTTCTGAAGTAGCATTAATTCTAACCGGAAAACTTAATTATACATACATATATTACCATTCCGATAAATGCAAAGTGGAGATGTACATAAGTGTTATTTTAAGATATGCAAATCAATATCTACTTTAATTTTTATTTTAGTCTAATTATCAGTTCGAGAAACCTGGGGAGCTATAAATAGGATTTAATTCGCGCATAACATTGCCATAATTGAAATTCTTGCAGAAATGTATTATAACGGATGTCTGAAATAAGAAACTAGATAAAGTTTAATAACTTTTTATTTCTTATTTAATTCAGTGTTTATAAGAAATAAATTATAGAAAAGTTCTCATAAAATAAGAATTTCTTAATTTATATTAAAATATATAAACCAAACAAAATTGTTTAACTTTAAAACATAAAAAAAGTGTTTCTTAGAAAGGATGTTCTAAATAAAAAAAATGAGCAAATAAAGCTGAATGGAAGACCAATATCAGAAAATGATTTTGAAAAGGTACAAATCTAAAAAAATATGAAGGAAATCAAAAGCCAAAATAGGAAAGTAAAGATACGTCAACGTTATTTTAGTTATCGTTCAAGGAAATTCGCATGTCTCATGGTCACTGTGGTTAATGAAAAACCAAAAAAAAAAATATTGCTCTCCATATTTTTCTCAACAAGGTGCGAAATGCCATAATTAAATATTCGTAGCATTCTTTTTAAGACAGTTGAAATTTAAAAAGATTACCGAACAACAATCCTACATGTAACTGTGGATAGTCTAAAATACATCTACACCTTTTTCAATTGTATCTCAGAATTGTGAATTGTATTTCAGAATCATCAATTGAATTTCAGAAAGGATCAATTGTATTTCTAAGAACCACAATAGGCACATACAATTCATCAAAAATGTGTTTTGGCGTTTTGAAAATACACCAGTTCTTAATCACGAACGTTAAACCCAACTGAAGTAATCTGTTCTAAGATTAAAGCAGTATTAATAAAAAACATCTTCGGACTTGTTATTATTAGGTATACTTCCTTATGGTGTTGGGTAAATAAATAAAGGAAGTATACCTAATAATAACAATTAAACACCTTATAACATAAGATGGACAATTCTATCATTACAAAATCTTCGGATTTTTGCTGTTAAGGTTCCTGGCATCATGGAGTAAAATTAGTTAGAAACAATTATTGATCAAGCCAAAAATACAATTATTGGTGGTGATTGAGCTCGGGCAGCACAAGACACTATAATAGATCATGTAGTTGGTTTACCAATGGAAAAGATGGATGTTAGTGGCTAAATTATTATATTTAGGTTATCCAACACTTCTGTGGCAAATATAAAGATAATAAATCTGAATTTCAAATGATGTTTTCTGATATAAATTGTAACTTTTTGAAATTAAATTGGTTTTTCTGAAATAACAATTGATGCTTTCTGAAATACAATTGACGTTTCGTAAATACAATATGATTATTTTGAAACTAAGGCGTTTTTTTCTGATTGATTTTTTATTATAGTCTTTTTCCATAATTTTACATTTTTGTTAGAATTAACAACTGTATCTTTTCCGAAGAGTGTGCTTTTGATAATTGGAGTATGATGGTTTTCAAGAACCAATAATGTATTTTCATTTTTACCGACTCGCTAATCTGATTTGCCTTGGAGTAATTTATTGGCTTTCTTCGGGAGAAAGGCTTTTCTTGTTACAAAGCTATAGTATTGAAAAAGTTATTGAAGCAAATGCAATGACCATTTCCTGGACAGTTTCTTGTTATGTCTTTCACTACCCTACTTCATAATTGATGCTCTTCAGAAATGTTATTTATGATACTTTACCCATATAAAGTTCGAAATGGCACGCATACACTGATTTTTTACCTCGCATCCACACCTCAAAATTCCACTTTATGATTGTAACGGAAAAATTAAATGGGTTTAATATTCAACATATTTATCTTTCAGAGGATAGATGTTCATATTATGCTGGACTTTTTAATTTTTCTCGACAAAACGCAAAAAGAACCGAAACAAAAATAGTTGCTTAATTCAAGAGCAATACAATAATTCAAGTTATTTCAATGTTCCTTAGTTTAAGAAATTACCGTGAAATATAATAATCCCAACAAAAAATTATTTTTATTTTGCATTGGTAGGTGTAACCTAAGAAGTTTTATTTTCTCCACTTGTTTGCACTGTATATGTACATATACCTACAGATTTCTTAAAAAGACAATTTCCTTAATGACCATATCTCCGAGAATATGAAGAAGTATAGGTATAAATTTCTTCGACCAAGTTTTTTTTTTATTTTGAACACGATCTTCTCCTAACTTTGATGAAGTTGTAAGGTGTTTAGTTCATAATATTGATAAAAGAATATCATTCTCCATTTTCCAGCCAACTTTAGAATAACAGCATGTAAACTAATTCCCAAAATTTACAAAAATAAAATACCACGTGCACTATGAAATGACTACTAAACTTTTCAATATTAACAAATGAAATTTCGAGAATGGAATAACCTTGTATTTGACTAATAGAAAAAGCCACTCATGCTCTGTTGCACTTGGTGTAATTCTAAAACTAGTAGTACACTGCAAAAAAAATAAAAATATGGTTTTACCTTACATCTTGAAAACATTAGGATACAAAACCTTGATCAATTTTAAAAGTAAAAAAAGTATTATGTTTGGCAGTTAATTTGAAACGCGTTTTGGGTTGCCTTATTTTAAATATAATTTAATTAAAAACAATACCCATATAGAAACTTAGAGAATACAGAATTCGAAGAATATTGACTGTACTTATCTTTTCTTTAGACGTCTTCTCGTGCGTCAAAAGCACGCGTCATTGTATGCATTTACGCATGAAACATGATATAATAACACGTGCAGCTTATTAATATTTTGGAATTATATAACTTTCATCAATGAAGTGAGATATGAATATTCACCCTTGTTAAATCTATTTCTTTGAAAGAATATTTAAAAAAACAAAAATGGAGTTTTGGAAATTCGGGATTAAGGAAGAAAAAAATATCAAATAATAAAAAAATTTTGAATTACTTGTTATTGTTATCTATGTATATTTCATTATTAATCTCTTAGAAAAATTAAAAGAATCGAATAGGAGGAAGTAAAAGTTAAAATCAAAGGTTTATACTTGAAGTGATAACACTTTCATTTTGTTTATTACAAATGTTTCACTTGAGTATTTAATTATTTATTTTATTATAACATTTAAAAGTTAGGTTTGGTTAAAATTGCTGAACATACAGTGAGTTTCACTCAAGACCTTCACCCTTCACATTCCAGTACCTTTACAAATTTTATTCGAATTAAACCAATTTTTTCTAAAATTTTAAGGTTCATTAAGTTATACTTATAACCTTGATATCAATAATTATCATCTTCAAAAGCACCTACGCTTACATGTATTATAAATTTCTTTTTAAATTTCATAAATAAAAGTTTTCAAAAATCTTAGGTCCTAAAATATCCGAACCACTTTTTTCTAGTCTATCAAATTTATTTAGAGGACTTTACGGTAACTGTCAATTTTATTATCATCTTGTATTATACCCAGATTCTGGTCAAATCATTTAAGTTTAAAGGCCTTTAAATTTAAACTTGTTATATGGGTTGTAATGGACAATTTCCATGGATACATTATATGTTTTAAATTAAAGGCCTTTAATTCTGACCAGAATCTGCCCATTAATCAGGTAATGACTTTTTGATTTTTAATAAAGAAAATAAGAAATATTTTAAACATTTATGGTCCACAAATTGTGGGGGAACTAATAATAAGAGAATTTTAAATAAAGTTTATTTAATCAAAATTTTCTTGTTTGATTCATACTTTTAAAACTACAATCTTACAATTACAATTCTGCCATACTCAACTCTGGAAGCTTACTAATTACATAAGTAAAGCCAGTAAAGGGGTTTGTAATATAGATTAGGGAATAATTAGGTCAAAACCACTGTCTATCATTATCTGCTAGTTAACATTTATTCAATTATAAGCCAATTAATTTTAGTAAGGAAACAGGAATTTGTACTTGTTTAGGAATGTTTTGAAGAATATATAGTTTAATTAAAAGGTATGTGCAAAATTTGAGCCAATTATTATTAAAAATGTAGATTTTATGTTAAAAAAATTGAAAAAAATAAGTAAACTTCAATCCCCTGCATTTCCGAAATGGAGCATTTTAGCGAAAAAAAATATTCTTACTTTTGTCTTAAAATTGGACCAAAAACCCATTCCTAGATTATTCGACACTTGTTCAGAAACACATTGTATATTGGAACATAGTTTTTTGCCTATACCGGGTGGAAATGAAAACCGGGTCACCTATATAACTTTTTATTTATGAATAGAAAAATTTGAAATTTAGCTATGTTCTATGGTTCAAAAAAACAAATTTTATGTGCATTTTTTATTTTCGAAATCACTTCCGGTTTCACCGGAAACACCATGAACTTTGTTTTTTTAAATGTAACATTTTTATTCATGGCTTAAAATACTTTCAAAAAAGAAGTATTTTTGAGATATTAGCTTTTATTTTTTGCGAAAAAAAAATTAAAAAAAAAAAAAAAAGGTTTTCGAAGTCGGTGAAAATTACCAAAACTAATTCTAAATAATTCAAATACATAAAATAAATAATCGTTATAAAATCCTCTTTTTAAAAAGTCGAATGACCCGGCATCATTGCGTTTAAAAAAAGTGAGATATTTGATAAAATCTTCATTAACTAAGTTTAAAAATTAATAGTTCAAAAACCACTTAAATTTTTTTTCAAATTACAATTTTATTTAGGTATTTGAATTATTTAGAATTAGTTTTAGTACTTTTCACCGACTTCGAAAACTTTTTTTTTTTTTGAAAAAATTTTTTTTACAAAAAAAATAAAAACTAATATCTCAAAAATACTTCTTTTTTAAAAGTATTTTAAGCCATGAATAAAAATATGGGATGTTACATTTAAAAAAACAAAGTTCATGGTGTTTCCGGTGAAACCGGAAGTGATTTCGAAAATAAAAAATGCACATAAAATTTGTTTTTTTGAACCATAGAACATAGCCAAATTTCAATTTTTTTTATTCATAAATAAAAAAGTTATCGATGTGACCCGGTTTTCATTTCCACCCGGTATAATTTCCTTAATCATACCAGATAGATATCTGCATTTCTAGAAATTTATTAATCTATTTTCTTCCTCATGTAATTGTTTACGGTTAAAACAAAGAGTAACTGTCTTTTCCAGACTTACCAGATAAACCACTATGTAGCTTTCAATATAGAAGATTTAAAGTGTGTACATTGTTTATATTGTCATCTCTATTAATTAGTGTTGTATCATCTCCATATAAAATAACTCTAGAGGGTTTTCCTAAATATGCTGGAAAATCATTTACAAAAATGATAAATAAAAGCGGTCCCAGGACTGAACCTTCAGGTACCACATATTTTACATCTAGAAACTCAGTACTACATCATTAAAATTAACGGTTTGCTGCATATTGGACAAATATAATAAAATTACTCTGTTACTGTTTGGGTTGAAATTATAGGTTTTTTTAATAATAATTCGTGAGAAATTTCCTTCTTCAAATGTTATGTTGATTTTATCTATCAGTTCTAGTACTGGAAAGTTGTGCGAGTTCAAGAACTCTACAATTTGGATCCTTACGAGTATGGGCACTAGAAATATAAATCTATAATTATTGATGACATTCATACTTTCTATTTTATGATACATAAAATAGAAATAGAATTACTTTGGAAAGCTTAAGAACATTTAGAAAAACATTTTCTTCAATGCAGTTATAATCAGCAAAACAATTGGTTCTAGTAATGCCTCCTTAGCAGATTTAACTAAATCCACATTTATTCCGTAAATATCTCCGCTTTCGTTGTTTGTTGTGTAGGTTTGAGAGAGTATCCCGAACATGATCAGTTGATACCTTAGTAAATCTAAAAATTTCTTTAAAATTCTTAATGGAAAAACAAGTAATATTTATGGGTTTTATCACAGATTTTGGTAATGCGGTATACATTTCACTTGCTATACTTGTAAAATAGATAAATTTATTTCTAAAAGCATCAATTATAAAAATCGAGGAAGGCAAGAGTTTTTGGAGGTGATTGTGCACGTGAACTCAAAAAGGTGTGGTCGACTTTGAGATGTCACGGGAAGCAAAAACAAAACATAAACGAATCCAACTGATATTTTTCCAGTACTGTTTTTATTTCCAATCATTTTCAATTGAGTTGAAATCGAAAAACTGTATTTTTCATATTTCTTGCTTTTGGTTGGTTTGTACAGTTTTCCTCTAAAGGAAGATTTCTAGGGTTTTTAAGTTTTTTTTACTTAAAAGGTGACCCACTGCAGACATTAGGGTCTTCATTTTCTTTCAATTTCTGAAGAATTTATGCCAACACCGTCATATCTATTTACTAGCAATCAAGAGCTTGATATGATTACAGAGACGAAAACCACAAATTGCTGTTTCCAGAAAGCAGACTTAAGTTAAGAAACATGTCGAAACCATTTGAAGTAACCGGTTCCAAGCGGAAATAAAATAACAGAATCATAAGCCTTTAAAAAGATGGTAAAAAGTCGGATTTTTTTTTAATCGGTATTACAGATTTGCTGTTCTGTAATGTATGTAGTATATTGTAATGAGTATGTAGTATATTGTAAGGGCAAATGTCAAAAAAACAATAAAATTTTAACTCATAGCGTCCTGTTTTCGCATATGAATTCCAGGGTTTGAACTGATAAGTGTTCGAAACCTGTATCCGCCAAATGTATTACATACGATTTTGCCTTCTTTGATTTCGATTTATTTTTGCACCTCTGGAAGAAGCTCGAAGCTTTAAATAAATACGATTTAGAGGCAGAATTTGGTTTCTTATGCTACGTACACACTAAGCGAACGGGGGCGTACGAAGGCTAGCGAAGGGAATCGCCGATAATCTCGCTCGTTCGTTCGATAGCGAGCGATTGCGAACTTCTTCCCTTGCGCTCGTTCGTTTCGTTTAAATATTTTTATTTTATTGGTTATTACTCCATAATTTTACTTCTGGTATGTATGGTAGAAAATATCACTTTATAATTGAATTCTTCTAACTTGAATACCTAATATTTTTTAATTTACCACTAAAACTACGATAGATTAAATTAGTTCCCATAAAAATGACGGTTAAATTCGGGCCTGCGGTCTTTTCCAGCACGTTAAGCCCACGCGTGCAGACCACAACAAAGGGCCCTACACCGACCTCGCGCTTTAAATAATAAAATGAAGTGGTGTTTAAATCAGGGCTTATTATCTTTCAACCGCCCAGAACCCCAGAATGGATCATACCTCTCATAGTTTGAATAAAAAGGTGCAAGAATTCAATTGTATTACCGCCGTGGAAGCGAAACCTACGCCCTTAATCCTCAAGCCGTTTCCGCTCGTAATCTAATACCTTAAACGCACTTATCACGCTCATAAATGTTTTCACAAAATTATTCAACCTAACGAGGATAAAAATACAAAGGGTTCCGAATACGAAGCTCTAGATTAAATTTATGCAAAAGTTTTTTATTCTCTCGAGAAATGATGTAGAACATTGAACGTACAAATCACTTTTATGTTACTTTGCTAGATTACTTTTATTTCCACGAGGTGGAAAATCCTGAAAAAAATGATGGATTCGCTTGTTATTATATATTTATACTGGCTATTCATCTATTTAAAAAAGGACTTCCTGCCTTCCTGCATTTGTTTTCTACAAAAGAAAGGTCTCTGTTGTAAGGTACACCCCCATTAGGAACGCCTTTTAGCTTTAATGTATCTCTCCAGGGTTTATAGTTTCGTTTCGGCTGTTGAACCTCGAGATATTTCAAAGTATATTTTATCATTTGAAATTTTATATCATAATCTTCTGTCTTCTGGGAGACGTTAATATTTAAGTCGCCAGTTGTAGAAGATAACTTGTTCAAATATATTATACGTTTTTTGTTTGCTTATTTTTGTGGTGTGGACACGATTTTTGAAAAATTAATTTTGAATAAAGGATATTTTTTAAACCAATATCTAAACATTAAATTATAAAATTAAATTATTTCCTTGTAGATATATAGAAATAATTATTATTAGATTTTTAATTTTTTGTGATTTTTGCAAAATAATAATTGTCGCTTTTAAAGAAAGTTATCGTTTACAGGGTGAGCAAAAAGTTCATTTTCAAAATTTTTGAAAAAAATGTTTCAAATAAAAGTACCAATTTTATTAGAGTATTATTACTGTGATGTTGAATGGCATGCTAAATGTCACTTGATATTGGCTTACTTCTCGGAAAATATTTTTTCTAATTTTGTCTTAAATTTCATCAATCTTGATAGAAAATAAAAATGTGATTTTTTCAGATTCAGAATTTAAGAGTTATGAATAATGAGAAGAAATCTTTCTTTGTTTAAACTTTTCTTTGAATGATGTTAAAGTATTCTATTTGTAGATTTTCAAGAATAGAAAGAATAAGTGTTGATGTAGCAAATTTTTTAAATCACGACGCGAAGTTCACACACGCAATGTAAACGTGTACCCAAAGAGAACAAAGTACAGAGTATCAAATGGCAATGTTTTTTTTCATGTAATATTACTGTATTGTTTCAACGTCTTGAAAATATTGCAGCTGCAAAGCATAATAAACAAAGAACAAAAATGTACTTCAATAAACAACATAAAACTAAGAAATAGCGGAACCTTTCTATAATATTGACAAAAATTAATAAAACGCTGTTAAATAACTCAAATAAAACAATTTAGCTTAGTAAAATTTTCCAGGCTTTATAAAAGTTTTAGCAAAAAGCTAACATCTTATTTTTTTTTAATTAGACTTATTTAATTTTCCAAAGTTAATTTATTTCGGGCCAGGAAAACAATTAAAGATTATACAGGCTGTCCCAAGTAACACTTGTCATCTTTGATATATCAGATTTTTTAAAACTTACGAAAGGGATGAATTTTTATGACAGTTTCCAATTTGACCAATTTCTACTAAGGTCTTTAAAACTTCTGAACAGATTACTAGTTTCGTTAGTTTATAAATATTTAATATATCAGATTTATGAGGCAATCATGTGCAAAACTGTAAGTCCTTACAGGAAACATCTGTATTATATGGGACGGTTTTCATAGTTACCTTACAGATATTTTCAATAAGGACTTTCAGCTCTGCACAGAATGATCCATTAGTTCAGGAAAAATAGGTTTTATTGGCTGTACAACATAAATTAAATAAAATTCATTGTATACAGACCTTTCAGGAAGACTCTGTGTATACAATTTTTTTTAAATCTAAATCAAAATGATTATTAATCCCAATAATATTTGTTCTTTCATATGTATACCTGTTATTTTAAAAGTTGGCGCCGAAACGGTTATACCATAATGTTTTCTGCAAACATTGACTATGGAATGACTGGTGATTATGACTGATTTTTCTGACTCATAATATTTTCTTAAAGGAGGTCAAATCTCAAATGCACATACAGAATTAACTGAAGCAGGATACAGGTTCTACAATAAGGAGATAATAGAAGATAAGATATTATCTACCAAAATAAAATTCAAATTAGCTACAATCACATAATTAGCAGCATGAAGAAAATCAAATAAATACTTTTACTTCAAATGTAATTTATAATTCTTCAAAAATTGTTGTTTTTTTTTCTATTTATTTTAATAAAGAGTTAAATACTAATACCATACTATAAATCTATAATGATTGTGAAATGTTGAAATATCAGCATTGATTTCAATTTATTCTGCAATGTCTAGTCAATGTTTAGTTTAATTTTGTCATCTTTTAAATGGGTAAATTTTTAAGAAAACCCTTTGATATTCGCTCATATTTTTTCAAGATATCACTTACTGATACAGCTCGTAGTACACCCATATAAAAAATATTTTATTACTGCCGACCAGTAGTGGGGTGACCATTCGTCCTGGATTTTAGAGGACAGTCCCTGATTCTATGTCCCGCATGAGTAAGCGTCCTATTAAATTTCCAGAATTTTATTCCTTGAACTTTTTAATTTATTTAATTGAAGAGAGAGATTTTTTTTATTTAATCAAAGAGAATTCATTATTTATTTTTAAACCATGTGATTATGAAGAGAATGTGATTTTTTATTTTATTTTAAGTGAATGTCCTTTTTATTATATTTAAGAGAATTTAATATTTTGCTTTTGTTGTTTCAATAAATTTTGCATATACTATTGACGTTTCGGATTTCATCGAAACAAAAATGGTCACCTTACTTATGAGACTACAAATTTATTGAACAAATTTCTAGAATTTTTGCTAATTTCTTTGGCTTCTATCGATGTCCTCTAAATATTAAATGTATGCTTTTCTCGTAATGACAAGCCATTATTCACAAGGACGAATTGAGGCACGAGGCGAAAGCCGAGTGCCGTAAGTCCGAGCGAATAATGGCGAAATACCCGCGATTTGAATACTAAACTTTATCGACGATTTTTTATTCTTCTGCAGTATATTTTTTATGTTTTAATTATTTTTGTCAAATAAATTTAACCTCAAAACCATGCTCATCCCGTGGTTAAAGAAAATATGCGGAAATACAGCTTTTTGATTGGCTACCGCCTGTGATTTTTAGATTCATTGCTCACGGGGTGAAATTAACTAACTACTTTTCTAAAAAAAGAAACGTATTTGTATTATTCAATAGTCGTCGATAAAATATTATCATGTATTATGCAAATTAAGTCAAACATTATTTATACAATTTTAAATTTTGAGAAATTTCTTCTTCTTAAAAAATCACCCTCCATTTTCAATCCAATTAATATTATCATTATTTGAACTTTAAACTGATTTCAAAAATAATACCAGTATTTATTCCAGAAAATTCAACAACTTTAATAAAAAATGAACCTAATTTTAAAAATAAATTCTTACAAAAAGTATCGAAAATTCAAATAATGAATTTACATTATGAAAAAGTTGTTGGGAATGTTCTTCACGAAATCTTATTTCTAAAATTGGTAAATTAATATCAAAAACAACAGATGAATATCAAGACAATAAATACCTTCGTAAGAGAATTGCTATAGACGTTTAAAAAGGAAATGCTGCTTCTATGATAATAACATACCAAATCATAGAGGTCTTGATGAAGTATTTTATATCTTAAATAAAAAAATCCAAAGGCATTTTTTTCATATTGAATTTTATTGAGAAAAAAGTAATTAATAAACATACAATTTCATTCCTACAGACGGAAGTAAATAGGATATCTGAAAAAGCTTATGACATTAACTCAACTACTTGTGCGGCGAAAGAAGATTTAATTAAAACATTTTACCAAATTATAAAAGATTTATAGTCAAAGGATTGCCGAGAAATTGTAGTAAATACAACTTCTTTAAAATCGAAAAATCAAAAAATTTTACCACGATTTATTGGTTATTCTCAACATGATTCCTGAGGTTCTTATTAGAAGGATTAGATGAAGATACTCGTGAAGATATTAACAGAGTTATTTTACATTAATTAAAAATGAAGTGATCTAGATAATGCATCAGAATCTTGGTAAGGTTATTTGAAAATACAAAATTAATTGATATTTTTGTGGGAAAATTAAAGTCAATTTTAAAGCACACATAATGTGGATTTTGTTGAGTAAGTTTTGATCCTATCTAGAACTTGTAGCTTCCAATACAGAACCTATTAAACTTTTCGAGTACCTCAAACCTCAACAGTTTTACCAGAAAGGAAACCTTGGATGATGATGGGAAGCCTACTTATTCAAAGTGTAAAGAAAGAAGAAAATGTGTGAAACCATTTATCATTAATAAGATTCCTTGAATTTTAGTAATTAATTTTAAAAATATTTCTCCTACAAAAAGGTTTGGAGGAAAATTAGATATGACAGTTGAATTTCCATTGGAGGGATTGGACATGGCGAATTATGATGTTAAGTCAAATATAAAATGTCAATACAATTTTTATGCTCCTAGTAACCACAGAGGCACAACTTATAGTGAGCACTATACGCCTTATTGTCGACATTACACTTCACAAATCTGGCACTAATATAATGATTCACGGATGACTACAATATTTAAAAAGAGTATATAGTCAGTGGTGATACTTGCATACCGATTTATGATTTAGAAGGGAATTTGTCACATCTATGATAAGTGGTATTGGTATAATAAAATATATGTCATTAAATTCTTGAAGATGAGCGGATATACTGGGAAGAAACGAAACACGGGTCACCTCTAAAACCGGAAAGACATCAACTTTATTTTTTTTAAAAGTAACCTAATTTTTTTGTTAATAATTTAAGACTATCTTAGAAAAGCAGTATGTTTGTGATACATTTTTAATTTTTTTTTTAATTTTGAAAAATCCCGATACAAAAAATATAATAAGGAATAAATCCGCTACTGATTGTGGTAATGAAATTTATTTAATTTTCAATTATAAGGAGAAATTGGAATTTGTTAAAATATGGCATGAATTTCTCATGTTAAGTGAAATCAATCATACAATTCTAAAAAAGGCCGGCGAGAATCAAAAGCAGAACTGGAATTTTATTACTTTTCGACGAATTCTAGTTTCATTTCGTTAAGTAAGGTGGTCTTAATTTTATTTAAAAATGAGAACCTAAATTATTTGCTTCAAAAAATTTTGACATAACTGTGTTCAAATTAAATACCGTAAAGTTTTTATATTTGGAAAAAAAAATAAATGTAATTTTAGACGAGAGATTAGTCTAATAAACAGTGTAATGAGGAGCAACGCTCATAGGGATATGATTTTTTGATAAAACATCAGAGTTTAGTGGCAGATGGTTAATTTTAAATATTTTTGTACGAAACACTTAAGTAGGTTAGGTTATAGGTCATAATAATGGTTTTCAGTGGTGTGAGCAATCATAAAATAAAACCAAGACCGGTTTCTTTTACTTATGTATAGAAAGCGCTCGTAATTTACAACAGTCAAGCTAAATTAAAATTATAGCACTGCATGAAAAAATCAGCAAGAAGTAATAACGGATCATGAAAAGAGTAAAGAGTAAGTATAAGTTGAATGTACTTTCTTACTTTTTATCACTATTCTTAAATTACAATAGTTAATTTTCTTATTAAATAACATAGTTTTAAAGATATAAAAACCGACTATAACTGTTATTTGTTTGATGATACCATATTATAACAATTCTATCCTGAAGACAAATGTTACTACTAACTATTGAATAGAAAAGTAAAGTTTCTAAGACAGCTTTTTTTAACTAATTTTGTCGAATTTAGTGAAATACAATCAAGAATATTACTTATCACAGTTAACGTCCTGAGCTTACAACTTTTTTTCTTTGTTTTGGGGCATTCATATGGTGTTTATATTGCCCTAAACGTAAACTAGTCGATTTTTGCACGTTTTAAAAATTAGTAGTCTGCACTTGCCCCACAATTGCATTTTTTGGGGTAAGTGCAGATGTACACATTGGGAAAGATGCAAAGTAATTAGAAATTTATAAAGGAAAAAAAAGGATGAGCATTCGATTGCCCTAAAGGCATAAAATCATTTTTAAATGAAATAATCAATAAAATGTTAAAATTTATTGAGAAATAAGTATTCATCAAATTTATTTTTTTGGAATGATATGTCAAGAGATATGTCAAAAAATATATGTACTATACTTGTTCTTAAATTTGTGTCTAAAGGTTTTGGTAAGTATGTCATTTTAAGGGTAATTTCTGGAAATTTTAATTTTCGATTTTGAATTTGAAGTAAAATGTTCGAATTTTCGAAAAAAATTTATTGTGTTTCATTGAGCACATTTTTGGAATTGATTTCAATAATAGAAGAAAAAGTCGAAAAATCAGCACACAAATTGAAAATTTTTGATTTGGCTCGTGTGAAGTTAACTTTTAAGACTATACTTTATCCTTTTCTGTGCCACCACGTATAGCGATTTTTCTGCATAGAACTTCCCCGATGAAAAAGTGGCCATTAAAAAAAACTTTGGCCTGGTCCTGTAAAAATCCGGAGAAAAAAAGTTTTCATCAAAAAAGATGTGGATAGGTGAGTAGAAGAGACTAAAAAAAGAAACACGATCCGAAAAAATTTCAAAAATTCTACTTTTTATCCCCAGCACCTGTAAAATGTAAAATCATTGCCCACAAACACAAACCATTAATTTTTTCAGAAGATGATAACTCTGATTATAAACTATAGTCTGATTTTTTTATATACATATATGATGTCAAGAGAATAATCTGAGACCAAAGACTTCTATGTTTTCTATTGTTATACATAGACCGGACACGCTTGACATAATCTTAAAATACGTCATTTTATTTGAAAATTTTATCTGCAAATGAGCTAACTTTGGACATATAACTTTTACCATTCAATTAAGTAATAACCGATAGTATCATAATCCATCGCATTAGTTGTATGTTGTATCTGGTAATTTGTAAAATAAAGAAAAACACAGGTCAACTTTAAAATCGCCGCCAGCGATACACAAAAAAATGACAGGTTGTCCGGTCTTTGTATAACAATAGAAAACATAGAAGTCTTTGTCTGGGACTGATGTTCGATATTATTTTAACCTGGATTTTAACTAATGACTGTTGTTAAAACTGTCAAGGTTTGATACGTTATTTTGACAATATTCATAAAAACGCAGTAGAATAACTATGGTCTCATAGAAAAAATGACAAATAATATAATCTGCACCTTGTGAATGTGCTGCAGGTATTATTAGATGTTACCAAATTATCGACTTCTTCTTTTGTCAATAACTTAAAAAATATTGTGAATAGATTTTTTAAAATTATTTTTCGTACTCTACCAAGGGTCCATGAATATGTAGCGAGAGCTTATGCGGGAGTTTTGGGACACCCTGTATATATTTGGAGTAGTTAGCTGAAACGACATTATGAAACGAAAAAGCTGGAAATATTTTATTATTTTAGCTACAATAGCAAATTCTTTAAAATAACTCATACTTAAACTTGTAAATTTTGGTCTGCTCTGCACTTGCCCCGACTTACCTTAATTTTAAAAAGAAGGAAGTAATTTTTTTATCTTTTGATATGCTTTGAAAGCTATTAAGAATTATTAAAATACAAAATAAGATTAATTTTTAGAAAAAAATAATGTACAGGGAGTTCAATTAGGATTGATACCAAAACTTGACAACCAAATATACATTGTAGTAATTTATAGGGATTTTAATGTTACTAGGTTTGTATGCCTAACGTAACCTAACCGAAGAACATCTCAGCAGCTTTATTTTTGGGTATTACTTAAATAATAAAAAGACAAATTGATATTAAAATTCATCTCATTTTGTTTTTTTCTTAAATCGTCACTGACGTATTTTTTAATTCACTATGGCCAACTGCGACAAATTTAGGTTTCCTACCATGCAAATCACCAGTATCATCCTTTTTTGAAGACTCGGTACATATATTATAGAATTATCTTTGTCTCGCAAAGCAATAATATCCTGACAATCGTTCTGATTGGCCCATTTGCCATTGGATTATCGTGATAATTTTGGTTCTCAAGTCCTTAGACCTCGGTTTAGACGTTTACATGAAATTTCTTTAAATTTCAAATTTGACATTTGAAGTAAAGACTGATTAAAATTTAGAAACAATTTTTGTAATTTGTAGAAATAAGGCTTGAAATAATCTAACCAAATACAATTCGTAGGTTGAAATCACCCATAATTCTAACGCTTTATTGACAATTTAATTGTGTTCAAAACACCACTCGTCCAATTTCAAACCCACTCATGGCATTACTACTGATAATCCCACAAAGCTCGCAAAATACAAAATTGTTAAAAAAAATATCAATGATTTTAAATACAGACTTTCCTTTTTAAAACCTTCATGAAAAGAGCCGCTTAGATGAAATCTAATTTTATGATATTCTTGTTACTTTTGGTATAATTTTGTTTTCCTGACTACTCTACCGAATTTGTACAAAAACCATTTTTTAAATTTAATTTTGGGTTTATATAAATTTACCTTCTATATTATGGTATTTTAAAGTTTCGAAACTTGGTAAATTATTTAGTGATTATAATATAGGATTTTTGCCTTTTCAATCAAAGAATGTTGAAATTATTTTAGTTTTCATGAGTTTTCTCAATTCCCAAGATATACAAAAGAAATCTAAAGGGTAAAGTTAAATTAAAAAGGAAATTGTAAGAGGTGCAGAAAATCCTAAAAATAATAGAAGAGAAAATTTTCACTTAAAACTTTCCTGCAGATCTCATCTAAAGTTATCCATTTACATTTATAATAACATTTCAACGAGAGTTTCAAAAAGTTTCCAACATACATAGAACTATGAAAACTAATTTTTACTATAATTACTGGAAATATAAATTAGCTTAATTGCTAATTAAAATTACAGGTTTCAGGTTTCTACAGATTTAATTACTAAATATTGGAGTTCATGGCGTGAATTAGTTTTAATATTAGCTAAACATAATTAAGATGTAATATTAAAACTGCAATGACACCAATAAGAAGCAGTAGCATCTGGTTAATACCAATATAAACAGACAACATTCCTAAGACCATTCATCCATCTTCGCATAAGAGCAACTACTTCAAATTGCAACCACTTTAAAAAATAGAATAAGACCGGGATTGCTTTCCCACGTTAAATGCTTTGCTTTTAGGAAAAAAAATATCATATTACAAAAAATGGGCTTTGTATGGATTGTGCACATATCATGTCTTAATGTCTCACATACACCCGTTTTCTGAAGATGTATAAAAACAATTATGGGTATCTTTTGAGTACTTGCCTATAAATTAACTTTTTTTGTTTTTTTTGAAAATTTAGATGTTTGTGAATGAAAAATGATCTCTCATTCCTAGATTTCGGTAAAAATCTAATATAATATACCTACAAGCAATCCAAATTATTCACTTGGATCATCCAAGTAATTGGTGAAATGCTAAAAAACTCTGCAAAAAGAAGGAAAAGAGGCAAAATCGCCTCAAATTTAGGAATATTGAGACTGAAAATCTGAATGTAAAAAAATGAAGGGCGTCAAATAAAAATTTATTTATTAAAAAAAAGGAAAAAAGAAAATTTTAAAAAATTGTGGCAAAAAAAAGAATCAATAAATCGTTTTCCAGTATTTAGTTCTGGAAAGACTCATCAAAAATCTGAACATTTCAAGGATGATAATGGTATCATCAGAGTAGAAGACATAAGATATAAAGAAAAGTGTTATAATTACAATAGACTTTACAGGTGTATCAAAAAATGAAATTTTATCCATTTATTTGTATGTTCAGGACCAAATTTTCGATGATCTCTGATGAATTTGTTATATGATATGATATATTTGTAGATATGATATATTTGTCATAAGCATACAACTAATTAGAGATAAAGTTGGTATTCCAGAGGAATACTGAATATACTAGAATTTAAAAAAAACAGGAAAATTTCTTATTAAAATTTTTAATAAATAAACACCTTCGCCAAAAAAATCATTAGTTGTTCCAGCTGCGCCTCCATCGTTTTTTTATGCCTAACGCGAATATTTCAACAAAGATTTTAATAAATCTAGGGGTTTTCCTCATAATCTTATAATTTAATGCGTGTTGCCTTCTAATTAATGATTCTTTTCAACGCGGAATTTAATTTTTAGAATTCTGATACTGCAAAAGCAGTTGATATAAAAATAAATTGAAAGTTTCCATTTCTAATTAAATCTAAATTTATCTTGAAATACAATTCATTGAATTTAATCTGACAGTGCATATAAATTAGATAAGTACGTGTTATGTTGAGTATATTAAAAATATTCTGGTCGTTGAAATAAAAAACCTAACGATAAGTTTTCTAAATTCCAATCGAAACCACTTTATTACTTTATATTATCATGTATTTATGATAATAAATATGCAAACTTTTGTTTTATTTAGATGTCTTGCATCTGTAAAAAAGTCCCACGATCCAAGTTTTTACAAATTATGCACATATACTGTAAGTTCTTAGCATTCAAACCACACACGTTGTCATGCACTCACATGTAAGATAAAAGCATTGACAAGACATTGTATTCCTTTTGTAAAGCCGCATCCAGAGAAATTCGTGGAAAATCGGCAAAAACCCTCTCCACTTGATACGCTACAATTTGGGCAGATTCTTTCCAGATGTCGGATCTGCACAATAACGCCCTAGGATTCATAAATTTGAAAATTTTCCTCCGCGGTCATTTATTTACGAAGTCCGATACAAGTTTTATGGCGTCTTCAAAGAAAGGCCGGCAAATGTCAATACCATATTTAGTTTCGTCAGTTTTAGGCATGGAAAAAAGAGGATTCCCTGCATTCTTTCTCGTCCGCTCAATTCCGAGGAACGTTAGATGTTTATTTAACACGAATTTAATGCCCTGATACTCTTAATTGCTTTCTAACAATACACCAACGAGTCCATTAAAAGGGTTTAAGTTAAGTGTCACTAATAAGTTTCCTTAAAACACATACACATCTGAAATCCAGGAATAGACTTTATTTTTTGGTTTAAAAAGAACAACAAATATTTTAGAGAAACTTATTCAATTAATCAAATGAGCTAATCGCAAACGTAATAATTACTCATCAATGATAAATATGCAAAAAATATTTTACGTTGTAGTTTATTGTTTATCGATTTTGCTGATGAAATCATGTTTATTTTTTTTAGAGTTCAACAACACTTCTCCTGCACACTTTCCCAACCACATCGTTGGGGTAGTTTTTGTACCTTTTTTACCTGGACGAATGGTATGTGCTCTCGGCAGATAAAAAGAAAAGGTGTTCGCTTTTATACTAAGCATGGCTATTGATTTTGTTGGAGGCGTGTGGTGTATTGGGCAAGGACATGGAGGCGTCTGTCTAAACTCAATGCTTACGTTGTTTCCAACGACCATTAATATGCAAATATTTAATTAAACCAATTTACTACGTGGCGAGGAGGTTTAATGATTTATTGTTGGAAGTAATTTGCTAAGGTTGACATATTTTTTTTTCTTCCTGAGAATTGCTGGTGTAGGTAAAATACTTGTAATACAGAGTGAGTCAATTTATCCACGCATTTATAGACATAAGAAAAAGTTTTACAAAAAAAATCGCGAATTAAATTAAAAATATTGCATCTCTATTATAAACCCTGGTAAAATTATATTTACATACAAAACACATTACGAAGCCTCCACAAAATTACGCTTCCACAAAATTTCAAAAAATTTGTAAACTGGTCTAAAATTTTCTATAACTGGTGACTTGGGCAAAACGAAAAACTTTTTACAAAAACTTCATAATATGACTACGTTTAGCTCGAGCAGGTCAAGCCAGCTTTTTACATGTACTTTAAATGCTAGAGGTCAAGCCAAGCCGAATTCAAGCTGGCTTGAGTTGCTCGAGATAAACATAGTCTATGATGTAATTTGTACTTCAACAGAACTAGGGTTTTTGGAACCATTTTGTATATTCTTGTGCAATATGCAATATAGTTTCAAAAGGAGGTTTGAGAGGGATTTTGCCCATTAGCAAGATAATAATTAGCTGATGGCGCTTTTTCAAGAGCTTGTACCCCGTATATTTTTCGAGAAATTAACCTTTTTCTAAAAGGTCTAAACATTTCAGGACTAAATTTGAAATTTAATGATTTTAAAACTACAAAAGTTATCAACAACATTTTATGCCAGAAACATATAGCACCTGGAGATGTATTTTAAAAAATATTTTGTGAAAATCGGTCCATTAGTTTATTCATAATACAGGATGTCTCACCCCACCCCTTTTATTTTGAGAACGCCTTATCGTACATGGCTGAAATAAAAAAAATTATTACCAAAGCAAATCCGAAGAATGTATTGGTGCACTTATTTTTTTCCGGAATAATCCGGAAGTGCCCGGAACCGGAAGTAACTTTCGATTTTTAAATGGCAACATAGGTCGAGTATGGTATCGTTTGAAAGGTCTTTTGAAAAGAAACAACTTTTATTAAAATATTTTTTTAATATCTTTCACAATTAACAAATTAAACGAAAAACAAAAGCAAACAAGTGACAAATGGTTTCTGAAATTATGGAAAAATTAAAACACTACCATCATCCTCAATGGGTAAGGGTAGAGGCAATTATGAATTTTTTAAATGGAAACATGTATTTTTTGCTTCGCTTGTTAAAAATAATCAACTTTTTTAGGTTATGTATTTACCTTAATTCAAAAAATAAAAAAAAGTTGATTATTTTTAACGAATAAAGCGATAAACGCAAAAAAGAGTTTCAATTTAAAAACATCTCTCTCTTGCCCATTTGCGGATGATGGTAACGATTTAATTTTTCCATAATTTAAGAGACCAATGGTCACTTGTTTGCATATTTTTTTTTCGTATAATTTGTTAATTATGCAAGATATTACAAAAATATTTTAATAAAAGTTGTTTCTTTTTAAAAGACCTTTCAAACGATGCCATACTCGACTTATATTGCTATTTAAAAATCGAAAGTTACTTCCGGTTCCGGGTACTTCCGGGTTGTTCTGGAAAAAAATAAGTGTACCAATGGATTCTTCGGGTTTGCTTTGGTAATAATTTTTTTTTATTTCAGCCTTGTACGACAAGGCGTTCTCAAAATAAAAGGGGTGGACGGATGGTCTGAGACACCCTGTATAATCACAAAATATTTGCTAAAATTTGGGCACGATTCCGGTCCCGGGGAGTTTATTTGAAGATTTTCAAACATTTTATTAAAATGATCAATAAATACAAATCATTCCTTAAATTTTGAGCTCTTAAACATTTTTGTGCCACGTATAGTTTTCGAAAAATCAACTTTTTTTCTGAAAAATCTAAAATTTCTGGAGTAAATTTGGCATGAAAGTGGGATTTTAAATATTTTAGTCCAGAACTCAAAAACGAAAATTGAAAACAAAATGATTCTTATTTAGCTTAAAACACATCTAAAATCTTTTCCAAAAACATATAAAATTTTTATTTAACTGATGAATTTTAAGTTTTTTTAAGATTTCATTATTTAGTCTTACATTTTTTGAAAATTACAAAAGTTATCAACACCAAAATATTATACCAGAAACATGTAGCACTTGGACATATTTTAAAAAATATTTAGTGTAAATCGGTCAATTAGTTTTACTATAATAAAATCGCAATTATTTGCTAAAATTTGGGCACAAATCCGATCCTGAGAGTTAATTTTCAAGACTTTCAAATATTTTATTAAAATATTCGGAAAAAACAATTCATTCCCTAAATTTTGAGCTCTTAACCATTTTTGTACAATCCATAGTTTTTGAGGAAATAACTTTTTCTGAAAAAGCTATAATTTGACTCAAAAGTGAGATTTGATATTATTGTTCAGAAGTCAAAAACTAAAAGTGATAACAAAATTATTCTTCGTTATCAAAGTTATTTATTAAAACGCATAGTTATTTTATATTCTGGCGGAAATCAATCTAGCATTAGAAATTTAACACCCAATGAAAGGCAGTTATTCCTAGAAAATTTACTAAAATTCTTGCAAACATTTGAAGAAATACCAAAGTTAAAATTGTGTAATTTAAGAAGTTATTCCAACAGCGGTTACTCTGATAAGATTTTTATAAAAAGAACATGTTCCTGTTCAATTTTTTTGGAGTTGGGCCACCTAAATGACTAAATGATCATTTCATCAAACTTTCAACACACGTAGCTTCATTTTTACTTTATATAATTTCAACAATAATTTTCTCATGCACCACTAAATTTTAACTTTTGATAATTACCAATTTTGTATGATAAAAGTCAAGTGTATTTCCAAAAAAGTTTTTTGATAATTCTACAAAATGGCCAGTTTTTAGAGAAAAAATTCTTTCCAAATTTCAACAATGTTATTTCTTACGTTTACTTCTGATGATGGCAACCACGCCGAAACGGGTCAAGTGATATTTTAATAAAGTATACAAGGTCAAGGATACTCATTCATTTTTCTACACATACCACACCTTATAATGAATCACCACACCCTCGAATACCTAAGGAAAAGTTATTGGAAGGTTTCAGGCAAAGATTCACAAATCTTGATAATAATAAATTATATTTTTTGGCAACATTTTTACACACCGCAGCTTTCTTGATACTTCCAAAATTTATGAAATGAAAGCATCTTTAATTACGGAAGCTTGTTTGAAGGTATCAATTCCTCAATCCCCTAATGAACCACAACAGCAAAAACTACAAAAGGAAACAGTTCCATCAAAAAATCAGAAGAAAACTATCAAATGGTCACCGAATATTCTGTGCAACTCTATTTATTTCTCATATTTTTGATCTATTTATATTTAATACCCTGCTGATGGAAAATCCTGGGATAGCCACTGTTCAAATTGCACATGGAAGTTTCCAAAAAGAAAAAAACGATCAACTGTTTTATTTAACCACTATTTTAACCATCAAGTGCTGTAATAAGGGCAATTAAAAACTGAGAAATTTTTGACATATTTCAATTTACTTTTTTTGGTTTAATTTGAGTACTTTTATATTTTAATTTTGTTATAGAATAAAACAATGTGGTACTTTCATCGAGACCTAAATATTCGAAAAAGCAAGAATAAAACGAAATTCTAAAAAAAGCACAAATTAATAAATTATTTTAAAATTTATTGGGCTTTAAATAATGACTTTTGGGTTAAATACTGTACATTTTCACATTTTGCATTGATCTATTTTGGCTTTCAATAAAAAAATAAAATGGTTTAACTTAATAAATTACAAAAAAAATCAAGAACTTTAATGAATATAAAAGCAAAATTGTAAGTTATTTACTTTTAATTTCTTATTATTGGTTTTATTATTAATTTACGTGTTAATGTTGGTGTTGAAAAAGGTCAATTTTAATTTAGACGCGTGGTTTATTGCTACTAGACACTTCGTTATGCACTTTTTTACAAGCAGAATGTGACCTGGGCTGTTTTTAAAGGCTAATAACCTGAATGTTTTATTTCATGTATGTAATATGCATGCACTAAAAAATAAAAGAATACCTGCGTAAAAGCAATGCAATAAAAATTGGAATAATTTGTGAGTTGTAAAATTGAATATACTGGGCTTGGCGATAAATGAACTTATTATTCTTATTTTTTATTTCGTATAAAATTTGAATAACCTAATTACTACACTCAGCCATTATATTTATAAGAATTAACTAATTAAGGTTTCAATGAGTTTTCTTTATTAAATATATAGATTGATCATTTTAGTTGATGTTCATTATTGGTATACATTTTCTTCTTTGATAAGAGATACGGGGTTTGATTAAAGGTAAAATTGGAGAGCTCCTTGAAAGGAAGCCGGAAGCTATTTTTAATTGAAACTCCAAAAAATTGATTTTTTTTAATATTCGTGATTGGTTATCTACCTTCGTTCCTTTTAAACATTTATTAAACATGGCAACGTAATAAAATTCTTTAAATTCCGAATGATAAAGTAATGATTTTAAATTTTAAAGTTAAAAAAAAAATAAGTCAAAAAATTTTGGTTAGACCCAAAATAAAGAAGTCACATTTAAAAAATTGTATTTTCTTGTTTTTTAAGAAGGCGCAGAAAGTTTAATATACCAACAAATATGCTCCACTTGCTATTTCAACCGACTTGAAATTACCAAAATTAAAGACATATGCAGTCCAACATTCCGTGAAACACGCTGTATATGAATTATGAAAACAGTAGAAAAATTTTCCACTTCACGACATGACGAAATGATCATACATACACATTTTCTGAACGTTTAACGGGAATTACTTACTGAATAGAACTCGGAAAAGGATAATCTTGAGCTGATGAACTAAAAAGCAATTTGGTGCATCAAAGGGTTTAGCACTTTTTGAAAAGCCAATTTCATGCTTATTAAAAAAAAGGATAACTGTATATATCCTATATTGTATATTCCTCCGTTGTCCCATTTAGAGATGAAATATGGCAGAATTCGTTTCATAAACTTTATAAAATTTCCATTTTATAATACAATACATCTAAGATTAATTAATCATAATTATAAAGAGTAAGGAATAAAATATAATGTATGAAGTCTACAAAATTATACAGGGTGTTTCTGAACAAGTGTCGGATAATCAATTTTTGGATCAATTTTAAGACAAAAAGTAAGAACATATTTTTCCGCTAAAAGAGAAAAAGTTCAAAGGGTTGATCCGCTTGAAACACTTCATCCTATCTTCTTTTTGAAAATTTTCGAATTCATCTCAAGGCGGCTGCCAAAAGTAAGGTATGTGCAAAATTTGAGCCAATTATCGTTAAAAATGTAGATTTTATGTTAAAAAATTGAAAAAAAAATGAGTAAACGTCAATGCTTTGCATTTCCGAAACGAAGCGTTTTAGCCTCGGTTTTGGCGGAAAAAATATTTTTATATTATGTCTTAAAATTGGTCAAAAAATTCTAAGATTATCCGACACTTGTTCAGAAACACCCTGTATGTGTTTTAATTAATTTGTATTAACTTATACAGGGTGCCTCTGAATAACTTTGCCAAATTGCTAAATTTTTAGAGTTGATGGAAGAAGTAAAACTATTCTTTTAACAAATAATAAATATAACTTATTTCATTGTGCATATTTTGAACCCGAAATTTTAAATAAATTTTTCAGCTTTCATGTTTTTTTTTTAAATTTATATTTAAAGCTAAAAACTAAAAACCATAAAATCTACTTTTACTTCGAAACGAAGCACCGGACCAACTTTCAATTAGAGTAACATTTTTGTAGAACATTGATCAAGAATAATTTTAGATGTTTGAGAATTATTGAAAACGCAAAACGGTAAAATATTTCTAAAACTTTTACAACCCTTAAATCTTCATATGAAGAAAACAACTACAAGGATTTCCAATATTTTGTAATATTTTTATTTAATTACAAAAACATACTTAAAAAAATGTGGTATAACTTTTTAAGGAAGCATTTCCGCACACTAATTTTTCTTTTATCACTTGAAAGAAGTTGATAGTTATTCAAGGACACCCTGTACACAAAATAAAATATGGTACATTTTATACTTATTTTTTGCTTTTTGAAAATAACATCCTTTACAAGTTAAAGTTTAGAACATTATTTAAATTATGCAACTTTAAAACCAAATGTTATATATATTTTAAAATTTTGAAGAAGTGCATATATCGTAGGCCATACGATAGAAATACTAAAATATGTATAACACAAATGGAGATCCTTAATATTTAACGAGATATTTAATGATACTTTCAGTCTAGATTTCTTCCTCAAATTTGTTAAGAAGGCGGTCCTATCCTCTAAACATAAAATTGTTCATTCTTTTCTTAATTATGTCAAGTCCAGGCAACACGTAATGTTTGATCAGAAGTAGAAAGTCTTCTGATAAATTGGAAGTATTGGAAGAAAAAGAAAATATACATATTTAGTTCAAAAAACTGCATTTCATGGTTAGCAGAGGAAATAATCTCAGAACGCCCTACATCGTATCGTACTACCAAATTTTCATACAATCTTTTTATATCATAAAAGGTGATCAATTGAAAACTATTTACTCTAAATAGAATCTTGATCAGAAGTAAACAACTTGGCAAAACACGTCAATATTTTTTTGTTTATTCACGTAGAAAAATATATAATTTCGAAGTTTTCTTTAATTTACTTCTTTATAAGAAACTAGATAAGTTAATTTATTTCTTCCTTTAAAATGGTCATTCTGGAGCTCCAAATATTGATTGATCTTTCCAATACCACACTCGATCCTGCACTCAACTCATGTTGCCATTTAAAATTTCTAAACTACTCCCGATTCCAGATACTTCCGCTTCGTTCCGGAAAATAAAAATTGTACAAATAGGTTCCTCGTATTCACTTTGGTCATATTTTTTTATGTCATTCACATTCTACAAAGCGTTAACGAAATAAAAGGGAGCGAGGAGTCGTCTAAGACATCCCGCAAAAAATATATTAAATATTTTTATAGTTCTTTTTAGCTTTCATCTATTTTAACGTATATTAAGTTGGAAATATACGTTCTATTTTAAACAATTGTACTATAAATCATCTATGAGGTTCAAATATTAGTAATATAAACCATGTTTTACAACGCCATTTATTGCGAATGAATGTCTATGGTCTCTTTTATAAGGTATGTTTTTATTGGTCTTGTTAATAACCTAATTGTAATACCTGATGATAGATGATGCCCTAATAAAGACGAAACTAGTAGCACACTTATCTTTTATTTCATCGTATGGTAAAAGTTGGGATTAGAATCTTGTCTACATTAAACTGGATCCCATATCTACGTTAAATATTTTTATGTTTTTATTTATATTTTAAACTTTTTCGTAGTTTTCCCAATAGCTTTTGTAAATGCATAAGTATTTTTTAATAATAAATAAAATTCTTAATAAATAATCATCACTGTGAACAAACAGAAGTCTTATTGATTAATATTTTTGCGACTCCTTAAAAAGTTCTGGACTTCTAAAGCAGATGAAAAAAGTAATTTGTACACTGAAATTTTTTTGCTCAGGACGATATTATTTCTCCTTTGAAACTACGCTTTTTATTTGAAACATTTTTTACATACAATGTTTAGTTTGAGAAAAATCATCACCAATTTTAGGTTAGTTAATGTTTTTACAAAATAAATAAAGCTTTTTGGCTACGTGGGTCTTTTATCGTTTGGATTTTGTCCATGTGGGCCTTTTGTCCAATTCTAGCTTTTATTGTTCGGCCTTTTGCGAACCATTTGTATGCGTCGGTCTTTTATCCAATTCAAACTTGTATCATTTAAACTTTTGGCTAAGCAGACGATTGACAGTTCATAATTTCAACAAAGCGTTCCGAGTGAATTTGCTGCATATGCGCGCATTTCACTCGGAACGCAACATTTGTATATGTGACATGTAGAAAATGTTCCAATCGGAAGGCACCCATGGAAAAAAGACGTATTGGTCTTTTATTTGAAAACGGTTCTTAGTAAAGCATTTAAATTTTGCTCAGTACCTAATCGACACTTTACCCAATTCCATGATTTTTTTTTTTGATTTTGTGCTTGGATGTATGTAGAGATCATTTTGTGTTAAAAACAATGCTAAATTCTTCAGCAGTACACCTTTATAAGATTTTTAAAAGTATTTTTGAATAGAATTTGCAGAAAAATGTGTTTCGATTGTTTTTCCATCTGGGTCTTTTGTCTCTCTCGACATTAAACGATTTCGATTGGCTTTTATATTTGATCAGTGGTTAAAAAGGAATTTGACATTGGTACTGAAACTGTGAAGAAGTATCTTTGATTCCCAGCCGCTTTCTTTTTGGGAGTAAAATGTTCCTGTTGCAATTTCTCCAGAATTGTTCTGAATAATTTGTACCCTGGCATAAAAAATAACATACCAACAATAGTGCAACTTGTTCCAGATTTTATGTAGGTGCACCAAGGGCAAGGGGGGTTCAAATCATGCAGCTCTGAAACAAATCAGCTGATCAAAAAGAACATGGGCGTTATGTTCAGGAACTGTTACGAACTGTTCAGAGCAGTTCATATCAGCTACAAAAAGAAAGCGACTCTTATGGACCCATTCGAATTGTTCAATTCAAACTTTAGTTAAACCTTTGGCAGCTGTCAAAGAAGAAAACACTGCAGTTGATAGAATAGAAAGAGTGGAATCAGTAACCAAAGAATAGACCTGTGGTGGAAGGTCTGTAAGATAGACGCCGATTATTATCGTATATTCTATCTCTCTTCCTTATGTCCGTTTTGTATATGTTGAAATGATACGAAATCCGTAACCACGGTAACTTATTCAAGAAACGTTTTTTCGGTATACGATAACAAACGTCTATCTTTAAGATATACCATTGATATCTTTAAGATAGACGATTATTGTTATCCACCTGTGGAAAGTTCATATTTCGGTTAACCCTCGGGTTAACTACACTTTCTAAGATATCATTAATTTCTTATTCGAGCCAATCTATGAACCAAAAACGAACCAAAGTCATTCGAAATTATTTTGTCCATTTCGTTCTTTTGGTGTAGACTCTTACTTTTGTTACACCTTGTATACAATGTATCGAAAAATATCATCGCATGCAGATTTTGCAGTGGGATAAGATATAAGATAGTCGTATTCTTTTAACATGATCCGTTCAAACAAATCAGTTGTTCAGTTCAATTTGACATTTGTGTCTGTTATTTTTACCCGATCACTTCGGGATCACTTTGACAGGATTGAACGATTTTCCTCTCCCTTTCCCCTAAGTGCTCTTGCTGTAGAGGAGGATCGCTTGTTCAGTTAGTTCACTCCATTCGAAATGCAGAGGTGAAGTTCAGAAGATTTGGATAAGTTTTATAAATGAATTAAACCAGGATGTACAATTTTTAAATACACTTCCTATTATAATTGGCAACCAAGACGTCTTGAAACCATTTAACGGATAGTACTAAGAACAACAGGAGAAGGATAAAAGGCAGTAGCATCACTCCCAACTACAATATTTATAGAGTTGTCCATTTGGTAAAAGCATTGAAAGTATCTCCAATCAACAGATAAGTATTACTACAAGGAATCATCTTGTTTTATTCATGTAAATTCGTGTAAACTCCATTTGACTCCACTCATAACCTAACTTAAAGTATTGCGTATTGCAAATGTCATATTTTAATGGAATTTACTGTAAAGCTGTTCTTTTTAAATGATTCTGTTCACGTTTGATCACCATTCCAACTGATCTTGAACTGAACTAGAGATGTACAAAAAAAAAACACAATTGATGATCTAGTAATACCGGATACCGAAATGCCAGTGTACAGACATTGCTGTGCAAACCTAACAAACAGCAAATTTCGTGCGAGTTTCTGAACTTCTGACCGTATGATAGAAGTTTCACGAACTTGCACGAAACTAGCCGTTCATATGGACTTGCAGAGCGAACACCGCGTAGTGGGGTACCGGCAAAAGACGTGGGATAAGATAACATACGTGTAAACCCAGCTTTATTGCGCATCTTAGCGCCGATTTATCGCTCATAACTTTTCTCCAATTTAAAATTTGAACATAAAATAAGCGCTGTATTTTACATTCTCTTAATCTAATCTATTGATTAACAATGTTAGTTAACGTTTTATTATTTTAATTATGTATTATCCATTAATATGCGGACTAATTTTTTTTTTTTAATTTTTTACCTGTAATCCTGAATTTAATAAATTTTCGGGTGGTTGAGGCATTGTTACCAATTTAAAATAATGAATACACAAAAATCATCTATAAATTACACCTTTTTTATCACATCACTCTACGATGTATCGCGCACCAAAGGGTAACGTGCAGTACTTCGGTAACGTACAAAACGTGACTGATTTGATTTCAGACGCGCGCACTGCAGCACCCGTAACAAGTAGCGCTGACTAAGTCGTGACTCATTCGACTTTTGCCGAAGGTACTCGTTTCCAAGCGCACAAGAAAATTTCGCCTACTTTTACAAGGCCGCTTTTAATTTCTGATGGCAAGGCTTACAACTGAGTGTTTGCTTTTTTCTTAGCAACCAGCATCCTGCCTTTAATAAGCCCTTCGATGAAGAAATCGGAATTAATTGCCTGATTGATTATTTTTTACTTCATAACTTCATATACGTTTATTATTATTAGTTGGATACTTGGTTTTAAGTTTTAATATATCTAAATACATCCTATATCTTTCTCCCTAAATTATTCTTATCCTTAAAATTTCCTACTTTTTATTAAAAAATGTACAGTCCCAGCAAACACATTTATATAAATTCTATATAGCATGTACATCAACTTTAATGTAAAATTTACATAGCATATAGGGAGTAATGTCAGCTAATTAGAATTTAGAAATGATGTAAAATGTATATTACTTTTTAATGTAAGAACTATGTAACATTACTATGGACCCATTACATAAACATTTTATGTACTTGTTACATAAACGTGTTATATACTTATTATATATACAAATTTATATAAAAAATTCCCAATTATACAGGGAGTCCTATTTGACGTTGGACTGTATGGGTATCTTTGTTATTATTGGAGATAGAAAGTCGGTTAAATGGACAAAGTAGTAGAAATTTTTTCGAATATTAATAATCCATTTACAAAAAAATTGAATATCGCATCGTTCCAACCCTATCTTGAAAAAACAACAAAATGCGATTTTTAAAACATGACTATAACTTCTTTATTTTCTGTGGTACCAAAAAAGTTTTTTGACATAATACAGACAATTTTTTGTGTACAATGCAGTAAAAGAAATGAATATTTTTTTTCGCTAACGGATTGACCGGAAATGAACCAAACTTATTGGATTTATACATATTCAGAATCAGTATTTTTTCTGAATAATTTGGTATACCATATGTCATATTTAAAAAAAATAAAATTATTTGATTTTACAAACTAACATTGGACTTTAAGAGATGTAAATTGTCAATAACATAAATGTAACTATTTATAATATTAAATGTAAAATAAATCTTAACACATATGTATTGACAGTTTACATTTATTCCAGGCCATTTTTTGTTAGTAAAATAAAATTATTTCTATTTTTCTTAAAATATTACATATGATATATCAAATTACTCAGAAAAATACACTAATTTCGAATATGTGTAAATCCAATATGGCTGCCATAAGAAAAAAATAAGTTTGGTTCATCACCGGTCAATCCATTGGCGAAAAAAAGTATTCATTTCTTTTACTGCATTGTACACAAAAAATTGTCTGTATTATGTCAAAAAACTTTTTTGGTACCACAGAAAATAAAGAAGTTATAGTCATATTTTAAGAATCGCATTTTCTTGTTTTTTCAAGATAGGGTTGGAACGATGCGATATTCAATTTTTTTGTAAATGGATTATTAATATTCGAAAAAATCTCTACTACTTTGTCCATTTAACCGACTTTCTATCTCCAAAAATAACAAAGATACCCATACAGTCCAACGTCAAATGGGACACCCTGTATACAGGGTGATTCAGACCACCCGTGCCACCCATTTATCTCGAGAACGCGTTATCGCACGTCACTAAAATACAAAACTTATTTACCAAAGTGAACCTAAAGAATTCATTGGTGTACTTATTTTTTTCCGGAACAACCCGGAATTATCCGGAACCGGAGGTAACTTTGATTTTTTTAAATGGCAACATAGGTCGAGTTTGGTATGGTTTGATAGGTCTTTCAAAAACAAATAACTTTTATTAAAATATTTTTTTTAATATTTTCCATTGTTGAGAATTTATTCGAAAAAAATTGTTAAAAAAAGGAATTAAAAATTATTGCATACTTTGAAGAATTTTATAATTTTATAAACTCTTTCTACAAATTCTAATGTTTTACCAACTTTAAATATCATACTTGTCCATATTTCAACAAAATTCTTCAAAATATGCAATAATTATTATTTACTTTTTTTAACATTGTTTTTTGTTTTTCTAATAAATTCTAAGGTATGGAAAATATTAAAAAAATATTTTAATAAAAGTTGTTTATTTTAAAAGACCTATCAAACCACATCAAACTCGACCTATGTTGCAATTTAAAAAGTCAAAGTGATATCCGGTTCCGGATAGTTCCGGGTTGTTCCGGAAAAATTTAAGCATGTTTTGATAGGTCTTTTAAGAACAAACAACTTTTATAAAAATATTTTTTTAACATTTTCCATAGTTTAGAATTTATTCGGAAATTACAAAAAAATTGTTAATAAAGGTAAATAAAAATTATTGCATATTTTAAAGAATTTTATAAATTTATAAACTTTTTCTACAAATTCTAATATTTTGCAAACTTTAAATATCATACTTGTCAATATTTAAACAAAATTCTTCAAAATATGCATTAATTTTGATTTACTTTTTTTAATAATTTTTTTTATCGAATAAATTCTAAACTATGGAAAATATTAAAAAAGTATTTTAATAAAAGTTATTTGTTTTTGAAAGACCTATCAAACCATACCAAACTCGACCTAAGTTGCCATTTAAAAAATCAAAGTTACCTCCGGTTCCGGATAGTTCCGGGTTGTTCCGGAAAAAAATAAGTTCACCGAATCCATTGGTTTGGGTTCACTTTAGTAATAAATTTTTTTATTTCGGCTATGTACGATAACGCGTTCTCGAGATAAATGAGTGGCACGGGTGGTCTGAATCACTCTGTATAATTTAAAATCATTGATCATTATAAACGCGATCACCCATGAACGTTGGCCGTGATTCCTGATTTTTGTGGAAGATACAGGGTTCTTCTTTCCTATTATATATATTTTTTTATTTAAATCAATTATTATTTGGATTTTTTGCCAAATTAGTTTCTTTGAACATTATTGACTATATTTAAAAAATTAAAATTAAATGAAATTTATACAGGGCGTCTTACAAAAATCATTAAATTTTTGAAATTTTAACTTTGCTGTAACTTTTTAAGGAGTCGAAAAAACATAATAGTTCATAGGAAAATTTTTGTTCAGAATGACATTTACTCAGGGCTCGAAATGCAAAATTTTATGAACCGAAACGCTGCGCCAGGCCAAAATCACCCCCAAAAAACTAAAAAAAATTGTAATTTTTTTATTTTTAATTAGATTTCTAGGTGTATAAAAAATAAAAACAGTCTTTATTCTTAATAGGTAAATAAAAACTAAAAAAAATTGTAAAAATAGAAACTTTGCAATAAAATAATATTTTTCATAAATAGTAAATGATTTACTATGCAAAATAATCTTTGCTGGATAAAAAATTTACTGATTTTTTTGATATTTTCACTCATATTCTTGTAAAAAGCCCCATAAAGATATTACTTTTTTTTACATTCGTTAAACTACATAGTAAACTCTATTATTTACAAAAACATCAAGTATTCTACCTTTTTTACTTTCGGCACAATACTGGTAAGAAAAATACTCTGCGCGAGAGAAAATAAAAAGATAACAAATATGGCAGTGGTTTCAGAAAATAATTTTAATGCCAAATTATGAAATATTACTTAATTAATTGATATTTAAAATGTTGACCATTACCCGACAATCAACCCCTTATGTGAAGTCATTCGAGCAGAATATTTTTCTTATCACTGCCTAGAGGAAAATAAATAAAACACTGTTTTTTTAATTGAGTTTACTCTAAAGTTTTATAGATGTAAATAATTGTACCCTTATTGGGTTTATATCAAAGATAATAGTAAATAAAAATAGAATCTTGGTTCAAAGATATGAGCAAAAATAACAAGAAAAAAAAATAAATTAAAATTAATTTTAGAAAGAATATTTTTTTTCTATTAAAATAATTTTTTATGATTAAAAAACTGCAAGTAATAGTGGCATTAATTAGCTTTACTTCACATTCTTTTATTCAAGAAATTGATAAAATTTCGGTATTTATTGTAGTGATATTAGCCCGGCTGTTTAGGCCAGGCACTTAAAAAATTAAGTTAGACTCATTTGAGTTGTTCCTCTCCACGGAAATCTTTAGTAAAAGGCGAAAGATTTATTCGCTTTGAAGGGAAACCAGAGCGATTTTGCTATGCGACACCAAAGCTTATAAACTTACTGCAACAATATTTCATTTACTAGAAGTTGATACGCCATCTACCGTTTTTAGGTACCATTAAAATAACTGCTGTAAACTATAAAATAGAATTATTTCCACATTTCTTTCGATTTAAGCTGCTTTAATATTTATATATCAACAAAATAAATCATAATATTATATTTTGTTAAGATTAAATAAGCCTTTGATTGCTAAAAATGATTTAAAGTTTATTTTTAATTAATTAAACTTGCAATAGATGGCGCCTTGTAATTCTTACCAGTAAATTAATTTTCCCTAAGCTATGTAAGGAATAATTTTTTCTCACTACTTTTGCAATAAGCTTCGCTTTTATGTGAAGGTGTTTCTTATCTTAAAATTTTCTAGTAAGGGGTTCTTTGAAGAACCTCGTATATGCACACAACACAATTCTAGACTTAATTACTTGATGTCGTATGGGCGCGTTCATAGCGTTATACCATTGTACCCAAACCATTTTTTAGACCTGTTTACACCGACCCGTTTTGGACTAGTTTATTTTCTTGATATTTCCTCTTTTTCGCTTGCATTGAGAAATTACGTTCTTAAATTTTCTATAAATTCCTGATGGGTTTATGCCAAAAATGTCAGTAATTTTTTTGTATTTATTTAGTCGAAATCAAAAGCTTGATATGATAATTTCTTGATTTTTTTTTAGGAATTTAATGAAATAAGTATCTTATTTATTTAATAATTAATAAGGAAGTATTGTCACCAAAATTATTCAATTTCAGAAATGATTTAGAGGTATGTTTTAGTACCAAGGTTCATTTTAAATAACATAAATACCTAAATAAAATTAAACATTTTATAATTTTTAAAACACCTTTTGAGATGCTTATTAATTTTTCTGAGGAACATCTTTGAAACAAATTTTGTTTTTTTTTTAATGCAAATATGCCGGGTCAATTGGTTTTTCTAAAAGAAAATTTTATAACGATTATTTTGGTACCCCACTTAGAGTCAAATCAACTTGCATATGTGTATATGTATATGTATTATTAAAAATTCTGTTGTAAAAACAAAGTCTAAAAAAGTTATAAATTCGTTATAAATTCTTTATTAAAAATATCGAGTATTTCGTCGGATCTGTACATTTGCAAAAAAATGCAAAATTGCTTTTCAAATAAGTTTAAAAATTATATCTCAAAATAAACTGAAAAAAAAATGTTTTTTTTTTAATTTTCAAATAATAATCACAAACATAATTCTTTTCTAAAATTACTACAAACTGGTGTGATTTTAAAAAAATAAAGTTGATATTTCCGGTGAAACCGGAAATGATATCGAAAAAAAATTTCGTTCACAAAATGTATTTTCTTGAACCTCTCTATTTACAATTAGTCATATTTCAAATTTTATTTTCCTAAATAAAGAAACTATAGATGTGATTAAAGTTTCTGAATTTCTGAAATTAAATTTAACCCGTTTCAAAATTTTAGCACCCCCATGATGTAAGTTCATAATACAGGGTGTCCTGTAACTGCACCGACAACGCTTTACTGATGATAGTAGACGTGAAAATAAGAAATAAGTCGATTTGACCCTAAGAAGTTAAAAGCTTCTGAAGTTAATTTAAAAAAAATATTTTTTTTTTAATTGCTGCCAAAGTAATAAAAATTTTATGATGAAATTTTGTATACGTGCATTTTTCTAAAAAACACTCATTTGGTAAAAATTTTACCAATCCTCGATTACTGGAAATGTTCTTATATGGTGCCAAAAGACATAAATCACTTAAGAACTTTTTTGGTATTAAAAATTTTTAGTAAAACATTATTTGTTTTTGTAGAGAATTCAAGAGAAATTTTTTTTGTTAGCATGTTCTTGGTTTTTCAGCCAAGCATCTGAATTGATCAAGAGCAGAGTGGCGCAGTGGAAGCGTGCTGGGCCCATAACCCAGAGGTCCGTGGATCGAAACCACGCTCTGCTAGTTTTTTACTTTTAAAAAATAATTTTTATATGATATAGGTACTGTAAAATTTTGATAAATAAATAAAAATAAGGTAACAACATTTTAAACTTTATTAAAAAAAATTATAAATTATGAAGTTACCCAAATCCCTAAGTTTTAATTTTGTAAAACCTTAAGAACCTCAGCCATTTTTGGATAACTCAAGGTTATGTTTTTGATTTAGGATACTTTAGATAGAGGATAACCGGTGTAATTTGAGTATACAGGGTGTCTTATTTGACGTTGGACTGTATGGGTATCTTATTTGTTATTATTGGAGATAGAAAGTCAGTTAAATGGACAAAGTAGTAGAGAGTTTTTCGAATAATAATAATTCATTTACAAAAAATTTGAATATCGCATCGTTCCAACGCTATCTTGAAAAAACAAGAAAATGCGATTTTCTTTATTTTCTGTGGTACCAAAAAAGTTTTTTGACATAATACAGTCAATTTTTTGTGTACAATGAAATGAACCAAATTTATTTTTTTCTTATGGCAGCCATATTGGATTTACACATATTCGGAATCGGATTTTTTTTCTGAATAATTTGGTATACCTGATTTATTACCTAGACAAAGGAGACAAATGTCTAGTGCCCGCGTTTTACAGAGTAATCGGTGATTTTTAATCAAAATATTAATAACAATATTTAATAAAAATTTTGGAGAAAAGTTCTGATAAGTACACTTAAACTTTTGGCTTAACATTCACTAGCATTTCGAGGCAATAATGAGAATTTTTCTGGTACTTCTCAAAGTGGAAATTATGTTGGGAGTTTTAGAAAATATATGGCTGAATTTGATGAAAGTATTTCCCCACACAAAAAATACGATTCTGCTTCCGTCAACCATTTATGACGAATTTATTGAAATGCTCAATAAAAACTAATAACTACATTTCAATTGGAAGTAAGAAGCTCCAAATATTTTTCTATTATTATCTATTCAACCCCGTAGACGCGTAGACCAACTCACTTTTATGCTGCATTATGTAACACAGAATGGAAATCCCTTGGAACAATTTTTTGGAATTTTACCCATTTATTCACATACAGGAGAAGCTAAAAAAGATGTTCTTGAGAATTTAGATGTTACCGACTGCACAGGGAAAAGCTATGACAATGTAGCAAACATGTCCGGAAAATACAGAGGAGTCCAAAACAAATATAGTAATGATAGTAATAAATAGTGCTGCTGAATCTTGTCAGCAAGTAATAACATATTTTAATTTATTGCAATGTACATAAACATTTTTAGAGGCATCAACATATATTGGAAACATTTTACAGTCAAAAAATTATGTACTACATACCAGATAGTCTTGTAGAGCAAGAGCAGATGAAGTTAATGCAATTTGTACTGGATATAAAGAAAATAAAAATTCTTGACGCCCGATTGCTCAAAATGGTCATTTGGGATAAAATTCTATCAAGTGCCCGTATAATGTCAAAAACTAATTATATCACAGTATTCAGAAGGCGGAACTCTATACTCTATAAGCGTAGGCCATAAGTTTTATGATATTCGTAAATTTTTGGAAAAAAATTTTTTTTTCGATTTGCCGGTTGTTTAAACTCGGTAATTTAAAAAGAACGCGTTGGATCGTGCTTATATTACTCGAAACGTGATCAGCGAACCGAAATCTTTTAGATAAGACTAGAAAAGAGGAAAAAAAAAATCATTTTTGTAGTATGGATAGCTATTTTCTCTATGTTTTTTTTGGTGTTAGAAAATCAGCTCAAACTTCTAAACTATTGGTCGCAGAGCAAAACTAATTATATCACCGTATTCAGAAGGCGAAACTCTATAAACGTGGACCGTAAGTTTTATGATATTCGTATTTTGTTTTTCGATTTTTGAGCGATTTTCTAAACTCGGTAATTTAAAAAGTACGCGTTGGATCGTGCTTATATTACTCGAAACGTTATCAGCGAACCGAAATCTTTTAGATAAAACTAAAAAAAGAGGGAAAAAAAATTTCAAAAAAAATCATTTTTGTAGCATGGAGCTATCTTCTCTGTTTTTTTTTAGTTAGAAAATCAGCTCAACCTTCTAAACTATTGCTCGCAGAGCAAAACTAACTATATCACCGTATTCAGAAGGCGAAACTATAAACGTGGACCATAAGTTTTATGATATTCGTAAATTTTTGGAAACACAACCCATGGATTATACTTTTTAATTTTCAGTTTTTGGTTGTGTTGAAAACGTCCAAAAATAATGTAATTTATCAATTTATGCCATATCGAACGTCTGTCTACACTTTTACAAATGACTGAAAGGTCTGTACGTTTTGTTTTTTATTTGAAGTTTATTTTGTTGTAATTTTTTTTAATAAACAATATTGAAGTTACATTTTTTTTATTTTAATAGTTTTTGAAAAAAATATGCCTAAAAAATAGGGGGCCACATGATTTCATTAGTGCCTAGGACCCCTAAATGTCTTAATCCGTAGGAAAGAGTGGAAAAAATTTTCTTTGTGTCCTCCAATCTTATTGAGATGATTTTACTTACCTAATTTCTTATTATCTCTTAGAGTAAGAATTAAAATAAATAGCAACATATTCTTAAACTAAATTTATTTTTGTATGTCAAGGAATGATTTAAGTTAAGGTACATTGTTCATATTCATGCGTTTATTCCTTTCAATGGTCCTAATTTCTTTTTCAATTTCAAATGTTCGTAGATCAGCTCTTTGTAGAAAGTCTTGTCTCTCCAAGTACCTAAAAAAATACAAATTTATTAATTTTAGCTTATTAATTTACAATTTTAAGGTCAGCTCAAAAAATAAAGCAAATTAACAAAATTACAGGAAGAAAAGTAATAAAAATATACAGGGTGTCCGATTTTAATCAATCCAGCTGAATTAAAATCTACAGACATAAATTGTAGTGGCTAGAAGGGGACATTTAATAGTGCTTTGGGTTTTTAATTTTGATGGGATTTTGTGGAGAATTTTGTTGAAACATTTTTTTTTTAATTCAATTTTACTAGAAAACTGAAGTTTTTCAAAAAAAATCGCAAGAAGCAAAAAATGATCTTCATGATGAACTTTGACCTTATTTTTAATTTTAATATTAAAAAACCCAATTTAACATTCTTCTAAAAAAATTAATGAAGGTTTCCATTAGAAAAAAAAATATATTTATCAATAAAACACCAAAAAATAAAAACACATTTTTAAAGAAATTTCTTAGTTTTCAATATATTCAGCTGAATCAATTAAAATGGTCACCCTGTAGATTTAGTATTTAAAAACAGCAATTAATACATACCCATCTTTTCCTTTCTTGTAGCTCTCTAACTCATCCTCAATTTTTTCTTCTTTTTTAAATTTATTCCAGTCTAATTTAGATTTCTCAAGAGTACTTAATTTTTGTTTCTTTCCGAGTTGACTTAATACTGATCCAATACCACCGAGACCTTTGCCCCTTCCCCTTCCTCTTGAAGGTAATGGTGATGATGTGGAAGATGAACCAATCAACCGAGCTTCGGCTGAACCCACAGGAATTTCTTTTTCTACTTTAACTTCTTCACCAGCAAATTCAAAAATTTGTGTTACTTTTATCTTTTCAGGAACCTTTTTGTCTTCAATTTTTATATCTTTGTTTGGGACTTCAGTAATAACTGATTCTTTTGGAGTTTGAGTTGTTGGTTTTGATTTGAAATTTGTTTCTTTTTTAAAATCTGCCCAAATTGAGTCAGTTCGCTTTTTAATTTCTTCTTCTGTAAGCTCCTTTTTTTCTGGAGAGCAATTAGCACTATCTGCAATTATTAAAAATTATAAAATAGAACACGAACATTTTTACTCGCATTTTTATAATAAGATTAAAATATGACTTGGCAATGGGTGGAAATATGAAACTTAATTGATAAAAGAATTGTTTATAATTGTAGACGTAATTGAAAAATTGGTGGCCTGGTAATTATCTATGAATAAGTTCCATTTACGAACAGTAATGCCTAAGATATTTTTTTTGAAAATTTTTGTAGTACCTATAACTTTTTAAGGAAGCATTTCCGGACAATACTTTATGAGTAAAGAATGCTTAGTTTCACTTCCTCTATCACCATAAAAAATTTGTCACAGTTATTCCAGGACACCCTGTATAAATGATTTTAATTCAGAAAATTTTCAAGACCAAACTTTTATAAATATTATTATGTTATACCCAACGGACAATTTTGAGATTAATACATATTATAAAAGTACATATGAGGAATATTTGACAAAAAAATGGTGATTGTGCCCCTAGTATAAAATATTTTTTTTTATTTTTGAATTTTTATTTTGAATTTTTTTTTATTTTCCTGTAAACTAAAAATCGTAAAAAAATACCACTTGTAAGTATTTAGCATCTCTATAATATATTTCATTCCAGAAAAATTTCCAACAACAATTACCGAGAAAATTAATTTTTTCAAAAAATCAATATTATTTTTCTTAAAGAAGACCATGTACATTTCGAAGCCAAAATTTGAGGAAACTTAATGTTAGTTAATAAGGTATCCCTGAAAAAAATTTTTAGCAAAATCGGTGCATAGGTACATTGCCCATCCTGATTTGTAGCAAGTTTGTGAACAAACTTGAAAGTAGTAATAGAAAAGTATAAAATCTGGAAAAACATAAATAGACAAATACCTGAACTTTGTTCTTTGATGTCTTCACTTTTAACCTTTTTCTTAACTTTCTTGGTTCTTCGTTTTCTCTTAAGCCCTTTTTCAGGTGATTCTCCGCCTTCAGAAAGAGGATCTTCCGGATCTCCATCAGAATCTACTTCGGAAGGAACTTCTCCATTGCCTGGACCTGTTGGTACATAATCTTCGTCGCTTGAATCGCTATCCTCCCCAAACTGTATGTTCATCCTGTAAATATTGTCCTATCGTTAGTTCAAGAAAAGCAAATGATGTAAGTTCGCACATTTTATAGTTAATCATAAAACTATTAAAAAACTTTTCAATAAAGCAATTCAGGTAAAAATGATTTACCTAACCTTTTGTTACGTACTAATAAATTAGGAACTTACTTTGATTTTGATATTTATTTACAAAAAGCCGGGTATGATGATTTTTAGGATCTGTCAAATATCACCCACCTGTCACAATAGACCATAGAAATTTCAGTGGTACCACACAAAATCAATACACGGCTTTCCATTTCTAACAAATTTATTATGAAGGAATTTTAAACTTTAAAGTTTTTACAAATTTCCCTTTTTATCAAAATTTAAAAACAATTTTATCATTTTCTGTCAGGCTTAGATGTTTTAATTATTTCCAATATATTTTTTATACAGGGTGGTCTATTTAAAACGAGGTGTAAAAAAATCTCGTATACATATTCTACCTAATATTTGGAACAATAAAGTGTTAAGAAATTATTTTTCTATCTATTCTCCTAACAAAATTATTTAATTCCAAAAATAAAAAAAATCGAACTGTTTCATATGGAAACAAACATCATACAAAGTCGTCGTTTTTAAAGTCTCTTGATGTAAAATCTCCCATTGTATAATTATTTCTGGGTAACGAACTTTAAAAACGACGATTAAATAAAAAAAGTAAATAAATAATGTAAATAATTTAGAAGTCACAAGAGTTTAACTTTTTAAGGAAAAACAACTTTATGGTTTTGTTGCGGAAAAATTCTTTATTTTCTGTTTGTTAAGAAGATAGTCGGTAAAATCAGGTATAGGTATCTCCAATGTAAATTTCAATTTCGTACTTCTCCAATAAAAGACAAACGGTTAATTGAAATCGAATAACCTTTTTTTGTATTGGTTAAGAATTCCATATTGCATCTTCTGTATAACTTTTTTTTGTAATTTTCATTTTTTGCAATAGCTATTGAAAACGTCCAAAAAATATGCAACTTTTAGGTTTAAATTAGAGCCTTATAAAAAGAGTATTTTTTTAAATTATTCCACACAAAAGATAGTTTGTTTAATGTACTTTTAAGATAATCTAAAAAATAAATTAATTGTATTAATTAGTTTTTAAATTATACTGGAAGTAAAATGTCAATATAAATAAACAGAAGGTTCAATTATATTGGCATCTCTTTCGCACAGTTATATGTTTCATACGCACATCGCATTTCCAAGGACAGAGGAATTGGAGTTACACATTTTGCCGACTATCCTCTTAATACATCCAGGAAACGTTTCGATATATATCGAGATCATCATCAGTCCTTCCATATTTTGAACTAGAAAATATGTCATCTTTAAAATTATTAACAAGTGGTACATACATATGAAGTTGCATGGAGCGTCCGATACAAAGTAAACAAAAAGATCCACCTTGACGAACATTACAACATTTTTTTCCAAAATTATTTGCACAATATTGCTGATCAAATTAATTTTTTGCACTTGTCAGAATTGAAGTAGTTTAATTTTTCTCAATTAGCTTTAAATTGTGTAATATTAATCGAGGTCAGCAAATGTGGCTTATTTTAGTTATTTTGCATATTTAACTTTTTAATACGTACTTAAATTCGGCAACGCTATTGGGAATTTTACCTACCTATAGAGGGCGCTGTTTTGACGGAATCAGCTGATCGAAATAAGTAAAAAAATCATATTTTATTTATATTTTAAACAAAAGCCCATTATTTAATTATTTTAGCTCATAAATCACATATTCGCCTTTTATCACTGCGAGTACAACATAATTTAAACGTATTTTTTTTTACTTTTACTCCTTTCGCGTAGTTCTAAAATTCCACCAGAGGGGGTCTAGAATCTAAAAATCTCCAATAAATAGGCGCGGCGTTGCCGAAATCCCGAAGTTAAGATAAATGAAAAAAAAAATGTTTCATAAACCTCTCAAGAGTAAGCTATAATAATATGCAATAAAAATGGATGGTTGCTATTTAAAAAAAGTTAAGTGATTATCGCCTGATCTTCAACTTAATGTTCAAGGTCATCCCAATATTTGTAGTTACTGCGTGTTACTAAAAATCGTTTTTGATGGAAACATTTTTCTCAAAAATGCTTCATTTTAAAAATAAACAGGCGTTTTTGTACATCCTGCATATTTTCTCTTTGTTCTTTAAACAATTTGAGGTTAACGTCGAAATATTTTTTTATGGTTTAGGTAATAACTTTTTTTTGAAAGACAAATATAAAAATGTTAATTTTAACGAGATTTATTTGTAGCAAATTTTGCTCGATATTTATCATGCTATTTATAAAAAAAAATAGCCGCCATTTATGCATCACTAAAAATAATTATGCGGTGAAAATCTTGTAAACGTTTAACCATTCAGAAACGTTAATTTTTGGCATTTTATAGCCGGGAATTTAAAACACTCCTCCTAGTTTAAAAACGAAGTATAGAACATAGTCAAATTTCAAATTGTTATTTTCATAAATAAAGAAATTATAGAGCTGACTCGTGTTTCGTTAACACTCGGTATTAAGAAAATAATTTAATTAATTTATTATTTTGAATATTTTTTGGTTTATAACAATATTATATTGCAAACAAAACATAAAACATTGCTTTTCTCATATAATTGATAAAAAAGAAGCATTGAATGCGAGACAAATTCGAAAATCAATATATAAATCCATTAAAGTGATATTATATTAAGCTATGTTCCTCAAAATTTTAAAGAAAAAGTGGTGAATTTAGTTTATAATTTTCTCGAAAACACTGTATGCTGATTTGAATTTCCGAATGAAACCGAGATTTAAATTTCCGAAATTATCCGAGCTTCCCCACCAATCCTAAAAATTGACATATGACACTTGACACTTCATCATGCTATCTTGCTAATTTAATTCGTATCGTATAACTTGTTTTTTATTCAGTATTCAATCTTTTGTTACTCCCCTTATTTAAATAGATAAAGCACATTTTATCTGAACTTACACGTAATATAAAGTGCAGATTAAAATCCAAATTAATACTCTTATTTTCTCCTGCATCAAGAAATACCAAGTAAAATGGCTTTACCCACTGTCCTGGATCAACTTTTCAAGTAAGTAATCTATTATATTTTAATTTAGTATTAAAACGCCATTGCAGCATATTTTTAAACACATGTTACACACTTGCGCTAACAATTTTTCACACTTGTGCATGATGGGTTAAATCCGGGGCCGGTTTTTAGTATATTACCAACATGTACAAATTCCACACGCTGCTTTCAATTTAAATTTTTTATAGCTCAGGTATTTGTTTTCCCCGGAAGCTACTAGAACATGTTCGAACACGTTGAAGAGCCTTGGGGTACCGAAAACTTGGAGACTTAAAATAATTTAGCGCTGCCTCGATTTTTTAATTTATATCTGTTTGAGTTTCATAATTTATTGAAAATTAAACGGATACAAATATGGAACATGTGGTTACAAATTTTGTAACCACATGTTCTACACCTGTTGTGACAATTTTTCACACATGGTATCATGTGGTTAATGGGTTAAATTCAGGGCTGGTTTTTGGTACATCATCGTCATGTACAAACTACAAAGGTTGCTTTTGACTTACGGTTTTTAAAGCCCCGTTTTTTTTATGCGTTACATGTTTGGGCGCATTGAGGTGTCCTGGAGTACCCAAAATAGTTTTAAAAATATTTAGCTCTCCCTCGATTTTTAAAAATTTTTCTTTTTAACTTCTTCATTTATTAAAAATTAAGGTAGTGCCTTTAATTGTTACATTTCATTATGGTTTCTTACTGCACGTTCCTAAAACCGATCTGAAAAATTTTGGTTGGAATTTTGTTCAAATTTTTGTTGAAATTAGTTCATATTTTTTATTTAAGTTTGTCTATATTTTTTTATTTAGTTTTGTTTATATATAAAAAAATTGCAGCCGTAATTTTTTTTTGTTTTTGATTTAAAAATAAAATCTGAAAAAGTGACTATTTTCAATTTTTTTCTAATTTTTTGTCAGGGTCTGATTATGAAAAATTTTTTCATGTAGCTTTAGTGACTGTTTATTTGCAATTTTTTTTTAATTTGTGACTCCGGGTCTGATTTTGAAAATATATTTTGACCGAGAACTATGTTTATTTCAATTATATGAAAATCAAAATTAATGTAAAAATACCCTGGAACAGCAAATTTGCTGTTATTTTAAAAAAGCTGTTACAAAAAACTTAACAGTCAGTATTCTGCAACTATGGAGAAATTTTTACGTCACACTTTGTTTTAACCAGTAAACAAAAGTCGCCACAAGTCCAAATTATTTCTAAGTTTGAAAAATATACAGTTTGTAATTAAATTTTGTAAACGTATTATCTAACGTTTTTATCTTTAGGCATATTGATGCGAATACGAAGAAGTACATCAATAACTTGAGCGATGCAGTGGCAATTCAATCGGTTTCTGCTTGGCCAGATAAACGTCAAGAGATAGTAAAGATGGTTCAATGGACGGAAGACAAATTAAATAAATTAGGCGTGAAAACCACATTAAAAGATGTTGGCATGCAAAAGCTTCATGATGGAAAGGAAATACCACTTCCTCCTGTTCTCTTTGGCACCTATGGAACCGATCCTAAAAAGAAGACTGTGTGCATTTATGGGCATTTGGATGTACAACCAGCATTGAAAGAAGATGGCTGGGATACAGAACCTTTTGTATTGACTGAAAAAGATGGCAAGATGTACGGTAGAGGAGCTACGGATGATAAAGGACCAGTGTTATGTTGGATTCATGCCATCGAAGCATTTAAAGCAATAGGCCAAGAACTTCCAGTAAACGTTAAATTCGTTTTGGAAGGCATGGAAGAATCTGGAAGTGAAGGTTTGGATGATTTGTTATTTGCTGAAAAGGACAAATTTTTGTCTGGTGTCGATTATGTTTGTATTTCTGATAATTATTGGCTTGGTACTGATTATCCATGCATTACCTATGGTTTAAGAGGAATATGCTATTTCTACATCGAAATTGAATGTGCCGCTAAAGATTTACACAGTGGTGTTTTTGGAGGAACTGTGTAAGTATAAAAATATACAATTATTTATAAATTTCAATTGAGTGTTTATTTAACTTTTTTCATAAGTGTAACAATAAATATCCATTTATAAATCTAGTATTTAAAATTGTACTTGAATCTTTTAAAATATTACAATTTTTTCTCTTAAATTCTAGTCATGAAGGAATGGCTGATCTTGTGTACCTTCTCAACACTCTCGTTGATAAGGATGGGAAGATTTTAATCGATGGTTTATACAAAGAAGTAGCACCTTTGACTGATGCTGAAATTAGTCTATATGAAAAAGTTCATTTCGACGTAGAAGAGTACAAAAACACTATTGGAACTAATGAGCTTCCACATAATGCTGTCAAAGAAAGTATTTTGATGCATCGTTGGAGGCAACCATCTCTTTCTATTCATGGAATTGAAGGTGGCTTTAGTGAACCTGGCCAAAAAACTGTGATTCCTGCCAAGATCATTGGTAAATTTTCCATTCGAATTGTCCCCAATCAAGAGCCTTCTAAAATTGAAGAGTATGTTGTCGCTCATCTTCAGAAGAAATGGGCCGAAAGGAAGTGTCCAAATAAAATGAAGGTAAAAATGTAGTCTGAATTAAACTTAAAATATAGAAAACAATTTAAGCCACTTATTCCATACTTTTTATATTTTACTAATTAACTAGAATTAATTAGATTAAAAGAAATAAATATTTCAAAAAAATATGATTTATAACTCGTAGATTTTCAAGTTATTTTAAATAAAGTAATTTAAATTAAATTAACCTGCTGCATTAAAAAATGTTTTAAATCATATTAAGTGTTTATATTGAACTTGTTTGATTAAAAATTTATTATTAGACTTATCAGATAATAAGTTTACTTAAAATTTGGTTTTTTCTTATTTACTTTGGTTATCTGATAAATTATTATGAGATTGTTGGTGCAACAAAAATTGTATTTAATTTAATTACATAAGCCACTGGAAAATCTAGATCAAAAGATAATTTAAAGTTTTTAAGCTTTTTTGATATAAATTTAAATGTTTTTGCAGTTAAAAACTTTTACCTCTAAAAAATAGCATTTGAGATATTAATTATATTAAAACATGTAATATTTTAATAGTTTTGTAATAATGAGATAATTAATTTCTATTTAATGAAATCAAAATTTTCGGACTATATTCGGAAATGGGGAAAGTGTTTTTTTCGTAGAGTTGGAATTTTGTAGGTGGAAGGAGGAGATAATTTTAAGAAAAAAAGTTTAAATGTCCCTTTTCGATCGGACCACCCCGAAAAAAGTTATTGCGCCCCGAACGAAAAAATGAAATTTTTCATCGAAACAACCTGTAATACTCGAATATTTTTTATTTTACTTATTTGGTATTTACTTATGAGAGATAAAATTGGCACCTTGAAATTTTTACCCTGTACCTTGGAAAAAAATCGAACGTAAAATGTTCAAAAAAATCGAGTAAAACGCGGTCCAACCTGGGCCCATCTGGCTCCCGCAGTTTTCAAAATTTCGCAACTTTAAAAAGTAATATTTTTTACAGTGTATAAGCTACTAAGATTTTTTATATTTGGTAGGGTTGGGAAATTGTGTACAAATAAACTCGAAATTTTGATTTTAGGGGTGAGTGGCTCCCGCCCGGTCACTTTTTAACGAAATTTCAATTTTAAAAACACTTTAGAAACTACTCTTTGAAACGAAAGCTCCCACGCATAGGGTATTTTAAATTTTGAAAAAATCGCATTTTTAAAAGTCGTATTTATGGGTCAAATTCACCCTTCAAATTACATTTCAACCCTACTTTATGCACCTTTCCTAAAAGCTCTTTAGATCCACTTTAAGTCAAAAAAAGAATCACTTCGCTATCTCTTTCCGTTTTCGAGTTATCACCGAAAATGTAGCTAAAGTAAGCAAAATCTCTGTTTGGAGCCAAAATTTCGGTCTGAAATTTTTCACTTTTCACAAAATAATTAATATCTTCGAAACTATTAACACCAGCGAGATGTTTAATAGCTTAAAATTCGCACAGTCACCTCTTCCACCAAATTCTGTGTAAGTTTTAATTTTCGGTTTAAAATTGCGCCATCCAGAACTGTATTTGTACCAAAAATTTTGTGAATTTTTTTCCTAAAAAACTATTTAGCCGATTTTAACCAAATATGTTTTAAAACGCGTCTATCCACGGTGATTACTTTTAGTAAAAAATTGAAACCAGTAACACTTATAGTTTTCAAGAAAAAGCAAATAAAAACCGATTTCCATTAAAAATTTCAAGCCATAAAAATATGTGAAAAAAATCTTTTTCGTATTTTTTCAAAATTAACCCAGCCAAGGAAAGATAACAAAAAATGGATGAAATGTAGGGGTTCAGCTGCCCTATAAATCACCCCAAAAAAATTTTACAACCCAAACACTCAAAAAAATCTAAATTTTTTTAGGTAATGTATCTCAAAAAATAATTAAAATTAAAAAAATTTAATATGTTAATATATCTGTACCAATATTTGTTTCTTAATTTTAGTTATTAAGCGAAATATTAATTTTTCAAAATACACCTTTACTCAGTCTATTGACTTTATATTTTTTAATATTCACATACAAGAAGTACCTAATGTTTTTTTTGTTCTTAAAGGCTCAAATGGTTCATGGTGGCAAACCCTGGACAGAAGATCCACAACATCCACACTATGTTGCTGCTAGCAATGCAACAAAACACGTTTACGAAGTAGAACCTGATCTTATTCGCGAGGGAGGTTCCATTCCTGTTACACTTACTCTACAAGAAGCCACTGGCAAAAATGTTCTTTTGCTGCCTGTTGGATGTGGTGATGATGGTGCTCATTCCCAAAATGAAAAGTTGGATATCAGAAATTATATTAAAGGGGTAAGATTTATATCGAATTACTTTTTTTAATCAACTAATATTTATTTATCTTTACAGACCAAGCTTTTGGGAGCATACCTCTACGAAGTTTCCCAATTATGAGATGATAGTGAATACGTATAAATAAAAATTATAGAAACTTGTTAACTTTGAGTGGCAAGTCTAATAAATTATATTCTTTGTTATTATAAATTATGTGATAAAAATTACTAATACCGTACTATTTCATACATGTTTTGCAATTTAAATTTATATTGATAATACATTTCTATAAGCATATATATTTTTAAGTGTTTTATTTTTTATACTTCTTCATGCACACCTTATGCCTTTTACTTATAAGCAGGGCTTTTATGATGAGCTCATTTTATTCTTGAAGGATGATTTTAAAAGTTTTGTAAGGAACTTTTTGTTTCCATTTCAAAAGGTTTTAGTTCTTGAAGGTAAATAAGATGGGGCTACATCTAAATGGGGGTCACAGCTTTTTGTGCTTATACTACAAGTAAAATTAAAACTCAACTCTTACCAAGATACAGGGTATTGAAATTTCCTTTTATTTTTACTACTTAATTATTTTCTCTGTATCAACTGAATGAAAATTAATAAAAATTTTGGGGCGAGTACAATTATCTTTGGCTATTACTTTGGTTTTAATCTAACAATTGGCGCATATTTCAAGTGATTAATTTAACTCTCAAAAGAAAAACAAGAACTCGGAAGAATGAAAAATGTTAGGGTATCTTATTTGCACTATGAATTATAATTAAAATAATATTGTGCTGTTATACACGGTCTTCAAAAATAATTGATACTGTTGACATTGCATGGTAGGAAACCTAAGATTCCCACAGTTGGCTACATTGAAAAGAAAACGTTGCAATCCGGTGAAAAAACCATCGCGAATATACAGTGAATTCAAATAAGATTGAAACCATTGACATTGCAAGGTAGGAAACCTAAGTTTCCCACAGTTGGCTACACTGAAATGAATGCGTTGTTCTCCGGTAAAAAAATCATCGCGAATATTTTGACTGCACTAATTTTAGTTAATTAATTTTGATTTTTTTAAGCACTGTTTTATGTTTTTATTTATAAATGACTTGAAAAAATACCCGAAGAAAAACTGATACTTTGGTTAAAGTGACAGATTAGATTTAAATTTGAATGAAAATTAACAGGTGCACCAACTTAGCAAGTCTAAAATCACTACAGAGTATGTTTGGTTGCATAGTTGCGGTTTCAGTATTCTTTGAATTCACTGCATTAACTGCACTAATTTTAGTTTAGAAATTTTATAAAATTTGCAACACACTGAGAAATAACTTGAAAAAAAACACGAAGGAAAATTGTTGCGAGACTTTGGTTAAAGTGATAGATCAGATTTAAATTTGAATTAAAAGTAACAGGTACACCAACTAGCAAGTTTAAAATCACTACGGAGTATATTTGGTTGCATAGTTGCGTTATCAATCTTATTTGAATCCACAGCATGCCCTTTGGAGGAGAGAATATTTACCCTATGATAACAAAGAAAAGAGGGTATACTAAACCCGTGCACGCTTTTCGATCAAAAGTTGTATTTCCATTTTAACAAAAATGTTGTGTTTTTCTCTGATTTAATATTGCTTGCCCTTTTAGCAAAAGATAGTTAAAATAAATTTAAGGTGTCTTGAAAATTATAGGCTTGCGCGATTCGCATGGTGCCAAAGGGCTCAAACGTTTATGTGATCTTATAATATAAAAATATAATTCTCCGCGTTTTCATACTGCATGCCAATAAAAAGAATTAAAGTTTGGGTTTTAGAACCCCCATAAAAAATTCGCATGTGGCCCTCTTTGGCTCAAGGGTGGAAAATTCAGGAAAAGTTTTGCCTCAAGAAATGATTACATTAAAAGTATGAGAAGGTGGATGACTGCAGAGTCAATTTGTGTAATTTCAGTTGTTAATACAAGTCAAAATGTACACTGATTTTACAAAAATTGTCCCCCTTCAGCTGTAACATATCAATTAATTTAAATTCGTCGTTTTTGTTGGGCCACCCTGTATAAAATAATCAAAATTAATCCTTGAAAATAATCATCTCGTAATATATCGTTCCCAATTTGGTGCGGAAAATTAAATAAAAATAAATTCGTTTACAGATTCGTTTGATTAATATATCAATCAATTTGATTTATGTATTTTTTAAGTAAATCTTAAATAAATTATCATTAAGTAGGAGTAGTATGTACCAATCAATGTTTTTCATGTATAAACAAATTAAACATTCAAACTCAAAATAAATAAAGCACTTGACACGCTGGGTAAACATAATATTGATTATTAATAGCAGACAAAGAGTAACTTAATTTAATAAAATGCGATATTAATCTTGCTTATTAACAAAGGTCAAGAAAGGACAATTGATATCATCTAATGATTCGAGCATAAATTAATGAAAGTATAAAAGAGAGATAATAGTTTCATTAGACAGCAATGGTGATCATTAATATCTTCAATATGTTTTCAGTTTCGATATTAATTTATTTAGCCGTAATAATTAGTGCAAATCAAAATTTTGTAATCAATGCAGAAAACTATAATTACAAACCTACTTGGGATAGTTTAGATTCAAGACCTTTACCTGAGTGGTACGATGAAGCTAAAATTGGTATCTTTATACATTGGGGAGTATTTTCTGTTCCGAGTTTTGGATCTGAATGGTTTTGGAGCAATTGGAAAGGTAAAAATAAATTGAATTATTTGAATTTCAGTTTTATTAGAATGTTTTGTACAATTAGTTAGTTCAAATTAGAACATGACAGTATTATTATTAATGTTCATTAAACTATATAAGTAAGTATAACTTACAACTCCTGAGGGATGCATTTTTGGATATAGATAAATAGGGTGTCATATCAAATATTTTCAGGTCTACTATATCCAGTTAAAAGTGGTCGGTTGAATTTTGGGACACCCTGTAGATTTCAATATAAATCGTCAAAACATATTTACTTTCAGTATGCGCTTTTTACGGTGTGCGTTTATTTCCGTGTGCATTTTTATGCAACTTTATTTACACCGGAAGTGGAAAATTTACTAACTTAAGGTTAAACATAATTTTGTTTAAATTTAATGTTATTAACTTAATTGCAAAAGAAAATCATTTAAAATAAGGAAGTTGGGGCAGTTGGCTCCAACTTTCGGTGTAAATGAAGTTGCATAAAAATGGGATTTTCAAATGGGTTTAATTCCGAAAGTATAATAGTAGAGCACACTACGCTTGGTCAATTTAATGGTATTTTTATTGAGAACACGAAAATGCAATAATATACTGGGTGTTCCGTTTAAAATAAGAAAGTTGCCATCCACTTCCGGTATAACCGGAAGTTCCACAAAATCAAAAATACCTTTATTAGAAAGTTCGCAATTAAATACTTTAGTGGACAAATTTTAAGAATCGAAAACATAACCGTTCAAAAGTTAGCAGGGGGGATTTTCTTTATGTCCGCTCTGTATATTAATAATCTTATTTAGCGACTCTATTTCATGAACAATTTTTTTCCAAAATTTCACATTTTTTAACTTTCGAAATTTTACATTTAAAAAAATTTCTCTTAACTTATTTTGTTCTTTAATTAAAATAACTATACACGTTATGTTTAAATTTGGTTCATTTATTTCGTAATTAAAATCTTCCCACTTGGCAAAATTTGTTTTAATAATTTTAATTATTTGTTTAGCAAATGGGGAATGATCCATGATAAAGCACTTAGTAATAATATTATATTTATCCATGGAGTATGGATACTAGTCCACATCCATAGTCCATGATTTATCTAAAATACAAATGTTCCGGGGAAAACAAAGTTTGACATCCTGTAATTTTTTAATCGTTTTTTTTAAATTTATGTCTCCAGTTACCACTTTTAGTACTTCGGTCCTACTTTTATTTCAAAAAAATAATTATAGGTAATATATGTTGAATATTAACAATCAGTGGCGTATTCAGTATTCATGGGGGGTGCAGGAGGTGCATATGTACCCCCCAAAAGCTGCTGGTTACTAACTACTTTTGGTAACTACATTTGTCTTAATTTAACAATCCAGTGGTGTAAATTCGGGTCAAGATGGCCCCTTTTTTTGAATTCATTTAGAACGACTCTGCAAAATTTTAAAGTATTTTTAGAATTTTTAAAATCGTTATTCAATTTACCACAAAAAGTACACTTATGAAATTTTGATAGGATTAGTAGTATATCAGTAATTTTGCGTTTTATAATCCAGTATCTTTGTTAACTTATTTTCAAAATTTCAAATTTAAATTCAAATAAGGAAAATAAAAATTAAAAACTGTTAGTATGACATTTCTTTGGTGTTTTAAATAAAAAAAAAACATGTCTAAAACACACCATTTTAAATTTTAGAAAAATTTTCAAAATGTTCATTTTTTATTAAATTTAAAATGGTGTGACTGACTTGCTCATTTATTTAAAACACCAACCAAGAGTTAAGAGTCTTAAACTTTAGAAAAATGTTCAAAATTTTCATTTTTTTATAAAATTTAAAATAGTGTGTGTCTGACTTGTGGCTTGTTCATTTATTTAAAACACCAACTAAGAGTTAAAAGACTCTTTTTGTTATAAATAAATGAACAAGTCAGACACCCTATTTTAAATTTTATAAAAAAAAAATAAAAATTTTGAACATTTTTCTAAAATTTAAGACTCTTAACTCTGGTTGGTGTAAAATTGTAAAATTAGTAAACTAAGATGAGTTATCAATTTTAATTATGTTTTTTAATTTAAATTTGTTTTAAATTTTTTTAGAACTTTACTCTAACGACCTTATCTCTGTAATATTTATGTAAAATATAAATAGGTACCTTTATTTTAATTTTCTGATCTTTTACAGGAAATTCATTATCCTACATAACTTTTATGAAACGGAATTATCCACCCAAATTCTCTTACCAAGAATTTGCCAAAGACTTCACTGCACAATTTTGGGATCCCAAGGAATGGGCTGAATTGTTTAAGAGATCTGGTGCAAAGTATAGTTAATTTCACTATAAAACTCAGGGTGTTCTCTTATGAAATTTAATTTATTTTATAGATATGTTGTATTGACGAGTAAACATCATGAGGGATACACATTATGGCCTTCTAAATACTCCTACAGTTGGAACAGCGTCGATGTTGGACCCCACAGAGATTTAATAGGTATACCTAAATAATTCATTTTTCTGCATTTTTTAAATTTGTTTGCAGCAAAAATCTATGAGCTAACCATTCAATTATAACGCACCAGTCAACTTTTCCATTTTATTATTATTATTGGAAGAATATAATGATTGTGTTCTTGTTACCAATTTTTCTCGAGCAAATCATATTCTATCTCATTTTCTCCTATAGAAGTAAAAAGAGGAAAAACTTGAGCAACTTATTCAAATTTTGGCAAAAAAAACACAACTAATAAATTAATGATAAGAGGTCTGTTATGTCATTAATATAAGTCGATTTTGACGAAAACAACAAAAAAGAACTTCTCAAATTCTTCTGAGAGTTTGCCGAGATTATATTCGAAGTGAATAAGTCATTGACTTTTTATTTTCTCAAGTAATATTTTTCAAGATTAGTATGTGACAAAGATTATTTAAATGTAAATCAATTAGGTTCAAAGATAATATGAATCGAATCATTATTTATGCAATCATTCAAAATTTAGGGAAACTGGATCACACTCTCTAGAAAGTAGAAAACGTAGCCAGGGTAGAAAAAGAGTCACAAATCTAAGGAACGTGCGCTTTCTTCGACAAGAATTTTTGAGAAAAACAGAAAATGCACAAGTTGGGAGCTCAGCAATAACTCGAAATAGTTAGAAATGTTTGGATTTCCGCTTTAACTGCCAGAAGAGGAGACTAATTATCGACAACTAAAAAGTTTACGGATCAATCCAGGGTAAACTTGAAATCCTCAAATGGCCGTGATAGAGTGTACCGAAGGTATGGAGAAATATTTGCTGAATGCGTACTATCTCTTCAAGCGAAACGTTTGGTGGAGGATCTAGAATTTTATTTTCTGAGAAGGAATTTATCTCTATGCTCGCACAAAGTCAATCACTATTAATCCGAGGTTAATGAATGCTCAATTCTATCTCGAAAACTTTATTCAAGATGATCTTGCCTTTATAGGGGATCATTTCATTTTAATGCACGATAATGTCAGATCCCAGATCGCATATTAAATGAAACCAATATTCAAGTGATGGACTAGCCGCCACGCAGACCAGAACTCAATCTGATAGAGCATCTTTGGGATGATCTGATAAAAAAAGTAAAGCGTCATTTACCTGCACCCAGGAATTACCAAAAACTGGAACGTGCTGTTCTTTTAGAATGAGATGACATTTCCAACAGCGTAGCATCAATACTGCACACATACTGCACGAATCATAAGTGAATACCTGGATGGGGTAGGGTTTTGAAGGCTCTGGATTGGCCAGAATGTAGCCCAGATCTAAATCCAATTCTTTGGGATCAACTCCAGAGGTGTATTTGACGTCGTCCAGATATGCCAGAGATAAGCTTCAACAGAGGAATTAGAAGTAATTCCTCAATTTTTCTTGGATAGTTTGACCAATAATGCCACGACGGCTGTCAAGAGATCCATTAAAAGCAGCTGCTAACTAAATTTTTTTAAACATAAGAAAACGTCGTTTTTGTGTTTTTTGTCACTTTTCAAAAGAAAATTTATTAATGTGTTCTGTTTTGATAAATTTGTGTGTTGCATACCAATAATGGATGGTTCTTCACAAAAGAGAAATTAGTATTTAAATTAATGGGCGATTAATCGTGAAATGAAACTTTTAGAACGAGCGCAACGTAGCAGAGCTAGTTCTAGAATTCATACGCGTGTCTCAGAATTTATTTCTAACAAATAGGTACATCATCAAAATCAAACAATATTTTTTCTAAAACGAATTATATAAATTAGATTTATGAAAATATAAGTATAGTTGTTTATACAGTAATAACCATGGGTTTGATACTTACTTTTAACACTAGTGTGAGAAAGCGTGACACTCTTTTAACGTCTTATACATGAGTGTCAGAATATAGCGACTTTACACATTTGTAGAAAACATATTTTTAATGCTGATTTTCCATTATAAAGAGGGTTCTGTAAATCGAAGATAGTAAATAAGGTGCGTTTTGCTAGTTACGGAAATTTTCCGGTGCATTCGACGAAAACTCCGAGCGGAATACTTTGCTTAGCAACGTGTGAGCTAAGTTGCTCAGTTGCTAAGCACAGTATTCTGCTGCTAGGCGTTTTCGGTCACGGACGACGGAATTTCCGATTTTGTAGTCGTTTACATACTTTATATTTAGTTTTGAACAACTTATACCTACTATGATTTTTAAATATAACAATATTATGTATTTATTTTTTAAGGTGATTTATCCGAAGCAGTTCGTAAATCTGGATTGAATTTTGGACTTTACCATTCTTTATATGAATGGTTCAACCCCATGTACTTGGATGATAAGAAAAACAATTTTTCCAAGGCAAATTTTGTTCATAATAAAATGATCCCTGAAATGATTGAATTAATTGAAAATTATAAACCCGATGTTTTATGGTCGGATGGAGATTGGGAAGCTAGTGATGACTATTTCCAATCAAAGGAATTTCTCGTTTGGCTTTTTAATGACAGTCCGGTAAAAGATAGTATTGTAGTCAATGACCGATGGGGAAAAGATATTCCCTGCAAACACGGAGATTTTTATACTTGCCAAGATAGATTTAATCCAGGTAAAAGTTTATAAAAATTTTGAAGTACAGGTAAACGTCCTTTTGCGCTGGTTCGATTTACGCCGATTCATAATTACGCCGGTTGGTGCCCGGTGAGATTTTCCGAGTTAGTATAATTTTGATAGTACCACTGATGAGTGTCTAATGTTTTTTTGTAATTTCTATAAGATGGGCTTCCAAATATTTCTATGGGCAAAACAAGACAATTTAATACTTTATTATTATTTGAATCCAGCAGCCACCTGCTTATTGTAAATCTTATTAACTTCCCACTGCCCACTGTGCCCCAAAATTAAAATAATGTTTTTGTTTTCGTTTAGGAGTAATACAAAAGCATAAATGGGAAAATGCAATGACAATTGATAAAAAATCATGGGGTTTTAGAAGAAATGCCCCACTATCAGATTTCCTAACAACTGATGAATTAATAACAACGTTGATTGAGACAATTAGTTGTGGAGGTATTTATTAAAAATTAAGTCGGATTTGATTGTTATAAAAAAATAAAATTATAGGTAATATTTTGATTAACGTTGGACCAACCAAAGACGGGATTATAATACCAATTTATCAAGAAAGACTTGAAAGTCTAGGTAAATGGTTAGCTGTAAATGGGGAAGCTATTTATGGAAGTAAGCCTTGGAGTGTACAAAATGATACTGTTAGCTTGACATGGTATACAAGTAAGAACAAAGACGTTTTTGCAACAACTCTACAATGGCCTTCTGAAAATGTTTTGAAGCTTGGTTCAGCAGTAGACCTATTTAAATCAGTGGATTCCGTACATTTATTAGGATTCCAAGAGAAACTTAAGGTAAATTATGCCAAAATAGTAATACTAAATTGTTTCCTGATTGTAATAAAATAAATATTTTTATTTTTCAGTGGAGAATTGTAGATCAAGTCATTAATATAGATTTTCCAGACAAATCCAAAGTTGCTAGTGATTGGGCATGGGTAATTAAAATTTCAACAAAATAAATATTAGGAAAGGAGAAAGATTTTTGTTTTTAATTTTTGTTCAAATTGTATAACAACTATTTTGTCATATTATTATAGTTTTTTGCTTATGCAGGAAGAATTACCTATTTTTTGTTCTTCCTAGACAATAATAGTCTAGTTATTGTTTCCCCTGCTCATATTATATTAGTTATAGTAGTTTTGAGTTTATTCGTTTTATCATGGAGGTTTTATTTAAATTCCGTGCAGTCATCTGCAAGAAGTAATGACTTTGATTTTAGCAAAAAAAATCTTTTTTTCAGTTTTTGTATTACAAAACACAAAGTAAGAAATTTTAAAATGCGTTAATTTTTTAGTTTTAATTTGCCTTCATTGAACAAAAATATTTAAATAAAAACTGTTGTAAACTAAACTATCGTGCATCCGCTCTAGAGGTAGTGCACGATATGCAGAACTCAATGGCCGCCGGCGCAGAAGCCAAATTTTATGAAGCGTGCCTCAAACTCGGAACGCGTTTTGTGCTGCATATGCGTCATATGTGCAAGACGGAACGCACCCTAAACCTATTGTATGTTCTTTCGAAAACCGCTGGTACGTTCCGAGTGGGACATATGCATTTTCCAGTGCATATGCTACATATAGAGCGTTTCGAATGATATGCGCGCATATGCATCGGAACGCTTATAGGTACAGTTGGTCCCAGCTGGAAGTTTGTCCTACTTCCAGCTGGGAGCAACTTTACCTGAAATGCTTCATACTGCCAATTATCAATAAATCTTGGAGATATGCGGAATCTATAGTGAGAAAATACTAAGACTAAATATTTATTATTAAAAAGACAAAATTAATTTACCTCTCATTGGACGTTCAGCTGACTCAGGTGTCACTTTTAAATAAATTACCTCGCCTCCAACTAATAATGGGATTTGGTAATACTCATTATGCAAAAATAATAATACAGGATAAAAACAAAAAGTTAGGTTACAACTGTTTTGCGTCAATTACCACCAAAATAACACATTGCGCATGCCCGCATACGAAACTCATCAGTTAGAGGTAGTGCACGATATGCGGGAGAATGTGAGAACCCAAATGGCCGCAAAAGACGATTTAAGCGCCATATATTCCATTCGGAGCACGCCGTATGCCGCATATGTCCCACTCGGAACGCGCCGCGTACGTCGATATCTTTTTTAGGGTGCCTTCCGAGCATATGTAGCCTGCTAAGCGTTCCATGTGGCACATTTGCAGCATACGGTGGGTTTCAAGGTCGTGCATTTCGTACATACCGTGCACTACCTCTTGCGGTACTGCGTACTTACTATTTCTTCACATTTAGTTGAGAGTTCTAGGAGGTTATTTGTTATTTGAGTTTTTAGGTTCCATATGAACAATTTTTAACTGTTCGCGATTTTACAATTGTTTTTTTGTCAACTGTTACTAATAAAAACTATAGAAGCAATAAACAACTGACGATTGACAGTTCAAAAAAGCGTTCCGAGTGAATTTGCTGCATACGGGCGCAATTCACTCGGAAGGCAACATATGCATATGCGACATATGCACCCTTAATTTTAGAGTAATGTTACTTCCTCGCAGCGCTGGGACACCCTGTATATTAGTTTAGATTTTAAACTTACCATATCAAATTTAACTGTTTACTTATGATTTTTTAAGAAATAAAAAAAAAGGAATAATAAGAAAGTAAAATTGAAAATAAATAAAAATTTCTCAACATTATGTAATAATTTATTGAAATTTATGAAATTAAAACAGTACTTAAATTTTTTTTATAAAATCTTTGAAAATATAAATATCTAAATAAATTAATGGCCATACAATTTTCTAAATTTTGTTGAAATGTAATGGATAGATTGACTATCCACAAATTTAATTAAAACAAAACCATAACCATCGTGAATTGTTTTAACTAAATTCCCAGCTGCTTCTCCACCAAGTTGTATAATACCAGGCGTTCTTTTAAAGAATCCATGCCATGATGACTTTATTGTATCTTCAATAAATTGGGTATTTTTATACTTCACGGCAGTAAGTGTGAAAAGAATTATAAATAATAATAATAAAATCTTGATTATTAACATTCTTGCATCAAATTTTTCTATATGTTCTTGGGTAGGTGGTTGAAACTGTTGTTCCTGCTCTTCTATTACTGGTTCAGGTTCGACTAAATCGACTTTCCCTTCTACTTGTTTTGGTGGTCCCTTCTTAGGTGCTTTTTTGGAACTTTTTGCTTTAACAGCATCAGAATCATTTTTGTTTTTATTATCAAGTTCCGCTTTCTTTTTTTCTTCTTCAACTCTTTCTTTAACATCTTTGTAAAAGGCTACGACGTCGGAGGCACATTGTTGGCATTGTTTAGTATCTAAACACTGACCTGCAGCAGATTGAATTGCAGGAATCAATGGGTTGTCTTTTAAATCCAGCCATTTTAAATTTTTTAATTCTGCAAAACTTAATGGTAAGTGTTTTAAATCATTTTTATACAAATCTAAATGCTTTAATCTGATAAGCCCTCCGAAATTATCTGGAAGTTCCTTTAACTTATTCCTACTTAAATCCAATTTAAGTATATTTGTTAAAATCGCAAAATTTTTCTGAAATAGAAAGGGTTTTATTAATATACATAAATACATATTACATTCATAAATAATATGTAATATCTTAAATATGTATTAGTAATAATTTTAAGTGGATTAGATTTTATACGCCCTCTGGTAGAATTTTATGAATTACACGCGAAATAAGTAAGTCGATTTTCGTTTTCGAGAATCAATAACGGGTCACCCTGTATGTACGAACTTTATACTTAAACGGTTCAAAGGTAGATGGCGCAATAATTTTTAATCTATTTTGTGTTAATTCTATGGTCTTTAATGTAAATAAAAACATAACCTATATTACGTTAACTTATCAATTTATTTATCTCTACGATATCACTTATTTATTTAATAAAATGGATAATTCTGTAGTATCTTTGTTAATTCTTAGTGCGTATCAGGCTTTTACTTGTTTGTTGGTGTCATATTTGCAGCATCAAGAAGATATAGATCGTCGAAGAAGACAATCGGAAACCTTATTTTTTATGCTACAGATGAAAGTTTGTGAACGATTACATCTTAATAAAATCAAACATAAACGAAAGAAAACTACAAATAGATTGTGGGCAATAAAAAGATGTACCAATTGGTGGGATAATATTGTTGAAAATCATAGTGAAGAAGATTGGTACGAAAATTTTAGGCTAAGCTTCTCTACATTTCAATTTTTATGCAAGCGTTTAACACCATATTTAAAAGCAGACGAATTTACAGTACGTAAACCGATATCTGTGGAAAAAAAAGTTGCGATTGCTCTTTTTAAACTTGCTTCGTGTGCAGAGTATAGAGTTGTCGCAAATCAGTTTGGTACTCACAAAAGCACAGTACATAAATGCGTATATGCCTTTTGTAATTCCATGTACAAGGAATTTAAAAATGAGTATTTATGTTTACCGGATGATGATGAAGCAGCTAGAATTTCCTCAGGGTTTGAGGAAATTTGTAGCATACCTAATATAATAGGAGCTATTCATGGTACACATATTCCTATTCTTCCACCAAAAGATAGCTACCAGGATTTTGTGAATTGTAAAGGTTGGCCTTCTTATAATATGGTGGCCGTAGTGGATAACTTACATAGGTATAATAATTAACATATTCACACCATGTAACTCGTATACAAGTCATTTGAATTTCTTACCAAAAAAATGGTGACTCGTATATGAATCTTTTGAATTTCTTATTAAAGAACTCGTTTACAAGTCTTTGATTATTTTGCTAAAAAAATGGTGTCTGTGAAAATCAAAGTTCTCGGTATTAAAATATTTTGTAATAATTTTAACTTTATTTTAGGTTTCGTTATGTAACTTGTCGGCATCCAGGATGCACAGATGACACATCTATTTTAAAAGACTCCAATCTTTTTCAATGTGCTGACACATTGTTGCCAATGAGTTCAAAAAATTTAAATGGTGTAGAAATACCCTTCATGATTTTGGGAGATCATTCACATCCTTTATTACCTTGGCTTTTAAAAGAATATAAAGGAAATTTATCTCCAGGAGAGGAATCATTTAATAATTATCACAGGCAAGGTCGGGTTGTTGTTGAAATAGCCTTTAGAAAATTAAAGGCTCGTTTCCAATGTTTATTAAAGAGGGTTGATATTAGCTATAAATTTGTACCAAAAGTAGTTGCCACTTGTGTAATTTTACACAATATTGCTGAAAGGAGAAAAGACAATTTTATTCAAAAATGGCTTGAAGCCGTTGAAGAAGCTTCTAAAACATTTGAACAACCACCTAGAAATATTAAAACAGATTTTACTAGTTTGGAAGGTGCTACCATAAGAGATGCATTAAAAGGATATATGGAAAAATGTCCACAGAGCACATCCACTCTTTAAAACATTTATTTATTTGGTTATTTTTTTTAATACTGTAACGTTTTTTCTGTCTAATTTATTTTCATTAATTTTTAATTTTCCTGCTTTGTTTTTGTCCTTTTGGGCTTTATGACTTAAGCCTAAGAATTATTTTCTTTCAATATTGAGACTCTTTTTATCTACTTTTTACTATTGTTTTTTATAATTTAATTCAAAAAACGAAAAAATAAATGTAAACATCCTCAATGGGTGAGGGGAGAGGCAACTATGATTTTTTAACTGAAAACTTGTATTTTTTGCATTTTCGCTTCGTTCGTTAAACATATTCAACTTTTTTACGTTATGTATTTCCCTTTAATCAAAAAATTTAATTTAAAAATTATTTTTAACGAATAAAGCAAAAAAATTTAAAAAAAGCGTTTCCATTTAAAAAATTTTCTTGCGGATGATGGTAACTTTTTAATTTTTCCATAATTTAAGAGAATACTTGAGACTTGTTTGCATATTTTTTTTCATTTAATTTGTTAATTATGCAAGATATTAAAAAAATATTTTAATAAAAGTTGTTTCTTTTTAAAAGACCTTTCCAACAATACTATACTCGACCTAGGTTGCCATTTAAAATTTCAAAGTTACTTCCGGTTTCGGGTACTTCCGGTTTGTTTTGGACATTACGAAATATATCAAAAGATTCTTTAGGTTCACTTTGGTAATAAAAATTTTTTCTCATCAATGTACGACAAAGGGTGTTCGAAATAAAGAGGTGGTAAGGGTGGTCTGGGACACCCTGTATATTATTTAATTTAACATAAAACGAACTTAAACTTTACATTTTATAGTATAGAATAGAACATAAAGATAATTGTATTGTTATTGTATTTCTCAAAGAAAAATACAAATTTATGTTGAGATTGTAAAGATATTTGGATTTTACAATTTATAAATTATTATAAAATTGGCAAAAATTACCAATACTCGACTCGCCTAAACATTTAATGTTGACTCGACAACATTTGCAAAAAAAATCAAAAGTCAAAGGTCCGGACAAAATGGGTGGTGGAAATCGTCGTCCTTGTGTTAAAATATTTATGATATGACTGTGTTTCATTATTTATACTCTGCTCGCCTTTTTACATTAATTGCTTTTTTGAACGCGAGTTGAGGAGGCGACTCCTTACTCGTCCATTTACTCGACCAATGTAAACTAGACATGTGAGTTGCCTGTAAGTTGACAAACAAACTGAACCAATAGAGGAGGGTATTTTCAATTAATATTCAGTATAACCATATTTTTTTGTTATAAAATTGATGTTCAAGAGTTATTTCAGTTTTAGTATTTTTTCAGAAATCGTGTACTTACTAATAATAAATAAAATCTAAGGAATTCTTGCATTTTGCCAAATTTACTTTTCTAACAGCCAATATCAAAGACTTCTATGTTTTCTGTTGTTATACATTGACCGGACATGCTTGACATTTCCATAAAATAAGTGTTTTTTATTTGCCATTTTTACCTGCCAATGAGCTAACTTTGGACGTTCAACTTTTAATACCTAATCCAATAATAACCGAAGTTATCGTAATCCATTGCATTTGTTGTATCTGGTAATTTGTAACAACTTATCGTAACTGAGCCCCCCGCTATAGCTGGTACAGTTAGGGGCAAGGGGGGAATCATTTGCTCCGCTCTGTTCAAAATGAGCGCATAAAAATAATACGCAAATAGTTTCAAGGTTACTGAGCAACTGATTTGATCCAGTATTTCAAATTTACCGCCAATATGGACACTTAAAATGGCCGCCAATAATACACAAAAAATTGACATGTGTCCGGTCTATGTATAACAATAGAAAACATAGAAGTCTGGCCGATATTATCAAAATTCTTGATTTTAAATGAGGTTTAATTTAACAAGTATAGTATTTTCATCAAGTTTGAATATATGTAGTTTAAATGATGTTTAGCTGCAAAATAGGGTATATACAGGGTGTCCCATAACTTAACCTAACAACTCATAGAATTTTCCTAATTATTTGTTTAATAAGGTGTAGTTATGGGCCATAACTACACCGACTACTCTTAACTGATGATAGTAGACTTGAAAATAAGTCGATTTGGCCCTAAGAAGGGATGCATTTTTGGATATAGATAAATAGGGCCAAATCGACTTATTTTCAGGTTTACTATCAACAGTTAAGCATTGTCGATGTTCGGTGTAGTTATGGGACACCCTATATGTCAAATTAAACCTTATTTATAATTAAATGACCTTTAAACGTGTTTGATATTATTTTGTTAATTATTCCCTTGTCTAAGGTATGCTTCATAACAACAGCAGCAACCTGTTATAATTTATTTTTTATTGACGCTGAATCTATTTACTTTCTTCTACTTATGATAGCTTTAAAATTAAATTTAAAAAAATATTGAACTTACCGGCAATGACAGCAAACTATTATTGGATAAGTCCAGACTATACACCTTTTTGTAGACCGCCTTGAAAAGTAAATAAATGTAATTAAAATACAATTTTACAGAATGAATGAAATTTTCATCGTCTTTTAGTACAATAACACCTCTCGCACACCTCTTCTAGTGGATCTACTTTTTTCTACCAATTTTAACAACAATTCAAATTATTTTACTTACAATATCTTTAACAGGAACCTCCTGGATTTCACATAAACTTAAATCCATTTCCCCATCATCAACCTTATCCTTTAGGTTGAGCTTTTGTACCTTGGTCATTTTTAAATAGATTATAAAAATGCCCTTAAATTTTAATAAACTGTAAAATTCTTTTGACTTTTAAAATTTCACACGTCACCCACTTCTATTCAAGCTCGCTTGATATCCAAATCAAAACAAACTAGATAATTTTATTGGTTATGTTTAACTTTGGATATTCCAAAATAATTGATAGGCAACCCAATTATCGCAATATAAATATATTGTAAGAAAAGAATAAAAAAATAAATACAACATTATTTATAATTTTAAATAACGTTAATGTTTTTTTTAATATATACAAAAAGCGAGCGAAAATAATAATCAAATTACGTAATTTTAAATTAATAAAATATTTACAGATAGCGTTATTAGATGGCGCTGGTTCTAGAATTCAAAATAAAAATAATTTTATTTTCAAAATGCGTTTTATTTTCATTAATTTATTTACAACAACCACTTTAGTAACCTAAATAATAGTTATAAATAAGCAACTAACATATTTGCAAGTTGTATATTTGGTATTCAAGATAAAAATAATAAAGGCTAGTTTTCAATCTTTCAAAGAACACGCGTTTGTAATTACAGATTACACAACATTTATTAAATTATTTGTAAGAAATTTGTTAATTTGGAAACATAAAGAACCTATCTACACAATGTATAATGTGAAGGGCCCTAGCAAAATTGTAGCCAAAACAAGAAGAGGTAAGAAGAAAATTTTTATTAAATTTTATTTATATTTAAATGCCATTTATTTATTTTGTATCAAAAAAATATTAATTATTATTTTTAATTTTGTTTTTTAAATAGTAAAAATTCCAATATCGAATATCGCTTACTTAAAATGTTTTATTACTTTCTTACCATATGACTTTAAGGTTAAGAGCGAATGGTTTTACGGCTTACGGATGTAAATTAATTTTAAACATACTGAAAACAAATTCTATTAGTAATTATAATATAATGTTATAAACTCTACTAAAACTTGCTATATTTCAATCGAATATGTTTAATCGTTTAAAAATTCTTTGTCAGTGGATAAAATTATCCTCAATTTCTAACGTATGATTCCATATAATAATAAGGGTATAACTATACCAGTCTAGCAGTGCTCTCGATACACGACTCATTGAGACGATTCTCACTTAGTGCTCTTTAAACATGCCTGGTCATATCGAGTAAGCGACCATCGCTGTTCTTTCCTATTTCAAGTGCCTCTGCCCTCAGTTGAATCGCTGAAATTAGTAAACAAAGATCATATGAGAGCGAACGACCAAGTAGAGCACCACAAACTGTGGAAGGAAGCTATAGCCTTTAAAATAATGTGTCTAAATACCCAGATTCTGGTCAAATCATTTAAGTTTAAAGGTCTTTAAATTTAAATTTGTTATATGGGTTGTAATGGACAATTTCCATGGTTACCTTATTTGTTTCTAATTAAAGGCCTTTAATTTTGACCAGAATCTACCTATTATTATATAATTAAAGGCCTTTAATTAGACACAAAAAATGTAACCATGGAAATTATCCATTACAACCCATATAACAAATTTAAATTTAAAGGCCTTTAAACTTAAATGATTTGACCAGAATCTGGGTATTAATCGCCCTTTTTTTCATCATTTTCGTCATTTATTCCCAGAAAAACTTTAAGAACTACAATTTTGACCCATAAGTAATTGTATGATGTTTGTTTCCATGGAAATACCATAATAAATTTTCTTTTAAATGTGATAGCAGTTCGTTTTTTTTTATTTTTGACCTTAAATAACTTTGTTAGGAAGATAGATGGAAAAAAAATTCTTAACACTATTGTTCCAAATATTATGCAGAATATGTGTACGACTTTTTTACACCTCATTATAAATCATCCTGTATTTCACTTCCGAAATGTGTTCAACTGATGAAAAATTTGCTTCTGGCTGCCCTTTAAGGTTCCGGAAGAAGTTGGCAGGTGTGTTATCTCCACTTAACCCGGAGTAGAGCACTACATGCCACCAAAGAAGATAGGTTCCGTTCAATTTTTTAAGGAAATACCAGTCCAGACCCTAGTCCCCTAGTGGAACCACCTGTAAACTAAAGCGTTCTTCCATAGAGCAGGATACAAGATGCTCTCCTGTTCTTCTAAGGATCCTTCCATTATTCCCAAAAAGTATGCCTTCATTTCATCAAAGAAGAGGCCTGTACTCCATTGCTCTAAAGTTTAGTTTACATGAGAGCGAACCAATCAGAGTTATGATCGACGTTAAGTTGCAGTTAGCTTGGGTCCATTACCAGGTCTGCAAGTATCCAAGTTTGCTTCCTTCAATCATCACCTTATTGCTGGTCCCCTTCCGCCAACAGTGCCAAGGTGCCAATTCCTTAAAGACCTTGTTGTAAGTTGTAATAATACCTTGGTATAATAATATCTTGGTCGTCTATCAAACGTATCAATCTAAAGATATCTTCGGTTGTTACACTTGTTGGACAAATTATAAGTTCATGTTGGTTAGAATTTACAGGGTTTTTCTAAAATGATGGTCACAGCTTCGTGTGCTCATCTCATCTATACAGGGTGTCCCGTATCTTTGGTTGGTACACTCGTTGGACAAATGCTTCATGTCGGTTAGGTGGTGATAAATGATAGGTGACTATATTTACCATATACAGGGTGTCCCGTAAAAGTGGACGATCTAACAAAATAATCTAACAGAGGAGGCCATTTTCAATCAATATAACCATATTTTTTGGTATAAAATTGTTGATAGTTCAAGATTTATTTCGTTTTTTTTTTTCAGAAATGCGCCCACCAAAAAATTAATTTAGAAAATTTTATGAGTTGTTTGGTTATTTTGTTGTTGTGTTACAATCCTCGAAGGGTGTACCTTTCCAATTAAAGCATTTTCATGAACTGTATCACCTTCTATCATATAAAATAAAGATTTTTTCGGTGAATTGGAAATGCGCTCCGGTCTCCGGTCGATCAAAATGTAGAAAATTAGTATCTCCATTACCAAGGCAACTACAAACAAAATCTTTTATCAAGATTTTAATTGGCTATTACTGCAACTTTTTTTATTGATATCGGAAAGACTTTATTTTGCTTTGATAAATGTTGACCAAGTTTGACTTCTTAAAAATAACATTTTTAATGCTCTGATATTTTTTTTAATAGGTACTGTGATATACCTAGTTTAAATCCTATTAAACTGCATTTTGATTCGTATCTCTAAGTCATTTAACACCAGAGTTATGACGTTTTGTGTGCTAACCTATCCTTTTCCGGTAAATGTGAAAAACGCTCCGGGCGATCAAAACGTAGTACTTCGTTAGGAAATTAATATCCCTCGTACCAAACCAGCTAGAAACACAAATGAAATCATGTTTTTTCAAGATTTTAGTGGGCTATTACTGAAAATTTTATTATTGATATCGGAAGGACAGAAATATTTATTTTGCCCTGATAAATGTTGACAATTTTTCCGGTTAATAAGAAAGGCGCTCCGGGCGATCAAAATGTAGTACTTCGCGAGAAAATTTATATCTCCGGTACCAAAGTAGGTAGATACACAAACTAAACGATGTCAGAAAGACAGAAGTATTTATTTTTCTCTGATTTGATATTGACAAAGTTTAACTTCTTAAAAATAAAATTTTTAAATTTCCGATATTTTTGTTATAATTACTGTGGCACACCTAATTAAAATCTCAATAAACTGCTTTTTAATTCGTGTGTCTAAGTTGTTTATCACCAGAGTTATGACGTTTTTCGTGCGAGCCTACCTTTTTCCGGTAAATGAGAAAAGTGCTCCGGGCGATCAAATGTAGAAAATTAATATCTCCGGTACCAAGGCAGCTAGAGACACATGTTTTATCAAAATTTTAAAGTGCTATTACTGTACGTTTTTTGTTGATATCAGAAAGGCTGAAATGTTTATTTTGCTCTGATAACTGTTGACCAAGTTGATTAGTTAAAAATGATATTTTTAAAGTTCAAATATTTTGTAATAAATACTGTAGGATACTTAGCTAAATTCAAAATAAGCTGCATTTAGATTTGTGAAAACAAATAAACAAATTGAACACAAATATTTTGCAATATGTTAAACATTAGTCCCTTTTTGTTGAAAAATATAACTCCTAATGTGATAAATCGTGGAAAATAGGAAATTAAGGACTTTAATTTTTTGAGTAAAACAACTTTTTGGTTCTAATAATTCGAGAAAATTCCTTTATTCTATAGATTTAATACATGGAAACGTTTCGACCTTTGTTTGAGGTCATCATCAGTCCTTCGTATTGTAAAAACAGAATGTAGACAAATAATAACACGCGTAAAACGACATGGTAAAACAACAAGATGAAATGAATATTTCTTAATAGTGAAAAAACTTGGAGTATAAATCCACTTTCCAATTATAATTTATTCTTTCAAATTAACTGATTTCTTGTTAATTCCAATTATTATTAATTAGATTGAACAGTATTTTATACTTAAATTAAAAAATTATATCTAAATTTTCAAACAACAAAAAATAACTCAAAATCTATACGATATTTCCGTAATATAATGTAAAATTTTACTTATTGTTTCAGGATTAGTTAAAAATATTGAAAACGTAAAAGATCAATGTAAAGCAAACAAAACTTATAACAATGAAAACATCAAGTAAGTACACAAGAAATGAATGTACGCAAAGAGTAATTTTCTGATTATTTTTTTATAGTGTACCCAAACCAGTATTTCAAAACACACCCAAAAAGATTTATTATACCAACAACAATAATAATATTGAAGATCAAGTAATTACACCCCAACAAGAAGAACTTATTAAATTTATAAATGATTGTAAGTATAAGTTTAAATTTATGTATTTATTTTTTTAAATATTGACACAATTTGCCTGAGGATGTTTATAAAATAAACGAAACCAGTTGCAAATAAGTATATATTTATTTAATTAATAAAGAAGTATCGTCACAAAACTCTTCAATTATTTATTTTTATTTAAGCCTGGAACTGTGTTACTTCTGAAATAGACAGTTCATCATCTGATGGATGTGCAAGTCCAGTCAGTAAGTAAACATCACAAAAAAATGTCATTATTTTAATGTATTTGTTATTAGGTGATCACTCATGTGCATCTGTTCTGTATTATGAGGATGAACCTGTAACCGCACTTGAAAATTTTAAACCATTTGATCTTGAAACGTGGTGGGGCAAGCGCTTATTTGCATATATCACTAACTCAGTAAATTCTACAAATAACTTAAGTTGAAGGTTAAAGTATGCTAAATGTTGTAGAACCGATAAGGCTGAGTAGTTCCATATCTTCATTTGTTTTTATATAATATATAGTTTATCAAGGAAAACTTTCTTATATAGTTATAGAATATAACATTGTTTGTAATACTGATGGTTATTGGTTGAAAGTTAACTATTACATTAATTTTTTAATAGAAGTATTACAAACTTTGGGGAAGAAAAAAATATACATACACACTTTATGATCAGGAAATGTACTGTCGGTCTATAAGTCTAGTTATACAAAAATTCTGCATATCTGCCAGGACTAGAAATCAAATTTAAGCTATAAAAGAAAAATAATGTCATTTAAAAACTTATTCAATGCTTTAATATACAATTAGGCTCTAGTAAATTTTAATTCAATATTTTCATTTTAATCTATTTTATTTTGGTTTACCATATTTTCTCGAGGAGCACAGAAATCATCCCAAATCTCTTCCCCAATAGTACAACAATATATTTAAAATCGTGGCTTTCAATATTGGCTGAAGATACATTTTGTTAGGTGGAATTATCTGAAATCCAATATTGGCAAAAAAATGAAGGACCAATATATGGTCACCTTTATTCTCCCAATATACTTTTGACTATGAATATGAAATTATAAAAATTTCTGGGATGATTTCTGATTTCTCTTATCTAAATATAGATATTTAGAAATGGAGAGCTTTAAAAATAATTGCAAAAATGTTACCCAAAATTAACCTTATTTTAGGAAAATTTTTTAAAATTCACTACTTTCCAAGTAAACCATTTTTATTTAAGTACCCCTTTTATTTAAACGAGCCTATCATCTAATTAAAAAATAATCTATTAAACTTTATGAGGTTGCCACCTCAGGAGTTTTTAATTAAGGTACAGAAATAATTTTGAGTCGAAATACAATTATTTTTTTTCAAGTTAAACAGGGTATATCACTATAACCATTCTTGCAAGATGTTGAAAAAAATAAAAATAGTGATATTTAAGAAATTTAATATTTATTTTTTGATTAAAATTACATATTTAATTTTATTCAATTTAAACATTAAATACAGAATACAGATAAAGTGTACTTACCTTCCCAGTAAACAAAATAACATTGAAATAATATCTTATGTTTCCTGGAAGCATGCAATGTTACCGTGTATTAATATAATTGCGTTGCAGTAACTTTTCATAAACGGTTACATGTCGTAGCGCAACATACCGTTGTCACGGAAACGTTTTAAATTAAACATTTCATAAATATTACAATGGAACGTTGATTATTTAATCTTTATCTTCGTAATTTAGAATATCGAAAACAGTTCATTATAATATAGTTTCAAAATCTTCGTCATTTGTTGGAAAATCCTGTCGTACATATTCTGCAAAACAAATATACTGTAAAAGTAAATTTATGACTTAACCTTAAAAGTTAAAGGACAATCCCAGAAAAAACAGTTAGGAAATGTTTTTTTAATGTTTTTAGTTTGCTTTTCTACTCTAATATTAATAACAATTATTATTAATTACCTTATTTTGTGCACTGCTTCCAGATGCAAATGCTTGGCTTGCTTGCTTGGAAAAATTTAAAAAATGAAGTTTGCAAAACGTTTCCTACACATCACAAAAAATATTACATTAATTTTAATTAGAAACGTTTAAAATATATTACAAAACATCTCATTTTTAACTATTTACAAGATTTCAATGATTCATTGCAACGTTGCATTAATGTAGCAATGAAACGTTTAAAATACGTAACGTAACATTACATGTTTTCTGAATAATATTTTTTCGATGTTTCATTGAAACGTTGCATTAATGTTGCAATGAAACGTTTAAAATATGTAACGAAACATTACATGTTTACTGGGTTGCCTATATGACAATAAAACTTTTTACTATCAAAATTATTAGAAAACTTTAAACCATTTTTTTTCTTAAAATATTAAGTATTTTACTTTATGATTATCATCTTAACCGTAGATCTAAACATTGCTTTGCTATCATGTTTTCTGTAGTAGTTGTTTATCAAAATCATCATTCTGCATTCCCAAAATTGTTATATCTTATTTAATATAAACAATACAAAATTTTAATAGTGAAGTTAGTGAAAAATATTCATTTCAAAACATCGTTATAATATTTCCTAATTGGTTGTAAAAGCCCCATTGCTCAATACTACTTTGAGAATTATTTTTGGATGACACTTTAAGAGGATAGACAATCAAATGTACAAGTTTCAGTTTTTCAGTGATTTTTTAGAGCGTTTGTAAAAAACTACACCTACATAAGTGCTGATTCATAAAAAACCAAAATAGCAGCGCGCTTTTTTAAATTTCTCTACTTAAAAAAATTCTTGAATAACTGAAACTTCGCGTTGAATTTGACTCTATATCCTCTATTAACATGCAAATACAAGAAAAAATAACTAACAAATAAGTGCAAAATAAAGATATACTTTTTAGTGTCATTGTTAATATTATATTTTTATAATCTAACTTTTCAGAATTTCTTTAATTGTATCTATTTAACTATCTTCCTATAGAATATGTTGGATAGTTGAATAGGTAGGACCACACTTCTAATTCTAGATCGCAGGCATTTTAAATTAACAATAGATTCCAAAATTTTCCGACACCAGAATAAGGGCCATAAACCCTTTCTTCTATAATTCTTCTCGTCTTCTGGAATACTGGAAAAGTCTGGTCTTACCATTACCCATTACCATAGCTACTGTATGTTGTTTCATTTTTGAAAAGAACGAAAAAATAGTGTCGATAAGTTTTGTTCAAGTCTTGATAGATAGTAAAATAATGAGTTAACTAGTCACCTAGGACCTTAATAATTATTTTCGCGGATGAGATTTTATTACTTTTGTCTTCGAAATATAGTATTTTTGTATTTTATTATTTTAAAAAAATGCTAAGAATTTACAATTGTATAAAATGTTATGTTAGTATAATTTTTTGTGCCTCCACTAGTCTTAATAAAATGTTACTTTTTAAAATACTAGTTATTTACTTTCCCATTCCATATATTTATTTATTGAAGAAAGTTTGCAAAATATGATAGTGAAGTATTTTTAATTTATTTTATTTACAATAACCACATTCAACTTTTCAGGAATGTGTTTAGAACAAAGTTTCTTTAGAAAAATGTTTCAAATAGGTGTACCGTTGGTGGTGCGGTTATTTAAAAAAAATCGGCGCGGCGTTGCCGAACTTACCTGCATGCCCGCTTTTCAATAAACGTATTTAATTGAGTTTGTGTTCTATCTTTAATCAACTTTAAACTGAGACTTTTATCAATATCAAATTGAGAGTAATCAATTTCAGATTGGAAATAATTAATTTCAAATTGAGAAAACTCAATTTCAAATTAGGAATAATCAATTTCAAATTGAGATTGAAGTTTCAGCTAAAAAGAACAATAAAGCATTCACGAAAGCATCCATATCTGTCACACGACAGTTTATACTTTATCACTCACTTCCATGATTATTTGATTCATTTTATAAATGGTATTTAAAGAGGTCGCTGGTGTGACCATTAATATTTTAACAAGGTATAATGTAAATAAAATTTTATTATTATTTTTTAACTACTTACAAATACTTATAAATATTTAAAATGAAATGATAATTTTTCTAGAAACTATCACAGTCGATAACGAGTACGAAGCAATTATTTTAGGTACCTGAAAAGAAAGATAGAATAATTAATAATATTTACATAATATGTATTTATCTTAAAACAAAATGTTCAAAGCCATTTGTCTTTTATGAAAATTGATGACCGCTTTGGTTGCATATACATATAAAAATCACCCAGTATATCATTATACAGGGGGTGTCCCAGAACTCGCGCATAAGCTGTCGCTGTATTAATGGGGACCTTTAAGGGACACCTTCAAAAACATATTTTTGTTTCTATTGTTGATGAGACAAATTCAATGACCACATAATTACATTTATTGTTGATGGTAATTTCGTGATAAGTTAGTTATTAAGGACAAAAATTTTCACTACAAGTATTAATTTTATAGAGGAGCTCACATTATCAGTTGGAGAATGAACCTTTTATCGTTTTATTCTGTGTATTTGACATAAATTACATTATTTTGTACCTACAAATGTTATACTTATTAATTAGGTGATTGTTGTTGTTATTTGATTAATCTATAGCCAATTAGTGTTTTTTTAATACAAATGAAAAACTCAACAATCGTTATCGTCTCAAAAATTCAACTACTGACCAGGATATTGGCCAACAGGTTTCTGTTAGCCAATATCCTGGTCAGTAGTACAAATGAAAAAAATGACCAATTTTATATTTATGAAAGATGATACAGAATTATATTAAAATTTCTTTGGCTAAAACCAGATAACCAGGATAAAACTAAAAAATGCTATTTTTGTTAACAAATAAATATTTTTAAAGATATCAAATTAAATCAATTTATAATAATTGTTAAAAAATTTAGATTGGACCATCCTAAAAACATCTTCCTAACTATACCCGAGTTTCATTCTAAATCTCGATATCTCACCAAATTTTAGTTTTAGTGCACCAAATTCTGAAACAGAAGGTTTCGAACTGACGGCCCTATTTGCTCAGAAAACCGAGTTTCAACCCTAGTTCTGTTTTTATATGGGAACGATGAAACACTTGAAAAATAATCCGAAAACGGACGTTATTTTTTGTTTATTTAATATCTCGTTTGTATAGTATTTTTTTTTCAAAATCTTATTTTTTTCTTAATATTCAAATTTATGTGTTTACTGGAAGATATTTTATCTTGTTTTGATTCCACAAATCACAACGTGGATGATTTTAATATAAATCTACATAAATTCACCACTTATGTTATAACATTCTAAATAAATGCTAAATGCCTATTTTTCTTTGTACTACAGTAACATCAACCATTTACAGTGGGTGATCGGAATATAATTTGTTACAAAACACAAAACTATGTTCGCTACCCGAATTGTTCGTTAATTGATCATCGATTTACCATAGATTTTTTTTTGTGAAATCGATTAATTCGTTCTAGAGACCCTAAAAATTAAATTAAAAAAAGATGAATAATTTCTTAGTTAGTAGAGATCTTCAACCCTACTGGCATCAGCTTGTTTTGGATGTCATTCTAATACCATTGCTCTGACATCCTCCCATTTCTTCAAAAGATCTTTTGTCTTCCTCTTGTTCAGAAGCATACACATTTCGCTGTTTCTTGGTGTTCTTCATTCAAGATTTCTTGGAGTTCTTCTGTCGTCATTTTCATGTTCCATTATGAGCAGCTCTTCTATGTCATTCTCGTTCACCTCCATTTCCAGATCTCTAGCAGTTATCAAAATTTCATCCATAATTTCAGGGGTGTCTCCCTGATTACCTCCGTCTCCTTGAACGAAGGATGGACACAGCTTTCGCCAAGCAAAAATCAACTATCGCAGCGTGATTTCTGACCACGCCTTTTGAATGATACGAATAGCTTCAAGAATGTCAAATTTTTCTTTCCAAAACGTACGTTAGAATTCGTTTTAGTTCTTTATCCGAATATGTGTTCGTTGTCCGATTTGTTCGCAGTCCGAACCGGTCACCCACTGTATTTGTCTATTGATGGCTTGATGCAAAGTACATTCAATATAATTTTAAACAAATTAACAATAACCTATCTAGTTTAAATTATAAATATTATTTTGTAGTTTTCATAAATAAAAAATCAAACTTACTTAGCGGCCCAATCCGTTCTTCCGTGGTTGGCAGTATTTCCTGTTATGCTTCTTAGAGTCCTTTGTTTTCCTGATGGTATATTGGAATAGTCCAGAATTGATTCATTAAAGATTGTTGACAAATTTAAATCATCTGAAATTAAACTTAAATTTACTTCTTCTACAACCAACAACACGAAAAATTCGTTTTGATATGAAACATAGTAGGTACCTAGGTTTAGGTAATAATGTTGTGCTTTTATCTAAAAATTGTCATGAATTAAATTCAAATGATGTAAAAACAAGCCAATGAAGGAGAGAATCACGTCATTAAATTAATTTTTGTTCAGAATCTACTTCTTTTTGAAAAACTTCATTTTGAAATTAAATAAATGGGAACCCTGGTATTGTTATTAGTATTACTTTATTGTACTCATGTTGCCACTTGAAAAACAAAAGTTTGTTTCCATTTCTCGGATATATTTTTTGGAAAAACTGAATCAGATTATAGTTTTCTTTTTTGTTTTCTTTTCTAAAGTTTTTAACTATCAAAATTTTTACGTTTTTTTCTAATTTTCTAGTTTTTATGGTTTGTTTAAAAAACGCTTCAATAACCTGATTAAAAAGTTCATCAACTTTCTAGTAACTTTCGTAAGAATTTTGAAAAACTTACTGTAGTTGCTTAAAATTGCATGGCGCCTAAATTTTATGAATAATTGATATTACGCGTTGGTCCAAAAAGTCTTTCGATTCTTGAAAATTTTACTGGAAGGTTGATGAACTTTTTACTTAGGTTATTGGAGCGTTTTATAAACAAACCATAAAAACTAGAAATATTTGCTAAAACGTAAAAATTTTGACAGTTAAAAACTTTGAAGCTTGTAACCCCCATAAAAATTAAAGAACTCAAGAGAAGAAAAAATGCATTTTGTTTTCGGGTGTCTAGGGGAGGGCGATATCGTTCATCGACAATACACTTCATCGACATAGCCTTTTCATCGAATGCAATTTCATCGACACGACCGTTTCATCGACAAAGACGTTTCATCGACATGGCCAACTCATCTTTATCTTTTCATCGACAACAATTTCGTCGACACTACCTTTCCATCGACAAACATTTTCTTCAACAAGGATCTTCATCGATAAAGACGTTTTATCGACATTAGCTTTTCATCGACACTACTCCTTCAACGACACAGACGTTTCAGCGACATTACCTTTTCATCGACACTATCTTTTCATCGACATACAATTTCATTGACAATGTCGTTTCATCGATTGAAATTGTTTGTCAATGAAAAGGTAGTGTTGATGAAAAAGTAATGTCGGTGAAACGTCCTTGTCGAAGTAATATTTGTCGATAACAAGATAGTGTCGATGAAACGGTTGTCGATGAAACATTTGTGACGATGAAAGGTCCAAGAAAAGGTTTTATGTCTAAGAAACGTCTGTAACGATGAATTGGTAGTGTCGATGAAACGTCCGTGTCGATGTAAAGGTCATGTTTGGCTTCCATAAGAAATAAAATGAACTGTCGAATAATTATTTCCCTAAAATCGGTTTCGTAGACTTCAAAAACGTATCATAAACAAAAAAGCATCAATTTTATATTATAATCAAATGCAATAAAACTTTTTTATAATATTTTTAAATTTGTAAAACCTTTAATTTTTGTTCTATTTTTATTTTATGGCATATTAGAGAAATATATTTTTTAACGACATCTCTATATCTGATTCTGTTGATGAGTTATAAAAGTATTAATGAATTATAAATAATCTATTTACTAATAATAATCATTTGGATTCATAAAAGCGGTAATGTCCTCTTCACCATTAAATTACAATGTTACAAAAAATATATCATTACCTTGACCTTGTTTGTTTTAATCGAATGAATTATTAGTAAATAAATAATCTAGTCATTACCTGTGTATTTTTACTTACTTGCTTTCTTATTAAAGACATTTTGGTTGTTTCTATGTAAATCAGTTGGTTGACCCGCGACGTATCTTGATACGGTAAGGTATTGACTCTTTGCTGACGGTACTTGATTTTTATTCACTTTTGGATCAATAATATCTTGAAAGTTATACCACTGTAGATCTATTAAATTCTCTTTTAAATTTTCTACATTTTTTATTTTATTTCTACAAAAGTAACAAAAAAATCAGTAAAACAATTTATTTAAAGTTTTTAAATTACCCTAGTAGTAAGGTATCATCAGGATTAAAACCATCCCCGTGCCATGGAACTTTCTTGTACGATCTTTCACTACTAAATTTATTGGCGTAATCTGTTTGACCAAAGCTGTAAACTATTGGAGCAACAGCTTGTACTGGTTGGTTTCTACTTAATTGGATGGGTTTTATTAGTGGTTGTACTGCAATCTAAAAAACAGTCAAACTATACTTAAATGAATTTTAGATGCCGCTGGACGGGGATATTTTTCAGAAACAAAAATGGGTCGTTTCAACTTCAGAATAAGCCAAAATAGTAAGAGGAGAAGACTTGCAGAACATAATCTAAGACTTGCAAGGGCAGCCACCGGTCCATTGCTCACCACGCCACAAATAAAGCAAAGATTGCAGTTCGCTCGTGAACATGTTGGTTGAGAAAACGAGGATTGGGCAAAAGTTTTGTTCTCGGATGAGTCCAGGTTTTGTCTTTACCCTGATGATAGGCGGAATAGAGTAGACAGAAGACCAGATGAGAGATACGCGCAGTCTTCTGTATCCTCAATTCCGCCTATCATCAGGGTAAGGACAAAACCTGGACTCAAACGAGATAATATCTTTGGACCTGTAAGTTGTGGTGGCATGGCGGTTCAGTTATGGTTTCAGCTGGAATAAATTGGAGGCTCTCGTACCGACTTAGTTATCAATGATAGAGGACATCTAACAGCACATTGGTACATAACAGACATTCTTGAAGAGCATGTGGTCCCATTTGCCCCATTTATTGCACAGAATTTCCTACTAATGCAAGATATTGCTTGACCTCAAGTAGCTAGAATTGTGCAACAGCATCGACAAAAGGTCGGAACTCTTGCCATGATTTGGCCACCGAGGAGTTCAGATCTCAATCCCATTGTACATGTGTGGGACATTATGGGAACACGATTAAAACGACTTCCTAACCCTACAAACACATTAAATGATCTTTCCCGAAGGTTGTTAGAAATTTGGAATGAAATCGACCAAGACCAAATTAGAAGACTAATTTGTAGTATGCGAGATCGTTAGAGAGGGAATTTATTCGTTTTTAAGTTACGTTGTCTTGATTGAATTTAGGAGATTATTTTGGACCAGTTTATGACCTGATATTGGATTCGTTGCGATATCATATTTAAAACCCTGATTCAAATCAATGTGATCTATAAATGATGTGTGCCCAGTTCGATTTAAAATGACTAACCAAACTTTTTGCATCACTCAGGAGGAATTATGGTCTTTCAGTCCCCAACTTTTCAAACAGCAGTCATATTCGTTAAATAAATTCTATTTTTACAACCGAATGACTAACTTTGATTTTAAAACCCGATCAATATTTATGATGTCGTAATACAGCATTAACTAATTGAAGTAACGATTTTAAAAATAATATAATAAACATTAGTTAGTCTCAAATTGATTAAAAATAAAAAAATTAAAAGCAATCTAAAGTTGTGGAAAATTTTTACTCACCTGTGGTTTTACGTTGGCATTTTGAGAATTCGTTTCCATTTCATTCGTAATGTTTGCGTTCTGTCCAAAATTCTTAATTGTATTCGTGTTTTTATTTGCATTGTCTTGAAGCACGTTATTTATTTGCGTGTATTGATTGAAACCCTCTTGGACCAATAGTGCGGTGTATTGCTGACCGACCTACAATTTGCAATTTAGATTAGTTTCAGTCAGAACTTATTTATTATTTATGTGGCACATTAAATGGTTTAGATCGTTTATTTCGGCAAACTACAACACGCAATGTTTAGCACAGGTAAATCGACTAATCATATTCACGACCTATTTTGAGTTCAACATACTCCGCAAGATTCTCTTTGAGTTACGAAATTTAGTGTTGTAGATCACCGATTCCTATAATGATTATTTAATTTCCCTTATATTTCAAAAATAGCTACAAAATTGTAGGGTGCTTGTGGTTTTCTGTACTAAATACTGGAAGTTCCAATTTTATACCGTATTTGCCCAATTCATCGAAGTATAACAATCGGCTATAATAAAAAGATTCTAAAATTTCTTGCATAGATTCAAGAAGAAATGCAGTTTATCGTTAAAAATATTGATAATGACATTATTAAGCAAATTAAGTTTTAATATCAAAAGTGTCATTTATAAAAAAATGGACCCATCCAAACGATTTATAATTAGTTGCCACCTTAATATTTTCCAATTTTGAAAATACAAAGAGCATCTAACAATAAGTCAAATTTACAGTGTGCCACAAAAAAAGTAATCAGAAGAAAATCGTAGACAGTAGACGAGATTTCATCGACAAAAAACTCAATAGTCAGGCTTTTGAATTTTGGCTCCACAGAAGATGTCGTTAATTGTCAAAATGTATATACTATTCGGTCAATTAAATGGAAAAATTATAAAACAAAGCTAAGTAGTGCCATTTTGGCTTATAAAATCATCTCGTAAAAATATTTTGAAGAAAAAAATTACATATAAGAATTCATTATTTTCAAGATTTTTTTTAACGAACTTTTCGCTCGTATCTTGGGTATCACTTTTTTTACGTCCGAAAAACTTCCTATTAAACTCTATGGGAATGGAAATCGTTTGATAAGCTTCTGGTACAAAAAAAATATATATGTTTTTAATTTTAACCTTGTTCAAAAGTCTCTTCAATTTTGCCACTCATTGAATGCTGCACTGTTGTTATTTTTAATAGAAATGTCAGTTTGGCCTGATGCGTTAAATTTTGACAAATTAATAATATTCGTTGGGGAAGAACTTTTATATTTTATTGTATTGAAAAACAGGAAAAACTTCAAAATCCTAACTTTAAATTTTTTCCTGTGTTTCAACACATTATTACTATCCCAATAAATCATCATCAATCATTCTTCTAATCTTTTAGTTTTTATTTTTCTTAGCAATAATTTCAAAATTTTGAGGTGGACAAATACTTTATTAAAGTCTGTTTTTATAACCACGATTTTTCTTGAATTCGTCTTTGTTTAGCTACAAAATTTAAAATTTCTAGTAATAAAAATGAATTTATGCAAAGCTTATCGCATCCAACATTCAATGAGAAGAGAAAGTCAAAGTTTTACTTGCAATATTATGATTGTTTGGAAAAATAAAGATATTTGCAAAAAACTAATTTTAAAAATTAATTTCTCAAAAACGCCGAATCAATTTCATAATTTACAATTTATTTCACCTATGTAAATTATTTAAGAGTAGTTTTAATCGTTTACATTACAAAAATTTACCAAAAAAAATCCAAAATTTTTTTTGGAAGCTCCAAAAAACATTTTTTTTGTCACAAACATACTTGGAAATTACCAATGTTTAATAATGAGTACAAAAAATAGGGTGTTACATTTAAAATAAGAAACTTTATGTCATATATGAAACCGGAAGTGAAATTAAATTTTTTTTTAGTTCAGTAAATGCGTTTTCTTGTGCCATATATAACAAACTAAAATAGTTTCGTGGCCACTCGGTATAAACGAGGGTTAATTATTTATTGCAATGCAAAAATATCATACCTTCATATTAGATTAGATTATAGTTATTTTTTATTTTCTTGGAAAATCATGTGAAGTTTCACCCCAGTTTCTCTTATTTGATTTTATTTTTAAAGTCTGTTTAATATTTAAATTGTGTAACAGAATAAAATGTTGGTTTTGTAATTTCGAAATTTTCCTGGTTTTTATTTAAATTTATTTTTGGAAAACACGCTTCAATCAGCTGATAAAACCTTTTTATGCTTAAAATAATTAACTACACTGACGTGATACAACAATTTAATTTATCATAGTAAACGTTAAATAATAGAAGTATTAGATAATTTTTTATAAAAGCAATAAATGTTCACCTCGGTAACGTGACAAAAACCTCATACTCTGGTAATCGAGGTGGCAATTAAATAATTATTTTGAACATTTACTTATGCATACACGTAAATTAAAATATAAATAATTTACATATAAAAATTGGCCTTAACCTTTTCATGTGCGGTCGAATAGATTAAATGTTGCATAGTCACCTCATTTTTAATGGAGTGCTCTGTATATTAAAGAAAATTTAAATTATATTTTCGCATTTATCGCGTGTTTGTTTTTCAGATAAAATACTGTTGACTTGTTAATTTAAAAGTGAATAATTGAAATATTAAATTCATATTATATTTTTTAATGTCTACAGAAGAATCAAAAATTTATTAATTTACTTTAAGTATTGTAATAAAGTACATCGATGTTTGTAATACAATCCATTAAAAATTTACCACTATAAGCAAAAAAAACTATTCACAACAAATTGTGTACCCGGTAAGAAAATAAATCGATCAGCTATTTTTATTTAGAAAAAAATAGTAGCTATATCTATACACATTAAAGTTTATTTGTATTTATTTTAAAAAGTCCATAAGAGTTTTTGTTCATACCTACGTTTATTTTCTAAAAAATTGACGATAACAACAAAAGACGTAGGGATTATACAGTCTACATCCACAATGCCCAAGAATTTTTAACACACAACTCCTTTTTTCAAATTCGGTTTTATCAGATAACCTGTTATGTTATTGGATAGATAATGGGCTATCAAAAATTGTTAAGCAAGAAAAACACTACATTCTTGTGAAATTGAGTAAATTGAAACTAAAACTTAGCTTAATTTAAAATTAAAATCTACTATGACGATGTTGGTAATGTGGAAACATAAAATTGGAGGTAATGTATTGTATTGTATAGATTAGAGAATGTAAACATTTTTATAGTCTTAAAAGAAGTTTCAGGTAAAATTTAACAGAAATCGTCGAAAAATATTAAATACATGTTTATCTGTTTTTTGGTTCTTTTGATTTCTGATCAATTTTTTGTGATTCAAATTTGCCGCCGGTCCTGCCTCCAGTGGGTGTAGGAGTAATTTAGTACTAACATATATGCCTCCCTCGGAGATATTAAAGTTTTGATTTGGCAAATTTTTCTGTACGATGCGTATTTTGCGAGATATTCCATATTCCAGGTTAAATGAATCACCCGGTATATATTTCCACATTAAGAGCACATTTTAAAAATCTGATTAATAGGCAGATTCTGGTCAAAATTAAAGGTCTTTAATTAGAAACAAATAATGTAACCATGGAAATTTTCCATTACAACCCATATAACAAATTTAAATTTAAAGGCCTTTAAACTTAAATTATTTGACCAGAATCTGGGTTTAATAGGCAGATTCTGGTCAAAATTAAAGGCCTTTAATTAGAAACAAATAATGTAACCATGGAAATTTTCCATTACAACCCATATAACAAATTTAAATTTAAAGGCCTTTAAACTTAAATGATTTGACCAGAATCTGGGTTTAATAGGCAGATTCTGGTCAAAATTAAAGGCCTTTAATTAGAAACAAATAATGTAACCATGGAAATTTTCCATTACAACCCATATAACAAATTTAAATTTAAAGGCCTTTAAACTTAAATGATTTGACCAGAATCTGGGTTTAATAGGCAGATTCTGGTCAAAATTAAAGGCCTTTAATTAGAAACAAATAATGTAACCATGGAAATTTTCCATTACAACCCATATAACAAATTTAAATTTAAAGGCCTTTAAACTTAAATGATTTGACCAGAATCTGGGTATAAGTGTCTGATTTTAAAAAAATATACATATATTTTATTTTAATTTATTTATTATTTTATGGTAAAACTAAAAACACTTATTGTTAATAATTACTTGATGGAGGTTTATGCAGATTTTTGAAAGATTTCATGGTTAAATAAAAAATATATTAAAAGAATAATAGCAGGGTTTCCACATTTGCACCACTACCTGTACCCTCTACCCCTTTCTACTTTCTTAAAATTGTTGCGATTACCCTTCAAAGAAAATTGCAAAACATGATAACCTTTTAGTAAACAAAGAAAATAAATTTAAAAAAAAGCTTCGATAGAAAAACGTTAGAACCATAAACCCAATTTAAATTTAAACCGCTTAAGTTTACTGAAGAAGATAGTCGGAAAAATGTTTGAAAAGCGTAGGTACTTTTCGAAAATAAACATTGATCTTTGGACATATCTAATTAAAAAAATGCGTTTTCATCATATCTTTTATCATTTTGTTATCATTTTTTTAAACTTTTTTATTCAAAGATTTTTATATACAAAATATTTTGCCAAACGACTTATTCTATGAGTTTTACATCCCGTTAAACAGAAAGATTAACTTAAAAATCACCATGTATACAGGGTATCCCGTAAGTGGACGATCAAACAAAGTGACCTGATAGAGGAGGGCATTTTTTCAATCAATATACCCATATTTTTTCTTATAAAATTATTTCAGTTTTTGTGATTTTCTAGAAACCGTACTCTGCACAACAAAAAAATGATTAAGAACATTCTATGGGTTGTTGTTTATGTTTTTCTTTATTTGGCCATCCTTGAAGAGTGCACCTTTTCAATGAAACCACTTTCATCTACTTTTTACTATCTTCAATCAAAGAAAAGAAAATATTTTGTAAAAACTTCTTGTTCAGAAAAAATGTCAGTTGATTTTTAAATCACCCTGAAGGAAAATATTGTACTAACATAAAGCTTAACCACTATCAGAAAAAGTTGTCCATTTCATGCAGAATCTGAATCTGAATCTTTGGCCACCTCGATCATCTGACTTAAACCGTTTATATTTCTTTTAATGAGGATATTTCAAGGAACTAGTATACGGGACAGAAAATTAGACCTAACAAGAATAATAGAGATTAATATTAAAAACAATGAACGAGCCTTTCGTTTAATCAAATTTAATTTTATGCGACCATCCCGATTATACAGGGTGATGATAAAGTTTGGAACCTAATTCATAACTGCCGTATTTAATTTTTTTTGAAAAAATAGCTCGGACAGGTCGATTTTAGTTTTTAAAATCCCATCTCTTGGTGTAATAAAAATATTAATGACGTCACTGGTGATTTAGCTATGACGTCATCATCGATTTTTTTAAATGGAAACCCCCACTTTTTTCACTTGTTTTTGATAGACATTTATGTCACTTAAACGATGATATAAAAAAATTCTTGCATTTGTAAACAAATTTTCATTTAAAAATTTTTTAATATAAACTTAAAATTAATTTGTATGTTTATTTTGGCCGATTTCAATAAATGGTAAATTTAAAATTTTATTTTTTGTAAATTTCCTTAAATGGAATCAAAAAATTAGTTTTTCAAGACTATTTATTAAATTTTCTTAAATACCTTTAACATTTTACATTTGCATTAGAATGCGCATTATTTAAACATTTACTTTCTTTTGTTATTATTGGTAACTTCAAATTCATCTTAATTTATTTTTATAAAACCTTTTTCGTTAAAATAAAAATTTCCTTTTTTGAATTAAAAAGATTTTTTATTCAAAAATTTGTTTAAAAATTTAATTGTATTTTATATCATTGCTTAAGTGACATGAATTTCTATCGATAATGAGTAAAAAAAGTGGGGGCTTCCATTTAAAAACATCGCTGATGACGTCATTGCTAAATCACCAGTGACGTCATTATTATTTTTTTTATATCAAGAGATGGCATTTTAAAAACTAAAATTGACCTGTTCTAGCGATTTTCTCAAAACAATTAAATACGGCAGTTATGAATAAGATTCCAAACTTTATCATCACCCTGTATATAAGGGCAAACGGGGCGGGCCATTTTGGGTACTTTTATTATAAATTTTCATGTCAATAAAAATAATTGTTTGGCTTAATTCTTTTTTAATTCTGACCATAACTTCAATATTTTTATAAAATATATTTAAAAGAAAAACGAATGTTTGTCAGAAAAACTTATTTCAAAAATATCTGTTGAGCTTATCCAACCATTGCATTCTACATGAAGTGGACAACTTTTCCTGATAGTTGTTCAACCTTATGTACAATATTTTCCTTCAACCTGATTTAAAAATCGACTAACATTTTTTCTGAACAAAAAGTTTTTAAGAAATCTTTTCTTTTATTTGGTAGAAGATAACAGAATTAATGAAAGTGGATTTATTGAAAAGGTACACTTTTCGATGAGGATCGCTGAATAAAAAGAAACATAGTCAAACAACTCATAGAATGTTCTTAATTATTTTTTTGTGTACAGTGTACGCAATTTATAAAAAAAACTGAAATAACTCTTGAACCATCAACAATTTTATATTCATTGGAAATGACCTCCTCTATCTGGCTAAATGTACCTACTGAATTTAATTACATGAAGTACCGAATACTGAAGTACAGTCAAATTTCCTTAACTCAAATCTTGAAGTGACTTTAAAAAAAATTCGAGATATAGAAATTATTTCGCAAAGTTAAAAACGAATATTTTTACAAACACATTACAAACAAAATTCGAGTTATGGAAATATTCGACTTACAGAAGTTCGAGTTATGGAAGTTCGACCGTATTTTGATTTTTTTAGTTCTGATTTTGAATTTGAATTGTATTTGACTAAAGTTTTTGGTAGTGATTATTGAAATGTTTTTCTAGAGAACTTTGTCTAGCTCTGGTTGAAAGCGAATATAGCCACATTTGTATAAAATATAATAAAAAATTGTTCTTGGTTTATACTTAGTTACATTATTAGTTCTTTTACATAATATGCTAATTTGCTAATTATCTCTTCTTAATTTTTCTGAAGTCAGGTCTAATAAATATCGAAGGTTTCATGGAAAAAGAGTGCATTAGCCCATTTCAAAATTTTACAGGAACAACAAAAAACGTATTTAACATTTTAAAATAGTTATTTGTAAAAAGATGTTCGCACATCGATATTCAATGCATAAAGCCACGTATATGTATTTCTACCAAAAGATGTAGAAGTTCAAATCAGAAAGTTAAAAAAAAATTCTAAAAAAATTTCATACGCCAAAATATCACAACTGTAGCCTAGATTCTTAGGTATTTTTATTGTTGAAGCAATTTTATTTATATGACGTGAATTAATGTATGTACATACAATCTAACTTCTACCTGTATGCATTGTTTTAAATAAGGTATTTAATTTAACCCACATATTATGAAATTCAAATTTTCAGGAAAAATTACCCAGAACTAAGTAATTTCGTTTTTTATTTTCATGTTACTGAAAAATTATAGTTCTATTTTTTGCGAAAATGTTGGTTAGAATAATTAAAATTGTGCGTGCGTACCGAGCCTATTTATAGGTCGTTACAGAACATTTCAGTAAAAAATCTAAGAAAAAATATGTATAGAAAACACAACTGAATTTTTTTTAATATTTAGCATTTATTGGCCACTAAATAAATATAAAATCGGCTATATAAAATCCAAGCCGTTGTGAAGCGATTAAAGAAACCTATTTTTTATTTTATCAAATCCTATAGTTTCTAATAGTTTATCCTATATTCACGTACCTGAAAATAAGAGTGCTTAAGCGCAGCTTGCGCACTAGGTCTATTAGAAGGATTCCAATCCATTAGTACTTCCATGAGTTTAACAGCTACTTGACTAGCTTGTGGTACAACTGCAGAAAGTGAAGTTGGTGTAAAGTAAGGAAACTTAAAACCGACGGCACCTGCTAATTGATAACCATCAGGCCAAATTTTCTAAAAAAATTTCAAAGAAATATACACAAATATTCAATTTAAAAATATCAACCTTATCAGGCGTTCCTAGAATTTGGCAAATTTTATAAAGTTGGTCGGTTTCTGTGGTACCCGGAAATAATGGCCTATAAGTATAAATTTCGGCAGCAATGCATCCAACTGCCCACAAATCTATAGGACTGCTATATGTTGTAGAATGGAGTAATACCTCAGGTGCTCTATACCAACGAGTAGAAACATAGTCAGTGTAAGGGGGTCGTGAGCGAATCTCACGTACCAAACCAAAATCGGCAATTTTCACTAAATCGGGACCGCAACATAAAATATTTTCAGGTTTTAAATCGCGATGAAAGAATCCATGTCGATGAATAAAAGCCATACCTTGCAGTATCTGCGTTGTAAACAACATAATTAATAAGTAATACAATGATTAATACACGACTAATTAACCTGGTAAAGCATATTCCTCACTGTAGCTTCAGGATAAGGCACTCTTCTATCTTTAATTAACTGATACAAATTTTCTTGCATATATTCGAAGACAAAATACAAAACATCATTTTCTCGTATTACTTCTTTTAATTTTACTACATTACTATGGTGCAACTTTTTTAGGGACTAAAAGAAAGGAGTTAAATACTAAAATTATTAAATATTTTTTAATTACCTTAACTTCTCGTAAATTCATAGCTTCTTCCCATGAATAATACTTTCGTTTCATTCTTTTTATAGCAACTTTTTCGCCTGTATCTTTTCTTTGACCCAAAACCACCGACCCGTATGTGCCGTCACCAAGTTGGTGCAAAGTTATGTACCGATTCATTTTGAAAATATTTTTGGTAACACTTGTCCCTTGACGTTTTGGTAGAAAACTTCAAAATTTAAAATGACGCTTCATATTCGGATGGTATTTGTATTGTGCACCATGCTACCGTCACGGGTGGATTGAAACTAAAGCAGGTGTACAACACGATGTTGTTATAGTTCGACCTTCCATATATTGATTATTTTAGAACTTTTACCTTTATTATGAAGAACGTATGCTCCAAATTAATAAAGGAGACAAGACACACGGTACTAAATACCTAAAACACACCTGTACTCTTGAATCAAATGTATTAATAATGAAGTCCACTGATAAATTGGGGCGAAAGACGTTACATATTAAACCATATTTCTACAAAACTAGGGCAGCATTTAATGATTTAAGATCTTCGAAATAAAGTCTTCATTATAAAAGTAGAACATTTTCGTGTTTAATAATTAATTTGTTTCCATTATTAATTCAAAAATACAAAACTGCAAAACGACTAACAATCATTAAATTTTAATATGTTATTAGAATAAATATAATAAAATTCACTATAATATTAGTATTATTTTTATTATATCAATTAATTTATAGCAAAAAAAAATCAAAATTACTTTTCGTCAAATATAGGGTGGTTATTATTTCCATGGTCACCATTGGTATTTTTTAAAGTGGAGAGTTACGAGGTCGGTTAAATTAAAGAAAAGTTGCTCATTTTGAAATCTCAAAGAAAATTTAAGATTTTTAAACTCATAGCAAACTTATGGCCAAATAACTAAAAAAAATGAACTTAGAAAGTAATTTATATTTTCCAAACCATTACATTTAAAAGAATTATCGTTTCTAAACTAAAAGTATCCTCTTTTAATTGGTGATAACAGTAATATAAAAGTAATTTTTAAAATGTTGAAAAAAAATCGGAAAGGAAAAAAAAATTAAAAAGAAATATTTTTTTTTTGAATTTTTAATTTTTTTTCCAAAATAAGACCCATTAATATTGTATTTTTTTAAAGTTCTTCATATTCTTAACAAATACTACTACTTTTCGTAGAAGCAACTTCAGAGGGCTTTAGTAAGTAAACAAAAAGAGGTATGGTTTGAAAATTTACCTGGTTTGTTAAGAATATGAACAAGTTTCAGAAACTTAGAAAAAAAGATAACCGCAATATGGGTGTTATCTTGGAAAAAAATTCAAAAACTGAGATTTAGTTTTACTTTTTTTACTTTACGATTTTTTTTTCAATTTTAACAACTACTCTTGTATTAGTGTTTTATTTAATTGAAAAAAGGATAGTTTTAGCTTGCTAATGATGATTTTTTTAATTCCCTACGTACTTTGATTAAAATGTTATTAACGTTTTTGTGATATTTGACAAAAATTGGTGACTTAAAATTCAAAACGTCATAGCTCCTAAACTAAAAAAAATACACCTCCACTTTTTTTTGTTTTTTCTCGATTTAATTTACTCTAGTTTCCAACCCCGACGATGAACCACGAACGGAACACCCTGCATATCCAAATCTAAATACAAGGTGTTACAGTTTGTTAATTTTTTTCAATTTATAACATAACGTCTAAATTTCACATTTCAATTTTAATAAACATCTTTGAATAAAATTGCGAAAATTCAAATCAAATTTTAGGGTGCAGTTTCTTCAGGTGAATGGACCCCTTTTTATTTGACCCCACTAACCAATATAAGTTTCATTTTTGATTTCTTTGCGTCAGAATAAGTGGGAAAAATACTTTTTTAAGTATTTGAAATACAAAATACTTTATTTTTTTAATAAAAAATTGTATTTCAAATAAAGGCTACAATTGAAAAGAAATTGATTTGATTTTTATTTTTTAGGTTAATTTGAAATACTTTATCCAAAATACTTAGTTAATATAAATATAAAGTATTTAAAATACTTTATATTTGAAATATTTTATTTGAAATACTTTTTTATTTGAAATAAAAATGAGAAAGTTTAAGGTATACTTACGGAATAACAAAAATATTTTTCAAATAATTTTAATGTTAAATAATATTTAATTGGTGCCATTCTGAACAAAATTGTTAGTAGTAACAGCGCTGTTAATTTCGACTGTAACAAAAAATGATAAAATTGGTAGCCACAAGACTCTTCGTTTCTTAAATTTTAATTGGTAATGGTGCAATCGGTTCTTAGTTATTTAAAGGAAAACATACTAGTACCTAGTACATACAGCAAAAACATTTGATTTTTAATTTCTTTAGGCTTTAAACTCTGTCATATATTAACAATCCCGGCACCTCCACCAAAAATGCCTATGGTTAAGTACGAATATCTCTTTCTAACCTGTAAAGTGGAAGTGACAAATTTTCAAAATGCGCCGTTTGTGTTATTTATGAGTGTTTATAGTTCATATTTACAAAATTCTCAAATACCATTTATTATGTTTTAATCAACAGTTATGTGAGGGTAGTTTGTGTAAAATAAGAATTTAAATCTATATTTAATAATATTTCTATAATCGTATTTTAAACAAGCTACTCTCGCCTAAGTTTTGATTAATGAAAAACTAAAATCGAATATGAAAGAAAAGAACTTAATTTAAATAAAAAAATATTGTATTTAAATTTATACGATGCTTCTTTATGTTTATCTCAACAGTATTCCTTAAGCCCCGTGTTCAAAATCGTCTTCCCCAAAATAAATTTTATCCTTTCAGAACTACCCTTTAATAATACAACAAATTTTGAAAACAATGCATATCTTTCCATCCCTCTCCCCCAAAAACTGAGTAAAATCCAGTAATCAAAATTTTATGTGCAAAACGACAAATACTGGACGACATGCAGCACTTTTATTATTTAATAAATTATAATAAAAAAAGTTTTTCCCGCTTTGTAGATTATTTATCGCAATCCTCAAAATAGCCACTATAATGTTAAGGAAGGAATTCTCTTAAAAATGGTATTCATGAAAATTTAATAGAATTTTTGACGTCATGTATTTTAACTTCTCTTTTCAGTGTATACAGTGCAATTTTGTGCGAAAAGCAACTTCTTTTAAAATTTTGTAAAAATTTCAAATACTAAAGTAATTATGAATAAGTACCGAATATAGAAGTTTTTGCCAACAGGCACAGGCAAAATGATTTAACCCTATATATGAGGTACCGTAATAATTATTACAAAATCTTTTTTAAAAACCGAATATTTGCATTAAAAACAATTGTTGTTGCAAAAATGTTCCTCAAAAAAGTTAAAAAAATTAATACCTTAAATAATTTTACAGCTTGTAATTTTATTTAAGAACCTATTAGTATTTTGTTTTACAATTCTATTTTTTAGAAAATTTAAAACTGGTATAATTTGAGTTATTCAGGGACACCCTCGAGTAGAGAGTACATAAAAAAACTCTCCTGACTGTCTTCCGGAAGTTGAAAAATTCTTTCCTTTTAACTTGTTAATCTTTCTAAAACACCATAATTTTTGTAGTTGCTCTTTATGTTATTGAACTACTTTGAATATCATTCCTAAACTCGGTTAATTTACCTGTTGAACAGTCCGCAAATATTTCGGCAAAATGTTATTATGAAAAATGAAAATGGTAGATAATTTGATGCAATTCGAAGAAGAAAGGTTTATTACACAGGAATTTGTTCAATCAATTTTGAATTTTCCCCTAATTCGACAATTTTGTGCGAAAAGCAACTTTTTTAAAGCAAATTTTTATAATATATACCCGTTATTGGAAAATTGTCCAATCTCTGCTGGTTTTGTCATACAAAAATGGCGGTTCAATTTCTTAACGTTATACAGGGTGATTCAGAGCACTCGTCAATCAAACGTCATTAAAGTACAGTCTTCTGTGACGTTTGACAGGCTTTAAAATGTTCACTTTTTATGATTCTATGGTCACTTTGTACTGCCTATGAATAGAAATTACTACTTTGAACTGACAAGGAATAAAAGGGCGGGGTAGAAATGAATTTTAGGCAACCCAATATACACTAACATTGTATTGTATGTAAATTAAATGTCAAATTTTAAAATTATTTATTATATTACATACTATTTTAAAAATTTCGACGTTTGAAGAAAAAATAGCATGTTTTATTCGGAGTAAAAGAAGTTTTTGTGGCGAGCATGTAGGTTTGTGTGACGAGCTTTGTGAGTCCCGCTGATACACCCTGTATATGTCAACTAAAAATAGCTTGGGGTGATAGTAAAATGATGCAACAAAAATTATAAAAGTAACAGTTATATTTACAAAACAAATACATTTTACTATTTAATAATACATAATATTCCTAATAAATCCTAACATTAAACTACACATTTCACGATAAAATTTAATTTCACGTATAATAAACAAATTAAAGGAATAGGTTTTGTTACCCAAATTTTTTAGTTACTAACTAAGCTAACTGCTTATTATAATTCTTTTAAATTATCGTTACTGATTTTTTCACTTGGAAATAAATTAATGGAATGCTTAGGATCACATGTAAATGAAATAGTTGTAGCATAACGAAATCCTTTAGTAACTCTTTCTACAAAATGTTCATTTTCAGCCCCAGAAGTAAACATGGAAACTCTTCCTAAACGAGGTTCAATTGTAATATTTTTTATGTTTCCACCTGCTTTATCTTGAAATATGAATCGACCACCTTCAAAATCTGTGCCGTGGTCAGTAAGGTATAAAAGAGACGTATAATGGAAAGACTCGTACGTTTCCTGAAATAAGAAAACAAAAAATAAATATTGCTAAATAAATTAGTTATTAAATGAAAACCACCTTGTCTACATGTAAATGCCAATATTCATCATGGGGTGTCTTAGGGTCAGTATTAGTAAGTTTTGAGAAAAATGTAGGATGTGTTAAGTAGAGTGAATTTTTATCAATTTGAAATAATTCAGCGACAGCATTCCTAACTTTTTGAGTTACTTTAGTGTACGTTTCAATAAATTGTGGGTCAAAACTGTTCCAGTTTTTTAGATTATAAACGTTCACAAATTTTTCTCCATAGGATAAGGCACCTGAATGTACGTCAAGTATAGAAGCACCTCCATTCGAACCACCATACGACAATCCATATTTCGCCATTTGAAATAAAGTTTTAGCTTCCTTTTCTGTAACGAGCTTATCGGTTACAAAACGTCCACATTTTTTGGGAATGCAAGAAGGAAATTGTTTAATATCCTCTAAATACTGTACATCACAATCAAAATTTTGTCCTCGATTCTCAGTGATATCTTTACGTGCTGCTAGTATCGTTTCTTTTGAGTTCTTTGAGAAGAACCATACGTAAATAAAAACTCCGAACAGCATAACGCATCGGCTCCACACCCGCTGATGTGGGAATCGTGGCATCGGCCCATACCGGCTTTAAAATTCATAAATTAGAAAAATAAGTAAAAACAAAATAATTTACTCACAGTTGTTCTTCATTCTTTTTTTCATCTTTTTGTAATTCAGGTTTAGGCTCTTTGTTTTTCTTATCAAATCTTTTAGTTACTTGGCTCATGGTTTATTGAATAATTCCTAAATTGAAATTCTGAAGACAATTTTATAAATCAATATTATAACCTATAATCAATTCATCAACAAACTTTATGCAACCACGTGTACAATAAGGAGTGTTTTTAAATTCAGGGTGTCCCACTTTTTTCCAGTAATTTTTTTTTATTTCAAAAATGTTATTGATTTGTGTGACCACACTATATAATTTCCATATCCATATTTTTATCATTTTTTTACAAGATTAAATGTTATACTCTCCAAGTTATAAGATTGTTTACGCGCAAATTATTTTTGCTTCTGTGAAGTATTTTTTAAATGATTTATTTTGTGTGTTAAAATTATATACTACTCCTCATCTTCTGGGCAAACTGTATAATCCATTTATGACTTTAGACAACAAAAAAATGTATTCTTTGCATAGAAATAATAAAGAATATTATAGATAATCTCTTTTTCTCTCTTTCCATACAAAGACCCCGCATTTTTTAAAAAAATTTGCATAACGTAAATGAGACCCGTACGATATTTGTATACAAAATATTATAGGCAACCAAACATACAGCATCTAAAGTGGCCTATATCTTAAGTTCTTTACCATGTCTTTACAGAGCGCTACCAGCCTATCCACTGCCGTCCTCTGGCCTCTTACTGCTAGATGGCGCCGCAACAGCAATAACAAAAAGAGAAGAATCCTAGCTTTTTAGAAACTAAAAAGCGATCCAAACAAAATGAAAATTATAAAAACACAAGATGTAAAATCAAAAACTAGTAAAGAAAATTAACAGGTTTTTATTTAATTTATTAGAATAAAAATAAGAACACATTTACTATTAGTTGCCAATTCATTCCAATTCTTAATAAATAAAAAAATATTTAATATTAAATTCAAATCAGAAAAGAATCCTTATGACTTATCAATAGGAGTACTATTTATATGATAGATTTAAAAAATAAATTTAATTTAATAATATATAGGCAACCAAACATACAGCACAAGAAGTTGCACAAACATTCTAAAATGATCACCTGCTACCAAAATTTAAAAAATTGCGAGAAAAACGTAATTTTAAGATTTGGTACCAGGAGGTTATGATGTGCGAAGAGGTATTTTTTTCTATTAAAATTTTCCAAATACCTCCTCGATTATTATAACCTCCTGGTACGAAACTCAAAATTTACAAAATTGCGAACAAAACATAAATAATTTTTAGATTTGGTACCGGGATGTTATGATGTACGAAGAGGTATGTTATTAAATTAAAAATTTTTAAATAACTCCTCGATTATTATAACCTCCTGGTACGAAACTCAAATTTACAAAATTCCGAATTAAACGTAATTTTTAGATTTGGTACCAGGAGGTTATGTTGTGCGAGGAGGTATTTTTCTAAACTGAAATTTTTCAAATACCTCCTCGAATATTATAACCTCCTGGTACGAAACTCAAAATTTACGAAATTGCGAGCAAAACGTAATTTTAAGATTTGGTACCAGGAGGTTATGATGTGCGAAGAAGAATTTTTTTCTATTAAAATTTTTCAAATACCTCCTCGATTATTATAACCTCCTGGTACGAATCTCAAAATTTACAAAATTGCGAACAAAACGACTTGGTACCAGGAGTTATGATGTGGGAAGAGATATTTTATGTAACCAGAATTTTTCAAATCTTAAAATTACATTTTCCTCGCAATTTTGTAAATTTTGAGTTTTGTACGAGGAGGTTATAATATTCGAGGAGGTATTTGAAAAATTTCAGTTTATTAAAATACCTCTTCGCACATCATAACCTCCTGGTACCAAATCTTAAAATTACGTTTTGCTCGCAATTTTGTAAATTTTGAGTTTTGTACGAGGAGGTTATAATATTCGAGGAGGTATTTGAAAAATTTCAGTTTATTAAAATACCTCTTCGCACATCATAACCTCCTGGTACCACATCTTAAAATTACGTTTTGCTCGCAATTTTGTAAATTTTGAGATTCGTACCAGGAGGTTATAATAATCGAGGAGGTATTTGAAAAATTTAAATAGAAAAAAAAACCTCTTCGCACATCATAACCTCCTGGTACCAAATCTTAAAATTACGTTTTTCTCGCAATTTTTTAAATTTTGGTAGCAGGTGGTCATTTTAAAATGTTTATGCAACTTCTTGTGCTGTATGTTTGGTTGCCTATATATTATTAAATTAAATTTATTTTTTAGATCTATCATATAAATAGTACTCCTATTGATAAGACATAAGGATTCTTTTCTGATTTGAATTTAATATTAAATATTTTTTTATTTATTAAGAATTGGAATGAATTGGCAACTAATAGTAAATGTGTTCTTATTTTTATTTTAATAAAATAAATAAAAACCTGTTAATTTTCTTTACAAGTTTTTGATTTTTCATCTTGTGTTTTTATAATTTTCTTTTTGTTTGTATCGCTTTTTAGTTTCTAAAAATCTAGCATTCTTCTCTTTTTGTAATTGCTGTTGCGGCGCCATCTAGCAGTAAGAGGCCAAAGGACGGCAGTGGATAGGCTGGTAGCGCTCTGTAATGACAAGGTAATGATCTTAAGATACAGGCCACTTTAGATGCTGTATGTTTGGTTGCCTATAATATTTTGTATACAAATATCGTACGGGGTCATTTACGTTATGCAAATTTTTTTAAAAAATGCGGGGTTTGGAAAGAGAGAAAAAGAGATTATCTATAATATTCTTTATTATTTCTATGCAAAGAATACATTACAAGATTAAATGTTATACTCTCCAAGTTATAAGATTGTTTCCGCGCAAATTATTTTTGCTTCTGTGAAGTATTTTTTAAATGATTCATTTTGTATGTTAATTTTATATACTACTCCTCATCTTCTGCGCAAACTGTATAATCCATTTATGACTTTAGACAACAAAAAAATGTGTTATAGATAATCTCTTTTTCTCTCTTTCCAAACAATGACCCCGCATTTTTTAAACAAATTTGCATAAGGTAAATGAGACCCGTACGATATTTGTATACAAAATATTATAGGCAACCAAACATACAGCATCTAAGGTGGCCTATATCTTAAGTTCTTTACCATGTCTTTACAGAGCGCTACCAGCCTATCCACTGCCGTCCTCTGGCCTCTTACTGCTAGATGGCGCCGCAACAGCAATTACAAAAAGAGAAGAATCCTAGCTTTTTAGAAACTAAAAAGCGATCCAAACAAAATGAAAATTATAAAAACACAAGATGAAAAATCAAAAACTTGTGAAGAAAATTAACAGGTTTTTATTTAATTTATTAGAATAAAAATAAGAACACATTTACTATTTGTTGCCAATTCATTCCAATTCTTAATAAATAAAAAAATATTTAATATTAAATTCAAATCAGAAAAGAATCCTTATGTCTTATCAATTACTATTTATATGATAGATTTAAAAAATAAATTTAATTTAATAATATATAGGCAACCAAACATACAGCACATGAAGTTGCATAAACATTTTAAAATGACCACCTGCTACCAAAATTTAAAAAATTGCGAGAAAAACGTAATTTTAAGATTTGGTACCAGGAGGTTATGATGTGCGAAGAGGTATTTTTTTTCTATTAAAATTTTTCAAATACCTCCTCGATTATTATAACCTCCTGGTACGAATCTCAAAATTTACAAAATTGCGAACAAAACGTAATTTTTAGACTTGGTACCAGGAGTTATGATGTGGGAAGAGATATTTTATGTAACCAGAATTTTTCAAATCTTAAAATTACATTTTCCTCGCAATTTTGTAAATTTTGAGTTTTGTACGAGGTTATAATATTCGAGGAGGTATTTGAAAAATTTCAGTTTTTTAAAATACCTCTTCGCACATCCTAACCTCCTGGTACCAAATCTTAAAATTACGTTTTGCTCGCAATTTTGTAAATTTTGAGTTTCGTACCAGGAGGTTATAATAGTCGAGAAGGTATTTGAGAAATTTCAGTTTGTTAAAATACCTCTTCGCACATCATAACCTCCTGGTACCAAATCTTAAAATTACGTTTGCTCGCAATTTTGTAAATTTTGAGTTTTGTACGAGGAGGTTATAATATTCGAGGAGGTATTTCAAAAATTTCAGTTTATTAAAATACCTCTTCGCACATCATAACCTCCTGGTACCACATCTTAAAATTACGTTTTGCTCGCAATTTTGTAAATTTTGAGTTTCGTACCAGGAGGTTATAATAGTCGAGAAGGTATTTGAGAAATTTCAGTTTGTTAAAATACCTCTTCGCACATCATAACCTCCTGGTACCAAATCTTAAAATTACGTTTTGCTCGCAATTTTGTAAATTTTGAGTTTTGTACGAGGAGGTTATAATATTCGAGGAGGTATTTCAAAAATTTCAGTTTATTAAAATACCTCTTCGCACATCATAACCTCCTGGTACCACATCTTAAAATTACGTTTTGCTCGCAATTTTGTAAATTTTGAGTTTCGTACCAGGAGGTCATAATATTCATGGAGGTATTTGAAACTTTCAGTTTGGTAAATACCTCTTCGCACGTCGTAACCTCCTGGTCCAAATCTTAAATTACGTTTTGCCCGCAATTTTGTAAATCCCAATCGAATTCCAAACCAATCCCAATGTCAATCCAATCCAATCCAATCCCAATCCAATCCCAATCCATCCAATCCAATCCCAATCCAATCCCAATCCAATCCCAATCCAATCCCAATCCAATCCCAATCCATCCAATCCAATCCCAATCCAATCCCAATCCAATCCAATCCAATCCCAATCCAATCCCAATCCAATCCCAATCCAATCCAATCCAATCCCAATCCAATCCCAATCCAATCCAATCCAATCCCAATCCCAATCCAATCCCAATCCAATCCCAATCCAATCCCATCCAATCCAATCCATCCAATCCAATCCCAATCCAATCCCAATCCAATCCCAATCCAATCCCAATCCAATCCCAATCCAATCCCAATCCAATCCAATCCCAATCCAATCCCAATCCAATCCCAATCCAATCCCAATCCAATCCCAATCCAATCCCAATCCAATCCCAATCCAATCCAATCCAATCCCAATCCAATCCAATCCAATCCCAATCCAATCCAATCCAATCCCAATCCAATCCCAATCCAATCCCAATCCAATCCCAATCCAATCCCAATCCAATCCCAATCCAATCCCAATCCAATCCCAATCCAATCCCAATCCAATCCCAATCCAATCCCAATCCAATCCCAATCCAATCCCAATCCAATCCCAATCCAATCCCAATCCAATCCCAATCCAATCCAATCCCAATCCCAATCCAATCCCAATCCCATCCCATCCCAATCCAATCCAATCCCAATCCAATCCCAATCCAATCCAATCCAACCCCAATCCAATCCCAATCCAATCCAATCCAATCCCAATCCAATCCCAATCCCATCCCAATCCAATCCCAATCCAATCCCAATCCAATCCCAATCCAATCCCAATCCAATCCAATCCAATCCCAATCCAATCCCAATCCAATCCCAATCCAATCCCAATCCAATCCCAATCCAATCCCAATCCAATCCCAATCCAATCCCAATCCAATCCCAATCCAATCCCAATCCAATCCCAATCCAATCCCAATCCAATCCAATCCAATCCAATCCAATCCCAATCCAATCCCAATCCAATCCCAATCCAATCCAATCCAATCCCAATCCAATCCAATCAATCCCAATCCAATCCCATCCAATCCAATCCCAATCCAATCCCAATCCAATCCAATCCAATCCAATCCCAATCCAATCCCAATCCAATCCCAATCCAATCCCAATCCAATCCCAATCCAATCCCAATCCAATCCCAATCCAATCCAATCCAATCCCAATCCAATCCCAATCCAATCCCCAATCCAATCCCAATCCAATCCAATCCAATCCCAATCAATCCCATCCAATCCCAATCCAATCCAATCCAATCCAATCCCAATCCCAATCCAATCATCCAATCCAATCCCAATCCAATCCCAATCCAATCCCAATCCAATCCAATCCAATCCCAATCCAATCCCAATCCAATCCAATCAATCCAATCCAATCCAATCCAATCCAATCCCAATCCAATCCAATCCAATCCCAATCCCAATCCAATCCCATCCAATCCCAATCCAATCCCAATCCAATCCCAATCCAATCCCAATCCAATCCCAATCCAATCCCAATCCAATCCAATCCAATCCCAATCCATCCCAATCCAATCCCAATCCAATCCAATCCAATCCCAATCCAATCCCAATCCAATCCCAATCCAATCCAATCCCAATCCAATCCCAATCCAATCCCAATCCCAATCCAATCCCAATCCAATCCCAATCCAATCCAATCCCAATCCCAATCCCAATCCAATCCCAATCCCAATCCCAATCCCAATCCCAATCCCAATCCCAATCCCAATCCCAATCCCAATCCCAATCCAATCCCAATCCCAATCCCAATCCCAATCCCAATCCCAATCCCAATCCCAATCCCAATCCCAATCCAATCCCAATCCAATCCCAATCCCAATCCCAATCCCAATCCAATCCCAATCCCCAATCCATCAATCCCAATCCCAATCCCAATCCCAATCCAATCCAATCACCAATCCCAATCCAATCCCAATCCAATCCCAATCCAATCCCAATCCAATCCCAATCCAATCCCAATCCAATCCCAATCCAATCCAATCCAATCCCAATCCAATCCCAATCCAATCCCAATCCAATCCCAATCCAATCCCAATCCAATCCCAATCCAATCCCAATCCAATCCAATCCAATCCAATCCAATCCAATCCCAATCCAATCCAATCCAATCCCAATCCAATCCAATCCAATCCCAATCCAATCCCAATCCAATCCAATCCAATCCCAATCCAATCCAATCCAATCCAATCCAATCCAATCCAATCCATCCAATCCAATCCAATCCAATCCAATCCAATCCAATCCATCCAATCCAATCCAATCCAATCCAATCCAATCCAATCCAATCCCAATCCAATCCCAATCCAATCCCAATCCAATCCCAATCCAATCCCAATCCAATCCCAATCCAATCCCAATCCAATCCCAATCCAATCCCCAATCCAATCCCAATCCCAATCCAATCCCAATCCAATCCCAATCCAATC